>FR990128.1:2400000-4800000 GCA_905404295.2 Ochlodes sylvanus
GTAGAAAAATAAAGCAAAAATCTTAGTTTCGGCGGACATTGATAAAACATGTGTCGATCGGTAGACTAAGTGATTACGATCAAAAAGTATTCAGTGATGAAATGTCTTAAGTTATATACTTTCTGAGATATTTGAGTTTATTAATAATAATTATTTTAATTTTTGAACTCAAATATCTCAGAAAGTAGGTTCAGAAAGTAGTGCCAGGTTCCATAAAAAAATATTCGAACCCTTTTTATGGAAATAGCCGGCAAACGAGCTGACGATCCACCTGATGGTAAGTGGCTGTCGTCGCCCATGGACATCAGCAACATCAATGGCATCACTGATGTGTTGCCGGCCAAGAAAGAGGGAAGAAAAAGAAAGAAAGAACTGGCTCTCAAGCTCCCAGCCTGAACACGATAAGTCGTTCGGAGAAATGATAATAGTAATAATAGTATTAATTACCAAGGTTGTATATTCATTATTATTATCGGGAATTACTCTTAATTAGGGTGAAAATTTGTGTGTAATACTATATAAGTATATACCTACGTACATATTATGGTTGGGTTTATCGCGAGGTTCGAACTTCAATACGTAATAAAAACTGACTGCTCTTGCAAGCGACGCGCACCGCGGTAGTTCAACAAGTCACAACACGAACATTGCGAGAGTACCTACGCGCGCCGCGACCGACGCAACGCGGCTTAGGAATAAACCGGTTTATTTAGGTTCAAATTATCGCTCCTATTTGGTTCCGCACCGGAACGGAATTTTACGATAAAACCGGTTTAACCGTTATAATACCGGTTAATTTTTACCGGTTTCCAAGCCCTGCTATAAACTTCTAATATCTGTGAATTAGGTACCTATGAGTAGGGAATTATATTTTATAAATTATGCAATCATAATACAATACTATCTAGTTTCAGAATTTAAATAATCAACAATAGTGATTATACTTAGTAAGAATTCATGGGCTCTACATTTTTGTTAATTTCGATATGAAACCCAAACCTCTAATTACACGTCTTTTGCGTATAGGAAGAAATGTATAAAGACAAAGAGGGAGAAAGGGAAACAGAGAAAGACAATACAGGTGAGTCAGGAAGTTAAATTCTCTGCTTCTAGCTTCCATCAATATGATCTGAGGTGCAATAGAATTTGTCTTAGTAAATAATTAGAAACATATACCTAGGTTACATACATAAGTTCTTAATGCAATCTTAAGAGAAGCGTTTCGAATAGAGTAGGCCTGTGTTAACCCAAAATCAGTAAATAATGATTACAAATGCTAAATATTTCATCAATAACAACACAACTACAGTGTCTTAAATGACAAGGAATGTCGGGATACTACTGATGTAATGAAGATTTCTCATTTTGATTTTGCATACAATTAGTTATTAAGGGTTAAATGACGTGACATCATGCGCGGGACTCACAATGACAAGTCGATGCGTCATCGCAATATCGTTTGCGATGCTTCCGACCTCCTGAATCCACAGACACGATGTCGGACGGTAGGTACCTAAGTACAGTAGTAGTAGTGATGTAAATACCGAACTATTTACATACAAACTTACGACAGAAACATAGTTCTCGTTCAAATCATAAAATTATATGGTGTAAACAAAACTTGAACCAATGCATTGAAGCATTGGAATAGGTTACTGCGCATTGTAATATAGCAGTACCTAAACCAATTTTGTCAGTGTTGTTTAACGTGATAGAAAACTTATTCTAAACTACTTTAAAGCTCATTCTATGACTGAAAGTAGTAAGCAAACATTCTAGAGACATACTCAATGAATCGTAGACTAAACAATTGTGTGTTTAACGCACAACTCGGCTGTACAGAGTGCGTAAAAGTGCGTAGCAGGAAAATAGGGATCGATTCGCAAAAGCTGCACAACGAAAGCTCCGGCGGAAGCACGCGACGGACCGAGCCCGCGTCACGCTCTGCTGCCGCCGTACTAACTAAACAATCCACAAAAAACAACCAAGCTTCCACTACAACTTCGTAACACTTGCACAACTCGAAAGCTCACACGAACTTTTTAACAGACAGACCTTCGCTGGTCGCTTGATCCATCCGCGCCTCCTTTTTTTCTTCGTCTCGCTGCCTCGGAAACACAAAACGGCCCGAAGGACGCACGCGAAAAATAAACAAAAAGGGATCCGGAGTTCGCGATCGCGTCAGTTGCGCGTGTCGCGTTGCGCGAAAGAATAGCGTGCGGTCGCGGCGGCGGTCGGCGGCGGACTGGCGCGCGCGGCGCGACGCAGCTGCCGGTGGCGGCCAATGGCGGCGAGTCACGTGACGCCCCGCGCCCGCACACGCTTGTTTACAAATAATAATAATAGGGCCGGTGGCGCCGCCTCTACAGCGGCTACGCGCTACGAGCTACGCACAGCTGTCGGTGCATTTGGCGGGATTCGATTCGGAGCATTCGCTTCTGCTTCGATCTGTTTACTTCCAACTTCGAAGCTTTCGCGTTGGCGTATTATCGATCGCGTTCACGTACGCAACTTTTGAATCGCGCAAGCCGCGTCTCGGTTCGCTTCCTTACGCATTTTTCCAATCGACGTTATCTTCGCGGAGTAGGTACAACGAGCGGAAGAACGGAACCGCTCATTTCCATGCGTCTGTCCGTGGAATTTGTTTATGTGCGATAATGAAATTATTTTGCCATTTTTGCGAGGAGGGTGCGACATTCATCCCCATGTTGCGACAGGTTGGTGTTTCCGATTGTTTCGCGTTCAGGGCATAAGGTGCAAAGAGGGTTTGAACCCCAGTGCATTCGGTATTCACCTACATTATGGCGCAAACCCCGTGGTCCCCTCGACAAATCTGCGATGATCTGTGGTGCCCCATGGTCTGTTACGAGCGGTACACTTGACTAAGACTAAACTGCTCCCCTTTACCTACTTAAACACCTTATTGTAATTTAATTTGTATTACCAGATACGGTGCGCTAAGGTGTGTGAAGGGGTATTCTCGTTAAATATTTTAAGGGATTATATTGAACGGAGCGGAGGGTCAAACAAAATGCATAAGTATGCTCTGACGACAATTTTATTAATGCTAAATAAGTTATACCAACACAGTGTAACTTATTTAGCATAAAACAAATGGTAGCTAGAGGATACGAACACTACTCCAACTCACAAAGGCATGTAGAAATCCCAATATTTAAATAAAAAATATTCACTTTTTTCAAATGTGTGCTTTCGGCATAAAGTTTTTCAAGACGACAAGAAAATGATTTTATAACCAAATCAGCTAGAGACACATTTTAAACGCCTTTGTGCTAATTTGCAAATGCAGCCAAAATAATATTGGGCACTAATTAGACTCCAAAGAATTTGATCATCTTAATTTGCAAAATTGCTACGGCAATATGCTTTAACAACTTTACCAACCCATAGTACTTATTAGTAACCTGAAGTAGTTTAACCCATGCGTTACTTTCATTCAACTTATTGATCTGCTCTGATGACATTACTTTAACTAGGTATAATAGGAACGATAATAGGAAAGGAACGAGATAGAAAGAGATGAAAATTAGTTTAATTAGAGGAATTTGACTGCCTCACTTTTTCCGTCCTGGTGACATATATCTACGTTTATAATATCATTGACTTACCCGCACACGATAAAATGTTTAGTTGAGGTACCCTGGCCATACCGTGGTCCACGCAATCGTATCCAAAACTTGGTAGTAGGTACAAATATCATGAGTTCCCGTTAGACTTAAAATATAATATCCGCGATGTAAAAGCATAAAATTATACTCCGACAAGCATGGTTATACCTAATCTTATAATCAAACATGTTTGTTCGTGTATGATGTAACTTCAACGACATTTATTATTTAAGCGATGTTACAAGTTTACTATACAACTTACCTAATCGTAGTTTTGTGGCTGTGGTGTACGTATAATTTACTTTATACTTTAGGTATAATTTACTAAATGTAATTTTGGGGCACGCCTATGACACGGGCATAGCGGATTTCGGGTACAGTAAGATAAATTTATAAAGTGTCTACTGTTAAACTTGGCTTGTAAAATGTTGAGTTACAATATTTAAGTTACAAAATACATTTAGAAACGATTTTTGACTACAATCCCACCTGATGGTAAGTTGTCTTTGTGATGTTGTCTTAGGTGGTACAGCGGACTAACATATTCACTCTTGATTTGAAAGGATCAAAATTATTAAACATACAAATAAAACATTACTGTTTCCAATGTGAAGAACTGTTTGGCAAAATGGATACGTGCAGAGAGCGAGATTCACTTTCATTTTGTTCTACTGAGAAGAACACTAACGGTACTATACCGACAGATTACGCACTGCCTAAACTAAACCTGAGAAGCTAGGAGCAGTTTTAACAAGGGTATAGTGTGGGGGAGCACTAAGAAAGGGTTTTTTAATTCATCCTCCAAAGGGGAAAAAGTTTGAATAAGTATTTCGTTTTAAAAAGCGAAGTCGCGGATAAAAGCTAGTAGGTAGACAACTGTTGTATTTAAGTTTGATATATATTTTAGATTTGCTAGGCTTTATAAAAGGCCAGAAGAGTTATTTTGATTTTTTTTATAAAAAAATCCTTGATATTACTTTTGAAGCACCGTGCGGTGCCGGTGCGTTGGTTTTTTGTTTTGTTAAATTATATACTTCTTTTATTTGTTCTTTGATTTCACTCTATGGTTATTATTAATTTATCTTATATTTATATTTATCTTATATTGTTCAATTTTCAAAATTAAGGGGTACAAACAGTGCACAGTATTATTACCGAATGGTTTTTTCTACCAGTCAATGGCGGTGAAAGAATGTGGCAGGTGAATGTCAGATCAAGAATAAGTAATAAATATATTGAATATATGATTTATTTAAACGTGAAATGTATATATCTCCTGAAATGTACAACATTGCTCCGAATGCATGTACTTACAGGCATAGATTTACCGAAGCGAAGCGAGGGCGGGTTACTAGTTGTAAATAAATAACGGGTTTCGAATAACCGTTACTGGCAAAATTTCATAAGCGGGGTGGCAACAATTCGATCCCGGTTGTCAATGTCAATGTTAGCTGTTTAGCATTGTCGCAGGCCGTCAGCCGGCGTAAGAGGATTCGATATTTGGGAAGGCGCAAAGCTGCCGTATTGAAGTACCTATTCGAAATATGGTTTTGGAAGTGGCTTTTGTAGACCTTTCCAGACATCCTCTGTTGTAGTGAGTTCTGCCATTCAGTGAACTACCAAATGAGGCTACAAACCAATGCAACTTGATCTAAACTCAAATTGAATCGAATTAGAATTATTGACCTTCCACATAGATTGATGTACGTTAATCAGTAACAAAAATTCAAACTTGAAATCACTTTAAGATCGGTATTGTACCTTTTAAAATCATCATTCAAATTTCCGTCACACTGGGAATCGAACACTTTATCGTCCGAACGGCTGTGCGGCATTATAACCATTGCGCCATACGAATAATCGAATTTAAATAATGTAAACGAAATAACTCCAAATACATACTTAAGTACATTTGGATTTTCTTTTCCAATGATATAAGTATTCGTGCACTGTGCGTTATGTTTTGTGAAAAAATAGACACGTGTGACGTATGAAACACCATATCGCACATGGTGACGCTTAAATAATTCACAAAAGTATTAAATTATCCATCGAATACCATGTTATTCCAGGAATATAATAATTTTGCGAGCGAACCCATTGCTACGATTGCATGGCTCCCCCGACCATAGTGAGTCATCATTATGTACCATGCACACGAATTATTGATGTGTAGGCCCACAATGTTCCAACTAATACAGTGTGAGAATTATTATTAACCTTCCTAGCGTTAATTATATTATTCTGCTTCCATTATCTCGAATAATATTCGTTTACGCATCTGCTACGAAGTAGGTACTACTTAGAAGTGAAACAATACGTACCTAAGTACCTACAACTAATTTCCCTTAATATCTGTAAACGGATAACAATTCTGACATTGGTAATAAGCATATTTTAACATTACAAAAATAAACAGCACGAAGCGACGACGCGAGGTGCCAAATCAAAAATTAAAATGATTGCAATGCGAACGCGTGCAAACCGCGTTCTTGCACTGTGGCGCGCCAATTTCATTGCTACAAAAGTGCGTAATATCGATTACCGGCTCCCTTACCCTATCTTTCGTCTCTTTCACTCGACGCACAAGAATCTTCTCTAGAACAATAAAAGCATAAAAGTGAACGCAGCCAAAGCGTCAACTTTACACGTAAAGCAAAGATGCCATTTTGTTCCAACCCTCGACCACTTAAGTCCTTTTTTCCCGCTAAATCGTTCCCCCGCGCCGTCGCCATGACGACCGATCTGTCACACGCACAGAACATAAAACGCAAGCATTGATTTTTTCCCCGCTTCCTCTTTACTTTTACGCGTGTCGAGCGACTTTTTTCCTGGATTTTTATTTTTAAAAGCGCGAGTTTTGGCGCTTGCTATAAGTGCTTTCAGCCTTATTGTAGAAGAGATATCGGTGTTTGAAACTTGGTAGCTTTAGATTTGAAACAATAATTCATTTGATTTTATATTAAGTAGGTATTTTAAATTTCAATATTACTTTAAAAATACTTAGTTATATTAAAACTTTTTGTTAAGTTTTTTTTTTGAAATAGTCCAGATGACAAAAATAATAGGTATACAATTTGTGCTATAAATGTTTATACAAGGTAAAAAACGTGTTCGGTAATTTTCTGTTATACTAAAAATATGAGTAAACTTTGGAAACGATGTTTCATTATATACATTGTTACATTCAGCTTAAGGGCAATTTTGTTAAGGTAGGCTCGGTCCCAACGCGGGCCCAAGGGTCTCCCTCGCAGATGGCGATCCCAACTCCGTCGTTAACTCAATCGGAGGAAATATGTGGTCTCGGAGTAACGTCTTAACATCGCTGAGCATATTTGAATTCACATCTAGAAGAGATCTTAATGAGACTGGTAGATAAATTTAAAAATTATTTAGGAATCAATTTATCAAGTGCACATGTTGGCACTCTGTATTGCATAAAGATTTTTTATTAATATTTTGATAATAATTATTATAGTAAAGAGAGAGGTATTGGACACCCGGTTGGAACAAAGTACCGTTCGCTATATTTATTGTAGAACTCGAAACCATTCCAACAGCCTCGTTTTTAAAACAAATGTAGATATAAAGTGGCAGTCTTGCGAATATTATGTACATAATTATAAAAGGAATAATAAATGTGTACAGTTGGATAGATAAGTGTTTTGAACTTCGGACTCTCGAACACTGGACTGAATTCGAATATTGTAATTTTCAAAATTTCAAAAAGTCACCCATCCTACTACCGACCCCGTCCGTTGTTGCTTAACTTTGTCGATCACGTAAGATCGACGCAAGCCGCCAGGCTATGAGCGCTTCGAAGATATTGTATAATCTGCGACATTGATGACCTGTGCCCTAAGGCATGATGTTTTGAAACCGTTTAGCAACAAGCTTCTCTAACCTAGAGACGCTTATGCTTCGAACGTACTTCCCCCGAACAGACAACTTAATGACTAAGCTACACTCGTACCGACTTTTTCGCACAGAAATAATTAACAAATTGCAATAAATGTGAGAAGTACTCGTATATGACAGAATAACTTTTGCCATATTGTCACGTACCGGCTCCGGGACGAGACGCCGCGCTCGCTCTAATTACTACGGCAGTCTTTAATGAATTATTGCAAGACAACTTACAGAACTTACAGAGGTACATAATTATGTTTAATAAAAATATGAAATGTTAGCAGTCTGCACGACCTTCAGTTAAGGAAACCTATAGGTACTTTAGTCTTCTTCTTAGTCGGTGTCTTCATTGCTGAAGGTCGTGTCAAGCTTGAAGTATTGGTCACTTGGTGCACTATACTTCTATTAATTTTTAATAGATTTGAAAGGAATTTCATGTTTATTTTAGGATCAGCTTTTACTATTCTTTAAATTTAGAAAAATATTGCATTAAACACATAAATTGAAGTTAAAAATAACTTATTTTATGTAATAAAAGTATCTTATTATTTTGTTAGTTCAGGTTATACACAACCTAAATGAAAATTACATCCACATCATTTCAGCCAGTTTCACGTGACTGCAAAACAAATAGCCAAACCTATGTTTTATTAACCGTTTCTGTGATAAAATTGTCACTCACGACATTTTCTCACCATCCTTGGGTTGTATGGTAGAGAAAGCCAATAATTGATAAATAAATATGTTTCCAAAGTGTTATTGACCCCGGGAATTTTGAGGTTGGAGAGATACTATCCTTGAAAATACACTGATATGTGGCACAAGCGCTTCGGAAGTTGCGGTCTTGCTGAGAAACAGGTTGTTTTAAAAACAGTTTTTTATTGTTATACAGTGCCGGTGACAGCCAGCACTTTTTTCTTATAATGTGAGCTTTCGCGGCGTCAGCCTTAATTATATTACTGTCGCTGCTAAATTCAATATCGTGTCATCTAGCTCGGATTGGATTTTTTAATATTACTTACATATTTTTAGGCTTCTGTACATCTGATGAAAAACTATCAGCGTACTAGAATTAACTAAATGAAAAATTTTGCTCGTGCACTTGGGACCATGCCTGACGAGCGCTTCCAGAGTCGATTCCGGGGGTAGACAATTACTGTACTATTAAGTGTTTCTTCCCGGAGTTTGTGATGATTCGTATTTCCAGTGGCGTAGCAAGACGTGGGCGAAGTGGGCCCTTGCCCACGGCCTCGCACCTGAAGGGGCCTCGCGAGGCCTCTTTATGTGATGCCAGATTTTGGGAACGAAAGAAATGGGGCCTCGCTGATTCGACTTTGCCCACGTCTATATTACTCCACGCTACGCCACTGCGTATTTCCATGTCGAACGTGACCCAGGGAATCCTGATCCGAGGGGGTGAGTGTGTGTCATTAATTTTACGTCTATTATGTAATTTACAAAACCTGGTAGACCCGAAAACGGTGAAGTGAGGTGTAATGGAATGGGGTTCACTGTAGTTATGGAATACTAAAACCATGTTGGAGTATTACGAAACGAGACAGAAACAGGTTCACTGATTGCTTCTTAGCAAGCAACGCGTTGGTGTTGTCTTGATATTAGGGGCAATCCGTAAATTGCGTTACACGAATTTCATGATTTTTGAACTCCCCCCGTTCTTGTCACACTAGGCCACAAATGTCCCTCCCCAAGTGTGATGTCGGATATTTTGCAATCTTAATAATTTTGCGTTGGAATTTAGGTGTAGAGTTATAGTGTTTACGATTTTTAAATGTAACATCACAATTATTATGGCCCGTCGTTGTCACACGATATCACACTTTGTACACCCCCTCTTAGAGTCCATCTTAGAGTGTGACGTAATATATGGATAGCCGTCAATGGGCAACAGCGACCACTCACAATAAACTTACAACCTGTAACTCTAGGATTAAAAAATAAAATACATAATTCTACGCAAAATTTTCATTTATTGTAATAATTCTTATCATCCATTTAACAAGTAGCCCAGATATTCCTGAGAGATCAATTACAAGGTGTATAAATAGGATTAACGTATAAGTACGTATAACGTGAAACAAAACTTGCAAATCCTGGTAATGCTATCATAGTTTAATATCAGATTGTAAAAATCGTAAACTCTGTACCTATTAGCAACCGCCCTAACCCGCTTCGCTTCGATAACTGTGTAACTAAAAAATCGTGTAAAAAATCGTATTTGAATCGGTTAAGCCGTTTCTGAAATAAGCGGGAAATATACCTAGACAAACAGACAAGAATTTTAAAAATAATTGTTACGAAATCTATTGCGTTGATAAATTCCTCTAATAATACTTTTTTGTCAAATATCTTCCATGTTTAGACAATTAATGTGTATACTAATGCATATTATTATAAATTTTCATAATATATCGATTTTAATTTAATATATTATTTCTGGAAGCGAAGAATGATAGATAGTATAGGACTGTGAAATGTGTATTCGCATAGTCAGTGAATAGTCAGTAAATGAAAAACTGTCAAATGTAATGATGATATAAAAATTCAGAAAGCATAACTACTAAGAAGAAAAGTTAACTATCCTACTATGTACACGTGAAATCGTTATAAATATACTATTGGCTATATTGTAATACTTTGGGTTTAGGACTATTGCTTATTAAATAGTCTCTAAATATCACTATGATACATCAGTACCTAATAACAACAATTCAAAAGATAAGAAATAGGTACGCAAAATTTACGAAGTGTAAAAAAGGAAATTTTGATATTCTAAAAGTTATGCCAAAATAAATAAAGTAAGCCTACAATAATTGTATTATCAAAAGCTAGTGAAAAATAGTAGACCGCCATCTACCGTCGAGTAGTGTTATTACGCATCAAAATAGTTGCAAGATAATAAATTGTTAGTTAAACTTAAAATTACATCACATAATATACATAAATCATAAGGAAAGAAAATTAATTACTGACAACAATGCTACATTGACAACAGCTTGGTATCCAAAAAACATCTGTATATAAGTTTTGTCCAGTAGATTCTAAGGCTACGAGTCGTTTCTGTATATATTTCTGTTCGCATCGGGAACTATATCCAACAGGAATTGTACACAATCCACTGCATTCTGTTGACCTGTAAAGAATATGATTTAAATTATAAAATAATACAACACGTTTATTACTTCTATATAAAAATGGTTGTTTCTGCTTCTCAACAACAGATGTCGCATCTGTAATAGCTACTTAATTTTGCCATAGATGGCGGTAGTAGTCGTTTGGATAAAGTCTCGAATTAGTTCAACGAGGTATTTAGAATGACGAGAAATCTGTGTTATTTATAACATCTTTTATACGAACAAGTATTTTTATTTTCTTTTAGAGGTTTACTATTCTATTTCAGCTAGATAAAATGTAGAGTCGTGGAAAAATTTGCCTCGGCACTGTTGATTTTCTGGGTTCCATACGCCACATTCTAGTAGAGTTTAATTTAACTATAACTACATGAAAATTTTAGGCACAACTTCACAACTGACATAATTATGTAGGTAAGTTCAGTTCATTCAGTTACGTGTTAGTAAAGTTTTATTTCCTTGTAGAATTATATAAACGGCAACATTGGTAGACGTAGCCATAGGCCAGTTAATACAAAGGGAAGCAAGCGGGCTCAATTTCCAATCATGTGAGGTGGGTGAAGAAATCGCTACGAGTCACCTGTTGATAAGTAAACATCGTCGCCAATGAACACGTGCAAAGCAGGGGAGTCGCCAATGCAACGCCGCGCCGGCCCTAAAGGTTAACACTTTTTTCTCCTATTTCGAAGAGCCCCATGTCATAGCTTTCTGGATGGCTTCGCGTTTATTTGCTGACCGACGACCCATAAAACGCAATCCCGTTCGAAGGGTCCTGGGTCGATTCGCAACCAAATTTGAATAATGGGATTAATTTCTGTGGTCTGGATATTATAAGTGTATACTCTTTGAGTAATAACACTATAGAAAGACAGTCTTCACACAAGCGCTCTGTGTAAAGTGAAGCACTAAACCGAAACTTTCCCGAACTTCGGCTGCGGATAATCATATGTTTTTAGCAATAGTACATAAATAGCTTTTCAGATATTTTGTGACACAATTTAACTGGACAAATCGTCATAATTCTTTTTTTTTCGCGAGACACATTTGGCGTGCGTTGACATGAGCTGCCCGGTGTTTGGAGCCATTTCTGGCTCCAATTAAGGTGCTTCAAAACGGCCGCGCGGACTTCGTTTCTATAGTGTTATTGTTCTAAGTGTATACTCTATGGCACCCACGACTTTGGGAATCCTGATATGGGTCTATGAAGCGTTATTGTACTTACATGCAGATCTCAGCGCGGACAAGCTGCGTCATGTTGTCAGGCATGTTGACGACGTACCGCCAGTTGCCCTTGTTGTTGAGCGCGGCGCGCGGCGTCACGAACTGCGTGCGGCTGCGGCACAGCTCCTCCGTCGGCGCGGTCTGCCGCCGCGGCCGTTCCGCGGATGTTTCTGCGCTGCGGAATGCGGCAAGGAACAAAGTGGTTAAGGTTATAACAGAACAGTCATTAGATTTGGGGAAGTGGATTTGTATTTGACGTCAAACGGAGTAGTCGTTTGCTATGGGATAATTGCGGAGGATACCAATTATAAAGATGACGAATTTAGACCATTGGATGACCATTGCTTAATTTAATTAGTATTACTTTAGCACACAGAATAAGATCCATTCCATATGTCCAAAGACATTAATAGTCAAAAGAGATGTAGGAGTCGTAGGAGTGATACCAACCAAACTCCCATTAATGTCCCAAATTACATATTTTCTTAATTTAACTCTTACCGATTCTTACGATTGATACAAGTCTTCGTCAATTTTCTCGATATTTCTATTCTAGTCTAAATTGTACTAACCTTGCGAACCCCAACGCTATTCTCAGCGCTTCAGCTCCAGTGAGAGTCCTTTTTGAGGCAGCTTTAACAAGCTCTGCGTTGCGTCGTCGTCGTCCTGGCCGTCGTATCGTGGTCGTGTGCGGCGGGAACGATACCGAACGCTCTATCGTTACGTCTGCGTCGGATCGTGAGGGTGAAATGTATCTGGAAAATTAAAGACATGGTTAATTAAAGAACAGTTCGAAAAGGTTTGAATTGAGATATTTTTTATTTATTTATAGAGAAACGTCATGAGCAATATTTGACTTGCGATAATGAAGAGGAATTATAAGGAATCCTCACCGTAAGATTGATATCTGTGGAGTCACTTTATGTTTGGGTCTCGGCTGTTAAAGATTATTAAAAATACTTACTTCCACCATTCGCTCGGATTGTAATTAGTGACGCCGCTCAAAGCATCCCTATACCATTCATTGTCGTAATTTTGATAAACATTAGGATTGTTATAGTAATTTTGATTAAATATCCCCAAGTTAGGGTTTAGGGCATTCTGCCTAAAATTCTTCTTATAGCTATCGTAGGGGTTCAAGGTTGGACTCCAGGGGCTCGGCGTGTCTGAAGGGTATCCTTGGAACCCAAACTTGGAGAAATTTGACGCCTGATAAGAGTTCAAGCTGTACGGCGAAGGGTCCACTGGTGACGGTGGTTGGAGCGGAGTTTTCTCGGAATAGACATCTGAAATTATACATAATTAATAAATGAAGAACGCTACACACTCATAACTACACATTACATTCATACTGACGACCGTAGCCTGGTTGGTAGTGACCCTGCCTGCAAAGCGGGTTCCGGGTTCGATTCCCGGCCGGGGCAGATGCTTATGTGACAGATAAATGTTTGTTCTCGGGTCATGGGTGTTAGTGATGTGTAATTTGTGTTGTCCATCCCACCCGCGACACAGGGAGTCCTAGTGCGGGGGTATGAGTGTGTTAAGGTTTACGTTTTAGATGAAACTGAGACAATAAGGATATTAAGATAAAAATGCATTGTTACCGTGATTGAATCTAGAGTGGAACTTAGTGTTGTAGTCCTTCGGATACAGCGGGTCGTCGACGAGCGAGATCTGGTCGACGTGAGGCAGCGAGTTGGGTCCGTATCCATACGGATAGTCGCCCTTCTTATGCGCTGTGAAGTCATCTCGAGTCTCATCCGACAGCAAAGTGCGGATGTCGTACTGGCCCGCCTCGATCAATTTGCGGATCACTTTGCTGAAAAAGTACATATTTTTGTGATTGGTTATGTCTTTATAATTTTTTTCCACTTGGAAGTAATAGTGGTAGCTAAGGACTGCATTCTTCCAAATTCAAATCTTTTGGAAACACGCATTGACTTATTATGACTATGGACGTAGGGTCCGCGCTAAAAAATGTCCGAGACAAATGAGCTTCAAAACGCAAAAAGAGCTACAATTCCGCGTTCACGACTGTAATCGAAATTAAACAGTGATGTAATGATTTTAGTGTTTAAAATACTTGTTATCATTTCCATTCTTGCGATGGCGGTGACTGGGATATTTTTTTCGCTATTTTAGTATGAGGCCTGATGGCCATAGTAACAATAAGTCAATGGAAACATGGCAAACATTTACTAGGTTGTAGGGCTGAGCACTTGCTTGAGTTAGCCGCCAAAAAACCACGTCTTGGACCATGGAAGTACCACAATAATATATACTAATTAACTTACCTACATCGGTTAAGGCGTTCCTGAGATAAGCGCATACATACAAAGATACTAGTTATTCTAATTCCAATAATAGTTTTTTTTAAATATCTTCCATGCACAGACAGCGATTAGTTACAGATTTATTATATGTAGGTATAGATTTTAAATGAAGTGTGAAGATAACTTACTCAGGATAAGGTTCTGGGTGGACGCAGTAAGTGAGGCCGGGCTGGGCGCACGGGGGCGAGCGGCCGGGGGGCGCGGGTTCGAATCCGCAGTTCTGGCCGTATGGGCAGCTGTACCCATCGCCACTGTGAGTAGACACTACTATCTAGAACAAATATTTTCATTTTTTTTCTGCTACTGGCTAAATGACAGATTTATTATCTACTGTTTTTATCGTTATAGTTTTTTTTTACATAATATAAATTAATGCTTGACTACAATCCCACCTGATGGTAACAAGGTTATTATTTCAATTTTCAAATATATTGCGGGTGAGTGGAAATGTTAAAAACAATAATAAAATTAAGTGTATAATAAGAAATGAAAGTGTAAGGGGAAATTATCGCAAATAGGTTCGCGTAACAAGTTAACGTATAATAGACAACCACCGTTCAACTACACTACATATATAACTCCTCGATAAAATGTTGTCGATCGAAGACAACCCAGCATAGCGCGTAGCCACTTAGATACGGTACTCGCAAACATAATCTATGCATTGATGGGCAAAATGTAATCATGACCGCACTAGCTGAAAAACCTTGTTGTTACCTGTGTTGAAAAATTATATTATTCAGCACAGGTAACAACTGAACAATTTTTGAAGTCGGTTAAACGTAGTTCAGACATTCACAATGTCGCTTAGAAACTTCCTTAAAATTCTCTTGCAACATTCGGTTAGGCGGTTGTCCTCTCAGGTGTACCATCTCCTGTGAAAGTTAAGTTTTACGATATCACTAAACACTTTGTTTACATTTGAAAGGTAAAGTGATTGGAAAACGTGGGAAGGCGATCTTACATGCAACGCGCGAGGCAGATTAGTGTATCCGCCACTTTCCTTTGTGTGCGCCGAATTACAATTCTATGTGTCGGTTAGATCACGTCATTCTAAGCTGGTTTAACCTCCGCCGATAAAAGGTTGTGCGTATTATGACTATAAACTGTTTACATATTTTCTTAGCCCCTGTAGCCATGTTGGTAAGACCCTTCCTACGAAGCGAGGGACCCCGGGTTCGATTCTCGGTCGGGACAATCTCACGACGACTCTTCCTTATTTTTCTTCATCTTCTTCTATACCCCCCCCAACCCCCACCCCCGCCCCTAATTTCGATTTTAACAAGAGAAGAATACCAGAACTTTTTATTTATAAATATCTTCTATCCTGCTCGCAGATTTTGTCTATGACATTCACGTCGTAATTTGTCAACAGATGAATCTACGCAACAGTACTAATACCAACGAGCTATTACTAAATCATGTATTTCAAAATGTACGAAACGCGCCGTAGGGTCAGGAAGTGTAAGTAGGATAATCGCTGAGCTCATTGGAGCCACACCAAGCGCTGCTTTATTTCATTTAACCTATCCTATACCCAACATATTTTATTTTAGTAGCTTTTGCCAGATACAATAATGCCATTTTGCATTCTATTATTTTTGCTCATTGCATATTATCCTATCTGTCACACGTATGAAATATTAAATTATAATAAAATCAAGATTAAAATCAAAATCGAACCTTATTTTAACATGGATAACATTGATTTAATGAAATCTCGGTTTTCGTTATAACCCTGCGACATCACCTACGCGGTACCAATCGGAATAGACGCGGGGTCTCTGACTCTCTGGACTAGTCATGTAACTGGTAGACGTTTTGCCTTTTATGACATTTCACGTTGCGCAATAATCAGTCCTCTGGTTCCTATTCTGTCAGTCCCCTGACAGATTACCCGGACGCTGACAACACCTGTTGTTAGCATTCTTTACACTGTTCATTTTAAAACAATTAATATTAATGTACTTAAATCGGTAGGTAGCTTAATACACATATGATTTACCGTGGTTGCCTTGGTTTTATTTTTTTGGTACAAGTTATCTACTATCCATTGCCTCCTCCTATTCATAGGAATACTATGCCAAATTTGCCGAATTGGTTTTGATAAAGATTTTAGTTCCGTTTTCAAAATTGCTAGGCACAACTGGCGTTACATATGAACTTATAGCTTTATCTATAAATTTCGGGTTATACACGGTATTAATAACATCCTGTAAAGGAATATTAAATTCATATTTGGCGCAAAAATTACTGTCCAAGTCGAATAGCATTTAATATTTATTAAAAGCAAAAACAAATAAAAATCATGCAGAACTAATACAGTTGATCAGATTAATGTACACGATAACGTTGAAATAACAGACAGATTAAAATTTAATTATATCGATACATTTGTTCTAAGGGTTATAAACAACAAATGAATTTTATAAAACACTTTAACATGACATAGCATACGTCTTAATCAAGTTGTCACTTAGAGGAATAAATTGTAGAGCGAGGCCGATACTGCTCAATACGAAGGTGACGTGAATGATTAGTGTACGCGAGAAGATTAGTCAAGAAGAGTCGATTAGTCGTACTTAGTTCGACTTAACATCTTAACAATTTAAGTGTTAACATTACTTTACCAGAGGACTTGGAATTAGTGTTGTGCAAACTCTTTGTGATTTAGTGTGTAGGTGTTATAGGTCATGTAGGTGTTGGTCTACGTTTGATTTAATTCAGCTGTGCAATTCTAAGTCTTGTGATAAATTGAAGAGACCCAGTGACATCAGGACTTTTATTGATTCATTAAGCCGTCGGCCCACATGATGGTAAATTTCGGCGCTAGTTAAGTATGAACTAGACAGTCGTTAAGCCATTTGGCTGTGTTGGGGCGGCCTAGAATACTGACGTCAATTCCAAGCGACGAAACTGAAGCCGGCCCCTCTGCTTGGACTTCCATAACAACTGGACCATTAATATTAATTAGTAAAAACATATTTCCGAAAAGCCAACTTAGAAAAAACCAGTTTCAAATTGATAGCGGTTATTGGACTTTATTAATATATAAGTAATGTTGAGAATGATGCCAGTAGTCTCTGAATTTACCGCAACCACCAACGAAGAAATTTGTGAACGTAGGGACCTACACCAATATTTCGTATTATATACATATTTTCACTTCTCTCGACCTCGTAGCATAATTGGAAGTGGCTCTGCCTGCGAAGCGAGGGGTTCCTGGTACATTTCCCGGCCTATATATTTATGAGACAGATATAATATTTTCCTGGTCGTGTGTGTTAGTGATGTGTTATTTATGTTGTTGATGCCACCCGCGACGCAGGATATCCTAGTGCTGGGGCATGTGTGTTAGTGTTTATACATAGGTATATTTATCTATTGATTTATTGCAACGATATTACGCACATACGTGTCGAATTGATAACCTCCTTCTGAAGTCGGTTAAAATATATTTGTTATATAAAAACAAATTCGCACGTTACACAAACCGATGCACATCTCAAACAGGTTGTTATGTAAGTTTGGAACAGTTCCGACCTTGAAACAGTTACGAGTCCGACTCATTACACCGTTAACTAAACAATGTTGTTTTGTGTTTAACATTTCACAATTTCACGTTCCATTTCAAACTTTTGTTTCGTCTAGTCCATAAATAGTGTTGCGAATTTAAAATTGCGAACGTTTAAAGGATGTGTTTGTTTTTTAGTTATGGTTCATTTGAGGCTCTTGGTGAATCAATCATCAAAATAAATACGTACCTCTGCCTGTTCTTTAACTTTTTTCTTTTTGTTAGGGATGTGCGGGAGGGGATAGATCTTCAAAAGATATAAAGGTAAGGACAGTAAGGTACTAAATTAGATTGGATTGTTGACAATCAAATACTTTCTCGGCAACCATCGTCCGCATTGAACGTATCAAGGTCTCGTCATCGTTTAATTTTTATAAAATATCTATTGCAATTTTTTTTTTTATTTCATCAAGGACATAACGGCAGACAAAAATGCCTTCTTGCGTAAGTTATAGTGCATACCTGTTTTTTTATAATTAGCAGCATCGTTTTTGTCGTTAGGTTTACCATAATTCCGGATTTTATCGGATTTGTCAGTATTTTCTCTGCTTTGTGCAGGAACAAAAATGTGAAGTTATAAAAATATAAAATTATTAAATTATGTTCAACATTCAGTTTTATTTTGTGTTTAAAATGTCCGGTCTTAGTTGTTATATTCTTTGCTTTCAATCTGTTCTTCAAAATACGAACGATAACCCTATACAAATTGCAGCCAAGCAAAAAACGAGTTATGTGTGCGGGAACAGATAGCAGTCATGATTATAGGAAGCAATCGGAAACGACAATGTAACGATACAAGTGTTACGCTAAAGTGCCGTAACTGTGGGCCCTATCGTTACGTCACAATCGCTATGGGAATTTTCCTGAAGCGTGTGATATTGTCTCGTATTTAAATTAGTTAGTAGGCGTCAATTGAATGTGTTTATGAGTGTGTGATACATGGTATCTTTTTACGGTTCATTTAGGACAACACTAGTGATTTTGGTATAAAACACATTGTTTTATTTTTAAATAGGTACATGGTTTCACAAACACTAGTTCATTAAATTTAAAAAACTGTATTTTCTCAAGTGCTAATAGTTATTTCTTTACTTAACTGTCTTATGTATTTTTGACGAAAGCCGCCAGGCTTTGAGCGCTTTAAAAATACATACTAAATATGAATTACTATCTAAGTTACATCAGCTGCTTTTACAGTATTCTCGTACTTCTAGGATGACTCATGAGGTTTTCCATCAAAGCAGCGATGATACACATTGAAAGCTAATCAAGACACGATCGCACGAAAGTTGACACCATTGGAAACATACGGGTATATTTTAAGGTCGTTACTACCGCGCATGCTGTACGCTGCGAGTAAGTAATATTAAAAATACGGCGATACTGTAGTTCACTTGGCGATGTCTGTGATCAATGGATTTTGAGTACAGTGCGGTAATAATGTGCCCGATTATAAAGTATCCTTTGGCTTTTCCTGGTCACCTATCGGATGATTAAAAAATTAACAATACATGGCAAGGGTTTATTTCATGACGCATAAAAAGGAATTTAATAAACGTTTGAGGAATATAAATGAATATTGCTATATTTTATAAACATTTTTATTATTTTATATTTTTCTATAGCGTGATTATTTATAACAAATACCAAGCTCCTTATTTAACGACAGCAAATATTTACACTATGTGTCAATTAATAAAAGATTACCACAAACGTGGGAATTTTTATTTTTTGCTATATAATGAATATCACCAGACTTATCCAAATAAATAGCTTAGAATTGAATTTTAACAATAGTTTTTTTCTTGCGATTACAAACACCACTGTTTAGTCGTATGTTTCGTCAAGTGGTAAATACGCTTAGTATTCTGTTCCGAGACAGATGGTATCTCGCTGGTTTCACCACGCTCCGGGTTTACCGCAAACTTTACCTGCTCTCTACCCCGAGGACAATCGTTATGTAATTGCGAGATCACGAGAACTAGAGCTATTAGATATCATAAGTCACAATTTATGTTATATCTTTATTACGACTTGGTCATGCAATCACAGATAGCGGTCGTAAACCTACATTCCATTTACTACTATTTACTTCGGGACTCTGTCTACTTCGGGAATGTCATGTGTTTTATGTATTTACTAGCGACCTCCCCTCGCTTCACTTCGGTAAAACTTATTCCTTCAGTTTGCAAAGATTTAGTTATATATTTTGGATAATTCACACTATATCTTCATAATTTATAGCCTATGTTTTATCCTGATGTGTAAGCTATATTATTGTAAAGTTTCATCAAAATCCATTCGGTAGTTTTTGCGTGAAAAGGTAACAGACAGACAGAGTTACTTTCACATTTATAATATGAGTAAGGATGATTTAAAATAAGCATGCAGCACTACCCATCTGCTGCCGCCAATAATAACTGAGGCCGACACAGAACAAGCCCATCTAGCAGAGGGTGTTATTAAGAGTGTTAGTTGGTCCGCTCGTTATTATAATAATATACTGGGTTAAAGGGCTACCTAGCCCTAGCCTACCTGATTGGAGATCAGTACAGTAAAAGAATCCATGTATGTAACATGTAGTTCATTATCCTTTTTATAATATCGTTCATTGTAGGTACCTATTTAACACATTCCTGTGCAATTTCTGGTTTTGAGATTGTCTGGGAGAAATATCTTTGCAATAAGGCCGCAGATTGCTTTTTTGTCTTTAATATTTCTTACTTACTTCACTTTATGTAATTGGTGTGCGATAAAGGGTATTTTGTATTATTTTGTAAATTTTTATGTATTCCAAAACAATTGATCTATTCGACAGCTATTTTTAAACTGAACATTTAACTGTAACTTTAACTCACGATTTGATTAGTTTGCTGTGACCAGGACCCATGCAATTAGGTTAAAACATCTGTATATTATCTGATTGTTGTCAAGGATTAACTTAGCATAGTATAAAAAATATTATGTAACGAAAATCACAAAAATCGTGAGTACCCGTTACAGCTAAAAACGCTGATTGTTTCTCTACTTACATGGACGTATACTGCTTATATGTAACTATCACAATTGTCTAAAAGGTGTATGTCATACGGTAACGTTTAGTGATATCAATGTCCAAATCACGCAGGAAGTAAGTGACATCGTAATGCATCAGTAGAAGCGGGCGCACCCACGCGGCGCGCGGCGCTCGAGAGCAAAGCGCTACAACGAAAGTGTCGCCCGAGTCTCGAGCCAAGGATACGACACGACGTAAGCTCAGGCACTTCCGATTGTACTGTAGGGTTGTCCATTTTATATTGTAAATTATACAATCGGCAATCATTTCACTGCAAGGAAAATCGGTCAGGAACCTGTAGCGAATTGAGACCCAATAAAGAATTATGTTATGGGAGGGCTTAGTAATTTATGATAAATATATTTTGGGTCTTGGTTGTTTCTTGTTCATTGCGTTTCTGTGAGTTACAAGTATTAATTACCTATACTCTTTTCATCTTATTTGTATGCCTATATTACTTACAGCTGTTAGTTATAGGTACTTACAACTATTACAGGGGTGAGTGTTAATATTTAATATTTTTATTACTTCGTACTATGTACATATACATATGTATATATGCTTAAAATCTTATATAACAAGAAATTATTAATGATAATAGATAATTATTAATAATCTTCAATTATTCACTCTTACCGTAACATATAGAACAAATATATATTTACGGCAATACATGCGAAAAATGTCGAAAAATTCGATTTTTTGCCCTTGACCTTGAACATCAAATTTGCGGGTATTTTGACTATGATATTCTTGCTCAGCACGTCAAAATACATAAGTATACCAAATTTCAGATCGATCGGAGGTATATTCTAAACGGAAGTACACCCAAACTATTTACTACAGTAATATATGCAATGAAATAATTTTAATCAATTTAACGTAAATGTAGCCAGTTCAATTTTGATTTATAATGCAAAAATATTTTGATTTATAATAAAATTTCTCTAATATACACTTGTGACAACCCTAAGGGAGCAAAAACATTAACCTACAGGCAACCTTGGCTCGTGTCGTGATCTTATTTGCGAACTTCCAATTCAATATATTATTATATCAAAATAAAACCTTTAAAATAAATCAATTGTTTACCTACAGTAATACTGCACATAGAACTAATAGGTATAACATCTATTGAATATTAATATAGGAGACACAGCATAATTGAAAATACTATTCAAAACAAAACAGTGAAATCAAACAATTGTAATTGTAATAATTTGCAATTATTAACCTTACTCACTAACTGAAGCCCCTAACCTAACTCGACTTTAATTTTATTGTAATTGTATTGAAATGAAAGGGCCACATTTTTGAGAGCGCGACTTTAAGTTGAAACTTAGGTATTTTAAATATTAAACTATTAAGGGTGAGTCTGATAAAAAGTAATAAATACATCTTATTATGAAATGCTACAGGTATCCTTGGTTGGAGATAGTCCTGGGTACCGGTTTTGGTTCCCAGTCGTGGCAAATTTTTCTAAGTGTTTGTTTCCGACTTTTTTGCAGTGTTTGTGATGTCTATCAATATCTGTATTATTGTTAACGGGGAGACAAAAAAAGTATGAATCATTATGATCATAATATAGGATTACTGACTTATTTTTTGGTTTTGGTCATCTTTTTTTTGCTGACCGTACCATTAACATATGAGTATGTAATTAAGTATCAACATCCGGTAGTATTTATCAGAATAGGGATAATTGATCCTACCAACTCTTAATAACATATAAAACCTTGATATTCGAAGAAAAAAACAATTTACCAACTCGTCTGGTCTTTATACAATTTCTCGTAAGTAAAATGACGCAAATTTCTTGTTTCGCTTAATTGTTTTTCTTATACAGTAATTGTACGAATTAATTCCTGTGGCCACATATGTAACGTATTTAATTTATTTAATTGGTATAAGATAATACTTACTAAGTTACTAGTATTAAGTAATTATAAAATAATTGTATGTAGACAAATTAATATTCCATTTTTAATTGTTATTATAAAACAGTTGTAGGATATAAAATGATATTTAATGTACCTTTTAGAAAATATTTTAGTAACATTTATCAAGAACTTGAAAGCTACTAAAAGCCCAGTAGACTTATGACTTCGCTATAATCTGTAGCTTGTGATCAAAGTAATATTATTTTACTTTACACACATAAAGTATTAATAAGGATTGCTCTAAATTGAATGTAATGTTTTTGGCCGGCAACGCGTTGGTGACGCCCCTGGTGTTGCTAATGTCCATGGGCGACGGTGATCACGTAACATTAGGTGACCCGCCTGCTCGTTTGCCTGCTCAGGCTAATAAAAAAAATGTAAAATAGGTATAATAATATAATAGGTACCTATATGTATAATATTTGTATTTGTAAATACTTGACTAAATAAATATAGGTATAAAATAAATATCTGTAATTGGTAAATACCTAATAAATGTAAAATACACCATACTGTAATATTCATATCAAAACAAAAAAAAAATGCTAAACGATTATTTAGTGCGCTTACCAACCAAAACTACGTCACCAATTACTATCAGGTGGAATTGTAGTCAAGCATTAACTTATGCTTGACTACTTATAAATAAAAATAAAAATAATTGTGTCGTGGGACACCAGGTAGGAACGAAGTTCCTTCGGCTACTGTCGCGCCTGCGCACGTCTCATTTAACGGTTTTATTCCACGCACTTTTTTCCACGCGTCTCATTCCACGCGTCCACGCTTACGGTTTTACTATCACATATTTTCAGTTCGGTCGCGCAGCAAAATCCCCATCCCCTCCAAGCCTGCCGTAAGGAACTTCGTTCCAACAAAATAAACTGAATAAAACATGCTTACTAAATGTTTGTTATATGAAATGTTTTTATCATAAAGAAAGACTGATTACTTTAGTGAGAAATAGTGTAATAAAATCATATATTATTAAATATATAAAAGGAGAAGCTGACTGACTGACTGACTGACTGACTGACATATCAACGCAGGGCCTAAACTATAAGGGTTAGAAACGTGAAATTTTGCACACGGGATCCTTATATAACGTAGGGGAGCACTAAGAAAGGATTTTTGAAAATTCACCCCCTAAGGAGGTAAAATGGGGGTGCAAAGTTAGTATGAAAGTTCTCTGGTTTAATCAACTTTTATATATTTAGGGAATTTTGGCGGGCGAAGCCGCGGGTGTAGGCTTGTTATGAATAAAAGATGATTTTGTATTAGAAAAAAAGTTTTTTTTTAATTTTAAAAAATGTCAATACCGATATTTATTCCGGGGTCCCTTTATTGGAAAAGAAAATCCGGTATTAATACCGGTATCGAAAAAATCTGAAATCTCGAAAGCCCTACTCCCAGTACAGACACTCACTAATTCGCACGTTTTCGTGTAATTCCCGTACACTCATTGCAACTCTACGAACATCGTTATCGATAAATACAATCAGTAATCGATTAAAGGCCATAATATTGGCGAATAACGTTCACTGTAATGTGTTAACACTTCTCTCTGCGTCAGTACAGCCTCGCTCCACTTCCATTCTATCGGTGACAATGACTTGCCTGTATATTAATTAGTGACCTAAGAACTTTGTTTGGGCCCTACGTTATTGGCAGTAACGTGTAAGTTTACAGTATTTTGATATGATTTTTGCAAGATTCTCAACAGCCTACCGCCCGCCACGGTACCATTTTTACCGTGTAATAATTGTGTTTACAGCAATTATTGTTTTCCGGTTGGAAAGGTGTGGAGCCGATTAAACTTTTTATAGACGACCATCTCAGTCCTCAAGGTGTGCAACAAGTCTATGACCGAATTAGAACGCGACTCTTACCAACAATTACTAACTGGACTATTATTAATTATGTTATATATGCTATATTATTATTATATATATAATTAATTATACTATTACTAACAACAACTAATAGGACTATCACTAACAGTCCCTTTTCCAGTCCTTATACTTACTTGTCGGTGAAGGAAAACATCGTGAGGAAACCTGCACACCTGAGAGTTCTCCATAATGTTCTCAAAGGTGTGTGAAGTCCGCCAATCCGCACTTGGCCAGCGTGGTGGACTATGGCCTAACCCCCTCTCATTGTGAGAGGAGACCCGTGCCCAGCAGTGGGACAGCTATGGGTTGTGACGACGATACTTACTTACAAACCAACCAACTAATAACTATCCCCATTCGAGTCTTGTTCTAGGTCGGTCACAGTTGTCATGGGCGGCAGCGGAAGGATGGACAGTAGAGGAACGACAGTTACTACAAAATAAAACTTAATGCTTAAAACTTCACCCTACTGACCACTAAACCAACAACGTACAACGAAGTATGGCATATTTATGGACATGTATCACACATTATGTACATTGACACTACGTCAACAATGAGGAAACTATAATCACTAACACCATTTGAATAAAAATCTCGTAACTGCTTACCTATTGACAGGTCATACCCTATGCATTTGGATAAAAGTTTTTATGTGTGTGGGGAATAATGTCGAAGTTGATAACATAGTGCCACGATCTGGCAAGTGTTGCGAATGTGTTATCACTTCTGTCGGCGGCCAAACAATTGACTATACTTGTTAAAAAACGTTACGTTAGCGGCGGAAACGCGTTTATCTTCTGAGAATTAGTTTCCTTCGTGTTTGCTATTCAAACAGATTCATGTAACTGGGTACAAATACCTACCTACTTATGAATTATGATACTAAATATTATATGTCCTAGGACCCAAATCTGACACATTTTTGACATATTTCCTATGCGAAATATGTCAAACTATTCCGACACGACGCATTGCAGCTTTTACAAATTAGACTTGGGCCCCTGGAAGAATGTTTGGGTATTAAATAAATTAATAAAATAAATGAGCTCTGACAAAATATTATTTATTTATCGTCGAACTCTTCCTAGCTTATCCTATCTATCCCATTAATACATCAAGCATAGCCGAGGGGTTTGAACGCTGGAGTCCCGAACAGGGGCCTTGGTTCAAATCCTGCACGCTCTACTCATTTTCAAAAGTTACGTGCGTATTACAAATTAATTACCACTTGCTTCGGTGATGGAAAACATCGTGAGGAAACCTGCACACCAGAGAGTTCTCCATAATGTTCTCGTAGGTGTGAATGGGCTGGCCACATAGTTCGACGCACCGATAACCGTTGGGGAAAAAGGTCGTAGAATGGAGACCACGTCTTGGAAAAAGGAGCATAGGGCGCCCTCCGACCAGGTGGACTGACGACTTGAAGAGGACAGCGGGCAACCGCTAGATTCAGAAAGCTCAGGACCGGTCAAGTATTATTTCCACAACCTAACCTCAAATAAAACCATGAGGTCCGTTCCAATTACATAATATCTCATTTATTTATCAGTCCAGTTGTATCACTAAATATGCTATCTAACCCTGAATCGCAGTGACCCAGTAGGTATTGGACGCGGAACCTAGAGGCGAGGCCCAATCGTGATCTAATTAATTAGTCATTACAATAAAATAATTGTTACGAGCTGATGAATTTATTAGGTCGCGTGCAAACATAAATTCCGACCTGGTTAATAAATATACCCCACCCTTTTATAATTATACATGAAGTTGATAAAGTTATTATATGTAAATCTTACTGCGAATAAATAGGTACTAATGCTAACGACGTAATTGTAAAAAATTATAACATTGATATAATATTATGTAGGTATTGTTTAATAATCATAGTTCATTCAGTAGTTCGAAAGAGGAACACGAATGGATGAATTTTTTCGAATAATTTGCGCACACACTCCAAAACTGGTAACCCTGTGTCGAGGCTTTGCAGATTGGTTTCAAACATTTGAGTTGAATTAGAAGGATAAAAAGTGTGATTGTGTTACATTAACTATAAATTAAACGAGTTACATTATAGTTACTAATACGAGTTTCAATTTCAAATTAAAATCTATTTAATCATTTTGTCGATACATTAAATTTGTATACGTTTTTGTGTTAGCGCAATTATAGTGCCACAGTTCCGGGTAAGATAGAAGTTTATTGTGTTTATTTCACCGTTTTTGTCAATGATACAGCACCTTCTTGCGGTGGTAGATTTAAAAATTACCAAATATCTATCAACATGAATAAATTTATTTTTACTTAATTTGAATTTGGAATTTTTAAATCAAACTGTTACCGAGTATTTCTGAAAGAATTCATGTCGTAAAGCTAAGCTAGCTATCTAGAAAGAGCACATTTTGGAATATTGCAAATTGCAATGCAAGACCGTTTGAAACTTCCGTTCTTGATTCTTTGGAGCTTCTGTTCCCCACGCTGGTGGTCTAAACTAAGATGGTAGAAAAGTGCTCTACATTTTAGTAAAACTACCATGATGTATTTAATGTATTTAGTGGTCATTTATTGTATACGTGATACCTATATAAATAAACTAATTCAAATTTGTAACCTTTTTACGTAAGTATATTTAATGTCATTGTCTGTAAATATATTTTTCTCTGATTCACGCAGGTCAATTCGATCCAGATAATTATGTCAAAGCGCTCGTGCAACAGCGGACGCATTCGATAATTGGAAAGGTGTCCGATTGTGGCAAAAAATTCTTGACCGCTTCCTTGTTTCGGATGACACATAAAGTCGTTGGTCCCGGTTGCTATCGATAGATAGCAGTCGTTAAGCCAAGGCCTTCGGGTGGCATACAAAATTTCCGATACTTTTGCTGCCCACTAACCCTTCCACCAATCCGCACTGGAGCAGCGAGGTGGAGGCCCTAGGCTTCCTCACTTCCTCAGTCATGAGGACTCGTGCTCTGTAGTGGGTCATTTTAGGTCGAGGCCAAATAAATATCATGGCATTGTGCAATTTAAAACTGAAAGACAACTATGGACAAAGGTTTGGCACGACAAGTAAATAAAATTGCATAGCTAACAGATATTTTGATATTTTTATTCGACGACTCCGGGTCCAACGGTTCATACTTTATATAGGTCCGAAGTCTTTGAACCGGACTTCATACCTAAATTGTTTAGCATAAATCAATCATTGATACGGTCTCGGTTCCGCTCGTGATTTGACAAAATCTTTACTCTGGATAAAAATAAAACATAGACTAAGGTTTCAATTTGGACAACAATAAAGTTCTATCTATAATTAAAAAATCAGCATTTTTAGATTCAAAAAGTACTAGTTTGTCGGCTATTTATAATTTAAAAAATCTCGCAGTATAAGCACAGGTATAAGTGTGTATTTTTAACTTTTTACCTGTCAGTGCTTTTCTACAATTTTATCTGATCCTAAGTGAGGTGTAATTAAGTAATACGTATAAGTATTATAAAAAATGGTGCGTTCTTACCTAAATAAAGTACAAACTTCCTTACGGTGGACGTTTGTTTTCGTATTATTTAAAAGCTCTATTTTATGTCTTTAACTTTGACTACGACTTCGACTCCGTCTGCCATTCCGATCCGACCTAACTTGACTGATTGCCTAATTTTTTCTCTGTTTATTTGATAACTACTTAGCGTCACATCAGGTAGTTAACATTTGTTTGACGTCAGACACGTTTAAGTAACGCTTGGTATGTATAATAAAAAGTTTTAGTTTCTAATCGTGCTCTAATTAATATTTGCTTGCTTTCAAATCAAGTGTCGATTACAATCGGTCGTGTCAAGTGTCATAATTGTTATATTTAAATTATAATCTGATGTTATGTCTGATTGATTTGAATGCGTAGTGCAAGGAAATCCGTGTAAGGTTATTGGTAACCATACTAATAATAATATCAATTATTTTAGTATTCTGTAATTATAATAGATTAATATTTAATATAATATTGTGTAGTAATTATTGCTGCATGAATAAAATTATTGTATTCTGTATATTGTATCCTATAATAGAGCGTCGATCTCGTGACCATTGGTAGCATGCTTACTTAATTGATAAATGTCGAAATAGCATTTACCTTTTATTACATGCGTTAATAGCCGACATACGAGCAGACGGGCCACTTTTTCATGGGACACATTGTTACATTACCTATTGTTTGTCATTGTTACACCAAATGCGTCACTGATGCGTTGTCGGACAAAAATGAAACAAGAGTAAAGAAAGAAAAACTGGCTCTCAAACTCTCTTCTAGACGGTGTTAGAACCTAACCTAACCGGACTAACTATCCCAGTCCTGATGTTAGTCTTGTTCTAATTCGGTTAAAGTTGTCACGCAGCAGCGGAAGGTGGTGCTGCATGCTCTTTCGCTACCTTAATTCCATAAAAATACCTATTTAAAATCAAAACCACCAATAATGTATTGATGTTTAGCCCCGCAACTCAGATGAAATGAACCAATGCATCACAATCTGTGGAATTCGAAGGTGACCTTCAACTCTCGAACTGCTTTCTTTCTCATCGACAGGTTTGGACCCGTTTATACACTTTATACCATCGCCAACTAATTTATATCAATGTAATAGGTTGACGCACTAAGCTGTTAATTAGTGACCCGTGAGCACCCGTTTTCATTTAAAAAAATTGTGTCCGCGTCGATGATATAACTTTAAAACGTAAGCATGCACTCAAGCTAATATTATTATTAGGACATTTCTGTTAGGTCATATCTGATAGAAACTCTTTTCAAAACCCACGAATCATTAACAAATCGAACCTTATAATGGTTCTTATCTACTGATGACGTGGAAAAAACATATCCACTTGTTTATAAGATAATCTAAAACCAGAAACTATACGTCTTCATAACATTTATGCAAATTGGGCATGTTAATCGACTCGAACAAACAACCTATTGAATTAGCCGGTCAAAATCATGTTACGGAGAAATTCCTGTTTCCAAATTCTTTAAATAACATTGAATTTTGATCGAATTCGTACTTTTTAGCGTTTGCTGAAATCAAGCAAGGTTTTGTTATATTAAAAATATTTGATTAAAAATAGATTAAAAATAGTGCACTGCTATAAAACAGCCCACTAAATGATTATTCATTCTCGGTTCGTTTTAGTAGGTGAGTATAATTTAAGATAAAAAAGAAAAAATGTTGCGACCGACTCCAGCGTCTCACATGTCGCTTGCGTCACTTACTGACTAATTAGCTAGTAATCCTAGATCTAAGAATTATACAACGATCGGCGCGGCGGCGCCTCGTACATCATTTGGCGCGTAGAGAGCGTTTGACAGAAAAAATAGCTACGTTACTATGTCTCCAACTAAATTTAATTATAATTTTGTAGGCTGGCGCCAGGATGTATGTTACGAACTTAGTCTATTAAATAACAATTATGCAGCCAGGTAGGGTTTTGTAACGTGTTTTTTAATCATTTCTCATCTGACTATTTATTTAATCGTGTTTGTTAGATTTTAGAATAAATAAATTAATTCAAGCATTCATTCCAAATTAAGCTCAAACCAAAAAGTTAATCTCAATCGTTTTAAAAATTAAAAGAGGTACATAAAGCTCCTGCTCTATAAAATTCAATTACATTTTAACACTTCAATTACGTTTTAAAAGTGTTAGTCATTTCTGAGAATTTTTAGGTAACTACTTGTAAGATAACACTTTCGTATTTAACTCAAGGTCGATCGCAGTATCTTAAAATACAATTTAAAAAAGATTATTTGGTCAATAAAATAAATATTATAACGCATCGCATCGATGGTTGCGTAAACGCGTATTTAAGAAGCTAAGTTAAGTGGGTGTGTTGAAATTATTACATACATACGTAGTATGGAAATGTCTACAAAATTTGCAAATGATATATGAGCTCATGTTATTATAAAACCGTTATTTACATACGTTGGACTATTCGACTGTTAGACTTAGACTACGGTTGAGTCCTACTCATATTTTACATCTACACTTGTAAGTATTATAAAGAAAATCTTTTTTGTATTTTTGAGTAACTCAAAAACTACCGAACTGATTTCAAAAATTCTTGCACCATTAGAATGCTACATTATCTCTGAGTTAACATTAGGCTATATTTATTATTGCATAAACCTAAATTGTATCCATGCGAAATTGCGAAGCCGGGCGGCTCGCTAGATCTTTCATAATTCCTTTAATTCTTTTTAATATTACCTTATTTTCTCGATTACTGGTTAATTCGTACCTTGAAAATTCACTTTGCTTCAATGCTTTTTAATTTTTATTTTAAAGTTTGGAACTTTTCCAATTTTGAGCAGGAACGACGGCCCTTATAACGTGCCTGTTGCTTTATCAACTCGACCACAAAGTAGATAAGTAAACTCGACTATGGCGAAGCCAAAATGGTTTTAGTTGTTAATCTCATTGTACTACTACACTCTTTAAGCAATATTATGTTGGCTATAGTTAACACAAAACCAAGTCGGTAGAGTTCAAGTAGACGCCGTTTGTACAAGTTGAACATGCAAATTAGCGGTAGTAAACGGTTCTCAGAAGCAGTCAACCTTTGGGCACAATGGTAAGTGTCATGATCTGTTACTGAAACCGACTCAAACAAGGACACGGGGCGGGCTGCGAGCTCCACACAATTAGTGACGTACCAAGGTTTTGTTTTTCTTTAATTTCATACCAATTTATGACTTTTTTAGTTTTAGGTAAGTAAGTAACATGTGTGAGCTTAATTAGTTTTCCATTGCAAGCTCTGCTTCCAGTTTTTAAATAAGCAGTGCCTATACCTACTTACTTTTTATATCCTTTGTATCTTCCTTACTTGTTATATCTATTGTGTTTAATTCTTTCATTCTTTATTGAAAAACCTAAAGCTAGGAATTACAATGGGCGAACCTACATAATGCCTAATGGCGTTCTATACCAGTCAACCTTTGGCAGGTGTTCAATAAATAATTACTGTAATTTTATACTCTATGTATAAAAATTAAATTAAAAAATACTTTCGAGAACTTATCCTTCAAATACAATGTTAATTCAGTGCTAAGTAGTCGCTGCCATCCTACTTTGCTAGGATTGTTTTCGTATACGCTGAACCTATATTATTAGCTCGAGACATTAATAATGACGAATTTTTAAAGTCTTAATTATAAGAGAGTCGGCTTTAATCGGAGAATTAAAATTTAAACTACTAATTTATTTTAAGCACTTAGCTAATAAGGCTTTACCTTATAATTTTAACGCACTAAAAGCCTTATAATAAGGGTCGCGCCCCATCAACTCTCACTCAGAGCACGAAGTCAATTCTCTCATTATCAGGACACGTTCCACCTTAATGAACATCGAATAATTTTCGAAAGTATTTCACCGGATCAATCTCTCATTTGAACTTCGTTTCATTTTACAATGGTTACGTTTATATTTTACTAGCTGACCCCGCGAACGTTGTTCCGCCATATAGATTGTGAATGATTAAAGCGCGATTTAAATTTGGGGGTGCGGATAGGGAGAGAAAATTTGGGATTGTGTATATACCACAACATAAAAAAATAACCAAAAAAAATTGATTAAAAAATAAAAAATAAATCTCATGGTGGACAAAAAGCTACGCATTTTTTATTAGACACTTATTTTGTATGTCGGTTATCGTGGACACAGTAACAGTCTTAGGACAAAACGCAATAAAATTTATTCGAACGCTGTAAAATAAGTTTGCCAATATCTTATTGTTGTGAAAATAAGAAAATAAATTAAAATTCTGGAATATATTTTATGTTTATTCAATTAATTTTCAGTAACAAGATTTATGATTTGTAATTTATATATAATCATTTTAACCTGTACCCTATTCTTACCATCTTGTCATATCATACCATACTGTTCACCATCTGGAATCGTGAGTACCTGTTGCAACTAAACTTATCAGAAGGTGGATCGTCTCTCGTTTGTCGACTACACAAATAAAAAATTAAAAAAGCAAAACTCATGTCAAACAAAAATGTAAATGCGTGTTTACAAATCCTATGTTTTAGTCATAATACCCTTTATGAGCAATATCCGAATTTACATAAAAACTGTAGCATCGCTGAATGTTTTATCCATTTCAAAATTATTACCTTGTAGTTTAGGAATACATTTAGTCTCAGCAGCAATGTATTGAAATTCTATAGTTTGTTCCGCTTATCACAAAGGTGTGAAGTGACTCAGGGGTTACGTAAAATGTGGCTTGCAAGTGGGCGCAATCACGGCAGTCGGTCGAGCTAGGAGATTAGTTTGTTATGCGACACGTCACTAAGAATGAGGTTTCAGGATGTTTAAATCCTTAACCAAAATGTTATTACTCAAGCTCAATGTTGTTCACTTGGTAGTGAGTGTCACTGTCTAGCGAGGAAGTGGCTCAGATTTCTACAATGGTTTATGTGACATTTGACATTTTTTGTCTTTTTTATCCTGGAAATTTCATTTACGTCTGTGCTAAGTAAAGAATTCTAACGCTGGAGTGTTTGTGTACCTTTTATTACCATCATTTCCGATATTTTTTTTATCACTTTCAACTTTCAGTCATTCGTCTCTTCGGTCTCCTATCACAATGTGAGATTAACAGGCGATAGTCGACCACGCTGGCTAAGGACTTCCGGACCGGACTTCACACACCATCGAGAACATTACAGTGTGCTGGTATCGTAAACAAGTTATTATTAATTTCTAATAAGCTCCTAATGTCATAATCATAATTTGGTAGAGTTAGTAACCCTAACTGTTATTTTAATCTACTGATTTATATGTATTACGAGCACCAAATGGATTATCTATTAATGCGTAACTATTCAATGGTAGGTTAGTCAGCGCGAGGATATTCGGTGAGCGATTTGAATGTTTAAGATCCGTGAACTCGTATCGTGACACGGTATCCAGTACCGTAATAAATTCACCAGATTTGTAAGGAAAACGATAAATTATATTACTGCAGTAATAAATAGTTGTTATTATAAACCTATCGGAGATATTGTACTGGAAATATAGATTATTTAACTGTAATTATGTCATAATAATTTACGAGTGTAATGAAATTAAATTTGATTTAACTGTATGAACAAGATGATAGTTATCACCAGTTTGTAGTTATCTAGAAGACCTTAACTTAGCGAAGGGCCGCGGATTAAATTTTCGGATTATTGTTACCTACGAGTGTCATATGATGTGTGAAATTTAACAAAAAACAATGAATTTTTAGTTAGAGGTAATCTTGCACGCGCCTTAACGTATTAAGTAGGAGCTCAATATCACTTTCTTCCGTAAAGAAAAATGTCACCAAAAAACCTGCGTACCTTCGAATTTGTCACAGAGATAAATAACATTATAACCAAACAACTCGAAAGTATAACGATAACAACAAAATCCTCTTTATTATACACCAAAAACGTTATATAGATACAATACAGTATTATACCGAAACGAGTACCTACAACAGACCCCGTACTGACGCTTAATTAGCGATCTCTTTCAGACAATGGATAACCGACAAACTACATTAATAAATTTGGAACCAGTACCTACCTACTCTACTAAAAAAGATTGTACTCAGAGTATTTCATTTCCTCATCCACAAATTCCACTTCAGTTAAAATATTGATAACCAGAAAATAACACCACTTCCAGACACCACTTAATCCATTTGAAATTTCCATACAACCACACGATAAGCTTTCGATGCTAATTTATCTTGACATTTCAAGTGTACGTCGCGTCACCTAACAGTTTGCTTTAAATTGTGTTGTAATTTTTCGATTACAAGCGAATTTTTACGAGTCTCTCTGTCACGATGCGCACGTGTCAAGTGTTTGGGTGATGAAACGCGAAATAACGTGGTGATGTCGTGTAATCCCGCGTTCATATATTCGAAAACGATGCGTTTTGCTTACGGTAAAACTATGTACGAGTCGTAACTAAAAAAAATTAAGTAAAGATTATAAGGACCGTCTTAAATGGCTCGTTACTGGTAACTCGAAAGTGACCGGTTTAACGACTGGTTAAATATAGGACCAATGCGAAGTCGTGTTATTTAAATAATAAAGGCTCTGAGGATGGTGTTTATATTGTGGAAATAGCGAAGTGGCAGTATAAGTGTTAATATTGCATTGCAACTTTGGAAATCTTTTCGGCCGCATTACGGCGGTCTAGGATACTGACCCCTGTCCCACACCAGACCAGGGTATCGTAAAAGGGGATAGAGGCCGACTCCAGCTAGGTGGTAGGCAAAATATTTGCCACACATTTAAAAGTGTTGCTAACCTTTTATAAACCTTCTATCCGAAAAACATGGATGTGTCAAGCGACAATAGCAGTATTAAAATGAAATTTTATTATTCTTGACTTCCATGAGTTTGTAAGGCAAATAAAATCAAATAATATTTTTTTACTTTAATATAAACAAACACATAATAATGTCATTAGTTCCTTAACTAATGACATTATTATGTGTTATTTTTGTGGCCAAACAAAAATATAAACACCATTTAACACCTAATATGACGTCATTTGACGTTTACATCTACATAATTTAGAACTAAACGAAATTCCAAGTAAAACTTACGAACTAACAAGCACACTTTAACACACACACAGCACACTCTCTCTCTTCACTAGCACACTTAAAATTAAGGGGACTGTATCCTTGCTTACTGTCGTAGGCCAATTGTTTCAAGCTACTTTAATCTCTATGTTAATGTAAATTAAACTATTTTTTAGAACAGTTCCTACTGCGTTAATGAATAAGTAAAAGTTTCTAATTATACAGCCAGTCAATCCAAACACGCCCGATAGGTGTTAAAAAGATATGTAAACCTCATTCAAATACCCATTACAAAGTGATTAAGACTAATTCCTACTTAGTGTTAACTAACTGCAAAGTGTGAATCGTGTATCTTAACAAATGTGTGTTATCCTTAGACGGAGAAGAGTATAGACCTATGGATGCCATCTATCTCACTCACACAAGAAAAAGAACAACTTACGTCAATGACACGTAAAAAAACGAGACAGAATAATGTTTTGTCACACTTTGCACACATCTCAATTTTTTCAAGGAAAGCAAGCAAATTTAACAGCCGATGTCGAACTTTTCTGGTGCCAATTGTACTTTCTCGTGCCATCTCATGTTGGTCCATCAGATGTCTATATCCTTCTCTGTCTACGGTGTTATCCATCACGGGAGCTTCGTTCATACGACATCTTAATGACCAGTTACTTTGATTACCAAATCAGTTAGTACGTATCCACTTAGTTTTTGTTGCGTAAAGTGAAAGTAAACAAATATACCTGTGCGTCGTGATTTACGCGCCTAATTTAACTAATTGTGCGTGTTATCACGTGCCTTGGTTAAAATAAATAAAATAACACACTCACCATGAGAAATATTCTCAGATGTAATCGCAGCCGTTTCTTCGCCATCATCAATGCAGTGTCACGATGTTTCTGGAAGAAAATAAATATTTTTTACATTAAGTAGTGGTAGAGCGAACGAAACAAGATAAATAATGTAAAGAACGATTCAGAGGTTTAAAAGAATATATTATATTATACATACTATTTTATTTGCGTCTATTTAAGTATATACTATCATAAAGTAAGTATTCACTAACAAAACAAAATGCAAACAACATTGTTGACAATTCGGGTGACTAACCTAAGCAACCAGCTAAACTGCAAATGTCTTATCCAATTTATAAGCAATCAAAATATATTTCAACTAAATGAGTCGTTTTCAGTTAGGAAATTAATAAATAAGTAAATATATATCTGCTGCGGCGCCGAGCAATTTAAGTATAGTAAAATAAACGTTTATTATTCTGTGTAATTCATTCAAAAAGATTAGTTATCATTTTCGACCGCAGATCTGTAGATGAAATGAACAATTTAATGATAATAAAAAATCGACCGAAGCTGAATGCGCGAATTTCTTTTTCTAATTTATGAATGGCTAAATTTGAAACATTCATAATGGGCCTTGTTACTTAAAATAATCTCTTCAGATGCGCGTATTTTAAAGGAGGAAATTTTTAAAAAACTATCATGGTTACCCGCACTTCCTGTGTTACGTTTGCTACGCGTCAATACGACCGTAACTAATGAGTCGTCACAAATAAAATTAACATCTGAGAAAAGACTTGGCAATCGTACCCAGTTACCCTTCGTTAGGTAGTTCAAATAAAGCTACAGTCATACGCATGAACGGCGCAAGAAACCGAAACCAAAAGCAAAATCTTTTCAAAGTAAATCTAGGCCGACATTCCACTGAACGGATGTGTTCATTGTGCATTTCACAAACCAACTTGTATACTCTTGACAAGTTAGTCGCGCGTCAAGTTAGTCATGAGGCAACGTGGCTTAGAGGTCAGTTACAAAATCAAGAGCAGGTCCTTGTAAGGGCACGATTCGTCGTAATTCGCAATATGTATTTTGCTCACGTTCAGTTGCATGATTCCGCTGCGTTCTTGCACTATAAATGTATTTAATGGCAATAAAATGATAAGTACATATGTAAGTGCCCATATTATCCCTATATTGGTAAGCTGTGGGATGCTGAAGAACTCACGTAATGTTTACTACATTGTATCATTTATTTTTTTCACTAGGTCGTCTTTATGATTGTCTTTACTTGATGGACTCAGTATGTGTAGGTATTATTATGTACGATTATGTACACTACACACTACACTCTACATGTAGGTACAATATACAATATTTTATCTAAGTTTGGCTAAAGTCAATAATTATAAAAATAGGAATTATTGCTTCCTTACTAGTCCGCAACGCGTTGGTGAAGTGTTTGGTGTTACGAATGTCCATAATTAAATGCATACACGCAATCAAAAATGACACATTCGCTCAGAGCTGCGTTCTTAAAAAAAATATTTATGGTTAAAGCTAATAGTTATAACCGTTATAAGGGAATGGCTCTGATTTCATTCCATGCAGTCGTAAGGTTAGAGAACTCTAGTCTATGTGTACTCAAAGAGCTTTCCTTTACCAAAACAAGTACTTATTTAAACTAATTTGCTTTACGCTCAAATGCAATTCAAACGTGCATGATTTAAACTTTTATTTGAAACCAAAATTGACTTCATTATTTTTAATTACAATACTGGGATTGTCCAGGATATAAAAGATTAAGATATTTTCTTGGAACTCATAGTCCCGTCTATGGTAAAACAGACATCAATAATAGCTGTCAAAACTATTATTACATCATGGTATTACCATAGCAGACAGTGTTCACGAAACGATAACGATCTGCGCGTGAGTGGTCGTGACCGCTGACTGTCTGGGCAGTTGGGCACAGACAAAATCTTTGACGGGCAGAATTTCATTACAAACTTTTCTATGAATGATTCTTAATGTGAGTGATAATTTCAATGTGAAGCTTAATTGGCCCGACCACCTACTTCAATAGTGAGTGACTTTTATTATTTTTAATTAGCTGTTACCCGCCCGTTTCGCTAGGCACTTGGTTATTTTGAATGATAACATAAATAATTTTGCTTTCTATTGGTGAAAATATGTTTAAAATCAATCCAACAAACAAACAAACATGGTGCAAACAAACATAAAAATCTTTCTACTTATAATAAGCTGCACCCTATGGTTTTACCCGCGTTGATCTCGATTTCGTGGAAATATCGGGATAAAAAGTAGCCTATGTGTTATTCTGATGCATAAACTATATTAGGTACTGCAGTTCCATCAAAATTCCTTCAATAGATTTCGCGTGAAAGAATAGCAAACATCCATCCATCCACACAAACTTTCGCATTTATAATATTGGTAGGATAATTATGTTTATTTTAACATAATTATACAAACCTCCGGCCTAGCGTAATTAATTAGGTATTAAAAATATTTTACACTAATAAAACTTCTGTATTCCAGTCTTATCTCTATGAATAAATTTCATAATGAGGTAACTAAATTAGTTATGTTATAATTTAATAACACTCAAACATTGTATCTAGTTCTTTTATTATTAACACCGAAATGTTCATTGAAACAATGAGGTAAAATCCGGTGTTATAAGGTCTGCGCACATTTATTCTGCTGCGATCGGGAGTCCGTTCCATTCATAGGCAAGTATTGAAATACGAAATTTATATCGTATTCTTTACGGCTTAATTTTTAACATTATCTTGAAAAACTGATTCTACCTGGATTGTGGCATTTTATACATAGAGCAAACTGCGATCCGACTGAAAATTCGACTGTCTTTAACACGAAATAACGCTCATATTTCAATGCTCTTCTAGATTTTAATCTGAGTCGAGTTGAAGTTGAGTTGATGTAATGCGTCCAGACCTTTATATGAGTTATAAACACACAATGGGTAGGTAATATAATAATTTATGTATTAAGAAGCAGTCGCTAAATAGTTCGCAACGCACAACAATGGCGTCGGTTCTCACACTACCAAATTACGTATTTTGATACATTGTATTTTCATAGCATGAATTTTACTATGGCATAGGTTTTCTGAAGCGAAGCGAAGATAAGGAACTAGCTAATTATAATCATAAATATAGGTGGTAGAACGTAGAGTTCGCGCGGAGTAGCACTGTTTCCCGCTACTGTACCCTGATACCATTTCTACCGTGTAATAATTGTTTTAACAGCAATTGTGTTTCGTTTAGTAATTATAAGTCAATGGTTTCGTTACAGTTTTTAAGAGGTGACTATCTTTACCCTAATGGGTAGGAACACATCTGTGCCGGAATTAGAAAGGGACTTTTACTAACAATTACCTACTAACTAGACAACAACGACTGATAGGATTAACTATCACAACAGTGAACTAATCCCTGCGCCAGACCCCATACGTACTACGCAACTGACCCCGACCCCGTAGCCTAGTTGGTAGGTAGTGACCCTGCCTGCGAAGCGAGGGGTCCCGGGTTCAATTCCCGGCCGGTAAACATTTATGTGACAGATAATTTTTTTCTCGAGTCATGGGTTTGTGGTGTGTTATTTGTGTTGTCCATGCCACCCGCGACACAGGGAATCCTAGTGCGGGGGTACAGAAAATCTGTTATTTATTTAATAATAATAATAATAACAACAAAATTAATAACGAAACACACTCATATCACTACAATAGAATTTCCTGTATCATGGGTGCCATGGACAAAACACCAAAACAAACACATCGGCATCGGCATCGAACCCGTCCCGGGTTCGATTCCCTTGGCACGGCGATTCGGCATACCTATTGCGCCATACAGATCGTTAGTACCTATTTAGTTAATATCATCCGTACTGAGTTATGTAATTGTTATTTAAATACCCGCTTTCCGCATCGGTTAGCGGAGGTTAGGCTGTTGAACTGTAACCTGACCAATTTCTCTCTAACCCGCTAATTTCGAGAGCTAACTTTTGTTTGCCTATTAGGCAGTTTGCACGCTGACAAATATTTTCAGTAATGTGCCGTAAATATTTCTACATTTACACATAAAATAAATCTGACGATGTCTACATAGGGGATATTTGTGGAACCTGTCAGTGGATGTATTTATTAAGTCCACTGAAGACGGAGACAGGTCTAGAATAGACCATATGCGAAATTATCATAAATTAAGAGATATCCTGTACGATCATATTTACTTTTCACATTACCCCTTGTAAGGAAATTCTATTTTCTTAGCTTTCGGTTTTAGGTTTTTTATGAATTCGATATGATATAAATACATTATTACTTATTTTTTTAAACAAGCGAATTTAGTATTGAAATTTAATAATAGACTATAATGTGTTTGTGTTAATATGAATAAAACGAAAAATATAAAAATCCATACAGTAGGAGAGAGAAACTATACCGTAGACATGCTTCTATCTTGCATCAACAGTTCACCTCATATTTAAAAAAAAAATTATTCACCTTATTACACCTCATATTTATTGCACTGCAAATAATAAGCACATGTGCCTATGACTATTACTAACCTACTTAACCTAACACTTCTTCCTCCATAACTCTCTGTAAATTCAATGTAAAAGACCTTCTAATATCACAATACACATAGTTTTCACTCCATCACATCCGTGCTCATGGGTAAGTAAAAGCACGGTAATAGTATCATAATATATTACCGTGGTAAAAACAATATCTACAGATGGAATAGAACAGATACGTAATACACGGGGATACGTAAAACAGCGTAGTATTATCCGTTTGACCCGGTGACCCCGTGATTGGGCGCGAGTGTGTCGAGGCACGACGGGAACCTTTCCGTCGTACGCTCGCAGCTCCCTACGATACATAACGATATTTCCTTGTAACATACATAACGTACCTCTTTAATTGCAATTTATGAAGTTACGCTACCGATAAATGCCACTGTGTAACTTCGTTGGTTTATTTGAAGTGCTTGGTTTGAATTTGAATGAATGTGGCAGGTTTAGGTGTTATAAAACAAAATTAAACTTAATGTACCAGCCTTAGAGTATATATTACAGTGTAATGTAATGCTCTAAGCTGCTAAGTGATAGTACAGTGGTTTGAATGTTGAACTCCCGAACAGGGTTCGATTTGCGTAAGGGTACGCTTAGACTCGACTACTCCAACACAGCAAGGATGAACAAAACCAAAATCTTTACTTAAATTAAATAAATATAATGTGTAATTAAAACGATTTTTTACGAATATACAATTTTTGATACGAAGTGGTATGAAAATTAAACGTAAAAAGGAATAAATAGAATCTTTAATTATATTGGTTTTAATAAATAATATTTAAAATAAAGATAAGTAAACTTTAATACATTGAAAAATCCATTTAAATATTACTTTTTAATAATAAAACAAACTTCCTACGTAGGTATGGTACTACCTACAACGGCGCGTCTCTATAAAAGACTTCAACGCAATCGCAACCTACTATTCTATTTTCAACGATAAAAATATTGTTACAATTGTAACGGAGGAATTTTATACCTCTAAGTAAACAACTGCGAGGAGCAGGATCAGCAGGAAATGATGATATGAGGTGTGGTGAAGCGAGGTGAGGTGTGGAGAGCTGGTGAGGCGCGGTGTGGAGTGGTGAGGTGCGGGTTTGAGGAGAGGAGAAGAGTTTGGGGATTGGAAACGAGAAATATTGAGTTGGGAGTCTCTAAAAGGGTTCAGGTATTCCAGCAAAATGTTACTGGCCAGTGAGCAGGCCATCTTCAAGAATGCAAGAATGAACAGATGATTAATAAACACAAAGGAATAATATTAAAGAACAGGGTTAAATGCCTTCCCATCAAGACATTGCTTTAATTAAATAGAGGAAATCATTCGTAAAAACTGATCACATCATGGTGTTATCCGTACCGGATCTTACGAATTTTGACTCACTTTTGGAGTCGTTCTCCTACAGTAACTTTTAAATGTGTTTATAAAATAAAAAAAACTTAATTAATTTCATAATAGGTATTTACCTAAGAAGTGCTATTATGTTCATATCATTACCTACTACTTCATTAAGTAAATGATAGAGATGTTCGAATTAAATTAAAAACATTTCAACACTTTTACGAAGTGATGTGAAGTTTCTTAATATTACACATTTTTAGTAACGAAATAATAAATTGATAGGAGACTGGATTTATATTATTATAATAATTTTCACTACATAAACATAACATTACCTAACGGATTCTTAATTATTTGGAATCAATTATAAAAGATTTAGTATACAGTGGCCTAATGAAATAAGCTAAAATGTCAGTTGATAAGATTAACTTAATTATAAATTGCAAAAATACTAAAACACAGATTTAGTAATCGAAAATATTAAGAGTTGTAGTTATTGTGAGCACCCGTGGCATACGGGTGCTCACAATAAATGTAAGTACCCACACAAATATTCACTAAACACAACTAGGTAGTCCGCGATCTTAATACTTAAGCATACCTTAATATACCTTAATACCTTTACACTTAACTTGTAAGTTAGATACCTACTAAAAATAACTACATAAAAAATAAACTTACTCTTAGCACAACACTACACAGTCCACACACGAAACGTTATTAAATAACTAACAGGAGTCGTAAACGTCGGGAACGGATCTGACGAAGTCGAATTTAACCAGGGCGGGTTTGCGCACGTGCATCACTGCATCACTCGCGTGGTCGACGGCGGGTGGTCGACGCGCGCGCCCGGTTAACACTGCCGTAGTGATGTACCGCTCGCGATCAGCTGGCCGGCCGGCCGTGTGCTAATCGCGCCAACACTTGGCATAATCAGGTGAGAGGAACTTTATAGAGCTGATAATACGTCAAACAGAAATGTTCAAATTAGGCTCAGTAAAGTTGCGTATCTCCTTTGACAGGGGTAACTTTGGAAAAAGAGGCCGAAAGTGGTGCCTAACCTCTTTGAGAAATAACAAAACAATGTAAGGGTGGAATGCATGTAAAAATTTATGCATTGGATTGTAGATGGTACTGTAGTTGTAGATAGATACCTACTTCTCTTCATTTTCTTGGTGGTCAAGATTCAATTGCTTCGCTTCATGGCCAATGGAATTGTTTTTGAAGTTATACTTCTTTTGGCGCGTTTGATTAAGATTAAACCAAGTTCATTCAAATACAATGTCGCAGAGCGACATTTTTGACATGGCTTACATACTATACAATATAAAGTTAATAGGCATTAAACACACTAAAACAATCCTTGACACACTGTAACCACTCGTTTCACGCTTGAACCCTGCCATATTACAGAAGTTCACAAAACACAACGAAAAAAGAAAGCAATACTTTAAACATATTGTATCGATGGACATTATCCTCGTGCCACTCGCACTTTCGACACGTGCCGTTTGAGAAAGAGATGGAAAATGTGGCTAGACGACACAGAGTCCCGAACAGGTTTTAGCTGACGTTCAATAAATCGTCGTTCGATCGACATTATGATCGATATCTCGGAGCTAAAGAATCTAGATGACATTTTGTAATAAAAAAAATGACAACATCAACCCCACTTCTCTTGTTTTTTTATTAATCATCTGTCTATTTTCGAAGATGGCCCGCTCGCTGGCCAGTAACTTTTTGTTGGACACTGGACAGAAACGTTTAAGACTCCTTCCTCAACACATCTCTCCTCTCCGCTCTTCACCGCACCTCACCACATACATCTCGCCTCACCAGCCCACCACTCCAGCCCAGATTTAGGGGCTTGACTCATCATGAGACATTGATTCCTATCCTACAGCTTCCAAGCACTTCGGGAATTACCCGTACGTTTTAATTCATATACAGACCTGCAACATCTTTTACGACGTTGACGGCTTAGATTATTAATTTCTGATTATTTTACAAAACAATTGCTTTCTTGGACTACGAATACCCTTGGAATTACACACCTTTCAAAACATAATGGAGAACTCGTAAGTGTGCAGTGCATTACATTCTAATACACAATTTAAAATAGAGATGCAGGATTCGTATCGAGGCACCCCTATTCGGGAGTCCAACGTTCAAAGCACATGGTTATCACTGCATATTATAATTCATCCATCCAATTGGTAGTAATTTAATTTTATCAAAGACGTGTGTGAAAACTTTTCTTAGCAATAAAGAGCCAAATAACAGAAAATAATTCCTTACAACGCTCGATGTTAGACGACAAGATGGCATCTTAAAATTCATGCAACAGCGCCCCGGTTTCGATACACATACATCTCGTAGTAATAAAAACTCCTATAAAAGGAGCTAAATTACTTTCCCCTGTTATTCAGATTACAGACGAATACATCGCGTCTTGAATTATAAATGTCATCTTTGCAACGGTGTTGGAGTGTTGGTGTGTTTCCATTGCGCCATGATATATAGGTCATGTACGACGTACGACATGGACTCCCGTTATTGGTTTTTTCAGACGAGCCACCTGATTTTAAGGTACCGCCGCCGATGGACATCAGCAACACCAAATAATAATTTACCGTGTCGTCGTCGGCCAGGAAAAAAAGAAGAGGCAAGAAATACATTACACTAGCACCGTATGATTTACACTACAACTTTTAGAGTAAGCGCCTTTACGCAAGAATCAAAAAATACGTTAATAAGTGTATCTATTCTAAAGATACCCACATGATTAGGTAAATGAGGAATTTGATCAAACAGTTGGAATTAAATCTACGCCCTGGAAACAAAGATATTTGACGTCACGGCATTGATTCAAAAAATAGAACTCGTACTGTGAGTTACAGTGCCGTGTCGTCCGTCACAATGGAACCAGGTTCTAAAAACTATAGAAGTAGATTCACCATTGCACAAGAGTCGCGTGGGAATACACTCGCGCACGTTCCTAGGCTCGTCTGTATGCAAAAACTGGACGACTCCGGAACTCACTTCCGTCTTCGCGGTTGCCGTTATGTGATCGATATATCATAGCGCAAAAATATCCTTAAGTTACATAAATCCACGCATATTGAGAAACATTTTCTAAATCAAGATACCAATATGACGGCCAAGTGTTATCGATTTTCGACCGTTTTCTTTACGACATGTTCATCATCACAACCCATAACTGTCCCACTGCTGGGCACGGGTCTCCTCTCACAGTGTGAGGGGTATAGGCCATAGTCCACCACGCTGGCCAAGTGCGGATTGGTGGACTTTGAGAACATTATGGAGAACTCTCAGGTGTGCAGGTTTCCTCACGATGTTTTCCTTCACCGAAGCAAGTGATAATTAAATATTAATACGCACATAATTTTTGAAAATTAGTGGTGCGTGCGGGGTTTGTACCCGGACCCTCCGGTTCGGCCGTCCAACGTTCAACCACACGGCTATCACTGCTTTTACGACATGTTAGCTGCAGATAAAATAAAACCATCTTTTTCAATGTGCCTTTTTGACTATTGCTATTGCTAAGCGACAGCAAGGATTGTGGTTAGACAGAATATTAAAACCGGCTCGTAATAAGCTTTCGTCATAAAGAACGAATTACATGTAGCTGCCGATAATCGAATCGAAAGGATTTTTTGTTTTTGGACTAGTCGTATTAATGGGTTATCTTCCTTGTCTTTCCTTGGCGAAAACTTTTCGAAACGCGAGTACCTAATAACGAAGTGCACTTGTATCTGTGATATGTTAAGAACGAATAATTTTAAAACTTTACACAGTAGATTACGTTAACTAGGGACATACCGACCTGTTGAGGCGAGACGCGAGGTTGAGTTCGCGACAGGGTCCTTCAGTAGATATCGGATATGCAAAACAGCGTTGTAAATCGCAAGTAATTAGGAAATTCACTAATTTCCACGGCTGTCGGGGGCCTGATCCGTATATCCAGCGCAACGGCCATTGTTATTAACACGCTTTTTTAATTGTTCTTTTCATATTATGTTATCATAGATACCGGTAAATAAGTATTGAAATTGATGTTCCTACTATTTATGAAGGCTTCTTCGCTTCTTTTGCAATTTATATTCAGGTTTCCGTTTATCAAGCAGAAAAAATTGCCATTTTCGTCTGTTGATTTATTGGAATATTTTGATGCACATAACAGTAAAATATAATCATTAAACCAAGAACTTTGTATAAAATTATATCGTGTATCTGCGTACATTATAGGTGCAATAATACCAATTCGTTTTTTTATTTATTTATAAGTAATCCCAATTTATTTATTTATAATCCCAAGGTTCGTCGTAGGAAGTGTTAAATAAAACACGACGTCAAGGAATCATAAATTTATTTACTTCAATACAGTAAGTCACATAAACAATAAATAGTTTTTAGTGAGACACATCTAATCTAACACATAGACAGACAAATTTTAGAATATGTCTTATTGTAATGCATATTATTCAGATCAATCAATTGGAAAATCGTCAAAGTCACCATACAACCCCGATAATATGTATTACAATAAAGTCAAGATCAGATCTTATTTTGTGACAATCTACTATTTTTTTTTATTTCGTATAATTTAATTTAAATCCGAAATTTCACCTTTCTGATGCATAAGCTTTTAATAACTTATATAAACAATAATTTTTGATTAAAACACCTAAAAAGCATAATCCCCGAATCTGCATTACTATTAAAGTGCGCTAATACCCGCTTATTTCAATAATGAACAAGCTAACTTGTTCATAGTTACTAGAAAAAGGTTATAAGCGCTTCCGCTTCCGTGCTTCAGAGGGCACAGACGTACCAAGCCCTGTTTCGAACAGCAAATAGACTGAAACCGAACTAGGTATTACGGAAATTAATCTTCACAATGAAGAGTATTTTGCCAACACATAATTTTATTATACCACAAACTTAATTGTAAACATAAATTTAACAATTAGCAACAAGCTTCCGCGTCTCACGTTACCTTCATACTTAGCACTCCATACATTAACTACTACCATAACAACTAGAAACATCAATACTTTTAATACTAACACGAAGATTTTTTTTTTCAAAAAGGAGTAATGCGGACAATGATTTAGGCAAAGGTATAGCAATTGCAATGTGCATTTCGCAGATTCCTGACTATAGATATTTTATGGGCCAGTGTAAACAACAGATTGTATTTTTTTACTTTTTATAATGCTTGACTCAAATTCTGCCCGATATTAAGCGACGTTTTTTTGTGAACCGTATTGCCAAAACAAACCTAATATACCTTAAAAAATTAGCTAAATATGATTAAAGTTTTAAGACAATTAAACAAAAATAAATATTTAAATACATTTATTTAAAAGGGATTATTAAAAAAAAAAACTTTAATTGATTTGAATAAATGTTGTTAATGAGGTTCGATCAACACATCATTGAGTACTAAGATTTAAATATTGAATCTTCGGCTGGTGTAATGTTTTAAATCATGTCCATTTACCCTAAATCATTGTCCACACCACACTTAAATTTACTATTAATAAACATTCAGCATACACAGTAACATTAGATAAATATTTTCGCAAATAGAAACATGGCAATCAATAAATTGAAATCATGTTCATATAATCTTTACAGACAACTTAATGTCATCATGTTTTGGTCCTTGGGATAAACAATACTTAGACAATGTGGTATTTTTAATTATGGGAATTCCAACCTTATATTTTGGGGCAATACATACTTTATCTAAAGGCTAAACATCACAAATTAAAATAAGTATTTGCAAACTTTTTTATTACATTTGGTAATGTTACACCTGTTAGCTGGTAGTACGAGAATAATCTCGTATCGATGTATAAACATCGACAATTATGTAAGATAAATTCGAAATTTACTGTGAATGTCACATAGTGTATCAATAAATCGTGTATACAATAGGACACAACACGAAATGCGACGAACGGAACTAAACTAACTAGCAATACCTACAATACATCCGAAAATATATCTACATCGTAACATAATGTAAAATCACAAAATAATCACAAACTTAACAACGTCATTAAATTATGAGGAAATTGAAGTTAACAAACAATGTTGTTAAAAAATGGTAAAAAAAATCAATCTGACATGAAAGTATAAATTAACTTACTGGAGATTAAAATGTATATATCGGAAGTATACTATCCCAAGTTGCATTTATGAAATTGTCCAATGCAAATGTAAATGTGTAAGAATAAGCGATATATTTATTTATACTGTCAAGGTCAGGCGAAATGATGGCGAGTTTTCATCGACACTCAGCGCCATCTATGGACGTGGGCAAGTTTTTACGCCTTTTTAAATTGATTCTTAAAATATTCCTAAAATGATATGCTTGTGGATATTAATGACATAATAAAATGAAGATGGAATTAGGATAGAATACATCTAATATATATAGTAATTTAATTATATTTCGGAACTGAATCATGGTCACAATCATTCCAATAGACCCTAATGAAATGTAGGATTTGGACGTAACAAATAACACATAATTAATAATTATCATAATTTAATTGAATACTTTAAAAAATAACCCGTAGAATTATATTATATTTATGTAGTAATAGTGGATGGATGAGGTTCATATAAACCAGATATACATATCGTACGCTTAATAAAAAAAGCCCAACTCAAAAATCACAGATATTCTGTTTTCATATATAAACGGTATATCTCATAGAACTAGCAGGTTTCGCTCTTACAACGGCCGATTTCTTGTGTAAGAAAGAGATAGCTTTAGTTGATACATTTTATCTTTAAAACTTTCAATATAAAAGTGATTATAATACAAAATATACTTATTTACACGAATTTTTCTGTCACAATGTAATTATAAACGGTAATAAATGAAATAAAAGTGATTACTTATATATTTTTTTTATTCCAATATATTTGTTGTAAATTGGGATTTTTGAATTAGGCCAGTTTTTAATTAAGTATGCGATATGGTTAAATAAAAAAAAGGAATTCTTTAATCAGAAGTACTTAGTTATACAGTTTTCAATAACTTTTCCGATCACAAAATAATTATACCGTATGGTATATTTTATACAAACAAATAATTTACAGTTATGTATATTATACATTTGTATAAATTCAAATCATTGGAAAAATATTCAAAAACTTTAGCACATGATTAAGCAGTCAAATGTCGTTCAGTCTGACGCATCAAAAGAAATGCAAGCTTCGTCTTATCCGATTCACCGAACCACTAAAGTAGTTCTGGTGAATATATTCTCCATGACACACGACCCATACAACATCTGGTTATAAACGCGCGTTTAAATAAAATAATAATTTGGAGTACGACTTTTGTACTTATAAAATATATTTTTCAAACATTTTTCTCATGGACTGTACTTGGCAATGCAATTTCCTATTCAAAGTTATATGAAGTGTATCGAATTAAGAACAAAGAGATGCACGTAAATACGATATATTTATATTGTTTTGTTTAAGCGCACGAGTAGGTAAATTATATTTCCTTTGAAATTGTAATAATTAAATTGCTCTAATATTTTCCTAAAATACCGCACCGTACCCGTAAGCTATATTAAAAGAGAAAACAAACAAGCATTTATTTGAAAATATAATGTTTTTGGAGAACTTAATATTAAACTAGATATAATTCTCTACATTTTGATTAAAACTATTTGCCATAATTTATTTTGTCGACATCGATAGACACAGTTTAAGGGGGATTTACGTATTGAACGTGTTTAACATCAATTAATTAAAAATATAGTTTCAGAACAGAAACACTTTGGTAGAATACATGCGTGATTATGGAATTAATTATGGCAACACTATTTAATTTTAAAATCTGTGTATGCTACATAAATAGATTCTGAATCGTAAACACACGAATTTTCTATAACTACACTATGTTTAATTACTCTAATTGCATGTGTCGATTACTTCGCAATAATTTTACTGTCAAATTAAATATTTTTAAGGAACGAACGATGAATTAAATATTTGAAATACCGTTATTACGTCACGAACTCACACACACACACGCACACACACACACACACACACACACACACACACACACACACACACACACACATTGGACGAAACAAAACTAAAATATCATCATGAAATCCGAGATATTAGCCAAATATTGAGATGTTTTTAATGAGAAACGACTGACACAACACATCATTTCTTCAACGAAGTGAAAATTTCGGGTGGTAATTGTCATTTACGTTTTCGGAACGATCTGCTGGAAGGCAGTTGATATAAGTTTATTCAAACTGAACAATACGGAATCATTAATTTCGAAGTAATAGACCATACAATCAAAAGACTAGAACAAAATGTATGGTGTCCTCGTGGGAACATCGCGCGATATGTCCGACCACTCACCGGATCACACTTGACGGTAACACACATATCGGTGGGCAATATCGTTAATGGTATTTTTATAACTAACATTACTCAGATATCAAATAAATTCGCAAAACATTCGTATCATATATCATTTCAAAACATAATATCATACGAAACTATGTTATTTAGCAATAATAAGATCATTTATTCCTGTTAAAATGTATTTTAATGTATTAATTTATGTATTTGCGTTAAAATTGTGTAATTTAGTTTTAGAAATATGCTGTTCTTTATATAAAACTGATGAGGTACTTTCAGATAATTTATCATTTAAAAATATCGCAATAACACATTAAAACACAATTTGACAAAAACCCATTTTTTTAACAAGTCCACGCTCGACTACAATGTAGTCATGCTATTAAAACCCTATAAAATTTTAAACGGTCAAAACAATATCCAAACTCGCACGTACGCACATACGTACTCGCGTACGCACCGTACGCAAACCCGTACGTACCGTACGCACAAACAAAACACATTAAAACGTACTAACAAACTTATACCAGCCGTCAAGCGTGACCCGGTCGGTGTACCTAAAGGTAGCATTCGGTTCTTAGCGACCGCCGCGAGCGACCGCGACCCGCGACCGCAATCGGGTCGCGCGACCCACTGCTTAGTATGGATTTATATGGAGTAGCCTTGGCCAGCGTGGTGGACTAGGGCCTATACCCCTCACACTGTGAGAGGAGACCCGTGCCCAGCAGTGGGACAGTTATGGGTTGTGATGATTAAACAATCCCGACGACCGCGACGCGCGACCGGTGGGCGTGGCTAAGGAGCCGCGTGGTCGCGGGTCGCGGTCGCTAAGAACCGAATGCTACCTTAGGGCGCGTACACATAGAACGTCCGTTTTACTGGATTTACAGTATTTCTGTTGTGTGTGGGATTTTTTACTGGATCCGGTATACTGGATTCTGTGTGAAATCGCTCATACAACTACATACGCTAACAACATATCCGTATAAACGGATCCAGTAAAACGGATTGCTGTTTATTTTGTTGGATCGGTATTTTTACTGGATCCAGAATACTGGATTCTGTGCGAAATCGCTCATACAACTACATACGCTACTAGCATCCAGTATTCCGGATCCAGTAAAACGGACGTTCTATGTGAACGCGCCGTTAACCTGCAAGCCGTGTCGTCGTGTACCGTTTACATCTCGACGTACTGCGAGCCGTCCGGGATCATGTTGAGGATGTTGCGGTGCTCGAGCGACTCCTTCAGCGCGTAGAACAGTTGAAGCTGCTGTTCCGGCTTCAGGTTGTACACCTGGAATGGTTTTTTAATATAAATAGACGTCACAGTTCCGGTTACACTTCTTCGAACGAACGAACCCACCAACGTCTTAGTCCTTAAGGGACATCACTCAGTCACATCTGTGACTGACTTAGAATAAAACTCTACTACTGACGGGACTATTACTAACAACTACTAACAGGACCCACTATAACTAACAGTTCCTGCTCCAGTTCTCATACCTACTAACGAACTAATGAACTAACGTTCTTACACCGTTTGCTGACTGTCTTACCATCATGGTCCCGATTTGAATCTTTTATAAAGAAAAATCAAAATGTGTGCAAACGTGCTAGAAGTGAAACTTCAAAAAATAGTCGGGTTAGATGTCATAACTATTGTTTTAGCGTTGCAGCAAACTTTAGTTCTAACTCTTGCTAATGTTCCCATCTCATTTTCTCCCACTTTAAAATGTGTTTGTGTCTTTTTCGTTTCCGTTTCATTTCATTTGCGCGTCATTTCCGTTTCATCGAATTCCAAATCACAACGACACTATAGAAGCTTTCACTTCAAAAATTGTAAAAAATGGATCCCGTACGATGGGCACGTTCCCTGAAACGGACGTACCTGCTGCAGCAGTTTCTGCGGCGTGGCGGTCCGGATGAAGCTGGTGATGTACACGTTGACGAAGGTGGCCATCAGGAACTGGCAGTCGAACCGGTCCATGATGCCGCCGTGGCCCGGGATCACGTCGCCGAAGTCCTGGACAAGGAGAGGAAACGTTAATTCCATCGTCATGATTCTCCACAACGTTATGACATAAAACCTGCCCGCACAAAACCATTTATACAATTTGTTATTAGCTGACGGGTGTTCAGTTAAGACTGTATGTATGTATCTTATATAATTATAAAGCTTGTCGGTTTGATTGATATGATTATGTTTTTGGATGCCGTTTCGACTAACGTATCATATTAAGTTTTGAACAACATTTCCTGATGGTTTTATTTCAATTGGTGCTCAAAAAGATTTTGTAACACCCCGTCTAAAAATAATTGACTGTAGGCATCGACTTATAATTACTATGGACGTCGGGTCCGCGCTAAAAAATGTCCGAGCCAAATGAGCTCCAAAACGCAAAAAGAGCAACAATTCCGCGTTCACGACTGCAATCGAAATTAAACCGTGATGTATAATGACTTTAGTGTTTAAATTACCTCGTTACCATTTCTATTCTTGTGATGGCTGGCGTTCACGACTGCAATCGAAATTAAACCGTGATGTGATGATTTTAGTGTTTAAATTACCTTGTTAACATTTCTATTATGGCGATGGCTGGGACTGGGACATTTTTCCGCGATTTTGGTATGAGACCCGAAGTCCATAGTAATAATAAGTCAATGACTGTAGGTAATACATTCCCGAAGCGAAGCAGAGGCGGTTAAATTAAGAACTATGTACTAACTTGTTAATGTGTAATGTTAGAACTGTTGAATTTGTTTATGCGTGTCATTAACTTAGTCGTAGACTCTTAGTACTAGTCCGACTTTAGTCGTCGGTTGTGACATTCAGTTGTTGAGGAGCATACCTTAATCTTGAAGGCCCGCTTGAAGCCCGACGCGAAGAACCCACCGAAGGGGCCGATGACGGAGCTGAAGATGCTGAGCGCCAGCGAGTGGATCATGAACGGGTACATGTTGAACTTGTCGCGGCCCAGCTGCGTTCACATTACAATACGTACATAATGATTTTAAACTTAATTCATCGCGGATTGTACACATATTATTATGATACGGGTACTCACGATACGTATTTTGAAACGCAAATACATATCGTGAGTACACGTATCATAATAATATGTGTACAATACATACAATACAACATACAACTACAATAAAATACAACTACAACAATATCAATATATTCTCTAACATCGAACCGAAACATGGACTCTTTTACACTCTTTTAGAGGCGGAACATCTCAGACCTCAAATGTAGCAACACATCTGTGACCGAATCAGAAAAAGACTTACTAACAACTACTAACAGGACTAACTATTACTAAAAAATGAGTAGTTGGTCTCCTGTAGCAGATGTTGAAACATATACTCGTAAGTGTTATCAATTACTGCTAAATTGGTATATTATAATAACACTACACGTTCGTATTATTTCAATACTGGACGTGAAAATTTTGTATGTTCCCCTTTCAAAACAAACTATCTTCAATCCTTCTCTATATACATACTCGTAGTTTACGTAACTATACCAAACACACTTTTCCGAGCGTGAAAAAGCACATTTCTCTTCACACATTCAAATCAAACAATTAATTTATTACGATTCACCACATGGCAGTCAAACCCAAGCGACAGTAAAGGTCATCAACCAGCTTACACTACGTACTACGTGAACGACTCAACGTGAAAGCGATTGCGAAGCGATCCGATGCGAATTCAATGCGGTGCGGATGTCAACATCTGTCATGGATGGACAGAAGCTAAAATGTTGTTGGAAAATTCATTTCATGTTTTACTTACTTGTAGTCCCAATTATTTTAGCCATATCTCCCATTCGCGGTTCGAAAGTAACCGATTATGATATGTTTTACACCTTTTATCCCATAATATGGGACTCTCTTGGATCGCATTTATTAAAATTTCTGTTTCTGACATATTGTGACAAAAAATTGTGACAGCGCGCAACGCACCTTTACGTCATTTGGTCGCGTAGGCCACTTCAATAGCTATCGACTGTTTGTTGTTTCCGCGCCGCTTCGCGTTCGCATCCAGATCGCCCACGTAGTACGCTGCCTTACCGACGAGTCCAACTAAACGGTGGCAGACGGTCTTACCACTTTCATCAGCGGCTGCAGGAACTGCGGCGGGGTGTAGTCTTGCAGGCGGAACAGCGTCGACGGCTCGCAGTCCATGGTCATGCGGCCGAGCGAATCCGAGTACTCGATGGGGCACACCAGATACGGGTATTGGGACATCATGTACGACAGCTGGAAGGGACAGTGTGAGACTTAGGCTGATATTTATAGACGATACTTAGCCTTAGCTCAGACTTTAGTCTGACTTAAGACAGCGTTCGTATTTATAAAGCGATCTTTGACTTGGCTGAGTACTAGCTGAGCAAAGTCTAATAAGTTCATGAAATAGACGACTTACCAAAAACTTTGGCTATTATCCGAACAAAAATAATGGTGCCGAAAGAACCTTGATATTAGTCGGTTTCTAAGACATTTAAATTTTTCGTCTTAACAAACAGATAGATGACAGCAATCAATTATGGCAGTAGCGGTTTTAGCTTATGCTGAGCACAATCTCAGCGTGACATATCTATAAATAGCAAATCGCAGTCTTTGCAAAGTCAAGTTGTTCGTAAGTAAAGTCTGAGCTAAGGCTAAGTATCGTCTATACATCTCAGCCTAATAGATGACCAGTTCAACTTGGAAAATACTCTTTTGAACATCTTTGCTATCTATACCTATAATAGAAATTGTACTGGTTCGTGTTTGTACGTAGGAGATATTTAAGAAAAAATCTATTAAGGGTCTTTAATGTTCATAGAGCGGATAGATATAATTATGTAACGTTATCACTTTTAAAAAAACAGTGGTTAAATCTTGTAACCAGATCGAAACGGAACCAAATTAGCCACTGACTACCAAGACATCAGTGTCATTAGCCTCACCACAAGTCCAAAGATGACGGTGGAGACGCCGCCTCCAATGAATCCCTCCCAGGTCTTCTTCGGGCTGAGCTTGATGAGCGGGGTCTTGCCGAAGAAGAAGCCAAACACGTACGCCATCACGTCGTTGCATATGATCATCGAGACGGGCACTATGAACCATATTAGACCTGGAAAAAACCAACAATACATCAATCAATGTGACACAAGACCATTGCTGACTCCGACCTCCATTCATATGGCATGGTCCAATATAATCTATAATTCTATGACATACAATAAATCTGTATCGTTACATGGACGATTTATGAGAAAAATATTATTGGAGGCCTTTATTGATTTTTAGAATTGTTGTCTGTGACTTTGTAGTGCTAATCTCAGAAACGTATAAACCGATTTGTGTGCGATTTCACTTATGAATTGTGGTAAGGTAAGTCACTTAACATTTACTGTTTATTTTATTACAATCGGTCAATAAATAAAAAAGTTGTGTCAGTTTAAAGTATCACGCTTAACGATTTTCCAATGTGGGTACCAATTGCAGGTTTTCCAAAACGAGAATGTGTTTACTTGTGCATAATTATAATAAAATTGTAAGTGATTGTTAACAATGATTTCAGAATGCTCAGTAACGTCTTGATAGATTTGAATACTTTTCCTATGTGCTAGGTACTCGCAGTAATGAGCTTGAGGTAACGCATAGTATTTGTTTTATTACCAAGAGGCATAGGTGCAAACATTACAAGGTAAATAAAAGCTTATAAAAATAATCTACGTTCTATACAACGCAAACAAAATCGTCAGCTCCATTGCACAGAGTAACAACTTCCCGGGCCTTGCCTGATGACATATCCGGTCGGCCGGTGCAGCCATATAGCCGTTGCCCACATTGCAGTCATTACGTGAGGCAGCACTACAGCACACTGCCGCGGTTATAATTGACTTAATAACAGAAACCATTGTCAGTACTACAATACTGTAATTTAATCGTTAACATTACATCTGTCCATGTGACGTTGGTACGATGCTGAAGTCGAACCATTGTGTTCTTTGTTCAAATACATAATTAGTAACTGTCCTCGCATAGTTTCGGGAAGTGCTCACAAACAAAGTAATGTAACCAACAGGATTCTTTAAATTAGCATAACTTTTTCATTCGTGAATCGATTGTAATAAAACAAACAAAGCCATTATTTTGTCCCAAGTTCACTATAATAAATCAATGAAAAGCGCAATTAAAAAGGTTTAGCCGTTTCTGATTAGCGGAAACAAACAGACAAACTGATAAACAAATAAAATTTCTAAAAACGATTGTTATTACTTATTTAATGAGGTTTTCTCAAATATCTGCTCATCTGAGATACGATAATCTGAAGTACAAGTACATAGTTATCTTTGTTTTATTACAATCGATTTAAAAATTAAATATATCTTAATAATGACATTTAAGAATACTACGAATAGGATTTTCAATTATTTATCATTCTCAAACACACCTACATGTGCGAATGTGTGTCGCTAACAAGACACGAAACTTAACTCGAATTGACCAAATACCAATTTACTTTTAATAGTTTCGGTAAAAAAATTAAAACGGTACATCAACCTTATTCACGTTTCATATTTGCATACAATTGACTGAGGGTGAGGGTGACACAGGTCACAGAGAACATTTGCATTGCTTTGAAATTGAAATTTTGCTAGTTAACTGGAGAATTGTGGTTGTTAGCATATGTATATACGATAACTGAAATTGGAGTCAGCTGTTGCAGGAACTCGTATTAGTTTTTAGAACGTGAAATGCGCTTCGAGTGGAACCCACTTACATTTTTTTTTCTGCGTGTTAGATATTATCCGAATTACAACTGACTCCCTGATACATCGACCAAAACACCAGCACAATATTTTTCGTTCGTTTTTAGAAGTAGCTAGCCAGGCGTGTAAAAATCCTATTACCATGCATGAGTCGGTCGGTCTGTCGGGTATACCACGAGCAGGGATGGTTATCTTGGATTGAACGATGGATAGACCCCTCACACTTACTGTTACGCCAACATTAAATAACCGTAAAAAGCGCTTTAACTACGCAATAAAATTGAGATAAATTTTAATGCTGATACAACGTTCAACAAGCCAATACACCCACCAGCAATGCGGATACTTAATGGTTAGAATTAAATTATTATCACGTATGCAACATACGAGTACTGTGGTATGTCTGAAACAACTGTGGAGATCAAAGGTATGTAAAGTAGTTAAGGATGTAATTTACATACAACTAAATTAAAAAAAATACCATTTTTGTGAATCTATTTGCGTGTGTTTATAATTAAGTCAGACTTTTTGTCAGCAACATAAAATATTATTTACTAAATCATACTTTTTGCCAAACAGTATCGCAGTATTTCTCACGATTCTCGTTAAAATATAATTTTCAAGCTAGAAGCCATAAAAATTTTACGTTCAATTATAATCTGAAACAGGCGCAAACAGCGAAGCAGGTGGACTGTTTCGCTTTAAGAATAAAATGTGCTAATTATAGCCCATTGTGTATCCAACAGAATGTAAACGAACATAAACAGTAAAACTGGACCACTGTCCCGAATTCCTCGTTGATTGAACACTCAATTGCTAGTGACTGCACCCCACATTACGTTGTTTGACAAAAATAAATAACTGCACATAAATAAACCTGTGCATGTGCAGCCCATAGCGTCCTACAGCTGGGCGCCGGTCTCCTCTCATCATGTGAGCGATACAGGCCATAATCACCACGCTAGATAAGATACGCAACATAATTATCACAATTTCTTTTATAAAGGTTCAAAATCTAATATTATAAGTGCAGTGTGATCGTGTCACTTACAGGAGTGCACAACATTTTGGAGTAATACGAGTATAAAAACAATTGCTAGGTTAGATTTCCAATAACGTGTCGAACATAGCTATCAACGAGCAATTGTTTTTAGAATCTGTATGGGACATAAACTACCACTGATCTTTTATACGTGGAAGGTAATTTGGCGCATCGAGTCGGATAATTCCCGTAACAAAATCCTTTGAAGCCGGGAGTACTATAAATAAACTCGTAAGTAGGTGTTAATAATAGTCCAACCGTGTAAAGGAATGTAACGCCACAATTTGCCCGTCCGCGTCGCATACTTGAACTAAACCCGCCTATATTTACTCTCCCCCTATCAATTGGTATCACTTTATCGCAATCACTTTACGATCAAATGCCAAAAAAGTGACCCAGTTACGGTATTTTGGTTACGTACGTTTATACTATTGATAATGAATTATACATAATAATATAGGTAAACAGTTAATCGTAAAATATTTAAGTAGCAGAATAACTGTTTAATCTATACAAATAAATAAATTTGGAGTGTCTGTTTGTAATATTAAAATAACCGCTTTTTACTAAATGCATAGGGGTGTATAAAAATAACATTTTTTACAATTGTCGTCTTTGTCTGTCTGTCTGTGCTAATCTCTGGAACGGCTGGACCGATTTTGACGGGACTTTCACTGGCAGATTGCTGATATCATAAGGAGTAACTTAGGCTACTTTTATTTTAGATTTTTTATGTAAACTTCCACGCGGACGAAGTCGCGGGCACAGCTCGTATAAAATACCTTCATTAAAATATATTCCTTCCGACACGACAATGCAGTGATGCCTTTGACGCTAGGTACTGATGTCCATGGGCAACGGTGGCCATTTATGATCTCGTGGATCGTCTGTTCGTTTGTCTTATATGTATATTCGTAATTTCGCAGTTCACGGACGAGGCCGACGGCGCGTGAGCCGCGCAGAGCTCTGGAAGATTCGTTCGTCACTTAATGATCCCGGATACATCATCATCGGAACACATCACTTTTCCACTGGCCTCGGGTCTACTCCCACAATGTGGGAATAACGGGCCTTACATTACCGCGCCGCCCCAGCTAAGTGCGGATTGGTAGACTTCACATACCATTGAAAACATTACGGAGAACTTTCTGGTGTGTAGTTTTCCTTCAGCGAAGCTAGCTCTGATAGATTTTAATGCCCATATACTTTTAGGAAACTAGAGGTGCAGGTTGCTAACCCACGCCCAAAGGTTCGGGACTCAAACTCATAGAATATCAGCTTCTACAACCCTGAAGCGCAGTTGGTACTAACCCTGCTTCAGACAACTAAGCATCTAGTTGTGAGTATATGAACGTTTATTTAACATCCCGCTTATTTAATATCAATTAGGTGAAACGTGAAAGAGAAAGTCAATGAATGTGTAAGTGTTATAAGTGAGTTATTGTTTCCAACAAATAATCGAGTCAAAAAATGTTAGCTACGTCATGGCTCATTGGCACGCCAACGATGTACGAAGACCGAGATAGAACCGATAATCAAATTAAGTTAATATAATGTTTAGGAAAACATAAAAATCAAAATGCGTGCAATTCACAGGTGGTAGAAGTGAAAACTTCAAAAAAACTAATACTGTCAGTATAAATATTGTTATTTTGCTTTGCTTACTTAATCCGCCATTTATTTGTGAGTGGGTACTAAGGGGCAGGTTTCCGAAGCTAATCGAGGGCGGGTTTCCTAGTTTTACATATAAACTCAATACAGTATCCCAACATATTTGCAGTTGAAGGTAAACTCATTGATAATGAGCCGTGACCTAGATCCACGAAACGAAATATAGGATATATATTTCTGTACTACACTATGTACTGTACTGTACTACTCGTATACCATATACCTACGTATCTGTACTATGTCGCTATACCAATTGGCTTCAAGCCTTGAATGGCCCACTACTGAGCACGGGTCTCTCCTCATAACTAAGGAACCCTAGATTGTACTCCGACACGCAGCTTCAGTGCAAATTGGTGGAGGGGTTAGTGCCCAACCCAAGTGTCGCAAGTTTTGAAGCCACCCGAAGACCTTTCGACATGGCTTAACGACTGCTGTCTAATAATAACAACCGGGAGCGACTGCTTTACGTGTAAATTTTTACCACTAGCGGTCACCCAGTTTAAACATACTCGGGCTACATTTCAATTTGATACGGGTACGCACGATATTTATTTTGTACGGATATTTGGACGGATATGGTGAGTATCCGTAAAAATAAAATGTGTACAAGCCGCGATGAGTTAAGATTCAAATCATATAAACGGGCTATTGTATTATCTACTCGCATAGTTCCCTGCGCGGTATCGATTGCCGTAAGCCGTATCGTATCGTACCTCCCGTCCCAGATACCGAGTTTGTAAGGCTTCTCGGCCGTGACAATGCTGCCCCGACGTGGGACGCATAAACAGTAAACAATATCTATCATGTATACGGCGCGCTATAACAAGGTCTCTTTGTGACAGAAACATCAGTTCTAGTCGAGAACTGTTCTAACATGTCTTTGATGATTTAAGATAACGTAAGGGTGTAGTAGAGTAGAGCTTTGAACTTAAGATATATGGAGATTTAAGACAACGGCAACGGCAACTGGAAGCAATTTCTTTTTATGTTAATATCCGACAAGTGTACAGACAGGCCACATGATGGTATTTTAGGTGGTCACCGACGCCCATGAACATCATAACACAAAAAGCATCACCGATGCGTTGCCAACCAAAAAAGAAAGAGAAAAGAAAGAAAAAAATGGCTCTCTCTCAAACCCCCCGCCGAAACATAATTCATTTGGCGGCTGATTTTAACTTTAGAAATTTGTGACGGTCAAAATGTTACGATTTTTTCGGCCGAGCCCTCATTTGCAAGGTGCGAAGGAACTTTATTCCCGACATTGTAGAAATAATACGCAATTATTTAGGTACTAATCATCAGATCTCGTGCGTCCTATATTATATAATATATGTTTCATTACCGTGACATTACCGTCCCGATTCATAACGTGTTATGTGCATTAGGTACCTATACAATAGATAGAACAATCACTTATCTACGACATTTTCTTTTGAACTAGATAATATGACTACCGAGCATTGAATACGGTGAATCGATACTACGAGTACAATACTAGTTTTGTCCGGTTTTAATCTGTACCGGCATTTTTGACCGATAAATTTTCACAGTCAATATTAGGTTCCTCAAAGTACTAATCGTCATCCTAATGTCAATCTGATTAGCGACTTGATGTTACACTATGTTTCTATAACCTGTCGTAACGGAATATTCCCAGACATAGGAGTATTGAGTGTGTGTGATTCTCCTTCTGACTACGACGGAGGGGACTGACTGTGGAAGGGCCATTCCTATCCATTTGGTTTGGTGATTTGGTTGTCTATCTGCCAAGGCGTCTGCCTCTATCACATATTTCAAGTCCAGTCAAGTATGGTTTGTATGTGTACCTTTATATGGAAGTACACATAGTTCCGCAAGACTCTGTTCATACAATAACAAAAACACCTTTTTTGCGTTGCTGATTCATCAACGCAGAGACAAAAAACAACCTCCCCTTTAATAAATTTGGCCACTTAAGATTCCACTTGGCCTAGATGATAAACTTGCTTCACAATAGGCACGCATTTATAAAGCTTACGTTCAACCGATGACAACTAAATGTATCTACATTAATAGTAGTCCCCAACTCGACATTGCAATGTCACGTCCAATTGTCTCGCTGTCGCGAGGCTTCCCTGCCGTCATAATATCGCTCCGTCCGATATACATATGTATGTACATATCGCTCCATAACAAACATTTATATTGATTCAATACGCGGAAACAACCTACTTATAATAATATTATGTAACCATCTACTGTGCATCAGCACTTTGTATTGTGTCATGGTTAAATAAATCTAAGACTTAATAAGTAAAAAAAATCATGTTCTTTATACCCGTCCTGGGTAAACTTAGCTCTTTGAGCACGAAAAACAACCCGTGGCCATTTGTTCTGCAATATTGCCTTTTTGCGGTGCAATTTAACTTTATCGCACTCGTAATTTATTACGTACATCTACATATTAAATTATGCAGTATGAACATAACAAATTACGTGCACGTGTACGTAAATAATATATTTTGTCAAAATCAAAAAAGTGATTTTACCCTGGATACTTTTGTTAATTCCATGTTATCGTTATCGTAAAGTTTACACAATTGATAATAATCATCCAAGATAATACTCATTCATATAGCAGAATATATCGTGTGTTGAAGATATGTTATAAGCATCACCATATCGTTCTATATAGATACATGATCCAAAAAAACAAAGATGGGTTAGAGCGTCCGATGGTTTATCGACTGCCTTATATGTATGTGGCTCTCTGATACTGCAACCTAAACACCTTATAACAATTTACTGTTCTAGAATGCAGTAACTGTAACTAGTTGGCAGCTGCGTGTGCATCACGAATAGGTAAAGTAAGGCCTCGAAGATCGATCCCCTCACAATCCATATGAATCCATGTTCCATTATTTAACACAACTCACCCTCAAAGATGTTCTGTATGATGAGGTAGCTCTGGGTGACGACGATGAGCAGTGCGACATGGGTCCACGCGAACAGACTGAACTGGCGCATGTAGTACCGCTTCACCAGCGACAGCACGAACCACACGAAGCCGACACAGTACAGACTGAACGAGATGAACCGATGGTACGTCACCAGAAAGTGGAGATAGTCCTGGAAAGACAACTTCAGTTAGATCTACGAACGTCTGATCACCATACTCATAACACATTTTATGATTGGTTCCAGAAATACCTTCCCAGTACCATTTAAGTATACCGTATAATAATTGTTTTAACAGCAATTGTGTTTTGGTTAGAAAGGTGTGGATGCGGTTATACCTACTATCACTTTTAAACACCATCTTAGTATGGGTAGCATCTGGGACTCTTACTTACAATTACTAACAGAACTGTAGGTATTATTACTAACAGCAACAGTAACAGAACAGAATAAGCTATCACGAATCACGAAATCACGAATATCAGTCCTCATACCTATTAATGACCTGATCACCTAAAGTTAATAACACCCTCTGCTGTACTAACCATCCTAGTCCCGATTTGAGTGTTGTTCCGAGTCGGTCACAGTTGTCACGGGCGGCAGCGGAAGCGCGGTGCTGCATGCTCGTATATCTTAAATCCGTAAAAATACCAGTAACATCCGATACCGGTTACAAATGAAGCGATCCATCTCAATATCTCAGTAATAAATCTGTGATTTCCGGGCCGACGGAACCGTTCAGTATTTGTGTTTGGTTGTTGACAGTCCTATTCTGTGAATAGCCACAAAATGAGTGGACGAGCCATCTAATAGTGAGTAAACACTATGGCCCATGGTTATAAGGTCACTCCACTGCTTGTCATAGTCCCTGTGAGTAATCATTGAAGTTACTTAGAGTTACTGAGGGTTCGCGACTCCGTACTTTCAACTCGCTCATTAACTAGACTATGATCGGCAGTCGCCCGAGGCAAGACGAGAAAGCACAAAGTTACTCGAAGTGATTCTCTACCCTCTCGTCTTTACCCAATTCCGATCCACTTCGCGAGTAATGTTGCCATCCAATAGGTCTGTACGGCAGATTGAAGTTCGTTCCACATAATATAATATGGTTGTAGGTAGCTACATGGTATAAAATATTGCCTTTACGTTTACATAACAACTGGTAAAATTGTATATTTTATACTGGCCTCGGTAAAACCTGTTGAGTGACCTTAAAAATACTTACCGAGTAGATTCCACTGATATGTAACATAAGCTAAAAGATTTATTCATAAGATCGATCTAATTTTACATTTGTATTATTTAAAAACGTATCTTCAACCATCAAATGGCCTACTAGTGGGCGAGGGTTGGCAACCACGCTGCTCCATTATGGATCGGTGAGGTGGCCAACCCAAGTGCAGGAAATTTTTTAGGCCGCCCGAAGGCGTTCGACATGGCTAAACGACTGCTATTTAACGACAACAACAACAACGCCATGAGGGAGCAGATGGTTTTATGGTTTATTTGGCCAACTATTATATAATATTGGCCTCACATAAGACTCACATTTGACTTTACAATAACCCCCTATTAACATCTAAAAAAATTGCGTCCTGTGACAAATGAGCGCTATGAAAATGACACGGTTTTAATCAATTTGTCCATCATAAGACGTCAATATACTAATGGATAAAAATAATAAAACTAGTTCAGCCATTAGCTTATTAGCATGATGTAATTTTTCTTCTACTGATATACTTATAACTAAATTCCACGACGTTATAAGGGCACGGAATAATACGAAGCTAATGATATTAATATTACCTCCGCCAATCCGCAATGGAGCAGCGTGGTGGAGTATGCTCTGGGCCTCCTCAGCTACGAGGAGACACCCGTGCACAGTAGTGGGCCATTAAGGGGTTGAAAACAATGATATTAATATTAACCTGAACATACGAAAACGTTGATCGTTTGAAACTACTATTACGTTATCGGACACAAGGAAACTTCGGTAAATTGACGTGGCCCTTATGAACATATTAATTTGAAAGCATCGTGGTAGCACAACATTGTTGTTTACAACATGTAACAAAAATCTATTCTGTGTAAAAAATCCAGCGTATTCGATGATAGATTCATTCAATGGGTCAACATCATCATCATCCCATAACTGTCCCACTGCTGGGCACAGGCCGTCTCACAATGTGAGGGATTACACGCCGTATCCCACCACACTGGTCAATTGCGTATTGGCGGACTTCACACACCTTTGAGGACGGGTGTTCAGTTTCCTCACGATGTTTCCTTTCACCGAAACATGTGATAAGTATATATATTCTCATATTTATTTGTTAATTTTAATGAACTAGTCTAATATATCAGCGTAAGTATGTTTTATAAAATTATGCATGCAAGATTCGAAGTCGGGACACCTGTACGGGAAATCGACCGAGGAAGTTCAAATAACTATTATATCACTGCTTAGATAGGTACCTGCCTACTTACAAAAGACAGCTGATTAATATCATATACAGTCCCTTTCAACACCACACTCAGAATATATTAAATTTCTAGTTTTACCTTCAGGGAAACTAGGTCAAACATAATTCCTAAGAAAATGCAATTTAACCGCGCTCTCGTCGGCTAAAAACAAGCTCAGTAACCGTTGTAAAACCAAATCACACCTACCTACCTACCTAAATCAATTCTCTGTCGCACTGCGTATTTTAATTGACTGACTCCCAATTGATTTATATCGTTTTGTAGGCCCAAAACGCGTTATCATTCCAATTGGTAATCATTTTAACTAATAGCAGCATTCAGCAGCAATGTTTTATTTTCAATCTATTCAATAACACGCTAATGATGACTGACTGACAGATAATTACAGTGACCTATTAAATAAATAAATAATGCATTGCGCATTGAGTCAAATACACACAATTAATACATTATATCCATGACAATCCAATCCAGTGGAACTAGAAGCATGAAACTTTGTATAACGTTCTACTCGTATGTATGGTGTGGCCGTGTGGGGAGCATTAAGAAAGGATTTTCGAAAATTTATCCCTTTGGAGGTAAAAGTATGTGCATTTGAGTACAAAAGGGATAAGAATAAATTTTCACTTAATTAAATTCTTCTATGTATAATGTTATGGTCACACAAGTGGCCAAAAGGATAACATGAGAATTTTGAATACCTATGGAGGAAAAAAGCAGTCGAATTAACTACCGCGCCTAATAAAGTCCCTGTGAAGCCATGATAAGATGTGTTGATAACAAGTCGCTGAAAGTGAATGAAATAAAAATTTAAGGTCAACAACCTCGGACACTATCAATAGCTATACAGATTAACCACTGACCAATCTACAAGTTCCTATCTTTAAAAATCACGCGATTCAAATCCAATGGGATAATATTAGATAAAACGCGATCATCTGATATTTACAGTCATTACAATTATAATCATCGTAATCTTACGTAATTCATTATTATCAACAATGACGTGTTTTACATTTTTATGTCAACCGTCAGTGAATGGAATTATTTTCACGTGATATAAGTTATAGTAATGTTTATTTTAGGCCGCATAACTTGATACTTGGTCATCAATATAACGGTGCATTGATTGTTCAGATTCAGAGCAAAGTCCTAAAATTATATCCGGATGCTGCTTGCGCACGCGTGTTCTAATACTCCGTAGTGTGCTATTTACTCCGATGGGTATATATATTTCGATTTATGATAATGAGAATAAATGTTCAGCTAGAGGTAATTCGATCGTACTCATTATTTAAAATATAACGCATTTGTATGTGGTAAACATTTTTTTTTCTACATTATATAAATGTAGTTGTATGTTTAAAATATATGACACTAAGGCTAGTCAATAGAGACTATAGATACAACAAAAAATCGGTTGAGAAAAAAGGAAAAACAGAATAGGTTAAACTGTTTTCTCTTAGCCTATTTATATGTATATGAAGGTAATATAGATTTCAAATAAACACAATAATAAATAACCTTTCTATTGAATTAAATGCTTTCTTTATCACATGGGTACGTTAATACAGACTTATGACGTAACGTAACGATAGCTACGATATTACAGCAAATTATACAGACCAAATAACATTATTATGTTTATAAACATGACGAGCCACAACAAAAATAAAGTACCTAAGTACGTACTTTTAAACTTCGAGATATTTAATTCCCTTCAGAAGTTTTATTTCCATAATGTTTACGGTTTCAATAATCCTTTATGTACGTAATCATTGAATGTAATAATTGTGGGAAAGATACGTTCTTCGTTTAATCAAAGGTTTGAACTACAAAAACACCATTGTTCTTTTTTATAGTTTTATGATAGCGATTATGACTAGCATGCAGCACCACCCGGCCGCTACCGCCCATGATAACTGCGATCGTCACAGAACAAGACTCAAATCGGGACTAGGATTGTCGGTTAACAGAGGGTGTTATTAAGAATCTTAGTTGGTTAGTTCGTTAGTACGTATGTATGTATGAGGACTGGGGCAGGGACTGTTAAATGTTATCTCGTTTTAATTCGGTCACAGATGTGTTGCTACCCTTGAAGACTCGGATGGTCGCCCGTAAAAAGTGTAACCGGCTCCACACTATTCTAACCGGATCACAATTGCTGTTAAAACAAATTATTAGACGGTAGAAGCTACCGTGGCGGGCGGTGGCGCTACCCAGCGCAAACTCTTTAACCTCCATCACCTTTCAAGTCTGGCAATTCAGAAACATGATTACCAAGTTCTATTGGGAGGGACCACACTCCCCTACACGAAGACGATCTGAATTCGGTACTATACATATAATTATGTAGATTTCATGTAGTTTCTGCCCTTGTCATATCATCGTAATATTTTAATATCTCCTATCATATTAGTGTTGGATCCAATTTTAATATCGATATTGGCATTTGGGTACGATAAAAATACCGCCATCCATTCGGCAGGATATTAACCATTGGTAGCGAATCTGCTGAAGTTCCTAACCTAATCCCTATGTTTATCTCGATAGAGATCACATTCAGATATGTACCTTATCTTATGTACCTTATCAAATAAGTAAGTTTGGTACACAAATGCGGATAAACAGAGATAAAAGCAAAAATTTATCTATAATTTCGTACAGAAAAGGGAATAAAAAATAGAATAAAATGAAATACTTAATATCTGACGTAATATTCGTAATACGAAATTTGAATTCCATTAAAACAAAAGCTTCTCTTTCATCTTCGATTATGATTCACAGATATAACGAGGCTTGAATGTACTATTATAGAAATTATTCTGGAACACGTAATTTATTTTTAAGTTTAATACAAACCACAATAAAATTATAACCGCAAACCGCAGGCAAAAAGGGAAGTCGGACATACGTATTTTGGAATAATTCTGAACTACGCAATAAATTATTACCATTCAGTTCTACCCACCATCTAGATTTACTTTATTTAGTTATTGTATTATGTTTAGTTCGGATTATAATATTATTATTATTAACACATTTAGACATTAAAAGATAACACAAAACGCGGAATAATTATTATGCATGTTATTTTATGTACAAATAAATATTTTTTTGTAAACAAATGGATTAACTAACACGGTTACAAATTACGTACTCAAACAGATTGTACTCTCCGGTAAACAATAAATTATTCCGTTGCGCGTAGATACAACACTAATACTCGTTTTAAGTAGTTATTGGAGAATATTAAGATGCATAATTATGCCATTTACGCGCCGCACGCTATTATTACATGAGGTTAACGATAAGTTCTACAGCATTCCAGATAACACGTTCCATATTTTGTTAAACAAATATTCAATTGAATTTCTTTAAAGGGCAGCGACCTTTGGAGACATCTTTTATGGGGCTCGCTGTACGTTTTTGCCATTAAATAAGTTATTATGCAAATTAATAAATTGAAACTTCGAGCGACATTGTAAAGCACAACTTGTGGATAAAGGTTATAATGCCATAAAATAATTAACGCCTGCAAATTACAGTGCTACAGTCAGCCGCGTGGGTTAGTAACTTATTCTTTAACTGTTGTTATTATCTTTAAAATATGTGCAGAGGAGTTACTTTCGCCGCTTCAATAATAAATCACCTTTCCAAAATGATATTACAACAAAAATAACATGCACTAAAGTAGTATTAAAATAGCTATTTAGGCTCAGGGATACATTTTTAATTACTTAGGACATCATTCTAATTTTCATCTGTACACGTCACTTGGCGTTATCGCAAATCATATATCGTACAGCAAGCCTCACAATTAACCGTAAAGATTCAAAACTATACTGAAACAGTGAAAGTACGTAATCGGATTCCGCGATTAACCTTCGGACGTCTGCCATTGCACATGAGTAGCGTAGCGTGATGTACGCCGAGGTAGCTCGGGACGATGCGGCGATACAGCTAGGGTTGCTACATTTCTTCCCGTAAATATAGTATTTTGCCAAGAAATACAATATGTTTTCCGAAAAAGGTTGTATTTTTCCGGAGAATGTAGTATTTTTCCTGAAAATGTAGTATTTTTCCAAAAAATTTAGATTTTTTTCCGAAAAATAAAGTATGTTTTCAGATAACGTTTAATAAATAGTACAGAAATTTAAAACACATAGTATTTTAAGAAAAATGGCAATAAAAAAACATTTGTTACATTTATGAAAAACATATTTTTTTTATATATTTTACAATATAATTAAAAAATGTTTTTTATTTTTATTTTAAAATATAATTTATTACAACAATACTATCTATTACAGTACGGTCGACAACCTTAGTTACCTACTGCCAGTAATAACCGCCATTTATAACCCACGTTCCAGCGGTTAACACACGCCGTAGCAGTATCGAAAACACATCATATTTGGCACAGTTAAATGACCGAAGGTATAACTCAAGAGTGAATAGGCATTTACTATGCTAATGCTTTTAATACCAAGTCTACATGCCATACTCATTTTTTCCGCTAATCTCACCTATTTAGATGCGGTAACTTACATTAAGTAAAAAAAACCTAAATTTTTATTGAAGTGCTTACACTAAAAATTTAAATGAAACACTTCATACCTGTTAGTTGTTAAGCAAAATCTATTATAAAAAAAAACATTAAAAGTCTTATAGGTACATTACAAAAAATAATGTGTAATACTCACAGTCCTGTTAATGACCACACCGAAGTAGTCAATGAGGTTTTCTCCATAGAAAAAGTAGTTAGACGTCAGTAGGAAGTACCAAGACAGGGAGCGGAACCAGGGCAGCCCGTGCACTCGGTACACCGCATAGCCAATGTTAATAATCTCTTCGAAGCACTTCACTTGAACGCAGAGTACCTACATAATAGATAAAAGATAAGAATAAATCAACAATTAAAAATGGTTGTTTTTAAATTAAAAAATAAATTAATGTCACAGGAATAATGTTGTAATGGTGTTTGTGTGTGATGAAATTATATCCTGGGGCTACTTATTAACACCATAATTATATACTTACTACTATAAAAAATATTTTCGTTATTTTGTGTCAGTTAGTGAATATCTAAAGATTATGAATCCTAACTAAACCTATTATTAATCATAAAAAAATAAGTAATGTCACCTATTTCCTTGCATTTTGGTCAGTTTATTTAAACAATAGTCCAAATTGTTATGAAATCAACGATGAAACAAGATATGCTTACCGTAATCATAAGAGCCAGCGGGCCACCATAGATGAGAAGGCAAAATGCACCAATCATAAGCCAGGTAAAAATGCCTCGAATCACCCAGTTCCGCCATCTATATTTAAAAACATTATAAAATTTAATGTAAATCTATAATTAAGCTATTTTATAGCAAAACTGTGATCAATATAGAGATTATTCTAGAACTGATAACACTGGTCAGTGATAAATATTTGAAGAAACTTTTATAACAAAACTTTTAATGTAATAAACCCCCTAATAATGATTTTTTGAAACGTTGTCTGTTTGTTGGTTTGTCAGTTAGTCTATGTATTTGCTTCCGTTAATGTCAAAAATGGCTCGACGAATTTGGATGAGATTTTTACTGATATATAATTGTAAGGTTGAAGTAAAATATTGTGTTTGTTTAATTTTAATTGGTTCACAAATAAAAAGGATAATAATAGAATCAAGCGGTTTAAGGTGTTTAAGAGTTAAATTAAGGTGTTTAAGGGGCAACACCTTTAAACCTAGCTCTGAAGGAATGATCTCATAGAAGTAAGATAGGTATTTCAACAACTTGTTGCACCAAGGAGGAGAGACCCGTGCTCAGTAGTGAGCCATTAATGGGTTAAAAAGCCAGTGCTAACAGTGGCGCAATGACATGATGAAAATAACATCAACATTTTTGCAACTGAAATATTAAGCATATTTTTATTTTTATTATAATTATAAGACCACCATAGAGATCACAATATTGTAATGACGAATTATGCAAATATAATATAGTCTACAATTATACAAAATGAAATATGGTTTTTGTCTTTTCATTGTCATCATCACAACCCATGACTACTAGTACTAGTACTACTACTACTACTGCTGCTGCTGGTCTTTTATGGATTTTATATTGATTATGTTGATTACAGGACTATTTTGCACATTCCCAACATAAAAACATGAATTAATACTAAAACCTATAACAGATTAATAGATTATGTGTTTTATATAAAAAGTAACAGCATAAATACCTCGACGATAGACCAGAGAGCGCAGAGTCCAGAATTTCAGGGGTTTTATCCGTTCCTTGGGGCAAAGATTTCGCCAATTCGTCTACATACTTCTCTTCTAACACCTTTTCCTCCTCTGAATCCACCTAACAACCAAAATAAGCTATTATTGATGAAACGTTTATTCATTAACTCTAGTTGTGCGTAAGAATTAAAACAAATTATATCTACATGATCGGATTCGCCTGCGTTTTCCACTTTATCATTTCCGTCGCCTTCGCCCCGCCGATGCCTCAATTCACTCATATTGGTTCACACAATCACCACGGTCAAAACTTTACTTCAAACAGTTAGTTCGTAGCTCGACAAAACTAATATTTTTAAAAATAATACCATTTAGAAGCGAATCTATCCGATATGAATCGAAACGATGTTTTCAGATGTTTTCCTTTTCAAGCAGCAGAGGAGCTGTCAAACGAAAAATCAATAATTCGCATTTTTTTTTAATGTTGCTAGAGTAACAAACAAGCACATCATAACGGTATCCAAAAACCTTCTATCTATAGAAGAAACTATTTTGTTGTCCATTCTTTTTATATGGAATTTTATAATTTTAATGAAATAATCCTTCAAAATGTTTTGAAAATGTTTTCAATGATTTATCAGTTCTTGTACATAAATTGATGATAGGGAGTGAAATTTATACCGGTAACCGGTAATTTAATAGTAGTAATACCAGCCTGTAGTCAATTGTAAATGTAATAACTCAATATTAAACATGTTGTTGAAACAGACCCCATAAATGGGTAATGGTTAAATTTTATTTCATGAATATTAACTGAATAAAATAAATAAAATATAAATATTGAATTTTGGGGAAAGATAACTGTAAAATTAACTGTGTGCCTAGTAACCAGTTTTGGTAACCAGTGTAATGGTTTTCTATAAATAGATAGGCCAAACAATCAGAATAGAAAAAGCAATATTTAATTACAGAGGACTAACAACACAAATTAATTAATTGATACACATTGAAATTAATCGTATCTTTTCAAAATCTTTACAATCTGCGATGAGTTGTGTACAAGGGGGGATCAAAAAGTAATGAGAATCAATATGAAATAAGGATATTTTAACTAAAAAAAAAATCTGTTTCTCTACATAGTCTCCTAGCAAGTGAATAAATGTAGTCCATCTTTTTTCTAAACCCATAATTCCCTTTGAAAAAAATTCTTTGTCTTGACCCTCCAAAAACGCCTCTACAGCAGTCATCATCTCGCTATCGTCGTCAAATTTTTTGCTTCGGAGGTATTCCTTGAGCCGAGGAAAGAGGTAAAAGTCACTGAGAGCCAGGTCTGGCGTATAGGGTGGGTGTTCGATCAATTCGAATCCCGTTTCTTGAATGGCAGCCATCGCAATGGCGGCTTTGTGAGACGTTGCGTTGTTTTGGTGAAACAACACTCCAGCTCGGAGTTTGCCTCGTCTTTTTTCTTTGATGGCCTCCCGCAATCTTCTTATTTGGTCTGCGTAGTAAGAACCTGTAATAGTGGCTCCTTTGTTCAAGTATTCCACCATTATAATTCTTTCAGCGTCCCAAAAAACGGACATAACCTTTCCTGCCGAACTTGACACCTTGAATTTCTTCGACGTCGGGGAAGAGGCTCGTTTCCAAGTCATTGACTGTTGTTTGGTTTCCGGATCAAAATGATGGATCCAGGTCTCATAGATGGTTACGAAACGAGAAAAAAAAATCCTGATCCGTCTGGAACTTTTCGAGATTCGCCCTCGAAATGTCGACTCAATTTTTCCTTTGCTCGGCGGTTAACATTCTCGGCACCCAACGCGCAGAGACCTTTTTGATATGCAGTTCGTTCACAAAGATTCTTTGATCACTGCCATATGAGATCCCTGTGACCTCAGCTACATGCCTTATGGTCACTTTTCGATCTGCCAATACGACATCTTCGATTTTTTAACGTTTCCCGCATTGAGGGACGTGGATGGGTCTCCCTCGCGATGTTCATCTTCTGTGGATGTTCTACCCAGCTTGACACCCTTTGCCCAGCGCGCAACTGTGGAATATGGATGAGCAGAGTCCCCCAATATTTCCACTAGGTCGGTGTGTATGTCTTTGGTAGACATTTTTTTCAAACAGAGGTACTTTATGACAGCTCTGATTTCGTTTTTCTCCATTTTGATGTTTACTCTCCGACTGTTCGTATTCAAATGAATGTACCTCCCGTAAATCGTGACCTATTTATATGATTTTTTTATGCTGAACTAGTGGATATATGAGGAAGCAAAAACTATTTTTTTCATATTTTTATATGCTCTACAAATATCCGATTATCATTACTTTTTGATCCTCCCTCGTATTATCATAAATTTTATGAGATACTTTTATCTATTAGCAGCGGTAAAAATCAAAAATAATGCACTTAAGTATAACTGTGATACACGACTAACTGACTTAGAAGTTTGATTTATGCATTACTACTCATTCCAATTCCATCATTAAACATTTAATTTTAGTATACTTAAAATTATTATTCAAGTCCAAGTCCAAGGCAGGACATATTTAAATATGCAACAATGCAACAACGCAATATAAAAATTATAAAAATAACATTTAAGTTTTCTATTAAGTTTAATAATTTTGCTATATTGAGTACTTTAAAATTACATAAATTATTTGTAGTTTATTTTTACCGGTATATTATTAGAAACCGGTAACAGCGCTACATGTTAGCAATACAATATTAATTACAAGTAGTATTATTATGTTTATCTAATTCATACAAAACGATTTGATACAAAATTTATTTAATTGTCAATTTACTGAATCTAATAAACTTTCAACTAATAATTTTGTGATGCGTGGATGTACGTTTATCACTTATTCTGTTAGGGCGTCAAATTGACATTTCTAAAAAAATAAAAATAAACAAAACAAACATGGCGAGTGATTTGGATGAATTTGAAAAGAATATTGGAAATGTAAGAATTTCTTTTGTATAATATGCTTTTCTGTTTTGATAAAAAAATAATCGTGTCGTTTCACTTTCCCAATGGTATGTTTTTTGCAGTTAAAGGCTATAGTGCGAGATTCGTTTGCAAGAATTTATGCTACACTGAAGGCGAGGGAGCTGAAAACTTTGAGACAACTAGACGCTATACGTAAACAATGCCAAGATGACAACGACTTACAAAGGAATTGTGTCCAGAATATTCATATATGTTTCGATAATGAGTCCACTTTATTAGAAAATGTAAATATATTTGGTGTGATAGATTTTGAGAGGCTTAGTTTTGATAGTAATACATTTTTATTAGAAGACTACGTGAGTCCAAACGATGATCATATGTACTCTTACAAGACGATCGAAGAATTGACCAGGAGTGACGAGAAACACTTAGAAGCTATAGAAGAGGCTGCTTTGAAAGAAATAACTAGGACTGAAGATTGTGTTTGTTGTGTTGAGATTCGGACTGAAGATGTGTCAAAGAAATTTCGTGATTTAGATACAAAAGTACATCCTGCGACCTCTCCCGTTGAAAGTGAAAATGTGTGTAATGATAACAAGGAAACCGAATGCTTAGATGATCAGTCAAATAACACAGAGGATGAAAAGAGCGAAAGTTCTGACTCCGATCCTAAAAAGATAAACCCGACTGATGATTGGTTGAATTCTATAAAAAATCAAACGGAAACAGAACCAAGTCAGGTCACTGATGTTATGGAGCACAGTACTATAACCTGCTCTTAGTCAATTAGTTTTTTATGTGTTTGTACGGCACCTACTAATGTTAATAGGTACTTAATGTAGGTTTAATAAAGTTTTATATTTTGTCACAAATTATCTCTCGGTTGTATTATTTGTCAATGATCAAACCTATAATAACCGCCTGAACTAACTGGTTGGGGACTGTTTTACGGATATTACCAATACAACTAACATTACAATGTATGTGACTTTATAAGTTAGTTCAGGTACATAAAGAAGATTCCATAATCCTCTATGTAGCTAGGATTTTGAAAATGACCATTAGTGTATTTTATTTTGCTGCTGGGCTTGTATCTCCTTGGGCATTGAGAAATGTCAAAATATCAAGTGTTAAATGTATCAGTAAAGAATTTAGATCTCTGTGCGGTGTAATGATTACCGCGCCAGACCACTGTTGAAACTGTTCTGGGTTTGATTCAGAGTGAGGTGGAACTTTGTATGAGTTTTTATCTCGGATCTCAGCTTTGGTGTTTGTTCTTGTCTTTGTGTGTTGTCCATGGCACCCACGGCCACTACACAGGGAATACTATGCCTGTATAGTGTTGTATATGTCAGAGAAACTTCCGTTGATTGTAACTAATGCATTATACGGACCTATTTTTAATGAGTATGTAAGTAGTTCAAGTGAGCTGAGTTGACAACGTTGATTACTTATATTTATTATGTTGATCTTCATAATAAATATAAGTAATCAACGTTGTCAACTCATGTTGTCAACATGTTGTCAACATATTTAATTTTATATGTACAGAGGAGAGAGAAAATTTGATTATCTAGAATTTATTTCAGATTTGAGTATAGTCGTTAACACGATCGCTGGGGATCACGTATACGTCGTGTGTTTTTTCATAGAAAATTAAGATCGCCGCAGCGAATGTGTTAAGGTTGTAGCTTGTTCACTAGAATGTTGGGTTTCTAGCAATTGACGTCTCAAGTGCAGATATTTGTTTTAGTAGTACATAGACTTAATTTAGTTATACTAGTTTTCCAACTATGGTTTCATTGATCCAAGTTTGTGAATGAAAACAAATTGCTTATTTATTTATTTTTTGCATATCATGTAATAATTGTTATAACGGCTATTGTGTTCCGGTTAGAAAGGTGTGGATCCGGTTACTTTGAGGCGACCGACCATTTTTGTCTTCAAGTGTAGCACTCTGTGACCGAATTAGAACGAGACTATTACTGAGAATTACTAACAACAACTATCAGGACCAACTATCACTAAGACTTAGTCACTGCCTCAGTCCTTAAGCCAACGAACTAATCAACTAACATTATTTCTAACACTATAATATGCTAACTGGACTAACCATCCTATGTGAATCCATAAAAAAGAATAATTGGAAAAATAATCCGGACTCTAATGATATTCAGTTTTGGATGAGAAAAATGAGACCATTGGTTAATGATATTTTTAAAATTTAAGTATTTGAAGACAACTTTTGCTTTCTTTGATTTGAATATGAAAATGTAGAGACAAATTTTTTGCAGTGTAAGTCTCAAAATATAATGGCGTAGTGACTAATTTACAACCCTTATTTTTTGAACGGCATGATAGTACCTACCTAATTCTAATGCATCTGTAATAATTATGATGGCTTGAACAATGTTAAAAACAAATATACATTACATACATAGGTAAGTAAGTAGATAATGGGATAAAATCAAACAAAAAGATTTAAAGCATCAACTTATATTGTTAATACATTTTTTTACAAATGGCGTTACTGAACACTTACACTAATATGCATTGACTTTCGATTATATTTCCTAATGAATAAATATTACCCTTTATTTCGCCAGCACTTTTAGCGCAGTGAACAATATAATGTATACCAATCTTCAATACCAATTCCATTGTCTGATCTGCTCGTCTCACACAATATTATGGTTTTATTATGGCACTTAAACATGACATACATTTTACAAAACGCGTCCTTATAAATTCCCATCATTGGATGGAATCTGTTTTTATGGGTAAAAGGTATTCTAGTTTGTACTCAACTTCACTGGAAAATGTGATGGCACAAACAGAAGTGCAGATGTGTGGAAAAGGTAGGTAAGTCATTTTAATATTAATGGCGTGAAGTTACGTGCAACAAGTTAGAGAAATGGAAGGATGCAGTCTAATTCGAACGATTTATCGTTAATACGATACGAATAAATCGTTATAGGCACTAAATTCATTTTGGATGGTTAACTCTTAGGCCGCCGATATACTTGAGGATAATTTATTGTCTTGATACATTCCAAGCGAGTTACAAACTAAGAAATCACCGTACGTTACGGCTTCATACACTTTAACGAATACTGCGATACAAAGTTTGCCTACGTCGATACTTTCGATGATAAGTTAGTAAAGACTAAAAAAATTCATAAGAAGGATATAATGTAAGGGATAAATTCAATAAGTTGGGAGTACAAAATCTCAAATGAGTACAAAGTCGAAACTATGATAGGTAATCATATTGCGAATCTAAAATAGGTATGTTACGAAGAAGTTATAAAACTAGCTTACGATTATGTGTGTTAAGGCTACTATTTTACATTTTAACAAAATTAACAATACTTAGTTTATGTACTATACAAGGCCGAAGTCGGTGCACACCGCAGCCACGTCGCGATTATTCTGCTTTTCAGAGTTAGCGGCCATGTTCAATTCGACCAGCGTATCAACGCTGTTTATACTGACGCCTTTCAATATCTTCTGGGCTGCTAAACTAGTGAAATTAAAGCTCAAATCGCTCAAGCTTGGAAAATTGTAAAAATCCTGATTGTCTTTCTTCGCTTCCTGACTCAGGCTGTACCTTTTCTGTTTGTTTTCTAAACAGTTTATCTTCTCTGTTGAGGTATTGATGTCCTTTATCTGCTCCTGATTTTTCAACGCTAGGTTTGGTTCCGAACCTAGCACTGTCGGTTTCTGGTCAATGCCCTTCGTTAATAAATTCGCTATCGATTCAGAACTCATTCTGTTATGATTGTGAACGTTCGGGAGTCCGTTTAACATCTGCAGCGCTGCAGCCTTCTTAAGCAAATCGACACTTTTTAACTCGCTATTTGAGTTTATGTTCGTTTGAATGCCACTGTTAGCTGACGACAGTGAGTTCTTTTGGTATCTGAGACTTCCCAACGATCCGATTATATTGTCGTAGCTCTTTGTTGGAGTCGACGGGTTGCTGTTTGTTGTAGTTTCCAAATTGTTTATATTGTTATGTATAGAAGGAGAAGAGGGATTAGATGTAACCTCATTGGTATTATTTAATTGATTTTTGTAAATAAAACTGTTATTATTCGTCGCCCCTCCTATTTGTAGCGATAGTTTGCGATTATTATTCATGCCCGTGTCGTGCATAGAGTTCTTATTAAATTTGTTTTCTTGTACTTTGATCGGTTCTTGCTCTTGGTACATTTGTTTGTTTTTCTCAACACAGACGTCGAATGAAGTTTCTGTTGGGTTTTTTGTTGTTTGATTAGTGACGCCGTTTTGAGATACGGATACCACCTGTCTATCATCGTTTATAATATAAATGTTGCTTCCGTTACTAGTCTCGGTAACTTTCCCATTCTCGAAGGTAATAACTGAACGGACGGGGGAATTTTGTACGTATACTTTGGTGTTCGTTCCACCGTTTTGGGATATGGTGTTGGTTGTTACTTTGAGTGTAATTGAATTGTTAGAGTTGGAGCTAGCGAGCATAGCAGTGGTTGGATTTTCTACTTTGGCTCCAAGAGTCTTGTTATGCAAAGGGGTAGCGGTTTTTTTGGGAGTAGACTGACAGTTTTTTGGTGAGGTTTTGGGGGAAATATTTTTTCCATTTTTTACAGTTTCACCGCCAATTATAGGTGGCTTTGATCTGTATTTGTGTAAACTTTTGGGCGAACTTTGTAAACTTTGAACTTTAACAAGTGACTGTGCTCTGCTAAGACCCGGCGCTCCGTTACTATGACTAGGAGAAGGTTTCAGTGTTCGGTCTGATATGTGTGATTCTAAACTGGACTGACCGCTGCTACCGCTAGTGTGGTAGCTCCTTTTCATTGGCGAATTTTGATTGTCTATTTGTCCATTTTTACATTCTTTTCTCGGTGTTCGATGTGTCGTGGTGCTCTCCAGGCTCGAAGGGCCACTGGTAGACATGACATGATCCGAGTAGTCTACCCTCCTTAAGCTTCCGCTTGAGCTATCTCTCAGTTTGGGGTCACTGTGCCTCTGCGGGGAGCCGAAGTGATCTAAGATGGTTTTGTTGGTCGAGCTCCTGCTTAAAGTTGACCTCGGAAGACTTCCAGAACTGGGACTCGAGTGCCTAACTGGAGAATGATCGTACTGGACGGAGCCGGCCAGCCCTGACTCGGTAGACAGGTGTCTCTTGTGCCTTCGCGGGAGCGTCGACGAACGATTGCTAATCTCTGAACCATCGTAGTACGACGACACGTACGAAGTCTGACTCTGCAACGACTCCTGGAAATAGAGACAAAATTACAGATTATAATATGTTGGAATACATCGTGTTTTATCCATTACCCGTAGGTGGGAATATTGGCTTTCAAGTTAACATAAACTGAGTTCAGAGATAGGAAATCTAAGTACCTAGAATTGTTACCGTATCTAATTTGATAGGTACATCCACCTACATCACCGTTGCTTACTAAATCCACTCATATCAAGGACGTTCCAGCATCATCTTTGAAAAGACTTCGATTGTTCCTATCGTCTGTCTTCAAGCAACATTCTTAGTATGTAGCTCACCTTGGAGTTGGTCTGCGTGGCGACGCAATGTAGGTGTACCGCCTTGGAGTTGAACCACTCGGTGGGCGGGAACTGGGCAGAGAACGTGCTCATCGCGCGAGTTTGCTTGCTGCGGCCGCTTCGTCTGAATAAGCGGGAGAGCAAGGACACTTTCTCTGTAAAGGATAAACAAGATTGTTACGACTTTTTTCTCCGTAGGCGTAGTTTTCTAAAATCATGCAATACTAATGCATTTAATATTATATAGGTTTTGATTGTGAGACATGTCTAGACAATTAAAAGTATGTAGTTACAATGATCGAGTAATTTAGTTACATTTCTCAACCGGTCAATAAAATTAGCAGTGAGGGTAATGATGAATTAAATAGAATTATTATAATTTATTTCCTTTACTTACCTTCGTGTGTTTGTGTAAATGTTAATTTGCTAATTTAACCGGTTGAATGTTTGAAATGCAAGTTACCTATAATAATGATAAGGTATGTTATTGTTACATTGTACTAGTACGGTTGTTCTTTAGTGTTATGTAAAGCGTGTGTAAAATGCGGAATACGTAACTAATTCGCCAAATCTAATGCAACGGACAACCCAAAGCGACTCAAAGCCGTTACTACTCTTGCAACGCAACGCAACGCAACAACTAAACTCATAGCGGCAATAACCAGTGACAACTCACGTGTAAAAAGCCGCATCGAAATCCATCGACGCACTAGACAGTAAGAAAGGAAAAAGTAGTGTAAAGTCGAAAGGAGAAACACACAATTGATGGCAATGGATGCTTACTAGGCGACGCGGATTCGACGCTGGGCGGGTAGTCGGTGGATGAGGAGCTATCGGTGGTGTTCGCATGCTTGTGGTGCAGGCTTCGAGTGGAGGCACAGCGTTGGAGGTACTTGCTGGAGGAGCCGAAGATCCGGAGCGAGTGCCGGCGGTCGAGGGAGCGCGGCGCGGGGAACGACGCGCTGCGACGCTTGTTCGGCCGTCCGTAGAGGATTTTGTCGTTTGGGTTGCCTGTCGATATACATTTTATATTAATATCTTAGGCGTTGCTGATGTCTATGGGCGGTGATGGCCACTGTCAGGTGTCGTCTGCCTGTTAATCTTAAACATAAGCTATAATATAAAAAAATAACCATTCGTTTAGATCTAGACATAGTGCTATCACAGTAAATTGGTTAGAATCCACGATGAGTTAGGTTTAAAGATTTCAACAGTAGGTAGTTCTCATTATGTCGTCTATCTCTAATAGGCAAAGGTATTGATATTTCCATTTGTATAGCCTATACTTTCTGTTTTCCCAAAAAACCTGGCCATTAGGTATCTCTGTGTGGACCATTTTGCATGGCCCACGTAACACAAGGTGGATTGTACGGCATGCAGTCAGTTCCTTATCTCAAAAAAATGTTACAAATCATGTAACATTCACACCTGCTCCTAATTATACTTACGTTAACATGAGCTACTAAAATCTGATAATCAGATAATTTTCTAACAGCATGGGCATTGCAAGGCTTTCACCTTTTCCGATGACATATTAAATAGACTGTCAAAAGTCAAAAGTACGGACAGGCCGCAGTACCTATAATATTATTTACACTTAACGAACCTTTCATAAAACCAATAGAGACCTGTATGCAAATCAAAGTCGCTCGCTGGGTATGATGGAAATAAATCTATAACGAAGTTCTGGGGACAACCCAGAAGGTTCGCGCGAATAGTGTTATCCACCGTTACACATTGGGCGTTTTGAATTTGAATTGGCGCTTTCATGCAATTTGTACCTACCGTTTATAGGACCTCTTAGTTCTTAAAACGCGCGGTATCAAAGCGTACCAAGTGAAGGTATTCCTATGTAAAAAAGAAGTCATCATCATCGCAATCCATAACTGTCCCACAGCTGGGCACGGGTCTTCTCTCACAATGTGAGGGGTACGGTACAGGTCCAGTCCACCTCGCTGGCCAAGTGTGGATAGGCAGACAGCAGCAACATCAGCCATAGTTATTTATTTTATCTCATCATTTTATATTCTGCTGAAATTATGCAATGCCGTCGCCGCTATCGATGCCGAAAAATCAAAAACCGATGGACCATTGTAAGTTCTGACACTGCGAAATTACAGTGTGTAAAATATGGAGGTCCGCCAAGTACCAAACTGATAGCAGTGATCGATAACCGGTAATGCCGCCATGAATAATATTCAAACTACATGACGCGACAGTCTGATGCCAGGATTTTAAATAAAGCCAGGGTTGAATTTATGGCCATGGCTCACAGCTAAAAATAAGTTTATCTACCCTCCTAACACTAATAACTAATTAATAACCCGAAAATGTTGTGGAAAAACATAAAATCAATCTGCTATATGAACAAAGATAAGAATACAAATACCAATAGTTTACTAGCACTCAAAACATCACCAATAGAGTCTGCCAATCATATCAACTCTCACTTTTCAAATATAGGTAGAAAGCTTGTAGATAAGCTGAGGATATCTTCGCCTAATTCTGCAATTTTTCAACCTCTAAAAACTCATCCCACCCCTCTTACCTCCTTCGCCCTGTTAAATACTGACCCCGCTGAAATCAATTCCATCGTAATCAGCCTCTCTAACGACTCCGCCCCGGGATGGGATAATATTTCTAATACCTTTGTTAAAATTGCTAAGCATATTATTGTTCCTATTCTATGTCATGTTTATAACATCTGCTTTGATACTGGTCAGTTCCCCACGGTGTTCAAAAGAGCTATAGTTACTCCCGTTCACAAGGGCGGCAGTAGAGACGATATCGATAATTATAGACCCATCTCAGTCCTCACAGTATTTTCTAAAATACTGGAGAAACTAATAAATAATCGTCTTAAAAAGTACCTGAGTGACAATCATCTTTTATCTGATAACCAATTTGGCTTCAGAAATGGGGTGTCGACTGAAGATGCAGTATTAGCTTTAACGGAGGAAATATGTAATAATCTAGACCAAGGTAATAAGTGTGTTGGGGTATTTCTAGACCTAGCTAAGGCGTTCGATACCGTCTCTACCCCCTTACTTTTAGATAAATTGTACCATTATGGCATAAGAGGATTACCGCATCAGCTTCTCACCGACTATTTAACTGATCGCCAGCAACAACTAAAGCTTGGTAACTACCTAAGCCAACCTACTACCATCACATGCGGTTTACCCCAAGGTAGTGTCCTCGGACCTACCCTATTTTTGATTTACGTGAATGACTTGTGTAACTATAAAATTGAAAATTGTAAAATATATACCTACGCCGATGACACTGCTCTCATTTTTAACGCAAAGTCCTGGGAAAATCTTAAAGTAACTGTAGAAAGAGGCATTAGTTGCGTATTCGGCTGGCTCAAGGATAACCTATTAACATTAAATATAAACAAAACAAAATACTTGCCATTTGCAATACGTAAAAATAATTTACCGAATATTGATTTTAAAATAAAATTACATACATGTCTAAGTCCTAACCAAAACCCCTGTTCGTGTCCATGTTTATTTAGAAGCAATAATATGAAATATTTAGGTGTAGTTATAGATCAACACCTTAACTGGAGTCAACATATTAAAACTGCTGCTGATAGAATGAGAAAATTAATTTGGGTCTTTAAAAAACTACGGGGTATCGCTAATGAAAGTATTCTGATAACTACGTATAATGCACTTGCCAAATCGGTACTCAGTTACTGCATTCCTGTATGGGGTGGTGCTGCTAAAAGTACACTAATATCTCTAGAAAGGACTCAGAGAGCTCTGTTGAAGGTAGCATTTAATAAACCTCTACGTTTTCCAACATTTACACTGCATAATACCTACAACATACTCACTACACGCCAAATTTACATACTTAGCTGTTTAATGAAAACCCATCGAAAACTCCCATATTACAATAATCAACCTCATAAACGCAGAAACCCCACCATTTGTCAACTCCCGCGATGTAAGACCAAATTCAAACAGAAGCAATTCTCTTCCATGTCCTCCTCTCTATATAATAAATTTAACAAAAAACTAAATATCTACCATCTAACCAGGTTAAAAATTAAACGCTTAATTACAACACGTTTAATAGACTTAAATTACGAGGAAACCGAACGAGCTATTTATTCTACCACTATATAGCAGACATCAATTATACATATAGACATGCATGCATACAATAATACACGCACACACTCATACACACACACACACACACACATGCGCGCGCGCACGCACACGCACACACACACACACACACACACACACACACACACACACACACATTCACGTGCACATTCGAGCGTACACAACTACTGAATATACCTAGTTTAGTACCTATATTACCTAGTTTTAAAGTTAAATATTATTTGTTATTTTGTTAAAAAAAAAAAAAAAATTACCTTAAATGTATCGTACTTACCTTCCATTGTATTACCTACTTATTTGCTTAAAAATGTATTTTGTTGATCAACACTGTCCTTAGTCTTGGTGGATGAGCGGGGTACCTGTAACACAGGTCTTGAACCAAGTACAGGGCCCTTGCGACTAGCGAATGTGAATGTGTTTTTATCAATAAAACATTTTTATTTTTTTTTTTTTTTTTTTTTTTTTTATTTTTACAGCAATAGGTACCTACTCGTAATAGGTGTAGTGTTTCTTTTTGTACGTAGATTTATTATAGAAAATTTCGTTATTAGTCACCGTGATCGCTTTAAGTTTTGTTTATTGAGTTCATTTCCATGTACTAGGTACAGTAAACTGGATCCCACTAAATCACATTTCATGCCAAACAAGGTAAGACTTTCAATATTATAAAGTGATCAGAGCTAATGAAGAGCCAAACTCATGATCGTACAAGGCATGATTCTACTAGACTTAGTTCTACAAACTCTAGATATATCTCGGGCAAAATGTAAGTAAGGCTGAGCCCATATCAGGATTCCTATGTAAGTACCTATATAAAAAGATTATTAACGTTCACTATTTTGCAAACACGAATAAATCGTTATTTGTCTAACTATAAAACTCATTAAAACATTCCCATGAAACTGGCTCAAATAGGTACCTACCTGTTACAATTCCCATGCAATCAAAACGTAGTAGTAAATAGACTTTGAAGTGATGAAATACAAAATAGATTTATATAAAATAATGTCGTCAAACTAATTATTTTTATTACCACGCTGGCACATGTTATAATTTTTTACTACTTTTATTTATTGCACGACTATGTTTAGGTATAGGTATAGTTTGTATTAACTTATTGCAGGAACAGAGACACAAAAAACCTTACCGTAAGATAACTAAAGTCAACTTAATACTAAAACATTCCGTGCTAGTCAATAAGGGTAGTTACGTAAATGTTTACAAACAAAGAAAAAAGCAAAATAACTATAATGTACCTCTCTATATACACCTATCATATATAGAGCTGCAATGTTAGGAACATCACTAAACGTCACTAATTAAATATCGTGTACTTTATTAAAGACCGTTGCAACTAAGCATACTGTTTATTAGGCAATACACCTTCATATTTATCGAGTTTCGTCAAATGAGGCGCACAAAGATGCAATTCGGAACAACATTTTATTAGCAGCTCCCGCTAAATACTTGGGCCTTCAGAACATTAACACCGCAAATTTACGCGACAACATTAAACCACGTTAACCACGACTACATTTCATTTTGTATCTGAGCTCTGGGTGTTTGTGTAATGCACATAACGGCGTAACCCAGGTAGCAGAGTAATTTAACTTCAACATTACGTCAACCTACTCAACTACATAAATAAGTAGCTCTACATGGCTACACATTTCGCTAGTTTTTCTACTGTGAAGCTTTTTTCAGAAGGCTCACAACCGGTAAGAATTGCGCAAGTTATGGGAGGCATATGTCCAACAGTGGACTAGTAAAGGCAAAGGTGATGGATGGATGAAGATGAGGAAATTTTGCGTCATACGTAAGGGTGTGGCATAAATAACTCGTAAATCATGGCCATAGAAATAAAGACTAAAATGGTCATTGTACTGTTGGTGTTTTCAAATCAAGAGTGAATAGGCTTGTACTAAGTTAGTGCGCTTTTCCAATTTAGACTATATCACCACTTAGAGTCAAGTGGGATTGTTGTCAAGTACCTATTACCTTACAATTCAATAAAAGTTACCTAATCGGTTAACAGCAGAGCTGTTCTTCTTTGCCCGTCTATTTGGTAATTTGTAAATGTAGTTCTTTTTATTATAAACCTCATTTCTTGTAATAAAAATTAGGTACGTAATAAACCTGCAAAAGTACAGTTAGTTATTTTAACTAACTCCTAACATACCGATAAAATACGAGCGAATCGAGCGAAATAAATCAGTTACTTGTGTTTGGAGGCGATAATTTAGAGCCAAACAATCAGCTAAGTCGATTTCAGCAAAAGGACGAGTGTCGACGGCTCAGTAAATCGAATCGGCGCCAAGTTCACGGCTGATTTATACTCACATCTGTGCGTGCGGCTGCGAACTCTTTGTGCGTCATAGGCGCGGCCTCCTGCGCCTGCGCTAAGTAAATGAGTATTTAGCTCATAGTATACTTCGTTTGGTAAAGACGTATTGCGAATGGACTCAATATTATTTCAATTGTTATCCGTTCTCTCTTCGCGTCTGTAATACTTTGCCCATAAGTACCGACAACCGAAATATTGCTAGTGACATATTTCAGGCGTTAAATTGATTTCATGTTAATTTAAATTTACTGTATTTTGGATAACACTATATTTTTAGTGTTACTGTTAGACATTTTTAGTGATTTGGCTTCAACAACAGTTATAAGTACCTATTCAAAGTGGGAAAACCCGTAGATGGACTAATTTTCCTTTGCCCTACTTGAACATCAGTGCCAAGTTGCAATTTGTTATAACATGTTGTAAATGCGAATGGACTAACTGGAAATTCGCTTAATGGAGTTCGCGGACTGGCTATTCTTAAGAGGGCCTATTCGACAGCGATCATTTACATTTTTATTGTATGTCTAGATCTAGATACATCAAATCAATATAGTAGATGTTTATTTCGTTCTCGTCTACAGTGGCAGCTGCGCCCCGTCCCCGTCAGCGGAGTGGAATCCCTGGCCATTAAATATGTCCAGCGAGTCCTGCACGCATTACTCCACTTTACAGAAATAAACCGGAATGTCAGTGCGACATTTTAGAGCACCGATTTAGTTACGCACTAGCAAAATATTTAGCTACGTGCTGTCATTATTGGTTACAACTTTCAGCAAAACCCATGTTTTTTTTGTTAACAGTCTGAACTAATATAATTTTGGTGAAACAGTATGATAGATCCAAAAAGGTAAACCTTCTGAGATTAAAGGAATCCGTTCGTTCAGGAGTGTTTATGGGGGGTAATTGAGGCGTTGTGATCAGATTTATCTTGTGCTTTTTCTGGACTCTATCATCCACTTTAGGTAATCTCGGTAGGTTTACCTTTTTGGCTCCATCGCCGCGTTAATTCACTGTTTAACATTTGGGTATGCTTAATATGCAATCAATTAAATTAAATACAATACTTCAACTAAAGGGCTAATTAGCACATTTTATAGGTACTGTTACCGGGTCAGGGACCCCTTTGGTATTACAAATGTTAATGAAAGTATTAGGTTCAGTAGGTATTATAGTATTAGGTAGTGTATTAAGTTGGCTTGAATGCTAAGATGGTAGGAGAGGAAGGGGTCTAATCATTTATGCCAAAATAGTTATCTACTTTTTTTATTCAATAAAAAATGCATGATAATTTTTGCAACAAAATTGCCCTGATAGAAAAAAATAAGTTAAGATAATATAGGACAATTTTTCACGTCATGTCATGTAATTTTTCATCCAGCGCTTTTCAAGAACTACTACGAAGTACGTAGTAGAATTGGCGCTAGTTTAAAACAAGCGTAATTGCACCGAGGACGCCCTTCAATGCGGGGTTCTTACCTGAAGGGAAATAATAGACAAATGAGCTCTCTCAGACTTCCAGACGAAGTGGTCTCTGAACGAGAGGTTTGTGGGGAAGTGGGTTCGTTGGGCTTTAAATTGTATGGAAACTGCACTTTTACAAGAGAAAATGAATGAAAAACTGCACAGGCGTCAGTGCTTTTCTTTGTTGTATTCAATATAATATGATCAAATTTTTTTAACATAACATATGTTAAAAAAATTGTGACAATTATTTTTGAAAAAAGTATGTTTTAAAAGACACGAGATTTAAAAAATAAGAATGAAACAGTTAAAAAATTGCTTATTCTTATGCACAAAAACCAGTATGCAATAATTAGAAATAAACATGATAATTATAGAGCTAGCTTCTATAATAATCATATTTTTTATCTAATTATCGGCTTTACGCTTGAAGCTTCAGCCTTAGACTTAATCCATAAGATGTTAGACACAGGTGTATCGCTACCTCTATCACCTTGAGTGGTGTTTACTAAGCATTCTGTACTAGCTAAAACACAATCTCATGCAAGGCTCAGATAGCGGCGAGCTTTGTAGCACTAAGTGGCCCCGGGCCAATCTCACCGACTCTAGCTATTCGCATGCCTATTATTGTCATGGAAGGTAGGTAGCTATGTGTCAATAATATCAATGGAACTGCATGCTCTTGCTTTTTCTTATCGTCTAAGTGCGTTTCACATCTAGATTGCAGTGCGTTAAACTTAAGGTTTTATACATAGTACCTACATGTACCTTTTTCACTTTAGTTTAAACAAAACATCAAGATGCTGTTTTTCTACTGTTTATTCGTTAAGTCTTACTTACAAGGATACCGCTGTAAGCGTGAAGTCGACTTATTTTCATCAGCGATACGTTAACAATGTTGCATGCAAACATTGCGAGGGGAACGCGGAGTCCAGGAATCAGATCTCCGACTGTATTTTGCCGACCTCAGACCAACTTTGTTGGTCTGAGTTGCCGACATACTAATTAGCGGACTTGTATTTTGTTATCTTTAGTTGTATTGTTTATACATAAGTTTAAAGTAGATAGGTAGGTATATAGTAGATATACTAGTAGTAATTATCATTACAATTACAATTTTTGTCCTCATCGAGACTCGATTCCGAGAACCTTAGCCGGTCTGGCAGTACCTATCCCTACCAACCAAACCATGCACCCATCGACATTACAAGAAAGGATTTTTCAAGTGTATTTAATTTGATATTTGTTTAAAAACCATAAACGTTAAAACTAATAGCAATACATGCGTAAACATCAAGTTAACTTAATAAAATTTTATCCTGTTTACTGTACAAGTTATGTAAAATCATTAGGTAAGTGTAATGCCTCTGTAAACGACGTAAATTAATTGAAAATAATTATTATAAGTGTAAGCTTCTTAAGTAATCGAAATAAAATGCGTTAACGAGTGTCATCGCGTATCGAATGATAAAATCTTACCAGTTTTAAAATTAGTCTGATTTCTTTAATTTAAGTTACAAACATAAACTCATTTCACGCAGTTTAATACTTAGTGATAACAAGTAAGTGCGATTCCTCTCGGAAAAACTAAGTATTAAGATTCACGAGGAAAAACGCAAAGACAAACTAACAAGCAGACAAACGGACAAACAGATAGAAACCTACAAATCATTGTAATGGAATGTATTGCTTATAAACACGCATAGATTTTTAAATATCTTCCATTTACGGACATGAATCAGTTAAAGTTTTATTGGGCAAAAGTTATACCAACATAAAGCGGGTCTACTGCTCTCATATATCGCTGATTCTTGGCAAGAATTCGCAAATGTATGTACTTGTAGACAATAAACTGGCAGTGAAGAAAGCACTGACAAACTGACCTAGTTGCACAGAAACCTTACGTAGCTTCTAGCCACGCCATTGGAATTGTAGCTTGAAAATACTTGAAAAATCTCGCAGTTGTTTTACATAGAGCGTTTTTGTGTAAGTAGTAAATGACCGGAATTGGTCACCGTATCTCATGGACATTTGTGGAAGTGTAAAGGTTTCTCCAAATAATGTTAAAATGGCTTCGAAATCCATGGTATAATTTAGAAGAATTATGTACAAGAATTGACAGAGAAAGCGATCTCTTTTTAATATACTTAATATAGTTATCACCCCTTTTTATGACGAAGTAAGTGAATATAATCACATGCCTTAGTGGTACAAACAAAGGTTCAAACCAATGAAACTCATACGAGATGTTAAGAGGTCACCGCAGCTCATGGTAATGTTTAACTAACCTCGAACAGGACTGCAGTACTATCTGAGATTTCTCATCTCCTTTCACCTCGGAAACGTTACGAGTTCACCTATGTTTGTGTTTAAGTGCTCAAGTTCCTTTGGGTACAAATTTAATACGTAAGTTCTCATTCTACAACACGGGTTCTCAAACTTCAGACCAGGCACTCTCATTGAGATACAAAGATACTACAGAGCAAATAAAGTAAAAAAGTATAGGTAAAATTGTAATCATAGATAGCCGAGTGGTAGAACATTGGACTCCCGAACCGGGGTTCAAACCCCGAACGCACCTCTAATTTTCAAACATTATAAGCGTATCTATTAATATTGAATTATTACTTGCTACGCTGAAGGAAAACATGGTGAGGAAACCTGCAGACCTGAGAGTTCTCCAAAATGTTCTTGAGGGTGTGTGAAGTCCGCCAATTCGCACTTGGCCAGCGTGGTGGACTATGGCCTGTACATGGACGACACATGGACAAATTTACATGGACGACAAGAAAAAAATAATAAATTGTAAATTAAATAATAAACACACATGCTCCCGCAATCCGTATCGAGGCTAGAATGGATATACCCGAAATAAATTCAAATTCATTTACATTTTAGTGCCCCACGAACTGACAATCAACAGCTGTCTGTCACATAAAATTTCTGCCGAGCGGCAATTGAATCTTCGGCAATTACGATCCTATGCTGGGCAGGCAAATCAATACCAACTGGATTTTTTGATCGCTGTAGTAACATAGATATTTTCATGTTGTTTCATGTATGATTCGACATTTTTAGATCAACCGTCGCCTATACCAGCTCAACAACCCTCAATCTTTGCAAAGATCCCAGCATCAAAAACAAATTTCACCACATTTGGGAAACACGGTCCTACAAGGAAACAGCAGGTCAACGACCCTAAAGAAACGTTTAAACAATAAAATCCACTTAAGTCCGAATACAAATTCAAAATAAACATAGGTAGAGCATAAAATTACCGCTGCCACTCGTTGCATATCCCATTGGAGACTAAAATAAACAGTCGATATACGCACTGTTATGGAATGTGAGGCCTAATGCCTTACCATAAGTTCTCATTAGCTTATCGCTTCTAGTAATAAGATACTTATTGCTGTAAGTGTGGGCAACATTCATACCTACGATTTAAGTTTTACTCGCCTGATAAACACTACTGCAACTTTAATTAGATTAATAAATTATTCGTCTTTTGTGATGGGGTACTTGAAACTTAAGTTGGTTTAGTTGAGATCAATTTAAATGTATTGCAATAAAATATACTAATGGGGTAAGTAGTAAAATAAAGTTTTCGAATGATTACTAACTTGTGCAACGCCCTAGGATTGTTTTGAAATCAATGCTTTGGCGTATTTACCAGTCGACAAATGAATAGTAAATCTTTACACAGGGTCATGTTACGAGGAGGTATTTAAATTTTAGTAGCTACTTAACAAAATATGTTGGCGTAATAATACTTCTAAGATCTGAGAGCTTCACTTAGAGCCTAAATTCAATTAACTCTGTTGGCTTAAGCATTTAGTAAATATGTAATTCATTTGATTGATTTTATTCATGAGTTTAAATTTAAAGGGTAGGTATAGATAAAATAAGTATAAACTTAAAATAATGCTTCTTCGTAATGGAATCCTATAGGAAAAGATTCGTGAGTCTGTTAGTATCGCTTCATTGCTTTGACTGGTCTACAAAAAATAATTTGTTACAATAAATAGTACATAAATTAACCTTAAAATTTTTTTAGCTCTTTATCTTACTGTTCTAAAACTACTTAGTTCGAGTATAACGTAAATTTAACGCACTGGTTTTATTGTCTCAAACACGTAGTAAGGGTTAGATTCGATTTATATTGGATGTATTGAGAGTATTTCGGGAGCACTTTACGGTCAATGTTTGTTGTTTATGGACATATCCTTAGCACGTGTTACATATCACCGCTTCCGATCAAACAGTGGTTGAGTGCCCGATGCCCGCCAATCCTGATAAACGACCCATTTTGGGGCATAAAGGACCTCATATATCCCTCAATCTTAGCTGACCTTCCATGTTCAAGGTACTCCGTGCTGAAAAATAGGCGTGGCTAGGAACCCACGTCCACTCAACTCAACTCCATCCTTACTCCATCTTTCTTTCTTCACTCTTAATTTTTTTATGGTGACGCACCGAGGATTCCTTTTGTGTTACCAATGACCATGGAGAATTATGACCACTTGTCATCGGGTGGCTCATGTGTTTAGCTTTCCAGGCAAGTAAAACCCTGACTAGCATAACAGTTAGGACAGGACTGGCGAGGGCTCAAAGAATTGTAGAATTCCTTAGAATTTGTCTGGCGCCTGACTGTTCTAATTAAAATTCATGGAAAAAGTAACTCAATATTCACTAATTCAATTCATATGCCACGCATCCACTTTACGCATTCCGTTCAGATATGCCGGAGTTTCTACAAATAAAATGCACTTAAACACCGCCAACGCAGATGCACGTCTGACCCAAATAGACTTCACTTCCGTTTAGTTAAAAATACTCACAATTTATCAACACGATTTTATTATTAAATATCCTACTATTAATATACTCACATTTATTTTTGTTTACATATCAAATTAACGACTGACGCAAGCAGTTCAACTTCAAATACGCTAAGCGAATTAAGAACACGACTTTTGAATGCATCTTCGGTGTACTTTTATGTATGTATTTTTTATCTAGGTAACATTGATATTCCGACTCAGTTTTCAATCTTGGTCACGGCTTTTTGACTGTAATTTTGAACATTTTGTAAAAAATACCATGTTCTTGTAGTACAGTAACATATGCGCAGCAAGTGGCATAATTTTAGCAACCAACCAATAGACTAAAGAGAATACCTACTACAAAAAAAATTTGAAACCAAGATCCGCAGGACTTTTTCTAAAAATTCTAATTGAAATTTATGATAAAAGTATTTATAAATAATTAATTGTATCTTATATCGGCACGCACAACCCATCTATACCATTTTTTAATTCACTACTCAACAGCTTTTATTACATCAGAAGAGATATCATTCCGGTGACATGTGGACATAATTTGACGTGTCCAGATCTACAAGTGAATGCACTTTGCAAGCCGACTGACCCAAATACTCTCTTCAGAACATCCGTTGCGTTAAAAATAACTTTATATTCATTAAGGAGATGTTCTAACGAGAGCTTGTCGTATACTAATGTCTCTCGCATGACTGGCTAAGTTTAATAAGACGAGAGATTTTAAAATTGTTACAACGTTGTAAATCAGCCAGGATTTCCGTAAAGTAGACACTAATGTGATATTAATCACATTAAATGATAATTAATAAAACTATAAAACAAAATATGCAGTTAATTATAAAATATAAGATTTTCTAGCCGCATCCAAAGTTATTTGGCTGTAGTATTAATATTTTACGCGACTACAGTACAGGTAGGTACTTATTTCAACACGAGTAAAATAGCCGTTTCTGAATAAATAATATCTGAATAAATTGACAAATGTTTAAGCAACATCATAAATTGTGTTATTATTCTGTAAATAAGTGTAAGTATTAAGAATTGAACGGACCACAACACAAATATCAAATTTCGAAACTTAAAATTTGCATAATAACACCACGCTTCGCCATGTAGTAAAATTCAAGTAGTACTTGAAAATCCAATTTATTTAAATGATTTTAGCTTTTAAGTCCTCATTTAAACGCTATAGTTTGATTATTATGTTAAAAAATGCACGAAAAACACTCGGATGAAAATGTTTGTATGTATTTACATACCAATGATGATTTCGTTGATGACTAAGATATTATTTGAAAGTTTAATCATGTAAACTAATTTTAACAAAAAAATGGTATTAACAATGTATATTATAATTTTGTATAAGTTGAAACAATGAATGCCACACGACAACTTGTTTACTCATAACTATTAATAATTTTATAATAAATTAATAAGTAACGATTGACTTCAAGATATCCGCTAATAACATTCTACATAATTTTGTAACTGGTTTAGCTAGGATACAGGTATCTCCACCCTTTGACATGTTTATCTATCGCGAGCCAGTAGCGAGATAGGCTGGGATGTAGTTGTCATGCTGTTAGCGATCGAAGTGTACTTTGATATGCACTTCCACAAGAAAGCACCGCATTGCGGTTAAATAAATTGGTCAAAGTGAAATACGTTTCAAAGTTATTGAAATGAAACTACTACTTCATTCTGGAAGCCTTAAAATAAAAAAAACTTTTTTTGAAACGGAAGAGGCGTAATAAGTTATCATATACCGGAAGTTGTGCACTGATATACGTTTTCTTATTTTTAACCGTCACGCTTAGATAATCTGCTCACTAGATAATCTTATCCACGTCACGGCTGAATAATCTATCGCAGCAACAAAGTACAGTGAGATAGGATAGGCAAGGCACGTGGTGTAAGTGAAGTGGAGTTGTAGTTTAAGTCGAATTCGGAGTCGAGTCAGAAACAGAGTCGAAGTCAAAGTTAAAAATAAAACAGCTTTTATATTACTTAATATTTTTGTGAAAACTTATTGTCCTATAAAATAGCGCGTTTTTTTAAATATTTATGTAAATTGATAGACGTTTGAAAAACATACATTATTTAAAGTCGAAGCGTAAAATCTGATAAAGATTTTCGGTCCCGATCAATCTTTTTTCCATACCACAAGCGACCGCCCCGTTTTTATGCGTCATGCAACTCGTTGCACCGAAATATGTGATGAGTCTTCGAAAAGGTAAAATTAGAATTCCAAATACCACACACGCGCATGCGTGTGGCACAACGTTCGTCGAAAAAGGCAATTTGACCTGCTCGTATGATGTCATCCCGAATTTGGTGGGAATTCGCAACTATGCAGTCTTTTTATAGTTTTGTTGCTCGCCTTGGCCTGGGATTCTAAGTTAAAAATAAGCAATAGGTTACTTTGAAGTGGCGAAGAGTGATGAATTATTTTTTAACTACGAAGGATCTCTTTCGGAAAATAACGCAGGTACATTCAGACAACTGCTCCTAAATTACGAATGACAATTGTGTCAAGTACAGTAAATAATTCGTGTTGTAATTAATTAAAAAAATAATTAACTATGCCCGATGTGTTGAATATGATTTTACTATATAATCGAACTAGTTTTTACTTAAACAACTTCAAAAAGTAGACGCATTTGAGATCCTGACAATGAAATAGAATCGTATCGTAAACATAATTTAAAGACGTGTGTGGGATTTGATCAAGCACTGTATATAAATATTATAACATTTATTTTATTTATAAACTTTATTTAAATTGAAAACATAATTTATCATAGCGATTTGCAAAAAATAACAGGAAAGCTACACGCTTGTCAGTAATATTTTAGATGTCATGTAAATTATTGACGACAAATGAATGACTACTCGCTATATTTCTACAAAATAATATTTTTTTCTTGTTAAACAAGGATGCCACATCAAAATATGTTTAAAAACGTTCTTCTTTCTCCTTCGTTCTTGGCCGGCATCAATGATGACATTGGTTGTTGATGGCCACGAGCGACTACGACCATATACCATCAAGTGGGTCGTCTGTTCGTTTGCCATTTGTGGCTGGCTTCAACCCATTAATGGCCCACTACTGAGCACGGGTCTCTCCTCATACAACAGACAAGGCTTAACGACTGCTACCAAATGGTAACAACCGAGACCGACGGCTTTACGTGCCCTCCGAATCAAGGAAGCGCCCGAGAAATTTTTGCCACTAGCAACTACCGACCGCGCCCGCTGTTGCTTAACTTTGTCAATCAATTAAGATCGATGCAAGCCGCCGTTCTATGAGCGCTTCATTGTCGAATAGTTTACATTTAAAAAATAGCCATTGTCGTGAACATCAGTTAGTTACACTAAAGGTTTTTGGCCCAGAAATAGAAGAGAAGGAAGAGAAAAAGACTGGCTCGGAAGCACACAGCGTTTGGAGCTGAGTCGAGCGAGACGGTGATAATTATATTTATTACGTATTATTGACAATTATAATATTAATGACCAATTGATGCTTTTGATAATGTTATCATTATCACGCACCCTACCACCAAGCAAACTAATATAAATGAATATATAATAAGATCGAGTAATGTATGTAAACAGATAAACTTACAGAGCTTAATTAATCAAAACGCGTGAACAGAAAACTATGACACATTCTCATTAATTATTCAGACATGTAATTTAAATACGTCTCTTATAAATAAAAATCGGAGAATATTCAGTTCTAAAGTGTCTAATTTTGGTGGCAGTTGTAATATCCTATTCGGTGCAACCATGATTTGCGTTCTTGTTATGAGATTTTGACGTATAATCACCCTTATTTTTTAGAAAATAAGACTGTAAGAATAAATTTTAGGTGTGTGTAACTTTTGGAGAATTGAGTTAAGTGGCGTTATAATGACCGGAACTCCAGTGGTAGGAAATTGGATTATGGCCTTCCTGGCCTTTGATCTATAAACGATAGAGACAAGGGAGTCGTTATTGCTGTAAATTAAAGACATATGTATTAGTGTTATGAGAAATAATAATAAAAGTTTTTAACGATTGTAAATGGAAAAACATGAATAAAAATTATATTAGGAAAACAAATTATATCAATGTAAACCTATATTGACTGATATCTGTGTTTGTTGCGCATGTACCAATACGCTAATTCTATTATAGCGAAAAATTTGAAGAGCACGGAAGAACACGTAATGGAAGCGAGCGCATCTTGCAAGACGCACTGTGAAATACCGCCGTTACAATTGACGGTCTACGTATAGTAGGTACCTAAGTGGTGACCGCCGTCAATGTTACAATTAACATTGACCACTAGTAGGTTTTCTACTCGTTTTGTTGACAGTCGACGTCAAAATGCTTTCAGTAGGTACCTTTTGCATGTAGCAGATTTGCCAATGTGAATACACATTCAAATTATGCATAATTATAAAGTTCTCACAAAGCTACTAAATTTTGCTTTTGTACTGTATCTATGTAACCGACTTCTAAAGGAGTAGAGAAGACTTCTCAATTCGATTGGTATTTACAAGTATAGAGCATTTGCTTCAACCTATTATGGCCCACTATTCAGCAGGGGTCCCTCCTCGTAACTGAGGAGGCCTAGAGCGTACTCCACCACGCTGCTCCAGTGCGAATTGGTGGTAACAAGCATTATGTAATGTTATAGTATGTAGTAGTAGTAAGTTATAAACTAGCGTTTTTGTTAGCAAATATGAAACTTATTGTTTCAATTATTATCTTCATTTCATGCGGAAATATTTGATTACTTTATGGTGGAATATTTTTTGTACAATGACGCATGAAACAGTAATATTGCTCATGACCTTCGAAATACACAAAATTACTTGCGGTTTTGGCAAAAATATGATTTTGTTAATAGCGGAACAACTCGTAATGAGTTGGGAACAAAAGCTGATTGTCATTGTGTTTGCATTGGTGTTGGACTCTTACGAGAGTACGTGGGCTCTGAGCTGAAGAGTAATGAGTGGTTGCTGACTCAGCGTTAATGATCTATTAAACTGCAGCTCTTTAAGTCTAAGCTTAATTATACGGAAAATTTTACATAGGAAATTAGTTTTTTTAGCAACCAGAAACGAATAAATTTTTATGTTATTTTTATGTAACGTTTATTGCACGGTATGTTTATTATGAGAGTATACTCGTACATTCTGAGATACTCTGAGAGTACATTCTCAGACTTTAAGTTACAATTACTAAGTGGACTATTACGAACAACGGCTGACAGGACTGATTATGAAAATAATACAGTTTAAGGTTTTATTAAGCTTAATTTATTAAGTAAATATGATATGATGTCAGTCAATATCCGTAGGTACAAACTCTGGATATACGAGTAGATCAGCATAGTTGGCAATGTTCACTGAATCACTTAATGCAAATCTGATGAATCAATTCAAATGGGTTTTCGAGACATCCAACTATCTACGAGAAGTGATCTAGGGCTCTCTTGAATCTGTTATGACACAGTTGGCACATCTATAAGTTTTTGATAAGTTGGAAATGCTGTCACGGAAATGTGCATTGTAAAGACATTTGAAATGAGAGTAAACGCTCTCTCATTGGTTTGTAGTGCCTGCTGTGAATCGATGATTAGTGCGCAACGTCTTCAGAATATAATATAACGGTTTCAAAGAACATATTTGAGCATTCATATATTTTTCTGGGTGGTACCAAAAGTACAACAATAAGTAAATACATTAAGTAATACGTCCTGTATTTACTAAATGAAAAAATAGGATACTTAATATCAATTTTAGTCAAAATGAAGTTTACGATTTATAATTTATACTAGCTGCTGACCGTGGCTTTGCACACGCGGGACTTCTCTTAATTGATTTTGAGGTAAACTTTCATCCCTTATTACCCCCAGAAAATGTGATTTATATCTGTTCATATAAAAGAAATTATAAAATCAATGATGACTCTCTAAACAAACAGACAATTTACATAGAAAGTAGGATAATTAAGTAATTTACTTTAATATCGAACTATAATGCAAATATAATCTAGATATGTCCCTAAAGCCTAAGTGAATAATGCATTTTTAAAAATGGAACCGGAAATTATTTTTAAAATTTAGAAAAAACACATCTATCAGCCAGGGATAAATCTTAATATATATAATTCGAGTGTGAGTGTGTATGTCACTGAACTCCTCCTAAACGGCTTGACCGATTTGGTTGAATTTTTTTGTGTGTCTTCAGGTGGATCCGAGAATGGTTTAGATTCACAATTGGACCCGGTAGGTGGCGTTGCTGTCGATATATCACTAAAACATTTTTTAATCATAATGCGGTACGAAGTACGCTGGGACAACTAGTATATAAATAAATAAATAAATGCTATACACTCCTATCTTTGTCACAATATTCTTAGAAACATTCTCGATCATAAAACAAATTTTGTATCCTGGTTTTCGGGTTACTCCCCATTATAATTGCAAAGTTTAAATTGTCATTGAGTATTTTTTTTTTATAAATTCGGTTTTGCTTAAAACCTGGTAAGATACTGTTCAAACTACAACTCAACTCAATACCTTTTTGTAATGGTAAATGAATAATAAATGATAAATAGTAAAATCCAACGCGCCATAGGGTACGCTTGCAATTTACAAGCAATTATTAAGAAAATCGCATGTCGACGCAACACCTTAGCGAGTTCATTACTCACAGTCATCGCTACAAATAATTTGTTACTTTCCAACCGCTTTCCTATTTCGGATCAATTTACTTTAGTTTAATTTAGCTGGCGATGCTAATGAAGCCATAGTAACGATACAGTTGGACACAGGTAGCGAAATTATATCAGAATTATAAGAACATGTGTGCATAGGCTTCACCCCATTAACGGCCCACTAATGATCACGGGTTTCTGCTCATGACTAAGGCATAGAGGCCCCTGACATGGCTTAATGACTGGAACCTAATGATAACAACCGGGACCGACGGCTTCACGTGCCTTCCGAAGCACGGAAGCGCTCAAGAAATTTTGCTACTAGCGATGTTTGTATCGACTTCACCTTAACATAGACAACGATGGGTGACACAATCTCCCAAAGGAGGGGCCTGGCGTCATAAAAGGTCTTCTATGAATCTCGTTACACACCAAGTTTAGCAATTAGTGCCAGCCACAATTGTTCATTACTTGCTCAAGGTTATCTATCCTTGCCGGTGTCTAACGTTATTTCTTTCACGATTAATAAATGTAGGTCCTTTTGCAGATTTCAAAAGTAATCTGTTGAAATAATAAATTCAATACTAGTTTTCTCCACCCCATTTTAACCCGGAAAGCGAACAACTGACGGGGTCAATAGGTCATTCTAATGTTTAACTGTTATACAAAGTTCGCGTGTAAAAGTGTAATCTCGCATTAGTTAGGCCATTTGTTAAGTCCGTAAGTCCGGCACGACAGTGTTATTTAAGAGTCAGTAGCGAAACAAACCATCTAAATGCAAAGGTTTGCTGCAAGATTGCGCTAACAACTTCCGAGTCTACCTACTTGGTGCCAATGTGGATCTTACCAAGCTCTGTTAATTACACGACATTATTCTTAGGTCCAAAAGTGATCATTCAGCTCAGTCTATTTTAAACCTAAGTTCTATCTATTGATTTGGATTTAACGCTTTCCTAAATATTATATACCTACTTATTGGTTCTGTAATTGCGCTACATTGTGTTTATGGAATTGAATTAGCAAACGAGCATGCAGCACCACCCTTCCGCTGCCGTCCATGACAACTGCGACTGTCACATATCATTCATTTGCTGCAAAAATGTTTTATCTCGTAAAAGTGGTGATTTTTAAATAAAATAGGTATTTGTGCAGCAAATGAGCGATATGATCAGATGAGATTGTAGTCAATAGCGAAATTATTAGTAAAAGGGTTAGGCCAACAAGTAACCTTATTGTAGGCCTAGTCATAATATGACATGGCCAAATAATTAAACATGAGTTATGAAGTCATTACTATAAATGTCATACAAAATACCATGAGTTGTAAACTAACTGGAAAGACATTAAGTATTTGAGTAGAATTGGCAGTCTTTGTCCAGGTCTAAATACAATTTCTAGTAACTGTTTCGCTGAAGGAGTTTAATTAGTATTATGAAGGAATAGAACCGATCGTATTTCGTATATCATGGTGCTGAAAAATACAACTAAATATCTTTAAAATTCATAATAATTTAAATACTTAGGTACCATATGTGCTTTGTATCGGATTAATTGTTCTTCATTTCGTCGTGTCTTGTTTTTGACAATGTGATACCTACGTAATTAGTGCCATCTCTATCCTATGATGAATTTGAACATAAAAAATCAGAAGACACGTATTTTAGGTTTTAGTAAAGTTATATTGATAAGATTATTATTTCCATAGGAAACTTAATTTTTGGACGATCGGCCCGCTTGAAAGTGACAAGTTTAGGCATTTTCCAAAAATATAATTCATGATCCTAGTAAATTAAAGTGCTGGAATAGAAGCGTATTGGTTTTTCTCCAGATTTAAAATAAACTGGATATATTAAAAATCTAGTAAATCCGGCCTCGCTTCGCTTCGAGAAACCTGTCCCTTAGTATTAGTATTGGATAATTGTTAGGCGTGATTCTTTAAACTGACCGGACCTACATACCTGTCAGTTCAGCTCACCATAATTCCTTCATAGTGAGAACAAGCATTTATAATAATGCATGCATTGCATAATGCAGTGCAGGTTATTCAAATAGGTATAAATGTCTCACGTAATCCAATATAACATTCTGTAGGCCGTCATGACTGCGGCGCGGAAAACCAAATAACATTACCCTATGGATCTTGATAATACTGCAGACTATAAAAGTATAAAAATGTTATTACTTATTCTAAGTCCCTTAAATGTTTTTTTTCCAAATATATGAATTGTACAAAGTGTACAGACACGCGAAACTTTAATTTTTAATATATTTATGAATTATAATTAGTACAAGACACACACCGAATAAATTATTATGCCTATGCGACATCACTGCAGTGAAATCTTAAAACGATATTCATAAGCTAAACCAAGGCAAACCTTGTATCATATTCATAAGACTGGAATCTTCGCTTGACAAAGTAGGAGGAAATGCGGACAACCTCATTCAAACGCAACAGAACTAGATTAGGTCCCAGAGCTGGGATCGGGACACCGCTAACAAATCCTTTTTTATCAACAACCATTTAAGTACTACCGCCCGCCACGGTACTTAGTACCATTTCTACCGTGTAATAATTGTTTTAACAGCAATTGTGTTCCGGATAGAAAGGTGTGAAGCCAGCTACACCATCTCAGTCCTCAAGGGTAGCAACACATTTGTGACCGAATTATAACGAGACTCTTACTAACATTTACTAACTGGACTATTACTAACAACAACTAACAGGACTAACATTCACTAACAGTCCCTGTCCCAGTCCTCATACTTACAAACTAACCAACTAATGTTGTAACACCGTCACCTAACCGGACTAACTATCCCAGTCCCCATAAAGGAGTGCGCACAGTACAACGACTCCACGACCGACCGACGCCAACGCGACTAAAACCTTGACAAAGCTAACATCCAATTATGAGCCTTATATCTTTGAAGGTAAGGTTGAATTTCGAACTTATACTTAAAGCCCTGTACGGCTCGCCCTACACCCATAGCCGTTCCGTTTCGAGACCAACGCGTCGACGTTGCGTTGACGACTCACCGTAGACGAGTAGTCCACGCGTCGACCGACACAATGACGTAATGTAAATAGCGTCGGAGTTGAAACGGAGTGGAGACGGAGTCGAGTTGACGTCGATGAAGCGTTGATCGCGGAACGGAACGTCGGAGTTGAAACGGAGTGGAGTCGGAGTGGAGTTGACGTCGAGTTGGTGTAATGTGCGCACTCCTTTAATGTGTCTTGTTCTAAGTCGGTCACAGTTGTCATGGGCGGCAGCGGAAGGTGGTGCTGCATGCTCATTTGCCGCCTTAAATATAAAAAAATATTTAAGTACACTCCCAATGCTGGGCTGGGCAGAAACCGCAAAGAGAACTGAACCTATTCTATCTTTTCTTGTAAAGATTAAAACCACTCGGCAGTTATCCGACGCCTTCATTCCTCGTCGTCTAAAGACGGAAAACTAATTGAGAAAGTCAGCTATTTATCTAAAATGGATGATCGTATCTATGTGGTTTGTGATTTACATTAATTCATGAGTTACCAGTCTTCAATTCGTAGTTAATAATAATATGCAAGAAGACTCTTTGCATTGCCTAAATACATAATGACATTACGAGTTGCCTCCGCGGAAATGATGCTACTTCCTACATCGAAAACACACGTCAGTTATTAGAGGACAATGTCAAATTTTTTGACAATGACGAGTGTTTGACGATCTTGTAAATTTACTTAGAACCTTCCGTGTTTATTTAATGTTTTAATTTATCTTTTGGCCTTTAAAATTTTGATACCGGTTAAGTCCGAATAAATCATTGGGAAGGGTTCTGTACCATATAATATATTCGCAGTATACATACATAGGTATACATACTAGAACATTTCGCATTTTACAGAATTTTAAGTGTAATATTAGTCGAATACTATCACGAATAATTTTATTACAGTAAACAAACAGTTTAGAACAAAAAGAAACAGTCAATAATGCCGTAATACCGTAATCATTACTGCAATTTACGTGACCATTCAAATTACGGCAATATTATTATCTATTCGGCGGTAATACGGCAAATAGTAGTAATACGGCGATAGGTTCGCGTGGTCACCGTTTACTAGTCAATACAGTGGCCAGACCGTATCATTATCTCGATAAGTATCACTTTAGATTGCAGTAATTAAATGAAAGATTGCTGGTTTGAAGCTGTTTACAAACATGGCGTAATATTAAACTAGTAGGTGAGTAATTTCTTGCAAATTGCTCATTGGAGATGGGATACCTTATTTGTTTAACGTAATGTAATATTTATATATTTTGTTGGGGTCACCGTACGCATATTGTTATCATTGCCTTTATCGAAAAAAAGGGTATAAATTTCATCCATATGAGGTGCAATCAGAAGTTTTTTTTTACATAAGGTAAGTTAGTTCTTGACAACAATCCCACCTGATGGTAAGTTGTAATTACGTTTTGATCCTTTTTGTAAAATAAGTACAATTAAATTTAATTAACTGATTAACTTAACTACTCACTTTGTCCTACTGAAGTAAAATATATTAACAATTCAATTTAAGAATGGAATACTAATAGGTAAGTTTACAGTAGCAAGCTTACTACAGTAGTGCGATATCTTAAAGAGAATAAAGAGAGTGCCTAAATCGGCCTGTTGACAATATTGCCATGTAATATTGTCGTAGTACAATATTACATAGCAATCTTCAGATGTCGCAATCCGACTTGTCATCGTAATCCGATAGTTTTATTAATCTAATTAGACCATGACGCGGATTATGGAGTTGGCGATCGGCCAAGTATGCAGGTAGCTCAACGCAAGAAGTGAATAGGTCGCATATTTCCCAAAATACCCTTAACCCACATTCCGATTCCAATTTCATTCAGATACGAGTAAAATTATTTTTCATTCATAATGCTTTATGTAATCAAGTGAATAAAGTCAATCACTTGCTTACACCTAAAAACCGTGGAGTCACAAATAACTGTTTAAAAATAGTAGATACAGGTAGTGTTAGATAATGCAGATAAGCATTAACTCTGCCTTTTGTACCACTTATTTCAAGATCAAAAAGTACTAAATAAACAAATATAACGAACTTAACTAACTAAATAGTACTATAATGATAAGTAAAGAAAAAACAGGCATTTAGATAGATGAGCAGATCAGTTTTATTATTCGCATTGTATAAACTCTTACTCTTCTCACCTCACGTCAAGTCAAGACTCCTGTTTCAATCTTCGCAAAGTGAATGTCACAATTGACAGTTAAGTTGACAGTGTACACACAAAAGTCGCGATGCTGTCACAGAGAGGTATTTGAACAAGTCTACAAATATTGATGGAAGGATCATTACAATGTGAGCTTTAGAACTTGGTAGATAACAAAGATTTATTTGTGAAAAATACACCATGCACAGTATTCCTTCAAGCAAGTATGTAGGTACTTTTGTTGATTGCTTGATTTTAATTGTATTCTCATCGGTGGAAGGGAATCAGAAAATGGTTGGCTCGTGAGCAATAAAACGATCATTATTTTTGTTGTCCTGGTACCCATGAACTCAAGATCCCATTGCAGTTGACCTTAGAAAGCGCACTTGTAGAACAAACCGATTGTAAGTGAAACTTACGAACATTGATGCATAAAAAGAACGTCTATAAGTATTTATTTCCTGAATAAAACTAAAAACGCTTAGTATAGTTAGAAAGAAGATTAGTGTTACAGGTGAAATAATAACTCCTAGAATACCTATAGAATATGTAGTAAATTCAATTAGCCAGGTATAAAATATTATCAAGTGGTTTGAGGCTGAAGTGATAGGGAAGTATATGATTTTGCGGAAATCCAAAAAAAAATTAATCTTAATTAAACTCCAAGCTAAAAACATGCGTGAACTCTGAAAACATACGTGAATGTAGCACGAAACCTTTCCACATGAGCCATCTCACACAAGTTTTTACACATATTTGTTGAGCATCCTTTCAACTTCCTCAACACAACGACACACAACGACTCGACACATTTCCCCAATAACCCGTCGGACAACCAGTCTGACGTAGACTGCCGTAAGTTTTCCAACTTGGAAAGTATTCTGCATTGACAGGAAAGAGTCCTCACTTTCCATACTACCTACCACCTTTAATTTGACAGTAATGACTGTCCATTAGCGCGCTGCCATCATTCGATAGTTTCACCGTATATGCCATTGATTCAATCTCCAAGGGAAAACGATTATAATATCACTATCGTTGCGACCATAAATAGTTCGCTCCGTCCATCGTTAAAGGTTTCTTGAGAAACCTTTTTACATATCAACTTTTACTAACTCTAGTTTCTGCAAGTCAGTAACCAGACGATTATACTCGTATCATTGACAATCTGGTAAAATAAATAGGTAAATTAATAACAACTAGCATTATAATATTGGGATATATTGTCGCTAGGCAACCAACTTGACGATTAAACGAGTAGATAGAGTTTTGATATGGTTGTTAGAACCTATTAACTTTAAAATTATTGATTTGGTAAATTGTAATATATCTATTGCTAGTTAAAAATGATTAATATTAGTGTAATTTTTTTGATCCTGCACTGATCAAATGGTACCTAACTAGAAATAAATAATACCTAACACCTCTGCCATATCTCTCGTGAGTCACCGGTGACACATTTATCTGCTACATGAGTTCCAACCGGGACTCGAAGCCAAAACACAACTTAACAGGTAGGTCGTCGTGAAAACGAAAGGCGCGAAGTTATAGTCAATATTTCGTACATAACACATTTCACGATTGCATGTATGTTATTTGATTGACATACACCTGAAGACAAATATTGCGCAAACTAACACCTGCAACATGCAGCTTTATTTGAGTTGTGTACAAGACAATTAACTATGTATATTTATGTTTCTTGCACAGCTGTAAATTTTGTCGGAAAATAAGATGCTTTTACCTAACAGCTGCTTTTGCAAGCAATGCGTTATAAGTTATAATTTACAACGAAACCTACTGCCTCAAAAATCGTCTTGTCAACTTCAAATTGAACTGTATTCTTATTTGAAATCTCTAAAGACTGCCGTTATTAGCTAACACTAGATGGACTGGTTAAAAATAAGCTTAATACCTTACCAAACACAACACCACGCATCAATGTGACTCTTAAAATACAATTAATCCAGAGATACACAATCAAAGGCGCGAGCCGACTACGACTGTGTCTCTATTCTCGGTTCATATTATGTGGGTCTGACGTCACTTATTTTTCAAAAGCCTAATTTTCCGCATTTATAGTCCCAAAACTATCCGAAATTCTATAATTACAACCCCCTTACCCCAATTTCTTTACATTTTCAACGATTGTTTTTACTGTTCTATAACGTTTCAAGTAGGTACCTACGTGGTTTTTTTTTCAACTTAATTTTGTACTGACTATTTTGTGTACTTGGCGCGTCACTTTACAGTAGAACTGTTTTTACAATCTAAGCTACAGTGCTTTCGTTCACGATTTAAAGCTGAAAAACAAAGAGATTTTAACTTCTTCAACGGCAAGCCATAACATAAAATTCAATTAATATGTTATAACATTTTTTATAAAATGAATATAGTAAACGAGCATGAAGCACCATCCTTCCGATGCCGCCCATGACAATGATTAACAGAGACCAAGGTTCACTGCTTACGAGTATACAGCAAACAGAATCGCGAAAATCAAAATCGAATATCTATTGACACCATGGTATGTCGTTACTAGAACGTGCACGAACCATCAATTCGTTGTTTTTGCCACGTCAATTGATCCGTCTCATCGGATCCTCTATGAGCCTACAATCACAAATAACTCTTGCGAAAAAACCGTTTTCCGCATGACACTAATCAAATGCAAGTGGTTCTATGTTAAGCATCTCCTGTCTCATAAATCTTATGGAGACCAACCATCGCCTTATCCAGTAACCAATAGCGTTTTTCTGCCTCCGTTCCTTGATTCCAAGTCGCGTTCGCTTTATCTGTTTCGATCACGTTAATCTATGTCATAGTGGTTAAGGGCGATAATCGTGTGTTACGATATACTGTACATTGCGAGTTGCGACCGCTGTGTAAGATTGATTAAAACAGTTTCCTGCGCCTCGGGACCGGCTTTCCACTGATCTCTTTACCTTTACTTATGTACTGGTTTCGTAGCAAATTCTGATTTGCATTCCTCGTGGTCTTATCGCGTGGGAATTGAGCCTAAATTGCAGCAGTTCAATGACATATTACAGCCTCTTTGATAATCGCGTGTGGCCTTGCTGTAAGCCGACCGAAGCTGTTTGAGAGGGCAAATAAATAGAATTATGGTTGTGTTTAGCTTGATACTGATCTATCTTGAGTAATTTGTTTACGTTAAAAGATGTAACTGAGTTAACTATGTGAAAATGAAAGTGTTAGAATTTCAAAATCCATTCTTTGTTTAACACGATATGTGGACCGTTCTTTTATAACTTACGCTAATGAAATAGAAAAAGAAAATAGTTTATTGTTAACCGTTTAAATACATGCCGGTGTGACAGATAACACAATAACCATTACAATTTACTTTCTAGCTACGCTATTCATACAAGCATAATAAGATTATTTAGCTGGCTTCATGTTTTTTATCTCTTAAATAATATCATTATCATCGCTTAAGAAATTGTTTTTGCTATGAGAAGAAGTCGAGGACTATTACGTACTTGTGGGTAAAAATCATTTCCATCGTACAATTTCTCTTTCCATGTATCCTATCTTTTAGAATCTTCATAAGATTCTCTCAAATAACTCAGATGTTTCAGCGTCAATTCTGGCGAGATTATTACAATGATTCAAAAGTTTAAAAAGAACAAAAAAATATAAAACATTGTCAGCAACAACAGTTACAAGAAATGAAGTGACATATGCATGAAATACCTACTTCCAAATACAACCGAGTTTGTGTAATGAAATTAAGGGTTAAAGGTTTTATTTACCAACATAAAATAGATAAGTACTAATGTCCTATCGATGAGCTAGGTGTAATAGGTGTCGTCTCAGTCTAGCCCAGCTGGCATAAATCGATGTTCACGGAGCTCGCAGGTGGCAATTTTCCTCGCCTCCCGTTAAGCTGCGCGTATTAGACCACCTCCGAGAGATTACCAGGCAAGCTAGATGAAAATGTATTTTACGAATACGTCGCATGGACACGTTTCATACCATTTACATGGTTGTATTGTAACTGGGCTAAAACATTGATACTTCAGTGTAACAATGATGTCAGGGTTAGAGTAATGGCTTCAAACGTTCTACTACTGAGCAAGGGTCTCTCCTTATACCTGAGTAGGCTTAAAACATACTCCTCCATCCGACATGGCTTAACGACTGCTACCAATTAATTGGTAACAACCGGGACCGACGGCTTTACGTGCCCTCCAAGCACGGAAGCGACATGTGACATACCTAAACACAAATTGGTAACCCATAAAAAGTAAATAAACGTACTCACACAGTTACACTTGGTCTAGTATTCCATCTATTGCAGGAGGCATGGGCACACAAAAATGACAGCACTCCGATATAGACCACTCACGCCCCGAGAAGAGACATATCGCAGCGTACAAGATAGTGGTAACAAGCCAATCAAAGCCTTACCACCATGCAAGATCAACGTAGAGCCCACAGCACTATAAGTTAAGATCACCACAAAGTTTTTACCAGCGGTTATCTTTACACGCATAGTTTATCGAGGCGAGGTAGATGGGTTACTAACTTACTACCGATAAGGCGAGATATGCGCGAGGCGATACAGAGGAACGCGAGACGCGCGTAGCAATCAGCGCGCCCCGCGTACCTAGATAACGTATCCGCTATAAATATACTGACTTATTTCTAAATTTCTTCTTTAGAATACTATTCCAATTAATCTCTAAAATATATTAATCTTGGAGGTTCTCTATTTGGAATTAGCTAAGAAATGTTGGTTAATTTTTGACAACGGAGTGCTTTAATTTGACGGATTATATGATGACATATGATGGGATTAACGTTAACATTTTATTCAATTAATTCTATTTTCAAATTATATAAATTTTACTATTAAATGATATAGGTACGTCATAAATATTGTTTCTAATTTATAACCTGTTTAAAAAAATGGTTCTGAAGTAATTTTAGACCTTGCCCGACTAGTAATGTATGGATCATTACTCGTCGGGCACGACGTCAATCGTCGTCGTCGAACATACTTACTCGAGCACTCGTGTTTCATATACATCGAATCAGTAATCGATGAACATTTATTTCAATATATCACAACAAAACACGATTCGCAAATTCATATTCATAAATAATTATGTACCTTTCTCGCATATGGCATTTAAATTCAGGTAACAAAACAGTAACTGAATTTTATTTTATAGACGAGTTACGAATAATCTAATGCAGCAACCTATACTTGATAGTGTTGATATGCATCGAATCATTTTGTTTCATGAAGGTAATGACCGATTTACCGCTTATCAAATAGCGATTGCAGTAATTGCTTCGTCTTGCTGCGGTTGAGGTTTTAAGAAATCGAGAAACTCAAATAAGAGAATTGATTCGACTTTGCTTTGCATAATTAAAGAAAGGCTACTTATTGATATAATTTCTTATGGACTCAAATATTAATACATGACAATCTGGTTGGTAGAAACCCATCCTAGATCAAAGCTGCCGTTTGATATTGCTCACACCGTACAGAACACATCGACCCCGCACATAGGATTCGACTCGCAATAAACCATTTCTCCGGCTCACCAACAAATGCGTAAACAATCGAATGTTACTATAATAGACTCGGTTCCGTTGGTCGTTCTGTTCCGTTGTCCGTCAGTACGTGTTCATATTTCTCAAGCTCAATACCGTTAGTATTTCCTAAAACAAATTGGCGGAGTCACGAACCCGTGTGACCGACACGACCTTTCAAAGGTCTTGCGACGGAAACCTTCCAATGTCAGTAATGTCACTTGGGATTAAACCGCAGGCGTGGTCGGTCAATGAGAACCTATTTGAGTTCAATAGGATTTGCGATTTAAAGTTCGATTGCTTTTCTAATATTGTATTTCTTATGGGTGCAGCTTCTGTTCCATTGTTTGTTTCGTTGCCTATTTATCCTTAATTGAATTATTATTTGGTAGATAAGTGCAAGTCTTGGCATTAGTCTTGTAACTGTTAACACGTTCGCTGCGGCGATCGTTATTTTCTATGAAAAAAAACACGACGTATAGCACGTGATCCACAGTGAAAGTGTTAACTGGCACTATAGACTTTCAGGACTTATGTTACATGTGTCGTTAGTTCAGTAACCACCATCAGTTCATAACGACTCACTAAAGTTCACTACAGTTAGTGATGACAGATTTAATGTTTTAACTACCATAGTCACGCGATACGGTAAATTAACTATGTTTTCTAGCAATCATGAGTACGTGTTAGAATTTAAATTGAAGATCCAAAAATAATTATAATAACGTAATGTCTTTAAAATTATCACAAAATTAAAGAATACCACAATATATTTTGTACTTTAATGTAGACAAATTAAAGACAAAAGTACAAGTACAAAACCTTAAACGGATATACGAAATTTTGCAAGGATTGTAAGTTTATTCAATTGTGGAGACTAGACACTATTCAAATATTATTATAATATATAGCAAACAGTTCACAAGCTTGTAATACAAGTAATTGTAAATAGATTAATATCCGTAGATAACTATAAAGAGCAACACCGCCTTAAAAGGGCGGCTGAACGTGCGAATGGAACAGGCTCCATAACAGCGATCACTTATTAGAAATTACTATTGTAACAGTGGTAAAGAAGAATCATTATGGCAATCATAAGTGATGAGGAAGAAGTCACATCAATGTAAGTACACATTGAAAAAGACCTGAGATGGACAACAGGGATTAATTTGGGAATAAATTGATTATATTCCTTTCTTACGTCCAATTCTAATCAAAGGTCTTTTACGTGTTCTGGTTGTACCTAGTAAATAAAATGTGCAGGAAAGATACCTGATCTTTCCTTTTTGACTAGTAACGCTTCGATAATGTTTGTAGTATTATCGACGACCATGTTCAACGGAATTTTAAAGCTGCTACTATAAATTTCACATTTCCTTTTGAATGTAAATGAAAATATTAAATTTCCTTCCATACTAATGGTACCCTAATCTAAGTTTCTGAATGATTTACCTAGAATAGCAGAATTGCATGGAATAGGAAATTACCCTTGCAAATTTCAGCAATGCTGGAAATTGGAAAATAAGAAAAGACTGAAAGTCTATTAGAAAACCTTTTACTGTTTCAATGTACCAAGAAAGTAATGTAGGCAGGATATTTCCGACATTAAATTAACAAGCAAATATAAAACCACAACCGCCATATAAAATTTTCCGTGACGAGAGACCTGTTTTACCTACGACGATCAACTATAAAAGACGATAATGACGACTTCATACTGCAATTAAACTGTTTCATAAAATCATTTTTCATTCATGGATCCTCTGTTTTCATATTATAATATCTCTGTGCGCAAAAATGACAGGAGTAAAAATTAGTACCAGGACAGTCTAAGCGTTTAACTATTTAGAACAAGCCAATATATATCTTTGTCACTTATGATAAGTTTAATGTAGTTTCACTTGACAATTTCATCGCAAACCATAGCTGTTGGGCACGGGTCTCTTTTCTCAATGTGAGGGGTATAGGCCATAGTCCACCACGCTGGCCAAGTGCGGATTGGTGAACTTCACAAACCTTTGAGAACATTATGGAGAATTCTCAGGTGTGCAGATTTTCTTATGATGTTTTCTTTCACAGAAGCTGATATTTTGCGCATCAACTGAGACTTTATAGTATATCTTCATTAGTCGGACAACTGAATGAAATGCGCAGATTCGTGGTTGAATGTCGATGCGACGGGGAATCAGGGCAATGCAGGCTGCCCCACATTCCTATCGCAAAATCTGATTGCGAGCGAATATAGCCGTTATCCGCATGTAACCTCTTATTTTCCAAGTGATTTTTCTATGCACTCACGATATTTGTAGATATTTGTAAAAGCGCCAAATAGTACTTCAAGGAATATTAAATTGACCGACCCCAAGAACTAGTTCATAAAGAGTTTGTTCAAGTAAAACAGCAGGAATTTCGGTTTGGTTTATTCATGAAGTGAGTGTAGTGAAGACTGAAGACTTTATTGAGGTTATTAGTTTTGCTCATTAGGTAATACTTTTATAGGAAAGAAATTCTCCGAGGAAATGACGACTTCTAGATCATAGAATTAAATGTTCCAGCGTTGATGGGGAAGGGAGTGAAGTTCTCTAGGTGTCTTCTTTTGTTTGCTGTACACTGAGTTAACCCCTCGCATTCCATGTGACGTATGTGCCATGGACAATACATAAAGAAAAGAAGACACACTCAGAGCAGGAACAGAAATTTTAATTCATTCAAATTTCCGCCTGGCTGGGAATCGAACAATTTACCAGATAAAGAGGTGTTTTGTTGAACTCTGATACCCATGATAAGATTCAATTTGTTATGGGTAACAGCGCATCACAAGGAGATTTTGCTTCTTACTACATAGTATCCGAACGTAAAACTGCATCTGCAGGATATAGTGTATTTGTTCCGTAAAAAGAAATGTAGGAAGTATTGTTGTAGGAAACACGAGGCCTATTGTTAACACATGCAGCAGAAACAAACACACTGAGGTTTTCAAAAGCCCGCAATGCGTATTCCTCTTATAGTTGTGGAAGCACTATGTTACCTAACTTTGATTAAAGTCTGTTTAATCGATAACTTTTTGGTATATTTAACGGTAAATGCTTATTTATGAATAAATTGGTATGAAAACTTTAAGCTACAATCAAAACCATTTATTAACCTGTGTTCTCATAATTGCTTTATTTGCTTTAAGTCATTTGCTGTTTATGTCGACATTTTACGATAATTGTGTTGTATTGTATTTATACACCATAGCAGATGTAGTAACGCCGTCTTGACTAATCCTTGAGATGAGTGAGGTGATAGGACGTCCTATTGCACCAAAAAAACGTTGCAATTCTTGGTACTTTAAAATACGCTTACATATTCAATATAAAAGTATTAAATACAAAAACTTGGTCTTGTGATATTTATAATCCATAATCAATCATGGGGCTGTCAAAATCTTCAAAGCTTACCTCCACAGATGACGTCAGCCAGGTTGGTCTGTACGCACTGGTGGGTGACGGCGCCGTCTCGCACTGTGGCGATCTCCCCGTACAGCTGATGCAGGGCCTCCTGGTCCGACATGAGCATCGTGCGGGGGGAGCAGTCCTCGTCCCCGCCGTGGTGTCTGGATGACGACCGGGATCGGGAACGTCGACGTCTGCAAGATACGAAGATTTTCATATAATAAAGCAGGAAAGTTTTTTTCACGCTACACACTCGCAGCGCCCAGGATTTCCTGTGTCGCGGGTATGGACAACACTCAAAGACAACACCACACCCAGACTGAGAACAGTATTTAAGATTTTACGAGTATATCACGGCTTACCTCACGTGTTATAATTGTCGGATTCGCCTGACTAGTTTCGGACCATTCCGAGGTCCTTTATCAAGAGCCGGTAAGGTAAGGTAAGCCGTAATTTGGCTGTCACTGACCTACTGTAGTAAGCTTTGGCTAACAATTAGTTTGTTCTATTGAAATCTGTTCACAAACAAAAATAAACTAACGACTAAGGTCTTATGAGTTTCCCTAGGTTTTTGTGTTTTATTTTATTGGTGGGTTCAGTGACACCGTTGATACTCGATAGATACACATTGACATTTATTTGTTGTTGAGTCCGTAATGCAGCTGTCATTTCAATTCAGCTGTATTATTAGTAATAATAGCCCAACGTTAGCTTAAACATAGAATTTCTTACAATTTGATTACACAAAAAGTTGTTTTATTGCGAGCATTAAACGATTTTTTGCACCACAAGTTCACGTAATAAGTCGTCATGACCTCTGGGCTTTCATAAAAACTTTAGGAAACAAATCGTAATAAAATTAAAATAGAGTTGAGATTCGATTGTAGTTATATTTGGTCAGCCAAACCGGATTTGGTCTTCTCATGTTTCAAGTCCGCCAGACTTTTTGTCGACCGTCACCTGTCACTCATTATCGCACTATGGGGGTTTTGTTTCGACAACCATCTTCACATCCATGGTAAAAGGTCTTTGTGAGAGTTTTCTTGAGGTATCTTTGACTGTGGAATCGTTTATGGATACCAAATTAACTAAATAACAAGTTAGTACAGGACTTGTACCTTATCCGTTCATAACAAGGAACAACAATTTTATGTCACAGTTATTTATTGAATAAAATTAAACGGATGAGTGGGTAGCTTTATTTGAAAGAAGGATTTCAGGATTCCCGGCAGTGACAAATGACTGTTTTTTCTTGGGTTTTAATTGTTTCAGATCATATTTTCTTATGTTTGTATCTGCCTATTAAAAATTAATTAAGCATTTACCGATATTAATTGTTATTGACGTGACAACGTCTTATAATTCGGTGGCACGCATGAAAAAACATGACTCATGCGTTACCGTCGTTACCGTTGGTGAATTATTATCCCCTACCAGCGCCATCTATGTATTGTGCAGTTAACAATTATTCATTAAGTTCGATTGGGTCCATTTATCGATGGAGGAAGGCTGGCTGAGCTGGTAGTTCACTCGCAGTACACTAGATGGCGTTGAGTAGTGGGGCGGTATAATTCTGAATCATGCTAGTAAGGGTTTATGTAGGATGTATAAGTATCCAGCATTTATTTTTAATAAATGACTTAACTTGTTTCTTAAGACGTTGTCACGTTCAACTATCGTCAGTAAACCGACTTTACAGACAACCAATTTTTTTAATAAAAACTCTTGTCTCCTACTATTGATTCATAAGGTAACAAATTTCCTTTAATGCTTTGATTTCTTCACATACCAAGCCAAACAATAGGTAGTAGGTGTAGCAACGTAAAACTTAATTGCAATTAGCACTTACATGTTATCCCTACTAATATTATAAATGCGAAAGTAACTCTGTCTGTCTGTCTGTCTGTCTGTCTGTCTGCGTGGCTTTCCCGCTTAAACCTCTCAACCGATTTTGATGAAATTTGACACAGACAATCTTTAGACCCTGAGAAAGGACATAGGCTACCTTTTATTGCGACAAAAAGGGATGAAGAAGTTGAAATAAAGGTTGAAAGTTTGTATGGGATTTCTTCGGGTTTTAAGCACAGCGCCATCTAGGTGAACCTTCCTAACTTAAAGAATAAGAACGCCTAGCGCCATCTCTTAAAGAACCATGAAACTTTATATTTAAGCACTTGATAATAAGTTTCCCGAAGCGAAGCGAGGGCGGGTCGCTAGTGTTTTATAAAAGTCACCCGAGAATAAACAGGTACTTACGCAAATGTTTATATTCTAACGACCGAAACAGCTATAAATTTAGAATTTACACGGTCAATTTACACGGAGCAGTTCCAGATTTATTATTTAGTATAGATCTACATACTATAGCACAAATAAAATTCTCGTGTCAATTCTCGTTAGTTACCATACTCCTCCGAAACGGCTTGACCGATTTTTATGACATTTTATATGCATATTCAGTAGGTCTGAGAATCGGCTACTATCTATTTTTCATACCCCTAAGTGATAAGGGTTGTCCACCCCTAACATTTTTTTAAAATTTTTTGGACAACATTTTTTTTGGTTATTTTGTTATGGTGTGGCATAAAAAATACACATAATCCCAAATTTTTACTTCCCTGCCCCAACACCTCAAATTTAAATCGTTCGTTAATTTAGATCTACCTATATGGCGGAACAACGTTCGCTGGGTCAGCTAGTTAACTATAAATTTAACGCAGACTTCAAAGATCAAAAGTTAACGCGATTATGAGGCAAGCAATTATAAATTAATTCAAACTGGCTTTTGTAACTTAGTAGGTACTCCCACTGAAGAGAATGTATGAAAAATTGTTTTTCGATGAATAGGAAGGACGTTAGTGAATAGTTTACTTGAATGCGTACACATTAGTATGCTATTGATGGTTTAGCCTCGGATAAATATGATTTTTGAAGTTAATTGAACGATTGAAAAAATGGGTAAAAAGATGGGTAAATGCTTTCTTCAGTCGTTTATCTAAACATCGGATACAAGCTTCTTATTTGGATGATTTTCGAAGTAAGTGACAAGCGTTAATGCATAATTGTATTTTAATGGTTCATCAACGATCACTTAACAAAAACTATCAACTCTGACGCATGAGTACTTTCACCTTCCTACTTAGTCAAAGATAAATCAAGGTTAAACGCAATCATTACTCTCTATATTTCTCTGATCATAATAAACAACTTATCATTGATAAAATAACAGATAAGCAAATAGTTTGAACGTCTAACACCGAACGTGCCAGCAACAAGGCGCAATTTAAACGTTACTTACTCCTACATGCCAATTATTGCGAGCCGGCCGATGTTAACAAACTGAATTCGATGTCTCTAAGCGTTTATCGTTCGCTAAAATCTCAGGCAAAAGGTTAAGATTGTTGTCCATTTACACTTTAATGTAATTTGTACAGATAAAATACGCCGGCACTTGCACTGCAGACAAATTTTTGCCAGATAAATGTCGTAACTAAATAAAATGTTGCATGACAATTTGTAATCATTCACAAACATTAGTTTTTATAGTAAGTAGCTAAACCTAGTTATTTAAAAAACAAATTCGTATCCGAGTAAAGAACATTTTAATAAGCATAATTATACTTAGGTACCTACATAAAACGATTATCTAATATATCTATTTAAGAACATTTTTATTAATTCAATAAGGTAGGTAAATTAATAAAGATGTATAGGTACATTTTTTTTGTTATATTAACATGAAGAAAATTTGAAGAACAATTAAGTATAATTATATATTTATTTAATTTCTTCATTATGCAATGCTGTATAAATCACAAATCAATAAGTAAATAATGTATCATTAATATCATTACAGTCGGTCATGTTTTTGGAATAAATTCTCTGAAAAGCGGCGGCCATTTTGGTAAATTTAGCGCCAAAACTGGTGCGTGTGTGGTCATCGGAACGCAAGGTGCGTTCAAAATTAAGCGAGGGGACGCATCTCAAAATGGTAAGTTGCAGTGAGTCACCCTGTTAAAGATTTAGGGCTTGAATGCACTCAATAAATATGTTTAATTAACTATATTTTCGTGATTATAGGTAATAATATAGGTATATTACAAAGTTAGTAAATATACTACCTTACTTTGTTCAATCTTTTTTATATAATATATAGATATCTACAAAACTGAAGAAAACCTTTCAATCGACGACGCGGCGGCGCTTCCTTTTTATTTTTGTAAATGACCAATTTTGTATGAATCACTTGCTGCGAGTGCTATAATTATAATAATGCAATGCAAAGTATGTATAAAATATTTTTTATATAGATAAATTGAATTATTAAAACATACATTACTAATTAAATCACAATATTAATTAAATCACAATCACGGTTAATAGTAAATATTTAATTGAAATACTAATATCTAAAGATTGAGACACAATTTACATTTCGATCGAACGACTTTAAAATCGACGCCGTACAACTTAGATTGACGGATGTGAATACCTTGTGGTGTGAACGATTAAAGGAGTGCGCACAGTACAACGACTCCACGACCGACAGACGCCAACGCGACTAAAACCTTGACAAAGCTAACATTCAATTATGAGCCTTATATCTTTGAAGGTAAGGTTGAATTTCGAACTTATACTTAAAAACCCTGTACGGCTCGCCCTACACCCATAGCCGTTCGGTTTCGAGACCAACGCGTCGACGTTGCGTTGACGACTCATCGTAGACGAGTAGTCCACGCGTCGACCGACACAATGACGTAATGTACCTAGAACGGAACGTCGGAGTTGAAACGGAGTGGAGACGGAGTCGAGTTGACGTCGATGAAGCGTTGATCGCGGAACAGAACGTCGGAGTTGAAACGGAGTGGAGTCGGAGTGGAGTTGACGTCGAGTTGGTGTAATGTGCGCACTCCTTAAGTCCCTACGATATCGCTACGACTTTTGTTACGAGAATCGAACTCATCGTTCGTTACTATACTACCGAAGGAGCGACATGCGACGGAACTTGTTTCTTTCTTGGCATATTGAATGCGACGTAAGTTATGTTCAACGTTCGTCACTGGGCGGTTGGATACTTTTAACCGACCACGAGGAAAGAATTCTGTATTCGACATGTCTCACTTCGGTACCATTACTCTTGTTTTCGTGTTTCTGCATTTAAATGACACGCAACTGTATACTACAAATGGTGACCCCTTTTTATTTTGTTGCAAAATTTTTCGTTTTGTTGTGTTGTAGTAGGTAACTTTGTCGGTAGTGACCCTGTTTGTACGACAAGTTTCTGGGTTCAATTCCCGACAGATGCATTCAGGTAACTCATAAAAATAAATTAAAAGTAAACAGCTTTTTTAAAAGCAACCTTTAACGTTCAACTTTAAATTTTAAATTGTGTAATGACGTTATAATTTGATAGTAAAAGTTTTAAAGGAAACGTTCATTTTTAGAAAAAGTAATGAATAAATAAACTTGGTAGGTACTCACTCAGGTGTGACGATGAAGAACCCCCGCGAGGTCTGGTAGATCTTGCGCTCCTGCATGAGCTGTGCCAGCGTGTCGTAGACGACCTCTTGCGAGGGGGTCTGCATGGACGGGAACTTCACGGTGAGCGAGGTCCGCAGGCTCTCCAGCGTCGCTGATTGCCCCTGTTGACAGAGTCGAGGGTTAGTGGTTAAGGCCGCGGCCGCACTGGCGAGCCTGGGATGCGACTGGGTGACTTTTGGCGTGCTAGAGGTGTTAGGAGAGGACGACTTTAAGTTTAACTTTAAGGTGCTTTAATTTATTAGAATTGTTACATTAGATTAGAGTGAGGGTTCTTTGAGACTTAAGCAACCATAGTTAAGGATATATTATATACCTAAATTCGAAAAAATAGAAAAAAAACATATAATTGTAAGTGTGTAATCGGCATCGCCGTCGCATCGCCTCGCCAGTGCGGTCGCGGCCTAAGTTAAGGTTTCTTAGTAGAAAAACATATTCAGTGATTTTCGTGTAGAATTTCCGACAGTTACATTGGTCACTTCTTCGTACAACCCCGCACAGTGGAAGGTTCTACAGACTTTCAATTATAAAAAAGTATTCATGCATTTTACAAGCTTTATTATATTGCTTAATTACAAAAGTTACCCTCAGCCGATTGAGATTATGTTTTACATACACATTTAGATTCGACGAGAATGCATGCAGAGCTGAGTGATGTCATTCTTAATACAACACAAGCTTTTATTTTAAGCATTTTAAGCTTTTAATAAAAGATTTTTACTAATGTACATCTTTAAACCAATATAAACTTGAAAGCAATATAATACCACTAAATGTATCTAGTAAATAACAGTTAGACAAGTGAGAGGAAGAAACGAAGATTCTTGTATGGTAACAAACGTTCATAAGACAAGGCATTCATAAATAGATCATTACTACTTTTATTCAATAGACCACATAACAGATGAAACGTGGGTGTATAAAACAAAGGGCATACGACTTCTAAATTCTTTCATCGCCAAACTGGTTTTGAGCTAAGGACGGTATTCAGCTATCGTAGATGCCAATGATATTGTTATCAAATATCAGAACTGGCCTTTAATAGTGATTTAATATTATCCCGTTGAAACTAGTTGAGCTAACATGCGAACGAGTAGTGTTCGACAACAATGTGTTTGGCCATTCACGAATAATTTAGTGTTAAAATATACAGCCATTTTTGGCATCATCTAGTTATTATAATTGAACAGAATATTATAACTTAATATTGGTGAATGTTGTTTTTGTAGCACATACGTTTTTGTTTTTGATTTATTTTTGTAACGAACATTTTTGTATTTGTGCAGAAATGTCCTTGGATTTTTGTATGAGAATTTCAGATAATTATAATGAATATTTAAATACGCAAATAAGTTCAAAATTATGCAGATTTTTGACACAACTAAAATAAATTTAAAGGTATACGATACAACATTGCCAAGAGTCCGCTCAGTTACTTCAAAATGTCCTTAAGACGCCCACCGTGATAATAAATACAAAATTGCGTTCAGTTTTAGAGAAAGGTGCGTAGATGGAATTCAAATTAAATCATTGAGAACAGGATCAATTCAACCATAGCTTTTGACTTAATAACTTGTTACAACCTGCTGCGCCTGATATTACAGAACAATGTGATTTAAGTAGCGTGATATTACGGGTTTAGTAATGACAATGCTGCGATCTTGTTATATAAAGTGTACGTAAAATTGGAATATTTAACTTTGGAAGGCTATAAAAGGGCTTTGAAATACATATGTAATACAGGTAAGTATTAGCTGCCTCCACTCGATATGATTTCCTTACATTTTAGAACAAAGATAGCAACACAGCAAGCAATGCCAGATAGGAACTTATAGATAGAGCAGTGTTGCCACTTGGCTTTAAATTTTAGCGCCAGTTTTTAAGCTATTTGACGCAACGGATCGACCCACCGCAATGGCACTCACACGTTTCAAACATCTTGTAACGCCGCCTAAAATTCCGTCCCACTTTGATATTAACCAGACCTGTCTACAGCATTCTATTGTGATGGCTGCGGCAAGCTTTCGTAATGGTGACAAATTTTGTATGTACGCCTCTGGTATGCCAGATAAATGAATTCGGTTCCAATCTAGATTTGTAGATACAGGATTCCAACGCGCTTTTGTAACTGGGCTTGTCCAGCCCGAAAATACGAATGCGCAAATTGACCTAAATTCTGGGGCCATTACTTTATAATCTGTCACAAATATTTTATTGAATGACATTAAGGCGTATCTTGAGTAAGGTACGAGTACTGCGCAAACCTGTGTCCCTGTCGGCCGCTCAGACCCGGTACTGTCAATTAGTATGAAGTAAGATCATCAATAAGCAGTCTAGTGGTATGAAACTCAATACTCCCGGGCCAGTTACATTGGACTCTTACACAGATCATACTGTGCGTACAAGTAAACTTCGCGAAGAGTATAATAATAAGCGTGCCAAATTTATTTAGATTTATGACATTGTAATACTGTGGCCTTTACGCCTTTAATCCCAAAGTCACATTCTAACCTTTCCGCATACCTATTACACACTCGAGTTTAATTTTTTTCGATGAGATTTAATCTGAGGGCATGACTAAAATTTGGTCCTATATCACAATTTCTGCATGTTTTTAAGATACTTCACATGTACCATTAGATGTTCTCAAAATAAATAACTACCTACACCTTATAATTTTCGAACATCATCTCAGCATAATCAGCTCCGGCTCTATCTCAGGTCTGTGTGCCAATTAAATATTTCAGCACAATACCCAAAATTAAACATGTTCAAGTCATCAACAAATAAATATTTTTAAAAACAACTTAATTTCAAATACCGATTCCGTGGTCATCAAGACGGCTGCTACGGTGATTTATCGTTTAAATTGGATATAAAAACTGGACAAAATGCAAATGGCCAAGATAACTGCGCCGGCGGCAATATAATGCTGACTTCATAGCTTTACTATTTTAGGGCTGGTTTTGTCAAACACAACACAACTTATTAGACTGACTGTTTTAAATTATAAGCTGAAGCGATTTATATTAAATCTTTAATTAAAACTATGAATTATTAACCCTATTTATGTTAAATAACTACTTATATGAATGCAGTATTCGAAATATAGAATATGAAAAATGCAGCATTTTTTTTTCGGTAAAAACTTTTTTAAACCTTTTTTTCACCTCCCACGCAACAAGAGTTCTTAACATATTGTGTATCTGTGTTCTGTGGAGCTATAAAACTATAAACTTCTACTGACTTGATCGCTTCCAAACTTAAATCCAATTATATAAAAATAACAAGGTGACTCTGTGTTAAATTTTCAGAAACTAAATTCCATAAAGTTCAACCTGTTAGTAAGGCATATCGAAACTCACTCATTCGCAACAAATAAAGCAACTTGTTCCAATGCTAAAAATATGCAAGACAAGTTCGCCACACTCGAAACCGGAATGGTACTATACTTTTATTTTTTTTACATTCATGGTCAAGAGTCATCATTCCGGTATTAGGCAGGCAACGAACCTCGCCACATTGGAAATTCCAGTTACATTATGATAATTCCTAATATGGTTTTGCATTTCGATATTAATGCTAAATTTAGTTTTTATTTGGAATCTGTTATAAGAGACGACGCCGTGATGCGCGACCTCTCTAAAGATATAACACAAATTCTGAACTTTATATAAACTTAGGTACCTTCTGATATTTTTGAATGTATTAAATTATGGCCGCCGAATCCGTTTCATTTCGGACTTAATAACTTAACTTTTAAGTTTTAGTCATTGGTTTTAATTAAAAAAAAACTACATTGTGCAGATTCTTTTAAACCGCAAATACCTGGAAGTGATTTTTTGTTTATATGGGACTAAGGTTAAGAAATTCATTTAAATACCTGCTTCCATTTATAACCACCAACATAACGCATTTATTATTTTCATTTTCTTTGTAAATGGTAAAAATGGTCGGCGTAAATATTTCAAGTCAATTACATGGTAGGTACGGTAATGTAATGACGTGGACTCTTCAAATTATTTTTACATCGTTATCGTTACACCTTATTACCTGTGACGTAAGGTCCATGATGCAGTCGCATAGTGCCTCCGGTAGTGGCGTGAACTGGCCCTGATACGTCGGTGTGACGATGCAGTCTTCAATATCACCTGTAACAAAATGAAAGTATTTAAGATAAGAGAGACATGTAACAAAAAGATTACTAAGTTAATGGAAAAAGAGAGTAGACATGTCACAAAAAGATTAAGGATAGGCGAAATCATGACTGCTGTTCCGAGAATTCCAATTCTCCTCATCAGTTAATGTCGAAGATGTGTCTATTTGAAATTAATTTGTGAGTTGAATTCACGACATCGTGACGAACCAGCATACCAGATTCTTTATTTTTTATGTAATACTTAGTAAATGTGATAAACTATACCCCTTCGCTCATTGAAGGGAGACCAAATCATCACAGAAGAATAAAAAAGTTCTCTAGAGGTCGTGATACTCCTATTGAATTGAATGTGTAATATCTACTTCTAATAACACCTCATTTGTTGAATTACGATAAGAATCTACATAAGAAGTTCTATAGTATATGAGTATATGAACATACAAACAGATTGAAAGCATAATCGCTCTGTGACTTAGCTGAAGTCAAGTAAAGTGTTATATTATTTAAAATCGTTCAATTTGTTTAACATGCACCAACCGTACACGATAACAATATCGAAGTCGTAAAGAAAGTGCAAATAGACAATCGAGTAAATTTGCGCGGTGTTGGGCAGAATTAACGTGCACTCCATAAATTGTCACCACACAATGCATCCAGCAGGACCGCAGCCTGCGGGGACTAAACTTGGAGCAACGCCAAATTGTATCTGAAGGTTCCAGTGATGAACTAGGTGCTAAATCTATCAGATAGCTGGTTAAAACGATGTAATGAAATTTTTTAACGTTAACCTTGTAATGCGACCCTCCGGGATCCATGTTGGAGGTTTGCCAAATTATACCAGCACGTTCAAGTTATAAGCGGCTGTGGTTTAACTATCTTTACTCTGGTATTATTGTTCTAAAAAGCATTTTCTGTATACACTTTTGGGAAACAAATTTACAGTTCTAGCTCTTTGTAATAAGGTATGGATCTGATGACTTCATCATAATTTAAGTACTACGATAGAAGATTAAGATACAGCTAGACTTGGTAGTAAACGTGTGATACATAATTTGTGCTTAAAGTTCAAACAATGCAGCTGCGGTCCTCAGGGGTCCATGTTGGAGCGGCGCCAAATTGAACTTTTTGGAGCAATAGATGAGCTTGCGCGGATTATGAATAATATTAAGAATTTTCAACTGTCTATTCATATAAGGTATTTAAATTGCGCCTTACAAATTATTCTTTCTTAAAATATAAAATGAAAATACATAATTTAAAATTAAAAAATGATAATCACGCATAATAACACGTATGTCACGATCCTGTAGCCCAATTGGTAGTAGCCCTGCCTATCGACGAGTAACAGGTTCGATTCCCGACTGGGGCAGGCCTTTATGTAAGAGATAAATGTTTGTTCTTGGGTTGTGGGTGTTTTAGTAATTATCTTTTGCGTGTTATCAGTGTGATCCGCGAAACTGAAATATAGTGTCGACGACCCGGATGGCGCAATGGTAACACGCCGGATCGCCGTTCCGAGGGTCCTGGGTTCGATTTCCAGTGCGGCGGAAATTTGAATGATGAACGTAAATTTCTGTTCTTGGTCTGGGTGTGTGTGTTCTTGTCTTGTGTGTTGTCCATGGCACCCACGACACAGGGAATCTTAGTGTAGGGCTATGAGTGTGTAGCGTTAAAAAAAGTGTGAGGGTGTACATATTATGTCATGTCAGTGTATGGGTGTCATATTGTCGTTACCCGTTGTTTAATTGTCACATAAATATTTATTTTCATTTATATATATATCGATTTAAATGCGAAATATTTTTTTATCATGCTAATAAAAAGCAATTCGAAAATGTTTCTATCTCTTTCAGCCATGACTTGGGCCACAGTTATAAATAACAAGGATTAGTGACGATATCATTCCTCTGAAATAACTCTACGTCATCCAGCCAGCCGTATCGATTACATAGACTGTGACTGTGAATATGAGTAATGATCAAAGATATCAATGAGCATGAAAAAATATTGGAAACTTTTCTTTTAGTTTCTATTGATGTACCTAACTTATTATGAAGACGTATTATTTTAGACTAGTAAACCCGCCCTCGCTTCGCTTCGGGAAAACCAATTTACACAAAACTTTAATATATTATACATATAAACTTTCCTCTTGAATCATTATATCTATTAAAAAAAACCGCATCCAAATCCGTTGCGTAGTCTCGTAGGTACACCTACTTAAAAATATTGGCAATCACATTCCATTTTAAAAGGCAGATTAAATATAATTTATCGGTATCTTAATACAATTAATATCTAAAGTAAATTCTGTACACAAAAGCCAGCAATTCCAGACTAGATCAGGTGATTTAGTACAAACAGTACAAACGGTTTGTTGTTTGTCGGTTGATGGTTTGTCTGTCTGTCTGAGAGGCAGCTCAATAAAATAGTATGGCGGCGGTTGTCGCATATAAATGGTGCGTAACTCGCGTAATAAACTTATTTATTTTGCTCATTCCATCCGTTGAGCTAACAAACAACTGTCTCGTAACATCGTGACAATATTTCCTAGTTTGTACCAATCAATTGACCAATATGCGGTTATATTCTTCAATAAATATAACACTAATTATAGCAACTAATGTTTGATTAAAAAGATATATTTACAATAGCTTTATGTAAAGAGTGAAGTTTTTGATATGATTTCTGCCTATGTCCTGTTTAGGAACGGTCACTTAGGATTCACCGGTAAATGTTCCAATACTGTCTAAAATTACCATCTATAGAGTTACTATACACTGCACTTGCCCGTGGTAAAACCCGTACCACGGGCAATCATTAGGACTCGTAAAAAACTCTACATTCCGTTTCTCGATTTTTTTGCCACGTTAATGCAAGCTGTAGTATGACATGGGGTTTTTCGAAAAATATATAAAAAGAGTTAATCCAGAGCCGGCGTTCGTTGTACTGGCGACTCCCCTGGTGTTGCACGTGTCCATAGGCGACGATGACCACTTACCATCAAGTGGCTCGTCTGCTTTTACGTCAGCCCTTCAGGCTATAAAAAATACGGTACAACAAGTTGGTTCACGCGGTTGGAACACAGAACATAATTTATCAATCTAAGGCGCAGTAGTCCGTACGACATTTGATCTGGGTGGAAACCACATTCTATGCCGGTGTCTAATTGGCGTCCGCGCCACGCATATCCTCTCGTGATAGGAAATGCTTATTTACAACTAGTGGACCCGCCCTCGCTTCGCTTCGGGAAACATGACCCTTAGGACATTCGGAAATTGTTAGGCGTGGTTCTTTAAACTGACGTAACTTTTTTATCTCTTAAACGATTCAAATAAAACAAACGTTAAGCTGACCACGATATATTAGTGAAACCGCACCCAAATTGGATAAGCCGTTTTGGAGATTAGCGCGTGCTGGATAGATGGAGTTACCCATTTATTCAGGAATGTATGACCAAGTCACACATTTGAAACGCCGTACATTGCAAGTATATGTTGAAAAGGTCCGAATGTAACGATCGCTGCCAGAAGCATCAATGATTACGTAATACATTATAATCTCAAATAAAAAAGTTTAATTCTCAAACGAAGTACTCGTTCCATTCCGCCTTTATCCGCGCTTGTACACGGTGGGTTTAAAACAATTTGCACCTGTAAGTTGCACTTGAGGTTAAGTGATGTTGAGTTCGCGACTAATGTGGCTGGCGCAGCGTGGGAGCAAAGTGCCGATACGTCGCGTGGGCCGCGCCACAGCGCTTGAGGTTATTTCCACCAGTAAATAGTTGAGTTTTCTTACAATTTGCTATTACTCATACCTACAACCTCGACAATGAAAGTATATCAACTTATTGAAATAAAGAACGAAGAAAGAGTGTTATACATGTGTAGGCGTATTAGGGTCACTGCTGGGCTCCACTGCTGGAGAGGTTAGGGTAGTATCCGTTTTGTAAAAAGCAGCTAACTTGTAATAGCTCATTCAAACAGACGGGCTACCCAGAAGCAAAGATTAATTCACTAATCGCTATATTTATCTGCAGATCAAATTATAGATCATTTTTTTTGTACTTCAATGTCCACTTTAAATCCTTGATCCTAGATTACTTGATTGACCAGTAAGTAACAATCCGACATCCGTATTTATGTTACAAACGCTCGAATATGAGCTGGTACATTGCAGGCGAATGACGGCGAGTGCACGTCTCATATAAATATATAGATAAAGAATCAGACATGTATTTAATATACTGATAGAAACTGAACACGATATTCTACAGGTGTGCATCTACATACAGCTGTCAACATTTTATGTACACTCTTTCGATGACATGTTTGTAACATCTCAACTTTCTACTCCTCATAGTATTGATATAACGCTACACTGAGCTATATAACGCTATATAATTGAGCTACAATAATAACTACAGTAAATGTATGCACGTATTAAGCAATTTGTTCCAACCCTTTAAATGTTCATAAACTTGTTCACTGATATGGAATAAATAGCTATAAATTTCAAGTTAAAATGCAATCCCTCCTACGTACTGTTTTCCATTACGTCTTTTTTCTTTTACACGTCGTAAAATAGGGTTGGCAAAAAGATACAAAAATGTATTTCAGTAAGAATACATAACATTTTATTTTTAAATGACAGGTGCCCCACAAAGAGTGAGTGCTATTTATCTTCAAAATTAAAGAGAGGTGCACGGGCGGAGAGGTGCAGGGTGTACAATACGAAGTAGCTAGGTTTGAGCAAATTTAGTAGCGATAAAGTCCTATACCGTCATCAGCGTACGTTTTTTGTGCGAGCATATTATTAGAAAAATGATTCCTTCATATCTGAACAACGTTTCTTCTGTTCTCATGGTAAGATTCTAACCTTTCCACGCACTTTTTCTTTTTCTCAGGCATCTCAGGCAGCTAAAATATCCACAGTTACAATTCAAAATATTGGTCGCCCGTATGCGGTAATGGTCGATGAAACGAAGTTTCTAATATTGAATATCTCAGACCATTTATAAACAATATGTAATATTAAATTTTGAAATACTAAAATGGTGGTAACCCTGTGCCACGTGGGTGTTCGCTCGTAAATACCTTTTTAAGAGCAGGTTGCGAAAAGATAAAACGCGATTTTTATGCATTTTTACCGAACTCCGTTGTAACTGTTGAGTCACTGTAACATAACATTATTACAGCACGCTTATGTTATTGTTTGCTTTGTAACTGTTCGCTTAGTTAGAGCTCTGCTAGGAAGTTGCTGAACCTAGCTAGCGAAGACGCGGTCAAATTTGTCATTTAAGTTAAATCCCTTTTCACCGTAGTGTTAGTTAATTTTGTTAACTAAACGTTGCATGTTGCAAACCTGACGATGTTACTTGCAACATTATTCGCGACAAATGCTTAAGCTCTTGGAAAAGCTAATTAATTTTATCAGTGAGCTTAAGACTGTGTGTAATGTCATTAAAACTCTTATTAACTGTAAATTCTTATAATGTCTGTCTACTTTACAACAGTAAGATGGAAGATGGAATGAAGGAACGAGCATGGATAAATCATACCTGATATATTATACCTGAACTGTACTCAGTTCAGGTTAAACAAGTTACAGAATATATGAAAGACATTTAAATACCAATCTAGTATAAATTTAACTGCTATGAGATAGGATTACCTAAGAAACTCTTGTTCTAATTGCTTCTATTGTCTGTTATATAAAAGACTACATCGCTATCAGCTACTTGAACAAAAAACGCTGTCAAAATTGCATTGCTCTCAATATACCTTATTATATTTTGTATTAGCTCGCGAATTTAGGTCAAGGCTTTACAGTAATTTATAGGCAATCAATTCACACAGAATAATCTGATCGTAAGTGTAAGGATTACTTAGGATTAATTATTAAACATAATTAATAGTAAGCAATTCGTGTCAAACGCAGCCTCGTCATACCTAAGATCTAATAGCTATTTCGTGACATAAGACTTTGTTATTACTTTCAGTCTATAATTTATTAGCTACCTGGTTTCTGTTATGTTAATAGGTAAGTAAATAATTGAGGTAAGTAAATATTAAATAAAGATTTTTAGTATTCGTAAATATCGCCACATATCGCCTAGTTTATACAAAAGCTTTATACAAAAGCTTTAAATCTTGAAAAAAAGCTTCAATATCCGTGCAATAGTTTGAGATTAGCGTGTTTATGAAGACATCATCGATAAAATGAACATGTAAAAAGACAGACAAATCCGTTTAAATATTAATTGTGAACAATGGCTGTTACTTAGTGTAGGTACAGAAACGAAATGTAACTACTAAACAAATGAATAATAAATAAATACTTTACGTCACGTGGACTTACGGAAGGCTTAAATTTAGACCGACGATATATAATTTATTTCTATAACTAAAATCAAGTTTAACTACTAAAGATATTTTAATCCCGACAACAAATCCGGAATGCGCGTCGCGTGCCAACATGCCGCAAACGTTAGCCAGTCCTGCCCGTCAAATTGTAGGATTAATTAAATTTACTTCAAGTTTCGCGTGATGCATGCGACCCCTGTGAGTGACGAATAGACGTATCTACGAGGCTTGTTTCACTCATCATCACAACCCATAACTGTCCCACTGCTGGGCACGGGTCTCCTCTCACAATGAGAGGGGTATAGGCCATAGTCCACCACGCTGGCCAAGTGCGGATTGGCGGACTTCACACACCTTTGAGAACATTATGGAGAACTCTCAGGTATGCAGGTTTCCTCACGATGTTTTCCTTCACCGAAGCAAGTGATAATTAAATTTTAATACGCACATAATTTTTGAAAATTAGTAGTGCGTGCTGGGTTTGAACCCGGAACCTCCGGTTCGGCAGTCCAACGTTCAACCACACGGCTATCACTGCTTATTTCATTTGCTTGTTTCACTACGTTGAAGTAAATAGTCCGGTATTACTAACACTTCACCTGTCTAATGCATCGGACTTAAGGGTGCAATTACTAAGGGGTCATTCGATGTTATTTCTTTCTGAGTCTAAGCCTAATATGAGTAAGCTCACTTACGATATAAATAAAAAAAATTGAACAACTATCGTCCTTAATAACACCCTATTTTAACTGGAATAACCTTTCTAGTCCCGATTTGGGTCTTATTCGGTGACAGTCACAGTTGCCATGGGCGGCAGTGGAAGGGTGATGCTGCATTCTCGTTTGCTATCTTAATTCCAATAATAAAAGATAGCGTGTAATAAAAGATAGCGTGTACTAAAAGATAGCGTGTTATATGTGATGTAATGTCTTGAGATTTCAATAAAACAAATATCAAATGAAATTGCAAAGATACCGTCCAAATTGGTTTACTTAGGTGACCATGTAACTGACAAAAAATATATAAAATCGTGAGCACCCTTTACATTTAAAACCAAAAAGTAGCCAATTGCGTAATTTATGTCAAGGCTGTGCGGGGCCATTTCGTTGATTAACAACAAGATCAAAACGCCCGTCTTGATTCATCATTATTTGTAATTATATTATTTGCGTTATAAATCAACATCGGATACGCAAGCTACATTGAGCATTTATTAATTACTGTCTCGTGGGTCGGCCACGCAGTGCGCTGATATTTTAATCATTAAAATATTGATGAAGCTTTGCATTGTATGAACGAATAGCGGTTAATGTCATCGCTTTTTATTAATTGCCTAGATGGCGTCATTATAAAAAAATAAATACACAGCAACACTAAAGATACTTCAGTAGATGGTGTTGTTACCGAGAAAAGCTCGGTCAGCCAGGTACTATTTAATTCTTTAACTAACGATGTAAGTACAGTACTCGAACCTAGATCGACGTTAGTCTGAACGCAAACAGAATGGCTGATATTGTAATATACATCCTTTTATAAATACATACATCAATAGCAAATTTCCATTTTAAAATATTCTCTCAGCGTATTTTAATTATACTTCTAATTTCTATAAAACATCATATTAAGCTAAAGTCAACTATGTTTTAAAAATTTAAAACGACAACCATCTAAAAGCTTTATAAGAGCGCTTTTTGTTAAATATAAAAGAGTTAATAAACATCCCCTTTTAAAGTGTTTTTCCCGATTAAGTGCTGAAATCCGTAGCACGAAAATTCAGGTTTCGTAATTTCAATTACTGTCAAAAAGCTCTAAGGCTTAATGAGCTTTGTGCCAGTCATAAACCGCAGACTAACTGAAATAAGCAGACAGATTCACTGCCAAAGATACGCTGTACGGTAGTCAAAAACATGTACCAAAATATCGACAAAACCAAGATCCATCCATCCATCAACTTTTGTGCGACCACTGCTGGACATAGGCCACCCCTAATTTGTGCCGCTCTGATCGATTCTGGGCCTTAACATTTGAAATCCAAAAACCAAAAATCATATAGGAGAAATGATAGTTTGTCAATGATCGAAGATCGAAAATCAAGATCGAAAAACAAGATCGATAATCAAGACCGAAAATTTCAAAACAGAAAATGAATAAAAGATATGTCACATAGTTAATATTAATGTATTTATTAGATAAGCTACCTTACATACCCTTCTTTAACATTTTAGGAATAAAATTACATCGCGTTTAGAATTTCCAAGCTCTCAATGACCCATGCTTGAGAGTAACAATAAATTTCAACAGAACTCGTTTATTACCATAACACACGGGTGCTAAAAAGCCAAGTACGAGCAGTCAACGTTGTTCGCAAGGCTTTACTAGAGTCCCGGGCGCTTCAGGGAACCGGGTAACTTCTCGCGTGCACGTCAATTATGACGAACTCTCGTAAATGAATTTTGCACTGCGTTTAAGTAATTCCCATTTAAGTTAAGTACTATTTCTACTTAAGTTACAAAGTATTTTTAAAATGTATTTTTAAAATTCATGTGAAGCTTGGTATTCAATAATTATTAATGATGTTATTAACTAATATTATATTTAAAGTTGTTATTAATTAGTAGGCCTAAGTTATTAAACTATTGTTTAATGTTTTCAGTCAAGTGAAAAGTTCACCGATAACCAACGCGTTGCCGGCCAAGAAAAAAGGAAAAAGAAATAAAGTAAGCTCTAAGCTCACAGCCGGAACATGATAAGACATTTAGCGGCCGAGTCTAGCAAGATAACACACCTTAGGTATACCTAGAATTAAATATTTTTCTAATACAGAATCCCCTTTGTTCCTAACAATAATTTACATGCGAAAAGATCCACAATCTAATCGCAATGATATATGAATGAATGCGGCAATAAATCATTGTTGCATTTAAGCGCCATCTCGCAATGCACTTAATTAACTCCGACGCGTCAGAGGCGTTTAATTACGTGTTGAATGGGCGTCTGTACCGACATGCGTTTGTAACTATTGATCATAGGTCGTGGACGTTTCGATGCGTAGACATCGTGCGTATGATAATTTGTTGCGTATGTTTTCTGGATAAACTATGTAATTTTAATTCTACCTAAAACTATTGATATTATACATTTAAGTTATGGATAATTGTGTGGTTCCGGTAAATTTTAACAACTGAGCTAATAGTAAAGCAATTCCGCTATATAAACAAGTTTACATAGCGGAATTACCAGAAGATGTTTACACTACAACCCATAGCTACAACCTATTACATAAACGTCATGGTTAACAATAAACCGATTTGTGTCGAGAAGGCCGTTGACGAATTAATTCCATCCCGTAATCACCGGAGGCTTTCGAGGACAATTTATAAGTTTAACTGTAGATGGTAATGATCATAATAGCGCTATTAACCCATATGAATTGTTTTACGGGCCTCGTGTGTAAAAAATCATAATATATGAACACGGTGAACTGTCAAAAAGCCAATTAAACTCTCATTACTTGATTCATGGTTATGAATTATGAATGCTTACAGAGAATAAATTGCCGTTCAAAAGGTGCCGTAGAATTAGCAACTCGCGGTAATGTCAAGCCAAGGCTGTCAAACGTATTGAGGAAGACGGAATAAAAGGTGTTTCTATTTATAATGTTGTTAATATCTAGTGATGTTTGCGTGTACTTATGTTATAAATATTGTTAATCTCGATCACAAGAATCCTAGACACTTCCTGTAGGTGGTAAGCATAATTCCTAAAAACAACTTAATGTTACTTAATGTCTGAAGCTCAATTTTTATTCATCTTCAGAGAACCATTTCATAACATTTTGTAAGCACTTAAACTGATCCTGCGAGCCAAACCTTACCTACCAATTTTAATGCTGCCGCGAGTATGAGCGTGAGTGAGATATACAGTGTGACATTAATTTAGTCTTGGTCTATACTGAAAATCGCAAAAACGTTAAATACTTTACGTTACGTTACGTTACGTTACGTTACGTTACGTTACGTTACGTTACGTTACGTTACGTTGTTACGTTATTAAATCTGTGGTGACTTCAGAGTATTGGGTACTACAGATTAAATCTGTAGTGACTTTTACGTGTCTTCATAAAAAACCGCATTAAAATGTACGCAAATAATAAAAATATCTGTTATTTTATTATTTGAGTTCATCTAAAATTTTTTTACGGTTTGGTTCTCAGGCTGTAATAAATTAAAAACGCTATAAAAATTAGTATTAAAGTATTAAAAATTACCATTTTTTCAATTCGAATTTATATCTGAATACGGCACGTTTCAAACAGTCCGAATTTAATTATTTATTGATACCGTAAAAGGTCTGGCATCTTTTTAATAAATCGATTGGAGATGATAATCCGTGATAAGTTTAAAAGGCATAAGTTCACAAAATTAGCCGCCAGCCGCTCGTGTGAGCAAAATCACAATGAACGTAGAAAGTGTCGATGACCGTCTTACATGTGAACATAATGTGATCAATTCAGCAAGGCCACGTTCGCCCCGGGTAGAGAAACTGTTGCTGATCACTATCTCTTTATCATTGACGACTTTAAGCATATTTACCATCCATTGACGGCGCAACTTGACAATCAAAGAGTAGCGTCAGTTTTAAAATAGCAATGAAAGCGTCTGTTCACATATCGTTCGATAGCAGACTGTTACAGTAAAGCTGGATCGGTACACTCATAACAGAGCTCATTAGAGACACCTTGCCGACCTTTAGATGGTTAATTGCGAACGTGCATTGTTTTCAAGGAAAGTGAAATTGCTATTATAGGCGTAGGTCGTGTTATGCAAGCTTTGGAAGGTCGGTCACCTTAGTTTAAAGTAGCTATGACGTTGGAAGTCTGATGCAGACCAATATTATAATTAAGCCGTATATGTTCAGCTAACTGTATGTATCATTTAATTTTTTTTATCAAATAACCTACGGGTCAAAAGAGATGTGAGCGTTAGAATGGATGATGATTGAAGAAAAAAAAATGCTGAAATGTAAATAAAACTAATATTCATTTTAGAAGACTAGTGTTAATTTATTAGGTAAAAAATGTAATTGAATATCTCACGTGTAATTATAGGATTAAACTAACTGTACATTAAATTTCTCATTAGTTCAATATGGAGAAACTTTTACTTCATATGTGTGTTAAGTGAGCGCGTTCCACTTATTGATAGGATTTTGATAAATGAAGTCTAATCTTAACTAATGAAAACATTATCAACGTCAGAGGTCGAGACTTTGCTTGATAAAAATATCATTTAACCACCGTATTCAATCACACTTCAAACATTATTCTGTGCAGGATCCAATCCAAAAAAAATCATATTAGTAAACTAGTTTTTATTCATCGTATTTCGACTGTTGTAGCATTGGCGCCAACGGAAAATCAGGATAATTATACGGGCTATTATAGTAGATTATGATATGTAATTATATTAGACTTCCTCCAGTTTACGATAGATTAGGAGTTTAATACACAGTTTTTCTAAGTAAGCATTGGAGTTTTGTGCGTACGTTTTTATTCAACTTTCAATATCATAAAACAGACTATATTTTATGAATAAGCATAATATGCTTATTTATATCTTTAGCATTAGCTTAGGCAGTAGCTCTTATACAATAATTAATTATTATCAGTAACTACTCAGAGTTGGGATAACAATAAATTAAGCTTGACAAAAAGTTTGGGGGGCTTTTGTTAGGTTTCTTCGTTTGTTACCTTGTAGTATAATTGGTAGTGGACCCTGTTTGCGAAGTGAGGGTCCCGGCTTCGATTTCCAGCCGGAGCACACATTAAGTGGAAATATATTTTTTTGTTTTTGGATCGTGAATTCGTGAGTGTTAGTGATATTGTACTCGTATTTGTGTTGACCATGCCACCTGCGACACAGGGAATCCTGGTGTGGGCGCATGTAAGCGTTTATAAACGCGCTTTTTATAATAACGCAATGGTTTACGATAACGGTAATGTATCTTAGTAGGAACAGCATTGATTCAAAACCACGTTTAACAGTTAAGTTCCCGTTTTGGAGCTAATTGGCGACTCTGATTGGAGGACCGCGTGACAGGTTTTTAGTACCACTGTATTGATATACGGGAAGTGGGACGATCACGTCTCTCGCCTCTTTGAACTTCACCTCCATTACGTGCCACTGTTCGGTTAAAGCAACAAAGTTTGTAATTTATTACCTTTTACTACTATGTAATAATCGTAATCACGTAATAATCGTAATAACACGTAATAGTCGTAATAACAATTATAGCCTAATTATACCTTACAAAAAGATAAATATGTTGTGTGGTAATACAGATAGATATCTTTCCTACAGGAGGTTTAGGTAGGAAATTATTGTTTGTAGTTTTAGGTAAAGGATATTTTAGTAGGCAGAATGATATAATAATAATAATCGCTTCCACACTCATACCTCCGCACTAGGATTCTGTTCCGTATTGTCGCGGGTGGCATGAACTTGACAACACAAAAAGACATCTCGAACACCCAGAACTCCAGAACAATAAAATTTATCTTTTAAAAAAATTTCTGTCCCTACCGGGAATCGATTCCAAGACCCTTTGTTTCACAGGTAGGGTCACTAGTCTCTACCAACTAGGCACTACGAAGTTGTCTAATAATATAGCTATCAAAATATTGTTTGTAACTTATTTGAATTTTGGATCGTATCAGGTACCTAGCTGATTCATACCATATTATATTTGAGAAAGTAGAAATTTTCTGATGGTTTTTTAACACGCATAAGAATATAATAGTAAGAACATTGTTACCGGGCAGATAATACACTGGGTGTCGGCTTGAGAATCCGTTTCCATCACGATGGCTCCAATATGTCAAGGTAAATAAGTAGGCATCTACGAAACGGATAGAAATCGTACGATTTGAAGTGTGCCTAATCAATTGAAATCGCATCGCGCATCGATTATGTTCGGCATGTCTGACTCAATGTTTTAATGTCCTTGATTCTTGATAACCTTTACGTCATTCAAGATTTACAATTTGCGAGTATTTGAATGATGGTTGGCGAGATTGAAGCGAAATGTCGCTCCGTGAAATTATTTCGTGACGACATTTCGTGCTTTCTATGTTTTGTAGATGGCAAGCGTTTGACAGTGTGATTTTTGACCCTAAGTAAAACCTTCAAAAGATATTTTCTCTTTGAGAAGATAGCAATTTTATAGCTAGTGACCACCACAGCTCAAGTACATTACAAGCACTATTAGCTCGACGACTTTTCAACTGAAACAGCGTCTCTACTGAAATAAGTAGAAAACACATCACGTATGATTTAGTTCGGAGGATGAGGAGGAAAATCTAACCTCCTTGCACGTATCACTGAGCTTGTTCTGGGTGGTACAAAATCTAGCAATCTTTCACATATTCTGTTCCTATCCTGTCGTATCAGGAGGTAGGTAGGTCGGCCTAGTTGCCGTCGTTTGGCTTGAGAGCCAGCCCCTTTTTTCTTTATTGGCCAGCTACCCATCGGTGATGGCTCTGTTGTTACGAATGTCCTTAGGCGAAATTGACTACCATCAGGTGACTAGGCTGTTTATTTAACGGCCATTAGCGTATAAAAAGAAATCAAAAGTCGTAAGATCTTTGACCCGGGGTCACTAAATTACCATACCGATAATAGCCTTACTTTCGTTTGACCAAGGCCAATTTTTCATTAGATCCACTACACAGACACACAGGATATATCGCGTATCGAAAGAACAACACTATCTGGCGGAAGCATCCGACTATGAAATGAGATTCAAATTTTTGTATACAATCGTGTCCGTAATGGGAAAATCTATTTGTGAAAGACGGCTTTGATAGACACCGTTGTATCTTCAAAACGATACGGCCCTGTCAAAAATATTCGAACTATCCAAAATTGATAATGCTTATCCGATTGAAGAATTATTTTGTGTGAATGTAATTTTTACATGGCCAATTTATTAGGGACAGTACCTACCTACGCAATTTTTATTATTTCTACATTTATTTACTTGTACCTACTATGTATAACTTTCTTCTATTTGGTATTAACCATTTCGCAATTTATCATTTTGGTGATAACATTTATTTTTTTGCAAAGTGAACTTAGGCCAGAAAATATAAAATTCTTGATACCGTCCCTAATATTCTGTTTTTTTATGTTTCTATCCGGCAAACGATATGTCCGCGCGTGCTGCGAAAGGTCACCAACAGGAGGAATTATTCAATTTGTAACCAGAAAATAACATTTTAATAACTCGTATATTAAAGACAGGTCATAGGTAGGTATAACATAGGAGGCCGCAGTTAACACATTAGCCTGTTAAAGGCTTATTTATGGTCATGAAAATATGCGTTTCACAAACCCAGGTTTATTGGTCTCGCTTCAATAACTACATAGCTACTCTCCAACCCATATAGCCTATACGTCAATATTTATAGGACAGTCATACCTAATACATATATGTTTGATCCACGATCCAGTGCTATAAAGCACGTACGTAACGCGTGAAAAATTGCCTTAAAAAGGCTAAAACAGCACCGCAGAATACGCGGTTTAGGTAGGGTTGCCAGAATATTATTTAAAAGTAACAGCATAATGTTGTACATCGATTCAAGGACACATAATGCGTTAACACATTGAAATAATTTAAATACGTACCTACTTACGAAATTTTTATTAATACTTTAGTATTACTGACATAATTATGCACGTATTCATGGGTTTTACAAACATTTCGAAACGAAGTTTCATATTATTATAGAAAAAACAATGGAACACCATGTATCGATATCGGGATGCACGGCAATGCCGTAGCATAACTACTTTTCTCGAAGTCATTCAAATTAGTGTCTTTATTTCTAACTAATTTTGGCTCCACCAGGCTTTAACTCTCTGGTTTAATATCTAACCTTCGATTATAAATTACAAACCACACTTTTCAATAAAGATTAATACCTAAATGTATGCACAATGCACGATTGTACAGTCGACCTGTACGATAAAGTGCATAAAATATTTTGTTTAAAAATATTGTACACCAATAGACAACCCTAGTGCGCAGTGCAACTGACGTTTATTTACGTTTGAATGATTTATGCCACCATACAATCCTTGCATATCGGCGCCAGTACTCATTTCGACTGTTGTGGCTCCACTGTTCATTCCAATATCGCATGGAAATGTATACGTGGAAGTCACTTGTGTACAATACATCACTACCAGTACAAGTATAGGAATAGGTTAGTATCAGTTAGTAGTATAGGTATAAGTTGATAATAATATGTAGTTCTAGTATAAAATGTGTTGAAGAGCTCATGCCAGGCGGCTTGCGGTGGCAGCTAGTGGCAAAAATTCTCTGGATGACAGCTAGTGGCAAAAATTCTCTGAATGACAGCTAGTGGCAAAAATTTATCTGGATGACAGCTAGTGGCAAGATTTCTTCGACTCTTCCGTGCTTCGGAGGGACCTAAATCCTTCGGGTTTAAATTGTTATCATTAGTTAGCAGTCATTAACCCCTGGAAGCCTTCAAGCCTCATAAAAACTCTGACACTTGGTTTGGCCCTAAATCCTTTCACCAATCATCATTGGAGCAGCTTCAGTATTGCTCTAGGCTTCTTCAGTTATGAAGAGGAACTTGTGCCCTATAGTACCCACTATTATTATTATTTATATTATTATTTATTTTGGATTGATATTGTGACGATTGTGTGTATTAATGTTTAACTAATTACAACTCGACTACTGAGCTGAATTAAGTAGGTATGTTAGCGGAAGAGAAACCAATTACTTTAGCGAATCTGTTCCAAAGTTTGCAGCTAAGTATAACTGGGTTGATTGAATAGAATAAGCAATTAACACGAAAGTCTTGACGCGTCCACAATTAATGGTTTTAGTGACACGAAACCTCCGCAACATGAGAGTTGACCTTTTTACGTTTACTTGGTATAAACGCACGCCATATTATTGTTAAAGCACTTTTTGCCTTAGAAGTACTTTACAAAAATGTATAAAACTCCCCTGTATAATAAACCCCCCTAGCTACGCTTCTATAAACAGGTGCCTACAGATTAATGCCTATATATGTACATACAAAACACTCCTACTAAATGAAAACTGCCTGAAATCACTATTCTATAAATTTTAAATTAACATTTTACATATCAGATCAGTTAACAGATCGTCGTAAAAAGAAATAATACAAATTTTAATTTAACATTCAGGGATTTGACAACCTAATGTCTATTCGGTCTAATAGTTGTAAACGTAACCCACGACCATATTCGGGGATGCTAATTCCACGCGCTGCAAACATCCTATGAATATCATTAAACGCGGACACGAGTGTGCGCTCATTATGATTTAGGATTAGAAACCAACGCACTGAGAACTAGAGCGATATTGCCTCCATTGTTGAAACTTCGTTATATTTTCTTTCAGCCAAATAGAAACTTTCTGCTCTTTATTGACTAGCTTTTACTTTCTAATAAAACAAATGTGCTGTAGTGGTTCTTTCGGTAGATTGCACTTGTCATGTTACGAGTAATATATCTTTAAATACGATCTACGGCCACACACGCACACTACAGTAGATGACTAATTGTGATTGATAAACTAGTTACCTACTCTTGACATGGTTAAGAGCAAAAAAGGGAAAATTCTTTACTTGTCATTAAACGCTTAATTAAATAGATTTTAGATAAATAGTTTTGAAGGAGTCCAAACCAACTTCCTGTGCTCGTGAAGTTCTCTTCTGAACGGCAGACGAAGCTATGACGACAGGTCTCTCCTCTTGTTAGTTGGTTCAGGTAAATAGCAGACAAACTAGCAAACGAGCCCAATGATGGTACTCGTAGATGGTCTCCGTCACCTATGGACATCAGAAACGTCATTTGTGTTTCTCTCACTCTCATCACTAATGCGTTGCCGGCCAAATCAAATTTCGGGACCTTCAACAAGGAGAGACTGCCTATCTGAACTTGTCCGTTGCTCAGCAGGTTGCCCACAAGCAGCTGTTGGTTTGGACTCAAGATCCATGAATCTCCTTAAAGCCCTTAATAACATGAGGTAATAATAAGGATAAGATTTTGATAAACTCATAAAATTAACTGCGCGAGTATGGTTTATGTATTTATGGAAGATGATGATCTTTGCGAATCCCCGCACACAATATAGATCAATGTGAACAGCCACTGCATTTAATAGATGAAAGTTTTTATGTTTCCACATTGCGATCATACTTCCGACACCACTAAACTAGTGACGCAGTGTCACTAATGAGTGAGGAAGTAATGAAGACGACCAGTAATATAATTAGAGAACGCGCCACTGCACCGATTACCTGGGAATGAGGTGACATTTATGATACAGTTCATTGCCAAGGTTACACAGTTTTCTTATCCATGTGTCCGTTTATGCTGCTGCTGTTATTATATTCTTATTAATATAATTGGCTACAAGCCTTCAACACATTAGCTGCTCACTGCATCCTCGGATATTCTTGTAATTTATGAGGTTTGGAGCATATTTTGCCGCCACACTTTCTAAAATTTAGGATATATCATCCAGTGTATGGTAAAAAAATGTCGTCTAACAAAGGTATCCTCCTACATGTCTTCGTGACTGCTTATTGTGTAATAGCGTATGGTATTTGTGTATATTAACTAAGGAATACTTAGTTAATATACACAAATACCAGGAGCAGATTGGTATATATGTACTTAAGTTAATTATACCAGCCCGTAGCGCATACACTCTTTAATTTACCTCCCCTTCTGTCACGTTCATGAAATTTTCTACCACAAGCAATCACCCATCTAATTCTCAACCGCAATCGAGACTTCGAGTTACTTAATTCGACCGAACACTTATTACTGACGCAAGTCGCCAGGCTAAAATAATAGAATATACTTGCAAGTAAATAAAAATTATGTCATCAATCTTGATATTAAGTTTTCATCTCAGATACGAATCATGACAGACTCAAGTCATTGTCGAATTACGAATGCTACAAGATATAACAAGATCATAATTTACTTTTAAATAAATAAACTTGTTATTCAAAAAGAATCATGATTTATGAACTGTTTAGACTAGGTTTACCTAAAATAAACCAATGTTAAGACTTTGCGAACAGCCTCAGTAACAGATTAATTATACAGTGAGTCATACTTATAGCAACAACACAAAACAAGTGTGCTGATGACATTGAACAAATAGGTTTATTTGTACACCAATATGTTTTCTATATACTTGATGATAAAAACGACCATCTTAATGGACAGGTAGCTTTCTAAAGCCGACATGGTGAACAGGTGTTAGATACACATAAAGCACTCCACTCTATAAATTGCAATACGGCCGTGGTAGATGATTTTCTGCTAACTGAACAGTGAAACTGTAGAAGACCTAAATAAAGCAACAATACGATGCGTAACAAAGGAATGACAGGTCTCGCATAGAATGGGCCCATCTTGTCAGTTCTCATCGTAATGACGAGGAAACATACGCGATTGCAAGGAATGCACACTCTAACGACGGCAATTTTGCAATAAAGTTTTTACTTAAAGAATATGTCGCACGCACAATGATCGTACCTACTCCTGACGCAGAGAAAATAATAGAAAACTACTTTTCTTTTACCCATGACTAGTAGTCACTTACCCATTATACCTAAGCTGTCTCGATATTAATTGAAAATTTTCAAATGTGTTTTTAACAAAAGCAATTGGACACTATCTACGAGGAAAGTTAATAGAGTTGAATTTACAATCCTTACTATTAGGTACGCTGGAGCCAACTAAGTTCCCAATCATTAATCACGGTAACTAAACAAAATAATTGAAAAAGAGAAATTGATGACAATCTGCGTATCAGATCTTCTTTCTGAATAATTGGCGCGAACGTGTGCTAGGAAAAGGAGGGTCAAAATATGTTCATCTAGAACACAATTAAGAGAAAGCATCTGACGTAAAAGATAGTAATTTAATACGAAAGATAGAGGAATTAGATACAATTGTTAACATTTAATTGTGTGCGTATGTGAGTAGACAAAGAAAGGCGTGGGTCAACGATTCAGTGAGCTAACGGTGTCCGGATGTCAACTGCGCGAACCTGCTCAAGCCTGTCTGCTACAAATCGTAAACATGTTGTTCAAGACATCCTCATAAGCTATATGACTCGTTATAGCGCTAAACCCCTTAACCTTTTAAAGGTATTCAACATGACTATGACGACTGCATTATGATGAAAAGATCTTAATCAATTTGAATCTCCTACTTTCCACTTCCACTTTGGTTATTACCTTGTGAACATCATAAGTTTCATAATTTAGTTAGCTGTGCTCTCCTTTGAATTACGTATCTAATTACACGATCACTTTCATGCATATCGCTTACAACAAGCTCTACGTCGTTTTGATATTCATTGAGATCATTTTTAATTTCATCAACTATGTCTACTGTCAATAATCGTTATAAGTCTAAGGTATACACGCATAATCATTTCTATTTCTATTACACAAAGTTCAGATTCCGTTGCACTGGCTTCATGACGGAAACTGGATTGTGGTTTTGTTAGGAGTCAGCACACGTGTCTGCTTATGTCCGTTCTGTCACAACACTGCCTGGTTGTCGTGACAACCGTCGACTGGTGAAAATATATGGGAACGTGTTTTCTAGATTTGCATCCACAACATTTAAATACTCACAGTTGTATTGCAGGAAGAGCTTAGGAGCGGGGGAAAGCGATCTATAAAATCACTGACATTCGATCTACATATAACTCTTAACAACCGTTATTACTAATAATTTAATTTAATTAAATTAATTTATATTTTACGGGAACTGGACTGGAACGACCGTAATCCATTTAGTAGTGACTCTACTTACCAGGCCAGAAGTTTTTGATTCCATTCCCGACTGGGGTAGATATTTATGTGACTGATGAATGTTTGTACATGCCCCTCTTCCGCCTCCTATTACGTGGGTGTGAGAGTAAGCGCTTATTTACATCGTAACTGACCACTTCCTTACTTTTTGCCACTAACCATCAGATGGATTCACAGTGAAGCACTAACTTACCTATAAATAAGTAAAAACAAATCATCATAAAAATAATATAATCATAACTATTGATTGATTGATGAAGAGCAGTACCTGATATCCATAACTATGCCATTTAAGTATGTGTTATGGAACTCAAAGTAACAGAGCCAAAAATAACCGTACATGGACATATCTCACTTATCTTTTTCTATCATGGACTTTGAAGTGATCGATTAATCTTATCTGATCTTAAACTCATTTCATTTCATTATACATTCTAGCACTTCACTATCTAGTCTAAAATCGGACTCATTACGTAATGGAGTAAATATTTCACTTATGAAAAAGAACTTAACTAAGGTTCTATCTATTTTTGTGAATTTAACAAAGGTGTGTGAACTCTGCGCTTGACCAGCGTGGTGGACTTAGGCCTGTACTCTTCATATTGTGGGATGAGACCCAGCAATAGGATATTTGTGGGTCACGATGATGATAACAATTTGTTTACATAGTTCACGTGTTAAGTTAGATATATAAATGACTTTATGTCTTGGTTTTTTTAATAATTTCAACTATACACATCATAATATTAGACCATTTAATAAATAGCCTTTAGGTACTTGTTCTACCGATGTGATTTAGTCCTTTATTAAGAGTTTCTACAGAATTAGAGTTTTTTTGGCATAATATCCGATAGTAGTTGAATGTAAGGTGAGTTGGAGTTGAGTTGAAGTAATGTGCGGACAATGGGCACTGTGTTATCAATACTCGTAATGAAGAACCATTTTCATCACCATATTAAGATTTCTGCCAATTAAAAACAGCTGGTAACTTATTGATAGCACGGAACAATTCACTTCACACAATGTGCATACCTACTTCATTAACTGGTTATGACACCGGCATGGCATTGTGAATAAAAATTACTCTAGAAGTTTTACAGAAACACTAATGAATACCTTACTCTCCTTAAAAAGGAGACTTTTGGAGTTTTCACACAATTAACGGATTCCACGCATCTTAATATAGGTGTAAGTGAATTCTGTACAATTACTGCGACTTTCTCGCGGCCAGGGATCGTTTTCAATAGTCTTAAGTAAAAGCCAGGGTCATGTTTGATATGGTCGTGACTCCCTACATTTACGGTCTTAAGTTGGTTATTGTTTTCCGCAACTGCCAGAATTCAGGCTAATGCGTTCGAGTCTTGAGATTATAAATGAATTAAGAATCAGTGGTCACGTAATACGCTTTTAGCTTTATAAATTAAATCGTGATTTTCATGCCATTAATTCCATTGATAACACTTACAAATGAATAGCCTCGGTTTTAACTGTGCAAGAGAGACGAGCTATTGTAATAAACGCCCAGCTTGCCAAAGCTTATTTAAAAGCAATCTACTTAATAATCAATAATTTTAAGCCGTATCCTATCAACATGATATTGATAGTTTTGTGGTCTTTTATTTATTGTATTTTCTGAGAACGAGAAAGTTAATCGTCAACGAAAACAGCCATCCCGACAAACAATGTGTAGTCGATTAAAGAAAGTTTCACTAGTTAACTCACATTGAGTAACGACTGGTCATATCGGCTGTGTAATTTCATTCATATAAGATCAAATGAACTGTTTAATTGAACCTACGTCTGGTACTCTTATCATGGCTCTTTCGATCACAGTAATATGTCTAAACGAGACAAAGGTATCGGCTAATTTGCTTGTCAGTACAAAATAATCAATGTCGATCTAGCGTCGTGCGAGCGACGCTCCTCATGCGGAAAGATACGAAAATAAACCGTAAGCAGAGCTCTGATAGTGACTTCCGATTCTATGACACACAACGAGGGAAATTAAACTATAACACTATATAAACATGTTTGTTATTAGAATGCCCGATAAGAACTTCGTGGGCTTCCTCTCGATCGGAAGAGTGCGTCGTATAGGTGCCAAATTGGGGTTTGTTGCCATCGTGCGCCGACGATCGCCCGAGGTGTATTCATTAAGAATACTTTCGCTGCTCTAGTGACGTGCGATACTTGTTCTTTTATCGTCGCCGCTGAGCCGATTGGGAAATAAGTTCACACGCTGTTGATTTGATCATTCGTGATTTCCTGCCTGTAAATTAATATCTCGAAACTGGAAAAGTCAATACGGATTTAATTCACGTTTAGATCGTAAATATGTGGATAGTTATTTAACAATCCAATAATTTATTGACATGCAAAGGTCCTGTAAGTACTTCAATAAATGTAATTTATGTCTTGAACCGTTCACGGGCCAATTGAATTTCAACGATCAGAAGACGAATTTTATGAGCACTTACGTATTTTATATTAAGCAATCTCCGTTATATTTCATTCAATTCAATGAATAACGAATTATTGGGTGGAAGCACACAAAGGAAAGTCCAGTAGCGCACGACTACACATTGTTGGATGAATACATACTATGAAAATATCTACATGCTGTATAGTGTCTAACACATAAATTCTTTCTATAGAAGCATTAAAATATTTTTCGCGTATAAATCAACTGTTAGTTGAATTATTATAGTTAAAAGGTGATACAAATCAAAGACGTCCAAAAATAGCCAGAAAGAGTTCAATTGCCTGTCCGTTTAAAAGATTCAATTTATAGCTGATTTTAAATTCGCTAATGACTTTTATACACGCATACTACGGCGGTGGAGAGATCAAAGCTACGCTTCTGGCCAGAAGTCACGGAGAGATATTATCTGTAGTCAATAAAAACGGGCGAATCTCTAGCTACTCGTATCTTTAAACAAAGTAAGCTTGCTACGTCCGGAGTAATCAAAATTTCAATTATGTTCTTTATGGAATGGAATTAAAAATCAGATAAGAGTAGGTATGGTGGGGTTCAAATAAATTTGTCGAAAGTAGCTTATGAGTGTGCTGATTTTGATCAGCGAATCAATCGACAGGTGATGAACGGATGCTGCTGCATTGGAAATGTTTAGAGTAGTTAAGAACATTCTGAGTCCATAAGTAATTTCTTTACGTCTGTCAACAAGCCACCTCACAGTAAGTGGTTACCAGCGCGCACGGACATCCGTTACAGCGAAGGTGTCAATCAATCACCCAAGCGTTTGTGGTTTAGTTTAAAGTATAATCAATTAAGATATTTGGTTTGTTTATTTTTTGAGAAAATAAGAAAATTATACATCATGTTAAAAATAAATTAATTTTTAATTATATCTACTATTAAAATATGGGACTAATTGTAAAATATATTTTAAAACATTTATTTTCCAAACTCATTTACTGAGACTGAGACTACTATACTAGACTATGCTAGACTGAGACTAATATACCGTGTGTGCGAGAAAACTGACTGTATGTTTGTGGCCAAGTCTCTTGCAAAGTAATTTATAAGTTGAAGATTAACGTTTTTATGTCATGAAAAGCGGCTGTAGCCAAACATGAAAAGGGTAGGTTGGGGATCACACTTCGCAATGCGAACGTCGTGAATGCTACACAACATATGCACGAACAGATGCCATCAATCGCGAGATTGCAAACGTCGATTTGCAAGCAGAAAATTTATTTCCAACACGTTAAATTTCAATGCTGCTTATACAATCTCATGAGAAAATCTTAAATGTGTCCATCATTTACCCGAAACATATCATTATCATTAGATTATGGTAAATGATACGGACGTTCAATTTACATTCGTCATGTTTATTAGGTAGGTATATTTTTCATAAACTCCGGATTGTCTTATTCAGAAAATAAAGTTTTTTTAGATTTATTTAGTTAATTGTAACAAGTGCGTTTTCGTCCCCAGAATTTTACAGGTTTCTTCATGATGTTTTTTCTTCTATTAGGTACTTGTAGTTATGCGTTATAGGGTAACGCGTGAGTTGGATTTTTATTCGTTATAAAAATACTTATCGCATAACTTGACAAAACAGATACCTATCGTTAGAAGCATCTTGATTATCCACTAGTTATCGGCTTTTAGTCTTAGTGTTGAAACCTATATCTTGTTACGTAATAGTTCCTGCGTATTAATAGTCTTATATTATTATTGTGCTTCTCTGACTTATGTAATATACATAATGTACATCGCTTTTGTTGTGAAGCTAACAAAAACAGGAATTATGTGAACTTCACTTTGCATAACACGTGTAATATCACCCGACCTCTCGAGAGCCCTAGAGCTCACTTGTATATAGAAGGCATTCCCATTTTCCATAATACCTAGGAAAGATCACGACCAGTATTCAGTACTATATCACTGATTTGACGTATCCGCCGAGATTAATATCTTTACTTGTCATACCATTCATCATTCAGAATTTAAGATATCTGCGATTTATCGATAAAATTTAACATATTGCAATGTTCTGTACATCCATGTTAAGGTTAGGATGATCGTACACTAGGAAAAGGATTTATGTGGAATAGGTTTTTTATTTTACTAGTTTTTGCTCGCGGCCTCACCCGCATGGTTGTCGGTCGGTAAGCGAAAAAAATATCGTTAAAATCGTATTAATTATTAAATATAAGCTATCAACAACAACAACAACAATGATTTATTGTAAATTAAGTATTTATTTATTTACGTGAATAGGTAATTTGTTTTGATTTTATTTATTTTCTTTTATTTCTCATCGCAACCCATAACTGTCTCGCTGTTTGGCTCGAGTTTCCTGACACAGTATGAGGGGTACATGCCATAGACCACCACGTTGGCCAAGTGCGGATTAAGGAGTGCGCACATTACACCAACTCGACGTCAACTCCACTCCGACTCCACTCCGTTTCAACTCCGACGTTCCGTTCCGCGATCAACGCTTCATCGACGTCAACTCGACTCCGTCTCCACTCCGTTTCAACTCCGACGCTATTAACATTACATCATTGTGTCGGTCGACGCGTGGACTACTCGTCTACGGTGAGTCGTCAACGCAACGTCGACGCGTTGGTCTCGAAACGGAACGGCTATGGGTGTAGGGCGAGCCGTACAGGGCTTTTAAGTATAAGTTCGAAATTCAACCTTACCTTCAAAGATATAAGGCTCATAATTGAATGTTAGCTTTGTCAAGGTTTTAGTCGCGTTGGCGTCTGTCGGTAGTGGAGTCGTTGTACTGTGCGCACTCCTTTAGACACCTACATACATTATGGAGAACTCTGAGATATACAATTCTCTTCACTTCACGAGGTTTTTCTTTACCGATGCAAGTGATAATTTTGACGCAAGTGATTTTTTTCTTATGATTAAACGATATTCTTAATACCTATTTAGATATTATATCTTAACATTCTACTTAACAGTAAAACCCTAGTTAAAATAATTATCTGTCTAAACGAAATCATTTTCGTTCAAAGTTATCAGATTCACTCTCTACTCGTGTTCCATTTTCAGAATTTGCAAAGAAAAATCTACGAGCCCCATGTATGGATGGGAGAAAGGCATATTCGCTTTGCTTACCATCTTGAGACTTGATCGAACTGTACTTGGCAATCTTCATCTAACATAGTTCTTGGGCCGAGTCACAAGATGTTAATGAACTGAAATTATCATAGCGACATATTAACTAGTTATTTAATTAAATTATTTTTGTAACTAAATCTTAATAAACAGACTCATAGTATTAGGCTCCGCGTGCTATTGTAATTTTAATGTAAACGTAGATAGGTGTAGTAATGCATCGGATAAATTATACAAATATGTCGGTTACAAGTTCCATGGGCGGGTTCAGAAGGATGGCGCTGCATGCTCTTGTCACAGGTATAAAAAAAGATATAATACGTTTGAAACTCTTTTCAAATAGGACATGAGTATAGTAACAACTATTTGGCATGTTGGCCGCTAACACCACTATAGGTCTATGCCTTGAAAAACATTGATAATAGTCGCTTGTATTTTGCACCGCACAAGCAGTGTGGGCGATGCAGGACGTCACATTGGCATTATGATATGCAAATAAAAACCAAAGTAATAGCACATTAGAGCGAGCTTTCTATTGTTATTAATGACCGCACTTATAGCAATGTATCTTCATTTATCTACGCACGTAATATATTCTTAGAATTCGTGTCTGTCATTCGGTTCATAGGCTAAGTTGTATCTAAAAGGGTTTAAAATGACTAACGCGGTACATTGGAAATATTTAAAATAGATTGGTACATAGTAATTAATCAGATATATTGTATATTAAACATTAAAATATATTTATAGGCTTCAACCCATTAATGGCCCACTACTGAGCACGGGTCTCTCCTCATACCTGAGGAGGCCTAGAGCATTCTCCACTACGTTGCTCTAGTGCAGATTGGTGTAGGTAAAAAAATATCTCTGGTGATAATTTGGTTAATATATTGTTTGATTGATTTATCCGGTCGGTCACTGAGACACTAAATTCTATAAAATTCCTTAAATTTTAACAATTAGTAAAGAGTAAATAACTAAAATCTCTATTTAATATCTACTCAATGTTCTATTGAAATAAGTAAATAACGGTGGTTATTAAGATTACCCCAAAAATTGTTTTTTATTTGATATGTTTCTATAACACTTCCTTTGACGTGCAAGTAACACTATTTATTAAGTATAATTATAAATATACCGATAAGCTGAATCACGATTTAAATAACGATTTGACCTTAACATCGACGAGTCTTGACACATCTTGCATTTTGCAAACAGGTTTCGTATCCGTTCGACTTTGATATTATTCCAATCTAATGCCACACCGGAATTTTAACGATCACTCGGCTGCATTCCGCAAATTAGCGCATAATCCAATGTTTTGTATTATGAACAGTCAAAGCTCGGGTATAAATTGCAGTAAATATGTGGCGGTAAAACAAATTATGCTGTTTCCAATTAATACCGAAATTCATAGTGCTGTTCTGTCCAGGTTAGTTAACATTCTTACCGCAAAATTTAACATGACTGTTAAAATTATGGATTAAACATAAATTTAATAGATACTACTTTTAACTGGCCTTTGGCCGCCCATAAAATTGTTTTTCAACTGTACTATAATTAGCTGTGTGGTTGAACGTTGGACTGCCGAACCGGAGGTACCGTGTTCAAATCCCGCACGCACCACTAATTTTCAAAAATTATGTTCGTATTAAAATTCAGTTATCACTTGCTTCGGTGAAGGAAAACATCGTGAGGGAACCTGCACACTTGAGAGTTCTCCATAATGTTCTCAAAGGTGTGTGAAGTCCGCCAATCCGCACTTGGCCAGCGTGGTGGACTATGGCCTATACCCCTCTCATTGTGAGAGGAGACCCGTGCCCAGCAGTGGGACAGTTATGGGTTGTGATGATGATGATGATGTACTATAATTTAAATTGTTGACGAATGAATTTAATTCTAGGTAATACATAGACGTATGTTTTTGCATACTTCATTTTTGAGTAGATACAACAATTCACGAAAATATCTTGCTGTAAATAATGTTAAAACATTAGTAGTTACATGCTATAGGTACTTTATATTTTTTATTATATGTTTATAGTGGTCGCCGTCGTTCACGGACACCATTAACATAGATTCTTATTCAAGAAGATCATGTATTTACCTACGATAAAGAGAAAGATATGAGAGTATCTTTCTCAATTTCAATATGTTTATTTGTTTTGAAATAAAAAAATACATAAGTAAGCAGTCCAAGCTATAAAAAAACCTGAAGTTAACAGAATTACAACACAATACCCACAGACATAATTATGGGATGTACAAATGTACACGTAACATGTCCATCAGAATTGTGTTGTTTTGATAGACATTATTAACCTTTGTTACCTGAGCTAATAAGAATAATAACATTAATTGTAATTATTATAAATTAATATCTAGTGAAGTCTAGTGGTTAGAACGTTGGTTTTCTACACAGTGGCCACGAGTTCGAACATTAAATTCTCAAATATAGTCATATACTTACTACTTACATTTCGCCAATATTTTATCCAATATTTTGAAGATATTCTTTGTTATTAGTCAGTGTACTAATCACAGATAAGTCGTTGGTAGTAAATAAATAAATGGCATGGACCCCACAAATAACACATCACTAACACCCATGACTCGGGAACAAACATCTGCCACATAAATATCTACTCAGGTCGGGAATCGAACCCGGGACCACTCGCTTCGCAGGCAGTGTCAATGCCATTTGGCTACGGATCGTTAATAAAAAACATAATGTGTTTATTCATTTAATTAATCGTTTAATGTGTGGAGAAAGAGTAGATATAGAAATAAAAACTAAGATTAAATGAAGATGGCTGGAGAGTGATAGTGCAGACACTTTTTGTTATAATGATGGCGTGTCAATAATAAAATTATACACCAAAAACTTTACGTTTAGTATGTTAGGTAATTCGCAACAGACATCACATAATAACAGTGTAACGTATAACACAGAGTAACCATTTCAACAAATTGTTACAAGAGCAAAATTATAGTTCAAAGGTTGCAAATCTAGGCCATTTGTAACTTGGACGATAATTGAATAGAGAGCAGAAAGGATCTCAGACGATATTACAGAAGTAGGACTGTCTGAGTGTCAAGTTAATCGACATACTTTTAAGAAGGTGTCAGCAATAGCTTATGTAATTGTTGTTATAGCAAATGCTAGGAATGAGTGGATACATAACACGTTAATGCAGTAGATCATTATTATTGTGTTATTGCTTCATCAGTGAAAAATAATAAACTTAGCCATAAAACTTAATAAAGCGTTTAGCAAATTGGAAAATTGCTAAACTCTGCATCTGAGCCGTACGAAGTGATTTTAGCTCTTATTGCCATAGACACGAAGTTTTTAGGGATCAATTTTAGTCTATTCTACGTATTTAAGTATCGGAAGATCCTAAGTCCGCAAGAAATTTGTAACCCGATCCATAAATGTTTTACTGCGGTTTTGAAGAAACAACGCGTGTAAAGCAGTCGGTGTCATAATTTTAATCTGTCGCTACGTGTAATAACCTAGCAATAAAGTTAAACTGTTATAACTATTGAGCTGGATAATTGAGCACTTGTCTTGCACAGCAACGACAGGGCCCAAGACGTCGTAAAAACTAACATCCGAAACTAACAAGCAGCGAGGTAGTAAAATTCTCGCGAAATGCTCAAATCCTGAAATATATAACCCAGTTGACACCATTACTCGTAGACATGCCGAAAGCCGTTTTCTTATTTCTGTCATGCGAAGATTGTTAAGTTCATAAAAAAGTGTAGTACTATTTGTTAAACTGGTCGTAATGTTCACTCGTATATTATAAAGATCTCGCACTTAAATTGATCAGAAAATTTTCAATGTTAATCTCATAACACGTATTAAATTTTCATAAATGATATTTATGTTTGAAGACGCCAGAAACACATATTGGTAACATAATAAAAGTGTTGTTCATATTAAAACTTGTTCTGGCGTAGAATACATCTTTGTTTTATGGAAGAGTGTCTGTGAGAAATGTGTTAGAGCGCATTCATAATACGTATAAATATTTCTAGTTTTGACTGTGCGTTTCATATTCTACTAGTGTATAAATATTTTATTACCGTTCTTTGAACAAATGACCATTGAATGTAGATTTCCAAAAAAAAAGTTAAAAAAAAAATTTGAAATAGAGTTAAGTAATTTTTTTTTCTACTGGCGGTGTCTGGAAAGTTAAGACCATTTTAAATACTTTTTATTAACAGTCCCTAATGAACGCCTTTTTATCTTAAAACGTCTTATCTCCAAGTTTTACATGCAAGAGTCCCGTTCAAATTATGGTCTGTCTACAATTAGCCTATTTTTTTAGAGAAACCCAAAAAATACCGTTTTTTCCAAATAATTTATTCAATTTTCAACTTTTTCCAAAATTTTAATCCAGTTTTGTAGCCCTTGTGGAGCCCGACCCGTAGACACCTCGCGCGTCCCGATCCGACCACGTGAACAGCAAAAAAAAATAATTAAATTATTTTTATTTAATTGGAATAGTATGGGGCTGGAAACTTATTTCGTGTTTTACACTCTCAAAACCATAATAATATCAATTTTTCCTTATATTGTTTTTAACAAACGTCTATAAAAATACTATTTATTGCCTTTGTATATATTTTCTATTTACTATAGTTTGTAGAAAATAATACGCATTTTGTCATTCACTATTTGACATACACCCCTTGAGTTGCGCTTACAAGATGGCGCTACTGTCGTGCACGGTCCCTATACGGTACAATTTTTTGTTTGCCTTAAATATTGATTGCACCGAAGTGAAGCGAATACTAAACCCCCTCTATTATGCATATACGAGTATGTATGTATTACGTTATTACAACAAATAATCTTTGTTTTGATTTCATTTAACTTGCTCAACTGTCAGCACGGCAGTGATCAATTTTCGATACGTCAAGTGCAATCACTGTCTACCGGGAGAGAATTGATTATTTTTATCATTCACTCATCAGTTTACTAACAAATAGTACATGCGGAGATAGTTCTGATATTATGCTGAACGAAAGGAGAAATCGCAATGTTTGCCCGATTGTGCATGTCTTGTTGGAAAGTCAAAAGGTTTTTGTTTCGAATACCTTAACACACGGCCTAGGTACCTATGTCTATTTACTAAAACGCTATACGAATTCGTGTGTGATTTTTAAGACCTGTTTCATATAATACTAGTACTCTCTATTCCATTCCTATCTCTAATGTTTAATAAGCTAATTTGCAAATAAATAAATAATTCAGAACTCTTTTTTTAGCAATTCCTGTCTCAATAAATTAATTAGGAATTCCCGACTTTGATCTGTCCTCGAATTTCAATCTATCAAAATCCCTTTAATATGCACTAAGACAGTGTCGCGTCTGTCGTCTGCGTTGATTACAAAACGCCCGTGGGACGGTGGGACGGCTACGAGATGGTATCGAGTTCAGTGATGACACAACGAGTAACACGCGACTATACCGTCATTCATATTGCTCATTTACATATGGTTATGATTCTAAACACCGCACTCCCCAGGCAAATAGATTTATTTCTAGTGACATTTGTAATGCCAATGAATACTTTAGCACCTTACAAAGTTTTCTCTTACTGTGACGAATTGATCTGACGATCAGGTATTGCAAAATTTAATTCCTCCATCCCCTTTACACCACCGAACGTCCCGACGCGCGACGTGAATTGGGTGTCCTTCCGTATCCTTCCGTAAACATACATGTACCTACCTTAGGTACGAACGATGCGTTATGCTTCGTACGTAGGACGGGAATAAAATGCCAGAGCTGGTGTCCCCTCGGTTATAATGTGGATGTCTTGAAATCAAGAGTGAATAGGCTTCTACTAAGTGTGTGTCACCATTTACCATCAGTTGGGATTGTAGTCAAGCATGATCTTGACATTGAACTGAAGCATAAATGTCCAAAAATAAAAATACTCGAGTATTTTTGGACGCTGTTATCGGTGCGTCAGAGTTGAAGTATGTGTTACTTTTCCCAGATAAACATTATATTTTATTGTTATGACAGGTGTTCTAATATCACTGTCAATATCTCTATTCGTAAGCTATCTGAACATTCTTATCAACGATATAGTTAGGGTTGGCACATACATAATTCTCAAACAAATTTTAAATACACTACACTATAGTGGGAAATAGTAATACCTACCAGCTGTTGTTGCTTGAAATGTATCACAACAAATCAGTAATCGTTCAACAAGTAGTATGTCGTCAATAAGTACTCCTAATTTAATTCATTCGAATTGATTAATAAAACAAATTACACACGCCTACAATAAACATTTTATTTCATCGAAATGGTTACTTAAACACTGCAAGTGTGCTTTTGTGCCGAGGTTGACTATAATGGAAAAAGTTCGAAATTAATAGCCTGTGAGCTAATTACTTGTAATACCCATGGCTTTTCTGATAACGGGTGGGTGTTCTGATATATTGCATAGAAAGTTGACTTACAAAGCTTGGCTTGTAGACTGGAAAAGTGATATACAGCCAAGCATACCTACTACTGCCGTTGCATGTGTCGAATTAGTGACGATTTTAGGGTATCACTAAGCTACTTTTTAATTATAATTAATTTTGTGTTAGGATTCTACATTCGATAATAGTGAAACACTTATGCATTAAGAATCACGCGTGTGTTTGTGAGTGTCTTATATTCAGTTGAATAGGAATTGATAAGTTGATTAAGTGCACCGAATATGGAAACATTTAATATTCCCTGTAAAATAACCCTGTTTTAAATTTTTGGAACCTCTAGTTACTATTTGCAAGGTGGGGAAAAATATCAACCATAAGTTTTAAGTTTTAACTAACTACTTAAATGTTAGTTAAAACTTAAGTCATGTCCATTATTTTCAACGTTACTCAGTAAAATGTACATAGGTATCAAATGTTGAGTTAGCTACCTCACAAAATGAACGAAACTGAAATGTGAAAAGATCTCAATTTCGTTCTATATATAGAAGATTGATGAGAATGTATAAAAAGTTAAAACCAAAAACATTTCCGTCTGACACATGAGACTCGTACATCGTCGACTTGTTGAAACAAAATGCACAAAATCATTTTCGGTGGTAATTTTGATCTGCACTACACTTTGATCTGCACTACACTCTTTACTTTTAAAAAGCCTTTTAGTCCACTTGTGCCATTTGCTCCTTGTGTTACCTAATTGCGATCATATTGTCGTTGGAGTCTACAACAAAAAATATTTACTATTATAATGACTTTCTCAAAACTAATAGGTAACCTAATTAATGTCTTTCTCTTTGCATAAATTCTGTATCTCTGCAATCAACATCTCTGTTGTCGAAATCAGTTGTTGCACCGTATTAGAAGGTCTAGTAAGATTGGAGTTTTAATTAAATTTCTTGAAATTGAATTATTGAATATTAAATTTGAAGTTTTGTAACCGAACATTATGAATTAACTACGAGAAAGTAAGAGATTAATTTTTTTTCTCGTAGACATTAAAAAGCCTCAAATGATGCTATCTTAAAAAAAATATCACAAAGAGATTCGTGCGACGCTCGTGCTTGGGATGATTGATGACATTTTCAAAAGCGAAAGAGGCGTGGCTGAAACGAAACATTTGCCGGTCGATAAATCCTGTCTACCACAATAGGAGACATGCCAGAAAGAGGTATTTATTAAGAAGAGATAGTACACTCGTACTCGTACGTAGTACTCATGGCCATCTTCAATCATCAGTAGTTTCAATACCAGCTCTGATGGTGTGTTTAAAGATGTAGTCATTACTAACTAGCAGCTTGTGATAAACTCCTTAGTATTCAATTGAGCGAGGTAAAAAACAGAAAAAACAGAACGTGGTAAGTGAAAATATTGCTATGATTAAAATTATAAAGAAAACAGTGGTCGATAAAAACTATACCCCATTCACATATTAACAGCCAGATTAAGGTTTATAAAAATATTCAGATGGAACAAAGAATGTCGCTGTGCTCGATATTTTAAACATGAAACAGAAATAAATCCATGGCATGTAATTAAATTATTTTTAACTTTGGTGAAATTTTAACTCGAACTGAAAGGTCCTTCTGCGGAAGAAAGTAAAAGTTAATAACTAGTTCGCTGCGAATGTTTCGGAGAACAACACTCCAGAGACAACAGGTTAAGGTTGACGATGGACGATAAGCGGCACAATTAATTAATGGACAATTGATGCCGACAAGGACTTATCAGTTGCAGAAAAAATGTAGACTCATTATATATTTTCTCGTCTGGCAAGGTGAGACGACACCTATTGATGTTGATGGTTTTGATCCCTATGTTAATGTTACGGTGTGCAATCATTAAAGAGTTTAAATAAATAAATAACGACTAGCCACTGTATTTTTATTACATAAATTAAGATCAAATTTGGAGCTCTGGTCGACCAGGGGTGACCACTAGCCAGTGATAATTTACATTGCAATTATCCCATGCAACGTACGCAAAGTAGACCATTTAAGCTGAGGTTATTAGATAACCCGTGAAAATCTTGAGGTGTTCTAAATAGCAATTTTGCGCAACTCCGAACATAACCTCGTGCAAGAATTTGCACTAGAACAACGTAGTGAAATATGGCACGTATTCCAACGTAGTGACATTCTTATCACGAGAGTCCCGCCTAATACAGTTTGTCACTAATGGGCGTAGTCAAAATGTTTTGTTTCTGTTGTAAAGTCTGTCTATAGACAATAATCTAAACAACTCTGAAACAGTATTTATGGAGCCAATTCGGGAACGTAGTGCTTATCGGGCGAAAGAGAATGCTCCAAGCTTTTGGCAATGTGCCATCGCTGCTACGGTGAATTTTAGTAAAAGGATTTTAACTCTGTTATTTTCGGTAAAACAGTTTTTGGCCAAAGAATTTTTGATTAAAGAGACAAGTTGTTAGGGAGACAATTGCGCTCGAGAGCATCGCTTCCAATTTACAATATAGTTACTAATATGGAATTGCCGATTCAACACGAGTTGATTTAAGCACAAGTTGGCGTGGGTACGTACGACTAGTACCATTATTCGATAAGATATTGCAAGGAATCTAAATAATTGATTAACATACACAAAGTACGTTAAATAACTGTTTAGATTCGTCTTTTGTGAATTAACTTTTTTGATGGTCTAAACATGACGCGCGTAGTTTACAAAAGAAATGACTGTATTAAATTATTTCGTTAGGATTTCTTTATAATTTTAGACCAATCTCAATGTTAAGAACATCTTTATACCCGTTACTAAGATTTCTGTCAGAGAGAGAGAGAGAGAGAGCCAGTACTTTCTTTTTATGGATTTATGATTGAAAACGAATAAGAAGCACCACCCCTCCACTGCCACCCGTGACTACTGTGACCGCCTCTGAACAAGACTCAAATGGGGACTAGGGTGGATTTTTCCTTTTCTATCTTCCTTGGTCGACAACGCATCGGTGAGGCCTTTGGTGTAACTGATGTCTATGGGCTATTTTAACATAAAAATACACGTAACGGCAATGTTTCATGTCTGTATAAATATTACGTATGATATTTACTTACATCAATGAATAAAAATCATTTAATGTCCAAAACTTCTTAAGGAATCCCAAAATTCTCTTTTTCAGGAAAAGTTGCGTGCTCAATTGAATAAATATGTGTCGAAGCCAGAACGTTATACTTAAAGGTTGAAATACAATTTAACCGGTTATGTGCGAATCGGACTTGCGTGGGATAGGATCCCGTCGGTACCTACTGTAAATTTAATGTTACGTATCCAAAAGTATTATCATTTTTATAGTATTGGTTTTCTTTTATTATTATTATTAATTTTAGATTAAGTTTCAAAGATAGCTTTGCAAATTTATTATGATTTTAAGTGTGCATGTAAAAAAACTCCCCACGATGAACCCTTTTATTTTGATAAATAAAATAAAGCAATTATCAAAAGGATAATTTTGTATATTTTGCTACAAACTGTACCTATGTCATAATATATGTAAATAAATAGGTCACCTGTCTGTAAATGTGTTAAAATTAATTAATTAAATTTCAAAGTTTTTCATCTCTATTACGATAGAAAGAGGAAATAATTGTACATTTTGAGTATTTAATTAACAGTGTTTTCTCATCGGACGTACGGAACCCACAAAGTTAACAAAATAATCTCTTTCGACATGCCCTAAATTTTATAAAGTTGAACCTATAATCAAAGATAATTTTGACAAGTGCCCAAACACAACACCGCAAAACAAATGCAAGCCTTAACGTACGAGCTGGGTGCGTACGAGTTGTTTTCGAGAAATTCAAATTAGCAAAATAAAAAATATGAATGCAATTTCATTGCAATACTTCTGGCCTTTTATGCACCTAATTACCGCTCTGTATCAGTCTGAACTTAATGTTAACAGACTGATATGGTTTGACAATCATCTTGAAGACGCATAATAACTGTTTCATTCGAATTTTAAACCATATTATTTTTAATTCGCTTAGGGCTTTTATGTCCTGCTTTTTATCCACCTTTCTCTTTTCAAGGGTGTTTATTATCATTTTCATATCGTTTGCAAGTTAATCTTCAGTTAAATTGAATTTTAGGATCTCCTTCGACTTTAATAAGTGCTGGTTTTTTAATCAGGTGCGTTTGTCTTAAGCCCTCTTTCATTATTTGAAGACACAAGAGACGAAGATAAATAAATCTAAGTACCTATTTGTTACAGATTAAATTTAGTCACGAAATTCTCTCGACGAGCTTTTATTGTAAAATATAACAAAATAAAGGTTTTAATATCATTCACAGTAATTATCTTTCTTTTTAACGTTTTATATGATGTTATTTTTAAAACTAGATTTTCATACTTAGTAGTCATTTGTTGCTTTAACATCATCGCAATGCACTACTGCTCTACTGGTTTATAATCTATCTATATTCGATATTAGAGCTATTGAATTCGCGTGCTAAATCTTTTCTCATGACCTGCCAGTGGTACAAAATTAAAAAGCAAAATATGGGTTATTTTGAAAGTCGTCCTCACACAATGGAACGAACACGACATTTCCGTTCCTTGAGAACGCCATTCGTTAAACCCTGGACATTTGTCGTTGTCGTATGAATTTTCTTAGCTCTGTTTGACATGAACAATTTATTTTGTTGTTCAAATACTTGGAAATGCTCTCAACGACGTTTTGAAGATAATTTATGTTTCAAGTTCACAATACTTGCACGACAAATACAGTATTTTCCCATTGCTAAACCCTGAGAATTTTCTGGAGTTTTACATGTCTGTGTATGTCGTCTTAGACATGTCTGTATCCTTCGATAGAAACATGTTTAGATATCAAATAGTTACTAAGTAGGAATCGATAAATTACCCGGATTTTTAGTTGAGACGAACTTTAACTACAATACAATAATAGTTCCAACAAGTATCTACCGAATATAAAAATATCAACATTCCTGGCCATCTTATATGCATCTTGAAACGATGAAAATAATATTATTTACAAACATCGAGAGCTGTTTACCTTCCATTGTTAATCTTGAGCAGGATTGTGATTCAATAAATTAAACACGATTCGTTCCAAAAATACACACACAATTCTTCCTGATTCCAACGAAGAGGTTTTTTGTTCATATCTTCCAAGGAAATGTAGTAAATAAACAAACATGCAAAACATTCAACTTCACTTAGGGACGATTTTTTACCCATTAAAAACTCTTAATACTTTATTTATTTGATCCAAGTATGGGGCTATTAGGGTGTGGCGTTATTTATTTATCTGAAAAAGTCTAAGACAAAGTGGTACAAGGTCTTATAAGATAAGATAAATAGTCACACACAAACACACACACACACACACACACACACACACACACACACACACACAACCCAGGGCACGGCAAAATAATATATTTTATAAATTTACTGATAATAATTTAAAGTTTATCATTTTAATAACATAATAAATTACAAATTTTTATTCATTGTCAATATAATATTTAATTGTATCCTAGAATTGATTTAAGTGTAATGCCATCAATTTGTCGCATAGTCATTCCCATGCATTCCAAAAATTTCGAATTTGTATAGCTAACATATTACTAGAGGGCGAGGTTGCTCAAGATATCCAAATAGGCTGTTTGAAAGTAGTTTCATATAAAATGGTAACATATTATCCTTTTCGAAACCGGTTTAGGGCCGCATTTCTTGACTCTACTTGTACTGCTAGTGACAACGTCCTCGCAAGGCCGTATACGCTGTGGGCGGTACTATACTATTCCCAAGCTTGATATTGACTGTCGCCTTTTTTAATGTTATCATAGAGCGATCTTTGAAAGTTTTGGGTGGGGAGGGGTTCCTACTTCCGCCTCAGTGTAAACGATCAAACACGTTTACTAACCAACCTAACGTTACAAAAAATGGAATAATATTATTTAACAATCGTAAAGCCATGTGGGACGGTATGAAAACTTCCGACACCTGGGTTGGCCACTGACCTCTTCACTGATCCACACTCGAGCAGCGTGGTGGATGCCCTAGGCCTCCTCAGCTATGAGGAGAGACCCGTGCTCAGTAGTAGGCCATAATGATGAAACAATAAGCCACCATGCATTGTATCCAAAAGGTAAACGAACTCTTCAATATTTTTATTGTTGTTCAATAATTATTTTGTATCTGTTGTTGATAGAAAGCAATTTTATTAGATTTTTCTGTGACTAGAGCTGTCTCCTACTTATAAACTGCCAAATTTCATCTTCATAGGTCAAGTAGGAGATTTCGTGTTTAATCAGTGAGTGCATGAGTATCCCTTCGTTTTTACATAATTATAAGTACAGAGAAGTAACCACAAAAGGTAAATGCGCAAATAAATCATAACAATCGAATGCCAACGTTCGTCCTTGCAAGGCCGGTGTGGGCGCCGCTTGAAGCGCCCGCGCCGCCGCGTAGGACAGCGCGCGCATGCGAGCCGTGGGAAACCGAGAGTAAGGAAATGTTGCATAATACGTTACCAAGTGTCTGTAAACAAAGTATGGCGTACAACATAAGTTGACTTTGCAGTTAACAAAAGTACAAGTACAAGTAGTTTCAAGAACAGGGTGAGTTGCATACATTCCAGAACTGTAAAAATTGCTCGTTTTATTGCTACACGAGAACCTAACAAACGATGATACATCTACAAGCACCTTCATTAAAACAAGCGACAAAGATACTTCGAGACGAGCAATTTTAATGCAATTATATTCGAATGTGCTACATAAAAAAACGATAACGAGAATTAAATAGCTTCAACGGAACCAAAACGAAGTTTTTCACAGAGAATAAAACTGGCCGCTTAACCATTTTCCAGAGAAATATCACTGAGGATAAATAAAGGGTTATTTTATTTCGAATAGCGATCTCGCCGAGAATACCATTCACACAACTGATTTCCTCTTCCTGTTGCGCCGACCGTATTTATTTCGCGATCGAAATAATTTTGTTGTCGTTCCAACTAGTTTTATATGTCATTATCTTTTAGCCAGTACATTCCATCCCAAAACGGAAATTAAGGAATCCTTATATTTGTCACAGATTTGTTTGTTTATGGTTTGTTTTACCATTGTTTATATCTTCCTCGGCATTATTAATATAGATACACATAATTATGTGCATATAGGACATAGATTATTGTTAAATTATACTAAACTATGACCTAACCTTAATTATACCGGTTGTTTTCATATAAAAACAACACAATTAATGCATATAAACATAATTGTAAATTAATAAACACTAAACTTGGAACAGATAAAATTCTGCGCTTTATATTAGGTACCTACTTGTACGGACATTTATTACCATTTCATAATATATTGAATATCGCCCGTGTTCTACATTATGTTTATCAACGTGAATGTATGTACTTACGCGTATGTATAATGTACTGGGTAGATAGGTACATCTTTCAAAAATCATCTGAATTTTTCTGTAGAAAAATCTCTGGTCTATAAGGAACGCACGAGTCTCTCTTCTGCACATTGCCCATAGGATTCGCTCGATTATCTCTTTAGGACGAAGTGCTATGAAAACGATGAAGTCAATCAAAATGCTAAAACTCACCGAGTCCGCAGATAAGGTAGGTCGGCGGGGGCTTTAGCACGGAGCGGGAGTACGCCCCGCGGACGGTCTCGAGCGCGCGCGGAGCCCCCGCCACGAGCAGCACCCCCGGGGACACGTAGCCCGCGTACCGCAGCTCCGCCGTGGCCGCCGCGAGAGCCCCCGCCCACCAGCATTTCGCGTTCGCTGCCAGGAAACTCTGGAAACAAAATTGGAACGTAAGAAGGTTGTCACGGTTCTGGGTTCTGACTTGGTCACAGTTGTCATAGCAGCGGAAGGGTAGTGTTACTCGTGATTATCACCCGCGATATCGCTAGCTGCTGTCAAACAGCTAGTACAATGCTGAGGTGGACCCTTTCCAAAGTTACCTAATTGTGGCCTATTCAAAGCTGCATTTAAGTTTTATTTTAAGTTTCGTCAATGTGAAGATGTTATTACCATAAATAAATCCGTTTTTCTTTCTTATAAAATGGTACCTACTTAAACAACATACGAGTAAATCAGTGTAAAACCCAATTGTGTAATAGTATTTGATATGACCTAAGCACTTAAATATTATTACGAGTTTTATATCATGGAGTGGAGCAAGTTTCTGTCCGTTGTAGTCTTTGAGTCTGCCAAAACGGCAATGCTCATGGAGCACTCAGGAACAGACGAAACAATACCACTAAAGGGAATCTAAATTACCTATTATATACCCTTCAGAGTACAAAAAAGATAAAAAAGGTTTGGCTTCTTAGGTGTTTAGCACCTTCTGAGCCTAACTATCCCACCGACTAACTATACCACCCGACTAGAGCTCACCTTCAATTATGTCAGCATAGCATGATTATTGATTTCTTGCTATAACACCTGTACCATTCATTCTATAAGCTTAATATGTTCCTATGATAAATTAATATCTTATTGCGTCTTCTTTTAATTCCCCTTAGTAAATTTTGCCCGTCACACCTTATTAGAAACAATTTGTTTCGACACGATAAACAGCTATCACTCTAGTTTAAACGAACGTGCTATTTATATGTAGTGAAAGTAAAAGAATTATGCTATACATCACTTTATCAAATGTATAGCAAGTAACTATTATAAGAAAATTAATAGCATCGTAAAATGATTGAGCTCTCTACCGCCGTAGACATTATAATGTTCCTCGACACCATATTACTTTTATTGGTCACACGCCTAATAAAAACCATCTGGTATTAAGTGGGATTTCTGAACGCTAACCACCTCAGAACTCAGAGAGGATAGAGTTCTATTTGATGCTGGCCAAAGATAGAACGTCAAAGACGATCGACGAACACACACTTGGTTGGTAAGAATTTTTGCCGTTTTCCTTCGGGAAAACCCATTTCTAAAAAGATAGTAGGCATGAAATCAAAACACCTATACTCCGTTTTTTCGGTGTTGTCGTAACCAAAACATGAGATGACATCTGTAAGCCGGCCCGAATGTTGGCGTTATAAAAGCTATATTTATATTAATATGATATTCAAATTCTGTATTTTTTCTACTTAAGCAAAAAAGAATCATATTATGTAAACACCACATCAAAATTAACCTAAACATGTTACAAAACATTAAGAGGGGGTATAAAGCAAAATTGGCAATCTTAGATTCAATTTTTACAGTAGTAGATCAAGTTTCTAGAACCTGAAGAAAAACATAGTTATACTTCATTATATTATTGAGTGCAAGATCTAAGCAAAAACAGAAAAAAATAAAATTTTCTCGATAGAAAAAAATCACAAAGTTAGGTTAGGTCTAATTTTTCACTTAAATCAATTTATTTTCAATGTGGTGCATATTTTAGAGTCAATATTTTAATATATTATGCTAATTAGTATCACGGAGGGATTAGATTAGCGATTTCAAAATCGAATCTATAATTTACGAATTATTAAAATAAAATACATTTTGTAGGATTTTGAGTATTTTGACATGCTCGGTTTCATTAATCAGTCACCATTGCTCCATTGAGACGGGAAGACTGCGTCAGTCTTCTCGACATGTGAAATTATTTTTTGGTGTACATTTGTGACTGAGAGCGTAGTTTTTATTACAAAAACAATATTTGTGTGTGTGTGAACTAAAGTTAAAAGACACTAAGATCCAACATGGATAACAAACGGAATAAAATCAACATTAAAAAGGGATCATAGAAAGCTGAAAATTCAAGTCATGGCTAGTTGTCAGAGGTAAGTTGACAAGTACTATTTCATATTCAAAATTAGACCTTGTTGTTTAAACTTTTGTGCTCACAATACAATGTTGATGTTGATGTTTGATCGCTGAAGCAGCATAGTATATACGAAAAATTCACATTGTATGTATCATTAATAGTTAGTATAGGTATGTACTTTCAAACAAAATATACCTACAGCTTTACCAAAAGCAAATTTAATTTTGAGTTAATTATTTCCTCTTTGCCCCATAATTTTGTTTTTAAAGCAACACCTATATTTCTGGTAGTCAATTTGATCAATCCCTACAGTAGTTGTTACTTGTGTGTGTTTGAAACTATTATTGTATTTTCATTTCAGAACAAGATTTAATCCAAAATCAAGATATGAGAAGAGAAAATATTCCAAAATCTATTGATGATGACGGGAACATTACACCAGAGAAGTGCGTATCAATTCATCTGTCTATGTATTGTTTCATTTATTATTTGCTTGTTGTTGCATTGTAACGAATCTACAAAATAACACATAAACTAAACTTTTTTTATACTATACATACATGCATAGTTAGGCAAAATTACTTTAACAAAAACATAAAATTTTGTATAAATGCATTTTTAAAGCGACTTTTTTATTTACTTTTTAATTGCTAATTGTGTTTTCTTAAAGAAAAAAAATATATTTTCAGGCTTACTATTTTACGCTTTTACAAAATGTAGAAATTTTAGAACATACAGATCCAAATGCAGACGAATTTATTGCACCGGAACGACTGGCATTAAAATAAAGTATTTATGTAATTTAGTCCTATCTAAAACTTTCAACCGATTATAAATGGCGCAAAGTGATACCTGACGTCATCAGTTTCAATGTTAGGGAGTATAACAGTGTTTGACTTTTTTTTTAATTTCAGTAACATCAATCCTCGTGTTTATGAACGGGTCAAGATAAATATCAAGACAAACGACGATACTAAATACACATGTGAGACAAGTCAACGGCTTATAATAGACAAGATATATTTTTTTGTACAATTAAAACTTCCAACCATGCATAATTTTGGCATTTTATTTTTTCTAGACGGATTTTGGACTTAGTGAATTAAACTTGATTTCGAATAAATTCATTTTGGTTTTAAGTAAGCTTTGTTCGATTTTATGCTTATTTTTAATCTTCAAAAAATTGTTTAGTTTGATGACTTATGTGTTCTTACCATACCTTAAATATTTTGAATACCCATTATACATTTTTCCTGTTCTCACGCATAATTATATCATCACGCATCATATTTCACACACTGTTTTTTTCCTATATTTTTAAAGCTAACAATTGTCGCTCAAGAAGTTAGTGATTGTCATCTTTTATATGATATTATTGTCACTTAATTAGTTTCCTTATAATAACGGCAGTGGCATTTGTAATTTTTCTGTTTTCTGGCGAAGGATTTCTTTCAATTTAAATAAATTTAAAGGATAACTTACTTTATCTTTTTGTGGCGAAAAAATGAAAACAATGTTATCTATAATAATAAATGTCTGAAAAACATTGTACGTGTTATTTATTTACATGTTATACGGCATACAGGTGTCATGACGTAAAAATAGAGCAGATATTCTGCTTTGCGAGAATTTAATTGATTTAATGGTGACACCAGTACGAACATTATACTGCCTTCTTGTCATAAAAGTGATTTCAATCGCTCCCTACACTAGGTTTCCAGCGCTATGGTTACATGATGCGACCGACACTACTTATAAATGTTATTAGTTTCAGAAATACAGATAGTTACAGCGAGAAGAATTGCTTTAGATTAATAGATACCTACATAATAATATATTCAAAATTATTAATGACACCTAATAATGTGTTGTCTGCCATTCACTGGCTCTCTAGCTATTAACATTGTATAAAAATCTAACCCTAATAAAGAAAAAACAGCTTGCCATTTTTGAGGTAGATGATTCTACATTTATTGAGCCGAAATTTGTCTCAGTTTTTACATTATACTGTGCCGTATTCTTGACTGATGCCATGTTATATAATAGCGGCTGTACACTCTCGTGCGAGAGTACTCGCTATGTCTCGTGACGCCTCGGCCGAGACGTCATGGGAGCGAGAGTATGCGAGACCCCCCGAGACATCACGAGGCGAGGCGAGCGCTACCAAGTACATTCTCATACGAGTGCACTCGGCTAGCAGTCTCGCGAGAGTGTACAGCCGCTAATAAAGTGCAACCGGACGCGCAACTGCTGCGGCGCATCTATTTGACGGGCGGGGCGGGGCGCGCGGGTGAAATTTGATTTTTTCCTAGCTTTATACCCCCTCTTAATGCTATAAATCTAAGAGATCCTCACTCGTACTTTATGAAAAAGATTGACAATTACAAACTAATTACATTATTTTCAAATTATTTAAATCGTGTTACCATTGTTTCAATTCATTTTATTAATTATCACTATAAGATAAGGACAGCAAAAAAATAAATATATTCTCGTTACATTTATTCCTGACGTTATCGAGCATAACACCCGGGGCGTTATCGAGATCGACGCGAATCCATTTTGTTTTGTAAATTTATGATACTGTCCATTACAAATTGTAAATAAAGTGCTTTGTGCTTTATTGTACCCAAACAACCCTCCGCGCAAGTCGCTCCCATTCCAACCGCACGACATCCGCTAATCGCCTTGACCCGCACGGCATTTCGTTGCGCAACTTTGCACTTCGTCCTGCTCTCGCCAAATGGCAATTACGACACCGCCTTAAACACATTACTCACGCCGTTGTTTACTGATTGATGGAATCATTTCATATCAAACATCGATCGGTTGTTGAAAAGTAACATGTCAAATACAAATATACAGGGTGCTGTGTTAACTCACATAAAACGGCACCTATTTGCTATGAGAGCTACGATTTTATAAATTAAAAATTATGTCAATATTGAGAGTATTTAATGGCTTTTGCGGACAAAACTATTGGATTAACTTCATCGTTAGACCGATAGACTTTATCAATACCTTTGAGCCATATAACAATAATTATTTCATCGGTATTGATCGAAGTATCTGTAATTACGTTTAATAAAACCCAAAAGTGTAGTTACAACTATTTTAGTATGGTATCTTATCGGTAGTAAGGACTAGATAGGTTGCAGAAACCGGTGTAAAACCTACGTTGGGTAATTAATCAACTTTGACGAAGCTCATTTTTATTCACAATAAATCTTTCAGAGAACATTATTTACCATAAGAAGACAAAATTGAAAATGATTAGCTACGAAATAATGTTTTACTATCATTATGCAGATTTGAATTTTCCTCGGTGCGAATTACCGGCGAAAGCGGGTGGTGGGTGTCGGCTGCTGGTATATTACCAGCAAAAACTGGTAATTAGAGGGCGACAACCATTAACTACTACGGCCATGTTCGTAATACGCCCATAATAACTCATAGGGCATGGCCGTATCGACTGACGTCTCCTAGGTTTTACTACTTACTATAATAGTAATTACATCCCTATGAACTATTATAACAAAATTAAATAAAAAACTCAATTCAGTCGAAAAGAGATCTAAGATGTGAGAGATAAGAATCTGGAAAAAGATGTATTTTCAATAAGTGATAATTTTGCACGTAAAGCTGATATTTTTCACATACCTAGCCCAAAGCATAATTATTATTGGGTCAAATATTATGAATGACTACCACGGTCGCTAGTGTGAACCGACCCTAATGGGCGTCAACTTTAATAAGAGGACACTTTAAGTTCTATTAAATGAAAAACTTAAACGTAGTAATCTGTGTAAGCGATATGGTTATATAATGAAAACACTGGGCTTCAGAAATTGCCTTATTAGATGCCCATGATTAGCTTCGTAATCCCGCATGAAAAGGAAATTATCTATCGTTACTAAACCATCTTATTAAACCAGCTACTTGACTATTTTGCAACGCAATGTAGTAATTTAAACTCGTAGGGATAATAAAAGCAGTGATGGCCAGGTGGTTTGAACCGTGGACTCCCGAGCTAAGGCCTGGTATCGAAGCCTTCACGAACGAAATTTTATAAAAATATGTGATATCATTACATGTAAAAGTGGTATGCGTATCGTGGTAAATAGGTCTAAGAGTAAAAGAGCAGGCAAGCCATAAGATGGTAACTGACCATTGTCGAACATGGATGGATATAGGTAACACCAAAGCAACGCCAAAGCATTCACCGTTGCATTCCTGGCCAAGAAAGAATCGAAAGAAAAGTGCTAGACTAAACCAAACACTAGTTAGTAATTAGTTGTACTTTTAAAACCGTAATAAATAAATGTACTCTTGCAAATAATACTTAATAGTAACTTTTTATAAACGACCTCTTTATCAGTCCTTAAAGTCTAATTTGGCTTGTTCCCAAGATGACTATCGTCCAAACATCAAGTCCCGGACGGTCTAAACGTCATATAAAATACAGTACTAATAATAATGTAACCTGATGCGGCAGAGCAATGCGTGAGAATACGAGCGGCCTCTGTAATTTAACCCATACTCGATAAAATCGTAAAATCAATAACTACCACCTACTTACTGGGATTCAAGTGCACCATCATGACTATTGCTGTGAGAACATATTTGTGTGGGATGTAATAGTTACAACTTATAATACATAAATGACATAAAGGCTGTTTGTGTTTTGCTACTTTATTGGTAACGCAAAGGTATTGTGTAAATTCCTAGGCCCAAGAACTGAACAGATTCGCATTTAGGTTTGATTTTTGTACATAAAACAATTGCTCCACAACAATCCCACCTCATGATAACTTAGATCTAGATTTAGCTTAGATCATAATCGTCGCAACCCATAATTGCCCCACTGCTGGGCTTAGGTCTACATTCAGTGTGAGGGGTACTGGCCATAGTCCACCACGCTGGCCAAGTGCGGATTGGCAGACTTCACACAACTTCGAGAATATTATGAAGAACTCTCAGGTGTGCAGGTTTCCTCACGATGTTTTCCTTCACCGATGCAAGTGATAAATAGCTTCTAATATGCACATAATTTTTGAAAATTAGGGGTGCAGGATTCGAATCTAAGTCCCCTGATCGGGAGTTCAATGTTCAAACCAATAGATTATCACTGCTTAATAGCTTACATAAGGTAAGGGTATCCTTTCGTTTGGAGGTCATGTTTAAACCCACCTCAATGCGCTCGATGTTTTAGTAGCACCCCTAAATAACGACTTGCACATCTAATGTCTTCACACGCTGTTGCAATCACTTGCCGGCTATTGACTTACTAGTGTCTTTTAGAACTTTTTGCACGTTAGTTAGAGAAATATAAAAATTATATTTCCAAGAAAACATTACCAGTGAACGACCTTTGATTTGCTTGCTACGTGCACGTGCTGTCGGCAAAACTCTGAGCATGACATCATAATAAGTTCGAAGTAGCAAGATCGTTACATGACATCAACTCGTGGTTTATGCGAGAACACGAGGGCAAAGCTTGCCAGTCGTAGGTATGGTAAAAAATTTAATGTTTGTCGATGTTTTCAATGATTAGTGACCAGGATATATTAAGCCTATGCGTAGCTATACTAAAAGACCGTGAAATTACATTTGCGGTCTTTGTAGATTTGATCATACTTTGTACAAGGTTATACTGTGGTGTTATGCGGGTAAAATCGCTAAGGCAAAACTACGGATAGAAAAGTAGTTTAAACTATCGCCAACCTAATCCACCGGGGAAGACCCAGGAAAGAAGCTACTAAGGTCACGTTAGTAGCTTCTTTCCTGTCTTATCACGATTAGTACCGCGCCATATTCTAAATTGGGTTGGTACTTTTCCGTCATGTTAGTAGCAGAATAGTAGCAGTAGTTAGTAGTAGAAGTTGCATAGTGGTAGTTGCAACATCGATTTCGAAGAAGAATAATGAAGATGCGAAACAAAATGATTGTTGAGGTATTTTCTTCTTACTCTCCGATACTAGATGTTTATCATCTTAATCTTAGATAGAATACTGAACTGAATTCATGATGAGCAATGAGGGTACAAACCACTACTCCAATGTTATTCTTCGAGTTCCAATGGTGGCTGTAAAACAGTACCACGAAGATGCCAAAATACCGCAGTCAGTATACTTAAAAACAATTCCTTAAACTTTAAACAAAATTACGAAATTAAATAATATTATGCATATTTTTTTAAAAAAATAGATGCAAAACGTGGTTGGTTGTACCTGGCAACACTGGTTTACGACGCTTTGTCAGAACAAACGGTTCTCGCCATTACCGACTTTACTGCCGCGTCGCTATTGCCCACAAAAACGCAATTTTGTCAATCGTAAATCTAAATGTCTGGAGTACGGGCATGACTCGTTTAAATGGTTTAACTTGCCTAATACTAGTGACATGTTGTTTATAACGCCTTAAAGTCAACATTATTCAAAATATCACTACTAATTCGCGGAAAGTTTTGTGAAAAGGTTATTAGAAACGGTTTTGAAGTTATTTGTACAACTACTTACTACAATAAACTACCTGGTGTCGTGGGACACCAGGTAGGAACGAAGTTCCTTCGGCTACTGTCGCGCCTGCGCACGTCTCATTTAACGCGTTTATTCCACGCATTTTTTCTTACGGTTTTACTATCACATATTTTTCAGTTCGGTCGCCGCAGCAAAACCTATCCCCTACAAGCCTGCCGTAAGGAACTTCGTTCCAATAAACACTTTAATTTATAGAACAACACAAAAACTGTCCACAAAATAAGGTACACAGAACAGTTATATAATCATCATGACCATCAATGCAAATTGCAACTCATAAACCCATAACTGTCCTACTGCTGGGCGCCTGAAATAAGTGAGTAGCAATTTGACGGGTGCGTGTACTTACAGACAAAGCGGGCTACTGGCTAAGATTGTCAGACTTTTTTACTCCAATTACCATGATAACCTGTGAGTAAGTATTCATACTTATCCTAGCTGTAATGGAGTAGTTATTGTAAGGAAGACTGCACAATCACACGGGAACGTCGCCGGACCATGACACTGTGTATGTGTGTGTGAAACGTTGATTTGGACACGATATCACGAATTCCCACACTTACTTCCTATCTTCCGCATTTATTAAGCCGCTTATGTTAATTAATAGGCCATTTATTAGGTAAATGTGAAAATTAGTACGGATGTCCGTTGAGATAACACATTTTATCGTAACATGTCTGAAATTTTAAAACCTACATTCTTAGAAGAAAAGCTATTAAAATTCACAGTTCCATGTTTTATAATAATAACTATTAATACAACTATTATTAATTAGTAGTAGGTGTTTTAGTCAGATGATCGCGATCTCCAAAACCGCCGAAATGTCTACGCCCGATACTTGTTGAGGGGGATTGACATCAAAACTTCCCGAAAACTTAATTAAGATAACTCCCGATAATAAGTAGTACATTGATTTTACGAATGCCCTATCATACTTATCCACTGCAGCTACTTACAGGATGGCTAGAACCGCAGTCCTATAATCATGACTAGGTGATCTACGATCTCATTTCCTATTTTCATGTCAACAACAACATAATATATCTTTATATATACCTACCTATATTAATACGTGATGCAAAAACTTTGTATCCCATCGCAGGCAGGATCACAACCAACTACTGTTAATCCACTCCATAAAACCCCTCCATGTTTAAACTCGGCGCATTGACACGTGCCGTCAAGAAGCGAAATAGTGTCAAATTCCGTGAAGATATTTTTAAAAAACCACTCATGACGGAACTGCCGGACCGGAGTGAACTTTAATGGAACTTCACTAGATTTATAGCGTCCTATGGCGTCACAGGAAATAATCAGATATCAAAGAATTTTCCCTTTTTTTAATTCAAAATTGTTTTTTTATTCGTAACTTTCTAATCTTATGGAATATACATAATTACTATGCAAGTACTATGCAACGATCTATGTATGTACATGGTGACCACTGAAGCTTCTATTGTCCTATTTTTCATTACTGTCCTATAAGTTTAAGTTTTTTTATAAAGTATAAGTTTTTTTTATAAAGTTACGCATAATATGTAAAATAAATACTCATTCCACATCTATTCACGTTAGATCATAGAACACCCATTTTCCTTAATTTATCTGTACCAGAAGCACATTTTATTACGATCGCTTCCAAAAAAGGTCCGATAGAAATATGTCCGTAGCAAACCAGACCCGGATACCAGACAAATGGAGTCTAAATTGAATCAGCCGTAGTAGGACTTAATTTAATAAACTTCATCATCGCTTGTCTCTTACATCACTTACTTTTACTAGTTAACCTATGACAATATTGGGTACACAATCAAATATGAGTGGTGTGACCCATGTAATATTTACAATGTCCACCCTGATTGAGATTTATGAATGTGTTGCGTAAGGACCACTGCTACGGAGTTTGTACCAATAAAGCGCTTTACATCTGTAATGAAGCTCAGGCCACAGTAGAGATGTGATGCAACAATTTAACAGTTCAAATAATGCATATTATACATAGAATAGGAAAATATGTAGTCATGTTATAAAATATAAAAGATAAGATATACATATAGGGACTAGATATAAAGTTTTTTAATAATTTATCTGTTTGCGATAATTTTAGAATTCTAATCTGGCGACAAAAAATTGTTCTTAAACTTTAATCCCCTAAATAGGACAAGGGAATTAATTGTTAAAAATTGAATAAAAGGCTTTAATGATTTGTTTCTTTTTACGGATACCTTTATTTAATGAATGCCTGAAAAATTGTATTATGCAGTTTTGTGATGTTACTCTAATACGCGTATGTTGTTGATGTCTATTTTGAGTGCATGACAAAAAATTGTCTGGTTTATTTTAGTGCCTGGTAGAACACAATATAAACCTATCCTTACATTTCAGTCGACATTCGGCGCAAGCGCACTGCCCCGATTCCCGCAGATATCACGACTATCTCAGCAAAGTTACTTACACTCGTTACGTTTGTTGAACGCTATGTAATTGAAATTGTGACTCCTGACTGTCCTGGTACAAGTTTTCCATAATATCAAAGATAATTTAGTGGGCTTTGCATAAATGACACTTTATTTAAATGGTCTTAAATAATAACTTGTTATGTCCTCGCTTGATTGTAAACTTATGTAGCTATATTGTTTTACATTCAATACCTATTAATGTATTAGCACTACCACAACACTAAATTGTAAGGAGGACTGTTCTCAAACTTTCATCTATAATGACTAATAAACATAAGTATTTATGCATATACGAGTTCATTATACACTATATTTTTGACGTGACAACGTCTTAAATTAGGTTAGCTGGGAGTCACTTATGAAAAATAGTAACGCTCGGTAACGTTACGATGAGTCACCGAACGAGAGAGAGGCCCGCCGAATGCCTTGCGTCTCTCTCCCACTCAACTATGATCGGTCTGTCGCGCGCGCAGCACTAGAGAATTAGGCGCATTGAATCGGCGCGTTAAGTTTAAGTTTACATGTACAATGTTTTAGTAAACAAAATATATTTCTATAGTTAAAATTTGTGCAATTCTTATTTTCATTCAATTCCTTGTTCCTATTGCGCAATTTAATTATATTCATATCAATAAATATTCTACCGAGAAAAAGACGTTGTCACGTAAAATCTTCGCCCGTAAAACCGACTTTACAGGCAACCATTTTTTTCAGTAAATATAGGTTTAAGAAATTTCAAACAATGCAATACTAAGTACAATGAGATGGTTATTCTGACGGTTTTTCTCCGCACTTCTCATGGTTAATTATTTTACGTTTGTGTGTGTTTATTCAATTTCCTTTCTAATTATTCAAATGCACGCGCTATAACCGAAGGACAAAGGGTCGCCGGCGTGTGAAAACTTTATACAATACACACAATATAATACTTACTCAACAATATTATACACTATATTCGTTGAGTATACTGTATTTATGAGGAATGTACTTTGTGCACTGAATGAAATGGTGCGTTTTGGTAAACTTCACACTTTGAGCGCGATGTTTTTCTCCATCGAAACAAACCATAATATCAATAATACACACATTATTTTTGAAAATTATGTAGGATTCAAGCCCTGCCTCCCTAGGAGCCTTGTTCGGGAGTTTAAAGTTCAAATGTTTTTTTAAACAAAAAATAATATTAATGAATGAATATTATGAATCTGTCAATTCGTTAATTAGGTAGGTATATTGTCATTCAAGACCTGACCTTCAACCTATACCCATACCCATACCTAATTGTTAGTTATATAATTTCACAATAGTAACACAAAAATATCACAGAACATTTTTTTTTTTATTTTAACCATGTTAAAGTACACAAATTACCTTATACCTTAATAATCTGCCAAACTGTAAAGCAGTTTGTCGGCAGAAGCTCCCGTGAATCTAATTAAATTCATGAATCAAGTAAATTAACACTTTGATATAGCTTGCGTATTTTCATGTTACAGGTGAACCAACTATATTATTACAACATAATAAGTGGGTCCGATTGTGTGTTATCTAAGGATTTGTGTGTGTCAAAGCCTTATTTAACATATCGAACAGGTCGTTCCGGCTAGTGAAGTTCTCAATTTTGCCCATTGTTAATTTGCAACATCTGTCATAGTACCGGTGTCCGGTGAAATGTTTCGTTAGTCCAGGTATAACAATATAGACACTCCGCGATGAATAGTGAAAGCGGCCGGTCACTGAGAATCAATCAATTTAGATATGAATGGAGCTAAGAAACCTGACGAAATGTTTTGACCATAACGCATTATACACGCATTCTATAGTTATTACATTTAAGTGACGTACAAAGGAAGTCAACCAGTTTTCTCTGCGTAAATGGACAGGTCAAGTGGGTTTGGGTGTTTATGGGAGAAAATGAAAAGCCATCGACATGTCAGCTGCGTTTGGCAAAGCTACTAAACGTAACACACGGTTTCCGTGAGTAAAAGTTGATGAATTAATAACTGGTGATAAACCTACTCACGCAATCGATTATACAAACAGAGTTAATTTTAAAAAGGTAATATTTATAGTTAACGTAAATAAGAAACTGAAAGTAGATCAAATTGGAACATAACAAGTCTTATCAAACTCCAATAATCTCAAAGAGATACCAAACAGACAACAGGACAAACACCCACTCAAAGTATCGCTGATCGACACAGAACCTAACACGCAAATGAATTGAAAATCCAAGATAATGTTGTTCGATAGCAATCGTCCATGTCCTGTTGCTCACGGTACAAACTAGTGTCAGGCAAAGCCAATTGCCAATCAAAAACTGTTTAACTCTGTTCCGGTAGTACGGCGAGAGGTCAAAAGTCAAGACTGGCTGAATCAATGTTATGTACCATAACACCGAAATGTTCTATTGCCACCAAATAAACGATACGCGATAAATTAATATCCTTAGACGACTTTAATGTTATTGGAAAGTAAAGATTTTTCTTATCAATTTTAATATTACCTACTGGAGTATTTGCCAAAATCTACCGATGTTAAGATCAAGAAGATTTGATAAAAATTTGATATGCAAATGCAGGTTTTATTTTATACAATGTTAAAAATTCTGTTACTACTTTTAACATGCTTATTTATTTATTTATTTATTATTCAGTCTCGATTTCCTTATGTCCTTTCCTTACGTCATCCTGTAGGTACATTTATTTAATCTAAGTAACATAGTCCACATAAACTTTGAATAGTAACATTCAAATGGAGCACCCTTTGAATTTCATACGTTTATTACTCCAAGCATATCGACAGATTAATCTCCAGTAGTCATGTTATGATTTTCTCACTAGCTCGCTACTCGTAAGCTTTAAAGCACTTACTTCCTCGTATCTGAGTTTGCGATCGTCTCTCGGCCCATCGGAGTGATATCGACATAATGAGACCATGTTCATCTAAATGTATTTCCTACTGATATAATTGATATGATACCGCAGTATTGCAGTAGTGGAGACTAGGGTCATAGGGTACTTGCGTAATCAATAGATGTAATATTGTGTTTGGAACACACACTGCGATAGAGCGACTAGCAATATTTGCTTTCCTATTTAGCATTCACCTTTAATCTTGTGAGATTTTGATTAAGATTGCAGCAATGATTATTGTGTTACTTGTTTAATATATTGGTTTGTGATTTTTTTATTTCGGGACTATGGTATGACATAAATTTTTTTCAACCACGGCCAGATTTTCAATTCGTAGGTCATAGGTGTATAGTAAATAACATAACGTTAGAATCCAATCAACTGCCTTCAATATTTCTTATGCATGATTGAGCATACAAGTTAATTTGCGTTTCAGATTGAAAACAGTATGTACGAAAATGTTTCAGGAACACATAGTTTCGAAAATAAATTGATTTCACACAAAAACAATATGATGAAGACATCTCTGCCACGCGAGAGCAGAAACAAAGAATAACATTTTGATTACACAATTGTCAAAAAAATGTTATGTCTGTCAAACACATCGAAGATCTCCGCAATTCGCCACTCATTACAGCCGTAAGTCACAAGTGCTCGAGATGCAAACGTGACGTGCGGACAGATGTGATCGTGATACGTATGAGTATCTCGTATGATTGGAGGGCGATACTTCCTGCTGATGTCAAATATTTGATTTATTAACTTCTTTATTTTACGCTTCGTGATATTGACTTCGCATAATGGATGCTGTCCTGTCTCATTGTAGTCATAATTCCATTATTTAAAATGACATTAGCAAGATACGTATGCTAAATTGTAATTCAAATTATTCGCATGCCAAACGTTAATTTTGAAATTGACTCATGAAATAGCCATAGATGAGTAGTATGATATGAAGCATATTTATTTCTGTTGGCGCGTTTATACTCATAGTTTTGTTTTACAACGCAATAAATGGTATTTTAACATAATACAAGGTTTAGGTATGTGATTATATTATCATAACGCTAGTAAAATTATAATATAATAAAGTATGAATAGTGTCTGTAATCTTATATTACCTTAACTTCATAACAGTAAGTAAGTAAATACCAGCACAGTTTTATTTTAAACGCTCATTTCACACCCGTGCTCTAAAATTCTGGTAGCAAGGGCATGGGTATTACATATGTACCTATACACGGTTAGTAACATGGACATGAGTGGAAGAAACATTGAAGCGGCCATCGATGTTTTTTTATGTTATACAAATGTTCTTCCCCAGGGACAGACTCCAAGACTCCTAGTTACACTAGCTCACAACCATCGCAACATGGGGATCAAAAAAGAGGTAATTGAAAACGGAAATCGTATACACTTAAAACGTCGAAGAAAAGCAGTTAAACGAACCATAACAATATCGTAACAAAGACATCAGCACAACTCGTCGAAGCGCAGCATTTAATTTGCTTCTAAAGTTGTTGCACATTTAATCTGTTGCAATAGACGCCACGCTTACTCTTCATAACGGCCCGTAGTAGTTTTTACGGCAGCAAAAAGTCCAATCCTATCGCATCTCATTAATAACTTTTTTATAACAAATATTTCATCGCAGTTGCAGTTAGTTGTACAGGAGTACAACTTTCATACTTGCTCAATTTGTAATTTTATTCATACCTTAAATTAAAAAAAAACTTTATCAAAAAACTTTTATCTCACGGCTTACTTTCGTCAAAACAGTTTTATCTAAACATTTTAGCATCGCATTTAGAATCAGTGGCTGTTAAGCATTAATTTTTATTAATTAAAAGTTTTAGTTAATAAAAATAACGCATAATGACACTTATACGAATTCGAATCCCGGCAGCGACGTAATATACCGACATGTGTGTTTATTTAAATTAATTAATTAATTGTGTTTTGTTTGATTATGTCCCGCCAATGAAAATCCTTGTAAGTATGTGAGTATAATAGGGTATTTTACAAGCGGAAAAACTTTGCGATATACCTCAAAGATTCTTTCGACCTTAGGCTTCGATGGTACAAAATAAATTGTTTATGAAAATTTTGATAAACGTTGCGTAATATGAATAGTCTGAACGAGAGATTCTGATTGAAATATCTGTAATATTTAGGAACTATAAAAATTGACAATCTCCACCGTTCAAAGCAATCGCCCGTAACTAAATAATAGATTTATTATAAAAACCTCATGGCGTCTTATTAATAACTTTTTATGCATCGGTTGTTTCATAGTTTATTACATTTTTGCAAATGGCTTCATCGTATCGTAACACAATCTGGCAAAAATTCGCCTTTAATAATTGCGGTCTTGAAGAATATTGTATTGGGTTGACAATAACTACACTTTATTTTTATTGTTTACAGTAATCAATTACTTTAATAATAACAAATTTTTCTTTTGTGGCAAATTTCATATTACGGGTTGTTGCTTAATAAGAAATTATTTTCGTATAGAACATTATTTTCAGTGGACTAGACATTTTTTTCATCTATCTTTTGTTGGTTTCCAAATTATCCCTTCAGTCTATATTTGCTTTGTATTGACAGTTATAAGTCCGTAAAGACTGGTTGGTGATGGTGACGTACATTCCATTGTATGCAATTCCCAAGGCCCAAAATTATGTTTGCGGCTGCATACATTGCTAAATACCTTACGGTTATCAAAAGCAATGCGTTGAGTATGTACTCTCTAGTACAAGGTATGTGGCTTATCAAGAGCTATATTTACTATGGAATCGAATCAAATTACCTTGTCCGAGATAAAGTAAAGGCTAAAGGCTCACCTAAGGAATGTCAATATTTATGAAAACTAACAATTTAGATAATACTAGCTTTCCCCTGCGGCTAAGCCCACCAATAGGATCATACAAAGTTTCAAGTTAATCCATGAAAGAAATAAAAAGATTTAGTTTATCCCCTTTTTATCCCCTTAGAGGAGGAATTTCCAAAATTCCTCTATTAGTGCTCCCTTACACTTGTCAAGGAACATACAAACCAAATTTCAGCTTGTTGTGTTCAGTAGTTTCGGCTGTGCGTTGTCTGTCAGTCATTCAGTAGGTAATGGAAGAGTTATATATATATATGGATTATAGCAATTTTTTATATACTAAGGTAGGTAATTGGTTACTAAGGTAAAATCTTAAAATTAGTTACAGATTTAGAAATAAATCAACGGATGTTAAGATACCAACCGCTGAGTGGCAACCTTTTTATTCGCTAGTCTTCTGTCACTAGGCTCTGTACCATGGAGTACTGAACTGATGCCGAGGTCACCACGAAAGATGCCGGCTTTTGCATGGTAGTTGGCTCTAAAGCTGTTGGACAGATTTTCATGCCATTTTTAAATCCATGAAATAATTTAGTGTGTAAGTGGACTGATTGCCATTTTGAGCTGGCTCATGGGAAAAATGGGTCAAAGGCATCAATGAAACACTTTCTACCAAGACAGAAGAAAGAAGAAAGACAGAAGAATTAACCGACGCACCCACAATCGCCACTAAGGCTGGGTCTTCAAACGGGGCAATAACCGCGTAATGGCGACATTAGCGCTACTCTCTATTGTACCGATAATGTTCTTAAACGATCGTGTGCATATATCACAATTGTCCTATTCCGCGTGTCTTATTTGAGTAAGTGCAGGGTTTCCATCTCTGAATGTTTCCGTCTAAAACATGATGGCTTCCTGTACTGCGGAGTGCAATGGTATGTCTGATTCGATTATTTCAGTGTTGAATCGTTATCGTATTGATTTTTTAGGAATGTGATATTAACGAGACTTAAATAAGATAGCTTCGGTTCGTTTAGTTAGGACAAATTAAATGAAACAGAAATAAAAATCCCGCGGAGTAAGATTTCACACCTTTTTATTCTAAATTAATAAATAACGCTACTCACTCCTCTGTGTCGATGAACACGGACAACAAGCTATACAAAAACACACACACCCAGAACAAGAACAGAAATTTAAACTCCTCATTAAAATATCAGTTTCGCTGGGAATCGAACAAAGGACCCTTCAATCGGCAGTCCGGCATGGTTACTGTTGCGCAATACGGGTCGCAGTAAAATCTGAATTTTCCTCATATTGCTGCGGCAAATAATGTTAGGCTCACAACTTTTGTTTAAAATAAACAAATCTGTGAGCCTAACATTCCTAAATTGAAATAAACGCCCAAATTCATTCAACCGTAAACAAGAACTGGATTGAATCAGTGAGCAGCCCTATTCACGTTCAATTGCCGTTTTCCACCCACGGCTGAACATAAAGAAATAATTTCCACGGCGGACCTCGTACTAGCCCCCAGGAAGACGCCATTATACACTAACTAGTCCTATTGTGACAATTGAATTGACGTTCTTCTATGATTTTGTTAAGCCTGACAGACCCTGCGACATGTTACCAGAAGATTAAAGGAGAACGCCCATTTTAGTAGGGACTTTGGGCCCACCAAAAAAGTTCACGTGTCATGATAGTTCTTTTTTTAATATTTAGAAGAATGTTTACCTTTTCACATTCAGCAATTTTTTTTTATTTTTGTTTTACCGTATTTCAAGAGAAATTATTTTTTCAGTTCTGATATTGAGGTTATGAAAATGAAATTCTCTCTGTCTTACGATATTTATCGAAAATAAATCATGAATTTCTTTGCTTGTTTATTAGTTACAGCTAGTAAACGAGTGTGCGGGTTACCTGATGGTAAGTGGTCACCGTCTCCGACAGACATTGCAACGTCACAGGTCGACTGCCGAAACATACCTATATGCCTATACCCTATACTTATATTGTTCTGTCGTCTAAGAAGAAAGCGACTAATGCATTTTATAGCGAAATAAGCAAGGCTCATTTACATACCACTGAACAAGAAATAATAACTACAGCTTGTGTGATATCATGAGACTGCCACAAGTGATGGTAATGAATTAAAATTAAATAGGTGATAAAAATAACAACAACCTTGTTTCAACTTTCCTTTTATTCACAAAATACATAATCAAGAAACTGAGCTGGAGCACTTACTTGATTAAAACGACCCCAGCTTAAGTACCATAATATCGTCATACTATGCGCGCAGCAACCTACCGTACGATTTCCCACTATGCAACTGCAATAATATCCTACAATGCTCTCTAAACGATTTGCCCTATCTTGGTCTTTACTTATTAATAAATAAGTGTAATATGTTCTATTACTGACATGTCTTGACCTAATTTTTGCCCTAATTAAATAATTGTTGCGACCATATATTGTAGGCAAATCGTTTTCGATTATTTCGTTGCTTATTTCTATAATATATATACCATTTTCTCGCACGTGCTCCCCATAATAGGATCGTGCCTGTTTTAGTTGGTACGATCCTAATGCAAATCTTTTTAAATCAGTTAAAGTTAATTTTGGGAAACTATCGAGATGGGGAGCACTGCTGTTAATGCTCTGGAAAATCGTACGTCTTCTATTTAGATGTTCCCTCTGAACAAATTCCGATAAATGATTAAAATTATTTAATTTTGCCTGAGCAATTTGTAAGTATTCCATTGCATCAGGGCTATCATTAATTGTAGGATGGAATTTATTCAGCAAGGAACAAGCTATTTTAAAATCTGTCATTAGGTACTTTGACGCTCTATTAAAATATTCCTGTCTAAATATTTTAAAATCCCTTTTTATTCTCCCGTTAATTACTTCTACAACCCATCGACACATTGTTACACATCTGGATTTATTTGCTTTGAGAGTTGGTAATTGATTTTCATTATCTGCTAATGATTCAGGCATATAAGTTTTGTAATTATAACTTTGTAACTCCCTGATCACATCCCTGAATCCCCTATCCAAAATAAAAACATCATTTGATCTAAAAAATGACCGTGCAGGACCATTTCTGTTCTCAAATAAACCACTCATGATTGTGGAGTCATTCTTTGTTGCTTCATATGGTCCTGCACAATCTAAAATATAGCCATCACAACATACAAACAAAAATGGCTTAACAAGATTTGCATACTTATGCAGACTGTAGGTTTTCTTTTGGTAAAAGTAATTGCTGCTGTTTTGAACATAAACATATGTACCATCGCATATTACAATGGCAGGTTTAATATTTGGAGCCATATTGGCATTTCCGAAAAACCCCTCTGGTATAATTCGGTTTCGTGACGCTACATTTTCGATAGAAATGTGATTAATTCCTAAATGTTGAGGAACAAAATGTGCTTCTAAGCATTTTCTTGTTATATTCATTTTTCTTTCTAACGTAGATCTGGGCATTTTAAATAGCGTTGAGAGCCTTGCGTTGCTGTCTCCTGTTCGAAGTTTGACTAAGAATATGCTGAGAGCAACAGAAGGTTTAGAAACCTGATTATTTAACATTGGAATACTGCTTAATAATTCATTAAATTGGCTTGCCGTGACACCGAGCCAATAATGGCACAAATGTGAATCCATTGAAGAAATATTATTGAAATCTAAATATCTCTCAGCAGCTTTTTCAAGCTTACAAAATATATCATCCACCTGAAACCCAGTAAAATCAGTATGTGGACTGTCTAGTTCATTCCAATTATTGCTGCTCAAATGATATTGACAAATTCTGGCCGATAGTGGAATATATATTTTGTTATGTAACAACAAAGTTTCCTTTAAAGAACTTGGCACCAATAGTCGATCTGTATTTTGACATCCAACAAACAAACAATGGCGAGATGTTGCAGCGATCCTTTTATATTTCAAAGAATTTATCTTTGGTTGTAGCCTGGGAAGTTGTGGTGGTTCTAGTAAAGGAGGTTCTGGCATTGGTGGTGGTTCAGGAGTACCAGGATGTGGTGCATCTATATCCATATGACCAGAATCCACTGATCTAAGTGTGGGCCTGTTGTTGTCCTGCAGAGCTTGTCTCTGTTGTCTTTGTAAAACAAGTCTTGTGGCAGCTTCCCAGCAAGCGCGGCAAACTTGTTCTAAATGTATGACCTAAAAATATATATAATAAGCTTAAGCATTATAAATTAATGTCAATAATATATATTTTTATATCCATATATCAAAGAACTAAGGAAGGAAGGTTTAGTAATAAAATAATATTTACATGGTGTGCTGGAGTCCAACTTAAAATAAATGGTCGTTGAGGACAGTCTTCGGATACCCTATGAGTTTTTCGCCTTTGAATTGACAAGCCACATCCGAAACATATTTCTTGGTGTCCAAAAAGTGGCACCTCTGCTTCAAATGAATTTGTGTTATTTGAACACTGTTCCAACAGTATAAAACATTCAAGACATAGGTAGTCATCAGAAGATATCTGAAAAAGTGAAAAGATTATTATTAATTTATTAAATAATTAATTTTCACATTTTAATACACACACAGTTTTAAATATTATCTGTACTTACCGTTGTCGGTGTTATCCAGGACCGTAAAATTATTGTCATTTGTTCACTTATGTCGATAACCGGTCGTTTACGCCGAATGGGCAGCAAAAGTATTGAACAATTTACACAGCGACGAGAAACCGGGCGGTTTCTTAGGTGGCGCTCAGATTCAGACATGCTGGTTCATTAAACACAAAATAACAGGAGTCAATTGCTCACTTAGAATTACAACCAAAGTCACTAAACACTAATGTTTAAGAGTCTAATCGCTCACTTAAAACTACAAAAGTCAGTAACTTAATTCTAAAGTAATAAGAGTCCAATCGCTCACTTACAACTACAAAAGTCACACACGAGAAAAATACGAGTCCAAATTGCTCACTTAAACTACAAGTCACATAATATTAAATAGAGTCCTTTCGCTCACAAAAACAAAACAAGAGTCCAATATCAGCTCATACACAATAGCACACGAGGAACTTATAAGCTCAACTCGACACGATGATAAACTGTAAGCGCAATAACCAAAATAATAACACAACACAGCAAAGAGCGATTGATTATTATTGATTGATATTTGACAGTCTTACTTAGATCAAATTAATTGCCAGAAACAAAAATCTTGAAAATCAAAATCGATTGGACGAGTCGAATCGACTTTAGTATTCTTAAAACTATTTCCAATTACAGCATTGTTCAACATTTTAGACTAAAATGAATATTTTTGATAATACTTTTCCTTTCATACATATTTTTTTTATATTATTCACAAAAACTTGTCATGACCACGGAGTTATATTTTTTCATTCTTCTTACGTACCATATTCAATCATGTTTTTAAAAAAACATGATTATCAAAAACAATGCTATATAATTATGCTATATACATTTCAGTCTGCAATATGTAAGAAATCTGGTAATGGAATAAAAAACAAAAGGCCGATCATAATTAAAATCATGAAAAATACTCGCTCTGTCGGTAAGAGGACGCAATACCCACACATAATATCCAAATACACATAAAACATGTTATAGTCAGCCACGAATAGAACCACCGAGAAATTGTGAGTAATTATGAATGTGTATTTTGAACTAGATATATTTAGGTGATGATAGTTGCAAGCCGATTCATCGATTCAACATTGACGTTAATCGATTCCAATTTATTGTTGCATTATTGCATTTGCATTTATTTGCATTGAGTCTGGCAACTTGAATTTTGATATTTTGGTGAAATGGATATTAATAAAATAACTTTTTATTTTCGGGTAATAAACCCCATGATAAGAAATATTTAAAAAATATCATATTGCTATAAAAATCAAAAAAGAATTTTTAGACAAAATCTTGTTTTAACACGTGCCCATAGCTAGTGGGCCCGTCCTTGGACGTTCTCCTTTTTATTCCATACAGTTACAGTAGGTACATGTATAAATCAATAAATTAATAAGTTGTTATATTTTATTTCATGTTTAAATAATCCGTTTAAGTGTATAATATCTTAATTAATTATGTTCAGTTCAGTGTTAGCTATTTTATTGCTTCTTGGAATACGAAATGTTGAACGGTTGACAAACTGTATTAATGAAGGGTTGAGCCATAATTTTTAGGCATTATTGTGATACCTACTCTAAAATGATCCGCTTGGACCCGTCGACTTTGGTAGTGATGTGTTCAGCCGTGACCACGATCCATTCAACTGGTCTCATCATAACCAATGCAACCGTATCATAATAAAATTTTGTCTATTTGTCAGCTTGCCAGTTTGTCTCTGCGATTATTTAACGGAATGTCTAAAACGATTGTAGTAGCTAGTAGTTGTTGTGTACACTTGATAATTTCAATTGGTTTACCAATCAAAAATAACTCCTTTAAAGAATATCAATTAAGAAATTTAGTGATACCTAAGTTTCTCAATGCGATGCAAAGGCATACGAAATACTAGCATGTAATATTATGTAAAATGGCATTAAACTAAACGAAGTGAAAAGCCTACATCAGCAGACAGCATGTCTCCAAACTGCAGTCTGTTTATTAGGGTTCGTCGACATGGACTCACTTGGCTCCAATCCCGTATAAATTCTCCAATTTCGCCCAACGGCCGTACATCAGCATTAACTGCCAACGAGGCAATTGGCTATCGGTTGCAATTACTACATAATAAATAGGAGTGAATGATCGGTAACAAACTTTATCCGTCACATATATATTTGCCCCGGCTGGAAATCGAGCCCCGGACTCCTCGCTTCGCAGGTAGGGTCACTAAACTATGTTTAAAATTTGTTTAAATGCTAGCGACTATCAAATTGCTACTGATATTCGTATTATAAAAAGTTTATATTTCATATTTGAAATAGGTTAATAAGGTCTATTCGATGCAATAAATAAATAGTGTTTAGGTAGGTGAATGTTAAGGGGAGTCGGAAAACAATAAATGCCGTTAAAATTATCCCAAGAGAACATATTATTAGGATTAACAACTATACAGTGTCCTTTCCCGGGTAACGAAATATCTCCATACCGAAAATTATCTAAATCGGTTCAGCGGAATAAGCATGAAAATGTAGCAGACAGACAGACAGTTACTTTTGAATTTATAATATTAGTAAAGATTATGAAATATGTATTACAAATACAATTAAAGTATTATTATTAAAGAAGATGCGTTTATTAGTAACGTAACGTAGTATGAAGTAACCCTTTGGGGTCGAATTTCGACCGCAGAGTGGGTGTCTACTAATTTTTGAATTGGCTTTTTTATGCATGACTAGCAGGATACTATGGTATTCGATTTCGATCAGACTGATTGGTTTGATAGCGCGTTATTGCAGACGCAATAATGTTGTTCGTTCCGTACGAACCATTCGTTCGCGATACGGCCAATCAACGCCGAAATAGCGCTCAGTTAACGTTTGTTCTTTATTCTGTTCATTCAGCCATTCATGACTGCTTCTATTTTTTTATCGTTGCTTCTTCTTAATTTTATATTATTATTCTTTTCAAAAAGGTTATTGTCATAACAAAAAAATCGTACGTTTTCGCTGGGGTGCTTGTAGTATTATGAGGGTGGAACATACAAAATAAAATACATGAATTACTTACTACACAAACTCATAACATCCAGCAACATTTTGAGTCACATAGTTGGATAGATTTTTTTTATTTCTAGAAGCATCCAAATCATTCGATTTACGTGATTTGTTGGTCGATTTGTTTATTATTTATCAGTCTTGCTCAAAAAGTTCATTAAAAAGTATAAAATATTAAAAAAGAAAAAGTGTTTGTGAAACCTATTTCCTACTCATAGAAAAAAACACGATTGCGAAATACTTCATATTTGTAGTTTATGAATAATATAATCTTACTACTTATACCTACGACAGTATGGACTATGGATGTACCTAGTACCTAACCCATATTATACTATTTGAAGGGTAGCCCTTAAACAAAAAAGAACAGTTAAAAAGACAACTCAAATCCGCCCCTAAGCAGTGATTGTCAGTGATACTTCACAGGGATTTGCATGTCAAAAGAATATGATACTTACATATGTACGTATTTACGCCCATATCTATAATAATAAGTCGATATACCAAACATGAACATGATTTTGATATGAAAAACAGTGCATTAAGACTCAATTTTGAATGAACTTAAATAGAATGATATGATATACATATACGTGTGCCAATGATTTAACCTTTCTTTTCTTCTTTCCCCAATGGTTCTATTTTCAACCCCAACGGAACCGATTTGCCAAAAAAAAGGTTCCCTCTTCCGATTGAGGCTACCTTTTTAAATCTTTCCGTCGCCGCTATAAGTACCGTGTTAACTGTAACAAGACAAAAGTAACAAATCCCATGGTGTAGACATGTTGCTAACATAATAACTGACCTTCAATAGGAGCCTATTCAATTGTTTATTGTTTCGTTCCCAACAAAAATTTAGACGACAGTTCATTTCATTGATCATCCTAATGAAATTGTTCTGAAAACTTCGTTAGTACCTCGTATCGTAACTAAGTTAAAGATGGGGTCTTTGGGAGGTCCATAAGGAGTCTTTGGAAGGGTCGGGATTAAAGGTGGTCAACCCTAAGTTTCAAACAAACTGTTATTTTCTCTTAAAAGTAGCAAATAATGCGGATACTATCGATCGATCTATCCTAATAACATAAGTTAGGGCTGTCTGCAGGACCATCTAACGAAGTTACCCAGCCCTATGTGAGTGGGAGAGGCGTGTTTATGTTGATAGGTTTGGATGGATATACCTTTAACTTAAATTGGAATTTCGGAAAATTATATTCGAGTATTGGAAATTAGAATTTCCTCAACATAGGAATTTAAAGATTTAAAAGCTGCAATTCTTCAGTTTACTGTCTCTTCTATAAATCAGAAATAAATTACTTTTATTTCATTCTTCCCTTTTATCAAAGCGCAGTAGTTTTGAAATAAAATACAAAAAATATATATCAAAGGAAACAATCATTTTCCACTTAACAATACCCAGCTTATTTACTATTTAGACTTAGAGAAACAAAGATGAGTTTAAATTGTTGATAATATAATGCATTATTTTTTAAAATTTATAAAACGATGTAATCTAAATATATAAAACGATGAGATATCATCAGTATTTTAAATTATGTGCAAAATAATAACACTAGACTATAAAATACATGATCGTATCCACGTAATCTGTCGTCGCATCTCGGTTCGAGTGGCTGGCAAATATTTCTCCTGTGAACCAGCCTACGAAGAGCTCTCTACTTTGATTATACAAAGACGTGATGTCTAGATGGTTAAACAAATATTGACCATAGCTGTCATATTTATTGTTATTACTTGAAACGATTTCCGACTTCTTGTTCATTATAAAATTATCTTTTAGGCTGTTATAGAAGCTAAAGTTTAAGTGTTGTCTTATATTTTATTATCCTTTATCTGCCATTTCTCTGAAAGATAGAAATTCTGTTGTACATCTGTTCATGCATTAAGTTGAATTCGCTTAATTTGTGTTAAGACTTTTTGAAATCAATTGCATAGTTTAAAAAAAAGAGTAAGTGTGTAACCAAAAATAACGATTTTGCTATTTCTGTTACCAGAAATTCTGCAGAAAATCATCAACACATTTAAGTGACTGCATTAAGAAATGAAAATCTGCATTAAAGTGTTTTCTACGTTACTATTATGAAGTAAATCAGAAAAAACGTATATTAGTATAACAAGCACAAGTCCTTATAAACTACAAGTGTGAACACTTCAAGCAAGACGATGGCATTGACACCTATAAGTAAGTACACTATTATTGAAAAGGTGACGCAAATATTATGTCATGTATGTTAAGTATAACATATGATGCAATGGATCATAAATACTGGTTTGCCATTTATACAGTATTACTATAATTATTTATTATTACTTTAAATTAGTCATTATAATTGGGATAGATATTGTCAGGTCAATGTAAAACTGTCAAATTATGATTCACTTTTTCAACTGAGATAGGAACGCTACCACGACTGCTTGTTATGCCAATAATCCGACTTCAAGAAATTTGTTTCGGCAAAAAGTGTCGTCGCAAGGGACGTTGGAAAATTAACTACCATTTGTCATCGCAACAGTAATATAATACATTTCCAATCTGTATTTTAATCTGAAATCCTATTTATGATTTACATCAATAAATGCCAGATTGGTCCCCAAGAATAAAACAAATACTAGTGCCATCGACAGCAGCATAAATCCTGCAGCTTATTTTTGGCACTTTAAAAGCAAAACTAGCGTAACCTATTTTAACGACTGCTCGTTAAAGTAAATGGACTTGTATAAAACAATAAAAAAATAATTTTCACACAAAAAAATCAAATGGGAGCTCTTGTTAGACTGGTCCCGTTAGTGGGAGTTTCACCCCATACGTCAAACGCACTCGCTCTGAGACTAATGCAGTGAGCCCCTGGATTTTGTTAAGTATTTACCCTGTCCTAAAGTTTTTGCTTCATAGCTTTGGGTTGGTCGAAATGTAAAGTTTTAAATGGAATTCGGCAGGAGATTGAGTAGAGTAACTTTAGTTATTTGGTGTTGGGCGCCAAAACAATAGTAAAAAGTAAGGTGTTATTCAATATATGAAAAGGATTGTTATCCAAAGGAAATTTTATTTTAGATTAAGTTTGGAGTTATAGCATAACACACAAAAACACATACACCCATGAACAAAGAATCACACTTTACTACAATTTCAAATACTACAATTTCAAGTACGCAAATATTTGACTACAATGCGATACTAAATTTCAATTATGATTTTATTTCTGACGACTTCAAATCAAAAGACTCAATACTATTGTTATTTTTAATGCATTTTTACGACATATCTACCTACTTAATTTGTTGTAAGTAATCGAGACTTTAATTAACATTAATATAAACCCTGTGTATAATAAAGCATAATTGTATTCTATAATACTGCTTTGAAATATTTTTTCCAATTGCTTCAAGTTTGTAATGTCGATTTGTGCCTACTGTATCGATAAAAAAGTTCCCATAATTACCAATCCTACAAGAACAGCGCATCATTACATGCCACATCATTGTGTTCATAGGGTTTTGCACGAGAAAATCATGTAGACTAGTGACGTAACCGGTATGTATCGTAACACAATAATAACTGCTATTAACCTCTAATGTAACCGTTATTTCCCATCCATACAACGATCGGTAAACCGTTGTTATGTTGTAAAAGAGTATCATCTTTTTCGCATATATAAAATACCCGTGTACAGACAAGCTTTTATTTGGTCTTCGTTGTATAGGTACATGCTAATATTATTAATGCGAAATTTACTCTGTCCGTCTGCTACCTTTTCACGCTTGATCCGCTGAACCGATTTTCATAAAATTTGGTATGGAGATAGTTTGAGATCCTGAAAAGGATACAGAATAGTTTTTATTCACTTGAGGTCATTTAAACGGTATTTTATCGTTTTTCATCTCCCATGTGGGCAAAGCCGCGGGCAAACACTAGTCATCTGTAATATACAATCATGTGATATATGAAGTTTAGATTGGGGAAATATTCGAACAAATTAGAATGAAGTCAGAAAGTGACCATAATTGATTCCATAACAAGGAAATACTAAATTATAAACAAAATCTTAAGATTTAAGTAGAAATACAATTTATTATCACTTCCGGTTATACTTTTTTAGAGGCGATAGATCTCAGTTCTCAAGGATAGCAACACATCTGTGGCTGAATTAGAACGACACTTACTAACAATTACTAACTGGACTAACTAGTCCCTGCCCTAACACTGCCTGCCCTAGCTAGTTCTCTTACATAGTAATTAACTAACCAACTAATGTACTAAAACCCATATTTTGCTTTGAATCAACAAGAAACACAATACTATCATAAATAAAAGGCCATTGAACTTGTCAAATCACATGCGGGTAAAGCCGTTTCGCCAAAAGAACTGCCGTTATAATGTATGTACATATATCATTAAATCCGTATCTTAATTAAAACACTAAATAGGACAAAAACGTTGAACATAGATTTAATTATTGTAATCGCATGTGGGCGAAAACTGGTTCCACAAAGCTCCCGCGACCGTCATTCAGTGATCAGCGGACCGGCAGCGGCGCGGCGAGAGTGTCAGCGGTCGTTGTCAGAACTGTCTTGCCATGTAGCTGTGTACCAAAACTCTGCCAACACTATCGTTATACACTTGGGGACAAAAAAAGTAGAAAATAATTCGTACATATTTTTTTAGGGTACACGTAGTTCACCAAGTACTTTACTCCTCCGAGGTCAAAACAGACTTTTGTCTCTTAATGAATGCATGTGCGTTTTTCTGTCTATCACAAGTTAACACGTCTTAAATATTTTAAGACGTGTTAACGTCTTATAAATTAGTAAACACTGACAGCGCGCACGAAAAAGTGTCCCGATCCGCCTGAGGGTGATGTCAAAGCTACCAGTTAGAATAGTTCTGCTACTGGATTGCCGCCACACTTCGAGAACTTTTACAATTACCCCCGCTCACCTCGACGGAAACCATTACTTATAACAAATGTTGAATACGCGACAACGTGTTTTCATCAATGTTTCTTTATGACGTTATCACGTAAAATTATTGTCTGTTAACCGACTTTACGGACAACCGATTTTTTTTACGGGCGTATTTTCGCATGTCTCCAAAAGTCTTAAAACGGTCAAACATTAGTTAACCTCAACAACGTTTATGTAATTTGTGGTGAAAACATATCACACAAGAACGACAAATTTTGAGCGTAAAATAGGAAATGTATAAATTATTTAACAGTTGTTTATTTAGAGATTGTGTCACGTTGACACATCGAGCATATAACTCGATGCGTTGACATGACAACTGCGACCGACCCAGAGCAAGGCCCAAATCAGTACTAGGATTTTAGTCCAGTTAGCAGAGGGATGAATTAAGAATGTTAGGTGGTCAGTTCATTAGCAAGTATAAAGACTGGAGCTGTTACTGTACTGTACTGTTAGTGGTAGTCCTGTTATTTGTTGTTAGTACGTGTTTCGGTTATAGTCTCAGAGAACCAGAAATTACGCTAAATCGCTTTAATTTTTGACAATTTTTCCAAACTATTGCAGGTTCTTCACAATCGTACCACTACATTACTTCTTTCTTCTTGTAAAAATGAAACGTTCTGTCAATTTTAAACGACATACCTATTTACCTTAAATATTTTAAGCGTTTTTACTGTCTAAGTAATGGAATGGAATTTCTAAACAAAAACTCTAAACAAATCTTTCATCACTTGTCGTTACATTAGGCCTACTAAGATTAGAGAAATTAATTCACGGCCTTGAATTATACTTTTTCTCGACTGCAAGAACGTGAATTAGGCACAATGTCAGCGGCGCTCAAATTGCAAATGCGGAATTATGCAAATGAGTAGTTTTACTTTCTTCATGGTTCAACTGGCAATGGTTACAGAAATGTTAGCCATTGGGACGGATTAGTAAATATTTAATTAGATGCTTGTTAAAGTAGATTAAACATGAAGTTATGAGCTCCACGGTTTGTGTCAGCTGCACCGCGATTATTGGATCGCTAGTGGCAAAATTTCCTAAAGGTTTCCACGGTTTGTAGCCCTCATTTCGTAAGCTTTCAGTGACTTGCAAGGCGCAACAAACCCTTGGTTCCGGTGTCTATCGTTAGGTAGCAATCGTTGAACTATGTTCAAGATCTTTAGGTATCGACAACCCTACGATGTTTGGTTTGCCAAATAACTGTATGCCTAGTCCGCACTGGAGTTTAATTAATAGCATCGTTATTTTACGTGTGTTGCATGATGTTCTGTTTTAAGTTGCTCAGCAATATAATTATTAATATAATAACTTATAAAAGATTACAATTTAACGATTTATGAATATTTTAAATAAATACTATTACTAAATACCTTGGTACTGAAAGTAAAGTTAGGCGCCATAATTGTGCCTGATAATAAAAATAGTTTCACTGAGGCCTGAATAACAAACCCGATTAGGTGCCAAGTGAGGCCAAGTAGTCCCGCATTATTTGCGCCAAAATTATTTCGTGTATCTTCATTTCTCTCGCGTCGATTTTCACCCGTGATAAAAAGTGGTGTTATGAGTTTCGTGAGAAAGTCCGTTTGTTTCAAGTTACGAGGCTCAGTGAGAGTTCTGTTTTTATTGCGTTCAAAGTTCATCTAAAACGAGACATATTGTAGTAAAAGTATTCGTTTTATGAATACTAACTAGTAGATAAGGGGGCCTAAATGACAACGTTTTTGTGCAAGATTGTACCGTGCTTAGAGAAGATATGGAACTTCTTGCGATAGGGTTCACCATGCTAATTATACCAAGGATGAACTAAAGTTGTTCATAGCGATCTTTTACAGACAACCTTTCAATAGAAGTAGGAAACAAGAGAGGGATAGAATAGAGAGAGAGAGAAGACAGGAAGTCAGAGATAGAACACTTTTCGAAAAAAATATATGCATGACTTTTTTTAATTAATTTATTATTTACTATATTACTATATAATGTCTATCAATGTTAAATTTTAGAACAAAAAGTTTTGAATCTAAAATAATAACTGTACGGTAACTGTTAAGTTAAACCACTAGAAAGTACACAGTTCCAACTGTGTTAGTAAGGTTAGGTCGCGTGCGGTCGACCGCAAGATCCTTGCAGCCGTCACTGATACGGGCCAACACGTTACCTGGTGACATAACGGGAAACCAGAACGTTATATGTACTTTTGTTGCCAACTGTAACATTCTAGACTTTTAGAGCTATCACTTTGTAAACACGACCTGATAAGACGGCATACTAAAGGTTGTACATACAGCGCAATTTCTATAAGGCTTCGTCCATTAATGGGCCCTACAAGGCACACGTCCTTCCTCATAACTAAGGAGGGAGGTCTAGAATATATCCCACTGCTGCTCCAGTTTGAATTGGTCAAAGGGTTAGTGAACAACCTAAGTGTTGGAAGTTTTATACCGAACTAAGGCTTCCTACGCTATCTAAAGATAATAAACGGTACCAACGCCTTCAGGTGTTCTCCAAAGCAGGGAATCCCTTAATAAATCTGCCATCAGCAGTCACATAACCCTGTTCCATGCCTGTAATTAAATAAACCAGACGAGTGTTTACGATCGCTAACTATGATCATAAGAACTCGACTAGATTAATCGGTGTGGTATCCACGTACCTTCACTCTAAGAGACCACTTTTAACTAGTAAATTCAAAGCAATAAAAAGGCATATCGATCTGACCACTCCTTTACGTGAAATGAACCATCTCAGTCCTTAGTGGTAGCAACACATCTGTGACCGAATTAGAACGAGACTTACTAACAATAACTAAGTGGACTATTATTAACAACAACTAACAGGACTAACTATCAATAACAGTCCCTGTCCCAATTCTCATAGTTACTACCAAATTAACCTGCTAACCGGACTTTTGAGTCTTGTTCTAAGTCGGTCACAGTTGTCATGAGCGACAGCGGGAGGCTGTCGTTTGCTACCTTAATTCCATAAAAACAGAACAAAACGGTAATTTGAACTACCGCAGCACCAATATAAATTATGTATTTATCACAACAAAAACAGATCTATACGGTTAATGAACCTAAACAAACTTTTTCGTTCTAAACACCAGTTTCTAGTACCTATTTAAAATTATTATAATAAGCATATCCACTGACCTAGCACCAATTTATTGCGACAAACACAGAACAGTACGGTCAATGAACCCAGACAGAGTTTATGCAATATCACAGACCTTACAGAAGCTTCATCAGTCGGCACGTCTGCAATGAACTTGACGTTTGTTTACACGGAAGACAGCTTTTTTTCCGCAAACTTTGAAAGTCGAAAGCTAGGAAATTGTTTCCAGTTAGATATTGGAAAGTAGAGTAGACTATGCAGTTATAAATTGTTTAAGTTTTTTATCGGCTCGCCCACGACCGTGGGGAGTTCTCGTAAAAACGCAGTTATGTTTCCGGTCAAATGTCTGCACAAATATGTGACGAAAACATACATATAATTATGTATATGAATACAATCATCTTTGTGTTTATAATCAAAGACAATCATATGTAAATAATAAAAATGAATATAGAACATTTATATTTTTGCTTCAAACGAGACATCAAATTTGACAACGGCATAATTGAATAAATAATAAGTTTCCAATTGCCACGGGATAGTAGGACGATAACTTGCAAGTATTAGCTACCATTTACATATACCTAAATACATTGTATTGAAACTTTTATCCTAATATTGTAATGTAATATTGTAACGGTAAACTAAAGAGGAAAACTACAAACGCACACGAATATACGTATTAGCGACGATGTAAGTGAAATTAGGTATATACGAAAAGTCGAGCAAATGTTTTCCGCAAAATTAAATTTCAATAAATCCATCAAAATCAGGGAGCCATTGAATTTAGCTGGATAAAGAGGCATTACCCTATAATTGGTTCGCGAGTAATTATTATAAAATTTGTCAAGTCAGACGTTCAGAGGGGAACGAAACGAGGGTCCGCTGCATTCCTACTACAGACCTTTATAACATAAAAGGTAGCGTATATACGCTAGTTACATATATAACCAGTTACATATTTAACTAGTTATATCACATCATTTTCTTAATACCGTAACTTGTAGTCCATTAAAATGTAACATTTTTTGGGCTTAGCGTGCATTTGTCAGAGGACGCAATTTTATTTTTTAGATGTAAGGAGGTTAGTGTAAAGTTAAATAAATCCAAGTGTGTGGGGTCGCAACACTTGTCCTGCGGCCATCATCGGGGAAACAAGGGTGCAGATGGTTTTTATGGTTTATCTGGAAAACTATTGGCCTTACATAAAATTGGTGAAACTTTATTCGTTGCACATTAAATTCTCTACTACCTGCGTCGGGCACCTTTAAGTCGTAACTTCTCAATGGAATGGAAACGGAAACTCACGGAACCAATAAGTGACTGGAGCAATAAATAAATGAAAATTTAAACAAAACGAAAATTTAAAAAAACGTGCGTAGATCAATTGGGAGCTTGCCAAGCCAATTTTTTTTCTTTCTTTCCACTTCTTTGCCTTTGCGATCAAAAGCAACTTCTAACAATCAGTAGGTCATTCAAAAATGGCATCGTTATTTCCTTTTAATGACGTAACCGAATTACTTCCTCATAACTTACTCTTAAAAGACGTTTAAGAGTAGGCACTCTTTAAAGACGTATTAACGTAATAATAACCTTCCTTAAACTGATAACATCGTAAAGTTTATAACTTAAGCCGTGCTAAAGGGTACCATTGTTGACAGCTCCTTGAGTGACGCCTCTAATTACATGGTCCCGAGTATACGTCACTCAACACACGACGTATCTCACACCTTCACACATATTGCACGAAGTATTTCATGTAAACAACGATCTTAAGATTTTTATAACGGATCTAACACGAAAGATATGTAGAACATAATTATAAACACGTCTTCAAAGACATAACTATTAAAAATAACACTATAAACAACAACACAGATTCTTCTTCGAAAAAACTAACTGAATGAAAACTAAAATATGAAATAATTATATTTTAATTAGAAATATGTGTAATTATTTTCCTACCTGGTTCGTAGGCGGCACGTGGCGCGGATAGAATGGGGTAACAAACAAAACAACTCATAAACCGGTTGAATGTGAATCGGCCTTGCACACGTTAGGTTCCGTACCACCGAGATATTAACTCCAATTATTTATAACCAAATATAAAATAGAAAAGCTTATTTATAAGTTTGCTTTTATGGTATTGACTTATGTTTTATGGGGATATTTTGGAATCTAACTTTTTTATTATATGTTGTGATAGCGGTAACAGTAACATGCATTCAGTATCTAATAATTTCAAATGTGTACCTATTTATGTTCAACCTACATTCTCATGGCGTACTGGCTTGAGTAAACAAAACCTCTCATGCTTGTAAAAATACCGTTTTCAATTTGAATAAAAACTGTACGGAAACATCTATAATTTAGACAAAAGTTTTGTAAAGGTGTATTCACAGTACACCTGTTGTACAATTAAAACTTTTCAGACGCATAGCGAGTCACGTGCAACGCCCGACTGCGGTGGTATTCGGTTCCAACATTTTTCGTACGAATCGAAAAACCCTATTGTAGTATTTAAATTACGCGAAGTATTTATAAAGTTTAAAGCTTTCCCGGCTATACGAAATTTGTAAGTTAATTGAGCTGATTCTTTTATTGAACTTATAAAGTAAAATGTAAATTAAATATTCTGACAAAGAAGTTACATCCAACAACAAGCCGTTAGGACAAGTTTCAACATTAATTAGTAAGAATTTTGCTAACAATAGCACTGAATTTTTTATTCTGAGAAACCATTAAAGTGTCTGGTATTTTCATTCGCTAAAAGTCCTTTAACGCACCCCGTTTAGTTTAAGACGTATGTAGCTACTTGTCCGGGATATAATTCCCCTGCGCAATTTCCTATAACTAACATGAACAGCCAAGTTGACGAATTTGCAGAAATATTTTTACATGTCACCGAGTTCTTTAGGTCAATAATAATTAAACATCGCGTAAAGCTGATAAGATAAGATATGTACTTATGATAGTTAATACAAACTTTATTCCTATTCACTTCTTCCGCTGCATAAAAATAGGAGCAGGAACAAATTATTTGAGTTGCGTGATAAGCTAAATTTCCCACTGTGCCACACTTCTTCTAGCGTTGCAGAACTATAGGTTACACGCACGCCTCTGGTGAATGATGCAACTTTATGTCATAGCTAACTTTATTGATGAAGGAACTCATAATGTTAGATTACGGAAAAAATCACAATTTCTTTGCACAGTAAAAACGTAAGTTGTAGGTATTCAATTCACCTGAATTGGAATCTGCTGGATTAGAGAAAATATATTCGGATGCAATAAATAAGGGGTATTTAAATATGAGAAAATGAACGCCAACACTAAGATTATACGTCTTACTCTTTCAACAAAGGAATTTCTAATGCCAACCGTTTATGTAAATAATTCAAGTTAATTTTCGTAAATTGAAATTTTCTTGTAACGTATAACATTATGAAAATTTGTTTTGACTTTTTAATTACACTTTGTGTCCAATGTAATCATATTTTCAGTTTTGACACCCCTTTCCACATTGCCTGGGTAAACTGAGCGTGTTATGTTGACGTCAATCACAAATTCTTATCTTGGATCGGTACTAAACGGCATAACGTACAATTATTTACGCTTTTAACCGTTTTGTTTGCATGGAGCTCTTATTTGCGATTTTAATGATTTACATGTACTTAATCTGAAATACGTACGTATGTAAAAGATTATAGTAAAGGCAGTAAAATACGCAAATTGAAATTAAACACTCTTCGTGAAACGAACGTGAACTTCGTGAACGATCTTTGTTAGTACATCGCTGTAAAACTAACTACACCTGGGATAGGCTTGGTGACATTTCTAGTTTTCTAACAAATAGACATACTAAACCTTACCATAAAGTATGACCGCTAATATAATAGCATGCTAGAACATGATTTCATCGCCCGCAGTGCGCCAAACGGCGCTGATCACTTTCCACGACCGAAGCCATCTGTTTTCCTTCCTCGCCGCACAGACTAATTAATTATGTTTACGTCTAAACGTGTTATTACGTCGTAATTGAGTACCTTAGTGTGGAAAGAGCTTTACTGCACTATGTTTGACTTTGTTGAAAGTGTTGGCAATAATGAATATTAGTTTTTATGATATGAATTAAGAGATTGCGGCAAATATAAGTGAGGAATTCTCGTAGCAATCGCTATTTCAATTTTTGTTTACGATGAAGATAATAACATTTTAATATGCCACAAGTTTATATGACATCATACATTAATAATACATATTATACAATGATACATCTAAAAATCATTACGGAAATGTAACATTTTCAACATGATTAGGGATAATTTCTTTTTGAATTTTTGGCTTTCACTGATAGTGATGAGTTATCTAGTGATGTGTGATTGGAGGTTCAAAATTTTTTAGATCCTTATATCATTGTCGCAGCCACACAATTGGACAATTATAGTCCCACTGTTGGGCGAGGGCCTCTACAATTTGAAAGATAAGGACATGGTCCATTACACTGGCCGAGTGCGGATTGGCAGACGTATTCTTCATTCAAAACCGAGATTCTTTCAGAAATTTAGATTCGATCACGATGTTTTCCTTTACTGACGCAAGTGACATCATTAATTTGTAGTAGGCACATGATCATGGAAATTAAAAAAAATGCGAGACGTGCAGGGTCAAGCAGCGGCGTTCAATCGATTTAACATATGACTTCAAATAAAGCACCTTATTCCGGGATCATTAATGGTATGGATTGGTTGAAGTGATGAGCCACGATGCCGTAGTTTGAGTTTCGAATAATATTTGTAAGAACCATTTTCTAATGAATTTCATTTGACTACATTACCACCGTCAATGTTTCTCGGACTTCCGTTGACCGGCAGAGAATGATTTAGGACTTAGTTCCTTTTAGTTTTGTAAGGTACAAAAGTTTACAAAAAAATGTTGTAAAATTAGGGAACTATTATTTCAAAAATATTATTCGGTATGGTTCAAAAGATATTTTGATGTCGATAACTCAAAATCAAACTCCAACCCATATCATCAAGTTCATGAAGGTATTTACGAGTATTTAGGTATATACTCAAGAATGTATTTTTTTGCATTTACCACCGATTCGTTTCGTTAATTTACCAGTATTGGCTGTTGGTATTTAAACATTACATCCCTAGTACATAATCGGTACATAATGGTGTGCGGCCACCCCGACGCGATGGCTGCGTGCCTGTGGGCAGAGCCGGCGAAATATTACCGCCGTTTCTGTTTCTGATGGTTTTATTACGACGCTTATTTTGTTTTACGTGCAATACGGATCTCATTCTTTATATCGATGGGAATAGAAAAATGAGTAGGAGTCGTATATACTCCTTCTATAATAATTCTATAATATCTTTACGACTGCTACTCATTTTTCTATACGGACGGACAGAATTTTTATTGGAACGCTTAGTTATGTGTACTGTCGGTGTGAAATTATTTTCTGCTTCTCATATTTTTAATTGGATTTTTATTTGATTTAATACATGTGATAGATTTATATAGAGCAAAACAATTAAGGATTGTTTATAATGTGTTAATAGAATAAGCCTTTAAAACCTCTGGAAGTACCTACTTAACTAAAAAGTTAATGAAACTTTTAAAATACCCAAATTCATTATAGACCAAAACTTTTCCCTTTCTCCAAAAGCACCTGACAATGAACAAAATGATATTGAAAATTTCTAATTAACGCCAAGCTCTTCGATAAATTTCAACAAAAAAGAGCGATCTAATTAAGCAACCGCTCACAAACCTAAACGATGCCGGTGCCGGTATTGAAAGGCCTTGTTGATAGTTTGAACGACAGCCAATGATTAGAGAGCTTTATAATTATCGGCGTGAACAAGATATAGAAAAGTAAAGGCATGTGTTCAATTGCTATAGGATAGCGAGCAGCGAGTGCAATGAAGAAATATAAGTACAAAATCTATTTAAAATATGACCTAATCTATTAAACGTAACAGCGAAAGCAAGACGCAGATAGGTAAGATAAATTAAAAAATATATGTTACTGGCCTGTTAAAAACAAAGACTGATTGCTAGACAAAACCAACAGCTTTTGGGAAGCCTCTGAAAATGATGTCATAGACACTCGTATAAATATTGAAGCTTTTATACTCAATGCACAGTACAGAGTGATTCACAATTGAGGACTGTGGTGGCGATTGTCTGTTGCAAATTGGTTATTTGTTTTGCTTCCAATCCCAAAAGGTCTTAGACATTAAAAATCCTGATCCAAACGAACCCAAGACTTTGCTTTACTGAATTAAGGGATACAGCTACGGATTTTTTTCTCTTAACCTGTGGCCATCTTTTTAAACACCAAATGTCGATAATTACGTACCAATATGAACGTATCCCAGTTTAACTTCATGAAAATAATTTAAACAATATAAGCTCGGCTCCGAACAAGTTTGTCAGCATTATAAAGAGTTGAATAGTAGCTCTCGTGTATATCAGTTTACTCGGTTAAAAAACGCTGTCAAATATACGTACAACTATAATCTTTAATTTATGTTTTGGTTTTGAATCTCTACTTGTTGTCATCTTAATATCAGTTATCGTTTACCCGGTCTTTATCAGGCCAATTATTACAGTTACAATCTTGTTGAGAAAAGCGATAAGTCCGGTCCAGATCAGCATCGAAAGGGAAAACGATTATTGAATTATGATACCGACGATGATAGTAATTGGGATTACACGTATTTTATTACGGCAATTACGATTTATGACACAATTTCGTTACGAAGACTGGTCTTTCGTTTGTATACTAGGAGCGGAACTTCCGTGCGAGTAATTTAGTGAACATAATTCAATTAGGAAAAGCTTTGGTGCTACGGAAGACGCTATAAACAGATCATTGATGTTAATCATTTACCGTATAATGTTGAAATTACACAGAATATAGCAGAGGAAAATTTGTCCAAAGAACTTACCGAAAAAATATTATTTGAAAAAAGTAAGTCATCAAATTCTAGCAAATACTAAAACAGGTAAAGGTACAGTGAATCATTGACCATATTTAGGCCTAATTTTTTTCCAGGAAATACTATGGTGATGTTTTACAAGCCCATTGATGAGAATTAGAGTCATGGTGCATTAAAGTCCATTAAAATTATGTATGATTTTAAATGTAAAATTTAGATTATGTATTCCGAAAGCTAGTTTTCAAACATGTTTTACTGAGATATTCCGTAGAATTGATTAATTATTGATTTGATTAGAATTTATAAATAATGAAAGAGTAATATGTCCCTTGTATAAATAATGCGCTATATTTTATTGGTGAAGGAAACGAAAAGATTGATATTTACCAGAAAACATGTAAGTTACTGACAGCACTTAAGCTTATAAGAAACTAGTGTCTTGTGTGTTTAATACTCCTGGCATGCAAGATCAAAATATGCTTTACTTTTTCATTCCCACTGAACTTTGAATCAAAGCGCTAAGTTGCTTTGATTATTTTCTTGATTTGATGGCAGTAAATTCCCAAGGGATGCCAAGTTTTGCCAACTACAACTTAAAGATTTCACTGGTAGTATTCGAACCGATATAAGTAACCTGTGAGAAAAGTATAAAAATTAAAGACAGCTATTTAGAAAGCAAAGTGAATAATGCGCAATGATTATGTAGAAATTGATTAAAAATTATTCAATATGCTTAACATGTCAATGTCCGTCGCATCGAATCATGACGCATCTGCTTATCCTCTCTGGTCTAGTGTTAAGAAAAAGATAATTAAGATAATAGAAAGACCTATACACTTTGTTAATTAAACAATGTAACGTTCGCAGGTAACATTGCTGTACGTAATAAAATCCTCTGAGCGGAACTAACTTTCAAACTTAACCTTTTCACTGTCGCACCTCGGGGCGTCGACATAATGATGAGACACTCGCGACCTCGCGACGCATGTGATATGTGGCTTGCAAATAGTCTATTATTAATTAGGTTGGTCTTAAAGAGATGAAGTGATTGATCCAAAGCTTCTATCAGTAGTAAGTGATCGATCGAATTAAGTAACGTTTGGCGCAAACTAAAGGTACTACATTTCATAAGCGCTTGATAAGTTGCAGATTATTATCTCATTCGCTGTTTAATCCTTGCCAAACAATTTCATAAATTATTTTTGTTGCATGAATTCGGACGGGACTTGATTTTTTATAAATAAAAATATTTCTATAAAACTTGATGTTCTTTTCATGATTTTATTTATTAGTGACAACCCAAAAAATTTAAACCTATAGTTTGTTTCATCTGCCTACTAAGAATTTTAGTAAAACATTAAAAATGTATGTATGATATAACATTATGAACCTTTATTACAAGAACTGTGTTCAGTGATCTTAACATTCGATAAAAGACAGCAAATTTACAATTTACTGCTATCATTTGTAATGCCATAATGCATCAGTGTGATCAGAAGTGGGGTCGTAAATCGGCACAGCGAAGGCAATAAAAATGGAAACATTCATTCGTCTTCCAAGACCTTCATAAGACCCATAATCTTTCAAAATCACGAAGACAAGACTCTATAGAAGAGCACATAAGTCTGAATCTTGATTGGAGAGGCAGAGTGTGGTAGTGGCAAAAGTTCTACATTAGCCTTCGTCGTAACTTCAATGCACGCGAGCAATCAGTTTGGTTTGTGATAACCATCTGCCGAATGCAACCGAATCGATTACGATGCATATATAAAATAACGACAACTTCTTGAAGAATTTACATACAGTCTTTATAAGTAATGGTATAAGATTTAAAATTCGTTGGCATATTCCTGTACGACATTAATAATTTCTTGTAACATTTAACTGCAGAGCACCAGAAAAATGGAATGATTGAGGAGTTAAAATCATTAACAAGTAGAAAAAAATGTATGGCATTCGTAATTTTGATGAAGTGATAAATAATTTTTCCAAGTTTACAAACTTCGATTGACGGATAATACTTACTCGATAATAGAATGACTATTTTGGTTTTATTAGATTGTTCAGGTGTCTAATAGTAATGAAAACCGAATACACAAAGTAAAATCACTAGGTATATTATTGTAATCGACGTTGGCTCGAGTCAGTGACCACCCAGTAGTTGTGGAGATTGGAAACGTAGTCCCTAGCAAACACAAAAATAGCAAACTAAAAATCATTATTTTAATATACTAGAGGTTACCAAAACGCTTATGAAAGTATTTTGTTTATTTGCCTTATAATGCCAATTTGTAAAGTTGAGAAGAAATGGCGAAGGAAACTTTAAACCCCATAACTAAGTATAAGTTTGTAATGTTAGATGTATGTATTTTAAAAGTAAAACTCGATTGGAATCGGCTATGGCGTTGTTTGTTTCAAAGCTTCTTGTCATTCTTATATTCATCCAAACACTATAAGTTATGTTTTCCCATAATTGTATTTCATAAAGTGCTCCAAAAGAAGAAGTCGGAAGTTCAGTCAGAGAGAAACTTATTATTATAAAAGTGTTGCTCCTACTGCGAAGAGACCTACAGGGCTTCTACAATCTTCATTTTCACTTTAAGCTTTGACTACAGAATACAAGACAAATCGCTCGCATTAAACAATAAAAGCATTATACATAATACGTCATAATGCACCGAGGACAGGTCTGTGATAGAAAGCGTAGGCAAGTCACGACATGCCGGAGGAAAATCGCGCAATAAATTGCTGCGCATAATTGCATACAATCGGGGGAACTGTGACATCATTAAATACCTTTGTAATTTCAGAGCGAAGTGAGGAAGCAAATCATGTGTTTGGACACTCTGAAACTCCGAAGGGCATCGTGAAATTCACACGGCATAAGAATAAGCAGCTAAACTTGTCATTAGTATAATCATGGTAATCACGACATGCTTCTACTTTTTGATTATCGACTACCTAGGTGAGTAATGGCATATTAGATATTTAACGATTTTTATCGTTAAATATTTTGAATGATGATATGGTAAATGTTATCTTTATGAACTTAAACCCCTTTAAAGTCCAAGCAGCTAAGAAAAATACACAAGTAAAATGATTAGAAGCTATGTTTCAAAGGTAAGTAAAGTAAAGGAACCGTAGCAAGTAGTTTATGGCACCATTTTCCATGAGACAAAGAACCAGAAACCAAAGAAGAAGAAACAAGGTTTGGTTCTTGGGAAGAGCAAAGAGATTTAAATAACTAGATATTTGGTATGACGATGAACAGAAAACCGCTAATATTATGAGGAACAAAGTGTGGAAACTAATACAAGATCAAGAAAGAAAGGTAATAATGTGGTTGAACTACTTTACAGAGAAATGTTGCAAGAAATTATAGCCAGGCATGTCAGTAGTAAGATCTCTCGGACATGATGATACTGGAATTAATTTGAAGCTGGTAACCAGTTACGCAATTAAGAATGGAAATAGAGAATAGTGTATGTAAGTCTACATAATACCTACAACATTTTTAACACAGATAGATGAAGCACAAAATCTTACAAAATATACGAGTACTTAAAGAAAACAGATTTTTTTCTGAAATAAAATGCTTTGATAAATGTAAGTTTTAAAATAATATCTAGTTCTACATTTTTATTGATTTGATTTTAATACATAATACTATTAAAGAGACTATACTAGGGACACTCGTAACTCATTTACATATACTTACATATACTCGTGTACAATAAGCCAATATATAACGCATGTCAATACATAAAAGAAATTAATATGCTTCATTATCTAGTACCTATACTCGTACCTGTTGAAACTGCCACTTACAATGTAACTGATTGTGACTCTTGTATCTTTAAAAATAAAGGTGACGTTTTATCCAAGAATGAAATTAAACAACATTACAATTTCGTAACACTTAATTAAAGAAAGGCAATGAGTCATTTTCAGTTCAGCGTCCTTGCTTCGAAACAGTGTCATGTTTTAATGAGGTTGAAAGCATACACTTGTCATAATCATAATAAAAATCGTATTAAAAAGAAATATGGAGTAACGTTCATGTTAATTTTTGCTCAATTTTTAACACTATTTTTTAAAATGGGATTATTCATGGTCGTGCCTTTCATTGTCATTTCATGTTGTGGGTAATTTCGTCCTCATAGTCCTTTAGTTTCTTATAACTGAAATTAGAATAATGTGATAATACGACGAATTAAAGTTATTTGCAAATTGATTCAATGAATAAACTGGATTTATGTATATCATAAGTTATTGCGAATGTAGGTTATGATGATGGACATCATTACAGAATTTTATTTAGAATGTAAGCCGTTTAAGCTCTGTTTTCACCAAATTTTGTGTCAAAAAGTGAAAATAAAACAAAACCAATACTCAATAGGTCAGGTTTCGAAATAACTAGGAAAAATAAAGGTCAAAACAGAAACACATTCTTTGGATAAAGCTTCCTGCGGAGATAATCAAAAGCCATTTCATAAGCGACATTGGTAAACAATGGTTGAAAACCAACAATTTCAACAGCTTATTGTAACCAAAGAATAACACAAATGAATATAGAATTAGATTTATTGTTAATATCACTTATACAGAATTGATTTCGACCATGCTTTGTAACATAATAGATGTAAAGCAATTGTCAAAACAAACAGATTTAATTCTTAACGCAACGATTTACCAATATCCCATTATTATTGTGAAAATATTGTTTAAGTAATTTTCATCACAAAGAAACATTAATACGTTTAATAAAGTACGTGATAACTTTATTGGTTAATCAAGTAAGTGTGAAATGTTTGATAGATGGCATAAAGTTTGGTCCATTATTTTAGGGAATTGTTTCTCAACCGGTGTTCCGCAGAACATTCGTGAACACTGTAAGAAATAAATACTAAATAGTATTAGCATAACTCCCATTTGGTAGTCCCATCCCGTTGGTATTTTAAGTTTATAAATTAAATAGTGAGTAACAACAGAACTAAGTCGTCAGACAAGTCACAGATAACGCTTGATGCATGAATTAATGGACCACGTATTTAATTTCGCCACATCGGTATCAAACAGTTGGCAAACTAATTCAATTACTTGATTGACACACAGTCAATTTGATCACTCGCCGTTGACATTAACGTTGCACTCACTGTAGGACACGCCTTTGTCAATTACCTGAAAGCAAACAATCATTTCATTACATATCTTTATTTAATCAGAATAAAAGTTTAGTATCATTGCAATAACATCACGATGTTAATTAACAAATAAAGTTAAAAAAAGGCCTTTCCTTTTTTGTTACTAACTCCGAAACTATTAATAATTGAGAAATTTTAAAAAAAGCTCCTCAAAGAGGTAGAAATTTCGAATAAGAAAGACTAAACTCCCGGAGTTACATCTTCATTATCTATAATTTAAATGTAACTCTTAAAATAGGGCTACGGGTGGCCGTTACAGCGGCACGCGCCGCTTCTAAAGTGAGGACGCCCCAGAAAAGATGTTTTTGAGCAGTAAATATTAAGTTCTTTTTTTTAATTTTGGTACTCGAAACCATTTGCAAAGAAATTATAAACCAAATTAATTGGTTTATTCTTATCATTTGTTATCGTTGACAAATCTGTCTACTTGTCTGATAATGAACAATAATAGCGTTGCATGTGAATAGCATACACATTGTCTGTCGTTCTCATGCACCGGGTAACCCCGTGTGAACAGCGTAGTATTGTTGGTTTCTAACTGACGCATAATAGTCGCGACTGCTATTGCCGTCATTAAGCCACTCGTGTGAGACGATCCAGCTCCTGATATATTATTTTAATGAGAATATCAGATTAATTAGTACGATTTAGGAAGTTCTATAATAATGTGATTGTTGAAATTACCGTTGTTATAAGATTTCTCTGTGCACTCCTCATGTCAAGTCATGGAATTCACAAACAGCACCCAAGCATCACTCTGTTAATAGAACTTTGGTCTATAGTTCTTCATAACAGTGTGGTCCATATGTTGCGACACGCTAGATTTTTGACAAATGCTACGGATAAAGATACCTAAGTATACCAGAACAATTGAAACAAGCAAACAACCGACCCTTTGCTTGGTTGTCTGTTAGGAAGCACGCGGAAGAACACATATTGTACACACACATATATATTACGCATTGTACTGTAATATTTAACAATGAATATTGATATTATAAGTGCGGCGTTTTTTTTATCCGGATATATTATTTAAGTATTCGAAATTCGAAAAATAATTTAATGTAACAAATATACTTTTACTACTATTATGTAAATAAGCATTATTCAAATTCAACGTCAATTTCTTTCCTCGTATACAACAGGAAATTGACCTAAGTAATTCGCGGACAAGATAAGCTTAACCTTACCGTCAGCACATTCTGTATAACGAGAACATAACACTTATCAATTTCCTAGAAACTGTTGGTGGTAACTGACATAATGTTTGTTGTGGCATTCAACGTTAAATAACTTTAGCCGATCACGATCTTAGCAAATCGTTAAGTCTTCAATAAAGGGTTTTACACGGCGTTTGATGAGGAGAAAATTGTCTAAAAAGTATATTATGTCGTAATGCTCGTTAATGTTGTCGGGAAATTACTGCGATGTTACTTGTGATGTCTACGGTTCAGAAGAAATTGTTCAATCAATCGGCAATTTACAGATGACTTAGTTCACTTGGTATTGGGCATGCCGACAGATAGGTACCGGGTTTGATTCCGCTCTAGCTGTAGTTTGGCTTCAACCCATTAATGGCCCACTACTGAGCACAACTCTCTCCCCATACCTCAGGAGCCCTAGAGCATACTCCACCACGCTGTTAAAATGCGGATTGTAGCTGTAGTTTAATTAGTACTAAGCTAATTGTGATTTTATGGCAGCAGTCCAAGACAACCTTATCTGATCGATGGACCATGGTGAAAAGCTTTTGAGTGACGTTAGGTCCTTTACCAAGCAATTTCACTCCGACATGACTCGTGCATAGTTGTAGGTTATTTTGCCGATCCAGCGAGCTCAAACTCTCCTTCTAAAATTAACCAAGAAATGTTTCATATATGTTTCGCTACCAACGCCGAAAAGCCAGTAAAAATGCCTCCTTGTACCTCGCTTCCGTCGTAACGCTTCGGTGACCACCATCCACCACCACTTAGCTATCTAATATACTAACTCAATGATGACGAGACACCTGTACTCATACTCAGTAGTGGGACATTAATGCGTTGAAGCCACAGTATATTTTAACTTTTAAGCAAGAAGTGCTCACCTTTCTTGTTAATTCCAATAGCTCAACAAACGGATGTATGCGTACGTAGGTAAGTAATAAAGAGATTACGTTCCCACACGATTGGGATCGTATCCGCGCCAGCGCTGTCGAATGGCACACAAAAAGTCCAAATTGTTTTACAATTTCCTCAACTAACCCGCAATGAAGTAAGTTCATCAATCAGCCTTTCGGAATTTGCGTGCAGTCCTCATGAGCTTTACCTCCAAATGGCATAAGAAACAGTTCCTTACAAACAATTTTAAACTCAATTAAGTGTACAAAGGCTTCAAATTCAACTGTAGGAAACAAATACATGTGTCATAATACCAAATTGAAAAATAAAAATAGTATGTAAGCTATTAAAACCTTTTTACTTACAAAAGAATGTGAGTCGTGTAAAAGCAAATCGTTAGTAAATCGTGACTTATTGTTTTGTGTTATTTAATTTGGAGTTGTTCGATCGTGAGAGAAAAGTGTTAGTTTGGTAATTGTTTGTTTGGAGAAGCTCTCGGTTGTGTTTGTATTGTTATGTAATAGGTGCGAAGTTCAAGTGTTAATGCAAATGTTAAGTGATGAACGTGACTGTATTTTTTTTATTAAGTACGTAGGTAAGCAATCAACAATGCTGTTGTTATCCATAATTAATTACATTCGATTCGACACATCTTTATCAAATACTAGCGGCCCGCCCTCGCTTCGCTTCGGGAAACTTATTCCGGTAGTTTTTGCGTGAAAGAGCAACAAACATTCATACATCCAAACTTTCACGGAAAAATTGAGATACTAATGTACCTTATATTAGGGCTGTGATGAAATAATGTTATGTGAGAGAGGTGATCAGTAACTGTCGTGGAATACCTACCTACTGACTTTTTTTACCATACAACGTGCTAAATGATAACACAATCACTCACAAATCTTGTTACTAAAAGTTAGGACTTCGGAAATAGGAAATAGATTTCTGTAACGTTAAATATTCATTACCTTGACTTATCAAAGATTTAGAACATTGACTTAAGGTTTCGTTGGCGCATAAATTATGAAAAAATAACAAGGAAATACTAAACTATCTCCAAACTCAAATTCAAATCATTTATTTAATGTAGCTGTTATCTTAAGGTAATAGTTCTGATTCAGCTTGTAAGATTTGACCTAAACAAACAGTCTAACAAACATTGCAACTTAAATGAAACCGCTTAAAAAAGCTTTTAGTTATTGTTGTTATTAAAAATGTTTTTAGTGATGTTTTCAAACAAGTGACAACAGTGATGAACAAACAACTTCTGAAAATGCAGCTTTCGTTAATGCTATTTATATAAGGATCAAAAGGTCTTTTATACGGAATAAGGAAAAAACAGTTGGTATAATGATTAAATCTCGGCTCAATAGGATGGAGGTTGCGCGGTTCAAACGGCGCGCCAGCGCAGTGAATGTTCCACGCTCCGTCAATGACAATAAGAGTTATGTAACTATTATCAAATAATTATTAATATTAATGTACCGGATTTGTTAACAATGCAATAAAACCAAAATAAAGTATTGTTGTCGGTTGTGGAATGGAATACCTTCAGGCCAAGTTACACGCGAATGATATCTACGCGATTTCTTTACAGTAGTTTTGGTGTAAAGAAAATATTTTTATACAATTAATGGTATTTTATTTTTATCCGTAAATGATCAGACATTTAGTACAAAAACCAAATTTAACTTCCGCTAAAACATTAAGCAGTGTAAGATTATTTTTCATTACTTAACACAAAAGCTTCTACATTATTATTCAGCTCTAGCTGTGCCCGCGAGGAATTTATTTAAAAAATTCTAAAATAAAAGTAGCTTAAGTTACTCCTTATTATATCAGCTATCTGCCAGTTAAAGTCCTATCAAAATCAGTCCATACGTTTTAGGGATTAGCCAAAACAAACAAACAGACAGACAGACAGACACACAGACAGACAGAAAGACAGAGAGACAAAAATTGTAAAAAATGTTATGTTATTTGTTTGTATAATATAGAGTACCTATAGATAATATTTTCCTCCTCCTTGATAATGAGGTGAGACCCTTGCTTAGCAGTGAGCCATTAATGGATTGAGGCCATTATTTAACATAGCTATTTCAAATGATCCTATTTTCAGCGCTTATAAGCTTTCTAAGACGCTTAACAACTAGCCAAATTGGCATCATCAAAACTGACCTTTCGTATTACGATACGGCTGAAGCAACGATTACAGATGTAAACGTAATAAATAAAAACTCAATTAGCATTGAAGTTAGTTCAAAGTCAAGTCAACATAGCGGTATTTGAACAATGGAATGGTAGATGCCGTTTTTTGCCAATTAACACATGTTTATACCGTTATACGGTTTTGTTACAACTTGAACTCCAAATATCGTTGTGCATAAATCCTTTATAGCTCTTAAGGCGTCTTTAGATAAGTTACTTATGTACTTAAAGATTTTTTTTGTTTATTATTATAATCGATGTTCATTGGATTCAGTTCGTTTCATTGATTCAATTCAATTTTGTCTGCAAGCTACCTACCTAGGTAGGTTTTATAACGTAATATTTTTCTTGTATAACATAATTTTGCAAAATTTTGATGACTTCATATCGCAATGTTATTATGATATTGTTAAAATATAATATTGTAGATATGAGATATAAACATCGGTGCACTATAGGATATATTTAATAAAATAACTTTAAGTTTGTAGCAGGTAAAAACCGAACTAACGAACCTTAAGATTTTACACCCAACTCCTTATTATAATGCTTCATTACACTAGTACAAAGCTATGTTTAAAGAAGGAATTTTAATTATCGAAATACATTACCGCGATATTATCGACAGTAATAAACGCATCAGTCTGAGCGTGGCTTAACCATAAAGATTGAAATAAACATTAACCTCAGTTACGGTGAAACAGATATTATTTTATTAGCATTTCCTTTAAACAAACCTCATTTAAAGTTAACGTTTGTTTCAAATAAACATGTTTAATGTTATAATTATTGAGACTGTTTACCGTTGCGAGTGGAGTTTTCTGTTTTAATTACAAGACGGTGGTAAATACTTAAATAGGTAATATAACACTCGGCACGAATCCTGTTTGACTCAAGTGAATTATATAATTTGTGGGTATCAATTAATGTTGTAAAGTATAGCCGTATAGAATAAGTCTTACATCAATTGTAAGATACCTACGTGATATGTATAATTTAGGTTATCATATACTTCATTCTACATAGGTACTACAAATTCATATTGGAGTAGCTTCAAGTACCTAAATCTTTTCATTTATGTGTAGTAATAATAAGTCAATGTTGATGTGGGATAGAATCCATGGGGTCTCTTAACCCATGCCCACTAATTGGTTATAGATTTATAGGTTAATATCAGCGCAATAACACGCGACTTCGTTCGCGGAAAAATGGTTTAATTGATACTCATACAAACTTGAACACCTATTTGTCCCATTAGGACAGTGGGACAGTTATCGGCATGAATGAATAAATAAAAAGTAAATAATGCTGCACACTCATAGCCCCACAATGAAATTCCCGCCGTCATGGGTGCAATGGACAACATACATACAAAGATGAATACGCACCCAAACTGACATCTTTCAAATTTCCGCCTCGCTGGGTATCGAATCCATCAAATTACGACGCTTGGGTTGGCCACTAACCGATCCACCAATCCGCAATGGAAGAGCATGGTGGGCTCTAGGCCTAGCCCTCCTCAGGTATGAGGAGACCCGTACTAAGTAGTGGGCCACTAATGGGTTGAAGCCAGGTATGGGTAAAATAAAAATATATTGAGGCCTTGAGCGCCATGATTAGAGCTCTGTCACTATCCATTCAAATGTTCTGACGGTATCGTGAAATGTTGCCCTGTTGCGCGTAACTGATAAATTACAACGATGACCTTATATTAAAAAGTTCAAATGCTGCCAAAAGTCACGGAAACCTTCGAACAAATCGAACGCTAATTGATGATAAGCAATTGTTTTATTGCGCTGCTTAAAGCTGTTTCTGTTAAATTGGTGGTGATTGTACCTTTTGGCCCTAACCTATTGGCAGACTTCAGAGCATAGGGTATCTCCTTGGCTACACGTAATAAAATTGTATTTAAAAAATCTACCGATTTTAGAAAAAAATATAAACGTGTAAAGTGTTTATATTTTTTTCTACTCGTACTCCCGCATCCCGAATTCCCTGAGTCGCGGGTGGCATGGTTAATATAAATAAACCATACTCCACTCATACCCCTAGAACAAACATTATCAGTCATATAAATGTGTGCTCCGGCCGAGACTCAAACTTGAGATCCCTTTTCGAAGGCAGGGTCATCGATTAAAAATCGCAACATAAACATTATGTATTGGTACTTCAATTTTTGTATGAGATCGGTGCCAGCCAAGCCTTCGCGTATACAACGCCACCGCGTCGGGTAAAAACGTAGGTCAGATATAAAAAAAACATCAGCATAATAAATTAGCAACTGATAACTTAACGCTGATTCATTGCCATTAACATTTTCAAAACTTCCCATTGATAAATTTTGCGAAAACTGTCAGATACTTTTATTTTCGTTGTACGGCAAAATGCACGCAAACTTGCCGGTCACTGCCCCGTGTTTCAACGTTCAAAGTTGAAACTACGAATTTTCCTTCCATTTCACTGGCGTTCAAACTTCCGTGCGAAACTTAGATTGAACCGTAGGCTTGAGACTTGGAACTATTCACTCGATTAAACTCCGAGCGGGAAATATATTGCTTTGGTAGTTGGTACACGCTTGTTTCGTGTGCTGTAGTCAAAGCGAATGGGATTGTTAAGGCTAATTTATCACTTAATTCGCTAAAGCTATAAACATGTAATTATCTTGCTACTTTTATTACTTTATAATATCAGTTCCGAGGCTATAATATAATAATATTACTTGTGCGATTTGCAATCAACACCCGAGTTGGATTATGTTCCTGGTCTGAGATCTGGCTACAACCAATTAGCTGTCCGCAGTTCTTGAGTCTCTCCTTTATATTGAGAAGACTTAAAGTTTACCCTACATAAACAGAGATCCGAACATTCCGAACTAATGCGGGAATTAATCCGGGGTTTGGATGATCCTTTTTATATTCGAAAGTCGGTGCTTGTCATGTGGTCCCTTTCAAATTTGAGCGAGATCTGACGAGTAGTTTTGAGTTATCTCTAATAATGCGTATTTAATTGACGTCGACTATTTGATAATGTTCTCATTATGTTACGTGTGAATGAAGTTAGTTATTTTATTAAATCCCTTTCTCCATATCCATTATCTGACTCCTCAAACTTGATAACGAGAGTACCTACATATAGACAGAATTCTCTGTAGTAAATTCCGGACCAGATTTGACTTTGACATTTTTGACAGTTGTCAATATTTACAGAGAAATGATATAAAACTAGAATAACCTTAAACTAAAAAACCTTAATATTATAATAAAATAACTAAAATATATTATTAAAAGGAGTCCCTTTAGGCAAGGTTCCGAAGATACTGGCAGCGTTCCCCCTTTGACTAGCTATACTAATTCTTTGTCCGAGGTAGCTGCCAGCTCTTCGGTCTCCTGTGATGTCGACTAACCTTTTTGTTATTTCCTTAAAAAGCCTTATAGATATAGAATACGTAATGAAAGCAGTAGGAAATGTCGCGTTTCAATATCGGTGTCACCTTTCAACCGCTGACGGTACACACATTAGCTACCGTGGTACGCGGTGCTGCGCGCCTGTACTCTCGATACCCGGATACGCAGGATCGTACCGCAATCACCTCGTGTTTCGATCGGTAAGGCGACGCACATATTACATTATCGAAGAAAGATAGTAAATAGTATTTTAGTTATTTTTCTTTTTAACTCACTACTTCGCTGCTTACGATCGGGTATGGGATTGTTGTCAAGCATTAACTTATAATAGGTGTGTTAAAAAGACCGTAAGTTTTCATTACTTAAACCCGGTCGTTGCTCTGTCTACGAAACGGACTTGGATTCGATTCCCGGTCAGGGCAGAATTTTTTGTGACAGATAAATATTTGTTCTCGGGCCGTCGGTGTTTGTGATTTATTTTTTGTTGTCAATGGCACCCGCGTGTGTCGAAGCTTATAGCGGGGGTATGAGTGTGTAATCGTTTATTTAGTTACTATAAATCTTTGCTTCGCTTCGGGAAACCTGTGTATCCCACATTCGAATAAATGTTTAGACGATATTTTTTAACTTTATTTTTTTTTATGATAAACAAACAAAAATGTTAATGAAACTTTTGATACCATAGTAAGTTATGCTTCTGTTACACAACATGAAAATAGTTTTTAATATTTTCAACGCCTATTTCATTTCATTTAATTTTTCCTCCTCCATTCTAAATCCATGAAGCGGATAACAGTGTGCACTCACCTTTAACTGAACCAATAGATATAATCGTAACATGACCGTGGAAACGTAACGTTCTCACGATCTACAAACCGCACCAGTCAATATTTATATATACATACATATACATCCACTGCACATTATTTAAAAATTGATACGACATCAATCTTATTCTGCTTAGTTAAGCCGGTCGTGCCCTTTTAATATTCGAATATTTTAAAGGTTCCGTCGATAATAACGGAAACCTTTTGAAAATATTGTATCTATCTATTTCGTATATATATTTAAGACCAATATTTGTGATAAGAAATATTGAGGAGGGCAAAAATATTTCATACATGTTATAGGAAGTTAAATTATGTTCGTAATTAGTTGTATAACGTAAGAAAATGCACAAAAATATACCGACCATTCCCTGACACACAGAATATATATACAGCTTATATCTAAATGTGCTTTAAACTCTATTCTTTTCTACAAAAAATATTTCCTTAAACTAGGTCTCCATCAAACACAAGTTTTCAGATTTTAAGTTGCAACATAAGAACATGTTGGTAGCAAAAGTTATCCAGAATACCGACAGTACGTCCGAGCGGGGAAACTGCTGCAGATACCAGAATTTTTTCGGAGTATGTGGGATCTTTACCCACTAAAACACCCTCGATGGCCTGCCGGCGCAAACGGGGAGAGTCTAGAAACTCGATGTCAGAGCATACCAACAGTATCCACAGAACCCTAATCGTGAGATTCACGCGAGTGTAAACTAACTTGGCTTATTATTATCAATATTTATGTAACGAACAAACGCTGTTCACCTCGTGCGACGTAACTTGACATTCTGTTTACTGTGCACATGTATTGTAATGACATCTTATTAAAAATCTATTAATAGGTACGATGTTTTATCTCACATCACGTAGCTCAGTTACTAGTAGTGATCCCGTCTGCGAAGCTAAGAGCTCCGGGTTCGAATCCCGACCAGCACAGATATTAATGTAACAGATAAATGTTTGTTCTCGGATCGTGGAACACCCACTTATTTGTGTTATCTATGCCACCCGCGGCACCAAGATCCTATTACGAAATATGAGTGTGTAAACGTTTGTTATCAATTGCTAACGCGCAGAAAATCACGAGATATCTGCATTAATGTCTTACGTGACTTAATTCAGTAGTTCACTAAGATGGTCCCGATTCGACTCCCGGCATGTAATTAATAATAGTTCGATATTTATACAACATACATACGAAACATTCAAAATCGATCTAATCCGCAAACTATTCAATCAGAAAGTCGTACTTAAATTTTTGAAGTAGGATAGATATTTTCGTATTTGGCTCATGCTATTCAAATTTGAACTGTCACACGGCTTTTACAATGTTATTGCATAAGACGCAGTACACTAGAAAAAACTAATCAAATCACGTAGTAATTCCGTGTCCGGAAATGAGGTCTGTCGGTGCGTTTATCTGTTCCTTCGATAAAATACGTCGCTACGTGTGTATGCCCTAATATTGTTTCAAATATCATAGTATGTTTAAGCAAATTATATCGGCCGTACTTAAACTTCAACAATAATATTTTATGTTTAAATCCTTTAATTTTATATAATTATATTAAATTTTGAATGTCCTGTCAAAGTGTTCGTAAAGTTTTGATTGGTTTTGTAACTATCCAAATGAATATATTCGTTAGTAGTGAACTGACTCTACTAACAATAAAATGAAGTAAAATATTTAATATATTTCACGCGTGATGAAAACTAGTAAGTAGTACATAATCGTTTATGGTGCAGGCATAGGTTTCCTGAATCGAAGCAAGGACGCGTTACTAGACGAGCCTCTGATGGGAAGTGATGTCTCTGTCACCCATGGACACCTGAATCGAAGCAAGGACGCGTTACTAGACGAGCCTCTGATGGGAAGTGATGTCTCTGTCACCCATGGACACCTGAATCGAAGCAAGGACGCGTTACTAGACGAGCCTCTGATGGGAAGTGATGTCTCTGTCACCCATGGACACCTGAATCGAAGCAAGGACGCGTTACTAGACGAGCCTCTGATGGGAAGTGATGTCTCTGTCACCCATGGACACCTGAATCGAAGCAAGGACGCGTTACTAGACGAGCCTCTGATGGGAAGTGATGTCTCTGTCACCCATGGACACCTGAATCGAAGCAAGGACGCGTTACTAGACGAGCCTCTCATGGGAAGTGATGTCTCTGTCACCCATGGACACCTGAATCGAAGCAAGGACGCGTTACTAGACGAGCCTCTGATGGGAAGTGACGTCTCTGTCACCCATGGACATCACCACACCAAAGGCAGCACCGATGACATCAGCCAAGAATGAAGTAAGAAAGGAACCTGGTCCGTCGCCACGGGATTGGGACCGTATTTAGGCCGGCCCAACACTGCCAATACCCCCCATTTGGTAGGGTTGTGATTGCATGTCAATATACATTTAGGCATACTTTACCGACCGCTTTCTATATTAGACAATCAAAGTCGTTTTAAACCGTAATTAGATACTGAACGCGTTGAATGAAATATAGTTTAACATTTTTAATGCTCAATTACTCCGCGAGTGAATAGAAAGCCCTATGCAGTCACGAATCTTAATAATAACAAATTAAATCTTATCAAAGCAATTATCATCGTTATTGGAGATCAAATTTGCTGTGATTATTGGGTTGTTTATGGAGGTCTTAGGTTGCTAGCTTAGTTATTTATCGGGATACAGACGCTTGTCGCCGCCCCTCTTTGAGCTAATAATAGCCGCGTGGTTTGAACTTTGAACGTTGGTCTCCCGAACCGGGAGCCCGGGTTTAACGATCGTTATCTAGTGATAACAACCGGGACTGACTGCTTTACGTACCCTCTAAAGCACGGAAGCACTCTAGAAATTGTGCTAATAGCAGTCACCCATCCAACTACTGACCGCGCCTCTGCTAACTTAGGATCGAAGCAAGCCGCGCGGCTATGAGCGACACAACACGAAAGAAGTCATAACCTACAAAGTTAGCAAAACTTACTATCGTTTATATACAGGGAGAGTGAAGAAAACCATATTTGGAAGATCACAGTCGAGTAACCAGTAGGTAGGTTATATACTATATGTATACTTATAGTAACTATCTATGAGTAAACACTAATTGTCAATTCTTTTCCATATCGTTCTATACTAAGGCATCGTTAAAAAGTTACCCACTACTGACTAACCATATCTATGCACAATCAGTTTCGAACCAGTAGGATGAATAAATGAATATTGCATAAAAAAATTGGTCAAGTGTAAATCGAAGTCGTGGTCGGGTTCCTTAGTGTAAACTTAATCAGTTATATTTATTTCTAAATGTACGAATCTTCGTAGATTCTCCTATTAATTCTTGAAAAGAATGGTATTTAAAATTATTCAAATAATGTCATGGGTATATCCACAAAAGCTCAATATTTGACTTGCGCGTTACCTCTAAAAATAATCAACCTAAATCAGAAAGCATGCCTGCAAGTTATGGATACGTTCGTCATTCAGTCATGTTACACTGTATGTGTGCAATATACAGTCCACTCTCCACTAAAATAATATCCAGAAAATCTATCATTATGATCCATTGATAGATATTCTGCCGTTATCAACCAAATGATAGCAACTTTGTATCCAATATTCTTAAAGAAAGTTGTGATTTCTTAATATCGATAATAAACAAGTTTACTAACAGCCCACATTTACTTAGAAAGGGCTTATATTTACGTAACAGATTAATAATTATAACGTTTTCTATAATAATATGGCGGGAAATGCAGACAAATCGATAATGACCCATGTGATTGCTGCGAGAATTTAGAAAGAAGAGTCCTATCATCATTAATCGGTGACCAAATTATAATCTATGCCTAAAAATGTTATTGACTCTTGATGCTTTCAAATACGGCTCAAAGTTAATACATTTTGATTCGTTTTAACTTTGTTTATAACGTTAATAGACACGTCGGCTGGCGAGTAATAAAAACACATTATTCTGTAATTGCTATGAGTTTATAAGCGAATGAAAGCCCTTTAGGCTCGCGAGCTGGGGGCTACGAAATTTTATTCATAATCGATTTAAATTCACCTCGTTAGCGATTTAACTAAGTTACGTAATAATATGAGGGGAACTCTCGATAGATTTATAGATTATCAAAACTAGAACAGAATAATCGAATTAATTTTGCCAGAGAAAGTGAATTGATATTCAATAAGGGTTGATGGAAAATATCTTTATATTCTGTAGGTGATGTAGCTTCTATTAATATGAAGTAAAGTGAGTGAAGTATTGCTATCAAAATTAGGGAATTTCCCGTGTCACAAATAACATGGAAATAATCTCGATAAAAATTAAAACAAATTTAATTTGCCAGGATTCTAACCAGAAATCCTTCGCGTAGCAAGTACGGTAACAACACTAACTGTGAGGCCTGTTATACTCAATAATATATTCCAAAAGACATATTGTGCTCTCACGTTACAAAAGCGCCAAAAATACGTTTCGTTCGGTTATCTTCGAAGTAAAATTTAATTCCCACGAACAATAATAGATTGGAATAGAAAGTTATCACCGATCGCCGATACAGGCTAATTCGTCGACACAATAGGGCATTCATTACACGGCGCGGTTACCATAAGCCATTATGAATTAAAACGCCATAGCTTTTTATTACAATTTAAACTTTACAAAGCTGCCTTAACAAGAGGGTGGCATGTGGCCAGCCACTCTTCAGCGCTACCTCCATGCAGGGGTCGACGACTGTCGCCTTTTACAAACACCCTGGGCTTCTAGAACGGGATTGGAGTCAGCATTCTGGGTCGCTGCAACACGGTTAACACTTTTTCACGGGTCTGTCATTTCGTAGTAAAAAATGATTTAGGTAATTATAATATATGTTTTACCTATATTATTATTTACAAATCATATATTTAACATATTTATGTACGAAAGGGTTTAATCCTAGTTTCCCACAACACAGGGAATCCTAGCGTGGGAGCTAGTGGCATCGAATGAGTTAAGCAACAGCGGGCGCGGTCGGTAGTTGGATGGGTGACCACTAGTGGCAAAAAGTTTCTTGAGCGCTTCCGTGCTTCGGAGGGCACGTAAAGCCTTAGGTCCCGGTTGTTATTATAAGACAGGAGTGGATATGCCATGTCGGAGGCTTTCGGGCGGTATAAAACTTCCGAAACTTGGGTTGGTCACTAACCCCTCCACCAATCCGCACTGGAGCAGCGTTGTGGAGTATGGTCTAGGCCTTCTCAGTTATGAGGAAAGACCTTGCCCTGTAGCATGACAATTGAACCCTCTTGATTCCTCTTGTTTCTTTCTACCAATAGTCTGCAGCCGTATAGTAGAGATATTAGACATTTTTTCCTTCATCGGACCGTGGATTTCTTAAGCGAAAATTCTTGCTTAAGAAATCCACGGTGAAAAGATCATAATCCACATAAATAAGCATTATTAAAATTAAATTCCCACGGCTTGTAATGAAAACCTATTTATAATCGATAGAGGTGGGTCCACACAATGGGAAATAATACCGGTAACATGAAACTATGACAAATTAAACCTTGCACCCGGCCCCGGTCAATCGTCTCGTCGATACGGCCTAGTTGGCGATAATCGCTTTGCATTCCAACAAAAACCAATAAATTATGAGATGGAGTTACTTATGAAATATTTCTAACTCTGAACTCGACGATTAATTATATCGATATTATATAATTCGAACCTGGGAGTATAATTAGGAAAATAAATAAAATCAATTAATCTGCGTTTAATAATTAAATTAAAAACTAATAGTCAAATGTATAATAATAAGGCATCTTATAGTCAGCTCACAATACGTTTGGTTAATGTTCGCAACAACAAAATATCAAAGTAATACCAAGCAGCCCGGCTAGTAAAATTATATAGTTAGGTACATACAAAATAATTTCATATAAGGAATGGATTATTGTCTTAAGTACAATGTGGTATGAACACACGCACAAACCCGCATTATAGAAACGAAATAAGGTTTTTAGCGCCGAAATTTTCGTTGCACGTCAATTACGACAGCGAAATTTATGTTTCGGCGAAGTACAAAGAGCTTCAAGGAATTGCTAAAGTAATAGCCTTGTTGTACCGACAGCGATCAACAATCAGAGATATACTCGTAGTTTTGAGGATAGTCAACAGATTATTTATAAGATTAAGTAGCCCCCCGCAAACCCCCCTAGCAAAACCCCGTGCTTTATCAGCAGTAGGCAGATGCTTGCGACGACAAAACTTATTTGACAGTATTATGTAATTTTCTCATCCAATGAAATTAGTCCATTGAAAATCGGGGTTGCGTTTTTCAGAGGACGCAATTTTATTTTTTAAATATCAAGAGTGGGTTAGTGTTAAGTTAATACCAAGTTTGTGGGGTCGCAACCCTTGTCCCACGGCTTTGCTTGAATCGAAATTCTTGATATTTTATTCTTTTTTGAAATTGTTCCGGAACCAGAGGCCAATACTTCCATTCTTTTTCGTTCTTTCTTGGCCGACAACGTATCGGTAATGACTTTGATGTTACAGATGTCAATGGACGACGTTGACCAATTACTTTGTTCAAAATGACTTTCCTTTCCAAACCTGAAGCTAGAACATCGCATATCGCGTGCTGTATACCGCTCAGGGTGCGAGAAATCGGTCAAGATGCATGAATGACTCGTAAGAAGTACGGATGTCGTTTTAGGGCTTCAAAAACAAACCACCGAATATAGGTACTCTTTGATGACTCACTCCGACAAACGTATTGTAGATACAATGCAGATGCAATCATTGTGAAATTTCGTAGCATTGTCCCAAACGAATGCCGTATGTTTTGCTTGCTTAACGCTTAAAAACAAGATAAATTATCATTTAAACAATAATTAAATTATAATTGCATTCAATTCATACACTGACGACCCTGTAGCCCCGTTGATAGCGACTACTTGCGAAGCCAAGGGACAACGGTTCGATTACCGGCCGTGTTTTGAGTTTTTGTGAAGTGTTATTTCTTAGACACCGGGAATCCTACTACGGGGAAATGAGTGTCATTAAAGGCATTAATTATAAGAATATCGTTAAAATTATGTTGGATGAGTGGATGACGTGGTACGATTTTATCGAATTTTATCATCAGATTCATCAGTGATTAAATGTAAGTTTGGTCTAGGCCGACATAATCTTAGAACCTACGTAATGAAATACCACACAAATTCCACAGTAAAATATTCAGTTGTATTTAAGTGTAAAATATATAACATTAATGCTTAAGATTCCACGATAGCTGTCTCGGAAACTACATTCCACGACTGTTGTCGATAAGTTTATTTATGGGCTCTAATACAAGTTTTCGAGTTATGATCACTAAGTAAATACCATTATAAGAACATAAATACAATGGACATTGGAATTCCAGTTTAATTATCGTTTTATAGTATAAATCCAGCGGCTACTTCGGAACCAGAGCTTGTGAAACGGTTTTATTTAACTTGCAATGTTTGTTTGTTCGAGACAAATCTTGCGAGCTGAATTAAAACTACTTCCACTTACTCTACGGACGTGAAATTTTACATGTTGACTTAATTCTGATGACAATGCAGTTTTATGATAAGTATGGGCAGATATTAAGCTCAGGATTAAGCTCAGGTGCAGTGATGAAATTTATTATTTCACGTTTACTTAGCATTATAACGTGGTTTTATGAAACTAAAAACTTTATTTTTGAACTTTTATTGTCTTTTTCACATTTGAAAAGTATTTGTATTTAATGTATCGATAATTAAATTCTGCTTAAGATTATATATTAAGATAGCAAACGAGCATGCAGCACCACCCTTGCTGCCGCCCATGACTAGAAATTGACTAAGATTACTTAACTCACTTAAATTAGGATAGTTCACAAGTGGTGGTAAATTCAACAACTACTGTAAACTGTTAAAACTGTTAATGTATTTTTAATTGTTTGTGTTAAATGTATTTTGCGAATTATTTTCAACTGTACCTACCATAAACTTTGTTATTAAATCCTGATAGATTAACAGTTACGAAAACAGTAAGATAAATATTTTTTTAAATCACCGAATAGCTATTGTTTGCTCAAATTCGATACAGCTATGAGCTAAGCTTACTCATAGAAAATTTGTGAAAACAGCTATTGAAAATAATTATATCCTTTTGTTTAACTTTGGGCTTATTCAATTTATTTATCTTTCGAAATAAATTTATGTATTAGCCTTATTATTTTTAAATACCGTGATACACAAAACAATTGATGTCATTTCACGGTAGATTAGTTGAATATCTCAAAGGTAATCTTTTTCATTAACCTAAAAAAGTAATTATTCAATTACCTCTAATCCCAAGGTAATCATTATTTTCAATTTATATTTTATTGCTCGTGTAAAACAATTAGGGAATTTCATCAATCACCTCTGAATGTTGTCACGCTTTGTGATTTATTGCTAAATCTAAGAGAAGTGTATTGGAACCTTGGATGATGGAGAAATCACACAGTTACACCGTTACAAACGAATCTCGTTAATGTATTTCACCTGTAACCACAAATTTCTTCGTAATTGTTGACAAATGCAACATCAGAACAAATGTTCCCATTTGACTATTGTTCTAAGTCGGTCATAGTTCATGTGCGGCAGCGGAAGGTGGTGTTGCATGGTCGTTTGCTACCTTCATTCCAGAAAAAAAAAACATTTATTACTTTGTATTCTGGGCATGTTAAAATCTAGATTCACTTTGAGTAATTCTTCTTTTTACCTCTTGAAACGTTAACCCTCTCGCTTCGCATCGGAAACTTACTCCATAATATCCGTATCCGAAATAATTGCTACTCATATTTATGAAAGAAAGAAAAAAAACATACTTAATCACAACGATGGTACTAACTTGTAACGTAAAGTACTATATACTCGTACCTACTACAATATGATTAATGTACTCCAGTCTATAGATACCATACCATAGGATATAATAGGGCTGGGCTCAGCCCGTGATGTGGATATATAACAGATGGTAACCACAGCTGCTGGATTTCAGCGCAATATCATTTATCTTCTACAACTTTTTTATGTTATCAAGAAATCATATCACACAAGGTATATGGATATTATGGTTTAGGAAAATGGTAATCAGGATAAGGTTATACTCATAACAGTATTTTACATTTTCAAAACCAATTTGACACTGCCAAAAATTTACGCTTTTATTTATTATTAACTTATTTTATTATTAATTCATTTACGTTATATTACGATCACGTAACTTGATTACTAGTTACTCGGCTTTTTATATAAAACCAACTCTACTACTTATAATTGTGCATAAAAACTTATTAGCATGAATTTATTAACGGTACAACATTGACAGCACAAGGGTTAGACACAACACTTAACATCCTTTTATTCCATAAATAGAAGCCATTACAACTACAAAGGCACTGATGAAAATTATACCTTCCCACTTCTGATATTATGTTTACTTTTTGATCGACTGTGACCCGTTTCACACGACGAGCGCTGATACGATACAAATTAGGTAAGTCAATGTACAATACCTACAACTTTACCAATAGGTTTACCAATAGATTGTATTCATCTTAACTCCATCTTTCTATTATCACAGGAGTGGTTAAGACATAGGTTAGGAATAAGGCCCACCCTAATTTGGAGCACCAACATTGAAAATTCAAACAATCAATTTAAACAAGAGGACATTCCAGAATTTTCTGGAATGTTCTCTTTATTTACAAATTTCTTCTATCCTGCTCGCACAGTTTCTCTCTAACGTTCACGTCGTCATTTATTTTGTGAACTTAAATTTTATTTGGATTTTTTTATTTAATAGGTACGTTTCTTTTACAAAAAAATGATAACAAATTGATTGCTATATTGCAACTAAGTAACTCACTGTCAATGTATTTTTAAATAATATACGTATGTGTTACTCCTGTAAAATACACTCTAACCAGTTTTCCTAAGCATCTAAGAAAGAATAAGTTCAATAAGCAATGAAATAAAGTTATTAAGGTTATTGCAGAGTGCAATCATAATAAGTTTCAAACCCCTCTTTAATAACGCCAGTCGTGTGGAGACTTTATTCTGTCTGCAGTGGAAATTACGTGCCGTCGAACAAAGATGAAATCTCACTGACCAAACAAAAGCCATCCGAGAGACCTATTGTTTGAAACCAATTGAAAAATAACACTTTCATACCTCATATTTACATTGCGAAATTGCAGATACTTTATATTAATCTGTTAGTTCAACTATAACTTATCTCACACAGTAGGTATGGTCTTAGTGTTGAAAGCTTTCGTAAAGTGAATTATATGAAGGATTACGTAGGTCACTCAATAAGTTTTGAGATGTTCGAAATTGAAAAATGAAACAAATCTGGATTTTTTTAAAGCAAAAAATTGTATCATCAAAAACATTTAAATTTTGGTCGCGCTAGAAGATATAAATCTAAACAATTCGATATACTTAGTTAAGTAGGGTAATAACCCGCTTTATAAGATGTTATTGCATCTACAATAGTATGATTTTAAGTTTAATAAACATTAATTAAAAAAAAATGTGCAACTACTTACTACATATGAAAACACCATTGAATCTTTAGTATAATTTCCTAACATTATCAAACTTCGATATTCCTTTGATAAAATAAAATAGTATAATTTCCTAACATTATCAAACTTCGATATAACTTTGATAAAATAAAATGGTGCTAGTTCGTGTTAATCCAGTCCATAATTCAATGTCTATCGTTGTTCAATAATGTTTATTATATCGAAGCCTTATGTCATCACGTCATTTAAAAACCATATCATTTATTTCATGTAGGTATTATTTATCAATACACTGAATGTCAAATATTTTTCATGTACCTACTACCATTTTGCAATAGAAATTAGAATAATTTAAAATTGGAACCCACAATTAAATTTTAAAATTTAGCCCCACAAATTAAAATACTTCATAAAAAAATTTAATTAACAAAATTATTCTTAACATCAACTTTGTACAAGTTTTCAAAAATCCTTATTTATTTAGTCAAGTCCTGCATAAAATATACTCCTGGTCCTGGTTGAAATTCGTCTGTATTGTCAGTGTTTAATAGATGTATAACACTGCCACTGTCCATCAATTTTACCAAAATGTTTTAGTATGAAAGATTGCATCAATAATATAATTACAATTAATTCAAATTAACATTTTGATTGCTTTGATATACAGTTTCATTTGATTATTTGTTTTGTAAAGCCTTTCAGAAGCACGGAAGCACTCAAGGGTTTCTAACACTAGCAGTCACCCATCGAAATCCTGACCGGGCTCGCTTCGATCAGTTAGAATCGACCAGAAATACACCAGCCCCCTCCATATATTAACATAATAAGCCACAAATGGATAATAATCTCAATAGTTTATCGCGACAAACATAATGACTTGCAGTAATAAAGTGCGGTAACTATTATCCATACATCCTGTGCAATTCATGACCCAGAGAACTAAATGATTACCGTTCAGTTACAAATGATAGCTCTGTCAATACGTTTATGTAATATTAAGACGTGAAAATAATAGTTTTGGCCGCGGGTAAAATGGCGTATTGATGACCTAATCGACTGACAGAGAGACACTTGGGACGTTTCATCGTAAGTTTTTGTGTTATTAACATATTTTGTAAGACGACTTAATAACGGTATGATTTTTACTCTTGAATAGTATTAGCACCGAAAGGAGGCCCGTGCCCAGGAGTCGGACAGTTATGAGTTACGATGATGCTACGCAGTAGACGAGTTGTTAAACGTTGGACTCCTAACAGGCTGGTTAGGTGCAAATCCTGCACGCATCTCTTTTTTTGACACTCTTTTCAAGAACATCTTAAATCACTTGTTTGGTTAAAAGAAAATGTCGCGAGGAAATCTGAAGACCTGAGAATTCTTTATAATGTTATCAATCAGCATTTTTAATCGTTAGAGGACACCCAAACCCAGCAGTGGGACAGTATTGGGTTGCGTTGATGACTTTTACTTTACTTTTACTATTAAAATATAATAATAAATAATGTCTTCGATGATATCCGTTTAAAAGAGACAGATACTCGTATTTAAACATTTATTACTTTCTCGAGGTAATTATATCGAACGTATCGGATCGAATATTTCGATAGTACGCTTCGTTTATTTTTAATTTCATTCAAATATTAGAAAAGTTATGAATGGTCAATATGTATTGAAATACTCATTGATGTCTAGACATAATAAACCTCGATCTAAGGGCAGCCGCAAACGTTAAATTAGTAATGATCGATTAATTGAACTTCAAAAAGTAATTTGATGTTTTATGCGCCCATTAGAAGCAATGGTTGGTTAATTCTACGTAAAACAATCCGATCGCTGCTTTCATTTCTAATCTATTAACCAAGAACTAATCAAGCGAACAAATTAAACAACGCATTAAAATCGAATCAAGGCGAAATCAGGACTTGGGGTCACATTTCGCTTTATGTACATATTTTGCCTATTAACAAATGTATAAACTATTATATATGCCAAATATATAATAGTTAAAATGCACGTGTACCAAAATTATGCCGTCAGTGTACACAAAAGTGTACTGCCGTTTCAGATACTTCGTAGTAGGTGTTGCCAGGTTTTAGAACTGTAAGTGAAAATAACCAGGACTTTGGTAGTAAAATACACGGACGGCTAGAAAAACTTAAAATGTTTGTTTATCATCGTAGTATCAGTAGTCGAATTGAAAATCAGTTCCGTAATATCCGTCATATTATTATTACTAATATTCATTTTTCGTAGCTTTATTTTGCGGACTTTATTTATTATTTTAATATTTTCTTTGTAATAAAATTTGGCTTCAACCTCAACCTTCAAGCACAGGTCTCTAGTCAGCATTCGAGAGGCCTAGAGCATACTCTACCACGCTGCTCCAGTGTGGATTTGTGGACAAAATAAGACTTAGTGGCGAGTTTAATGTTAAATCTAAAAGATAAAAGTATAGGTACATTAAAAATTTCTACTATGAGACCCACCTTAACAGAACAGTTATTACTTTCAACTTAACAATATGTATAACAACACAAAGGCGTCTTGTTTACAAAGTTTGTTTCTCGAGTGGTTTTTGCAATGAAATTCCGTGTAGTTTTTTTTTATTTTTATGTACTTAGCATTAAGATGTCAATCGAGATACAAAAAGACTGCTTCTCTATTTCGAAGCTTCCATTTAAAAATGCTATAAGGAAAAATGTTTCAAAAACGTTTTGCGTTTTACAAGTTTAATATTTACACAGTTAAATTAAAGTAGATAGGTATAATAAAATATGGGCTTCACAGAACATTATTTCGCGGTAGATGATAGACAATACGTTTGATAACTTAAATGGAATAAGTAAAAATAATAATCGCTATTTTACCTGTCAGTGAAATATCTATTAATATAAGATAAAAATTAAGATTTTATTTTACGAATTATTTGGCATGAAAAGTACGCCAAATTACAATTTTCTACTAATAATAAGTCTCGGAGCTAAGCGGCAGACAGACAGATGGGCGGGAAATCGGACAGACAAGTCGTAACTTTAAGAATCGTTTATTGACAAGGATATCCTAAAAAAAAATTAAAAACTCAAATGACTTCACGTTTTCATTAAAATAATGATTTTAAAACGAGAATGTAAAATAAATTACATCGTAGATCAATTATGGCACAAGGTTTTAATGTTAAATCTATCACATTTATACGTAATGTGCACAATCTGCTCTCGATAAAGTTAGTTGTTAAACGACCGTTGTGTTAGGTCTAAAAAGTATTTAATATTACATTACATAAGGTTTAAATTAGCTCGTGATGAAATGAGAGTATGTATTTGTGTGAACTTTGTCGCAGTTGACCGGTTGGTTTCGGATTGCAAATGTCTGTGCATTTAATTAGGCCAGTCAGAACGAGGATGCGTGGACGGCAAAAGCGATATTGAACTTCTAAAATATTAGTAAAATCAAATTATTGCAAACAAACGTAGTTGAAAAAAATACGCTTTAAATAAACCACGAAAACAACGTACCGACGAAATTAGCCACAACCAAGCAAATGATACCGAACTCCAGGAAATTTGAATAGCGTTTAAAGAGTTGAACTGTTCAACCCATGATTTCATCACCAGAACCCTCGTAATTACTTGAAACTATCGCAATGAGGCGTGAATGTACAAAGTTTCAAACTATTTAGTTCAGTAGCAGAAGTTCTTACTCTATTGTGGGTAACTTAATCCTCCACCATTTGGCACTGGACTAATGTGAGTTGTAACCCACATGGCAATCGACACATTATTTCATTAATTCATCGCAACCCATAACTGTCCCACTGCTGAGCTCGATTCTCCTCTCACAAGTGAGGGGTAGCTACAGGCCATAATACGTGCTGTCTAAGTACGGATTGGCAGACTTCACAAAACCTTTGAGAAAGTCTCAGTAGCGGGCCATTAATGGGTTATAGCCACAGACATAACTTTGAAAATTAGAGGTGCGTGCAACTTTTATATCCAGCTTCCACTTTCAGGAATTAAACGTTCAAATCACCTAACCCTGCATCCCCACCACACGTAATTGGGGTCATGAGACGATAAATTAGTATGCTATTAAAATTTCCCGTAACGAAATATTTCTATTTCATTTAACCCAAATGTTACCCGCGCAGTCTCTTCAACTGGACCACGCCGTCTAACCGGGCTAAGTAGACCGGCCGACCTAATGTAATGACTGCACATTGCATAGATACTGCAGCAAGATCAATGCACTTTTGATTTATTCAGGTCATGTATGATTTGATGATTTCCGACTATTTTCGGCATGTAAGTATCTTTGGGCTGTATCACTCGACTTTGGTGTACAAAAATGGAGCTTTAATAATTTAGTAAGCACCACCACCAATGCGCACTGGAGCAGCGTGGTGGAAGTAGTGGGCCGTTAATAGGTTGAAGCCAATTACTTATACACACTCGTTATAATTATTATTTATTTGTTTATTAATAAATCTAATAAATAACTTGCAAACACTTGGGATATCTAAATTAATTGTGATGGCAAAGTATATTTAATCATGTCGAGTCACTAGTTTAAACGTTTTTACTTAAATCAAATAGGTGCTTCCATTGATACCACCTAAAATAGCTAACTTACGTAGTTTACAGGAAAACTTATGCGATATCTTTAAAATTTCAAGGTATTTTAATGACATCAGAAAATGGGTACACTTAGAGCAATGGGACTGAATCCCACGCCATTCAAATATGATTCCTTAATGCCCAAATTTATTCTATTTTTCCCTACAGATTTTTGAGCGATGTCGATGTATTCAAAAGTTTTGTACTATACCACTGAACCATTGACCATATAGTGAAATGGTATGTCTAGTGCAGCTGCGAATGACTCGCGCGACCGACAGCGTAAACAAATCAATCCGGCTGTTTAGCTGCCCCAGGGTTGTCAACACTTGGTGGTGTATCGTCCTATGCCCCGGTACTATAGATAGTATGAATCGCGGGCTAGAAAGATAAAGACCGCGTTGAAATTACCGAGCTACATGTTATGTATTTACTACATATCTGTATGTAAAACAATGTAACGGACCAAACTGCGTTATATTTATGTATTTACGTATCGTTCCTATGTTTGTATAATAAAAACACAGAATATTTTATACACTTGTAATGTATTTTTATATTTGTATCCGCTCGGCGTGCGTTACTCCTGCGTATAAAACCTAAAATTGATTCCGATTGGCAAAATTTATCAAGTTTCAAGTTTAAACCGGTAAAATCTACTTGACCTACCTAAACATATAAAAGAAATATTGTTAAATGATGCGTTAATAAAATGTAAGTTAATTTAAGTCGTCTGTCGTTTACAGTTGTTAGCAAGTACATAAATAGGATTAGAGTGGCAACCCTAGCTGTAAGAGGATCGCGCCCTCCCGCAACGACGCTACACATAAAGTATCAATAAACACAGATAGCTTTTTAATGCGCCCTCACGTGGTACCCGCCACGAAAGTATTACCACGTGTTTACTTATCGTAAAGTAGGTGATGTAACCAGTTATAACCTTTTTATTGGGGGAATCTTTCAAAGAAACCCGGTAGCATTCGGGGTTTGGTAGTGTTACGGATTTTATGCGTTAGCGGACGCTTTTAAAAATCTTTCTCTTCATGCAGACATTCACCTTTTTTATTGCTGGGAATTGCATTATACGTTTTTCGCTCTTAGACGGGTGTGAAGGACTCATCGACTTCACGCTATTTATTTTATTAAGGATTCGTACAATATGTGACAAAATAAAACTATAAGGAAATCAGCATACATTTACCAAGTAACCTTTGCCGCTTTTGAGCGCATTTTAAGAATTAGGAAGTCCTATATAATTATACACATGTCATGCAATCGCAAGTTTCAATGTGTATAGGATCTCCTAGTTCATAAAACGCGCGCCCAAAAGCGCTAAGTTTGTGCCACGGCCGGATATAAATCAGTCGCTTCGGTGAAGGAAAACTCCGTGCGGAAATATGCGAGTAAGTTTTCTAAAGTATGGAACAGACTAGCACGTAGGTAATTCGAATTTGGAACACGTATCGCCGCCGCCGAAGAGCAATTTTATTTTTCAAAATGTCCGCTCCGGCTCTCGCATCAGGGGATAGGGATCCTAACTCGAGATGCCTCACAGACGCCAGACGGTGATTGTTTGTGTTAATAGTGATTCGTGCTCAGTTTTTCTTAGCTTTTTGCCTAGGGTGTGTATGTAGTTAAACTCCTCCTAAACGGCTGTAACGATTTGGTTGAAATTTTTTGTGTCTTCAAGTGGATCCGAGAATAGCTTAATAAGTACAGAGCGGTACGAAGTTCGCTGGGAGCTGGTATAATATAAATGTCCAATTATACGTAGCAGTTTATTTATTACTCCGTTAAATAGCTCAATTCGGCGTTCGAATAGTCAATAGATATGACGCAATAGCCGGTCGGTTGCTCTGAGTATCTCTGCGCATTTATCGTCGTTTCGTAAAATGATCTCTACACAATCAGTTTTCTTGGAACGATCATATCTTTGTACAAAATCCTGATCTGCGACTATGGGTGCACTGCGGGATTACCAAACACTTTATGAATAAAATATAGGGTGACAAGTTGACTAACAGTGTCGTGAATTTAATTAAGAAGGTATAAATTTTGTTTTGTCGTGAATTTAATTTAATTAATTAATTTTGTTTAAGGAGAAAAATGACATAAATTGCACGCATTTTTTGCAAAACCAGATACAACTGACATATATTTCTCAACATAAAAGCTTAAATACAAAAAAGCTCTCTCTATCAATCACGTTAAGATCAGTCGCTTTACGATTTTGTACAGACAAAAACGGGTTGGTAACCCGTAACAGCAGTGTAAAGCACATAAACAAACGTAATTAATACTGTGTAATTAAATAAGCTGAATTAATGTAGGTACCAGTGTAATTGACTAACAATAAACCGAAGAAAATATAACCACAATGAAAAAATACGTGTATTATAGACCTCATTTATTTGTATTTGTATTACTAACCTGGAAAAGTAGATATCCAGAGTCGTACATCCAGAAGTCATCTGGCGCGTTGCCTGGCTTGGTGAGGTGGATGGCGAGGCAACGCTGCAGGATCAGTTGGCAGCGCTGCCCCCCAACTCCGCGCCCGCTCATGCCTTAGGCAGGCGGCGGCATGCTCTGTAACCAAACAAACAAGCTAAATTAATATCTGGCCTTAACCCACAAATGCCTCACTATAGGACGCGGGTCCCTCCCCATAATTTACAGTGAAAATGGGCGCTAAAATATATGTTTTGTTGATTATTCTTGTCTGGTACGTTATTGTATTTTATAGGTACCTTTGAAGGACGTCTTTATCTTGGACCGGGGTAAATAACATTCTAGTCTATTGGGCGTCAATTAAAACAACCTATAATTAGAAATGTATTTGGAGACGAGACTAATCTAAAGGTGAAATGTAGTTTTTTTTTCCAAAAAAACAAGAAGTTTAAATCTTTGATATAATTAAGTCTAATCAGTCCACAATAACAAACAAAACATACCCATGAATCAAGCCTTAGCTATGCCGTAACAATACTAAGCGGAATAACACAAAGCTTTGATCCAATGCAAAAGGAGCGTGAACCCGCATCTATCTCCATTCAATTCTTTTGATCGCAGAAAATGAAGCACAAAGCAATGACCAAGAACGTGTGAAGAGGACCTTACGTAAGAAACAGTTCCTTTAAAGGCGGCGCTATTACTTCATTTGTCAACATGGTCTACTATACCGACACCTGAATCAATATACCCATTTCAAATCCATTTTCCGTATCAACTCACGATTGTGCAACGAGCGATGTTGGGGAGATATTCGCCATCCTTCATTCAGATACGAGTGCGTACTGCGTACGGTTCCGTAACCATCGTTCATAGTAGCCATTTAGTGGCCTAACGTCATTTGAACTGGAATACTAGGAGAAAGGGATTACACTTAGCTGGTGTAAGCGCAGAGTGCGCTGCGCGAGCGATCATTTATCTTTTGCGAACAGTGGCGCCGCTGTTTACCTCGTTGAAATAAAATTTATATCATAACTCTGAGACGAAAAATAATGGCTTTCTTGACAAGTAAGACTCGAGCTAAATCCCATTGGAAAATCTTCGTTTAAAGCACTAGAGTATTATTGCTTGTATACTAAACGTAAAACCGTAAATTCGTCTCGACATAACAGATAGTAAATCCGTTACAATTAAAGAGTTTACTGGTTTTAATTTTATCACGCAACAAGTTGTTATAAAGAATGGGCTATAAAGATAGCCAATAGCCACTAAAGCGTAATACTAACAATAAAATAACAATATTGACATGACAATCACAAGGTGTTTATCACGCATTGCAAAAAATAAAGGCATTCACTATTTTATAATTCAAAAAACTTAGCTGTAAACTACAATACGTAAACAATCGCCGGAGTTAATTAAGTTTTTGTCTTGAGGTATACTCGTATTTGCATTTTGAGTGACTAACTCGGTTCCTACGTAGACTTACGCCAGGCAAGGATTTGCATTTTTAAATTTAACGCTTAGATGACAGCCGACATCGTGGGATAAAATGTTAACTTCGTTTTTTTCAGCGGTTCAATGTACGTTCAACTACTTTTGTGATACGACATGGATTTGAAAGATTGTCAATTCGCAGTTTTCGGGTGAAATAAGGTCGTGCGAATCGAAAATAATCAAATCCTCGTTTACCTTTTCGATGCAACTTATTTCGAAATTATCATTTTTAATTATTTGAATAGGATCTCTTTACTTTTTGCTTCTTTTTTCGTCCTTGGTTACCATCACTGTTGTTGCCTTTGTTACTAATATCCATGGGCTGTGGTGGCCATCACCATCAAGCGGCTATGTTAATGACCTCGTAGGATTGGTAAAAGACCCATTCTTTGCAGTCCAGTAAAGAACTGTAGACAAATAACTTAATGTCATTAAATGACGGGACGTGGACGTAATGCAGTTACGGTTACCAACTGTCCATTTGTCAGGACACACCCGGACTGCCGGCATTTGTTTATTTTTAGATTGGTCCAGATATAAAAAATAATAAAAACAATAATTAGACAGATTTTTCGATAAGCTTGCATCTTCATATTAAATATTAAAATATAACTTATCATTTTTGTCACTAAAACTTAAATACTAGGCACGAAAGCCCTCTTCCCTTGGACGCATATCGATAATATACATATTACATGCCACGTACTGAAGCCATCACGCACTAATTACAAATTGTGTATGCTCACAAGATCAAGACAACATTGTTTTCAGCGACAATATACCAACCAACGCATTGTTCAAGACCCTTGACATGACATTTTTAGAACAAGGTAATACTAGGAACTAATTGTGAACGCATTTGTCGTCCTTTCACGGATTCAATTTTGCATAAAGTTACATTCAAAGTAACTAATAGTCCATTAGATTCCGTCTGACAGAGCAAATGGTCGCCAATAGATTTATATTCCGCACAATGTTATTGATTTAATGACGGTAGCAAGCACAAATACGTCTATATCAAAAACTATTTATCTAAAATTTTGAAATATCATTGCTTTGATAACAGTGTATGCAGGCGACTTAATCGCAAATATAGGTTAGGTTATGTTATAACCACTAAAGGAGCAAATTGCAAATAGTTACCACGCCCGTTTAAAATGATTCTGGGGTCATTTCCGCGCACGGATATTAATGTGCCAGATTAATAGATAGATAAACGATAGATAAACAGCTGTTCGCAGGTTATTATTTCTTTATCTATTACTAGCGCCTTTGCTTCATTTCGGGAATCCGTACGATTAGGTAGTGGAAAAAATGTATGCATATTGCGAGATTATTCATAATGACATATATTTTATTTGTGAACTGATTGAAATGAAACAAACACGCTCACTACAAGTATACGAGTATGTGTTAGTGAAATCCGGTGGAGCCGTTTCAGGGAATAGCGGGTACAATTGTACATAAAAAATCACAAGCAACTACAGACGAAAATTCTAAAAATCATTGTTAAAGCATCTATTGCATTAATAAGTAACCCCAATTATAACTTTTACTTTTACTCACATATCTTACGTGTATATTACCATACATTTTTATGGTCTTATAATTTATTAGCGGTCACATTATGAGTTAACTAGTTAATTATTTATTGACTCAGTTCTACTGAACCCACAGAACTGAAACAGCAAGGATGAGGGCGCTCCAGACGCTATCAGTATCGGAAAGACCCGGGTACAGTGAAGGGTAGGAAAGGAACTTACCTACTATCGTTGCATTTAAATGGCAAAGCATAATTATAATAAATCCACATTAAGGTGCGCAAATCTGCGGGAAACGCTGGAAATACTTGAGGAGTAAAAGCCAAATAAACGTTGAGAGGTTATTGTGGGAAAACAGCCCTCGGCGGCTAATGATCTGGCGTTTGAAGCGGCCGACTAGGGCGCAGAAATGAGGACTTTGCGTTGAGTTGTGGACGTTCGGTATAAAGGCCTGCAGTTTACTGACACTCGGAATTCGTTAAAATTTATGTTAAACTTTGTTAATATTTGCACGGTGTTAAAACTGATTTAAAAAAATTGCCATGCCCATGGCACACTACATCGGCAGCTAAAGTCTGCTAATTTATACATGCTTCAATTGCGTCGTGTCGGAATAGTTTGACATATTTTTGACACATTTCGTATAACAAAGGCGGCACACAAAGGTGTCAAACTATTCGACGCAATTGAAGCATTTATAAATTACCAGACTTGGGCTCCAGACTAAAGGCATCACCGATATAATTTCTGATAGAAATAACAAAGAAAGAAAGTGCTAGGTCTCAACCCTCTAACCGAAATAAGACAAAGTCGAATGTGTGGTCACCATCCCGGTGGGCTTCACTGAAAGGAATCAGAAATAATATAAATTACATGATAATGATACTGATAATAATTTGCGATATTAATTTGCGAGTCACAACTGACTACTATGGTCGATAATTGAATCAGGAGTCAGGACCCTTTCAAACAGGGTTACCACAATCCAGCTGACAAATGATATTTTCCCAAATTGTTTTATTAATAAAGTTTTTATTAGAGCGTTTTATAGCATCAATGTGAAACGTTTATTGAATGTACTCGTAAATAATTGTAGGTATCCGCGCGAGGCTCGATGTGAAACGGGTCTACGTAGATAATTGAAACTTCCTTTTATTTTAAAACTGATTGCAGCTAACAAAGTTAACGTTTGTTTGCGAACGTAATTAAGTATTGTCAGGCCGCCCGGCTTTCGCTGTGCCAGTGCCGCGCGCCGGTGGCTACGAGCACTCAGGATTTTAAAAAGATCAATATTTGTTTGCATAAGCTATTATCGTCTTGCAATAAAAGAGTGGTCATTTTAATTTTTTTTTTTTAATCATTTTGCTTATTATTTACGTATAGTAATAGCCGTGTGGTTGAACGTTGGACTGGTGAACCGGAGGGTCCGGGTTCAAACCCCGCACGCACCACTAATTTTCAAAAATTATGTGCGTATTAAAATTTAATAATCACTTGCTTCGGCGAAGGAAAACATTGTGAGGAAACCTGCACACCTGAGAGTTCTCCATAATGTTCTCAAAGGTGTGTGAAGTTCACCAATCCGCACTTTGCCAGCGTGGTGGACTATGGCCTATACACCTCACACTGTGAGAGGAGACCCGTGCCCAGCAATGGGACAGTTATGGGTTGTGATGATGATTTACGTGCAGCAGAAAAGGTAGATTTTTATGTAAATTTCAGACTAATGGTATCTAGTCACCGTCGCCATAGATTTCGGTAACATTAAAGACATCAACAATGCGTTGCCGGTCGAACAGGTAGCGGTTTAGTGGCCGAAAAAAATTTTATTGGCTTTCTGACACGGAGAAACCTTTACAAGTAAAAAAAAAATCAAAATGTGTGCAATTAACACAGTGCTAGAAGTAAAACTTTATAACAGCGAATACTGTCAGTTCAACTGTTGATTTTTTGCTTTGCTTACGTCAGCCGCCATTTTGCCTTCATTCGCGTCATTTCCGTTTCAACGAATTCCAAATCACAACGTACTCAAGAAGTATTCACTTCAAATGTCTTAAAGAATCATTATTGTCCAATTAAATTGATAAGCTGCTCAATAAGGATCTCAGCTAGTATATTAAACATCATAGCGGAAGGCGAATAATTATATAAATCGACATAATTTTCAGTGTCCCGACTAACAGCTTTTAGAGAACGCATTTCCATAATCGGAAACTTTACCTCACTGCGTATCTCGTTGCCGTCGCTTTCTTTATTGGAAAATAAACTTTAGCACGTCGTTAAAAGGTCGGAATTTCATCGCGGCTAAATATGGCAAGTGTCGTACTACGGTTGTAAGGTAAGCGCTCCGTTCTCAACACGACAACTCGCGAGCGAGTACAATGCCACTTGAATCTAGTTACGTAACTTGGTTGATTTACGTCGCCGGGAAGAGATAGTACTTGACGCAGAAATGCACATTTAACCGACTTCATTACCATTTTAGTTTGATGAATCTTCCGGTTAACAGTTTTGCGTCTATACAATTAATAGTTCTTGTCCTTTTAAAGGTGCAATGGGTCGATCGACATGTATTATGGTGTGGTATTAGGGAGTTAGGCATAGGCGCGTTTAGTTCGATTAGATGAATGTAGGTTCAAGCAAACGGCGGCGACTATGTCAATAAGTTTAACCCGGACAGTAGGTAGTGTCCATTAGGAGGGCGGTATTTAGGAGTTGCTAGCAACATCATCATCATCGTCGTAATCATCTACTTCAAAAGGATATATCTTCATCATCAGAAAAAAACTTTTTTCTCAACAGGGCGAAGATCTGACTATTTGTTAAAATGTTTGTTTCAGACAGCTGAACTACGAGTCTTGGGTTTGATTTCGGCCGAGGCATTTAAGAGAATGTTGTGAACGTACAACGTCAAACTTACGGAATATAAAGTTCTATATTCCTACAGACTACAGCTACAGACAGACATCCGGCGGACAAAACTTATTCGAGCTAAGGAAAGTTTTAAAACTCCTACACGAACCGACCTCGACATGTTACGTAAAATGTTTGAGTTAAAAATTTGTTACACTAACAAAAGTATTGTTTTCTAAGGACTTTCAATTAAAGTGCAAAAGAGTATAGTTTGAAAAGCTCAAAACACGTTTTATAATGTGACATGAATTATAGGTGTAAATCAATAAATTTAGTCCCTGTGCTGTTAGCCGTTGAAGAGTTCCCATAATCTGGAACCAATCTTGCGCATAGTATTCGTTCATGCTTGTAATAAAATTGCATTGTCATCGGAACTCAAGCAATAGGCATGCAAAATTCCACGTCCTAGAATAATAGGAAAAAAACAGGAAACAGTTCTTATAAAGCCTGCAAGATTTGACGCGAACATGCATAGGTTTCTTGTATAGTAGATAAGGTACCTACCTACCTATGCATCTTCGCGTCAAATCTTGCATACAACATACAAACATTACAAGTTAAATAAAATTTTGAAAAAAAACGAATGGATACGAACAATGATTTTTATCTTACATCTCTCTCTCTCTTGATCACATAAACACACACAAATTTTACACATTATAAGCCATTACTGAACATTACATCTAACACAAATTATTTTCCTTACGCAATCAAACCCAGATCTTTTGCTCAGCAGGTTCGACTAAGACCTGCTACAAATTAAATCAAATTCGTAATTTCATACACGCTAAACACGGAATCAAATTATACAAAAGGAATTCTTCTAATCCATCAGCATTCAATGCGGAAAGTGGACGTAAAAGGAGAAATAAAGTAATTAAAGCATTTAATACGACTCCACATCAGTTTGTCGGAATGTAAAGTTAACATTCCTTAAAGGCTTTATGATTATCACTTCCACATTTCGTTCACAATATGGCGTTGCTGGTAGACCTAGAAAATTAAATACCTCCCTGTTCATTGAAACAGGGGCCTACGTATACTAATTTGCAAATTTATTTTCGTTGTGTCGGAATGGTTTGACACATTTTTCACATATTTCATACATTAAATTTGTCAAACTTTTCAAACAAGACGCCTTGCGCCTTTTTGGTTCTTTCCTTGGTTCTTGTACTTGGTACAGTCCAGAGAGCACATCGTCAAGTGATCAATCCTCGGGCAAGTTTACGAGTCTACTAATAATCTCTCCATATACCTTGTCAGCGCAGCTCAGACAAGAGTGTCCGAATAAAAAGAGTAGTACAAGTATTAGCATGAAACCAAAAAATATATATTCGAATTGACATAATAAACTGCCATTTCCTTTTGACTCGATCGCGTGCGGACGCTGTAAGTTAAATTGCGGCACCAGACCATTTTGAGAATTAAGGTCGTGCCACACTAGAGCTGAAGTCACTGACACTCAAACTATGAAACTACTGCCACGCTTTTTTCCATTTAAAATCTTCCATGTATGTCTTGTGGATAGTATAAACAGTTGAAACTGTTTTAAAAATTCTTCATAAATACATAAGCCGTTGTTGTTTTTTAATCCCCGACGCTAAAAGAGGGGTGCTATAAGTTTGACGTCGATGTCTGTCTGTGTGTGTGTGTCTGTCTGTGGCATCGTAGCTCTCAAACGGATGGAGCGGTTTCGATGCGGTTTTGAAAGCCGGTTTCCTTGCGGTAGTTCTTAGCTATGTTTGGTTAATATAGGTCCAGACGTGTCTTGCTGCTGCTGCTTGCTGCTTGCACTGCTGGACTGCAAGGAGTCTTTTGAACCGCAGCACTTATCCCTCCATATGAGTATACGATACCATTAAGATCATCATAATAATATCATGTAACTTACAAGTTGAGAACCCTGGGTTGGACGTCTATTGTCGGCTATTATAACGGCATCATCGCCAATTCAAGTGTTGTGCAACCGGTATTGCGAATGTAATGTTTTTACGTCACGTCATGTATCCTAAGCCTCTTGTTTGGCTAATCAGCTTGCTAAGCTGTTGGCGCTCAAAATAATTATAATGAATAAGCCTAAACGAAGGATACCAAACTCATTAAGCTTGTATCGTTTATTGTCATTTACTCGGAGTTTTTAAAGCAAACCCATAGGTATAATGTACCTATAATTAATTCACTTTATCGAAGACTGTCTAATTCTATATCTTAATTATTGAATTCTGTATTTTTGAATTGTATATAAGCCGCCTTATAGTAATAATATACATTAAGATGATAATCAAATAAAACCATAACAATTTGTTTGAAGTGAGTATCCATTTAATTTTGTTTACAAGTCCCCCACGTGTTACGGCCGTGTGCTCACCGTAAGTCTCTAGATCTGTTTGATTACTTTCTCTGTGAATCTTTATGGCGCACTGGGGAACGCAAAAACCGCACGGGTGTGCTTACCTCGTAGGCGCTATGAGAAAGAACGTTACTCAAGTCTTCGAACTAGGTTACCAAGATAATAGCCTTGAAAAAATAAACAATATACAGAAATATTGCAAGCAAACTCATCAAAAAATTCACATAATAATAATAAAACTAAAGTATCAGTTATCGGTAGAAGATATTTGACAGAAAAAACGATTAGTAAGGATATTAATAAACCCTCCCTTTAAGATTAACGGAACCCATTCTATTGCACTGAATTTTGCAGTCAATTTTTTGGGCTATTAGTTTGTTTAGGTTAATTTCAGAAACAACTGAACTGATTTAGATGTCGGTTTTAATTATGTAAGCTTGAGATAATAAACAACCATTTAGTGTATTATTTAAATTTGATCACAAATAAAAGAGATAATTATGTCAATTTAAGAATTCCGTCTAAACATTTTTCAAACGTAGGCACTGAGTTAGGATCCTCCACGCGAAACAAAGGTAGTAATAAATATCCTATATTTATTGAGTACCGATTATAAACTACATTCGAATACCAACAAATACCAGTCGATAAATAACAAAACGATTGTTGTTTACGCCAGATCCAATGTCGGTGTTAATCTTTACACTTCCTCCCAGTGAAAACCTGTAGCGATACTTATCGCGTACGCAACTTCCGTTTGCTTGTACTTATCGACGCCCCCGGGGAATAAAATGGTTATGCGCTATTACCACTATTTTAATGTTTTTGCATTTTCGGCATCTATGGGTAGAAATACACCTACTGATTTTTTTTTAGATTTTTTGACAGAAAATTCATAAAGTAATAACAATTTTTATTTTTATTCTACGGAAATCATGTAACAAATTCTTCCCGTAAAAACATCTTAGTCGTTCATTATGGAAAACACGCATGTCGCGAGAAATCGGTAAGGCATTATACGATTTTATTCACGTAAATAAATTGATAACTCTTTTCAATAACATGCTTTACCTAAATTAGTTTGGTAAATCTTGAACGGTAAACGTATATTACTGTAACACCTATTAAAATATTTTTATGAATTTGAAAACATGTAGTAATGTGATACTATTTCCAAAGTCGTTATATAGCTATACGAAAAAAGACACTGGTAGCTTTTACAAGAACAAAATCGTATTAGTCTATTACAATTACCATTCATTCATGAAAATACTGTAGAAAAACATCGTAATGTAAGGATATAGTTTTTATGATATTACAATTTCACGAGAATAAAATCGTTATGTGCCTTTACTTAGGATACACTTAAATATAAAATCAGTATTATACATCTTTCGTAATAACTTTAAAAGTATACATTATATATTTTTTTATTATAGCTACTTATTAAGAAAAAAAAATACTGAAAAAAATGATGTATTGTGTGTTAATATAGGCCGGTTAGTTTATGAGCTAAAACAGAATAACAGTTTATTGCTCGTCCTGTAAAATTTACTTTTGTCTATTACGATTTTATTCCCCGGGGGCGTCGTTATTATTTAATACCTAACTACTTGAATTCACCGAGCAATGTACAGTCGAGAAATACAGTTGCCATTAAATCTTTAACCTTTATTGATTTTGTAAAATAATACAATTTTGATTTAAAAAAAAAACTACTACCTGATAGTAGTAATAGGTAGCGTCGCCTATGGACATCAGTAACACTGAAGGAATCTCCGATGCGTTGTTGCCAAGAAGGAAGAGGAATGAACGAAATCGAATTAGACGATGGTAATATACCATCGACTTTCCTTATTTGTAAATATTAAAAAGAGACAATAATGTATTAAACGAAAAAATTATAAAAAAATCACAAAGCTGCATTGATAAAGATATTCTGTAGATTAATTCTGACGAACAAGCGATAAGCGGCAGCGGCGGGCTTCACATCGATCAGATACCATCGACAGGGTGGTACTGCATTACTCAGATTAAAAATAACTTCTGCAACCCAAATACCCGATGCTTGTACTCGTATTTTGCATATTTTAATCGAGAAAGTACCCAAACATGCACTCAAGCTATGCGTCTTTTTGCTGGAATATTGTGACTTTACTGATGATTATTAATTACAATGATATTTTTGATAGACTTATCTCATTTTTGACATAAAATGTATTGAACAAAAAATACAAGGTATGCCACGAAAATATGAATATTAAACGTTATTGTATCACAGATCTTGAGATAATATGCTATTTTAAATGTTTTCTGAAATCAATACCAATCTCTAGATGGATCGACAGTCGGTGCCAGAAAAGCCGGCGTAGGAATACCTATAAAACCGCATCGAACCTCATCCACGAAAAATGAGTTTGAAGCACAATAATTCGCTTCATTGGCTATAACATAAAAAGTATCTTAACATCGATAACATTAAATTAAACATTGCATACCCTTTTGGAATCCAGTATTCAAACTCCAAAGGGTTGATTTTCCCGTAGCTCCCCATTACCTCATTAGCCGGGCCGTGGGGTATTTAACGTAAAAGTTAATGGGGAATCCCATTATCCTGTCTGGATGTCGTAAGCCCAGCGATAACACGTGCTCCTATACTTACCGCGCTCATCGGATTAAATTAATTTGCATGGTTGAGTTTATCGAAATAACGTAAGTACATGCTGATATGTGGGGATTGTTTAACTGCAAAACGTGGTAAAAGGGGACATGTAATACTTACTAGGAATTACTTATTTACTTTGTAATAATACTTGGAATTGCTTAGATGCAATTCCAAGTATAAATAGACCACCATGACATCTGACATATTTTTTAAAGATATGTATGTAGTTCATTGATGCTCAAGCTAGACTTACAGCGAGAGCTGTCAAGGCAGCATTCGTTGGTCAAAGAGAAAAACAATAACACGCATTGTATTGTTAAACGAAATATAAACAGTAATTCTAAAATAAATATATTTATTTTTCCACATATTATAATATTACTAGACTGTCCTGTACATGTGGATTGTCTAGCATCATGTTAGCTGGTACCTATATAAAACTGTCGCAACCACAGCCCGCCTCCAAACAGTGCTTAGTGTAAATGAAAGCTAGCCACAAACAAGCCATAGGAAATGAGACATTCATCATGTTATATTGGAACAGTTTAAGCTGGTGTCAGAACTGTACTTGGCATTCAATGTGGCCGGAAGTGCCAACGGCCAGGGATTTGCGGATTATAGCGGCCCGCTCTATATAAGGTCTCGCTATTATGCTGTAACGGTCATAACCCTCGAATACCGCGGCGGCAATGTATGCGAAATGCTAATTTTTATGATAATTTTTGCAATTGACTGACTTAGTGCGATGAATAAAATTTAAAAGTTTATGGCTAAAATGTTGCAATAAATTGTACCTACCGTAATGTAGCGTTTAGTATTCCTCGGGTATAGGACAACCGTTGCATTTCTTATATACTTTGTAATGGCCTATATGGATAATTATTAATAGACAGCAGACTGCACAATGAAATATTAAAAATTGAACGTCAAATGGATTGTACTTAAAACACGTTCCAAAATACAATTCTTTCGGGTTTGTTTTTAATGACGACATAAAAACCGAATATAAAAACCGAGTTTCGCTTATAAAAACAAGATTCTAAACACACGCAAGAGGTGAATTTTCGTTGACACCAAAAAATATTATTTCTCAATCTTACAATCTTTACAAAATGTATGGCAGGGTTTCATTGAACGATAAAGTAGGTATAAAAACGATCCTATGTCCTTTATCGCCTGTCTATATATGTACCTATATACTAAATTTCATCTAAATCGGTTCAGCAGCTAAATCGTGAAAATGTAACAGACAGACAGACGGTTACTTTCGCATCAATAATAGTGAGGATCTAAAACTTAGTTTCATTAAAGTTGTAATTAATTCAAGATTCAACCTCATGTAGGTACCCATATTATCTTTTATTACTAACTAGCGACCCGCCCTCGCTTCGCTTCGGGAAACTTATTATCAAGTGCTTAAATATAAAGTTTCATGGTTCTTTAAGAGATGGCGCTAGGCGTTCTTATTCTTTAAGTTAGGAAGGTTCACCCCTAGATGGCGCTGTGCTTAAAATCCGAAGAAATCCCATACAAACTTTCAACCCCTATTTCAACCTCTTCATCCCTTTTTGTCGCAATAAAAGGTAGCCTATGTCCTTTCTCAGGGTCTAAAGATTGTCTGTGTCAAATTTCATCAAAATCGGTTGAGAGGTTTAAGCGGGAAAGCGACACAGACAGACAGACAGACAGACAGACAGACAGACAGACAGAGTTACTTTCGCATTTATAATATTAGTAGGGATTAACCATTTGCCGTTTAACGATAACATAAATAGGTATACTTATGTATAGGTATATCGGTATGTGTTTGTTAACAACTTAGCGCCAAGTTAGTGGCGCCTGTACCTACTCGGCGTCAGATATACGTATTAGTATGTAACAACTTTCAATCTCGTCCGCGTCGTTTTTATTAAACAATGCTACGTTGTAGTTACAGCTGGTTTTCTGTCGAACAAGGTTGTATTTATTTATGGAAAAGACGTCGATTATCCTCAGTAGAACTCGTGAAGAATGGTTAAGGTGACCAGAGCTTCAATACGAAGTCCAGTGTACAAGTGTCCATTACATTTTATAATCGTATTACGTTCGAACAACAATATCGGATTTAATAGGATGACACGGATTATCACGGATTGTATCTTCATATCACGACGTTTCAGAACCAGAACGCGTAAAGAGCATTCACAACCTGATGACGGCTCTCCTTATTGCCGCGTCGTGTCGTGACTACCTTCCTAGCACCCCGTGTACATCAGTTGTCAAAGTTGTGAGATATTAGCATCTCTTATCGATTGCGCCGTCATATTTATTTAAGGTCCAACAACACAGGACACTCTAATTATTTATTAATTTCTAACCTTTTGTAGACTAAAATTCGTCTCCCTGCAATAATATGTGAACGTAGCATGCATTTTACAACAAATATAATAATATGGTAGATCTCGACAGCAATCTCCTCTGATGTTAAATGAGCATGATGTCTAAGATGATCTTCGCACTAACTTAAAATTCTATTCACTCGTTTCGAAGACATCAAAAGCCGGAACGTTCGTTGTCGTCAAATGACGGTGCACTACAGTGTACTTGAATCTCATTAAATCTCGCCAACTTCAACGTTCTAGCCTTGAAGTCTCTAGGACTAATTTCAAGTGAGTCCTAGAGAGTTAACTACCACGCTACTCTAGTATAACGCAGGTCCTGATTAGTGCCGTAAACACTCCCCGAATTGTTTAATTAAGACAAAGACCGACTGTCAAAAGTTCAGAGTTTTATTGCATTCTATTCGTTGGGCAGTGTGAACCTTTCGTAACATTAGCTAACTCTGAAACTTGGTGCCTTCTAGAGACCTAAGATTCGAACACTCAGGCTAGCCTAGCCTGTAAATTAAATAAACAAGCAGAACAATGATTTAATTATCTAACCGCAGTAATCTGACAACGAAACGGTAATTATCGCATGATAACGATCATAAAATTGCTGGTTGCAATTACATCTTAAGTTATGACGTAACTTAGGTAGTTTGGAGTAAGGCCCGAGCGAACCATCTTGGAATTGATGCAGTTTTTAAATGATTCAATAATTTAAACTTTAACATCCGGGCTGAATTCTGTTCCAAGAGATTCATAGATACTAGAGCTAAACAGTTAGAGATTTCAAAATTTTAAACCAACTGACTTCAATAACAACATTGAAAAACACATAATTAGGTTTTAATTAAATTATTAAGTAGGTAACAAATTCAGTTTTTCAATTACTTTTACTTTTATTTTTATTAAGGACATAACAAAATGTAAATAGGTAATACATACAACAGGCGGTCTTAGCGCTGAAAAGCGATTTCTTCCAGAAAAACTTATGGTAATGAGATAAAAGATTAGAGTTTAAAGTATTATGGGATCTATTGCGTTCATAAATATCTTTAACTAGCGACCCGCCCTCGCTTCGCTTGGGGAAACTTTTTCCTTCGATTTGCAAAAATTTAGTTATGTATATATTTCGGATAATTCACACTATATTATCTTTATAAATTATATCCTATGTGTTATTCTGATGTGTAACCTATATTATTTATTATTGTAAAGTTTCATCAAAATCCATTCAGTAGTTTTTGCGTGAAAGAGCAACAAACATTCATACATCCATACAAACTTTCGCATTTATAATATTAATAGGATAATCTTTTTTCTCAAATAAAATAAAAATAAAAAAGCCTTTTATTTCTTGCATTCAGCTCAAATACTCCTACTTAAACACAAACATCGATAATTAACCGTTCTATATGACTTATTGCAGTGATTCGGAAGATTAACGAATAGTATCGTGTCATGTAAACGTTCACAACAACCCCAGTCTATATCAAAGTGATGCCCTTGTAAACCTACCCTCAGCGTGCTTAATTCAAGCCCCAAGTTCCAAATTGATGGTTCTCCCCTCATCCGTGCAATCTGCGAATACCACAGCGACCCTATGCGGCACTTTTTATTAAATTGTATGACATTCAAACCTTCCGTCCTGCCAGGGATCGTAAACCTACAATACCTACTATTGATAAAAATATTTATCACTACAGCAATACGGTCTGTACACCCCTGTTTTTGTCAATATTCATATTATTATTACTAATACATTATTGCTTGTGTATGGCTAGTCTATGAATTACAGGAAAATCTGAACAATTTTTCGATTATACTGTATCTTTTTTACGTGAAGCAGACAAACATGCAAACGAGCCTGTAACGAAGGTAGAGTAAAGCGAGGCAAGTGATCACACAGTACTCCTAAAGCATCACCGATGCGCTGAAGCCAAGAAAGCTATCAGAAGAAAGGAAGAAAGAGCGGAGAGATTTGCGTTGCGTTTCATAATGAAACGCCGAAAAGCTCCTTTTAAAGCGAAGTGTAATGAAAGTTTCATTGCACTTCGCTCTAAAATAGTTTTTAACTTGTAAAATCGCGGACATTTTAGAAGTGTATGTATGTCATGTTTCTAATGCAAACGCGTACTCACGATTTTGTTTTACCGATATTTCGACCCAGGTGCATGGATTATGGTCATGGCGAGACACGCCGGTAAAACAATGTATGCATTTAAATAGTTTTACTACAACTCTTAGACCACAATTGTAGTAAAACAGAACTATGGTCTAAGTACATTGTGGGCTGCTGCTGCTAAACATTGTAACGCAGTTAGCATACCAACCAAAACACTAAAATAAATTGCTCTATAAATTACAATGCAGCACTGCAATTCGGTTCTGGCACCAACACAGACGGTATTGGTCGTATTCTTTCCCGGCGTCTGTCGTTTAATGGACTCGCAACTTAATAAAACGCTCCGAGAATTATGGGGTAATGTAATTTAACCGTCTACGTTATATCTACTTAGTTTGGTACCATTTGTAAGATTTTATATTATATTGGCTGGTGCCCGTGACGTTGATATTCCTATAAAACACCCCCTCCCCATTTTTGATCCTTTTAGGGGATTAATTAAAAAAACTTTCTTAGTGCTTTCTTACGAAGTTTCACGTTTCTAGGTCCAGTGGTCCAGGCTGTACGTTGTCCGCCAGTCAATTACCGTTATCGTCTTATTAAGTAGATTTTACATTGAGGATAATAGGTGCTATAAATCTTAAGCATATAATGCATTCTACGTGTTTCAGGTAAGTTTAGGTGAGAGAAGTCCGGGTACCTTACGATATTGATGTAGAATATTGTAGATATAACGTACATCAATCATGTTATTATAACCTTCCGCCTCCACGTTTGGTCTTGTCACGAATAACCCTGCCAGGAATCGAAGCTGGGACTTGACTCTCACCGCGCAGAACTACCAAATTGGTTAGAGTATTATGTTTTTTTTATCTTATTCTTATTTAAAAAAATCTTTATTAGAACCAAATTTGCGAAGCTTAACAGTTCCTATTTTCAAACGATTAGCCAAATATGTATGTGAATAATCCGTCGCCGTAATTTTATTAAATTTGATAAAAGGGAGCCAAAAAAGGAGAATGAAAAAAATACTAGCTCAGACATTTACGAATTATTACGATTTAATAAATCGCTCCATTATTTCTCATTTGCAATGCATGACTTGGCATAGCGCATACTAGATGCACTTCCCAAATTTATGAGCAGTTTGGTGCTGCCATAATGTTGTAAAACGGTATACTGTAATACCGCAACCAGTAGGAGCAGGAAACTGGCTCTTAAGTGGAAGTTAAAAAGTTTTATTACCATCTTTATTAAACCTGTTCGAGGAGTAGATAAAAGGTTGGAAAAGTAGTTAAATTTGTATTAAGTTTCGCACTTTTTGTTTATTATTATGCAAATAAAGTATGAAATGTTTACATTCACACACTACCGCGGCTGTAAATATTGACGTGTTTATGTGCGCTGTCATATCATAGGGCCAGATAAACATAAATAAGTTGATAAGTAGATAAACGGTCATACACAGATTACAGAGTGGGGACACCAGGGCTCCGTGATTGACACTTATGGGCCCTATACATATTGCATAATAAAACGTTACTAACACCGACAAACCCTAAACTAACATTTATCATCTTTCGGTCACATAATTGTCAGCATCAGCCGGGAATTTAACCCAGACCACCACGCTCAACAGACAAGAAAACTGCCAAGTTGTCAAAAGCCCTCCCGTCAACCAAGTGCGAGATTTTCTGCCACGTACGTGTAAACTGTGCAACGAACTTCCTTCAACGGTGTTCCCACAGCTATGACACGGGGTCCTTCAAGAAGCGGTTCCATCGCTTCCTTCGTGGCCGGCATTGGAGACGCCCCTGGTGTTACCAATGTACATGGGCGGCGGTGATCACTTACCATCAGGTGATCCGTATGCTTGTTTACCTGCTTAGGCCACAAAAAAAATTGTTCTGCAATTTTCTCTACAAATTCTTACATAATTATGTATCTTTAAATATTGGTATCAATGTTAGCACCCATTAATATAATGTATTTAAAACCCCATAGTACATGCGATGCATGACTACTGACTACGGACTGAATTATTCGACTGCCAAATTAATAGCTGTCAATATCATGTTAATAATATCAATTAATTACACGACATCAATTTGTACTGCGCGTTGAATATGCATTTACATCGTACGAGTATCGTAGGCATGCACTGAACCGACCACACGTCTCTTAGACAGTTCTCTGATCTCAGTCGACGAACGACCAGTTAGTCAAACCTAATATCAAACCTTCAAATTTAGAATTTAATGTATAGGTTTTACAACAGATAACCTATATTTATGTTGTTTTTGGAACGAAGTTCCTTACGGCAGGCTTGGAGGGGATAGGGATTTTGCTGCGCGACCGAACTGAAAAATATGTGATAGTAAAACCGTAAGCGTGGAAAAAAGTGCGTGGAATAAAACCGTTAAATGAGACGTACGCAGGCGCGACAGTCGCATACACAAGCGAGTAGTGTATAATACCTTTCTCTTTCTCCCTCTTTCTTTTCGTTCGCCGTTGCCTTCATTAGCCGAAGGAACTTCGTTCCTACCTGGTGTCCCACGACACCACATTTGATTTTTTTTACGTTATATGTAAGTTAATGCTTGACTACAATCCCACCTTATGATATGAAGCGATGTAGTCTTCGGGAGCTAAGTGCTAATTTGGAAACCACTTGTTTTCCCCCTTTAATATATTACCCGTAGCAAGCGGTCAGACAAACAACCAGACTTGAGATAGATTATGTTTATAAATGACTTACTTTTTTCATGCGATGTCAATAATCATATTAATATTTGTAAACCGTAGTACACTGATTATAATGACACTACAGCTCAGTCGGGTTAATCGTGCCTGCTGAATGAAGAAGCTCCTTGGATACGATTCCGAATGCAATGCCGGCCCGAACTCTTTATACTTCCTTCAAAAGGACGCCCATTTCACAGCAAATAGGTCAACAAATAAAACTTAACAATCTTCGACACCGGTACTTGAAGATCTTTTATCGTTTGCAATAGTACGATAAGATTATTCGGTGAGTGATCGTTGTGAGCTTTTGATATATCGGCAGCACGGATCGTTGAGCTTTTAATGGAATACTTGTTCGAATATACGAGTACCTACGAGTATCATACACTTAATTTAACGGTTTAAAGCGGTATCCGTGCCTTTATGATTTCACACCGGTCTTAAAATACAAGTAAGTATAAAGGAGTGCGCACATTACAACGACTCCACGACCGACCGACGCCAACGCGACTAAAACCTTGACAAAGCTAACATTCAATTATGAGCCTTATATCTTTGAAGGTAAGGTTGAATTTCGAACTTATACTTAAAAGCCCTGTACGGCTCGCCCTACACCCATAGCCGTTCCGTTTCGAGACCAACGCGTCGACGTTGCGTTGACGACTCACCCTAGACGAGTAGTCCACGCGTCGACCGACACAATGACGTAATGTAAATAGCGTCGGAGTTGAAACGGAGTGGAGACGGAGTCGAGTTGACGTCGATGAAGCGTTGATCGCGGAACGGAACGTCGGAGTTGAAACGGAGTGGAGTCGGAGTGGAGTTGACGTCGAGTTGGTGTAATGTGCGCACTCCTTAATCCAATTATCGAAATTATTTCTGATCGATCGAAATCAGAGACTCGATTGACTAGAATTAACTCGTGAGTTCACGGTAATATTTTATTATTCGACTACAAAAAAGGAAGTTAGCCGACGAAGTTTGATAAGACGTTGAATATACATGGGTATGTAATATCATGGTATATGATACTATTACCGTGGTAATATTATTTGATTTGCAAAATATTTACATATGATATTATATTAGGGCTTCCAAATACATAATACAAACTTTAATTGGTGTTTGTATGTATGTTTGTTTGTAGATTGATTTCTCAAAACTAATGGTTGGATTTTGACCATTCTTTTTTATGTAGACCATTTAGGAGATAGATGTCATGTGGGTTAGATGAATGCCATCAAAAAAAATCTTTCTCGTGATGTTTGTTATCAGAATGTCCTTCTTATTCTTACTCGATCTGTGAAAAGATATTCAAGAAAAATAATGTTAAAGACGCTCTAGATATTACAAGACTTACATTTTTTCAGAGATCTGAAAAATAAAAATCAAACACCGCAGTTCGTATTTATTCTAAGTCAGCGATCACGCAGTAATTTATATCTTTAGCTGTCGAAATGTCCACAGAAACAACAATGAAGCCGTAATAACAATAAATTCCAGTACTTGAGCCAATTGACTAATGAATTTCAATACCGACAAATTAATTCGTAAGGGATACGATAGTCTTGTACTGTTTGTTAATGGTTTATTACAATAAATACAGTAATTGACACACACCATTAATCTCTGGATTCAAGAATAAAGATAAAGATCTGTGGGTAATAACATGCTTCGGTCCAGAACTTGTTTGAAACGATCGAGTCTAGTTGCATTATACCTATTGGTTGTAAAGGACACGAGTAATAGACTTTGTAACAGGCGACAGTAATGGAATTCAAATATGTATAAAATTACTCCGATAAAAAAACAACATCTAAGGTAGTCTAAGGGTTTCGTTTGAGGTAAATGGATTTAATTCCATTCGTCGTAAGTTGGACCGTATATTCAAATTGAAAAGGTAATGCAAGGTAGGATAGCTACATGAAAATAGGATAATTGACAAAATTTGACTATCCCACTTTTCGCACGCTATTAATATATCTATATATATAGATTGACCATATCTACTACTTAAAAAAAACGACAATATGCAGAAATGTGCCGTAAAATCTTCATATTTTAAAATAAGGAATTCATCATGTTAAACTAATGGTGATTTTTTTAAAAACCTATAAGATGTCAAACTATTATTCATTAAAAAAATTCAGACTTTAAGTCGGTAAACAGACTAACTTTCGGTACGGTAACTTTCTTGCGCATGAGAACTTCAATACCTACGTAATTATAGTACCTACAACTTTTGCAACGTAAAATTATTAGGAAATAGGTGGTCACTTTGCACTCAGTCGCTATCTAAAGAAATTCTAAGCAACAGTGCAATATGCGTAAATCATTGCCGGTTTGAGAGAAGAAGTAAATGTTACTGGTTAAGTGAACAAGGAACGATTTCTATTACAGTCGGTAAGGTATTTTTTGTGTAGGTAAATAAAAAAACCGGTCAAGTGCGAGACGGACTTACACACGAAGGGTTCCGTCCTATTGGCCAGTTATAACTTAATTATTTGGTCAATAGTAAGATACAATGCAGTAAACCCCCATTGTTTTAAGGATACAATCATTATAAGATATACCTATCTCAAAGGGGTATTTTATTATTTTTTATTATTACTTTTAATTATTTTTTTATTATTTCTTAAGGTAGTGGCCAATAACAAAATTTATAATAACGTCAGCAGACGTTTGTATAAATTTGTCGTTAAAATATTCCTAATAACGTTTTCCGCTTCTCCACAGTTTATGTAGTTCCTTATACATTTACCTTGCGTATTTTACATAATTTTCATGTTTGTGGTAGGTACTAAATAATCTCCGAGTAACTCCGGAATAACAAATATACAGTATCAACAGCATCCTTACATGCTAAGAAATTTTCCTGCGTCAACAATTTCTAAAATATTTAGTACTATATGTTTATACTAGGTGTGTTTTAGTAATAATACGAAATAGATTAGAACATTCGAGATCTTCCGAGATTTCAGCAACCCTAACATCCCTAAAAATCCCTGACATCCTCTTTTCCGATCAATATAGTACAGACTGAAAGATTGCTTTATGTTAAGAGCCAAATATAAAATAGGCAAACGAGTCAAGTCACCTGATGGTGAGGTCACAAACGGTATTACCGATGCTTGTCGGCCAAAAACAAAGAGCGAAAGGAAGAAGTACGAAATGAAACAATATTATAAGGGGTATATCTCCCCTATTTTTCTACCCAACCCTAACGAGGTAAAGCAGAGCGATAGATCCAATCCAACCTGCTGTAGGCAGACCAGTTTAGAAGTTAATAGCGTTACACTTGGATTTATGTCGCACTTGCAAACGTGTTGAAATACCGTGATTTAATGACAGCAAAGGAGCAATTCTAAAACACACTAGTCCGTCGAGCGGTCGCGGTTGGGAAATAGTTTAGCGTTTAATTTTATTACTAAATGCAAATGAAACTATCGCTATGCATAACATGAGGCACATATTGTTGTAGTATAGAGTATAGTGTGCAATATTTGTTATATGTACTATTATTTACTAGTTTTTGTCTGTAAAACTTACAGCTGGCGCCAAGGCGTAGGTACTACAAGTCGTTAGTATTACAATCTTCGTTTTATACTCATAAAATCATTTCTCCGGTTTCTCCCCTATTTTACCGCTTTAGAAGATACATTTTCAGAACTGCTTTCCTAGTGCTCCCCAGCAGTAGGTAGGTACATACGTTTTTTTATGGAATCTAGGTAGCAAACGAGGTATGCCAGCCGTGATATATTCCTAAAACGTTTTGGAAGGGTGCTTTATTGATGATAAACTACGAGAGGATTTAGCCGTGAAGAAATTCCGTGCCCTGAAATGAGCGGTTTATGACTGAAAATTTATGTCTTCTTATAGTCTGCGATTAAGAATCCTCATCATGAAATATTTTTACAGTTGTTATTGGGATTAAAGTGCAAACAAACACATCAAATAGGTACTAATTTTATGAACGATACACGTATCTGTATTTTATGCTGTTACTCCGTTACTTCAAGTGAAGTAGGTTATACTACGTGCGATATAGGCATTGCGTTGTGTAATAAACGTAATAATATTATGACTGACATAACGACTGCCGTTAATTTTTTTCATTTTATTGCATCTGTGATTCGCCGTATCAGGTAACGGACCTGTTACCACCCACGTAAATATTAAGTATGGTAATTCGTTTTTAATTCATAATTAGGGGCATTTAGTATTCAGTTTTACTAGTAGTTTTAGGTGTAGTAAATTTATTTTTCCATATTAAGGTAAGTATGTACACGCTTAAATGAAACTACTTAAGAGACGTTTCATAATGCGACCATGAAAGGTTGAGGTTTTTTTGTTTAAAAAATTAATTAATTAAAGCTATGGAAAAGACAGGCAGTATACAACTTTCATTTAAGTCCTATTTTGATTTAGATATTTAGATGTAGTGTATGTTCATGTTTTCAGTGTATGTTCTTACAAGCTTTTATTTAAAAACTGTTAATTGGCTAATCATTCAGATTAATCACTGAAATAATTTAATTTACAGATGGATGAAAGGTTGTCAGTCATTAAAGTTCCAATGTTTGTTGAAACCTTCACTACATCCATGCGGTCCCAAATGCTCCTCGTAAGACACTTTTAAGCAAAAGAACGATCAAACAAATTAATTAACATAAAAAAGCCTCGAATTTTTTAATAGTTGGTTAAAACATATTCATAGAACCTTAGAATAGTTACACTATAGAAACGAAGTCCGCGCGGCCGTTTTTAAGCACCTTATTTGGAGCCAGAAATGGCTCCAAACACCGGGCAGCTCATGTCAACGCGCGCCAAACGTGTCTCGCAAAAAAAAAAGATTATGACGATTTGTCCAGTTAAATTGTGTCACAAAATATCTGAAAGCTATTTATGTATTATTGCTAAAAACATACATTATGATTATCCGCATCCGAATCATTCCCCGCTTCCGGGAAAGTTTCGGTTTAGTGCTTCACTTTAGACAGAGCGTTTGTATGAAGACTGTCTTTCTATAGTGTTATTATTCTGTTATTATAAGCATAGAACTCTTAAAGGCTAAGGTTGTCACAAAAAAGGTAAAACGCTTGATATTCGCATACACTGCTCGCAACAACCAGTTAATAGTTTCACGGGCACTGCAACATCAAAATTTGCATGTCTTGATCATATTTATTAGATAAACGTGCTGATAGAATGTTAATAGCGAAATCGAGGAGTTTTAAATAGTAATTCCAGTTAATGAGATGAATTACAAGTTTTGATCACGGATCAACGGGTTTTCTATTGGTAGGAGTATAAACACCCGGTCGGTACTGTTTATAGAAGATTTTATCCAGTTTAATTGAAGCGTAACTGTATAAGAACCAGTGTTCATTTAGATGCAAAACAGCCAACTGAGACGGCCGCAGTCTCTAGACAAGGGGTGCTTTATATACAAGCGAATTTTTATACTCTGCATTGTGCTTTACAATTTATTATTAACCACGAATATATTATCCACGAAGCAGGAGAATGATAGAGGAATTGCAAAGCTTGAATAAATGTATGAATGAATGAATGAATGAATGAATTAATTAATTAATTAATTAATTTCATTGATTACCCGACCGACAGTAATTTTAAGATGCCATAGGTGCCACAAACACAGGATGACTAAATTTTAATTTCAAAAATACATTAAGTGTTATGAAATGTTACTTATAACAGATTCGATCTGATCACAGTGTTGTTATTATTTCTAGTTGGTTGTAGCTTTCTAACATTAAAAAAAGCATTGAAATAGACTTAGTACATATTTTCAGTTCAAAAAGTTAATCCAAGTATTTTTTATATTAAATATACAGGATCAGCCTCGATTGATAGACAAACAAGACGTTACGCGTCCGCTTTGCTGAACTTAAGATGTAGATTAGTCTATCTGTGACACAGTTCAAGAGAGGTACAGAAAATCAACGTTCAAATCGCGTTTATTAAATAGAATCCATCCAAGTTTAAAGAAACAAAGTTAGAAATTACTCATTACGCCTCATTTAGATACTCGACCGAATATTCGGTCTTCTTTCTCACCGAATATTCGTGCACGAGAAAAATCACAAATACACCCGTTTACATAGTCGTGAATATTTATCTATCTCCCTTTCTCTCTCATAGATATTTTAAACAAAGCGGATGTGCAACAAATACAGACGAGAAATCCTTTGGTTCGCGCCAAAATATCTACTGACACCGATCCGAGAACGACCGACTACTTGTAGCGCATACTGTAGATGGACGAATATGCAGTTTACGTACTCTTATTCGCGCCTCGTTTCTCGCCGAGTATCCAAACACTAGAGACAAAGTTAGAAGTTAGTCATTAGTCGTTACCGACAAGATCTGTCGCGACGGAAGCGCGATGGCCAAGGTCGCCTATCAGAGTCGGCGAGGCGCGACGACCCATTGTTTTACTCCGCCACGCGTTTTTTATCCCATTCTCCCATTTACGGTAACAAGTTGTATGAAATTTGCATAATGATGTGGTAATGGCGAAATTTTGCAATGGTTTAGTTAACTTTGAATAGAATGGTGCGTGACGACAATCTTTGTCTTCGCAATATTGTAATTCTGGGTGGTAAAGCCTCATCTTAGGCTTAAGGTTTTGACAGGATGGCAAAATTATTAAGCGAATTCGTACTTCGGGGATCATGTTGAGCTAAACTCGGGTTGTTAGCGTCACACAGCAGTCGTTAAGCCATGTCAGAAGGGTCAAGCCCTTCGAGCGGCTGAAGCTCTTCCGAGAATTGTATTTTTATATAAATATCCGATAAGCATCACTGATAGAGACCAAGAAAAACAGAGAAGTAAGAAAGTACTTAATCTCAAGTCCCCGTCGAAACACTTGTCGTTTAACGGCTAACCCAAGCAAGTGGTAGCTAGCTAGGCATGCTTCACCGAACGATAATACCGTCCCCCTCTACCAGGACCCTCTACCAGTAAATTCTGTGAAGCTTCTTTTATTAATGGGCTTTAAGAGCTATTAAATAAACGCTGTATATTTTCAAGCTGTTTATAATCTACAGGGTATTTACATGCATCTACATATAGAATCGATCAATCAGCGGGACGGCGGATATAACGTAATTCATACGTAAGTCAAATTAAAACTAGCTAACGGTAACAGCTTGCAATATCCGATCGAACTAGAGTAGATAGCATACAGTTATATACAAAACAATTTAACTTGCTGATCTATTTGCGTTGGAAACGCTAAACTAAATGACTGAACGTACCAACGAATCTTGCGAGGTTGTAACACGAAGAAGAGATAAGAAATTACTGTGTGCAAACAAAACTTTCTTTAAATACATAAACGTTCATACACTCATGCCCTGCAGTAGATTTCTCTGTGTCGCGGGTCTTATGGACAACACAAACAAGATATGCCACCATGACCCAAAAACAAACATTTACATTACCAAAAATAGGTCCAGCCTGGACTCGAACCCAGCATCTTTCGCTTCGCTTTCTATGTATATAAACTGTTTTGTGTGATTTATTTGCGTATTAGTAATTAACTATTGCATACTTCAGCAATTAGCAATTTCATGAGGAAACAAGAGGAACAATTTCAGAAGGTACAATTCGCATCTTTCGACGTGGACTTATGATTTGACCTCGCGATTTAAGAGAGGTGACTCGGACGCAGCAGTGTGACAGGATTTTTTACAGGGTTACAATGATGATTTATCACCTTCGGGTAATTTGTCACGCGGTATTAGTTGCAGTTAAAAAATACACTGTTATTTAATTTACATTGAGACTTAGTCAAACAGACAATTTAGGTAGGTACAATGCACGAATGTCTTCTTTCAGATCACGGATTTTTTAAAATATTTATAGCCGACAAAAGGGCAGACGAGCCTTCTGATGGTAAGTGGTCACCGTTGCCCTTGGACATCAGTAACACCAGCATCATCAATGCGTTGCCGGCCAAGAAAGAAGGAAGAGGAAGGAAAATAATAAAGAATAATAAGAAAAATAATGAAAAACCTCATAATGAGGACACTGCACACTGAACCATGCTGCTCCAATGTGGTTTGGTGGAGAACATCCATTCATTTCTTTATAACTCCAGTACCGTACAAAGTAATTTAATAAAAAAATATCCCTAGAAATCCAAGTCCTCTCAAAACTTCTCTCGTCCAGGCACTACAAATACATCATACATCCGTAGTCTTTGCGTTCTATCTACGATCTGAAACAAGTCATTGGTGTTGCGTCATCGCCAATTCGCATCTTAATTACGGGACACAGATGCATGTAACAATTTGTACCGATAGCATAATTGGTCTGCAAACAAATGTTCAATTTGATTCACTTCCGTTGACAAGCGCTGAAACTTGTTACACCGAGACCCTCGCAGCTTGATTGGAGCTTAACACAGTTTCACATCAATTCTACTCACTGGGATATTCGCCTGTTTGACCCAAAAGCACGAAGTTTCCTGCTCTACAAACTTCAAATTCTGAACTTAAATTGATAGATAGCAATTTATTGATCCATAGTTACATACATTGTTGGTGTTGGTTACCTACATAGGTGTCAGAAAAATCCAATAAAACGACTCTTGGATAACTAACTCTTTCTACATACTAAACAACTTCCCGCCAGTCCTAGATGTTCAGCCCCTGTCCTTAATTCCCTAAGTCCTTTATGGCTTTGTCCTTCCGGTGGTACTTGGGACGCCCGACAGGCCTTCGCCCACGCGGCGTTCCCAAGTACGCTCGCTTTGCGGACCTATCCTCCCCCATCCTCTCTTTATGGCCGAGCCAGCGGAGCCTTTCAATATCATAAGGAAGACCAAGTCACAACGGGTCTTGGATAACCATCTCACCGGATTTATTAGGATGAATAGAAACACCTTATGCCTTTTGGCATTGTGTCCAGCTTGAGTGGTCACTAGGGTTACAATCAAAAACAGTCCTAAAAGCCGGTAACGCTAATGCTCTTTCTGAAAATTGCGAGTCACCATAATATTATGTAACTTTTATTAGACCCTTTTAACCTAAACACATGATACCTACCAAATCTATTTACGATTGTGCTCGACAATTAGTTTTTGTCGACTTCCATTATACAAACATAACGTGAAGGTTGCTGCCCTTCCATCATAGCTGATAGAACAAGTTTAACTGTCCTAGACCATTAGTATTAAATTACGGATGTATGCAAAGAAACTGTACAAGGAGACTAACAAACGTAGATGGTATCAGTATAAAAATACTTGGCTTTATTACTTATGCCTACACGATACGGAGGTTGGGTACGGATACTTGCGCTTTATACATTATCCAACTGGCCTCGTTACAGTTAAGGCCTATCGAATTTCATATGACAAGGGCGTGATCATTACATGGATGTCTCAATTATCATCAACCACAAATTGAAAATGACGTAAGTATTTCGGCAGAACTGATATTTTAAGTATGATCAACTGATCAATCTGTGTTAAGTCTAAAGTGTCTTCTGGGGCATCTAATATAACGTTTCAATGTAACCTATCTTCAGCTACACGTTTCATGTTACACTTAGATCGCAGAATATGAATAGATAGTAGTCTAAGATCCCCTGATTGTCTTAGCTTCTGTAAGTACGGCGCGATTCTCCGCCAATATCTCAAGTGAACCTAAAATTTATGGCTTCATTTTAAACTGTGTAGTGGTGTGGTGGTGGTATATGGTGTGTGTGTGATGTGAGGCTTGCATGGTAGAGCGCACTAACTTACTAGCAGCCTATTCACTCTTGATTTGAAGACACCCACATTTTAATCGGATCGGAACACCGACGCTCGCAACTTATTCCAGTCCCTCGCGGAACACAGAATAAACGACGAACCAAAGCGTGACGTTCACACCGTAGGGATGTTTATTACGAAAGGATCCGCCGTCACTCCAGCGCTTGTAACCAGTACATTTTAGCTCGTGGTTTTTTATCTATCTATTGATCTTATGTTCTTGGCATGTTCCAAACATTATTTTGATTTAATATTTTATGGGGTCAGCAGATATCGAGAATTTGGCATAGCAACGCCTTTTAGGAAAGCCTCAACGAATAAGATTTCTTTGGTGGCTTATACTAATTTGATGCTAAGCCCATTATTTCAGTCTAGGGGTCTGTTTCACTGCTTCTGAATTTAAAAAAATATCCAATAATATAATTTTGCCAATTGCCAAAAAATACTTAATGCTACCGGGTTTAATTTTCCGGTCGGCACAGATATTTATTTGACAGATAAACGTTTATTCCCTGGTCATTATGTAGGTATCAGTCTCATTTGTGTTGTCCAAGCCACTCGCGACGCAGGGAATCAGTTTATATAATTACTTAGTTTAGATTTCTAGTCCCGGCCAACAGCAGTAATGCATGTGAACCACATGTGGCTCACGGACAAGGCGCGTTAAAGGAGTGCGCACATTACAACGACTCCACGACCGACCGACGCCAACGTGACTAAAACCTTGACAAAGCTAATATTCAATTATGAGCTTTATATCTTCGAAGGTAAGGTTGAATTTCGAACTTATACTTAAAAGCCCTGTACTGCTCACCCTACACCCATAACCGTTCCGTTTCGAGACCAACGCGTCGACGTTGCGTTGACAACTCACCGTAGACGAGTAGTCCACGCGTCGACCGACACAATGACGTAATGTACCTAGAACGGAACGTCGGAGTTGAAACGGAGTGGAGACGGAGTCGAGTCGACGTCGATGAAGCGTTGATCGCGGAACGGAACGTCGGAGTTGAAACGGAGTGGAGTCGGAGTGGAGTTGACGTCGAGTTGGTGTAATGTGCGCACTCCTTAAGTCTGGCCCGAGAGTGCAAGGTCAGACTGCAGTACAGCCGTGTGCCCCGCCTAGACGAGTGTATCGATCGCGCCGCTACGCACACCGCGGCAACCAGTCGTGGCGAATTAGGAAACAGGAACTAGGGATGTGATGTGATGTGACACATCTCATTCATATATAGAACGTGAAGTGTATTGATGAGATGTTCATTTATTTATTTATTATTTACACCTTTAAGTTGTTTACAGAATCATTTAAAGCATGTATTGTGTATAAAATACAAAGGTAAAGCACAAAATTTCTTAAGAAATAAGTAGTACTTATTCATTCTTCCAGCAGATCTGCGACTGGAGAATAGTTAAGAAAGATAGGTTCAGCGCGTACACTTTTAACTTTTAATAGTGGTTGACAAATATAGTAGGTATACAAAATACATAAATACAGATAAATAAAGAAAAGATTTTTCAAAGTTTTTGAGATGGTGGATTAAGTAGAGCATATAAAATGATGTTATGAGTTGTGTCATTTGGCATTATTTAATTAATACTGATATTGATAAAATTAGGTACTAATTGTAAATTTAAATTCTAAATATAATTAGCATATTTCCGATCCTAATAGCTATACATTTCTTTTTAATTGCTCTACTTACCTCAATTACATTATAATATAGTAACCATACATTGAGTAAATTACTTTTTGCTTGAGCTTTGAGTAAATTACGCATACCTACATAATTATGTTAATTAGGTTTATACTTATATTAGGTATTTAATTTATGATATCATCACATTAAACCTCTCACAACTAACTCCATATGACTGAGTTGCGATACCAAACTGGGTTACGAATATTAATTAAAAGATCGCAAGTTCTGTTTTGTTTTGTTAATTACAAAATAATTGGATCGTTGTTTTGATTGGATCATTCTGAACATATGTTTCCAGCTGCTTTTATTACAGTATAGCGCAGCAAGTCCCTTTAAACCTCAAGGGAATGAATCGCAGCGGCGAAGCAATACTCTTTTGCAAACGCTACAATCTATGCATCATCATCGAGTTATATTTTTTTGATTTAATTCAGATAAACAACTAAATGGGTTACGAAATTCTCCATCCGAAGAAATCTACGTCTACGATACCAGGGTTAAAGAAACATTAACCAACCAAGAAAGAAGCGATAAAAACTAAGCTTCTTCCTTTAACTCTTTTTTTCTTCTATCTTTTTCAGTCAGGCAATAACTTGTGGGACCAAAGCTCATCGCTTGTTGTCAATTCATTCAAAACAAAACGGTATTTATGTTATGAATAAATTAATGTCATTGATATTCACATAGGAGGCTAATTATCATGATTACGTTATACAACCGCGTAGGACAAATATCATCGTTCCGTTCAATTGAAACTACGTAAATTCAAATATTGTATATATGTATGTGTGTAAATATGATTTTAGAGTTCCGTAACATCTGGTTAAGAGACCTTTAAATATGATTATATGGCCGTTATATGTTTTTTTGCTATTTAAAATCTATTTTATTTTCAAACCGATCGAAAAATATTCCAAGCTTACTGCAAATACATCGAGTGCACGCACTCTATTATCGCCGTTTCCGACTTAACCAGTATTTTTTGACATTGACATCGCCAAATATGTACAGAGTCCTCAACAAAACTCATTCATGTTTTATTCTACACGCGTACGCAAACAATATTTTACGGTAAGTACAATAACATTAACATAGTATGTATTTAACATGATAAAATCTCGACCTTCACGCTACAAGCCAAACTATTGGATATGGCCACGAATTTGTATTTATTATGTAATCATAATGACATACTTACCGTTGTACACATATAAAAATTAAATACAATCAAATTAGCTTCGCTTCCATTTTAGAGAGCAACGCTTCGGTAATGTTTAGTATGTATCTATTACGGATGTCCATTAGGAGCAATGCCCACTTACCATTTGGTAGCCTGTCCGCTCGTAAGCTAGGTATTGATATAAAATAATAAATAGTACAAACTATTCTCGTTGTATAACCAATGATATTATAATTAAAAAAGAAGTCAATAATTATGTCACTAGCACGCTAAATTGGGGCAGTTAACTCATTTTCATATACTCGTAGCTATCTCTTGTCTCATACGTTCCGTAATTATCTTCCTCGTCCACAGTTACAATAATGTCATCGGAGCGGATCCAAAAGTGTAATTTGCGTTGTATGAACGTAACATCTATAGTTCTAATAACTTGTACAACGATGTCGTATCGCAGCGAGTAAACGCGCCTGATGCAGTAATCCTCGCAGGACGCCAATGCGGGGGTGCGACGTTTGTGAACGGGAGCCGGGGGCCCCAGCCGCCCAGTGAAGCCGCTTTATCAAGGTCAAATACCTATAGCGATCTAGGCCTACTACGTACACTTCATTCATAATTTTAACATCGAAAGCGACGTAGGTATGATAGCGACAGATGATTAGGTTATATCATTGAAAAGTAATCAAACGCTTCGAAAACTTTGCCTTAGTAGAGCTAGTAGTGCCGATGCTGGAAAAAATTTTATAATGCTAATGCAATATCTACTTTAAATTGACACTTCTAAAATGCGCGGTCGAAATGGATTAGGTGTCGCTAGCGGCTCTTGGTGCCCTTTGACACCCGACGCCCGGGTGCACCGCACCCTCTGCACTATAGGTAAAGCCGCCCCTGTTTGCTGGTTCAAAGATGGGTCTAATCAAAGAAAACAAAAACAATGTGCTATTATTTTAACGGATGTGTTCAGAATTTATTCCCATCCCTTTTCAATCATTCACGTTTTATGGAAGCTAATAAAGTTATTGAAATAAAAATATAGAAGCGAAAATTTTTAAATACATGAATAAAACTTTTAAATTTAACTTAAATATAAATAATAAATAAATATAAATTTAATAATCTTATGATTAAAGACGGTTTTTAATGCCCTTGCTTACAAACGTAAAGTAACTGCTTTCAAGAAGGAAAATCACTGGCATTACCAAATAATATAAAATAATTGCATTTATATTTAAATGCGAATAAATCCTTAATTTATTCGCCATATGCTCGACTCTTCCAAGCAGAAGGTTAATTGGTTAATCTCGTGATTAATGTTATTCAATTTAATTTTTTGGGTAGTAATGACTACATACGATACTTTGAATGGTAGTGCGTTAAGTTTAATTGAAGCTTCACTCGTCAGGTGCCGAATATAAATTTAAAAATTTACCTCATAAAATTCTTGGCTGGCAACACATCGGCGATGCCTTTGGTGTTAATAATGTCCATGAGGATAGCGACTTCCCACTAAGTGGCTCATCTGTTTGTTTGTCGAATATTGAATAAAAAGCGCTTGCGTCACAATTTCTTTTGTTTATCTATAGATAAACATTAGATATTCACAAAACTTCACTCGCAGCAACTTCAACCTGTTATTTTGTCGTCACAGCGCCAACTTCACATACCTATTAAAATTTCACCCTAAACCATTTTTCATAACGCACCTAAATAAGTATAACTTCAAAACTTACGTAATAATAATGTCGCCCTGCTTTTTGAATTCAAGATTCCAGATTAAATTCCCGGTTGGTGGCTAGTGTCAATAAAAACACTTGATAACAAAACCAACAGTAAACTCTACGGACCAATTAGAGCTGGTGTGGCAGCGGCCGCGATCCGATACAGACCCTACATTGCGAAGCTTCTTTTGAAATATGCATTGTTGCAGCCGACACCTAATTGATCTCGTGGGATTGAGATCTTGTCTACCAACCAGCTGCAAGCGATGTTACTCAGGGGCAACGCTTTATAGTAAGAAAAGCAAACAAACTTCCACTACAGTCTTTCCTAACCTGAAAATAGATGCAGCTGTCAATCGGACAGGACTATTAAGAACTAGAACAAGGGTCAAATCGGGACAAGGATGGTTAGTCCAGTTAGCAGAGGGTCTTATTAGGAACATTAGTTAGTTAGTCAGTTAGTAGGTGGGGACTGTTACTATTAAGCAAGCCTGTTTTAACTTTTTTGACAGATTAACTAAATAAGGCATGAAGATTTTAAAAGTACACTTGCGCGGTCCAATCCGCGGGTAACAGCAAGTTGTTGATAAAATTATGCAAGTTAAAATCGCGGAATTTGTATTTGTGTTAATGTATATGCTATTACCCATATAATAGTATAAAATAAATGGTACTGATAGGGAGCGAAACACCACCGTAAAGGAAGTATCAACCCCGCTAGCCCACTTCCGATACATCCCCATTGCGGCTAAACTGGGGAAACCACAGTAGGAAGTCGGCTTCACAGGCCTTTCACATTATATTGCACACAAAGTTAAACATTTGCGCAAATTATGAATATTTACAAAATACAAATTACGTGATGGTAAAATTGTGCTCCATATTTCCTAATTTCATACGAATATTCTTCTTACATTTTAAAGTCGTAAGGAAATAAAACCAACACAATTTTAAACGGACGTAAAGTATAAGTTATGCAAGCCTTAATTGATACTGTATCTGTTGGTCCCCGAATGACTTGAAGTCAAATATTTAGTTCATTTACTTAAACGCTTTTGAATTATTAAAAAAAAACAATTTAAGTGAAAAATATTCAGATTTATTTTAGTCTACCGAAAAAGTCGATAAAGATATTGAAATGAAAATTTACTTTATATTTTTTTTATAACAAAATAAAAACACTTAAACTGTAGTTTAGAATTGTGCAAGAATTTTGTTCTATGTTGCCATTGTTTTGATAATAAAATTTTGTTTTTGACAACAGATTACGAGTAGATCAATCGTAACGTATCGTTGAGCACCAGATTGTAGTTAAATGAAATTGAAATTAATAAATGTTCAACTATGAACATGATGTGACATATTCTATCGCAACTCGTTTGATCTTTAGCGATGTAGCAAGCGGGTACATAAAATGCAGGTCTAAGGTCCCGGCTTCTACTCCGGGTCGAGCGAAACGCTTGATATTTGTACTTACGGCACGAATTGCATCGCTATTCGTAATGCGATTCTACCAATTATTTCTTTACATTGTTGTTTAAAACCTTTGAAATTATGTTTTAAATAGAATATTGTCAATAATATTTAGATAGGTATACTTATAATACGGAGCAAAATTATTACTTAACATAATAATGAGACAGTTAACAATTATGTACATTGCCTTAGTCACCTGTTGCAAAATTGTATAGTAACTTAATAGCAGGATTTCCGCAGAGTAACGCTGTATTATATTGATTAAATAATGAATTAAAGATAGCTTTAATATGGGAAGCATTTCGTCAGAGAATAATCGTTTTTAATCTGGTAGGTAGGTACTTGGATATATTATGATGTAGAAGGGATCAAGCTAGATTACGCTCCACATAGCGGGATGACACGTTCTTAAGACCGTCCGACTAACCGACGCGGCGGTGGCTGGAACCGCCCAATTATACTGCATATATGACACACACACGTACACATCCACACACGTACACATCCACACACACGTACATATACACACACATACACATTACTCAACATTCCCCTTGAGATAAGCGGTGATTACAATTAGCTACCTTCAAAAAGTAAAGATTTTTTTTAAAGCTTTTATAAAATTAAATTATGTAATGACGTTATAATTTGATACTTAGAGATTTAAAGGAAAAGTTTATTTTATTCTTTTTAGCGCATTTAAGTAAAAGCTTGTCGTAAAAAAAGTTTCTTTCTTTTAATTTATTTAAGTAGATAAAGGTAGGATGTAGGCACTAGCGACAGTAGCGTCCAAATTGTCTTGCGTGTTTACTTACGTTGTAGGTACAGAGTACATCATTTTAATATAGATTTAAAAAAAATTGGCATCCAAAGGATGAATACAATTAACCTAAGCTGCTAAGAGGCTGAATACAAAGAGTGGATGGTAGTATTAAAATCGCAACAATGTTAAGAACTAAATTAAATCATTTAAAATGTCTTCGTTTTAAACCAACCGACTGTTGAACGCGATGGTACATCATCACAGCAATACACCTAGGGATATCGCTAGTTAGTCGCAAATAACTCCGGCACAATACGACTCACATAAAGAACACCTCGCATCGTTAAATATAATGAACTTGATACAAACACCTGTTTTCACTCGCTAACGAATCTTCGAGGGATTTACTGAACAAGAAAATTACAAATTATTACGTATCAAGCCAAACAAGCAGAAGTAATAAATAAAATAAATAAATAAATAACGCTACACAGATAGCCCCACACTAGGATTCCCTGTGTGGTGGGTGCCATGGACAACACACAAGACAAGAACACCCACACCCAGACCAAGAACGGGAATTTAAATTCATCATTCAAATTTCCGCCTCGCTGGGAATCGAACCTAGGACCCTCGGCACGGCGATCCGGCGCGTTAAACAATTAATACCGGTCAAGTGCGAGTCGGACTCGTACACGTAGGGTTCCGTACCTACCACAAAGCAATATTAACTAAATAATTGGTCAATACAAAGAAAGAAAAAAATATTTTCAGATTACTTGTACGGGGACCCCCTTTGAAATCTAAATTTTTAAGTTTTGATTATTTATCGTGATAGCCGCCAAATGGCTCGTGTTGGCTATTTGAATATAAAAATTGTGACGTAAAAAGTAAGTACATCTTTGAATTATAATCTGTCTGTTAAACGTTTACCATAATTTTAATGCTTTTCAAGTGTCATAATTTTAGTTTATCGTAATCGATTACTAATTTAGTAGCAATTAATTAGTACTATATAACCTTTTTACAATTATGTCATAATGTCCAAAACAATTTACATCAACAGCCCCTGTAATTATCCATACTATTTGTTTAAACTCATTAAACGAAGTTACCTCAATTGCCTTATGATTGATAATAAATGTACCTCATTAATTACATACTCGTATATTTCCGTCACACTGACATTTAAACTGTAGGCAATCTAACTTCTTGAATAGAATACAACTTTGAAATCATCCGTCATCACTATGCCAAGTAACACTTTTGAAATGACAACACGAATACATTAAAACAAGGCAGATCTCGTAGTAGTTAAAGCTATTAGCATAAGGTTTAAAATGAGTTTAATACCGCATCACCATGAGTAGGTAAATGTACAAGATAATATGCAAATTAGAGAGATGTAACATTATACTATGACGGACAAATGCGATGGTAATTGCCGATGTCTTGAAAAATAAGAGTACTCGTGTTATGCCGACGTGTGATGAAATTTTATAAGTATGACAACGTGAAGACGTAATATTACGATTACCGGAGGTAACTAGACCAGTGTGAACTAGACTTTATTGGAACATATAAATATAAAAAGAAGACCTTTTTATTCCGTGTTTCGGGTTACTTGTAAGTACCTAATTAGCAGGGCAGCATGTCATTGTGAATTGTAGGAACTAATTCCTACATGGCTACTCAAAGTGTGGTTCGTAAAACCCTTAAGGTCGCCAATTAAATTCGCCATTAAAAAAGAGGACCCTTCGAACCGTAGTCCGGCCATTCCGGTAGCCCGTAACCATTGAGCCATGCGGGCCATCAAAAAAAAGATGCTAAATCTAAAAATTTGAGTAACCCTGCCTGTCTTTAATGCCTTAGTTCAGGTCCAAACCGGAACCATCTTAGGCAAGGTCATTACCAACCCACTCATACACGATGACACCCGTTTCGGATACAACTGACGGTACTTCGTTTGGGCGGCGCGGCGCATATGCGGGAATGTTAATTGTATGCTAATCGACAGTTATGTATGAATTGTCGCACGGGACCATTAATAATTCGTAAGGGATACGATAGTCTTGTACTGTTTGTTAATGGTTTATTACAATAAATACAGTAATTGACACACACCATTAATCTCTGGATTCAAGAATAAAGATAAAGATCTGTGGGTAATAACATGCTTCGGTCCAGAACTTGTTTGAAACGATCGAGTCTAGTTGCATTATACCTATTGGTTGTAAAGGACACGAGTAATAGACTTTGTAACAGGCGACAGTAATGGAATTCAAATATGTATAAAATTACTCCGATAAAAAAACAACATCTAAGGTAGTCTAAGGGTTGCCTTTGAGGTAAATGGATTTAATTCCATTCGTCGTAAGTTGGACCGTATATTCAAATTGAAAAGGTAATGCAAGGTAGGATAGCTACATGAAAATAGGATACTTGGCAAAATTTGACTATCCCACTTTTCCCACGCTATTGATATATTATAGATTGACCATATCTACTACTTAAAAAAACCGACAATATGCAGAAATGTGCCGTAAAATCTTCACATTTTAAATTAAGGAATTCATCATGTTAAACTAATGGTGATTTTTTTAAAAACCTATAAGAAGATGTCAAATTATTATTCATTAAAAAAATTCAGATTTTAAGTCGGTAAACAGACTAACTTTCGGTACGGTAACTTTCTTGCACATGAGAACTTCAATACCTAAGTAATTATAGTACCTATAACTTTTGCAACATAAAATTATTAGGAAATAGGTGGTCACTTTGCACTCAGTCGCTATCTAAAGAAATTCTAAGCAACAGTGCAATATGCGTAAGTCATTGCCGGTTTGAGAGAGAAGAAGTAAATGTTACTGGTTAAGTGAACAAGGAACGATTTCTATTACAGTCGGTAAGGTATTTTTTGTGTAGGTAAATAAAAAAACCGGTTAAGTGCGAGTCGGACTTACACACGAAGGGTTCCGTCCTATTGGCCAGATATAACTCTTAATTATTTGGTCAATAGTGAGATACAATGCAGTAAACCCCCATAGTTTTAAGGATACAATCATTATAAGATATACCTATCTCAAAGGGGTTTTTTATTATTTTTTATTATTACTTTTAATTATTTTTTTATTATTTCTTAAGGTAGTGGCCAATAACAAAATTTATAATAACGTCAGCAGACGTTTGTATAAATTTGTCGTTAAAATATTCCTAATAACGTTTTCCGCTTCTCCACAGTTTATGTAGTTCCTTATACATTTACCTTGCGTATTTTACATAATTTTCATGTTTGTGGTAGGTACTAAATAATCTCCGAGTAACTCCGGAATAACAAATATACAGTATCAACAGCATGCTTACATGCTAAGAAAATTTCCTGCGTCAACAATTTACTAAAATATTTAGTACTATATGTACTATTAGTATTTACTAGGTGTGTTTAGTAATAATACGAAATTCACATTCAACATACATTGAACATTCGACATCTTCCGAGATTTCGGCAACCCTAACATCCCTAAAAATCCCTGACATCCTCTTTTCCGATCAATATACAGACTGAAAGATTGCTTTATGTTAAAAGCCAAATATAAAATAGGCAAACGAGTCAAGTCACCCAATGGTGAGCTCACAAACAGTATTACCGATGCTTTTCGGCCAAAAACAAAGAGCGAAAGGAAGAAGTACGAAATGAAACAATATTATAAGGGTTATATCTCCCCTATTTGTCTACCCAACCCTAACGAGGTAAAGCAGAGCGATAGATCCAATCCAACCTGCTGTAGGCAGACCAGTTTTAGAAGTTAATAGCGTTACACTTGGATTTATGTCGCACTTGCAAACGTGTTGAAATACCGTGATTTAATGACAGCAAAGGAGCAATTCTAAAACACACTAGTCCGTCGAGCGGTCGCGGTTGGGAAATAGTTTAGCGTTTAATTTTATTACTAAATGCAAATGAAACTATCGCTATGCATGACATGAGACACATATTGTTGTAGTATAGACATAGAGTACCTATAATGTGCAATATTTGTTATAATATGTACTATTATTTGTTATCTTAAGTTTACTATTTTACTAGTTTTTGTCTGTAAAACTTACAGCTAGCGCCAAGGCGTACTACAAGTCTTTAGTATTACAATCTTCGTTTTATACTCATAAAATCATTTCTCCGGTTTCTCCCCTATTTTACCGCTTTAGAAGATACATTTTCAGAACTGCTTTCCTAGTGCTCCCCAGCAGTAGGTAGGTACATACGTTTTTTTATGGAATTTAGGTAGCAAACGAGATATGCCAGCCGTGATATATTCCTAAAACGTTTCGGAAGGGTGCTTTATTGATGATAAACAACGAGAGGATTTAGCCGTGAAGAAATTCTGTGCCCTGAAATGAGCGGTTTATGACTGAAAAATTATGTCTTCTTATAGTCTGCGATTAAGAATCCTCATCATGAAATATTTTTACAGTTGTTATTGGGATTAAAGTACAAACAAACACATAAAATACTAATTTTATGAACGATACACGTATCTGTATTTTATGCTGTTACTCCGTTACTTCAAGTGAAGTAGGTTATACTACGTGCGATATAGGCATTGCGTTGTGTAATAAACGTAATAATATTATGACTGACATAACGACTGCCGTTAATTTTTTTCATTTTATTGCAACTGTGATTCGCCGTATCAGGTAACGGACCTGTTACCACCCACGTAAATATTAAGTATGGTAATTCGTTTTTAATTCATAATTAGGGGCATTTAGTATTCAGTTTTACTAGTAGTTTTGTTGTAGTAAATTTATTTTTCCATATTAAGGTAAGTATGTACACGCTTAAATGAAACTACTTAAGAGACGTTTCATAATGCGACCATGAAAGGTTGAGGTTTTTTTGTTTAAATAATTAATTAATTAAAGCTATGGAAAAGACAGGCAGTATACAACTTTGATTTAAGTCCTATATTGATTTAGATATTTAAATGTAGTATATGTTCATGTTTTCAGTGTATGTTCTTACAAGCTTTTATTTAAAAACTGTTAATTGGCTAATCATTCAGATTAATCACTGAAATAATTTAATTTACAGATGGATGAAAGGTTGTCAATCATTAAAGTTCCAATGTTTGTTGAAATCTTCACTACATCCATGCGGTCCCAAATGCTCCTCGTAATACACACTTTTAAGCAAAAGAACGATCAAACAAATTAATTAACATAAAAAGCCTCAAATTTTTTAATAGTTGGTTAAAACATATTCATAGAGACTAAGGTTGTCACAAAAAAAGGTAAAACGCTTGATATTCGCATACACTGCTCGCAACAACCAGTTAATAGTTTCACGGGCACTGCAACATCAAAATTTGCATGTCTTGATCATATTTATTAGATAAACGTGCTGATAGAATGTTAATAGCGAAATCGAGGAGTTTTAAATAGTAATTCCAGTTAATGAGATGAATTATAAGTGTTGATCACGGATCAACGGGTTTTCTATTGGTACTAGTATAAACACCCGGTCAGTACTGTTTATAGAAGATTTTATCCAGTTTAATTGAAGCGTAACTGTATAAGAACCAGTGTTCATTTAGATGCAAAACAGCCAACTGAGACAGCCGCAGTCTCTAGACAAGGGGTGCTTTATATGTATACACGCGGATTTTTATGTTCTGCTTTCTGCTTTACAATTTTATTATTATCCACTAATATAATATCCACGAAGCAGGAGAATGATAGAGGAATTGCAAAGCTTGAATGAATGAATGAATGAATGAATGAATGAATGAATGAATGAATTTCATTGAATACCCAACAGACAGTAATTTTAAGATGCCATAGGTAATAACAAACACAGGGTGACTAAATTTTAATTTCAAAAATACATTAAGTGTTATGAAATTTTACATATAACAGATTCGATCTGATCACAGTGTTGTTATTATTTCTAGTTGGTTGTAGCTTTCTAACATTAAAAACGCATTGAAATAGACTTAGTACATATTTTCAGTTCAAAATGATCCTAAATTTAATCCGAGTATTTTTTATTTTCAATATACAGGATCAGCCTCGATTGATAGACAAACAAGACGTTACGCGTCCGCTTAGTCTATCTGTGACACAGTTCAAGAGAGGTACAGAAAATCAACGTTCAAATCGCGTTTATTAAATAGAATCCATCCAAGTTTAAAGAAACAAAGTTAGAAATTACTCATTACGCCTCATTTAGATACTCGACCGAATATTCGGTCTTCTTTCTCACCGAATATTCGTGCACTAGAAAAATCACGAATACACCCGTTTACATAGTCGTGAATATTTATCTATCTCCCTTTCTCTCTCATAGATTTTTTAAACAAAGAGGATGTGCAACAAATACAGACGAGAAATCCTTTGATTCGCGCCAAAATATCTACTGACACCGATCCGAGAACGACCGACTACTTGTAGCGCATACCGTAGATGGACGCATATTATGCAGTTTACGTACTCTTATTCGCGCCTCGTTTCTCGCCGAGTATCCAAACACTAGAGACAAAGTTAGAAGTTAGTCATTAGTCGTTGTCGACAAGATCTGTCGCGACGGAAGCGCGATGGCCAAGGTCGCCTATCAGAGTCGGCGAGGCGCGACGACCCATTGTTTTACTCCGCCACGCGTTTTTTATCCCATTCTCCCATTTACGGTAACAAGTTGTATGAAATTTGCATAATGATGTGGTAATGGCGAAATTTTGCAATGGTTTAGTTGACTTTGAATAGAATGGTGCGTGACGACAATCTTTGTCTTCGCAATATTGTAATTCTGTGTGGTAGAGCCTCATCTTAGGCTTAAGGTTTTGACAGGATGGCAAAATTATTAAGCGAATTCGTACTTCGGGGAACATGTTGAGTTAAACTCGGGTTGTTAGCGTCACACAGCAGTCGTTAAGCCATGTCAGAAGAGTCAAACCTTTCGAGCGGCTGAGGCTCTTCCGAGAATTGTATTTTTAAATAAATATCCGATAAGCATCACTGATAGAGACCAAGAAAAAAAGAGAAGTAAGAAAGTACTTAATCTCAAGTCCCCGTCGAAACATTACTTGTCGTTTAACGGCTAACCCAAGCAAGTGGTAGCTAGCCAGGCATGCTTCACCGAAAGATAATACCGTCCCCTTCTACCAGGCGCCTTAACCCTCTACCAGTAAATTCTGTGAAGCTTCTTTTATTAATGGGCTTTAAGAGCTATTTAATAAACACTGTATATTTTCAAGCTGTTTATAATCTACAGGGTATTTACATGCATCTACATATAGAATCGATCAATCAGCGGGACGGCGGATATAACGTAATTCATACGTAAGTCAAATTAAAACTAGCTAACGGTAACAGCTTGCAATATCCGATCGAACTAGAGTAGATAGCATACAGTTATGTACAAAACAATTTAACTTGCTGATCTATTTCCGTTGGAAACGCTAAACTAAATGACTGAACGTACCAACGAATCTTGCGAGGTTGTAACACGAAGAAGAGATAAGAAATTACTGTGTGCAAACAAAACTTTCTTTAAATAGATAAACGTTCATACACTCATGCCCTGCAGTAGATTTCTCTGTGTCGCGGGTCTTATGGACAACACAAACAAGATATGCCACCATGACCCAAAAACACACATTTACCTGTCACAAAAATAGGTCCAGCCTGGACTCGAACCCAGCATCTTTCGCTTCGCTTTCTATGTATATAAACTGTTTTGTGTGATTGATTTGCGTATTAGAAATTAACTATTGCATACTTCAGTAAAGAACAATTTCATGAGGAAACAAGAGGAACAATTTCAGAAGGTACAATTCGCATCTTTCGACGTGGACTTATGATTTGACCTCGCGATTTACGAGAGGTGACTCGGACGCAGCAGTGTGACAGGATTTTTTACAGGGTTACAATGATGATTTATCACCTTCGGGTAATTTGTCACGCGGTATTAGTCGCAGTTAAAAAATACACTGTTATTTAATTTACATTGAGACTCTACATTTAACCTTATTCGTCAAACCCTTAGTCAAACAGACAAGTTAGGTAGGTACAATGCACGAATGTCTTCTTTGAGATCACGGATTTTTTAAAATATTTATAGCCGACAAAAGGGCAGACGAGCCTTCTGATGGTAAGTGGTCACCGTTGCCCTTGGACATCAGTAACACCAGCATCATCAATGCATTGCCGGCCAAGAAAGAAGGAAGGGGAAGGAAAATAATAAAGAATAATAAGAAAAATAATGAAAAACCTCATAATGATGACACTGCACACTGAACCATGCTGCTCCAATGTGGTTTGGTGGAGAACATCCATTCATTTCTTTATAACTCCAGTACCGTACAAAGTAATTTAATAAAAAAATATCCCTAGAAATCCAAGTCCTCTCAAAACTTCTCTCGTCCAGGCACTACAAATACATCATACATCCGTAGTCTTCGCGTTCTATCTACGATCTGAAACAAGTCATTGGTGTTGCGTCATCGCCAATTCGCATCTTAATTACGGGACACAGATGCATGTAACAATTTGTACCGATAGCATAATTGGTCTGCAAACAAATGTTCGATTTGATTCACTTCCGTTGACAAGCGCTGAAACTTGTTACACCGAGACCCTCGCAGCTTGATTGGAGCTTAACACAGTTTCACATCAATTCTACTCACTGGGATATTCGCCTGTTTGACCCAAAAGCACGAAGTTTCCAGCTCTACAAACTTCAAATTCTGAACTTAAATTGGTAGGTAGCAATTTATTGATCCATAGTTACATACATTGTTTAAGTCCTACATAGGTGTCAGAATTCCCAAGTACGCTCGCTTTGCGGACCTATCCTCCCCCATCCTCTCTTTATGGCCGAGCCAGCGAACCCGTTCAATATCTTAAGGGAGACCAAGTCACAACGGGTATTGGATAACTATCTCACCGGATTTACTAGGATGAATAGAAACACTTATGCCTTTTGGCATTGGGTCCAGCTTTAGTGGTCACTACGATCCAATACAGTCCTAATTTAAGCCGGTAACACTCTTGTTCTTTGTGAAAATTGCAAGTCACCATATGTAGCTTTTATTACACCCTTTTAAACCAAACACAAAATACGAACACCTACGAAATCTATTCACGATTGTGCTCGACATTTGGTTTTTGTCGACTACCATTACACAAACATAACTTGAAGGGTGCCCTTCCATCATAGCTGATAGAACAAGTTTAACTGTCCTAGACCATTAGTATTAAATTACGGATGTATGCAAAGAAACTGTACAAGGAGACTAACAAACGTAGATGGTATCAGTATAAAAATACTTGGCTTATGCCTACACGATACGGAGGTTGGGTACGGATACTTGCGCTTTACACATTATCCAACTGGCCTCGTTACAGTTAAGGCCTATCGAATTTCATATGACAAGGGCGTGATCATTACATGGATGTCTCAATTATCATCAACCACAAATTGAAAATGACGTAAGTATTTCGGCAGAACTGATATTTTAAGTATGATCAACTGATCAATCTGTGTTAAGTCTAAAGTGTCTTCTGGGGCATCTAATATAACGTTTCAATGTAACCTATCTTCAGCTACACGTTTCATGTTACACTTAGATCGCAGAATATGAGTAGATAGTAGTCTAAGATCCCCTGATTGTCTTAGCTTCTGTAAGTACGGTGCGATTTTCCGCCTATATCTCAAGTGAACAATGGCTTCATTTATTTTAAACTGTAGTGTATGGTGGTGATATATGGTGTGTGTGTGTGATGTGAGGCTTGCATGGTAGAGCGCACTAACTTACTAGCAGCCTATTCACTCTTGATTTGAAGACACCCACATTTTAATCGGATCGGAACACCGACGCTCGCAACTTATTCCAGTCCCTCGCGGAACACAGAATAAACGACGAACCAAAGCGTGACGTTCACACCGTTAGGGATGTTTATTACGAAAGGATTAATACCCGCCGTCACTCCAGCGCTTGTAACCAGTACATTTTAGCTCATGGTTTTTTATCTATCTATTGATCTTATGTTCTTGGCATGTTCCAAACATTATTTTGATTTAATATTTTATGGGGTCAGCAGATATCGAGAATTTGGCATAGCAACGCCTTTTAGGGAAGCCTCAACGAATGAGATTTCTTTGGTGGCTTATACTAATTTGATGCTAAGCCCATTATTTCAGTCTAGGGGTCTGTTTCACTGCTTCTGAATTTAAAAAAATATCCAATAATATAATTTTGCCAATTGCCTAAAACCTTGACAAAGCTAATATTCAATTATGAGCTTTATATCTTCGAAGGTAAGGTTGAATTTCGAACTTATACTTAAAAGCCCTGTACTGCTCACCCTACACCCATAACCGTTCCGTTTCGAGACCAACGCGTCGACGTTGCGTTGACAACTCACCGTAGACGAGTAGTCCACGCGTCGACCGACACAATGACGTAATGTACCTAGAACGGAACGTCGGAGTTGAAACGGAGTGGAGACGGAGTCGAGTCGACGTCGATGAAGCGTTGATCGCGGAACGGAACGTCGGAGTTGAAACGGAGTGGAGTCGGAGTGGAGTTGACGTCGAGTTGGTGTAATGTGCGCACTCCTTAAGTCTGGCCCGAGAGTGCAAGGTCAGACTGCAGTACAGCCGTGTGCCCCGCCTAGACGAGTGTATCGATCGCGCCGCTACGCACACCGCGGCAACCAGTCGTGGCGAATTAGGAAACAGGAACTAGGGATGTGATGTGATGTGACACATCTCATTCATATATAGAACGTGAAGTGTATTGATGAGATGTTCATTTATTTATTTATTATTTACACCTTTAAGTTGTTTACAGAATCATTTAAAGCATGTATTGTGTATAAAATACAAAGGTAAAGCACAAAATTTCTTAAGAAATAAGTAGTACTTATTCATTCTTCCAGCAGATCTGCGACTGGAGAATAGTTAAGAAAGATAGGTTCAGCGCGTACACTTTTAACTTTTAATAGTGGTTGACAAATATAGTAGGTATACAAAATACATAAATACAGATAAATAAAGAAAAGATTTTTCAAAGTTTTTGAGATGGTGGATTAAGTAGAGCATATAAAATGATGTTATGAGTTGTGTCATTTGGCATTATTTAATTAATACTGATATTGATAAAATTAGGTACTAATTGTAAATTTAAATTCTAAATATAATTAGCATATTTCCGATCCTAATAGCTATACATTTCTTTTTAATTGCTCTACTTACCTCAATTACATTATAATATAGTAACCATACATTGAGTAAATTACTTTTTGCTTGAGCTTTGAGTAAATTACGCATACCTACATAATTATGTTAATTAGGTTTATACTTATATTAGGTATTTAATTTATGATATCATCACATTAAACCTCTCACAACTAACTCCATATGACTGAGTTGCGATACCAAACTGGGTTACGAATATTAATTAAAAGATCGCAAGTTCTGTTTTGTTTTGTTAATTACAAAATAATTGGATCGTTGTTTTGATTGGATCATTCTGAACATATGTTTCCAGCTGCTTTTATTACAGTATAGCGCAGCAAGTCCCTTTAAACCTCAAGGGAATGAATCGCAGCGGCGAAGCAATACTCTTTTGCAAACGCTACAATCTATGCATCATCATCGAGTTATATTTTTTTGATTTAATTCAGATAAACAACTAAATGGGTTACGAAATTCTCCATCCGAAGAAATCTACGTCTACGATACCAGGGTTAAAGAAACATTAACCAACCAAGAAAGAAGCGATAAAAACTAAGCTTCTTCCTTTAACTCTTTTTTTCTTCTATCTTTTTTAGTCAGGCAATAACTTGTGGGACCAAAGCTCATCGCTTGTTGTCAATTCATTCAAAACAAAACGGTATTTATGTTATGAATAAATTAATGTCATTGATATTCACATAGGAGGCTAATTACCATCGATTACGTAATACAACCGCGTAGGACAAATATCATCGTTCCGTTCAATTGAAACTACGTAAATTCAAATATTGTATATAATTATGTGTGAAAATATGTTTTTAGAGTTCCGTAACGTGTGGTTAAGAGACCTTTAAATATGATTATATGGCCGTTATATGTTTTATTGCTATTTAAAATCTATTTTATTTTCAAACCGATCGAAAAATATTCCAAGCTTACTGCAAATACATCGAGTGCACGCACTCTATTATCGGCTTTTCCGACTTAACAAGTATTTTTTGACATTGACATCGCCAAATATGTACAGAGTCCTCAACAAAGCTCATTCATGTTTTATTCTACACGCGTACGCAAACAATATTTTACGGTAAGTACAATAACATTAACATAGTATGTATTTAACATGATAAAATCTCGACCTTCACGCTACAAGCCAAACTATTGGATATGGCCACGAATTTGTATTTATTATGTAATCATAATGACATACTTACCGTTGTACACATATAAAAATTAAATACAATCAAATTAGCTTCGCTTCCATTTTAGAGAGCAACGCTTCGGTAATGTTTAGTATGTATCTATTACGGATGTCCATTAGGAGCAATGCCCACTTACCATTTGGTAGCCTGTCCGCTCGTAAGCTAGGTATTGATATAAAATAATTAATAGTAAAAACTATTCTCGTTGTATAACCAATGATATTATAAGTAAAAAAGAAGTCAATAATTATGTCACTAGCACGCTAAATTGGGGCAGTTAACTCAACTCATTTTCATATACTCGTACCTATCTCTTGGTGTCTCATACGTTCCGTAATTATCTTCCTCATCCACAGTTACAATAATGTCATCGGAGCGGATCCAAAAGTGTAATTCGCGTTGTATGAACGTAACATCTATAGTTCTAATAACTTGTACAACGATGTCGTATCGCAGCGAGTAAACGCGCTTCATGCAGTAATCCTCGCAGGACGCCAATGCGGGGGTGCGACGTTTGTGAACGGGAGCCGGGGGCCCCAGCCGCCCAGTGAAGCCGCTTTATCAAGGTCAAATACTTATACCGATCTAGGCCTACTACGTACACTTCATTCATAATTTTAACATCGAAAGCGACGCAGGTATTATAGCGACAGATGATTAGGTTATATCATTGAAAAGTAACCAAACGCTTCGAAAATTTTGCCTTAGTAGAGCTAGTAGTGCCGATGCTGGAAAAAATTTTATAATGCTAATGCAATATCTACTTTAAATTGACACTTCTAAAATGCGCGGTCGAAATGGATTAGGTGTCGCTAGCGGCTCTCGGTGCCCCTTGACACCCGACGTCCGAGTGCACCGCACCCTCTGCACTATAGGTAAAGCCGCCCCTGTTTGCTGGTTCAAAGATGGGTCTAATCAAAGAAAACGAAAACAATGTGCCATTATTTTAACGAATGTGTTCAGAATTTATTCCCATCCCTTTTCAATCATTCACGTTTTATGGAAGCTAATAAAGTTATTGAAATAAAAATATACAAGCGAAAATTTTAAATATATGAATAAAACTTTTAAATTTAACTTAAATATAAATAATAAATAAATATAAATTTAATAATATTATGATTAAAGACGGTTTTTAATGCCCTTGCTTACAAAGTTACAAGTTACAAAGTAACTGCTTTCAAGAAGGAAAATCACTGGCATTACCAAATAATATAAAATAATTGCATTTATATTTAAATGCGAATAAATCCTTAATTTATTCGCCATATGTTCGACTCTTCCAAGCAGAAGGTTAATTGGTTAATCTCGTGATTAATGTTATTCAATTTAATTTTTTGGGTAGTAATGACTACATACGATACTTTGAATGGTAGTGCGTTAAGTTTAATTGAAGCTTCACTCGTCAGGTGCCGAATATAAATTTAAAAATTTACCTCATAAAATTCTTGGCTGGCAACGCATCGGCGATGCCTTTGGAGTTAATAATGTCCATGAGGATAGCGACTTCCCACTAAGTGGCTCATCTGTTTGTTTGTCGAATATTGAATAAAAAGCGCTTGCGTCACAATTTCTTCAAAAAATGTTGTTTATCTATAATAAAAAAACATTCACATGACATTAGATATTGACAAAACTTCACTCGCAGCAACTTCAACCTGTTATTTTGTCGTCACAGCGCCAACTTCACATATTAAAATTTCACCCAACCATTTCTCATAACGCACCTAAAGAAGTATAACTTCAAAACTTACGTAATAATAATGTCGCCCTGCTTTTTGAATTCAAGATTCTAGATTAAATTCCCGGTTGGAACAAATTATAAATAAATGTTTATGTCGTTGATCTTGTGTGTATGTAGTGTCAATAAAAACACTTGATAACAAAACCAACAATAAACTCTACGGACCAATTAGAGCTGGTGTGGCAGCGGCCGCGATCCGATGCAGACCCTACATTGCGAAGCTTCTTTTGAAATATGCATTGTTGCAGCCGACACCTAATTGATCTCGTGGGATTGAGATCTTGTCTACCAACCAGCTGCAAGCGATGTTACTCAGGGGCAACGCTTTCTAGTAAGAAAAGCAAACAAACTTCCACTACAGTCTTTCCTACCCTGAAAATAGGTGCAGCTGTCAATCGGACAGGACTATTTTTTTTTAAGAACTAGAACAAGAGTCAAATCGGGACAAGGATGGTTAGTCCAGTTAGCAGTGGGTCTTATTAGGAACGTTAGTTAGTCAGTCAGTTAGTAGGTGGGGATTGTTACTGTTAAGCAAGCCTGTTTTAACTTTTTTGACAGATTAACTAAATAAGGTATGAAAATTAGTTAAAAGTACACTTGCGCGGTCCAATCCGCGGGTAACAGCAAGTTGTTGATAAAATTATGCAAGTTAAAATCGCGGAATTTGTATTTGTGTTAATGTATATGCTATTACCCATATAATACGAGTAGTACAAAATAAATGGTACTGATAGAGAGCGGAACACACGGAACCATAAAGGAAGTATCAACCCCGCTAGCCCACTTCCGATACATCCCCATTGCGGCTAAACTGGGGAAACCACAGTAGGAAGTCGGCTTCACAGGCCTTTCACATTATATTGCGCACAAAGTTAAACATTTGCGCAAATTATGAATATTTACAAAATACAAATTACGTGATGGTAAAATTGTGCTCCATATTTCCTAATTTCATACGAATATTCTTCTTACATTTTAAAGTCGTAAGGAAATAAAACGAACACAATTTTAAACGGACGTAAAGTATAAGTTATGCAAGCCTTAATTGATACTGTATCTGTTGGTCCCCGAATGACTTGAAGTCAAATATTTAGTTCATTTACTTAAACGCTTTCAATTATTTAAAAAAACAATTTAAGTGAAAATTGTTTAGATTTATTTTAGTTTACCGAAAAAGACGATAAAGATATTGAAATGAAAATTTACTTTATATTTTTTTTATAACAAAATAAAAACACTTTAACTGTAGTTTATAATTGTGCAATAATTTTGTTCTATGTTGGCATTGTTTTGATAATAGAATTTTGTTTTTGACAACAGATTACGAGTAGATCAATCGTAACGTATCGTTGAGCACCAGATTGTAGTTAAATGAAATTGAAATTAATAAATTTTCAACTATGAACATGATGTGACATATTCTATCGCAACTCGTTTGATCTTTAGCGATGTGGCAAGCGGGTACATAAAATGCAGGTCTAAGGTCCCGGCTTCTACTCCGGGTCGAGCGAAACGCTTGATATTTGTACTTACGGCACGAATTGCATCGCTGAGCTATTCGTAATGCGATTCTACCAATTATTTCTTTACATTGTTGTTTAAAACCTTTGAAATTATGTTTTAAATAGAATATTGTCAATAATATTTAGCTAGGTATACTTATATTAAGGAGCAAAATAATTACGTAACATAATAATGAGACAGTAAACAATATGAACATTGCCTTAGTTACCTGTTGCAAAATTGTATTGTAACTTAATAGCAGGATTTCCGCAGAGTAACGCTGTATTATATTGATTAAATATAATGAATTAAAGATAGCTTTAATATGGGAAGCATTTCGTCAGAGAATAATCGTTTTTAATCTGGTAGGTAGGTACTTGGATATATTATTATGTAGAAGGGATCAAGCTATCAGTTACGCTCCACATAGCGGGATGACACGTTCTGGAACCGCCCAATTATACTGCATATATGACACACACGCGTACACATCCACACACACGTACACATACACACACATACAGATTACACAACATTCCCCTTCAGATAAGCGTTGATTACAATTAGCTACCTTCAAAATGTAAAGAATTTTTTTAAAGCTTTTATAAAATTAAATTATGTAATGACGTTATAATTTGATATTTAAAGATTTAAAGGAAAAGTTTAGCGCATTTAAGTAACAGCTTGTTGTAAAAAAACTTTCTTACTTTTAATTTATTTAAGTAGGTAAAGGTAGGTAGGTAGGCACTAGCGACAGTAGCGTCCAAATTGTCTTACGTGTTTACTTACGTTGTAGGTACAAAGTACATAATTTTAATATAGATTTAAAAGAAATTGGCATCCAAAGGATGAATACAATTAACCTAAGCTGCTAAGAGGCTGAATACAATGAGTGGGTGGTAGTATTAAAATTGCAACAATGTTAAGAACTAAATTAAATCATTTAAAATGTCTTCGTTTTAAACCAAACGACTGTTGAACGCGATGGTACATCATCACAGCAATAAACCTAGGGATATCGCTAGTTAGTCGCAAATAACTCCGGCACAATACGACTCACATAAAGAACACCTCGCATCGTTAAATTTAATGAACTTGATACAAACACCTGTTTTCACTCGCTAACGAATCTTCGAGGGATTTACTGAACAAGAAAATTACAAATTATTACGTTACAAGCAGAAGTAATAAATAAATAAAATAAAATAAATAACGCTACACACATAGCCCCACACTAGGATTCCCTGTGTCGTGGGTGCCATGGACAACACACAAGACAAGAACACACACACCCAGACCAAGAACGGAAATTTAAATTCATCATTCAAATTTCCGCCTCGCTGGGAATTGAACCTAGGACCCTCGGAACGGCGATCCGGCGTGTTAAACAATTAATACCGGTCAAGTGCGAGTCGGACTCGTACACGTAGGGTTCCGCACCTACCACAAAGCGATATTAACCAAATAATTGGTCAATACATAGAAAGAAAAAAATCATTTTCAGGTTACTTGTACAGGGACCCCCTTTGAAATCTAAATTTTTAAGTTTTGATTATTTATCGTGATAGCCGCCAAATGGCTCGTGTTGGCTATTTGAATAAAAAAATTGTGAAGTAAAAAGTAAGTAAATCTTTGAATTATAATCTGTCTGTTAAACGTTTACCATAATTTTAATGCTTTTCAAGTGTCATAATTTCAGTTTATCGTAATTGATTACTAATTTAGTAGCAATTAATTACTACTATATAACCTTTTTACAATTATGTCATAATGTCCAAAACAATTTACATCAACAGCCCCTGTAATTATCCATACTATTTGTTTAAACTCATTAAACGAAGTTACCTCAATTGCCTTATGATTGATAATAAATGTACCTCATTAATTACATACTCGTATATTTCCGTCACACTGACATTTAAACTGTAGGCAATCTAACTTCTTGAATAGAATACAACTTTGAAATCATCCGTCATCACTATGCCAAGTAACACTTTTGAAATGACAACACGAATACATTAAAACAAGGCAGATATCGTAGTAGTTAAAGCTATTAGCATAAGGTTTAAAATGAGTTTAATACCGCATCACCATGAGTAGGTAAATGTACAAGATAATATGCAAATTAGAGAGATGTAACATTATACTATGACGGACAAATGCGATGGTAATTGCCGATGTCTTGAAAAATAAGAGTACTCGTGTTATGCCGACGTGTGTTGAAATTTTATAAGTATGACAACGTGAAGACGTAATATTACGATTACCGGAGGTAACTAGACCAGTGTGAACTAGACTTTATTGGAACATATAAATATAAAAAAGAAGACCTTTTTATTCCGTGTTTCGGGTTACTTGTAAGTAATTAGCCTTAGGGCAGCATGTCATTGTGAATTGTAGGAACTAATTCCTACATGGGTACTCAAAGTGTGGTTCGTAAAACCCTTAAGGTCGCCAATTAAATCCGCCATTAAAAAAGAGGACCCTTCGAACGGTAGTCCGGCACGGTAACCATTGAGCCATGCGGGCCATCAAAAACTTTAAAAAAGATTTTCTAAAATCTAAAAATTTGAGTAGCCCTGCCTGTCTTTAATGCCTTAGTTCAGGTCCAAACCGGAACCATCTTAGGCAAGGTCATTACCAACCCACTCATACACGATGACACCCGTTTCGGATACAACTGACGGTACTTCGTTTGGGCGGCGCGGCGCATATGCGGGAATGTTAATTGTATGCTAATCGACAGTTATGTATGAATTGTCGCACGGGACCATTAATAATGGATTATACATTATATTGTAACAGGTTACGGTTACGCAAGGTTAGCCGTTCATTGGCTTAGCGTTTAGGGTCGTACGTGCCCATCGGCGTGTAGGCAACTAAATCAAGCCGGAGATATCTATTATAAGGACCTACTTGTAAATTTTCCCTATTGTTTTGGTGTTCCAGTTGGTGCCTGCGAAGCGAGGGGTCCCGGGTTCGATACCAGGCCGCGGCAAACTTTTATGTGACAGAAAAGCGTTTGTTCTCGAGTCATGGGTGGCAGTGATGTTATTTGTGTTGTCCATGCCAATACAAGCGATACAAGGAATCCTAGACCTGGGGTATGAGGTTGTAAGCGTTTATCTACGTATTTTAAAGAGTAAGTAGACTAAAACAATCCGTTTTCCTGATTATTTTCTAGATATCAAATTATTTCATCATCTACACGTAAAAATTACAGTAAGAATATGACGCTTAACATCTAAAACTATAAACAGTCACATAATTATACATTTTTAAACAATTCAACACTAATGTCAATACCAAAATAAATTATGAATCATGAAAGAAGAAAAAATAGGTACTATGTAATCAATTAGTATAATTTGGTTTAATCAATTAATATACCGATGATTAATTACAAGCAATTATACAAGACACGGGTATAGTAATTAATATCGATTTTGGAGCACTACTTTAAGATTCGATATCTTAAAGTAGTGCTACAGTACAGTACAGTAGTACAGAAATAATTGTATATACCAAACCTAAATTCTAAAACACAAGGATAATTAGAATACGACGAAGCTCAGTTGCCTTTAATTTTCTGAAGTAACTAAATTATTTTATTCTTTAATTTAAACCCGCCAGAACCTTAAAGCGCAATACAGATTGAAACAAAACAACTGTTAAACAATATGTGTCGGTGTAAAGTGACACAGCCATTGCCGGCACGGCCTTGTCAGGCCTTCAGTGTCGGCTCCCATTACACGTGAACAGCTTTTATGGTAACCGATTATCATTCAAATTAATCACACAATCCTGATAAACAAACTGGTTTGCATATGAGTTGGCGTTAGGGTTAGCATCTGGAAATTGGGAAACTTAGAACCATTCGCTGCATATACAAATAATACAAATAAATAAAATTGGAGTGTCTGTTTGAAATATTAAAATAACCGCTTTTTACTAAATGCATATGGATGTATACACCAAAGCTCAACAGACGGTCAAGTCTGGACATGACCAATCATATCCAAACTTGGCAACCCTAGTTGGACCGGATGAGTACAAACATCTGTGGATGGAATGACTATTATCACAAACGGAACAAAAGAACGACGTAATTGGCGATTGAAGTGTTAACGTTCATTATTCCTCTGGGTACTAGGGTCCGTACGGTAAGCGTTATGGAGATCTGTCAGTTATGCAGATTTTAGTCTCGATGTTTTTCTTATCCAAAATTCTGAACGAGAAGCTCAAGCCACTCCGGCCATGTTCCAAATTATTCATGTGCGGAACTGTATATTCGAGCGGTGTTAAAAAATTCGATAGCGCGATTCAGATCCGACGTGACGTCGCTGTGTGTAAACTTTTTTGTGTTTGTAATGATACCATGATTCTAATTTAAATTTTTGAATCCTAACTCAGGTTTTTAATCACTCTATCGCTACTTACAAGTGATTTATTATCTAAATCCAATTGAGTAGTTTATCAGGTAACCTACATAATCGTTTGTTTGGCTTGTTTAGTTCAATGCGCATTTGATAATTACTTCGTAAAACTCCAATTTAAGTGCATACTTAATTTGTTTTTATATTATAACGACTTTACTTGAAACAAAATTTTAATCGTCAGTTAACGTCTTCTTCAGAATTTTTAGGAGTTTTAAGATCGTATAGAGACAATCCTACAAATTATTTACTATAGAAATATGCAACATATCGTTGTTGCGGCAAATTAGCGGGTATAGTGAGAGGCTCAGTCCAGGCAAACGGTAAACAACATGTAACTATAAGTAGGGAACTTATATCATAAGTCATTATAAAGATGTTTATAGAAAACCGGCACAAGAATGACAATCGTACGATTCAGGGGTTTGATAACAGCCAGTTAGTTGCGTAGAGTCGTTACTTAAACTGGTTTGCAAGGACGACAGTTTTTAACAGTCACAATGAATCATTCTAGTAAAAGGTTTAAATATAGCGGTGACTTACGATACTTTTAAGCTGAGCCTGCATTACCTAGACCTGTTTTATTAGTTCCTAACAATACCTCTAAATAATTTAGTATTTTTTCTATCCAAGCTTGTTAAAATGTCACTATAACAGTATTATTGATTTTTCATTGTAAGCCTAAATTAACATGTTAGATAATGTTAAGTAGGTTTCGTATTTATTGGTATTTATGACGCAATATAACTATACTAACTGTATCATTTACTTACAATATCTACATATAGCAAAAGATGTATTTTGATTAGCACAAAAGAAAGAAATTAGTGTAAAGAAATTTTAAAATTTAAATGTATTTTTAGCCAAACCTTTAACAAGGTGTATACCTAAGTAACAATGCAATTTGATTGGAACAACTGCTTTGGTACTAAATCGCAGGCAATTCTGGCTTACTAGTCAGTAGTAGTTAAATAAAAAAGTCATACAATTTACCATCTATAGTAATATTATAATTGTATTCTAAATAAAGTATTATAACAGATGTGACCAGGGACCGTCACCGCTGTTAACCAAAGAGTTCACGAGGACGAATTTTTTACCACCATCCACAACTAATCTGATCGGGTTGTAATGGTTCAATAGTTATTTAATAAACGAATTTTAGTTTTTAGTTCAATAATTACTGGAATAAATAAAATAACATGAAGCAATTTATGCTGGCATTAGTTATTCTCTATTTATGAGCATTGTTTCATATTTGAATATTATTTTTTATTTAAATTTTAGAAGACATCTAAAACCACGAGGCGACCCGAGACATAATGACAAGTCGAAGCGAATCGAATCGAAGAACTTCAGTTGCTAGTTCTGATTCAACTCGTCGAAATACATTCTAAACTCGTCGAAATATGTACGTTCTTAACTCGTCGAAATACGTTTTAAAACGTGAACGCAACAAATCGCAACAGAACCGTTATTGCCCGAGACGTAATATCGGAAACAATACGGCCAAATGCATCGTTGATCGTTGACCAGCGGCCCTTCGGCGATTCGTTAGTCGTCAGTGTACACGCGGCGTAATGACACGAAGATTTGAACGATACCGGGCAACCGGTGAAAGTATGACGACAGAACATCGGCTGCATAGCGCTGTGAGGCTGTGATGCGTGGTCCAAGCAACAAAACATTAGGGCTTTGTCAATAAAATATAGCAGATTTTAAACCAAAAGTTATAAGAACTTTATTTCTCATAAAGACAATCATCGTCACTTACACTTACGTAAAGAACACATTGATTTTTAATACACTTGTGTGGCGATATCGCACACATGTCACACCTGCAGCCTGAATCACGCTTTTGAAGATTTCTACACCGTTCGCATATGCAAGTTGGCCGAGATCAATCGGAGCTCGGCTGCTCCCAAGCGTGACGCCTCGCCTGGCGGGAGATCTCCCATTGCCAAACTTGTAATAATAACTTATTGATTTAATACACATACCTACATATTAATATTAATCATTCTTGATTCGTGATATCAAACGAAAAATAATACGAAAATGTTTTACAGGCGTATAGTAAAAATAATGCCAAGATTTCTTTACAATCCTTTACTACATAATTATTATTATAAGTCACACATCGCGTCATTTTCGTCATCACATTTGCAAGGACAGCTCTTCCTGTTCGCAAACGCGCTCCGGCTTACATAATGAGAGCCGGTTAATAAAATAAGGTAGAAGTTCAGGGTCTTTTGACGTCATTGTTTTGGTGGACAAACTAGCAACTAACAACTTCATTCATTTATTGTTATTAATAATAACATATTTCCTTCGCTATGTACAAAATAATGTAGAGTTAATAAATACGAGATGAATTGTGGGTTTAGAATTAGGTATGTAGTTAAGTACTTTATTTTGCCTATCAGGATTATACTTCAGAGAATTACTCCTGATGATAAATTAGGTGCTTTTACTTGACCAAAAGAAGTTATTAATATCAAGTATACTCACTTACAAAACCATATAACAAAAAATGGCTGTCTGTAAAGTCGGTTTACGGACGATAAATTTACGTGATAATGTCATAAGAAAAGGCCGATCGTGCCTCTCTTTCGCTTGTTTCGCGCTCTCGCTTGCGCGCTCGGCTCAGGCGGAACGTGACAATGACGTCATACTTTTTCGTGCGTTCAGCCGGAGTTCATCGATTTTTAAGATGTTATCACGTCGAAATTATAACGTTAAGATACCAACACCTACTTAACAAAACAATAAATTCGCTTAGTTAACAAACATCTAATTTATCTACGTCCACAACTTGAACCATCGTCTCAAATTAGCGTTTCCCTTAAAGACTTTGCATATCGGAGGAAAGCTGAACCCCATTCTTGTTAAGACGTTTGCATGTGAGAGGAATTGTAATACGTTTCGTTTTTCATAGTTGACAGTCTCGACAGGGCTCCATTAAATCGCCCGCAGCCCTGCAAACTTGCAACAATATCTCCCACGGAATACTAGGGAATATTACTTTGCGCAAACATTAAGATACGTGTTTGAGATAAAAGGATGATCGCGGCCTGTGATAGCTCTCGCCTAGGGCTCCGTCTAGGCTGATTTAAAAATTTCCATCTTGTTTTGTTGCCCGTCAGAAGTAAATGGTTATCGTGAAGAATGATAGTGAAGAGTAATGGTGTAACCCTTATTGGTCCATACCGGCTATCTTGGATCTAATCATTGCAACATTTTATTATAACTCTATATAAACGAGTTCGGATTTTTATGTTGTGATTATTTTGTCACAAAAAGATCTGAAGTACCTAGGTATCTTGTTTTATTTATGCGATAGGTATAAATAATAAATTGACAGTGAAATGATGTGAAATTAAGTGGTCTCTATACTTTTGCTGCAAAGAGTACCTATTTATAATAGTGGGCAAGCAAACGTCGTAAATTCATAAGGTGCTGGATAATTCAGACAAGGTTTAATAACTACTACTAACGACAACTTTAATCTTTTATTTTACCAATGATTTGAAATAAAGCGTCACAAAATTCCTTCTGTCGTAGGTCTCTTCAGCCACTTCTCTTTTTAAGAGTGTCGGTGTATTGGGTCGAAGAGTATCTCACAGTCCGCCTGGTAAAGTGCTAAGTGTTAATTCGTACCGATGTCAAAATGCCATAATTCATTACTCAACCGTAATAGGCACCAAGAAGCCAAATAAAACCGTCATTCTTTCTCACGGCTTGATAATATTTGTTCACTCACTGTAAAAGTGTCAACACTTCAGTGTGAAATGTTGAAGAGCTTTATGTAGGAGGTGAACACTTCTGAACTCTTGCGAGAGACGTAATGAATATAGTGCTGGCGCATTGCGGAAAGGTCAGAATGAATCGAAATAAAAGCCTCTCTTGTATCTGTTTTTTTAAACGCAATAACACTATTCAAAGTTTCCTAACCGTTTTTATTCTGTGGACTCGACATTTCGCCCGTCATTTGGTAAGATCTGATTTCATCTACTCTACAGATTACAACAACTGTTAAATCAAATTGCAAATAGTAATATATCAAAATTCAAGAGCACTCATCAAATTATTTAAAGTCGGACATTTCAAGTAGGGGAGACCGGGTACAAAAGTAACGGCGGGTCGAAAGTAACAAATGCTCTCTAGATTTATCCAATGGGCGAATACCGCTTCGCCGCCGTGAGGCGATAGCCGGGTGCGCCCCCCTCACTTGCATTTAATCGCCGCGTGCGCCAGGCGCTGTTAGGTTGTGTGAGAGGATGGAACGTGTTTTTACAAACCAAAAGTAAGTTTTTCAATGTTTTCCTATTTTTGTTTTACGTAGTCGTAAAAGAATGGTACTAATCTGAATTTTTGCATATCCATTTTTGATTAGATTGACTGTACATTGTTTAAATTCGTTTTTGTCTAGCACGTTCCGTTTTAAGGTTATATTTCACGTTTCAACAAAAATGAGGAGGAGTACAAAAGTAACATAGTCCTATGGGTACACAAGTAACATGTTACTTTTGTCCCCGTAATGGTCGAACTGGTGGTCAAATGAAATAAAATGGTCCAAGTGGTCGAACTATGACTATCCATTACATTCCTGGGATAGTCAAAGAAGCATTTCCTCTTTCTGTAACTGATAGAAATGCAATTGCCGGATTTACCTGTACCGGCATAAGTCCATTTAGCTTCAACCCATTAATGGCCCCTGCTGGTATCTCCTAATACCTGACGATGCCTGGAGCATACTCCACCACGCTGCTCCAGTGCGGATTGGTGGAGGGGTTAGTGGCCAACCCTAGTGTCAGAAATTTTTAAGCCACCCGAAGGTATCCGACAAGGCTTGACGACTGCTACCAAATGGTAGCAACCGGGACCGACGGTTTTACGTGCCCTCCAAAGCACGGAAGCGCTCAAGAAATTTTGCCACTAGCGGTCACCCATCCAACTACCGACCGCGCCCGCTGTTGCTTAACTTTGTCGATCACTTAAGATCGATGCAAGCCGCCGGGCTATGAGCGCTTCATTCCTTTTAATTTAATCTAGATACTGTAGTTGGTGATCTTCCAACATCAATTGACCAAACTGATCAGCGTACAAACAGCAATGATGATCAACCACCGGCTGTTCAAAATTTATCGGACTCGATCTCTGCAAAGACTGATTTTCTGTTAGCCCTCTCAGTTTTTGATCAAAGATCCAAATCAACATTGCCAGGACCTAGCGGAATTCAACGAGCAAATTGATATCTACAACAGAAAAAAGACCAAGAAGGCACCTAAAGACAAGGAAAATAAATCTGACGACGAAGAATGCTTCTGACTGTATCGTATGTTTAGAAACTTTTAGCAAATAGGAGAATAATACTGAATAGTCTGATTATAAAATAATTATACTTAATATAATAATTGATCTCTTTACTTAAACTAAGAATAATTTCTATTGATTTTTTAGCATTTAAAATGAAGAAGTTTAATTGACAAAGTCTTAATTGAATAAGTAATTGTTGATTTAACATATAATATGACATTCATTATCAACCTATACCTGCCTACCATTATCAACCTATGTCTTGTTACTTTCGACCCACACTGTGTTACTTTCGACCTGCCTACGTGGTCGGAAGTAACAACAGACGATATTTTTTTAACCCTCTGTTATTCATATAAAACACATCATAATAAAATAAATCGAGCTACTAGTGTAAAGAGCATAAACTGAATTTATATATGGTCATATTAATTTAATGACAATATTAAAACCTAGCCAGAAATCGAGGTAGAAGTACAAAGTGTTACTTTTGTACCCGGTCTCCCCTACGTATCAAAACAGTAATATTCAATTGAACTCTTACCCGTAGTTGTAGATGTAATATATTTGCCGCAATTTTACTAAGTAATAGGTATAATAAATAAATAATATTCCTCGTACCAGAAAATTGCATTTTAACATAATATATGCGCTGTAAATATTATATTTTACATAATAACACATAAAACACATTGTATGTTACATTTACCAGAACCAATGTAATTATGGCGCGAATATTGAAAACTGTCATGGCGGCATGTGATGTCAGCGTTACCAAAAGAACGTCAAAATAATATGTTTATTTACCACAGATATGTACTTTACGTTTCTGTCAATAATTTCCAAAAAAAAATTGCAATAAATTAATTTTTCATGGGTCAAGATGACGCTCCACAGTCAAAGTTCATTGTCTATTTTGTAACATTTTAGTCCATGAATCCACGAAAAAATATACAATATCCTTGTACTACGCTTATAAAATAACAATTGTATAAACAAGCGATTTTTCCGTTTTAACATACCTCTTTCTTAACGTATCCGTCACACCTATCTGTCCTTGTATCGATTGCACGGCCGATTTCTCAAAAGACAAATCATACAAATTTTAATTTACTTTATAATGTCACATACACATGTGTTATTTGAGTCATTGAGAAACACAAGTACGGGCGGGGACATTCGCAAGAATCAGACGGGCTTGGTTAAGATCTTGCAACAGAGCCGTTACTACTAACGACTGCGATATGCGACTAACGATAATACTTCGACCCCATAGTCCAGCTATATCATGCTATGTCTAGCATGCATAGCTATGTCTAATCATAGTATATCGTCCCTGCCTGGGAAGGGCGCGTCCCAGGGTCAAATATTTATACGACAGATAAATAAGTGAGCTTCGAGCCTCTTCAAGTGCGACGAGAAATCTATGTTTCAAGATTTCTGACCAATGCCTAGAAAATTTAAATGGAATAAATGGAATACCAAGAAACCTTCCTGATATGTACTTTAAATATTTTTAGCGACACTTTTTGTGGTAGATATTTCTTAATTTCTGATTTTGTTTAATTTTTTATGATATTAACTAGGTATTGTAAGTACAACAACTCGCTAATCGATCGCTTTAGCTGTAGAACAAGGTGTTTAGATGTCAATCCGCTTTCAAATGAAATAAACATGGGGCAGTTACAAAAGTGTCACAGAGAATTAATTACTGGTAGGTGTCTGTTTGTAAAGAGATCGATCGCACTATCAACAGTTGAAACGCACATGGCATTCAACTGTTTCACACGTCTAATTGTTATATCGTAAGTAGATACAAGTTAGAATATCGTAACTTTGCCCTAGTACATTGATATTCGATTTAGTATGCAATTTATAATTTAATATTATACATTTATATATTTTTTAATTATTTATGTATTATTTTTTAATTTAACAATAAACTTTATTGGAATTAAATTAATAACACAAATTCTAATACTAACTAAATTTACTAATTTTAATTAATTAAGAAAATACTAGGCACACAAGAAACTAATGGTTTAAATAGAATAATTGACGTTTATCGACTAAATCCCTATCAACACAAAAATATATAGTGACCAAAAAATTTCACGCACACACACACACACACACACACAAATTCTACCTATAGATATAGATATGTTTTGACATTTTTATTTAATTCCGATGGCATGTAAACTACCTGTAGAGTTCAATAACTTTTACGAAAAATTAAAAGAACAATGAAAATAAAGTAGGTAGTTATTATTTATTATGTTCTAAATAAAAAAAATATAATATATTATAAGATATGTAAGTAATAACAATGTACCCTACCCAGCTAAGTCTGGAAACAAAATTACATCGTCCTTGACTTTTATGGCATGTAATCGCGACCGTTTAATATTATGACCATCCAGGTGCGAATTACCACCTGCCCTTTTTACCAACAACGTTTAAAATGTCAAAAAAATTCTCAAATGCCCTTACATTCCTTTAATAACATTAACCCCGTTAAAAAGCAGCCCTGTGTAGATATCATTATGTAGAGTACCTTTTAAGGGTAGCAATATTGACCCTGTTCCTTACCTTAGATAAAGAAAGGACAATATGTACCTACATACCTATGTAAACTATATTATGAAGTAATTTAGCTAATTCCTATGCGTTGGCACGCGAATAAACATTTCTGTGAACATTAAGGCTTGTACATTATCACACGTACCACAACCACGCCACATCGCATCGACAAAACGTGGTCAATCTGTGGTTATGTGTAAAGAGTATCGTTGCGACTTCTTGCAGTTACACTGTCGCTATACACTAGTGCTGACAGTTGGTTGCTTTGTAGTTATGATGTTGCTGTGGTGGCCACCCACCACTACTACACCACTACCACTACCACACTAACTACTCATTTTCATACAATTAAGGCCCGCCCACGTGCTGTGGTTATGGTTGTGGTGTTGTTGTGGTGTGGTTGTGGTGTGGTTGTGGTGTGGTTGTGGTGTGGTTGTGGTTGGTGTGACACAAGCCTAACTAGCACCCAAAACTGTACATGTAACGTAAAGGTAAAGTTGCTTTAAATAAAAAAGTTAAATTACCTAACAGCGCATACCACAGTCAGTGTTTTACATTTATGAGCTTTATTGCTAACATAATAAAGTCGGCCGTATCAGTAAACAGCCCATTTTTATTCTGTAGATTCAGCAGTATTGTTATAGTTGTTATATCACAAAATCAATTACAAGATAACAACTGTTTTAGTGTTGTATTAGGAAATAAAACGAGTGTATTCTATTTGATTACATAAAATATATTAAGTAACAAATCTGTCTCGTTAGAGTTCCGTAGGAATGTCCAAACATTATACAGTAATAACAGGGGTACCAAAAAGGTACTAAATATTTACGAAGACATGTTTATTTGATTTTCTCGTCCAAACATTCAGACGTCCGAATATCTGGCCAATTTCCATTGCATTTTTCTTCCGTTTTTCAAAACGGTACCAATTATTCGAATAAAGGCAATGATTTTATTATATGAAAAAAAGAAGATTGTCATTAGGACGCGAAAAGCGGTACGGTTAAATTTGGCCAATTGGCTTACTTTTCATGTAGCTATCTCTGTCTGTCTCGTACGTTTTGTAAATATTTCTCATCCATAGGCCATACAAATATCATCGGAGTGGATCCAAATATGAATGTAACGCACCTTAGTTTTAATATCTTCCAATAAAGGTATCAAAATTATTACCAATTACTATCAAAAGTTACTAAAAGTTTTGTTTTAACCCCACATTTCATATCGGTTGCGGTCCAGGGGTCCTAACGCATACGTAACAGTTCACTGTTATAAAAGAATGTCTTAAGCGAAGGTTAACTGTATCTATACTTCGTACTTGAACTAAACAAAAGATAAACTTATTGTGGGATGCGCTCATACTCAGCGGTTTGTTTTAATCTAGAAACAGTCGAAGTAGGCCGCAGTGGGTAGTTGGGTGGGTGACCGCTAGTGGCAAAACTTTATGAATGTACGTGCTTCGAAGGGCACGTTATCGTAAAATAAAAGCTAGTCATATCCAAGGCCTTTTGGCATACTTTCGACATTCGGAAGGCCTCTAATCGGCATAAGAACTTGCGACATTCAGGTTCACCCCCAATCCGCTCAAGTTTACAAAGTATGTATGTACTCTCTGGGCCTCTTCAATGACGCGGAAGTGAGTCTTGTGCCTATCGCGGCAGCCAATGAGTTGAAGCAACCTGCTTCAAGACACCTTCTTTATATTTAAGACACCTTCTTAATCTCTACTAAAACTCCATAATTATAGATTTATATTAAGCGACAAGAAACGCATAATATATACTTAGTTAAAAAATACCGTTTGCTTATTATGTGATTCATAAATTTTAATTTTTCCATTCATAATTGCATTTGCATAATATAATTAAAATTACGTGTGATATAAAAATACTGAATTAAATGAACTATGCACAATATTATGTGTGGAAAATGATGATTTTCGACTGCGAAATAAAAAACTTTAATCATTGCACGTTGTTGATTTTCCACAATTTTACGTGACTTACTGACTTTTTTATAACATTATTTATTGCTAAATTAAAAGAATATTTGTTTGTTGTACTTAATAAAAATACGGAATCTACGTGACTGAAGAGTTGGTTAAGTCAATTATTTCGGTACCAATTGGTTAAAAGTGCGGCCATCGCTCAAATAAATGAATGTGTCAAACTAACGCGAGGAAAGCACCGAATGTTATACTGATAGCTTTGTGTAAGACGTGAGATTACACATGGTATAAGTTACTATGAAACTTTCGTTCATAATTGAAACTGTAATCATCGTCAGTTTGTAACTGACAGAAACTGATTGTCCCCGGAGTCATCACGGGACCGTAACGTTATGCGTAGCGATCGTAATACAGGCCGCCTTATGTAACACCGAGTGAAACCGAAGCGGCCTAATTCTTCGTTTTTTATGGACTCAAATCTATATTAAATTTTTTTACCGTTATTTTCTTTGCGTATACAGTGTAATTGAGGAACTGTTCAGTGTTGTTAAAACCCTTCGATCAATTTCAACAAGATATCATAATTATTGTAATCTGGATTGCTTAACACCCAAAAATCCCTCAGGCATAAGGACCGCCGACTTAAAGATCTTCTCCTCTTCATATCTCCATCAAGGAGTCTAGGAACCATTTGTCAATATATCTTTTTGTCATCAACCATACGAATCATCTGTTTTCCACATTCAACCAGTCTCTTTTTCTACCGAACCCCTAATTTCCCCTTAATTTGACCTTCAATTATCAATTTGAATAGGCTTCCTACAGCCATAAGTCGTACGTACCTATAACAAAGAAGGCATGTGACTCACGACGAGGAAAAGTAAGAGTACAAAATTTTCAGTACAAAGTTAATTGATTGAGTTTCAAGTCGTTGCCACAAATGCAAATGCTCCCGGGCGATAGCGAATGCACAAATAACGTTCAATTACAGGATTCGAATCTGCAACTCCAAGACCGACGAGTTTTCAATTCAATTTTATTAATTGGTTGGTGAAATTCTAACCAACAAATTGCAATAGATCCAAATTAGATTTCACTGTTACGAATTAGTAAATCTTATTTTATTGTTAACACAATTGTTTGAGATTTATTGCACTGTTTGTTTCGTTTAATTTAAGTCTGCAGAGGGATTATTGATTTTTTGTTACAGGTATTATTGTACAAAAAATTTGAAATAAAATTCTCAGAACATGGATTTTTTGTAATTAAAAAAGGCGATGTCAGTGCACTTAAAAATGTGGACTGTTTTGAAACCTCAAGAAAACTTATAATACCTATCTAGAGTAAAAAAAAATTGAAACAGCAAAGAAGTAAAATAAGCTTAGCCCATTAAATATTATTAAGTAGGTAGTATTTACAGAAGAACACTGCATATTCGAATGTTAATTAAAATATGTTTCATTATGCACATTACATGAAATACTTCCTGAAGTAAGAGGACGAAGTCAATAAAATCAGAACTAAAACATTACATTTACAAAGCATTGACCAAACGTGCAATGTAACGGAAGTAGTGCATTAAGCGACACAAAATATCCTTGATCTCGGTACCTACAGGGTACCTTGTCTTTTGTCCTGTCAATTTACGCATGAGTGACACGCGCCAGCTCCCGCCAGTCTTGGCGAGTCTATTGCGAGGGGAGCTAATTGTATTGATCCTTATTGAAGCTAATATTGGGGATGCGTAGGGTTGCCAATTTCTAGAACAGTGTTAGTCCTATTTGTAGGATTGTAAATAAAATACTGAGAATAAGTATTAAGTATCTAACAGATTTTTTTATAATTTTTCGTATTTTGTTCTAGCAAAAAATATTTCAACATTAAACAATTTAATTATTATAAAATTGATATTTATTCGACATCCATTAAATAAAATGTGAACAGGTCTTGATAATAATTGTATTAAACCATATTTTTCATTATTTAGCTAAGCATGAATATTTTGCAAAAGTCAGGTAACTAAGTACAACGTTTGGATTTGACACATAATTATATATTTAAAGAAAAATTGGCCGTTCTCATTAAGCATTAAAAATGGTATCGAAAGAGTTTAATTATTAACATTTATACTCCTAATGTAAAACCATTCATTAAGTAACCAATTACCTAGTCTTGGAAATAAATCGAGTTAAAGTAGAGGCCATTATGAATATGAATCTAGGCTTTTATAACCTAGATACAAGAAAGCAAAATCTCTCTCCTTAAATAGATAAATCCGAGCTGTTACTTTGTGAGTAATACGACAAATATACTCTTGCAGGCTAAAGCCTATACTATAGAAACATAAGCTACAATTTTTATGTAATAGCCAACAAACGAGCAGATATGCCAATGGTATTGGTAATAACCGTAGTGTTAGGTAATACGACATGGCTTTGAAAATCATATCGCATGCAAACTTCAACGGATGTCCATAGATGTTATAGGCATCCCGGTTACCGATGATCTAAGACAGGCATAAAACAAGGGTGTGAAAATAAGGTGTAAAAAGGCTCCTTTAGGGCCGGCGTTGCACTGGCGGCTCCCCTAGTGTTGCCTGCCCGTGTCCATATGTATATAGTATATATAGTCAATAGGCGACGATTACCTCTTACCATCAGGTGGGTCGTCTGCTTTTACGTCAGCCCTTCAGGCTATAAAAAAAGGGTGGCTTAGAAGCAGCTCGTCAGCTACACCACCAAAGCTTACCAGAACGGGCACGTCCTTCAGCAATGAAGAACACGACATAAAAGAAGAAGATGCCACTTAGAGGAAGTCACAGATGGTACAGTTAGCTTAGAACGAAAACTTAGTTTCAAATTGTTTGAAAGATACTATATGTATAGGTATTAGCGTTCCCCAAATTCTTCATAAGACAGCTCAATCCGCAACTTTCATGAGCTGGCACAATTATCGTAAAATCAGAACTTTTAATTTAAAAACTTTACAGAGTTATAGGTCAGGAAAGACAGCCGACTCAAAATTAATTTGAAAAGATACTGTTGTTGAGCGGTTGATCCAGGAGAAAACCTTTTTTGTTTCAGAACCTTATTTCATAATCCTCTGGGAAGCTCATAATTTCATCACTATTAAGCCTGTGGAGATCTTTTGAATAATTCCAATGGACCTTCATTTTTCATTCAAAAAATTATTAAACCAGGAAACAGCTGAAGATTCGATGCACAATTTCAGAACTTATTTCCGCAGATGTTTATTGCATGCATTAAATATAATCAAGAACGTGGCCGTATGCGACTGCAGGAGTAGTTTGATAGAACATTACTGTCATTCCAGCCCGAACGTACAATTACAAAAGTACACAGCTTTGCGGTGTAATGATGCCCTCAGGACATAATGACATGATAGCATGCTTAGCCATGTTTATTGCTAATCCATGATTTTAGAACGATCCTTACTCGTTCGGGACGTAATCTTCGATAATAATAGTCGACTTTTGTTGACCGCGTAATAGTACGACTCTTTTCAATGTATGTAGAAGTAAAATTATGTATCGGTACAAAACGTTGGTGTTTTTTTCAGCTCTGATGCCTATGATAGGATGATGATGGAGGTGATGGACCGAGTTAAGCAACAGTGGGTGGTCATTAGGTAAATTAATGACAACTAGGGACAAAAATATCTTGAGGGCCTTCACGCTTCGGAGGGCGCGTATTGTCAGATACGTTACAGATACAACATCGTTAAGCCTTGTCGGAGTGTGCCCTAGATTTCCTTAGTTATGATGAGCATGCCTTTTAGTGAGCTTTTGACGGGAACCAAACCCAGGGCCCCTCTATTCTTGCGGAAGGCCATTGCCAACTCTTTTTTTCATTATTATCTCTATAAATGGTACAAACTATGATGTTTATTGACTTTATTGTTGTATCCATGTATTGTGTTATAATCATCATTAAAATTGTTCGATATTTTATCAAAATCATTATTGCTGTCATTGAATATTTCATAAAAACCATAATTACAATTATTATTGCATAATATTCAATAAAAAGCGAATCAATAATTGCAGTAACGGGTATTAAAAACACGTATAATTACATAATGTCTGTTGGGTAAATACATATCTGAAATATAGGTTATATATTGCAAAAGTAAAAAATATAAGTAAGTATCAACTACATTGTATATATGTACACATATTTACAAATAAATAAATAACGTTCACACTCATTCACCTCGCACAAACACTAGACCCAAAAAACAAATTCCCACATTCACCCATTATCAAACATTCTCATTAAGAATCGAACCCGGGACCCCTCGTCCAGCAGAAGGGTCCACTGGACTACGGGTCGTCTCAAATGCAACCTTTTATTATTTGTCATTCCTGGTTGTACATTAGAATCTATAAAAAATCATGTTTAATCCATTGCGATTTGTTAAGCAATCTACAGGGCAGTAGTTTTTGACAGACAAAGACACAAACAGACAGAGAGAGACAAAAGACTTCGTGTTAAACTTTGTCGTGATGACGTAGGCAAATGATCAGCTGATCCTCGAATCAAACCAGAGAAAGGTAAATATTAGTAGGGTCCGTTGTTACTTAAGCAAACCCGAGCGGAACTAATGCTGATACTTCGATACAATACGTCGTTATAGCCTTCCGTGAGACCGCTGTAAACCAATCATCACAAACTAGTATAAATCTAGATTACCTAACTAAGCCATATATAGGCATGTTGCTTAATCACGGGCTGCCAACTTTAAATATATAATATAATAAATAAGTTTATACACTAATTGCCACTAGGGTGTCGTAGGTGTCAAGCAACACAAATAAAGAACACACATACCCAGACGTTGAACAGAAATTCATTCATATTTCCAGCTCGTTGGGATTCGAACCCGGGACCTGGGAACGGTACTTCAGTATATAATTTGCAGTATATAATTTGGTGATAATTTGTTATCAAATTGTGCAACATGGGTTGTGAAACTTTAAAGTAAAGCATTTATTTCGACGACACTGTATCATAGTGATTCATTTTAAAGGGTCTCGGGTTGAATTCCGGGCCAAACATTTATGTGAGAGATAAATGTATCTTCTTCGTGTATGAGATATGATGGGATTCGGTGTTTTGTTTTATTTGTGCATGTTTACACCACCCGCCATACTATTACCTATATTTTTTTATTAATCACTAGTTGTCCCAGCGTACTTCGTACCGCTTTATAATTAAAAAATGTTTTGGTGATATATCGACAGCAACGCCACCTATCGGGTTAAATTGTGAATCTAAACCATCCTCGAATCCACTTGAAAACACAAAAAAAAATCATTCAAATCGGTCCAACCGTTTTTGAGTTTTAGCGTGACTAACGCACAGCAATTCATTTTTATAATTATACTAGTGGTCCCAGCGTACTTCGTACCGCTTTATAATTAAAAAATGTTTTAGTGATATATCGACAGCAACGCCACCTACCGGGTCCAATTGTGAATCTAAACCATTCTCGGATCCACCTGAAGACACACAAAAAATTTCAACCAAATCGGTCAAGCCGTTTAGGAGGAGTTCAGTCACATACACACGCACACAAGAAATATATATATTAAGATAAGAGAAGATAAGTTAATGCTTGACCACAATCCCACCTAATAATTATAATTATATTATGTAGTTGTTTTTGGTCAATACACTTAAACACTCACAGATGTTAAAGTTACACAAAGACATTTTGATGAAATTCATAGAAACAGCAATCACCCAAGTTGTTCACAAAATGACCTTGATAATGAAAACGCGTCAAGCCAGAAATGAAAGTGAAGCAGATTCGTTTTCTCTTTGAACAATTACGACATTTTCGGCTATTATTTAACGAGTTTAGAGAAGTTTAAACGATTCTGTAGTACAGCTGGTACTCTGGTAGTGACTACTCTCACAGCTCGACGAACGAGGCGACCCGAAAATCGAGAATCTCGATCTCGAGTCGTGTTCGTCTCATTCTAATGGAGGATTGTGCGTGTGTGTGTATGTGAAAAATTTTTAACGGGTGAGCACATTGACATATTACTTATGTGAATGGGTGTGCATGAGTTAGTATATGTGTGTGCAAAAAAGAGTACGTGTGTGTGCGTGTGTGTGTGTGTGTGTGTGTGTTCATTTTCCTCTTGGAACTCTAAACAAATTCAAACCACGTTACAAAGTACCGTACAGACACAGAGGAGCAAACTCAACGAGTCCGCACTGTCCGATAAGTTATCAGCGTTGTCTGGCGAGATCGTTCTATTGTTGCACTAGAGACAATGAGCATTGTACTGTACTCCATTCAGCAGGCGACCTTGCCAACATGTATAAGCAACTTTATTGGGTCAATTTTTCTAAATATATCTCTGACGTAACTGTAATGATATACATAGGTAATTTCGCTTACTCAGCGCCTAATTTGCTATAAAGTATGTTTGTTCTTTGATGATATTTATAGTAATAATAACTGAACCCGAACATACTTTGCTGTGACTGATGATTATCGTAGCAAGGTTACCATAGTAACGAAAGTAGCTACTACGCCAAATTATAATCTAACCTAAATGCTAGAATATTTCCCAGTTCCATTATACTTCTGATTAAAAAGTATTAAGTTGGTATACAAAAACAAACTTCTATTAAAATACTAAGTTACTTTGTATAGAAAATTCAAGATTCAAATTGCTCTTGGGCTTGAGATCCAGTAAGTTCTTTCTTTCTTTTCTCTTCTTTCTTTCTTTTCTCTTCTTTCTTTCTTTTCTCTTCTTTCTTTCTTTTCTCTTCTTTCTTGTCTGATAACGCTTCGATGGTGCTTTTGGTGACTGGCGTCCAAGGGCGACGGTCACCAATCACCATTGGAGGCCATGCCCACTCGTAAGTAAGCTATTAACAAATCTTTTAATTCTACTCAACTTTTTCTATAGCCTGAAGCGCTGACGTAAAAGCAGACGAGCCACCTGATGGTATGTGGTCATCGTCGCATAAGGACACGGGCAACACCAGGGGGTCGCCAGTGTAACGCCGGCCCTGAAGGAGAACTCTTTGTACACCTTTTTTGAAGAACCCCAATGTCATAACGCTCCGGGAATACCTCAGAAGGAAGCTCACTCCACAGTTTGCAGGTTAACAAAAACTAGATGTTTCTAAATTCAAATATCAGTCAAGTTAGAAACATTGCCATAATCCAATATCAGCGCTGAATGTCTATTATAGAATTGTGATACTAAAATATTCAGAACACCCAATATTAAATTACATTGAGTCTACGCAGCACAATTCCACCTTGATTTAGATATCGTAGCACTAAATCTCATATCGGCAACCTCAAGGACTATTACAGCTATTTATAACAAGACAGAAGTGATCGAGTTTAATCCTTAAACTCGCACCAATAAATATTTCATTATGATTACATCACATTAAATACTAAACTCGAGTTCTATTAAATGTTGTAATTATATTTTGTGTCAATAAACAGAATAGTTCGTATGCGATAGATGCAAGGTAATTACATAAAGTAAAAAACTGGATATTGCGTTGTCCTCCGAATGGGTCTAGTTTTATCCGATCTACTTTACAAAACCCCAAAGTTCTTGGAAATATTTATTATCTAAATTAAAGAGGATACAAAATAATCCGAGGTAAAAATACATAAGCCGGGAAATTTCTCCTATAACTGTTAAGTATCTCAAAGTTAACATGCACGCGACATAAGGAACTTAAATAAAAATAAAAAAACGAGTAGACAAAGAAGAAAATGATTTTTCATCTCTTGTTATAAAAGAAGGTCATATACAATCTACAAACAGCAAACTCTGACCTCAATAATTCTAGTAACTTTATATTTACATATCTATGGAACTCATCATAAACATCTTTATAAATATACTTTTCCTTACTTGTTAATAATAATGTCATTATACCCTTATAGGGTCGTAAGATAATTTAGTAACCTTTGAAGTTATAGCACGAAGATCGTTTAAATCTGGTACGTGATTTAATTTTGTCCAACTGCGGTTTACGCGCTTCTGCCTCGCCCACGTAAAATTACAAATACTTGGAACTTGCATGATGACCATTAAATTTAATAAGAAATGTATGGAACAAAGAGACCGTTAACATAAAATCTTCACTGTTTGATGGCGCTGAAGCGGTATTGACCCTGCCTAACAAACCAGGTATATATCTCCGATTCTTGGATAGGGCAGATCTACAGTTACATTTTTATTCTGAGTCCTGAGTTTTAGTGATCTCTTATTTGTGTTTTTCATCTGGCATCCTAGGACGTACGTATGAGTGCAAAAGTGTTATTTTTTTACCTAATCACCTTAAAGTCGCATGGAGAATAAAAAACTTTCTCTAAACTCGCGGCAGATTACCTAAATACTGTACAGACCAAGTCAAGTCTGCTGTGAACGGCCCTGTTTATGATTGCACGTAAAAGCAACAATCTGAGATGAATGGCGACGGATTTTCAAGCATGCTACAAATACCTTTGAAAGACCACAACTAGTCCGCTAAGGTTGTAGCTACTCAGAAGAATAAAAAAGATCTAAAAGTTGGCAACAAGTAAGTAAAAGGTAAAGTAATGTATGTAAATCAAGTCAACGAGTCGACTTATCTAGATAAGTAGGGTAAGTGTGGTGGGAACGTACAATGAATATATATATTTATAAGGTGCATACTTAAATAGAAAGATTTTATCATTTTGAATTTACTAGTATAATAGATCATCTTGAATTTACTCGTTGCTCAAATCGGCTAATATGACAAGTTAATGTCAGAAACATTAAACAATGTTGACTTATAATTAAATGGGAACATTTTCAGTTTGAATAAAAATAAGCAGATCCCAATACTATGTAAAATCTTAATATCTAAACGTAATTTCCTACACAAGAATTATTGCCACCGAGGAACTTTGTTCCCCAATATAATGATCGAAGTTTACGAACAATTTAAATATACCTAATATTAATTTATTCATGAATGAAACAAGAAACAGTTCTGAAAGTATATCTGATAACTGTGGAATGTACTCGTAGATATCGAATGCAGGTGCAGTAGGACTGAACACTGCAAGGTTTGTGTACACGGTTAATTAGCCCGGCCCTTGCAACCTCACAGGCAATGCGGTCAGCGAAGTGTTAATCAAGTTACAGACCAAAAACTTGAATATAATTGAACCGGTACTACGAAGAAGGCTTCAATGTAACAATGGTACTGCATTCATAATTACCAGCTCCACGGTTAATAATTAAGAAAAGAAATTAAGGCTATAAATACAATTTACCCTGAACCCAATTGGTTGAATGAGTGTGAGAATCGTTTATCGATTTACACCCCAAAGGTCGAAGTTATTTTAAGTTAATGAAATTTGCAATTTGTGTCGCTATTTGGATAAAAACGGCCATGGAATAAATCTTATCTATCTAACTGCCTGTATCACAGACGTTAGTTTCAGGATTACCATTTAATGAAATAGGTATGTGTGGTATTATTTAAATCATTGTGGCAAATTTTTAATTTCGTTATAGGAAGTTGTCGGTTCCTAACACGAAAAAAAATACTTTGCGCAAAAAAAATATTGTTGAAAATTAAAACAACGAAAATATGTTATTATTTAATCTTTAGGTTATTTGATTTGAACATTGATAGATTTTGACTTATTATTTTTATTATATTCGTTAGTGTATTTCTAAAAAAGTAGGCTACAAGTACGCATTTCAAAGTAATGATCAAATATAACTCTAAAGTAGCACGGAAACCGACAAAAGTGTCGTAATGATATAAATCAAGAAGACAAATAATAACTCCAGATATAAAATTACACAGAAGTAAATTTGCAACAGTAAATGGATAGAGATAATAACTTAACACTTTCACCAATTAAATAGAAATTCACAAAACGGTGTCCGATATTGACAGAACGGCTGAATCTATCGATCACTTATCTCAATTATTGCATTGCCCAATACAGGCCTCGACATAATTCTTCAAATTTGAATAGTACTAAGCCTCAATGGACACTTAACAGATGTGTTGGTCGGACAATATTTACTAGCTATTGTAATTGGAACCACGAATGTTGTAACGAAGGCCACACATGATGAATACAATCTTAATATTGTGGAAATTTGACGGAATGAACGAGGTGCTGTTTTTTTTTTGTACAGTATTCATGCGATTATACCGTGACTTTAATTTCCCATCAAAACGACATCGTTATATTTTTTCTCCTCTAAGAGCTTTTGTTTTTATTCCTTCTTTACAAACTACTCATGGAGCATTGTTTCCGCGTTAGTCAAATTATTTTCTTCATTACTAACACCTTTATAGGTATTATAGTATAATTTACTTGAACATTGTTTTTAGGATAGTAGGAAGTAGATTGTCAACTCTAACAACGTCTACGTCAATGTCTACGTTATGCATGTCAATTTATTAATAGTTAGTGAAGATCAGATCATTTATTTTGTGCATAACGTCAAACAAAGTTCTCACTATTACAACTGAAGGTTAATACTTACCTTCGTGTCAAGGTGTCGCTACATTTTATTTAACAGTCATGATCTCAGTTACGATGTAACAACTTGTGATAAAGTTGATAAGTATGCTTAAGCGCCAAGTCTATATTAAGCACAAGGACAAACAATATTTGATCTCTAAGTGTGAATAATTTGAATCATAATATGCTAAGCGGTGTTCAATTTTGACAATTTAATTGCATCATAGTCATAGATGATGTGTTAAAATCCAACCTACACCGCGAGGTTTACTCGAGAGTTTATTATTATTATTATATAAGATCTAATATATTAACTGTATTTAAGACATAATGTTACAGGGACTAGAAATATTTTTATTAAAGTTAGTGATAATTTTCTTTAGTCGACAAGTTAAAAATCTGAATATTCAATGTATTGCACGACTGCTTTATAAAATGTATTACCTACTGATAATAAGTAGAATAGTACCAGTATCATAGATTAAATTGATGCTAATAAAGCCCAGCTTATCTGCTGTGAAATAAAGATTGCTATAACAGTATTATCTGCAGATCTATACTACAAGTGGCATTGATCAGTCACTCATTCTTTGCATCACTGATAAACTTGTCAATTTCATTTATACGTGTATGATCGAAGGTACTAATGGCATTATCAGTCGAAATCATGACAGTCCGAGTTTATATTATAATAAAGTAAAATACTAAATTCGTAGAAACATTAAGTGGCTAATTGCGTCCCCCAAAATTTACGCCCCACACGTGTTTAGAAAATTAGTTGATTCATTAATCTGGCCCGATGTAAAACTTCAAGTGAATGGACTGCTGCTGCCGCGGCTTTGTGCGATGAAATGAAGAACGCATATCAAAATATGCGTTCTCTATTGACTCTGTCCTCTGTAGCACTGAAATGATTAAATTTATGTGAGACTACCCTGTGAGTGTTTAATTTATCCATTGTCATCCGCATGTTTAAAAGTTATCTTCAATTTCATAAATTTATAAAGAAAAATAAAGGAACACTACAAATTTGTAACATAATTATATCGAATAGGATTGATAACATTTCCCTGCTATTAGAGTATATATGAATCTCTTTCAAAACTTTTATTGTGATGAAATCTGTACTTATGCCCATTTAACTATTGTGATGTCAAATATTGACTAAAAATTATTAACTTAGATTGTGCCCGCTTAGTTTTTGATTTAAAGTAATTCAATCATCCGTTGAAATGAGACGCACGACTGCACTCACCAGGTTATTTATATTTAATTACAAACTACACACACGGGTTGCGTTAATTTGTATAATTTGCAACGAAGCTAAGCCTACTGATAATTGCACGGTTCTAAGATCTTAAAATAATATAATAATTTATATGTATATTATTATCATACCCTTCTTTTTAGAATGTTGAATACCTTCTCAGAAAATAATACAATTCTGACTGCACGATAACAAGAGGAAGTGACATTTCTATTGTTTCTTCTTTATTGTTAGGTACTATGGTCTGGTAATATTGCCAACTACAGTTATGAAATGAAATCTCAAATCAGATATTAAATACAGAGATAGTTATTGAGGCCAAATGAAAAAGGTAACAAAAAGTTTCCGACTACTCCGAGGTCCGTAGAACAAGCAAAGTTCATGGCGATTACTCTTCGAATGTTACGAGTCAGAATATTTTCTCTACACCTACAAATAGAAGAAAACCACATTACTTACGCTTGGTGTCGAGAGCGAATTTGACTTGGAAGTAAAAAATAATAAAGTTAACGGCACAACTTTTTTGTAAGCACTGATCGCTCAGCAGTGGTTTTTTAGATCGGTTTTTGCACATCTGGTCGGTTCAAATAGATTCTTGGTAGATACACATGGCACTTTCGATTGATGCAAGTGAAGACATTGTGGGCGTCAAAGAGCTTAATGCAAATTAACGTGATAAAACTGCTACACACAAGTGTAAAACAAGTGCTGCTATATAGGTTTTGTCAAATTTTAAGTTATAAGTAGACATCTATTTATGGCAAACAGTAATGCTAACGAGGACGTAAACAGGATATCTTCATCACGTAGGATCCAATTACATGCAAGGAATTCCTACTGATTTTAAGACTTGCATAGACATCCATACCATACGGCTTTTATTAATAACCCAGTTTTGCGTTTACTGTTCGTCGTATTAAAATTAAAATAAAGCTACTAAATTGTAGACCATAATATCTATCATGCCTCTTTATTTAGGTATCTTTCAATTGTTTTCATTACTATCAAATTTAATCTTAATAAGATAGGCAAAGTCATTTTCTCCGGATTGATTTCATTGTTTCGATCATGTGCTTGGCCGCACTGATTACTAGAATAAGATAGAGAAGCATTGTTTATCAGCTGATCGATATTTTATTTTAATGCCTCAGTAAGCTAAAATCCGTTCGTTGAAAAATATTGGTCCACATTCTACGAAGACCAGGGCAAGGACGGTCGCAATATCTTTGCATTTTGATATAAATTCGATTACCCGCCTATCAAGAGATTTCAAGTTGCAAATATTTCATGAATTAGATTTGATTTGGGTTTCGTAAAAAGTTGAGCATCTTGGCATGCTTTATGAATACGAAATTGGGTTTCATTGAAATTATATTTCGAAGCGACCTTGAAGTTTGGCGAACATGGAAATTCACTAAGTTACTTACTGAAACTTTTGATAGCACGGTTATTTGCAGCCGACCTCGAGAGGCAAAGACCAGTCCTCCTCAAACCGATCTATATAACGGAAACGATGAATCCAGTCACTCACACTGAACACAGCACTGAAAATCAAGTTATCACTTCACGAATGTCCTGCCACGGGCCCCGACTAAACCCGTTCTGGAGGGCACCGAATTCCGGTTTTAGGAAAGGTCATTCTCAACGTTAGTCGGATAAAATGAAGACAGTTCCACTTCAACAGTGTTCGGGTTGAAAGGAAAGTCTAAAGAAAGTTTCGTGTGTTAAACTTTTTTCGCGATCGGAGGATCGGCGTCGCGGCGCCGAGCGACACGTGCGTCGCGAGCGGTGGCACGATGCAGACTGCCGCGCAATGTTAATTTTAACGAGTGTGCAGTCAAAGCCTCCTCGTCGCCACACGTACTCCTGTGTGAGTGACGAACTTGCAGAATCCTCTACTGCGGCACTCTCGCGACACGTTCCAGATTACCGCGTTGTTTTCATTGCTTACTCACCAGAAGCGATGGTCATTTATACTTAATAAGAGCAGAAATCTACAATGAAAACCAGCCAATTGTTGTTGAGGGGTATTGAAATAATGTGTTAGGGTAGAGCATCAGGTTCTGGAGCTTTGCTCATTTATTGTTGTGGGTCTGCAGCCTGGTGCATAGTTTTATGAAATTGGTTTTTTGCTCTTAACGTCTGGTGGGTCCCTAAGGAGAAGTTGTTTTAAAGGGCCGCTGAACTTTACCATTAATTACGTTCGAATATTTGTATCTTGAATTGGCATGCTTACAATTTTAATTCATATAATTATGATTGTTGCTGAATAATGTCAAGTTTTATTATTTACAAATAGAAGGACTATAGATATCAGTAATTTTTTTTCAATTGATTATGTCTTGTTCAACAATTTAACATACGTAACATAATTATTTAATAGTCTAATATTTTAATTGTAATCAATGTAGGTTCGTGCATAATAATTTAGGATTTATCAGTTCCAACTTTCGCTGATACTTGTGTGGTAAGTTACTGCAGGTTAAGATCACGACACTGTAATCTAGGTTTTACATCAAGTTTATTAATACACAAATGATACCTCATCAACCTTATAATTACTACGTTGCTTTATCTGCAGTATAATTTATTACAATATCTCTGAGTCTGCGACGTTAAGGATTTGTGGTTAAGTTTATTAATATTATAATGTGTAGAGTAATATTTAAATACACTAGTTTAAACCCTTAAATAAATTAAATTTTCTTTTAAAAAACACATGTAACTTCTTAATTTAATACGTGAGATCAGTTTTCACCTACATGTAGAGTATTTCCTTTTGATCATTTCTGTTTAATTTACTAAGTTAAGACAAAATTGCACTTATTGCCTTAATAGGGGTACAGAATTATGTAGAATAAAATAATTTTAACATTGTGTCTTGAATTAATTGCGGTAACACAGAGAGTTCAGCCCTTTTTCTAATTAAAGTTCCATCCCAAAAGTCGTGATGATGACGTTTTGTAGAATGTGACTTAGATGCATTAGTTAGTTTTACAGGATTCAACTCAATAACCAAGTCCTACTTAGTAGTAGCCACTAAGTCCTCGCGTAATCTGCAATGAGGTAAAGTGGTGGATTATTGGTACCCTTAAACACCATCAGAATTAAGCTAAGTTCATTTTATCCCATTGTTAAAGCATGTTATAAATAATTTATAATAGACACATCAACAACGTATGTATGCCATGAATTCGAACCTGGAACTCCCGCGTGGGAGGCCAATTTAAACCTCTGGTCTATCACTGTTGGGCTATCTGATTATATCGGGTCATATTTTACAACAATACAACGTTTAACTGAGTCTGAGTGGAGCAGCTTAGGTGCGACGTATACAGAACAGGATAAACGTCGGGACATGTACTAATATTAGAAGAAGATGAATGAACGCTTCGCTGTCTACTGTTTCATATTTTTATTGTCCGATTGTCAAATGTCCAAAATTTCATCTTCGAGAATTTAATGCAATTATTAGTTTTGGTTTATCAAACAACAAACATCATTTTATGATTGGACTCTCTATTAGCAGATAGTTTTTTTGCTGATTAGTGTATTGTCCAAAATCACTCGCTAGTTACAGAATATTATTATGATTATTTATTTATTTTATTATAACATTATGCGCCATACGTTGTTAGAAGCATTCTCTACCGGTCAACCTTCTGAAGCGAACGCAAGGATATGGGGGCATAAGTATAATAATACTAAATTACAAAGACTGTTATGTTAGAGTACCAAAATTATATTGCTACTAGCTGACCCCGCGAACGTTGTGCCGCAATATAGATTGAGAATGATTTAAGCGCGATTTAAATTTGAGGGGTGGGGGTAGGGAAGTGAAAATTTGGGACCATGTGTATTTTTTTTTGCCACACCATAAAAAATTAGCAAAAAAAATTTGATCAAAAAATAAAATAAAAAAATCTAGGGTAGACAACCCTTAACATTTAGGGGTATGAAGAATTGATTTTGGCCGATTCTCAGACCTACTCGATATGTACACACACAAAATTTCATGAGAATCGGTCGACCCGTTTCGGAGGAGTATGGTAACTAACATTGTGACACGAGAATTTTATATATAAGATAAATAAATATTTATATGATTGTGTATCATCAATCGCACCTGACTGACCCCATTGACGCCATTCTACGTTACCAGCGTCCTACGTTACCAGCGTCCCGCGAGCTCGGTAGGCGGCGCCGCCCACGCTGACGAAATGGTCTAGTATTCGCACGGCCCTTCCCGCGCTCGCACGATTAACATTTACCCGCCGATAACCCGCGCCCGCTGCGTTACTATCGACTTTAATATCGATATTATTATATTCAGCTTCTGTCTCTAAATATCTGTCAATGTTTATTTCATATTCTGGTATTTAAACTTGGATGAGAGGGTGAAAATGATTTTTTATAGCTCAAAGATGCATCTTTGACCAAAAAACGGGACGCTTCAATTTATTGGTAGGAGTTCACCACTTACCTTGGCATTATCACCATTGATTCACGAGCATCACCAAAAGAGCCAATGCAACGTTTTCCTGAAGATGAATTTTTAAATATTTTCTAAGTACTCCGTGTCACAGCGCATCGAGAACACCTATTTTTACACATAAAATGAAACTGTAAGTGTTTGATGTCTGTGATACAATAGAATGATTTTTTTCTGTTTGTATGTGCATTTGTATATTGCTGTCGATATATTATAATAAGAACATTAGTTATTTATTTGTATTATTTAAATAGACTCACAAATAAAAAAAAAACTTTAATTTAAAGGATCTCGTCTAAACATAAAGCAAAAGTGACTATTATTTCGGATGCGTGTACCAAGGTAGAGTTTTGCCGAAGCGAAACGAAAACAGAGCACGCGTAACAAATAAATTTAATATCAATTAGCATAAATACAAGTTAATTAGAAAACTGGCTACACGAAAACGAATTGATTGCGGCAAACGATCTATTGTTCGGTTCGCTCGTACGCAAGCTCCGAGACCGTAGTAACACCGTAGATATTTTCACTAAATAACATAATACGGACATAAATAATGACGTTAAATGTCCCGTCCGCCACAGAATGTTTATCACTCTGATATTATTTCCCGAGGTGTACCCACGAATTTATATTATTGGCTAACCCTTTTATGGAATGCGAGAAACAATTGAAATAACCGTGCAATACTCGTACTTTGCAATAAATCTAAGACATCCTAAAATGGATTGATATTTATTTAATACACGAATATTCATTGTTTATTAAGTGTACATTTATTAAGAAGAAGTAGTGCGGTATTCCGCTGTCTTCGGAATCACGAATTTACAAGATTACAACAGATTACAACAAGATTACAACAGTGCTCCTTAAGATATTATATTACATTGCTCTCATCTAAACAACCTGTACGAGTATAGTAACTTACAACAAGTACCTAATTATAAATATTTTACAAAAAGTGCAACCAGCATTTTTCTTTTCATAATTTGCTTGATGTTTTCGTTTTTTTAATTTACAGTTTTCGAGAGTGTTGAAATGTTACGTCAGCCATTTTTTTCTTTCTAAAAATAAAACAAAAAATCTCAAATCGATAACGCTCAGTATCTTACACACATCTTACAGCGTCACACATCTTAAACTTGAGATTATTGTTTCATTTGAAGGATGTTTAGAAGAAACCCCTAGAGCCCATGTTTAGTTTTAAGCACCAGCACATTTATTATTCACATGTCTGGAAATCTGTAGATTCTAGTCTACGAGTAGCATAAACCACAATTGCACTCTGCAAGGGAAAAAGGGACGTTCAATTGCTTTTTGCGTCGCGAAGCTCGACTAAAAGCTCTGGCGGCCATCTGGGCGCATGAGCTTACTGTTGAGAGCATGTATTTGGTGGGACATTACTGAACTGTTATATATGTATATATACAAGCATTGAAATAATTATGTAAGTGTTTTACAAGCACAATGTGCTAAACAGAAGTCGTCGTCGATCCATTATTTATGGAAGACAAACGAGCAGTCAAGCCACCTGTTGGTAAGTGGTCACCAGCACCCATGGATAACAGTAACAACGAACGCATCACCAATGCGTTGTTGGCAAGGAAAAAAAGTACACTACTAAGCACGGATCTCACTTCATAACTGTGGCGGCATAAATCATACTCCATAGCGCTGGTCCAGTGCGGATTGGTGGGGGATAATAGGGAGTAAAATAAATAAATTTTGTTTTTAACACAAAATTAAAACAGGAATTTCAGAAGTTTAAAGGTATGTGTGGTTACACTACTCCGTAGCGCTACAGAATACAAAAATCAAGTAAGTCAGCAACCCGGTACGGTCTGAAGCTAGATTATTGCATCTCACTAATGATATCGCCGATACGATAATGAGTAATGATAATCGCTATTTGATGCCAAATAATTTGCACCGTAATCAATATCGGTGGTACTATCATCAGTCATAATTTTTGTTTCGTCATAAGCTATGTATGTCGTAAAGGTAGACGGGCGACCGCCCGTGGCTAGCGTGTGTTTGGACTTTGGAGGATTTCGTAAATGATGAATTATTTTTGCTACTGCTACTCTCAGGGTTCTCATTAAGTATGTATCTCGTACGCTTCTCTTAGAATTTGCTATGAGAATATCGTTAAACGATTGTTAATTGAACTTGTTCATGTAATGACCGATCGTTGAAATCAACTTTTCATTTTTCGTTAAAAAAAATTAGTTTGTGATATTTGTCACTTGTCCTGTAGGTTGTTTTTGGGCTCGGCACCCAAATGATGCTATCTGTCTGTCTGTCTGTCTGTCTGTCTGTCTGTCTGTCTTAGGGCTCTATTTCTTGAACGAAAAATACCGATACACACCAGAAATTTTCACAAAATGCGTGTTATTGTGGCCGGTATCATCACAATATTAAGAGGAAATACCTCTAACGCCGGAACCGTTCATCGTGGCACGTTGCGGTGTCGCTTGCTCGTCGTAGATTCCCACGATGATGATGACTATACTGGTTTCCACGAATGGCAGTGTCCAAATATCCATAAAATATTTGGTCATCACTTAGGTATTATCATCACAATCGCAACCCATAAATGCTGGACTCAGGTCTTCCCTCACAATGTGAGGTGTACTGAGCACCTCACACCCTAAAATATACCAAGGTTTACTTAATAAACTTCAGTATTTTAGCTCAAGATGGCTTTTTTTCAACCGTCTATGCTAACTTCACCACTTCACCATTCACCACACATAATTATCTACCAGATGTTTAAGTAAAGTAACGTCGTAAACAAGTGGGCTCCATTACAATCTACCGTTTGGAAACCTTAAAACCCTGACCATCTGTCCAATAGTTTGCATACATGCGTCTTACATCCTAAATAGCATTCAAACAGTTGTTCCGCTAATTACTTTGCTACACAAGGCTCTCTAGAATGTCCAACTGTTGAAATTAGATGTTTAAAATCCGTTTTTAGTATACCGTTTTTATGAGCATGGTCCACCACCCTTCCAGTGCCGCTCATGACAACCGTGACCAACGCAGAATAAGCCTTAAATCGGGACTAGAGTGGTTAGATTGGTTAGCAGAGGGTAGGTACTATTAAGAATGTTAACTAGGGCGGGGATTGCTAGTGATAGTTAATCCTGTTAGTTGTTGTAGTGTAGTAATAGTCTAGTTAGTAATTTTTGTAAGTAAGAGTCTCGTTCTAATTTCGTCATAAATGTATTGCTCATCTTTACCAATTTACACACAAAATGTCGCGGCTACAATAAAAATGTTTAATTTAACCTTGTTTAGATGACTACAGTGATTAAATTGCGAGATTAACTTCTGTTGCGATTGTTTATTTACCCTGACTGGGATTCAAACCCACTACTTCAGCAGGCAGGTAGGATCACAATGACACTATGAAGAAGACTGTGTTCAACAATTAATTAATAAGGAAGTACCCATCCTAAATGGCCATTATGTAAATTAAGTACATTCGTCATGTGTTTTTAAACTATTATAATATAATTTATTACTGAAACTAAAATTAATTAAATACTTTTTTAATATTGTGATTTATGATTAATTAAACACACAGGAAATCATATTTGAAAAATAATTTAAAATGTATGTAAAGTTACGTGTTGGATGCAAAAAATTACGTTCACAAATGCATTGTAAAAATATCCTCATAATTAAGTTAATTTGAATTTGGATGCAAATAAGGAAACAGTATTTTTATGTAATTTAGTTAGACTGATTTAGTGACTCACCTCAGGATAATTTTTGATAAATTTTAGATTTATGCAGGATTAAAACCTAGTCCCCTGTATTCGGAAGCCCAAAGTTCAAACCACGTGGCTATAACAGCATATCATTGAAATATCACTGCAACAACCTTCGTTGACTCCGTCCATTGCGCTCCAAGACAGTATGTCAGTCATAGAACAAACCAATTGTGTGTAAGTTATCTGCCACGGGTGTTCACATAAGTTCTCATTGTGCCGACATAATAATGGGGAAGTGAACTAGTGTCGCAACTGACTTCTTATTCAGATCTACTGTCCATCAACTGTTTGGACAGATCTGTATCTATCCTAGATCAACACAAGCCGATGGAACGCTCTCAGGCGTTTCTTAATACTTTACACCTGGGCAACTCAAACTTTACCAAATCCCTTACATAGACGACGCACCACTTTTGTGCCTGACAACCTCCCCTCTTCCCTCTCTACGTTGCTACGCTCACTCAAAACGCTAGTCCATAAATTATACAAATAGTAATTGAAAGAAAACTTTGACTTGTACATATTAGATTTTAAATCAAAAATGAGATATGCTGCATCATATCCGTTAACTAGTATTTACAAATCCTCCATCTACATCTGCCGTCATGAGGGGAATAACGAGAACCCGACTATTTGATTAAAAATAGTTACTAGTTTGCGACCCACTTTAGGCAGCTCCACTTTAAACCAATTTCTGACAGTTTAACATCTACTAAAGCACTCCGCGCTTCGAATGTAAAAGTAATTTTTAGTACATTTTTCACATGTGTCACACGATAATTTAAAAATCTGCCCCCAATCGGAATCTCAGTATTGTCCGAGTGAATACTACCTATAAAGATACTGATCTCCGTGAGATAATTCTCTTGACGGAAATAATGGAACGGCATGCCATTGTCTTCCTTTCACACACTAAATCTCTACAGGTTTCCTCTCAGCATTTCGTTCATTTGCAACAAAAAGGCAGTATTTTGAAAACAGATAACGCGTTAATTTTAATAAGCGTAGTTAGCGAAAAAACTTAAAGGTCAGTAACGCTCAATATAATACTATTAAAGATAATAATAATAATGCAGATGTGATTTTAACGCTCACACACTCATGAGCTCGTACTGAGATTCCCTATGTCACAGGAAGCATAGACAACCCACAACTTATTTCATTTATCAGAAAAACCCACAATCCGAGAACTACTATTCATGTACCTTTACATTTGAATATCCAATTCAATCCATTACAAATTACCGTACCCTAATCTGAATAACATATCCAGTCGTCAAATTTTAACCCTTTAATCTCTTTGAACTGATCTGAGCAATGTATTGTAATAGCATAAAAACCAAAATCCATAACACTCCATCGTTCGCTCGCTTCACGCCAATATCACATCGGATCAAACATTTCCATACTTCGACGTGGGTAATATTCCGTGACTATCTAGAAAATATTGCATAATATACGCTTTTGCAAAGGTCAAGCGACCCTTGCCTTCTACGGAGGATAAAAGCGGTCCTGCTAATTACGACGCAATACTATTGTTCAACGTAAAGTTGTACTGCCTATCTGTTTCTTCGTAATTGACCAATATGATAAAAACATTGCATTTACTGAGATTGTGATCGCGGTATTAGTATAGAATTTGATTAACAAATCGTGTGTTATGCAAATTTTTTCATCGGGTCTGCTTGACGTTAAAACTTTAGCTAGTTTAAGCTTTCTGTTTTAAAGTTTCATCACAACTCACTCTAAGGGAGGGTTTCTTCAATACGCATAAAAAGCCCTTAATCCAATCCGAAATTCGGAAGTTCATAAATTGCTTCAACTAGCAATACTCCTTGAAACCTTTAGATCGGTAGATAACGTTACTTCTAACGTAAATACCTACGGGATAACTAAAATAATTATGAATCATGAAAAAAAGCGTTTACTTATTCTGCGCTTCTACGTAATGGTAAGAACAGTTTATACGATTGTAAGGTATATTGTAAGGTCGTATTCCTAAAACGTTTGACTACGGTGTAGTTGAAAGTGTACGTGCAGAACAAAAGAAGAAACCATCTCGGCGCCGAGTCGACAGACGCCACGCAACGGGACTAAGGTTGGTGGATTCCCTTTTTGGTGTATGCATTTGTCGATTGTTGTGTATTGCCCAGAATAGGGACACGCTAAAATATAAAATAATACAGTCCACTATTCGTTTTTTCTCACCACCATTTTAGACCACCGGACTCCCGAGTCCGGAATAATTAACTCTCCCCAACATTTTGGTTTGAAAAATGAAATAAGATTTTAAAGTTTATAGGTAATATATAATCAAATACCTAAATCCCTACTAATATTATAAATGCGAAAGTAACTCTGTCTGTCTGTCTGTCTGTCTGTCTGTCTGTCTGTCTGTCTGTCTGTTACGCTTTCCCGCTTAAACCTCTCAACCGATTTTGATGAAATTTGGCACAGACAATCTTTAGACCCTGAGAAAGGACATAGGCTACCTTTTATTGCGAAAAAAAGGGATGAAGAGGCTGAAATAGAGGTTGAAAGTTTGTATGGACCGATTTCCCGAAGCGAAGCGAGGGCGGGTCGCTAGTAGATAATAAATCTAGGAGTGATTTGGTCATCAGAATAGGTTAAAGCACAGTTTATTATGCTCACAATTATTGATCTGCCGTAATAACTTATTTTATCGAAATTTGTCACTTAATTCGTTCTTATTGATCGCAGTCCCATTAATCTTGTCAGCGATATTTGTAGTACTTAATCACGGTTATAGGCGCCGAAAACCACCTTTGCTATAAGCGTTCCTTGCAAATCTGAAGACAGATTAACTCTTTGTTAATGATTTATTGACTTCACTACTTGCAAACGCATAATCACTCCAAGTTTATCACCGAGAAAACTATCTTGCTTCTCGAGTTATTCAAATTCCACTGAAGCCTAGCTGAGCAATCGTAATAAAATATACTTTATTCCGCTATTAGTAGGATTCACTAGCTTCAGAACGCACTATCTGTCTCGAAATGTATTAATCGTTCTGCATATTTTGTCGTTCAGCCGGTTTGATACATACGATGCTCCATTTAGATACCAATTTACGCCGACACAAAAACAATGGGAAACGAAGCAACTTTCGCTCAATATCTCTGTTTTCACAAAACAATAAAGTGTGCGTCATAATTCAAAGTTGGAGACTGTATATTTGTAAGTCGAATATCTCTGAAGAGAGAGGCGTGAAGACGAAGATATTATTCGCCCTTTCTGTTCCAGATAATATCTACGCTGTATCCGGTAGTACCTTAGCATAGGTTTGGGAAATATTTATCAATGCACTACTAGGTCTAGCGGGAAAACGAGTATGACATCCGTTACCGCAAAAACTATTTTGTGGCAGGTTTTTCGAAGAGGCAATTCAAGTACTTTGTTAGTCTATTGCACTGTCTTGTTTACTGGGTGGTAAAGAGCGCAGAATCCTTTAGCGGAAGAAACACGACCCCATCGCTGCGACCATCGATCACCGGGATGAACAACGAGTAAAAGGTTAACTTCAACTAAGGCAGGATGAAGACTCTTACACTCCAAACCCATCTAAGCAAAGAACTATTTTTCCAAATGTATTTTTAAGAAAGCTGCAGGCATGAGTGAATCTTTTAAAACTTTCTTTGTATTTTTATGCTAATTTTCTTAGACTTTTATTCTTTCAAGAATTTGTTTCGGTTAAAAGGTCCAGTTTTTCCGGGTTTTTCAAGATTCATTTCTATGGATCAAAACGGTTGCTTCATCCAAAATGAAAGTCTCAAATGAATTGTATAACTTCGACATAACATTTAGGCTTAGATAAAAATCAAACTTCACCACACAAGGTAATATTTTCTAGTTAGCAACATTACAAATAGGTACTTCATAGTAAGTAATGATACAGTCGCCGGCGCTAACAGTCCCACAGTGTTGTTCCATTGTGATCTTCACTCATAAAATCGCAATAGTTGATACGTAATTGTTGTTTTAAATATCTTTAAATCGCATGTAATTAGCATCATTCTTTTGCAATTAGAACAAAAATTTAAACAAGAAGATTTTAGAACAAAAAGTTATCGAGTTTTGAATGAACCATTAGAACTTTTAATTTTTTGATAGATGTTAGTCCTTCGCTCTCAAAGGATAAGAATTTACAACTGACAACTTGTTTATAAAAAACTGATAAAACATCTCTTATAATGAAAAGTCGCCATCAGGGATATCACCATTTACAGAGTTCTACAAATTGAAAATTTTCTTTGGATCACTAAGGGCGTTTACCAATACATAAACGTATGAAGGAATCATTGTGTCCGAGAGCAGCGCTGATAGTAAATTCTAGATTTCTGGTTGGCGATTTCACGATATAATCGATCAATTGGCGCCAAGGGCCTCGAGGCAAAAGCTATCAGATCGAAAAGCTTGTGAAATTTGAGTCAATAATGGACCCCCTATAAATTTACCGGTAACTTTGTCTCGTGTCGTACTAAGAATACCTATTATTATGAGCGAGGTTTGAGAATAAATAATTATAGCTTAGCGCTGTTTATGTTTTCATCATAGGTTACTTGAAAATTTAATCTTAATATTGATTACAACGCTATTGGGAAAATTATTTGCAACGCTATGGGGGAATTCGCCGGTCACATAGCCAATAACGGGCGAATGGCTTCTGTCAACACATCTGGCTCATAGTACCGATATAAATTCGTGCCGTCTCGTTCTTTCCCGTTGCTCAAATTAATCTATTTCTTTCCAACGTTTCGTGTGGCCATGAATTAGCCAATCACAGCGTTGAATTAGCCAGTCACCCCGCTTCGTCTTACCTCAGCTAGTTGCCAGAATGTATTCAATACGGAAAATCAAACATTAGGTGGCTATTGGCTGTATGGTCGAAGGGGGAATTATTACGAAGTAAAAACTGTGACAGATACTATACGTATATTTCGGTAATTTTTAATTCAGGAGGAAGTGGTAATTCCCCTTATGACATATGAATAAGCAGATCCGTTCCTGCTTATGAATGAAATAATAAGTGGGATTACCGCTTGCGTCTTAGCCGGCGCCGGTTTAGTCTAGTTTTGCCGATTTAACAGTATCAGTCACTAGGTAGAAGGGTGACCACTAGTGGCAAATTTTCTTGAGTGCTTAGCGTGGTGTCGGATCTAGGCTTCCTCAGGTATAAAGAGAGACCCGTGCTCAGTAGCGGGTCATTAATGATGATGAAAAAGGAGAACAAAAGGTCACATAACAGTTTTACATAATCGCTAAAGTTTCTCAGACGCTACAAATCTATGCGCGTAAAAAGCGCGGCTTATAGCCTGAGGAAGTATCGTTTGACCGCGGCAAGAAAGGTTTCCCGATTATTCTAAACGTGGAGAAACATTTATTATCACGGCAAAAGATTTGTTCTCGCATCCTGAAACAAATCTCTCATGCTGTAATCAAAATAACACAATTTCACAACGACTTCACCTTTACAACGAGACCCTTAGGACCACCACGCTCGATATGAATATAAGGACATGTTAAGTTTTTCCTAATATTGTAACGGCACACATATATTGTGATTATTGATATCTTTACAATAATAAAATGTCCGAAAGAGTTAAAAAGTATTTTATACCAGTTTGGTAGGAATGTTTATGCGCCAGACGAGTAAATAATCCTAACGCCATGGTCTACTCCCGTAGGAGTTAACTTGGACAGTGCCCAGCCGTCACAAGTAGGAATGACAAGAAATCATAACAGCCTTGCTAAACTTAAATACTCTTCTATAATAAACACTATATGGACAACTTCTCTCTTTTTAATGCGCTTTTATTCCGGCTACACATCGGTGATATCTTAGGTGTTACTCATGACCATGGGCAACGTTGACCACATACGATACATAAATACTAAAATGACTACACTGAACGCTTACAAAACTGATGCGCACTCTAGTTCGGCGCTAGTGTTGTTCCCATGCAGCCGGCTACGGGCGCGGTTCACGTCGTGACACAGCGCCGACCTTTGTCAACCGCAACAGCAGATATAGACCACTCTAACCCATTAACCATTAATACCGATAAATCCATGTCTAGCTTGACACGTAATTGAATTGCTCAGACCAACTAGGCGTTGACTCGACTTGTTGTACCAACGTAACCAACGCTTTGCAATCATGCCATTTTTGTAGATGACCTCGTTGATATTGGTATACAATTTAAAATGTCGATCTTTGCCCTAGTAACTGAGTTACTTCGCAGATGTGAGCGAATACTTAGTTATTGAGTTAGTCTGTAAGTCATTTTCACTTAAGTTGTATGTATATTTTGTATCTTTGTGATTTTTTATTTTTTGAGTGAATTGAATACGTTTCGTCTCAGTTAGTCCAAAAAACACGATAGTTGAATTAGAGATGAAATTTTTTTGTACTGAATTATTTTTCTGTGCTATGTATAATATAGTCCCTACAAGTAACCCTAGGAAACCCTAGCAGAAAGTTCTTCTAGTGGTAAGCCACTAGAAGAACTTTTATTCCTCAGAAAGTTCTTCTAGTGGTAAGCCACTAGAAGAACTTTCTGCTACTTTATCGACTAATAAAAAATAGTACTTACCTAAGCTTACATTACTTTTCACAGTATCAGAAACAATAGTGATGGTACATAAATATCGAAGCAACATTATCATTTCCGTCCATATCTCGGTTGGCTAGCCACTAAATAGGTGTTGAGTTAGAACACACGACAGTGATTGAGAACGTACGAAACTGTTTCCATATAGGTACACACTCATAAATCCCCGGCCCGTTATATTCGTAATCTGTTGAGTGTTAAATTATTATTGCCAGATTCAATAATTCCTTTTGATATTGGCTCGAGCCAACATATTTCATAAGTTAACGTTGTCTTTATAAGGGTCATAAGCGCAAATCTCACTGACCACATTGAAGCGATTAAAATAAATCTCGCCGACTCTAACATTTTTCTTTTTTGCGGCAAAAATGTAGGTATCCTTAGAAACTTGTTGACTTTCTTTTTCATTTAATTCTTAAATCTTATTTGTTTGTGAACTTAATTATTACTTAGTCATAAATAGGTAAATTAAGCTTCTTGACTACCTCGTAAATGCTTATGTTTATGTTGTTTTTTTTTTATTTTATTTTATTAAATAGTACCTAATTTGTCATAAATAAAGTCATTTGCAATAATGATTACATAAACCTCCATATGGCTGCGTTTTGCAGGATCGATGGACGATTCTAAAAAACAAACCAACAATACTAATAGAAGTTTCTATTTTTATCCAATCCAGTTTTATTATTAATTAATATTTTTACAATTTTGTTGTAATACTTTTACAATTTAATCTAACAATATTTTTATAATTTACGATTTACAATCTATTTTCTGTTTCAAAATGCCTTTTAAATTTTAGTTTACTGTAATTCTGTATTGTAACCACAATTTTATGTGTATATGGGTGTATACCTGAGAATAAAGACTTATTATTATTATTATTATTTAATACAGACTGGGTCGTACCATGAATAACAGATTTTGCGCGGAAAACTTTAAACTACCACTACGAAGTTACAATTGATAGCGCCGAAGTTTCCTATCGCTTGGCTGTTCGCTTTCAGTTTTCAATGAATCGAATACCTTAGATATGTTATTAGAATTTAGAGTAGACATCTTTGTCAGTCTGATACGCTACTGTATTTTAACGACCTCCGCCGGCAGAGACGGCGTCTCGACGTACAGAAGCCCCTGTAGATTCATAAAATTTCGCCCAGACGCTGCCATAAACTGGTGCTACGAAAACTAGAGTAGTAAAGTTATAAACATTACTGCCTGCATTCGACGTGCCGTGAATATGTGAAGTTTACTGCCAGATTAGGTTGAATATTGTTATTAACGCGTGACTTGACGTCTATCGTTACGTATAAATAACTTACTGATCGTAGTCTGTATAATGACATTTAAGAAAAACATACCGATTGGACATACCTTTTTATTAACGCAATAGATCCTTTAGTAATGATTTTTATTTATTGTATTTTTCTTATTTTGTTGCTTTTTGCTCATTTTCCTGCATTATTATCCAGTTCCTCTGTAACGGGAGTCCTGCACGATTCCTATAGGTACCCGAACCTGTATACAAATAAGCAAACCCATTATTTTCGGCAATGCAATATACCTACTTGAGAAATTTTAAATAAAATAAATAACGTCTCAGAAATAATTATTAGGTACATGCATCAATCGATCGACGGCTGGTGATAGCACAGAAGTAAGCAGATAAAAGTGGTCACGTGTCGAACTGCGCACGCGCAGCGAAACGACCGCGCAAGGCGAGCCACCTGTACTCGATTGAGGATAGGGTGACAACAGCTTTCGTATAAAAGTTTATAACAGATTATATTTTAGACGTAATTCTCAATTTTATAGTCTTATCTCGAAAATAACCATTGAGTAATATTTTGGCCCAAATGCAAGTTTAAGTTTTATCTTATTTTTAATTTATTGAAATACCTTTACACTTTTTTGTGTTAATAGTCGGCAAATGAACAGACGAGCCTTATGCGTTATCGGCTAAGAAATAAATAAACGCTTACACATCGTGTACCCCCGCGCAAGCGCACACGGCTAGTAATAACTAGCACTAGGCTCCATCGCTGTGTCGCCGGCTCGCGGGTGGCATGAACGACACACCCACGATCCGAGAACAACCATTTATCTGTCACATACATGTAAAATAAGAAAAAGGAAAGAAAGAAAGCGATGATGATGGAATGGCGTTCTTTCTTTAATATTCGACAATATTTGTTTAACAGGATGCCCTACGAACTGAAGATATAAAGATAATTAAACTCCACAAATTGCATGCTTAAAGATTTTTTCTACCAGGACATGATAGATTACGATGTGTCACCCTACAAAATGTCAGCAACAGGTTCAGTAGGTCGGGTGTTGAACGGGTATCGGTAACGTACTCAGTTGCCCTTATGTGTGGCTTGAGCTGGCTTTACCCTATTAATGGGGACTCCGTCCACACGCCAAACGTGTTATGCCGTCCTAGTACAATCTCTAAGCGTTGGAAAAAGTACGGGCTTTACATGTGTACACAGTGTAGAATATTAACATACAAGATCACGGAGATAAGCTAGCTAAATAGTAGAGATCCCGCAATTGAGCCCTGGGATCAAATTCTTGACACGTCACTAAATTATATGGAAAATAAATAAGCAAGTTAACACTTAGTTCACTGAAGAAAAGTATTGTGTAAAAGCACTTAAATTCCCCAAAATGTTCGCAAAGGTGAGTAAATTCTGCCAATCCTCCGGCTCTAAATTTTCTTTATGAGTAGCTCCGGTACTTTCTCCGGTGCGTTCTTTATGAGTAGCTACGGTTTAAGCTCCGGTGGCTTAAAAGTGTGACAGTTATGAGCTGACACCCTGGTATGTATGCCGACATGGCCTTAAGGTTAGTATTCTGGGCCGCCTCAATACGGCCCGAAGTTACTCGCCATAATATTTTGTATTCCTCCTAGTGAGATAATTACATCCTTGACTAGGATAGAGGTAGAGCAGAGTAAATTTTCGATAATAAAAATCAATGTATTTCAAGTGTTCAATTTTTCCGACTAGTTGCCATGTTAGTACTAGTAACATGTTAGACGTTAGAAACACTTTCGACGTCAGATATAGAAATAAAAATGGAACCTGAAACCGTTAATTGCAGTGAAACCGGTACCTGTTCAGATAATTAGATCGCTGTCGAACAACGTTATCTACAACTAATGTTTCCAGTATTCACATCTATCAATTTGACGTTCAGAAATCTTGGATGCATTTAAAAGAAGGCTGGCTTCAACTCTTGCTTGAGTTAGCCGCTAAACTACTTATCGTGTTACCGATGTCAATGAGCGGCAGTGACCACTATTACCATCAAATGGCTCCTCCAATATAAGCTATTACATCAAAACATCAGTGATAGCCAAGCTTAAACTTGACTCTTGAACATCCGAAGCCGGCACGCTTCTCTTATTTCAAACATAATAGTTTATATTTTACAATTTAATTATCCTTTTCTTTGGTGAATACATCGTGAAACAATCTGCACACCCGAGAGTTCTCCATAATGTTCTTAAAGGTGTGTAAAGTCCACGAATTCGCACTAGGCTAGCATGGCAGACTATGGCCTCCTTCACATTATGAGAGGATACCCGTGCCCAGTAGTGGAACAGTTATGAGTTGCAATGATGGTGACATAAAAAACCTACCATTAAGTACGCCTGTGAACAAAATAAAGGCACACAACATTTACTGATGCTAAACCCGATTTATCTGTATTTGAATAAAATATTATTGAAGTGAATAAATTAACGGGTTATGAAGTAAAACAGAACCTTGAGACGAGCTCGTCTCAAACTGGTTGCGCTAGCTGCCGTCTTTTTGAGCCCTTGTAAACAAAATCAATGCAAACAAACCATCGTTGAATGTTTAGTTCTTTTTAATTCTAAATATTTGTATGGTCGTTTAAAGCGTGAACTCATCTTTGCGGTGCGTACCTACTCTTTACAAACAACATCAATATATCATAGAGAAGGATAACCACGTATTTTATTTGCTCAGCGCCTGATGGAAGTAGGACTAAGTAAGTCTATCATTGTGCATTGACGTCTAGGTCCAATTTTTATCGGTATCTATTCGGATATTCGCGTTATCCGCCGCCGCTGTGGGTAAATGGTATTCTCACTAATAAATAGGTGTTTGTCTGTGAAAAGACGATCTAAATTGACCATTTTTCCACCAGCACACTAATGGCTACTACCTGACACGCTATTTGCGGAACACTGGCCAATGACAGACTACCAAACACGTAGCAATGCATCTAAGCTTCATAAATCGTTTCTAAATGATTCAAGCATTTCTGTAATGATATCAAATAATGACGTTCCATTATTTATAGACGTCGATGATCCTCGAATGTATGCCACGCGTTCCACCCAACAATGACATAATGCTAAATCACAAATGACCAACATAACTATGATGAATAGCGCTTGATGTATGAGCACGCGCAAATCTAATATGGCGTTTTATTTTCGTGTACGCAAACTTATATCTACGGCTTTGTTACACCTGATTGAGTATAATATACCTTATTAAGTACAAAATAAAGTTATAGATTACTTTTGTTTAATGTTTATTTAACAATGGCTAGGGGAAATATGCGCTAAACGTGTCATTGCCAAATGATTATTATGTAGAAATGTAGAAAGCGGACATGTGAGCTGGGACCGACGAAATCTTTAAATTATTTTCTGTATGGAACTGAAAGCAATGAATCATGGTTAAATTAATGTGTCTTAAATACGTCGGAGCATTTAGTCAACGAACCTTGATAGAAACTATGTCTTGCATAATAACTCTATATGGACACAACCGATATCAATCAATGTGAAACAAGAGAAAACAATGCCCATTAAGTTTTTGATTTGTAAGCCTTAATCAACAAATCAAACGATACCACATAAGTTAAGATTGCATCGCAAGAAATTGTCTTGGGTTTTAATTTTAGGTAGGGACACATTTTAAACTGAAGTACGTAGGTGTATGTTATTGTTGTTAAATTACTTTACTTGTTAATTTTCTACTACATAAATGTTCCTCAAACTTCCAGAAGCTACATGTATACATTGAATTTAAATTTTCCCCTGATTTATCGATACAATTCGCCCAAAACATTCAGACCATTTCCCGACCTTACTTTTTAAAAATACATTCAGCCTAGTCCAATAATTTTAGTTTTATTTAAACCTTGTGCTTAGTTCATTCCTCTTTCCAGAATTCTATGAGTTTTTTGGAAAGCGTTTATAAAAGTGTTGGAAATACGGTATTAAACATTATTATTACATCGTCAAAATAATTATATTTCAAAATGGTGAAACACGAAGTAACCGCTCACACACAAAGTTTAATTTTGTTATGTGTAGCATGAACATACATAAATTAGGAATCAGAATCCGGCCAGGAATCGAATCCAGGTCTCTTCGCTCAGAATGCAGGGTAACTACTAGGATACTAGGATACTAAATTGTCAGAATTATGTTCTCTGAGTAATTACTCACATAAAGACAAGATTATCCTGAGAATGCAACCTTACAAACGCCGATAATATCAAATCTATCCGAGACAAAAACAAATCTACGTCCAGATCTAGAGTCAAACCACGTTTCCTGTAATTAACACAGAGTAAAGTAAACATTACGTTCTAGAACATATATTTAGAAGGCGAGGAAACACCGCACGTAATTGCAATGTTAACCGTTCAATCAAGCTCTCAGCGCCGCTGTAACACCGGACTGTCAGATTATTGTACAAACGCCCGGAGCATCAAGAAACGATGCTTAGGGCCAGTTTCACCGGTTACGGATAAAGTTCCGGATAGCCCTAGGAATTTATCTGCCACTTAGTGACTTAACAGTTGACGGAGCGGCAACGTCGCTTTTTTGCGTTTCGTTACTACTACGTAAATTATTGTCATTTGAAAATTATTTTGAAAACTTAATTAATAAAATACTTTTTGTTCAAAATAATCCAAATAGACTTTTTTTAATATTTTCAAGTATAATTTTATCATTATAGAACGAAAATAGTAGGATTCATAATAATATGATTTATTACAGTTCAAATTCCTAATGTGTTATAGAAACGCCACTTGAAACATTTTTTTATCCGTCAAATAACGCCTAACAGCCACTTGAACTGGCAAATACCTTAACCAACACTTTTCTCTGTCACTTCTATCAGATTACCTGAGATGCCAAAAGTTGTAGTTTATCTGGGAGTTGAGTTCCTAGGGCTATCCGGAACTTTATCCGGAACCGGTGAAACTGGCCCTTAATCTAAAGACATTTTTCTCTCCCCGTAATCATGTGCTAATTCAACACCATTTCCTAGTCATTAAACATCAGACCACGTATCAAATTAATAGGTACCATTCAGAGATTTACTCTAATTATCATGAGATTCAGCGCTTACCTTTAATTATCATGAGTTAACACAGACATAATACTATGAATAAGATGTGGCAAAGTTAATAGTTTTATTGTCTTCTCGCCTACAATTTTCTTATTTGTTTCAAAATGTTCGTTCTAAGAACTTGAAAGCTTTATTTGTCATTTTCATGGAGCTCTCTTGTAAAATATATTCACGCTTATTGCATAGCTCAGTCAGAGCTCAGTCTTAACCGAACAATAACTGCAGGCTAGCACTGTATAAACTTGGATAAATCATATCAAACATACTAAGGAAGTGTCTTCATTTCGATCCCAGCATCATTAATAACTTATGTAAATCTTCAGTCTATTTCTTGTATAACACATTAGAAATACCTTATCGCGTGCCACGCTAATACTTTGCAGTTATTACGTATGTAGCGTTATATATAACATGTGTTATGATTTATGTGATGAATGTAACATAAATCATGACTGAAAAGTCAGTGGGTCGATAGGCTAATATTGAGGGGTATATCATTATGCAGAAATTTGGTCTGATACTCGAATGTTGTGTAACTTTCTTTGTTAGGCTGTTACTACTACAATACACTACGTATAATACGTATAATGAAACTTTAAAGTATCGATGTCTGTCCATGAGAGATATTTCAGAAAAATTGTTATTAGAGATGTCAAATATCTCTAATAACAGTTACGCTATAGACCTCTCTATTGATCGGCTTATCGTTGATTCTGTTTATCTATCGGTTTGTTTCCGCTAATCTAAAATCGGATTAAGCGATTTAGATGCTATTCTAACCGATGCATTTATTTTTATTTATTTATTTTATTTCACTTTTTATTGTAAAACCTAAAGCTAGGAATTTAATGGGCGGACTTCAACATTGAATTAAAACATTGGTTTCACGAAGCGAATCAAGGGCAGTTTCTTGTAACGTAGATATAAACACTACAAGAAGAGAAGAAGTTCAAAGCTCATACAAATAATAAAGTTGTAATTTTTTTTTTTATAGCCTGAGGGGCTGACGAAAAAGCTGACGAGCCACCTGATGGTTAGTGGTCATCGTCGCCTATGGACACGGGCAACACCAGGGGAGTCGCCAGTGCAACGCCGGCCCTGAAGGAGAGCTCTTTATGATGTCTGTCTGTGTGATGAAGGTATTTCTTAAAATTTTCGTATGTTAGTCTACTTACCGATTTAAATGCGGATTTCATTGATATATTGTGGCAAGCTTGTGGTACCATTTGGTGTTTTATTTCGATACGTTTGCAAAATATATTTTATATATTTTTTTTCTTTAATTTTAGTGTTTTTACTTACATTTTAGCTTTTGTTATTCTTTTTACCCTTTGTCGCCCTTACTTTTAAAGATATAGACCAAAAATTGTCTAACCGTCATAGGCAGATGCACGTACTATACGTAAAACTCTGAGCAGTTTAGATAGAAGGAACGTAACATATTATTTTGTAACTTATGTATTTTAAGCATTATCTGGGATAATTCTCATATCGGGCTATAAATAAGAGATAGGTGTATATAAATAAGTATGGAAGCTCCTTCATGAGGATAGTAATTATTGTATTCAATGCATGTACATTATTACAACGAATGAACATTATTTAATATTTATGGAACAATAAAACCACCAATAAAATTTCTATGATGGCTCATGGAATTGAATGGCAATTATTACGAAGCTGAGGCAAAGATTTCCCTCAGCGAAGCGATATGTGGGTTACTTGGTATAAACTAACACACATATAACAGCTATAGTTAGCATTGTTTATGGAGAAAAACCAATGTTTAGACCTAAAATGGAATAAGAGACATGTTGCAATGGAATAATTCCCGAAATGGATACTTTAATTGGTAATATTTATTGACAAAAGTAACAAAGTTCTTTATTAGCAACATTCATACGCCTGTTTTATCGCCCAAATACGCCTAATCCTACGAGCACATGACTAGCCTACGAGGGCGTAGTTTTTGTACGTTTAGTTCAAATAATACGCCAATGTCTATTATTCGAATGTCACAATGTAGCATAAACATACGTTTGTACATTCGAAAAACTTACGCAATTTGGCATTCATATTTCGATGTTACCTAAATCATATTTTACCAGTTAATTTATTAAGCAACACATTAATTAGGTACTTAAAGTCCACTTACAAGACAAGGCAAAATGAATTTGCAATAATACAGTTAATTTAAATTTAGCATTGGTAATTAAAAACTTTTTAATCAATACTACGAGTGTGTAACCGATCAGTTTACAACATACCTTATACGCAACGTTAAAGTAACATCGTGTAAATTAATTACAAAAGCTTAACATCATTACTTACACATTCAGTGTTATCAGATTGCTTAAATATTTTTGCATATTTTTGGGAAAATTTAATGGTCCGACTGGGGCAGACCCACGATAATATTTAAGTACACCAGGTAGGAATTGAATTTGGAACCGCTGGCTCAGCTTCACTATAAACTTGACATAATATGAACTAAGGCACAGTGTTTCTCAAAGTAAATACAAGGATACAATGATACTTCAAAATATAAAAATGTATATTCAAGGAAGTTTAAAATTTTTATTCTATATACTAAGAATATATTTTTTCCTTAATAAAAAATCGTAGGGTATAATGAGCAAAGTAATAAAAATACAATAAGCACATATTGTACCTATTTATAATATTATAATATTTCTTAATATTCATAAATTCTCATTAATTAATATCGAGTCACGCTTATCACTTTTATACGTAAAAACTACGAAATCATTTAATAGTAGGTAGACTAATGTAAATAACATGGTCGTTGAAACTACATGTAAACGTGTACATACATCACTTTCAAACGCGTAGAACGACAGAATGATCCAACCTTTATACACGTAGACTTACCTTGTAGTGACCTTGTCTTTGTGTGCTGTCCATGAAACCCGCGACACAGGGAGCCCTATAGGCCTATGAATAACGTTATCATCATTATTGGGTTTTTTACATAATATAAGTTAACGCAATGTCTACAATCCCACCTGATGGTAAGCAGCGTTGTAGTCGAGGGTGGTAAAGCGCTTAGAAGCCTTTTCACTCTTGACTTGATTGAAGCAAACGAAGGCAAAGTTCAGTTTAGTTAAAACAGATTTAAGTGACAGACAAAATGTTTGCATTCGAATCTTACTCAGTACTCAACTGTATCCGTGCCGCAAGCGACACGCCATTTCAGTGCAAGGTTGTGAATGTTTATCTACAATTACTTTACAAGAGTTGTACCATAGAATTAGCAGGTGTAAATATTGTTAATGAGCTGCTATAGTTTCACTAGCGAGCAGGTATCAATAAACCTGGCTGTTTACTAAGGCGTCGATCCTCGTAATGAATGAAGCTTGTTAATGCATACCTTCGATGCGGCACTGCCCCTGATTCATCAGTTTAATAAGCTATCAATTACCTGTATTGGTATTCGGTTGCGTATTTCGGTTGCGTTAGTTAGGAATAGATTAATAGTTTGAACACGCTTTGAAACTAAAACACGTTTTTATTAAAAGTGGATTATAATTATTTATCTGTTAACAGAATCATAAGAAGGTAATAGGTAGATACATATATTTTAATGTATTCTAACACATTTATTTTGCTTTGTATTTGTTACGAATATTAGTATTTTTCAATATTACATATTTCTAAAATTAATTTTCAATATATTTTGTTATGATTGTTAGTGACGATGATGAGATGAACCCATAAATGAAAAGTAAGTTCAATTCAGAAATGCTTATTCAATAATAAGCAAATATAAACATCGCAGGCGTCTTCCGGTACCTATACGTGTAAATAAATAAACAACCTATCAATACATCACTATCATCTATAAATAAATAAACAACCATAGATCTATAAATCTTAAACTCTAGGCTGAACAGTCCACAATTACACCGAAATATTAATAACGAAAAATCACATTTAACACCATAATCATTAGTTTTAACACTTCAAACGTGTAACACATTAACGACGGCTTAAGTGACATCTGACTATTCATTCCCACTAATTACTGATTTATCAGCCTGTGACGTTTTACTAACTAACGTAATAAAAACATTGGTACACAATTAGCAGAGCAACATTAGCAGAATTAGACACACAATCTAGGCAAATATACACTTAACTAAACAAACCTGTATTTATTCCGAATTCCATAGATTTTTTGAGATGTTTTGGCACATGGTTTTGAGATCTGAAAATGTATAAAATCGGGAAACCATAATAATACATAAAGAAATAATTTTTTAAACAAGTCTTAATGTTATGAAATTCTACATGAAGTTTAGTCTACACCCAACGAAGGCTAATAACAGCATTATTCTATGCCCTCTAATATTTTTATTGTATACTTTTTGGTTGCCTTTTTACCCCGAATATTTTCCCGCTGCCTCACGGTGTGATGGGGCAGCAATGAAGTGTGAAAGATAAATTTAATATTAGTTCGCGTCAGCATTACGGACGCAACCATTAATCAGAGCTGCAACGCATTACACGACAAGCTCATACAAATTTCTTAAAACAAGTAGTTTGGGGAAAGGCAATTTGGCTGATTTATCGGACACGCGTCAAATGTCTTCTTATGACCGAAATTTTAAGTATTTTCTTAAACATAAGGTATGTTATAATTTGCTCATATGCTAAATGAATTACAGCTTCGTAAAGTTGCATAAAAAATCTTTACCTCTTTTTTACGAATTTTTTTCACTCTGAAAAGTTTGCACCTGTGTCACCTCTAGTAGATAATGGGTACTGCACCGCAGGGACCTACATAAATTTATTTTAATCCACAAGTTACTTTTATTTAATTTATTTTTATGTTTTTGTATCTATTTTAGCTAATTTTTGTTGTTAATACTTGACTAGATAAACGAAAATACAGCCAATACGTTTGATTTAACATCTCGACGATTTCCAGACTTCATGATGAAACTTTATAATTGTAGCCTACCTAATTTTACAATAACATCCAATCCTAAACCGGGCCAAATATATCTTAATAAGCTGCAATCTCCTACTCGTACTTAAAAGCAAATTACAAATTAATAACCATTTTATCACACGACGCGACGACGCCTGTCGAACGTGCACACAAGCTGGTTAAATAAAGTTCACTCGGATTACCTTTCGCAACTCCATCGCAATTATGCAAATGTCGTTACAAGGGTTATAAATTGCTGGCTATGAAAACAGTGGTGTAAAAGTATGCAACGTCATAAATCAAACAATATGTGTTTAAAATCCACGTAGGATTTCTCACGTCCAGTGTTGCCAGATTCGGTGTGTGTAGGAAAGTTAAAATTTAAGGTTATGTGTATTTTATGCTATCAATAAAAAAAAATTACGTCAAAAAATTTAAAAAACAATTCTGGATAGGGACATATACTTTACTATCTATTCTTATACCTATCAATTATACAAAAAAAGTCTCATAAAAATAGGTCCAACAGTTTCGGGGGACTTTAAGCACCAACACCGTGACAATTTTATATATTAGATGACCAACCTTTAACAACGGGATGTCCCGTGCAAATCGTAAAAGCTGGCAGCACTACTCACGTCTCTAATGTTCAATACAAAGAAGTATGGCTGGCAATTAATTGCGTATCACTATTATTTCTGAACTATAAGGGGTTTTCTTGGTTATCCAGTTAAAAAACCAAAATCAAATTATTCCTTCCAATAGCAGCTCACTGATCGCTGATGACTGTGAAAACAGGAAAAAATAATTTAATGCATTTTATAGGATTTAAACAAGTTTTGTCACTTGAAGCGTAGCTTCCGTGTCGGCTGTCATGGCACGACAATCCGTTGTTACAAGGTAAGGAAGGAGAGAGGTACTTCCCAACCACCGGGGCCGGTTGATCTTTGAACCCGGTTAGAGTCCACTTAGTGTCAACACTATTGTCATTTTAGACTTCGGATGCGTTGAGATGGAGTGAGGTTGTATATAAAAAGCCATGAACAATTATTAAGAAGCGCTTGGAACTGGTAATTGCCTCTTGAATGTTCTTACGCTACATTCTGAGCAGTAGTTTAATTAATAAACACAGCTCTAAGATAAATTTCTAATTTTCTCTTTTTTTAGTACTCACTTTGCAGTATTTAATTAGGCACAAAAGTCGCTTATTAAGCTCAGGCTTAATTAAGTTGTTATTTTCTGAAAAATTTCTGCTTATTTGTTCAAAATATCTTGCACACCTCCAACCAGCTATCCAGCTAGCTTATACACATTTGCCTTTTAATCCAAATTTTTAAACGATTAAATTAAATTTAACATTTATTTGTAACCTTAGATAAATCTTAAAGGTCCATTTATAAAAAAAAATCATTTCCTCCACAGTAGCAGTCTTCCAATGCCTTTATCAAAACTCATTTGCATTGCTTAGCTAAAGGTTTAATAATAAATTGAGACTTAAAGTGACTAAGGGTGTTAACGAAGCCACGTGCCTGATAAAAAAGGGCAAAACAAGACGTCGTATTCGGTTTGAATGCAGTATTTATTGCGTGTTTACCATGAACTATGTTGCGGCGAGACAAGACGAGCAAGCCACAGTACTAGACTCCTTGTGGCTCGTGGCTAAACCAGACGCGCTTAAGTGAAGAGAAACACTTAAGACGTGTCTGGGTACCTCCACTTTCTTTTCGTCTTAAAATATCCTCGAGAATAGGTCTGTTAAGGTTCTAAATTTTTACTATCGTCGACGCTGAATATTTTGGCTGCATGGGGACTCGCGGTCTTTGTATTTACCGTCTCACGGTCCACGATTCGTGTAATTGGGTCGAAATATCGGGCTAGGATACCCTATGGTTAACTCACAAAGACAAGAACACACCCGGACCAAGAACAGAAGTTTAAACTTATCATCAGGCTCACTGGAATAAAATCCAAGACTTTGTTGCATTCCAGTAACTATAATTATAAGCTACAAAGGTCGTGAGTATCCAACTACCCATTACTGTTAAAATCTATAGACAGACAAAAACTAACAAAAAATCTAAAAAGCATACATAAGTATATCATTTATTGCATTAATAAATACTCCCAATAAAGCTGGTGCTTATCATGTATGTAGTCCCATTTTTAGTAGTTATTGACTTATCCCTAATGATGCGTTTTTATTGACTTCGACTACGTTAACGTTATTATTACTTGTCTATGGTGAAGTCGGTTTTTTGTTTTCTTGATTCAAACTATTATATCGAATATCTTTTACGTACAGAGATCGATCAGTTAGTGTAAATATCTTAGAGTATATATACTTTTTACTCTAAGGTAAATAAATATAGATTTATAACGCAGCGTGGTAGAATGTCTAGCGCATTTCATCTCCGCAGTCGAGACGATTGTCCCCTGGGGATGACGTAGATTCTCTACAAGATGTAGTGTAATATGTATGAAGCAGGGCCTGGAAACTCGATACTGATTTTAAGTTCTCCATATAGATAAATATAAAATGTTCTTACCAGTTTGGCTGTCTAGGCATTTTTCTCCACAATAATTTAAAATTTGCAGTTGACAATTTTAAAAACAACGAATTGTTTAGTAGTTTTTTTTTTGTATAAATTGGGTAAAAAAAACCATAAAAAGTAGTTTACTTCAATTATTAAGCTAACAAAAATAAAAAAAATATTACTGGCAATATCTTTCCGTGAAGCCTAAAGTAGATAACACCATTTAAACCATTTTGAGTCAGCTGCCAAACGTACTTTCTATCCTCTCTCTCCTCTCTCTCTCTCTCTCTCTTTTCTTCCTTGGTCGGCAACGTATCGGTGTTGCTGAAGTCCACACGTGACGATGACCAGGTGGCTCGTTTTTTGTACCATTGTATCCGAAGTTCGTTCCAGTAATTGTGTAAGGTACCTTCATAAAACAATAATAATTATATTAATAGCTGCAGACTATTTCTAAACCAAAAACAAAACTTAAATAAATACCTACTAATTATGCCCGTGACTTCGTTGCCGTTGGCGTGAATGTCGCCTAATATAATTCGTTTTGATAATTATTACTGTTATAAGTGCGATTTTAGACACGCAGATAAAACAGATAGACTAAGATAGATAATACAAATGTAGGTATATTAATATCCCTACTCTTAAATCTAAAAAAAAATTATATTATATCCCTCTGCCACCCAAACAATATCAATCGTTTGCAAAAATTTGCATTATACAGACATACGGAACTTTCATTTTAACAAACTAACTTTCAACATTTAAACTAACAATTCACAATACACACACAGACACATATCTATATCGTAATCTGTGTAATGTTATTTGGTCCACAATTAATTACGTACTAAACGTACACGGCTTATCCGTTATCAGTTGATTGAAATACGACAATGACGGTCAGGTGGTCGGTGGTAGGTGGTACAACACCCGCGCAAACTGCCAACTAATCAATTTTTCACGAAGCATTGCTAAACAAACAGTACAAATCCATTGCGTGAATTTTATTTATGTTCATGAGATCGAAAGTAAAGTTTGGAGCAATGATGGAACTATGATTCAATTAGCTTAGTATGTATACTAAAATAATAAGTTTATTGACCCTTTTATATGAAAATTAACAACACTTTATATTTATACATTATGTTATGAATATTATACCAGTTTTTCCGGTGAGGCATTTTCCATTTGTCAAAATGACACTACCACAAATTACACACCTACAATTACCTACATTTTGATTGTAGTAAAATAATGTGGATTGTAGTCTTTTCTTTATTAATGGTTCAATAGTTTAATAAGCGTAACCTTATTTATTTAATAAAAATAAAAAATACATTTTTTTAATGCGCGATAACAAACACGCAGCCAAACCCTACAATACACGCATTGTCATAAAAAACGTTTATCTAAACATAAGTAATAATCTAACAACGTAAAACATTTCGACGTATCGAACCTAATCCTGTTAGACACACTTAATTCTTATATAATTGTAATATAAATCATATACTAATCTAATACAGACCACGCGTGTCGCTCTCGCTACTCAACTGCATGTTGATCATAGAAAGCATTTTCTATTAACGACAAGTCACTGACGAATTACTTTAATAAGTAACGCAAGACCGATATCCATTTTATTGTTAAGGACAGGTCTTGCGGTTAATATTTGAAAGAATAATATTGTGCTTTAATGTTTGGTTACTGAGCTAAAAACTAATTAATGTTTAACAATCATGTAATTTCAGTTAATCCGGCATGTTTAGAAACATTAATTAGCTGATTGTTATCACTTTCTATGTTCATAATTAACGTTAACAAAGACTTAATCTATCATTAATTTGGAATTGTTCACTTTTTAATTAATTAGTATCGTATGGCTGTATTTGTTTTTCCGAATCATGCAAATTTATTAACATTAATCACCGTTTGGATGGTGAATAATGTTAATAAATTTGCAGAATATAATATAAAATTTGCATAATATAAAATTTAGCATAATATAAAATGTATGATTTAGTAAGTTTTTAATTATTTTTAAGAAGTTCATATTCAAATAGCACGTCACGGATCTCACAGAAAAATTGAACAAATATGGAGCCTACTTGCCCACGCTGCTAAAATGTGAATAGGAATAAATTAACTTCCAACTCTAATATTGAAATTGTGCTTTACGAAAGCATACAGTCGTTGTTTAACGATAAAAGCAGTGATAGCCGAGTGTTTCGAACTCTGGACTCCCGGATCGCGGGGCCCGTATTCAAATCCGTACGTACTACAAATTTTCAAAAAAATATGGGCGTTTCAAACATTTAGTTATCACTTGCTTCGGTGAAGGAACACATCCGGAGGACACCTGTACTGTGAGAGGAGACCCGTCCCCAGAAGTGGGATAGTTATGGCTTACGATGATGATGATGATCTAACGATAATAAGTAACCACAGTATTAACTTACTACGAAGCATGAAACACGCCATACATCCAAGTCCCGCTTCCGAAGCAGCATAACTCGGTCACGATTGACGCAAGCCGTCGGGGTATGAACCATTGCAAATTGTGAATAATCACAGGTACGCGGAGCCTTAAGAAAAATTGAGTTGAATCGACCCACCGACCGACAAATTTCGGTGTCAAATATTATTATACACATAATACTATTACGAACGAACATTCGCTAATAATCGATAATATAATTCGATAATCACTAATCGATCGCATGTATTAACCTTTACATACTGCAGCGCAGCTTATCACCCCATATCATGAGCATATTACACTAACTTAGTCTTTAAAGCGTACGTATTAAATGTTTAATTTGATTGACGGATTTAGATAATCGATGTATTAACCTTTACATACTATAAACATGAGTTATCAATTCGTAGCTAGATTTTGAATCGGTAACATAGACTCTATTGCAAGTTATTACAGAAGATAATCCTGTGTGGTGGTGTGCGTCTGCGGAGCTTTTACGATCGTTTTGTCGTTATACTTAAGTTATTATCTGTAATTCGCGCAACAAGTTCGCAAACACAGGTAATACTTTCTAGACAATTGGTTTCCTTGTTAAAAAGTGAAATCTTTGCAATTCGATAGGAGACCACACAAATCGATTACACTATCGCATATGCTCTTCGATTTATAAAAACGATAAAGTTCTCGATCAGGAAATGTCGAAACTTTTTGAAAATATAACTCAAAATATAATTAATGTTGCAATAATATATTTAGTAAGTGTTTGAAAATGGAATAGTCTGATATGACGTTGTTATACATGTCTATTGTTATTCTAGACTGAAATACATTACTACAAGTCATTGTACAAGATCCGAAGCTTACAGAAATTTATTGGTTTTTCCAGAATTCTCACGTGTAAACAACACTTGGTCGTAGTTCGTCATACTCATCGTAGCCCATATGTATGTGTCCCACTGCTGCGAACGGGTCTCTTCTCAAAATGTGAGGGTAATTAAGTTCACACATACGATGCCAAATTGGTTTTTGTTAATTTTCATTTGAGACTAAGGTTACCATCTTAAAATTTAACAAGTCCAGACATTTTCGTTAGAATATAAAATTTGAATCTGGGGCACGGGAGAACCTCTGCCAAAGTGGCGACATACCTTTTCTCATAACATTAGATAGTTTTTACAAACCCTTAGGTATAGCTTAGACCTGGATAATTGTAGATGTTATAAGTTACAAGAGTTCTTGAGAAAACACTGATTGCTTATATTTTCTAAAAAAGAAAGGTTAAGGAATGCTTATAATTTAATGTTTTCGTTTTCAGAACAAATCCACACATCTGGTAACCCTACTCGAGAAGAGACCGAATATACTGCAAGTGTCTCTTAAACTTTAACACACGTTCGTACATTCAGTTGAAATTCCACAGCCTCCCTACTGGGAGGCTGTGGAATCTCAACTCAGTAGTAACTTACAGTAGTAAGTACAGTCGCTACACCAATGTATTCAGACAACTTAAAAATAAATACTTAAAACAAATATTTGACAAATACGGTTACTTACAGCAGTATCATGTTCTACAACTTATGTAATCCGTTGCAGCATAATATTTGTGAGCTACGATGGTATAAGTTTGGAACCGTAGTAAACAGAATCATAAAGCCGTCAACAACTGTTGGATTTAATCAGAACTTATGGCAATTTATTCAATCAGAGTGGCATTCGCCTTGCAGTGTAGCTGGGACTGAAAATATACGAGCTTTATGAGATACGAAATTTACGGCTTGTATCAATCGTAACTAAATGATCCATTGAGTTAGGCACTGGATGGTAAGGGAGGAATTTAGGACGTAATCAGTGATCCAGATGGCGTGAGCTACCTGGCAGTCTTGACTTCTCGGTCCTTCGAGAAATTCACAAAAACTGAAAAATTCGGATTAGAGTAGTGTTAAGAAAATTACGTTTATTAAATAAAACGTCGTAAAGACTACGTATTAAATATCGTGCCTCTCTGTCGTTTGTTGCGCGCTCTTGCTTGCACGCACAGGCTCAGGCGGAACGGGACACCTTTTCGTGCGCGCTGCCGGTGTTTACAATTTGTAAGACGTTATCACGTCAAAAAGTAATTGATGACTTAATACTTCTACATTCTTCAGTATACTTCATTCAAAATTTTGATGAGGTTGTTAGAGAGTCGACGGATGACCACACATACGGTACTCATACCTCGTTCCCAGCGGCTGCGTTACTAACCGGCAGCATCAACGAACATAACAATAAAATTTTATAACTCGCAACAGAATAGCTCTCTTATTAAACAGTTACCCAACTGCACGTTATATGTCTCTGATTGAAAACAATTAAGAGAAACTAATACAATACATGTTTTAATTACGAGGACTAAGTAGTCGCATTGTGCAAAGACACACCGACAAGTTAAACAAATTGTTATATAATTGTTGTGTATTAAATTACGAATGGAGTTTTTTGCAGCTGTTCGTTTAACAGGAAGTATTATATAGGGTGAGTCTTCGTAAATTTATTATGTATATTATAAATAAACTGAACTGATTTTTATCGACTAAAAATTATCAAAAAGCATTTTTATAGATTTTAAGCCATTTGAATTTTTTAATAAATTATGAGAACAAAGCAGCAAAAATCGAGGTTCGACAAAATCAACACGCATCGCTTCGTTTCTCAGTGGTTTCTCTTCTAAATGCTTTCTATTTCAGTGCCGTTCATTTTCCCGAAATCGCTTTCAATTATCTGCAATATCATAATACAATTTCTGCTACATTTCATAAGTCTTTGGACAAATTATATTATACAACTTACACGAAGTTTTCATCCATAATAGAGTTTAGTTGCATTATTCTGAGAACTAATGAAACTTTGGAGTAAGATATCAACGTAGTTCGTACAAAGAATAGTAAACCACATGAAATCGATTTCAGCTGTCTATTTGATATGGTTTGAAATTGGCTAGGTTATGAGCAAGAATATTTCGACATAAAAATATAAAAGTTTTGTCTCATAAGTTGCTAGAAAAAAGGAATTTCTGTATTTAACCATCGTTAAATTAAGTAAATATCCGTTAGAAACGTGCACGATATCAGTAAAACGTCCGCCGTCGCATGCGAGCTTCGATGCGGCGAAACTTTGCATATCGTTATCCTGTCTAGCACCTGGCTCAAATTCCGCCGGAATGGCCGTTTTATCCTGCCGCTAAAGTATGTGTCTGGGTCGGGGCTTCCAATGGGCTTTCGAACCAAGCCACTCTTTAAATTCCCTCATCGCCTAAATTGATTTTCTGTTCATGATCCAGACAGCAATATAGCTAGCTGAATGTCATTGTTAAAGCTTAGTGTTATAAAGTGTGTGGCAATGGCAAGTTTGGTTCATTTGGATTGGATTTAAACACTTTAAGCACTTGGTTTATGTGTGCTTAAATGTTTATGCTTATAGGTGCTTTAAAATTTATGTAATTCAATGCATTTATGTAATGTTCTAGCGCACTAAATTAATTAATGGAGATGGTTTAATGACTTCAGGAAATAAGTACCTACTTTAACAGATGATTTTATAACAAATGTGATTAGAATAATTTATTTAATTTAATAAATACATAATTATCTATAAAGTTATGTATACCAACTTAAAAGAAAACATGATAAAAAAAAAATTAAAACTATTTCTCCTATCTACTAGTAAGTATCCAAAACTTACAGTGCCCATGACTAGGCAAATATATATATTGTTAGGGTATTTACTAAACATTCTAATTTTAAAAATCTAAAGATTATTTTTATTGCCGCATTTTTTTACTTTATATCGTCGTAAGAGTATTTAAAGGGAATAATTATAATTATCGAGAAAAGCGTCGTCTAGGTTTATTCTCCGAAGGACTATAATATTATCCTAGTACTTCTCTAACTAAACAAAATAATAATCAAATAGTAACATAAAATATAAGATGACTTCACGATGAGTTTGATTGCATAAAACGCATTCCGTATAATAACAGGCGGCAGTTCGAGCTATAACCATATATTAAACTATTAACATGTAAAAGGTTATATACGCTTTAACAAATTGAAACTTTCTCGATGATTCCAGAATCTTATTAGTGGTGTTTATCTGTAGATTTATGTGGTGTTAAATGCAGCTTCGCCACCCGTGGGCAATCACCCGCCGTTACATCTTCGCACTTTGTAATTTAAGTGTCCACAAGCGGCTAGTTTGATAACACTCAACTAAACAATTCTTATTAAATTCATAACGCTGCACTTTATACTCACACTAGGACTTCCTGTAGTGGCTGCCATGGACAACTAATAAGACAAAAACAAACATTCGGAACGAGAACAGAAATTTAAACTAATCATTATTTTAATACGTGAAGCAAAAACTTTGTACCGTACGTAGGGGTACAAAGTTTTAGCTTTTACGGAAATTGCGCGAACGGAGGAGAAGTATACTTATAGTTTGTATAGAGAAGGAGTGCAAATTGCTAATCTTTTTTTTGAATAATGCATAAAAAAAACATGAAATTAATAAATGCGCTTTATAAATGAATGCGCTTTAGCACAATTTAATTTTATGAGGTCTTTACATAAACGATATTCCTGGTGATGACGCAACAGTGGTCGAATATGGCCACCGCCGCGCCTCGTGGAATTGCCGGCTACCTAGGCTAGATAAAACAATTTTACAACCTATCTACGACAAGCGCGAATTAAATGCTTATGTTCGTGATATACTGCTGCGTAGAATGGAGAGCTTTATACCGTATATTGTTCCTGTATGTTTTCAAGGAACCTGAAAATTATATTTCATTCGGTTATAAACCATCTTGTAAATGTTGCAGACAAGACAAATATTGTGTAAATGTGACCTCAATCGGTCAAGACGAAATTACATGATGCTAACAATCGCTGCAATTGTTATATAAAATAGTTCATTGTTGTTTGGATGGTTCAATTATTATCGTTAATAACTGTACTTAACGTAACCTAACTGTTATTTTTCAATGATAAAGCCGCGAACTATACCTTTATGTTTATATTTAAGTTACTTTGAAATAATGTTGTGTTGTAAACAAAATTTGATCGATTGACGAATCGGATTGAATTGCGACCTATCAATTTTTTTATGTAAATAGCCGACAAATAAACAATTGAGCCAGCTGACAGTAAAATTTAATGGACACCTTCGCCCATGAACATTAGCAATACCAAATGCTATATTAAGCTAATGAAGAAAGAAGAAGCGTAATAACAAAGGCCCCGCCGCTATGTAAATAGTTAAGAAAGGACAAAATATATGTTATATCTGGGCAAAGAGCAGAATCAGATCATGGACAAATGCTCCATACTCCGTTCATCCGTGTGTCACGCAGGGGAGGAGTTTAATAAACATTGGGCTGAAAATTAGATACGCTTTTGTCATGTTACACCGTGATATCTATAAAAGAACAATCTTATACAAATATGTAACGGAGCAAATATTTTAATGGAATCGGCGTACGCCTAAGGGAAAATCGTGGGCTTGTAGCTATACAAACCTCTGTAAGCGTTGCTAATTAGAAAAGAAACTATTAGAGGTTACATTTGTGTTATTAAAGATTTAGTCGTAGTGATTAGATGTCGTCATCAGTTGGACGTGATTGAGTGAAATTATTTCCTACTCTTAATCTAAATGATGATAGACTATTCGATAGATAACTCAACTTATTTCATAACTAGTGGACCCGCCCTCGCTTCGCTTTGGGAAACATGTCCCTTAATCGAACAATTTCGAATGTGCGTACATTCGAAATTGTTAGACGTGATTCTTTAAACTGACATAACTTTTCTATTTATGAACCGATTGAAATAAAAAAACACTTAAGTGATGCTTACCAAAATATATTAGTTAAAACCGCACAACAACCAAATTGGATAAACCGTTTTGGAGATTAGCGCGTACAAACCACAGACAAAAATTCTAAAAATCATAGTTTTGGGCTCTACTGCCACTTATAAACTAAAGGCTACTTGTAAATAATAGTTTAAAGTAACGTAAACATTTCTTATAATTCAAAATTATTACCTATTTATTAACATTCACTTGAATTTAATTTATTAACCTCAGCAACCTTTTTTGAAACTAATGAGTCAACATTTATTAAAAACTCCAATAACATTTCGGTTCACACGGAACACATTTTTATTGCTAGTAAAATTAACTGTTATATCTTGAACCAATAAATTGATCTTCCATTTGAAAGTGGCGATTTATTGGTGCATTAATTGTGTGGGAATTTGCCAATATCAGTTTTCCGTATGACTGATACCTTTCGAGCTTAAGATCTCATTTCCACGCCACTTTCGATATTTAACACCCTGCAATAACACAATTGTACTTAATAGGTGTTCTAAAATCAGTTAATATTACAGTTGCACAGTTTTTATATTATCTAAACAGCTTTTTTATTCTATCTAATGTTGGCACGGTATTAAATCTGATGGTCTTGGGAAATATTATAGATCATTCTCACTCACTTTCTCATTCATAGTTCTTTACCTCTTAAGTATAGGTTGGTTTTGGTTCAAAAAAAAAGTTTTTGTCTTTTTTCCATATTATCGTCAAAGTTGAATGGCAAAAGTCAAACTACTACGCTATATTTTTAGTTACCATCACTTTGCCTACTAACTTACCCAGAAATGCCATAGAGGCCGTAAGGATACATGCAGATTTAGTATTTTCAGTAGGTAAGTAAGAGAAAGATTTACCCATCGACACCAAAATAATGTCAAAATAAATAAATCTATAACGAGCATCAAACAATTCCATCCATTATTCAAGTACCCCCCGACACACGTGCCGTTCATTTATCATAATAAACAATTTATAGACGCAGCGATAGATCAATTTAGTGATCGGGAACCAATTTGAATTGATGGCCACGTAATTGTTTTACTTTTACTTTTTGAGAAGTTTACAAATAGATATGAAAGTAAATTATATGCTTAAGTGGTGAGCATAGCCGGGCGCGGTCGGAAGTCGAGGCAGGGGCAGAAAAAAGTTCGTGGGCTTCCGTAATTCTAAGAGTAAATTAAGCAATCTTTCTTGCTTATTATTTTTACATTATTTATTGGTAGGTACTGTGGGTTGGCTAAATCTGCGCCAGCTTCCTTACTTACCTTATACGCATTTTAATCAGTTAGAGAATAGCATGTGTATAATCAATTACATATTCAAAGCTAGAATATATTTATTCATAGTCTATTATGGTTTCCACTGCATCATATCTCTTTTAAATAGTAATTGAAATAGTTAATGAAGGTCCAGGTTATATTGAACGGCAGCCAGTGATTGCAATCGACAGGACTCTTTGAACGACTTCAGAAAAAAAACGAATACTGGCAGTCGAAATATTGATGTTTTGATTTGCTCACGTAAGCCGCCATTTTGCCGATGCTTCCTATCTCATTTTCTCGCACGTTAAAATGTGTCTGTCTCTTTTTCGTTTCCGTTTCATTTCATTTGCCCGTCATTTCCATTTCATCGAATTCCAAATCACAACGATACTATAGAAGTTTTCACTTCAAAAATTTCACATTCGATTTGTGTTTCAGAACCCCGTGACTATTCGCCATGATCGCGTCGTTGTCCAACAGGCTACATCGCGAACAGGGGAGGTTTTTTTGGCCTCACAGTCGGATGAAGCGCCTTTGACCCCAAATACATTTTTTCAAATGTATAACGTAGACCCTTCCTACTCGGGTAGCGCTGGTAACGATACAAAGTAAAATAACATCAGAAAATCACTTTTGATACTCTCGAAACCACTAAGACGTTTCGCCAGATCTGACGTGATGTTTAATTTCATACGAATCGGTTAAGTGACGAAAGTGTTTCCATTTAACACTTAACAGCTCCATCAACCTTGAACAATGTTACTTAGCACCCGTTTTGGGCGCACTAAATGTGTTGCCTAAACATTTATCAAAACTTCGTTAATTCGCTAGTTTTAGAAATGTCTATGCGAGTTTGTTAAAAGCTTCCACTTACGTAGTTACCAAATTAGTGTTGTTTGTGTTGCTACATTTCTGATTCGCTGCTTCGCTTTCGAAACGAAGCCTACACACTTTTTGACGACCCTTATGGGGCAATGATCCATGCCGAACTGCCATTCGAAGAATCGAACCTAGGACAGGTTCGATTCTCAGCGAGGCGGAACTTTGAATGATGAGATTTTTTTTATCTCGGTCTGGATGTGTTTTGTCTGGGTGTGGTGTGGATGTCAATGTGTGTCGTCCACGCCACCCATGAGTCATGGGTGGTATCATGGGCCATGATACAAGTAATTCTAGAGTGGGGCTATCTGTGTATATTGTTTTTATTTTATTATTATTATTTAGCATATAATTTTTTTAAACAGTTATATTATTGTGTACAGTACATACCTAGTGTAGCAAAGTAACTCGCTATCAATAACTGACCAGTTTAAGCGTATAAGCTCGGGTCTTTTCACCACAGAGTCAAAACCTCCAAAGCGCCAAAACTTGCAACCTAGAATACACCATGTTTATACCAAACTAGACTCTATGATAACAAACGTTTAGTTCATAAAAAAATACGGAAACCCTTACAAAAGGCACTTGTTCTCGTAACAACGTATGGGAGCGTTGCGTCAGGAGGAAGTGTGAATGAAACTTAATCCGAATCGCCGTACGATACGATCTGCGACAATGAACTCCATATAATTGACTTTCTTTAGGATATTCCGATCTTATAACATGACTTATCTTTAATAATAAACGCTAACCCACTTACACCCTCGCACTAGGATTTCCTGTGTCGCGGGTGGTATGGACAATACAAACACATTACTAACACCCATGACTCGAGAGCAAACGTTTATCTGTCACAAAAATAACTGCTCCGGCCGATTATCGAACCCAGGTCCCCTGGCTTCGCAGGCAGGATCACTACCAACTAGGCTACGGGGTCGTCAAATATTAGCACGACTCTGTAGACTCCTCAGTAACCATTGCGAGACAAGAGAAGTGATTGAGGGCCGGAGCAGATATTTATGTTTGTTTATAGATCGTGATTGTTTTTGCTGTCGTAATAGTATCCCAGTGTGTCGCCTGCCAGTCACCCGCTGCGTAGTCAGTCATGTTTTATTACAATACTTTTTTAATTATTGAATTTGCCATCAATTGTAATAATAGTCAAATTAATCACTACTGACCATCAAATAATTCGCATTAATCTTTAATTACATAAGTATCGAATCGAGCCTGCAATAAGAGTGAATAAGACTATTGTCCTTCCTGGTCATGAAGCCATTAAAAATCATAAATACGTATCCTCCATCCATCCTCCATGTATGACATCATTTTAAAGTGTCATTTAATACGTCCAATCCATCACTTTGTTGTTCACATAGGGTATTTCTTATTTCTTCTATCAAAATAGGACCTATCCGTTTATTTGTCGTGTGTTTGGAGCCTCTACATATGCTACGGATTACGCGGTCAAGTTATGTCATAGTTTCGGGGGCCTGTTACCTTGTTAGCGTGTTATCCGTTAACTAATTATTTAACCGTTGGCCTCCGACCGACTCATTAGTACATCGGCTGTTTAATTGATATATTGTGACAGCTCTCGTTTGTTCGATACGAGATATTTTGTTTGATGTTGATATTGTAGTGCTGGCGCTCAGATACGAGATATGGGTTTGTAGTTAGCTGCAAATTGTTTTATGTATTTAAAGTAGAATACATACATAATGTATTTAATATTTTCGCAAGTCTGAAAAGGTTAACATACATATATCAAAAATGTAGCGAATGCTAGTTTGTACCACAGGTACTTAATATAATTAAAAAATATTATGTGGTTGTCGATTGAAATTACTCTAGTTTCCCTTATTTATTTATTCATATGTGCACTTTATAAAGACCTTACACTGTGTATAATTTATCTTCTTTTTGTTAATATTCCCCAATACAGATTACTAAAATGTAGTACATATAGCGTATTATTATATTACTTATTCGCAGTAACCAGTAACCACACTCTTCGATATATCTACTCTTATTAACAATAAATTAACTTATTCCAATACGTATTTAAAGTACACACAATGAGTACAAGTAGAATAGTAATCAACAATATTTTTTCACCAAGAGAAAATCTTAATTACAATTTATCATTTCGCATTAACCTATGACATTCAGATCTCGGTAATAGATTGAATCTAATATGCCAAAACTTTTAAGTCAGTCATCAATTAAAAGAGATATGCGGATGTCCTAATAGTTTGAAGTGTTCTCACGAATAAATCACTCAGGCCGTCCAGTATAACAAACACTTGTAATATAGCCATTAGGCTGTATGTATTGGCGTAACAAATGCGATTTGAAGTGTATTGATGAGCCTGGAGTCCGCGATCGGATGTGCGGAACACATCGTGCGGTCATTTCACAATGCAGGAACAGGCCTAATTCATGATGGAAGCAGACTTGAGAAGCGGTCGGATTAGGTCGAATTAAGAAAGTTGAGGATGTCATGAGAGCAGGTTCGTGCATAATTCCAGCGTATTTTTAACCGACTTCAAAAAGGGAGGAGTTTCTCAATTCGGCTGTAATTTGTTTTTATGTTTGTTACCTCAGAACTTTCGACTGGGTAACCCATTTTGATGATTCTTTTTTATTTGAAAGGTGGTGGAAATATCTCATTAGGATGCCACTGCAGCGACGCCAGCAGCGCTTCCGTGGCTACCCCTGGCGTCCGTGAGTCGGCAAAACTCGCCGACAAGGCGGATGCCAGACAACAGACGAGTCTCAACACGACACGAGGACACGCGAGTAGTATCGCAGCTGGCGGCCGAATGGGATAGCAGTCATTCATTCGCATGTATTTTGTTGGCGGCGACGCCACGGACGCCAAGGGTAGCCACGGACGCATTGCTGGCGTCGGTGCCATGGCATCCTAATGAGATTACCCTTACCCTTAAGTCATCCTAGTCATCATAGGATTGGGGTCAGTATTATAGTCCGCCCCAATACGGTTGTGAATGTAATGAGACGTTAATTCAAGATGTCCCAGTGCAGCTCTCACTTGTAGGTGGCCTGAGACTGATATTGGCTTTCGTATATGTGGAACACTCTCAGTGTACCCACAACTTATGTTACATATAACTAATTCTCAAAGAGTAAACGTAAAAACCCAAAACCGATGCCACAAAGCCCATCGATACAGCGTCAACGCAACGCCACAGGCGTAGAGCCAAAACTTCACTGGCAATAACTCACATGTAATGGTCTCAGTGTGCCCTCATCCGGGCGTATGTTATTACATAAGTCAGCTACATGTACCATTGTGCCAGAGACAGTGCCACGCTATCGGATAATTAATCTATATGCTCCACAAATCGAAACCTTCACGAAAACTTAGTGCGTGCACGATCGAAAGTGGAACGTTTGGTAATGAGCGGCGTCGTGTCGATATGACGTGACGCTGACTTCTCTCGTTACTTTTTGACTGGAAACTAAAAGCAGTCATCATCATCACAACCTATAACTGTCCCACTATTAGGCACGGGTCAATGTGAGGGGTACTGGACATAGTCTGGCCAAGTGCGGAATGTCGGACTTCACACAACCTTAACAACATTATGGAGAAACCTCATAATTATGTACGTCCAGCGATTTGAACCCGGGCCGCAAAGGAAAGCAGTCAAAGTCTCCACCAACCTGCACTGGAGCACCTAATATTCTCGAAATCAGTTACAAAGGTAATCTTTTTTCGGAAAAAAGTTGCAAAATAGTCGCTACAAAATAATCACGCAAATGGCGTTATACCTTACTCTTACTTATTTACTTGCTTGATAATATCTCTCTCGCTCTGGACAAATGTATATAAATGCGCTCCAAGCTTATTGAAAGAAGAAAAATCCATTTCCTGCAGTGGATGCAAGTGTTGAAAATATACTCGTGGAAGCGATCCGGCGATATTTTACGAGCAATTAATGACTAAGTTAGCCAACTTCTCCTATTCAAGCTTATCTTTAATATTAATGTTATTACTAGTACTACTTAAATACTAGCCGGTAATTTCATTGTAGAGCTGCGTAACAACGCTTTAAATAACGCTGGCAATACAATAAAGTTGTCATACTGAATTATTTTCATAATTTTATGGGCGATTCATGTCTCTCGAACGTGCGTGCTTGCTGATAGCATCGATTTGATCTGCAACTCCCGTAAGCAATATAATAAACGAATGGGTGCAATTAGCGGCGTGTTAACCTCTTACGTCACAATCGACACTTCGCGAATCTTATCTCATTAAGATTAGATTCCTTGTGAAATACTCGGCGACCGGCAATGTACTTAATATCATAATAATATTAAGTACATTGCCAGTCGCCGAGTAAAATCGAACAACCACGGAATACAGAGCAAAGCATTGCAGAGTGTTTATTTGTCGACTCTAATACTCTAACTAAACTATGATATAAGGATAAAAGTGTATGAGTATTATTAATAATATAAATATATATTTTTTTAAAAGCTTTTATTTAACTTGCCATGTTTGTATGTATCTATCTCAAAGGTATTACCTTTAAACGAGCAATTCTTGTATACTTACATACATATACAATAATATATAAAAACAGTAACAACTCTCCATGGTCCCCCCTATACCTACTAATACTAACTTGTATTTTATTTTTATGCTCATGAAAACTTTTGCCCCTATTTTACTCCTTTAGGGAATGGATTTTCAAAAAACCTTTAACAGTATATCCCCACACTATAGTAAGTAACTATAGTGATAAGTATATAAGTACATAAGTACCCATAGTATATAAGTACCCTAGTAGAATTTGCTTTGTCAAACTTCTAGGTCTACTGGGGTCAGTCAGTGCGTTTCTAGGTAACCATTCAGTCAGGCACCATAAACGTTTAAATCAGTTGACACTATTTTCATCTAATCATAGTTAGATGCTCAGTACGATTCTTAAAACCGTTCAAGATTAACAATAAATTCCAGTGTTTGATAATAAAGTTACATCAGCAAGTATTAAGAGTCTATTGTGTGAAGACTCCGAGAATCAGAGCGGGTGATTCGCAGTCACGATCTGTCGCAAGTCGCAGGTATTTCGAAAATGTTGGATCTAGAACAGGATATAATGATATAATAAATGCCAATCAGATATAAGTAAGGCAAAGGTAAATCATTGAACACGACATTTTTCGCTACGGGCTGTGTGGCCTACTATCTTGAGCGATCGAGCTCATCAGCATCGTCTTTGCCCTATAGCCTTTAGGTACAGGATACAGTACCCCAAGTGTGGATTAGCAGACTTCACACGTCGTAACACACCGCAAATCATGTCATCGTACATGTTACGTACGATTCTGCATTTTATAAGCTTCGTCTTATGCGTGATAACGCGAGGTTTTTTTTTTTCACAAAACTAAATATTTCTATAATTGGCTAACAAGCCTCGCCCACCACCTTACCATGTTATGAGTACACCAGAACATTTAAAAAGGCGGGAGTGGATTGAACAACTTTCTCCACGCTAGAAAAGTCCTAGGTCCCGCCGCTGCGTGTAGCCTTATTCGCCCTACATGTAGGCAAATGGCCTATTGTCACGTCTCACCGTAAATTTCTTGAGAGTAAGGCTGTCGCCTCACCGTTGAATACATAGCGAGGTTAAAACAACCTGGGGGAATATAAGCTTTGTCATAATAACGCGATAACTCAAGCTAATCTTAGCAAATAATGGTTTCAAACATGATTCAGGTAATACAACGAAGGAATGATCAACAGCAAATGCAAGAGATACAGAACTATGTAAATTAAATATTTATGTTAACTCTGAGATAGAAACTTTATGTTAAAAGTCTACCGGTCATTTCGTATTTCATAACACGCCCCAATACCAAGAAAACGGACTAAACACAACACATGCATAACATACACAATATTTTATTTGCAAGATGTCCTAGTTCACAGAATTTTAAATTTTGTATTAAGTAGGATTGATTTTTTTGAGTTGTTGTAATCAATTTAACCCTGCCTGTAAATTTATCAATATCAAATAATTATGCCAAACTGTGTGTGAAAAATGTTTCAACTCACAAGAAATAAGTTATGTCGCTGTTTAACAGTACGTCAATTGGCGAAATGTTGACGTCATTTGAAGACTTTTCTTCTCCACGGCCTTATTCTCCGTGGCTTGCTTATTACAGCTTAATCTGCTAATTCATCTATAGGTCTAGAAGTTGGCTCCAGACCGGCAAATGACGTAAAAAAGCGTGTAACCACCGGATTTAAAGACGTCAATAGCAGCCGAAGAACAGTAAACTTCAAACTACCTTGATAAATTGAATCAATATATAAATCTTTATATAAATTGAACTCTAGGACATTAAGGAAAATGGACTCCTAGTATAAAAGTTATAACCTCCCAAAATCTTCAATGACATAGCTGATCGATGAACCATTGTCAGTAGAACAGTACGGTAAAAGTAGGTTGTGTATGATACGAACAAAACTCGGCTAAATCTTCAATGGGAGCTGTTTTCACGCGATAACGCGCAAAAGCGGTTACGGAATTCTAAAACAAGCTGGCTGCGATACCATTCCGACCGTCTTTTGTCTCCGCGCTGGAGCCAACCAATTGTGAGCTCCTGTTGTTGGAATTGGAATATAAATTGAAATTGTGTGAGGTCAAATGTGCAAGGAATTGTAATAGTTAATAGGATCAGGTGTTGCTAGATTAAAAACATTAGGTAAATACAAAGTTTCAAGTGAATCCATTGAAGAAATAAAAAGTTTCAGTTTATCCCCTTAGGGGGAATCGCCAAAAATCCTCTCTTATCTCTCTGTCAGCTCAGTAACAGAAAAGATATATGTATATTGATTATTGTCAATAATAAAATACTTAACAATAATATCTGTGTATTACAATTTTACCGTCGTGTCATTCTGTCAAGAACTTTTTTGCAAGACCGCAGTTCAGCCGTGACCACGATTCATGTCTGAAGCAAAATATCGGTACAAAATATACGTGGTTAGCCGTAGCATAGTTAACAGAGTAGATCCACAATCAGTTACGTTTGAAATGAATAAACTGAATCGACGTAAAATTACATTACAAAATTTAACTCCACCGCCTGTACAACAACGGAATTACGTCCAAATTACGGATAGCTGGACAGTTTCGCAATCACACCTATGCTCGCAGTCGGTGGTCTAATCACCGTGGTCGACCCTGGCCTTCACTTGACCCAAGCACTGGCACCATCCTATTGTTGAGTGATTTTCGCCTGTCAATCAAACAAATGCACAAGGTGTAAGCGTTTTGGTTTTGTTTTTAACGGAGTGGAAAGTCATAATATGAATGTAATAAGTATAGTAACCGTTCAGATATCGCCACTTATCATCAGGACGGTGGGATTGTTGTCAAGCACTACCTTATATGAAGTAAAAAAAAAAGATTAAACCGTCGTATTTTAGGACACAAGTATCTTCTGCTCTCCTTGAAACTGAGAATTCAATATGCCTAATATTAGGGCTTGGGTATCTCCTCTATATCGTATAATATAATCAATAATGTATTGATAACTGGTCTCAACGTTTAAGACTGTATTGCAGCCAACGAAGACCACTTCGAATAAGCTTTATATGTTTTCAATGGTTTTATATTAATGTATTAAAGTAACACACTGTAATAGTAATAAATGTTACGTGCAATAGAAAAATGTTTTTTCTTTGTAAAAAAATTTACTGATTCAGGGGAAAGACTATGTACCTATATGTATACAAGAATTGCTCGTTTTAAGGTATTAGATTCGTAGTTTCATTGCACTTTTCAAAATGCATTAGGGTAGGTTTGTAAGATTTAAAATAATAATATGTAAGAGACAGAAGATAATATTCCCAACTCACCACAATAGTAAAAAGAAATAGATTACCGCTGCAGCGTGTCACTCATACCATATCGCATTCGTAGCCTACGGTCACTCGCTGTAATGAAAACCCTTTGAAAAACCGACCGGTTTACTGAAATAAGGCCTGTTTGGGGAAGGTATAGAGTTTAAATCTGCCCGCGTCTCACACGAGCCCGCAATCCAATAACAATTAATGCCCAATGAGAACTTGAAAGAACAGACGTTCTGTAGAGATTTTTATGGTCTTTGACGCGCAACTATTGTATTTTTCGTATTCAATTGTTCCATTAAATGCCGAAATCATGGAAGAGGTTTGCTCGTGAAACGACCGCCACTATCTGGTGTAATTTTTAAGCAGTTTATGTTAATAAACTAGCTCGGAAATAACCCCTTTTCACACCATTATCATAAGTTTACTCCAATGACATTATAAGTGACTTTTTAACTATGTAACATCATTGAGTTTTCTAGCTATATTTTAGGCAGTATTGGGGCGGCCTAGAAGACACCCCAATCCAGGTGACGGAAACCGGCACTTGGTGATAGGCCTGAAGCCTTTTGCACTGTTATGTCACATTGATTCTCGCCTTTTGGGGCCATAGCCAAAGGGTAACGCGGAACCCAATTAATATACCTCCACTATCTGTCTGTTGGTATGTCTGTCTGTCATTTATGTAATTTGTGATGCGATGTTCCCTTACCAACCAACACTACTGACCCGCATTACCAAACGGCCAACCATACAAGCGTTGGCCACACACTCACCGTTAGCTAACTTGCCTGATCGCCCACTGCTTAAAATAAAACTTTCTATTGGTACGTTACAATACTGCAATAGGCGACATCGAGTATTGATTTTATAAAAGTAGAACAAAAAACTTCATATTTGGAAGGCTTAAAATGTTCTACACCTACATCATCACGGCCATAATAATCTCGCCCGCTTTGAGTGCCTACACAGAACTCCATAATATTCTCTATTTTTGGGTAAGGCGTCCAACGAGCCGAAGGCCGCCTCGTGGTAACTATCAAGTCACCTATGGGCACCAAAGGCGACTGACCGAAAGAGACGAAGCAGAATAAATTGCTAGTACTCCTTACAGTTAAAATATTTCAAAGCTGTAAAGAAAAGACCGACCCTTAAGTTATTATTAACTTAGACCACAGTAATACACAAAGTTTATAACATTATTCTCACCTAATAAGAGCCCCTTATTTTGTCGCCATAACGCCGTGCTACAATATGAAACTAATACAAACCCATACAAAGAAAGGAGTGTCATACTTCACCTAAATTGTCCAATTTATTAAGGTCTCTAACTTCTCGCTCTATAAACGTAATTTCAAGCAATTTCACTAGCGCTAAGTGTCTACTCACAATGGTATTGCCATACTGCGCCGAGCAATATGATATTCCATTAAGGCCTATTGTAATTTCCTTATACATTAAGGTTTGCGTTATTGCGTTATATTTATGACGATGTGACTGTAAACCACTTCTGGTGCAATTCAGACACATTCTTACTATGTATTGTTTGTATTTAACAACGTTTGTATTTAACATTTATTTTATATTTAACAGTAACGTAACGTAACTAAGGTAACCAAATCAAAACGTACCCGCTCTTTCTTAATATTGACGAATTAATAAGAAATTAATAAGAAGAATCAAATTCACATAGCTAAAGTTAACTATGTAATGTATGTACATATATAAGTACGATGGGGCGTACCTCATAGATTAGCCTTAACAGTTAAACTGTACAGGTAAACTTGAGCGTGCAAAGAAGTTGCAAAAAAAAGAAGAACTTTTCTCTTCTTTAACTCTACCAGCTATTATCATAACCTACTTCATAAAGGTTACATTTAACATTAGTTAACATTAACATTAATTATTAACATCAAACAGATCTACAACGTTCCCCTCGAAGCCTCACCAGTACCAATAGATATTAATGAGCAATTTGAAACTATTCAACGTAACACGACGACTGCTTTCTGACGATAACGATCGAGACTAATGACGGAACGCTTTTTAAAGTATTTTTGCTATAGCGAAGAATCGGTGCGAGAAAATTGGTACCTTAAAACATTTTAATAACGTGACCTATTTATTCATTAACTGAACTTTTGCAAGTCATCATCATCACAACCAATAAAACTGTCCCACTGCTGGGCACGGATCTCCTCTCACGATATGAATGGTACAGACCATAGTCCACCACGCTGCCGCTGGCCAAGTGCCGATTGGTGGACTTCACAGCCTTTGAGAACATTTATGGAGAACTCTTAGGTGCGTGCAGGTTTCCTCAGGATGTTTTCCTTCACTGAAGCAAATGATAATTAAATTCTAATACGCACATAATTTTTGAAAACTAGAGGCCGTGCGGGGTTTGAACCCGGGCCTCCTGGTTTGGGAGTCTAACGTTCAATCACACGGCTATCACTGCTCTGAACTTTGGCAAGTAATAACTTGTTACATGGTTGAAATTCCAAATATATGGAAACCACAACCACGCTAGCCCATAATTAAGCCTCTTGCATGGCAATTTGTCGGTCAGTTGGTCAGCTGACTGAGCGCGCGTAATCGGCTTAGCTCCACACGCATGGAGCTGGCATTCTGGCTAACATGTCGTGCGGCTACCCAGCGTTGCCATATATACAGATTTCTCCGTATTTATACAGATTTTCGATGTGTGATACAGATTTTCACTGGGTACAGATTTTTATACAGAATTTTTACTCTATTGATAAAATGACCATATTCCTACTTAGTCTGTGGACCATATTCAACTAATAGCGGCTGTACACTCTCGCTGTCTCGCAACTCGCGAGAGCGAGACTGCTAACCGAGCGAGTGCATTGCATTCGACGAGAGTGTACTTGGTAGCGCTCGGCCGTTCGCCTCGCCTCGTCATGTGAGAGCGAGAGTGAGTGTACAGCCGCTATTAAACAGCACTTTGAACTACTTTGAATTGAAGACATTGACAGTTGAAGTTGAATGTTGATCAATTCAAATGTTCAATTCTTCTCTCTGTATTCCGTGGTTCAATTCAAAAAATTTATGGGGGCTGGTCCTAAATTTGTACAAAAACAAAACTTGGATGTGGAGAAAGTGAAAATTATTCCGATTATGAAAAGGTTATGAAAATAAAAAAAAGATCCGCCCTTGTTTGTTTATTTGCGTTTGAATTTCAGTAGATAGATAAAAAGCTTGCGACAATGGGCACCTTTAACTTCTGGCAACTCTAACCTGACACTGACACTACTGGCTGATAGTGACGTTGAGTGATGAATGAACGTTGACATTTTGCTTTGGTTTTGATTTCATTTAAAAATATTTCAGAATTTCAGACGTCTTTCCGACTCCGTTCCGCGCTGTTCGTAATTTCGTTGTGCTCTGTGTTTATACGCCGTCGTCGCCGCGCTACCGCCGTGATCAATCCTATCCCCGGAAACCAATAATCAATATTGACAATTGAATTTGATTGATTGACAGTTGACACTGACAGTTACTAATACCAAATAATACCAAACGAGGTCGGTACTAATCTATGTCGTTACGTTTCGTTTCTTCATGATTTTGGTTTACAATTCATATTATTATTTAAAACATTAAATGTATTAATTATGTATTGAAAAAAATAATACTATAATAGATTTGAACATCTCCTTTTATGATGATGATTAATATTCTATTTTTTTAAATACAGATTTTATACAGATCTTGAGTTAAAATAGTCATAAAGATTTTATACAGATTTTAGCCGTTTCAAATACAGATAAATGGTTTATGGCATCTGGCAACACTGCGGCTACCTTTGTTGATAAATTTAACAGCCCTAACATTAGTGTGGATGATAAACACACCCCCGCGTTAAAATTCTCTATTGCGCATACATGCGGGTAGCTTGGACACGCAACCAATAATCAAGTTCAAAATCAAACTGTAATTTACGATTATCAACTTTTATTTATAAAGTACAAGGACACAGTTTTGAATATATGTTTTGTAATCGACCAGAAGAAACAGAGAAGATAATACAGAGACAGCAGGACTAGCAATTTTTATCAGCTATTTGAACTGTCCTGTTTGGAAACAAATCTGCCTTTATTCGGAAAGTAGTAAGAATAGTACCCTTTCAAATTCAGTTTACAGAATTTTTAATTCGTCGATGATTCATATTGAATTAAGTTAAAACATTTCAGTTGTAAAATTTTGCTAGCGACCTGTCTTGATATCCAGATTCCTCCTATTAGAAGTATCTATTCTATATACACTACGCATGTCTATGAGCGACTTATCTTCATGACCTGTCCCGTCATTTGAGGACAAGTAACATATTAAAGTATATGACATCTATACGAATAGATTTAGTTAATACCGAGATTGCCACAGATTTGATGTCGTTTTCATATTCAGCAGCAAGTAAATAGATGTAAGCGGTTTAGCAGCCACCGGCCAGTAGACTGTGCAAGTGTAATCGGCTTAGCGCACGGTTAGCGGCGTCCCTTCAACGTGAACCAGTCGTGAGTTCCGACTCTCATTTAACTAATAGGTTTTGACCGCTCACAGACATATAGATGGCAATAAAGAAATCTTTTAAATGACAACCTACACTGCAGTCTACACAAGTTTTCCAGGTACTGAGGAGAACTAGAACATACAGCATTATTTTCTTGAATGCTAATTGAATGTAAGATAAGTGAAAGTCTTCATAATTCGGAGGTTTTTTCGGTCATACTTTTTTTCTCCCATTATTTATTAGAACGGACAAATAAGGTTAAATCTTTAGAATTACCCAAAAAACATATTTTCATAACATTCAACCAAAGAAAAAGCGAGGAACGCGCATTTTACAATCGAAAAGCCTATTGATTGACGTCGAAATCCTACAAGAGAAAAGAATCATGCGAACAAAGAACATGCAACTATTACTATTCGTACCATACATAATATTTGTCTCGTCGAGACAATATCTCAAGATTATACTAGGATCCGATAAGTTATAAATTACAACACCACGTCGCTCGACGAGGATATTTATGAATAGAGCAACTAACACCACAAAAGGGATACGCAGAGGTCCTTACAGAAAATGAAAGCAAACCAAGTGTAGCTTAATAAGAACAGATCGCGGGGTCAACACTGGTCCTTTCACTGCTGACCTTTGCTCTAGCCAGCTAACTGGCCGATCCACGCGACCGCTCTTGTTATCAACGTCCGTGACTGTTGGGGATAGTAACTGGCGCCATTTACTCGTGTTACGCTAAATTTTGTTTCATAATGTTTCATCGTACAACAATGATAGCTCGACCTGCATGGCACAGTAGTTACCATGGCATACCGACGTTCGAAAGGTCCCCGGTTAGATTTCCAGACGGAAATTTGAATGATGAGTTCATTTTCTAAAGAGTCGAGAGTCTAGTTGTCTGTGTTCTTGTCTTTATGGCACCATGGCACCCGAACAGATTTTTTTCTTATTAACAGCCCACAAACGAGCAGACGAGCCTTCTGATGGTAAGTGGTCACCGTCGCCTGTGAACATTAACTACATACATTACATACCACATTACTGTGGACGACGGGTCCGCGCTAAAAAATGCCCGAGCCAAATAAGCTTCAAAACGCATAAAGAGCTACAATTCCGCGTTTACAGCTGCAATCGAAATTAAACCGTGGTGTAATGATTTTAGTGTTTAAATATCCTTGTTAACATTTCTATTCTTGCGAAGGCGGTGACTGGAACAGTTTTTCGCTATTTTAGTATGAGACCCGATGTCCATAGTAATAATAAGTCAATGCCTGTGAACATCAGTAACATCAAAGGCATCACCAATGGGTTGCCTCAGGGAAGAAGGAAACAAGGAAACTACAGCCGAAACACGACAAGTCTTTTGGCGGTAGACTCAAGCAAGAGGGTGATGCTGCCCAGCTGGGTTTAAAACCCTACCAGCCTAAAGTTCTTCTGGGATTAAACGGTACAGAGTCCATCGACTTCTGAAAAAAGGCCGTTACTTCGTCCGTTCATGAGCCCATTGCACCACGACCAGGGGGTCGGGTTAAACTCAAAGAGGGATGGAGGGGCTCCAAAAGGGGTTACAAGTGAAATTCAATCCTACTATCGTATAGGTATACTGTACATGTATACAAGGTTTGAGCCATTTGGATAATATTCCCGAGCAACAGGTCCACGTCAAAGCACCTGTACGGTTGATGGATTCTGTACCACGCAGTTTGATCCCAACGGTAAACAACTGGGAAATGTAACCCTAAAATGTTCTCTGCGTGATTTGATGACTTAATGGAATGATGAGTCATTTCACTTTTTACACTTCATCTACAATGAATGAATGATAACTTAATTGTGCGAGTAATTAAAATTCATAATTAATCTTTAAAATTATGAAACCATGATCCCATCGCCTATTAGTTTAATATTTATGGGAGTCGTTATAATTCTCGTCTAATCGCCGCACGCCCTATCTTGGCCTATAATTTAAAGATCGCCATTCGCCGACGACTTTCAATAGGTATAGTTCAGGCAATCTCTATTAAAAAGCTATTGTTATGTTCATTCGTCCAATTTCAGACGTCTGTTTAAAGATAACATTTAGTTGTTTAACTGTTTACGATATTGAGTAAATTTTCTTGATTCAAATTTTCTGAAGTGCCTCAATTTATTTTAGGAACCTTATAGAATTTTATTCAAATCTATATGATTTTGAACAAAAAAGAAATTTGAAAGTTAAAGTGTATTTGGGATGGATTGACACAATCCGTACTGTCATAATTGGGTAAATAACCGTTTCTACTATGAGTAGGAAGATTTTACCTGAATATTAAGATAGCTTATGGGGCGTAGGGCATAGCTCATCATTACATTATATTGGAATTAAGTATCTTAGTGGAATTTATGCTTTAAGCATAATTATACTTTCTACGCTCAAAAGGAGCATATCAAATCCACCAAATAGAAATTGCTACGTAATTTTTTTATAATCAATTGTATTTGTATTAATGTTGTCTAGTATGCTCTTGAACTAAATATCCGGGGTAAGTAGGTACATAGCAATCTGATGTTATCAAAAACAAAAAACAGAGTACAGTCAATGACAATGATAATTATAATTTAATTAATATTATCAGCTAAGTATGACGTATTCGGACAGAAAAAATAACCGCGACGTCGTCGGCGTCGCGTCGCCATGTCGGGTCGTATCGTGAATGTACCTGCTCGTACTTACGTCAGTATTTAGCGTCTTTTAATTATACGTTGATGTTATTAATTGGCGTATTGTAACGCAATAAGCTTATCGACAATTTGCATCAAATGGGCGGGATCGCTACGAATTAGGGCTTTCGAATACCGGATTTTTAAATACCGGTATTAATACAGGTCTTTTCTTTCCAATACCGGAATCCCGGTATTAATACCGGTATTGACAATTTTTCGCTTAAATACAACTTTCTTAATATTTTTAAAGAAAACACAATTTTACTAATAAAATACATATCTTTTAAGTATTTTTATTATACGTAGGTACATCTATAATATTATTTTAATATTTGTCAACGAGCATTATTCAGTATTTTTTTGTTTTTTTTTACTTAACTATAAGTTAATGCTTGACTACATTCCTCCTGATAGACGACTATTCACTCTTCATTTGAAGACGCACACAATATAGTCGAATGAGAACTATGCAAATTAAAAAAAGCACATTAAATGCGACATTAATGCGGAAATGCAAAGCAATTTGTCATCACGTTCAGATAGTAATAAGTTTAGTGCCTTTTTCTTTTCAATTAAAACACAGTGTCGATTGAGGACGGACCTCGAACAATATCATGCCAGGCGGCGACAGCGTATTTCTTGCAATTCAATCGGTTACGTCACTTCCTCCAGTTACTTATATGATAAAATCGGCAACAATAATATTTATAAATATTTTGCAATTCTCCAGTTAGGTACTCTGGGAACTGCAGCGTCATACAATTGCGTCACCAGATAGGTACATTGCCCGATTGTAATGTCATATTGAAGATTATTAGGTAGTCAGCAGTGTCAGTTCACAAAACTAAACAGCGCATTTGGTGAGGAGTACGGAAATCATCCACGCCGACTACAGATTTGTAGACTTTATACCTACGCCCTCGAGACCGTATGAAACACTCTCGGGTGATTCAGGTGCTTCTTCACTAACCTTTTTCTTTTTTTATGGATTTAAGGTGGCAAACATGCAGCACAACCCTTCGACTGCCGCCCATGAAAACTGCGACTGATCCAGAACAAGGCTCAATCGAGACTTGGATGGTTAGTGCAGTTAGCATAAGGTGATAATGATAACATTGAATCGGATTAATCCCCGAGAATCGAAACTGAATTTGTCCCATTTGGACGCGTGGTACTGATTATTATAATTTTATTTATTATTATGAGTTTTTACCACTTGTATCCAGCTATGAACGTGAAAATCCCGCTTTGCCCAAAATTAAAATTGACAACGCTGCTTAGATTAAAAATAAATTATACTAAAAGCAATATAAAACAGAGAGTGAACATGTCATATAAAATGTTATGAAACAGTTTAGTTTTGAGATCAGATTAGAGTTACATCAGTTTTTCGAGTGACTTAGCAGGCAACGGCATTGTTTACTAATCACGATTTGCAGTAAATCGTCTAAGTACGGCTTTAATCGGAACATCTTCTATGGTTTTAATAATACCTTCATTACATTTTAATATTCCGCAACATTCCGTTGTGCCGAATACACATTTCGTTTTAATTACATTAGTAATAAGTACATACCTATTATTAGTTTTAATTATATTAAGTTAAAAGATCAGAATAATTAAGTATTGTGTTCTGTAAATGACGGCCAAGTTGTCACTATTGCATTCAGTCGTTACGCCTTCCGGCGCATTGCACAACGCCACAAACGCTCCGTTTTCTCTAGAAAGCTGGATCCGATATGTGTAACACTAGATGCCGATGGGAAAAGGCCTCAACTATCCTCTTTACATATTACTGTCACAAAATGCCACTGCATTCGCTTCTGTTCAGTATCGATAGGGCTCTGATCGAGCGCTTTCGTTTTCATAGAGAAACGGAAAATGCCTTTTTCTTTACGCAGAAAATAGTCGTACCTATGTACCTATTACCTACTACTAAAGTAATAGGTAGTAATCTAGTAATACATATAACCAGATCCGCAAGCCTTAGAGATCACCATATTTTGTAAGGGGAAAGGTCATAGTTAACCTTACTGCGTTTTTCGAAACTGCTATAAATCTACAATAATAGTATCTTTTTCAACATATTTTTTAGAAACATGAGGTAAATTTTTTGTAAGTATAATATTTTTTAGTTCGACGGACCGATAGTCATTGGGAAGAAAGGTCCTCAAATGGAGACCACGTCTTGGAAAAAAGAACTTAGTGCGCCCCCGACCAGGTGGATTGACGACTTGAAGAGGACAGCGGGCAACCGCTGGATTCAGAAAGCTCAGGACCGGTCCGAGTGGCGCAAGTTCGGACAGGCCTATGTCCAACAGTGGACTATTAAAGGCTGATGGATGGATGGATGATTTTTAAGTCAGCGACGCCATTTATAAACTATAACTTAGTATAATAATAAATAAATAACGCATTCGATCGGCCTGCACAGCCACAAGCAAAATTGTTCGGCGACAGTCGCTGATTGAATCGTCTGACAAAGACGGACAGGCCTATGGTGATGGTGTATTTCAATCGGTTTACAAATAAAAAATTAAATTGTGTCGTGGGACACCAGGTAGGAACGAAGTTCCTTCGGCAACTGTCGCGCCTGCGCACGTCTCATTTAACGCTTTTATTCCACGCACTTTTTTTCCACGCTTACGGTTTTACTATCACATATTTTTCAGTTCGGTCGCGCAGCAAAATCCCTATCCCCTCCAAGACTGCCGTAAGGAACTTCGTTCCAAAAGTAGGTAGGTATGTATGTCTATTTTATCCCTCCTATACATTTTTTGACCGCTAGTGGCAAAAATTTCTTGAGCGCTTCCGTGCTTCGGAGGGAACGTAAAGCCGTCGGTCCCGGTTGTTACCATTTTGTAGCAGTCGTTAAGCCATGTCGGATGCCTTCGGGCGGCTCAAAAATTTCCGACACTTAGGTTGGCCACTAACCCCTCCACCAATCCGCACCGGAACAGCGTGGTGGAGTATGCTCAAGGCCTTCTTAGGTATGAGGAGAGCCCCGTGCTCAGTAGTGGGCCATTAATGGTTTGAAGCCATACATTTTTTCCATTTTGGACACTGAGGCAGTTTGCTCAAGCGATGACAGGGCAGTTACTGGTCTTAAATAAACTATAACTAAAGGATTGGAACGTGCTTTATGTTATTCGTACTTCCTATTTATTAAAGAAGAATTATGTAAGTACATATACCTGACCAGAACTCCGTACATTTAAAAACATCTCGATTTATTACCTTCTATAATTCCTATTCAGTCCATTCGTAAGGTAAATCCGCGAGCATAGTCAGAGCTACATAAATGAGATACAAGTACGTCAGGTATAATGGGGCCTCTGACTTAAAGGCACCTGTCTCCACGTGTGAGTTGCGGATTTTAAGTGTCACTTACGCTTGCCGCGTTACGCGCTGACGGAAATCACAATTAAATTGTTTTGTAAGTGCGTGTCGTGTTTCGGAAATCTAGTGTTGGGTTTAGAGCGAGAAAGTTATACTGTGGGAATTCGCTAGTCTTATGATTTTCCACAACGATTACCATAGATATATCCGAGAGAACTCAGTGAAAATTTCCGTAGTACTACAGGCCTATAGGCTGAATGTCACAAGTCACAGAGGATCCGTATCTATGTTCGAATGAAGATGGAGAGTGGATATGCAATTTACACCTTCGTAGGTCTTCGAATGCAGAATAGAGGAGTGTTTAAAACAACTCCAACACACGTCACAGAACAGAACGTATTCGGTTTTTGTTCTGCTGAAAATTTTTAGTCGTCTTACCCTATATGTTTTTATTATTGTCAATGGTAGCACGAGACACAAAACTTTTACGTGACCGTAATTAAGTATTGACTTGTAGACTTTAGTTTTTAAAAGTGAAATATTTCTCGCTGACATAACAATTGGTATTTAATTTCCTTACTACATAATCGACAAGATCCGTTCACATTGTTTACTAAGCAATGCGACATAGCTAACATAATATCTACGTAATCCATACTTATATAAAACATATAAAAGTTATGTTTGTTGTATATTTATTTAGTAATATTTAGCCCACGCTTTCTTAACCGCTTCGGTCTTTGGAAGACACGTTAAGTCTGTCCCGGGTGTTATCGTTGCAAAAGTCATTAAGCCTAGTCGACTTGTTTTGTCACTTGCTTGAAGCAAAACATCGTAAGGAAACATGCAGAGCATAGAGTTCTCCATAATGTTCTCAAAGGTGCGTGAAGTCCGTTAATCCACAGTTAAAACCAGGGCGGTGAACTATGGCCTGTAACCATTACATTGTGTAAGGAGACCTGGTGTGACGGATTATGGACAGTTATGGGTTGTGATGATGATAATGATGATGATGACATAGGTCAGGCCCTATCAGTGACCGTCACACGACGTCGTCGCTGGCCAAAACACTCAGAACACATTTGTATTGAACTGGTATGTGTTCCTGTTTCAATACATTGCTGTCGCCATGTCCGTCGGTATGTTATCTGATAAAGCCAGGTCGCGCTGGTCACCACATAACCTATAACAGAACTTAACTTCCTGTGCCGCATGAATTAGAACCTTTAGTTCACCTCAATAGCACCGGATTTCCTTTGACACACAATAAGTTGATCCCAATGAAGAATAGATTATTTAATTAAATATTTATATAAGCGCAAATACCAGGTTGGTCTTGCGTAACTGCGCTGAGAATTAAGTAGGTACATGTACTTTTACTAATTGTAATTGCCTTTTTGTATCTAACGGGTTGCATAGGTTTATTGTTGCGTCATTTTCCCATGACTTCTCGACAACGTTTTGAAGATCTATGATAAAGAGTATGGCGTTTTAAACAGGTACTAATTCTTTCCAGATTCGCTTAGAAATAAAACATTTTAATTATAATATTTCTAATTTAATCAAGCCATCACAAGTCATAAGACAATAGAAAGCAGTGATAGTAGAGTCGTGTGAATGTTGAACTCGCGAACATGGGGGCCTGGGTTCGAATCCTGCATGTACCTCTAAAAATTATGTGCGTAGAGCCCATCCGTGCAGCAGTGTAATGGTGTCCCTAGACGATCATGCGGCATGACATGCCCTACGTCGTGTCATGCATGCATGAACTTTAACTGTATTGCATAATTATGCGAATGACATGCCAACTACGTGCTGGCAGTTGATTGACATCATCTTTCATTTAATTTAATTTTCATCATGCAAACATGATTGACATGTACGCATGATCGTATTTAAAGCGGCATGTCGTGCAACTGCTCAGTTCGCTTCGAAACGACGTCAATGAAGTGTGATAAAATGATTAATAGCCAGCATAACATGCATATTATGCGTAGCATGCATTTTAAGGTGGCCCTAGACGATCATGCGGTCCATCATGCAGCATATAATTCACGTAACATGCATGTCATGCCGCATGATCGTCTAGGCCCTATGCGGCATGACATGTATGTTACGTGAATTAGACTCTAGGGACACCTTGAGGTGCGTGCAGGATTCAAAGTTCAAACCTAGGGCCCCCAGTCAGGTTGTCCAAACCACTGGGCTATCATAGCTTTACATTATACTTGTGACGTAATTGAACAGTATCCCAATGACAATTTTGACAAATCAATCTACTTGAAATTATGACACACATTTATATGACACAAACTGGATCATATTTTAGTATGCCGGCAGCAAATCAGTTGTCATTTCATTGACGTCCAACATATGAATGATTTCACACCTTCTAACTTGGATGTGGTTTCGCAAATGTAATTCATTCAGCTGTACTTCCCGCGTTTTGCATTGCGTTGACACATCACGCAATAAAAATATACTTAAGTAAGCACTTTGAAGAGTTCATCGACTCCCGTGGTCCAGGCTTCTACAGCAAAGGGGTAACCTCTAAAATGCCAAAAGTGTATCGATAATTACGAGTGCATACTTTGAATTAAAATAAAAAGATTTTATTGAAAAAAAAAGAATTCAATTATGTGCATTTTTACTCCGTTTCACACTAATAAATGGCAATCGTTAAGCCATGTCGGAGAACTTCGACTGATGTAGATGTGATCAGGTATCGCAAGAGGCGAGTGAGACCCGCCCTGCTTGGTGGTAGTGCTGAAGCCCGGATGGTCAGCTACCACCCTCCTGCTTGAATCACCCACCAAACAACTTGTCGTGTTCTGGCTGGAAGCCAGAATATTCAAAGCCAATCCTTCTTTGCTCAGCCTTCTTTCTTGGCCGGCAATTTCATCTACCTACTATACAAAAATGTGTCAAACCAATCTGTCGCGACGCAATTAAAACATTCATAACTTAGCAGACTTGGGCCGCTGGAAGATCTCTCAAGAGATCGACAGAAAAGATTCCACCTGACTAATTAATGTAGACTCTCGGGAAAAACTGATCACCAAACCGAGAAAGCAGCAACCCGATGCTACGTATCGGGTATCGATCGTCGCCAGCCCGCTCTGATTGACGGCGGAATGGACCGCGTGCGAACAACAGTTAACGACCACCTCGTACTGTGTAACTTTGCAATTACCTTGTGAACAAGATCACGACGATAGAATAATTATTTTGTTACGAATACCAATCGCACGCCCAGGTGCTCGGTTTCTTCTGAATGTAGATGGAACTTATGGATAATAGGTATATGGCGCCCTAAAACAATTTCAGCCGGAATTACAAACCTTCACATAATCACTAAGCTTCGCCGTGGCACAGGCGGTGTTGACACACAGATGAGACACATTTATGGCCAGATAAAAAACATTTTTTGTGTCACTTAAATGTCTGCTCATGAATATCGTCCTGCATACACGAAGATGGCAGCTTTCAGAGAATGGAGACGAATAGTCAGACGTGCCACAACCATGCAATGAGAACTACGGCCGTACTGCCAAGAGCTTAGCGACCAAGCACAAAATTATCTCTTCTGATATCAAGTTAACCCTGGCACAAAGTAGATAAGTAAAATCCTGGTAATATTTTCTCTCACACTAGGTTCCTACAGTGTACGCTACCGGGTTATTGACAGCTTTCTATGCCCACTAAAGCACAGAAGAAAGAACTACTTACGCTCATTAAATTTTGTGGTTATCGTTAACCTGGTACTCGTTTAACTCCCAACCGCACCCGAAGCACTTCTGCCATTGACAGAAGCAGAACTATAAGAGCTTTTATTCCGTATTTGAGGGGTATAAAAGCGAAACCATCTCAGTCCAAAACCGCACATTTTAAAGTGGGCATACCCAATTGTAGGTCTCGAAAGCTGCTATATTATACCTACATATCATAAACTGTCAGATGCAAACCCACCGGAACTCTACCTGAAATGCGCTTATAAATAGCGTTCCCATGCAAAACGCTAGTTACTATACAATTCTTACTAATATTACTATGGACATTAAGAAAAGAGTATTAAATTGCATTGTTCACATGTCCATATTGCCCATTCCCACGTAAATCACACCTGAGAGTTCCGATAAGATTCCATACAAAAATCATTATTTTCTCGTTTCTAGGCCATTTCCTATTTCTGTTTATGGTATTTCTACGCAATATGGCGAAAAGGTTATGCCTCATTATCGTGACGATATCGAGTTAGATCAGCTGACGGCTAAATCATATGACGTTGGTGATCTCTGGTGAGGCAACGATACTCCGGTATATAATAGCTCGCTCACGTCGGGCACCTTTAGATTTTCGATATTACAATAAATATCCTTGTAAGTCATTGACTTATTATTACTAATACGAGTAAGTCAATGTTGTACGAGTAAGTATAATTATGTTTATTATAGCTGATCTTTCAGATCTTTCGTTTACGCTTTTAATTTAAGAATTTATATCTAAACAAAATATTATTATTGTCGAGATGATTAGAATATAAATTTAACAGAATTATTCATAGTAAAATATATGGCAGAATAACGTTTATTGTTATAGTTACTATACTACAATAAAAGTACGATACCGATACATATTGGATATGGTTGGACACATAAATGTTTGCCCCGATCGGAAATTGGACCCTCGACTTCGCTCGGAAACTTGGCTACAGTGTCTTCAAGATACGTAGTACATTATTTTAGTGGTTGTTGAATCTGCGTCCGTCAGGCTCATGCAACTACATACGCTAATAACATATCCGTTTAAACGGACCTGTAAAACGGACGTTCTATGTGAACGCGCCGTTAAACTGCAAATTAAGGATGAAACGAACAGTCGCAGTCAGCAATCAGTTTAATATTGACAATGATAACCTGTGAAGAGAGTTCGACCTGTCTGTCAGTGATAGGTAAGTGATAAGAACACAGATTTGGTTTAATTCTGCGGCTTTAAATAATGGTTCTGATATCTTAGGAGTGATACTTTGATATTCCATTATATACCTACATCCTACATGACTTGGCAAGCTGCATAATCAAAGTATCTAAACTTTGTTTTACGGTTCGAATACGTCCCTGAACTTACAGTGTAATTACCTCAGATAAAATCAATTGTTCCCGTGGTGCAGCGAAACCTGTACCTATAAAATGAGCCCATAAAAAGGAAAATAAATGGAAGTGTCATTTGACTACGGTAGCCTAGGCGTGTTCCCACACTACAATCAGTGTGAAAGGGCTCCAGCCGGATCACGTTACGAGAAACTACTGAACTACGCTTCATTGCCTCCGCTTTTTAAACAATCACACTGGAAATGTCACTACTAAGATACGACTTTATTTGCTTTACGCAAATGCAATAGCTAACATTAATATTGGTACCAACCACTATTACTTGTAGGCTGATTTAAGTTGTCTATTTATAATGCGAGGTTTTTTGGGGTCATTACGGATTATGTTTTTCGAAAATTAGTGAGAGTGACCCATTACAAAACCAGGTAAAGAGGCCTATAAGTAGTTTCACACGACATATTTTTTCGTATTGACGGGAATGCATGGGATAGCAGATGGGCCGCCCGATGATAAGTGATCATCACTGCCCACGGAAATCTGTGGGTGTTTAACCCGCATGTCAAGCCCATCTAACTAAAATTTAACCAAATACAAATAAATCGCCATATAATATATAATTAAAAATGGATATACCTACCAAATGAGAATGCGTAGGAACATAACTACCTACGTAAATTTCAGCGGCAAACACAAAAATCTTCGAAACCTTTCTACGCAGAAATTTATCCTTTTCATTATTTTGACAGCTGCGCCGTAGACAAATTTTCCCGCAAAAGCCTTTATCTTTCAGGTTTAATTCGACGTCTAGTCTTTCAATCTCCGGCTTAAATCCGCGTCTATTTCAATCTTCCTAAGTTTGCCAATATAATCCTTTACACTTAGTGCCCTTAAACAAATGCTGCAATTTGCTGATAAGGTGCGCGTTGGTAATCCCTAGCCTTACGAAGTAGAAGACTGTTTCAGACTAAAATGAAATGCAGTCCAAAAATATCCCTTACTGCAATATTCTTTCTATTATATTCTCAGTCTATTTTTGTTTGGGCTATTTTTGTTAGCTGGTAGAGAATGCATTTAGCATTAAGTTCGCCATTTATACTGTAATATTTTATTGTGGTCAATAAAGTTTAGATAGATTTTTCATAAGTGTATTAACTAACTCATCCTGCCCTACTTATCTTTCTCAAACGCAGCCTTCGGAGGTGTAGATCGATTTCGTGAGCAGAAAAGAAAGAATATGTTTTTTAAGAGACGCTGAACACACTAAAAAAGCCTATTTTCATATATACCTAGGTAGATTTTTTATAAAAACTCATTCATATACTTAGTTCCAGTTACCATAATCTCTTGACGGGTTTTAGATAAAAATAGGTTAAATTGTAGACCGTAGAAATAAAGTAAGTAAACGGAAGCCGTGAGTTTGCTTTTTAAATGGCTTAACATTTCAACCGAAATACTTACATAAATATTTGACGGTGGACTTTATGAGAGTGGTAACTGGATGATGGTAGTGATGGTGGTAATCCTTAAAGAAGTTAAAACATTCTATGAAAGTACGAACGAAATAGTTAGCCTCAGGTCAACACTACTACCTATAAAATCGATTAAACTCAATAGTTCCCAATAGGCAGTATTAAATGAAAGTTGTGGCGCAGTTGTCAGTTCATTAAAATAATAACACGCAGATTGCAAAACCATATACGGGCGTCTAGATTAGGTACAGTTTAAGCACATATAGATTGAGAGCTACTGGCAATTTTTGGGTAGGTATTTGAGGCAAGCAGAAACCTTGTCTCATAGCTCTCCTACTAAACCCCAACTCGGAGCTGCAGACCTGGCTGCTGAGTAGCGGGGCATTATGGACCCCTACAATTTTAAAAATGTTATTTTTTTATTCCGAAAAAAATGTTTGAGGCAATATGCAATTTTTATAATGTTGTAGTTTAATGTTTAAAGAATAGAAAAAAAATAAGCCAGACGATTTAGTCGGGGCTTTGACATTGCCAGGCGCGTGCAAAAATTAAAAAAAAAAAGTTTAAAAAAAGTGTTTGAGGCAACTTGAAATTTTAATAGGGTGTAATTTATAGCTAAAAAATAAGATTCTCAAAAAGACAGATCATTTCGGTGGGGCTTTCTACCCGCCAGGTGATCTAACAAATCAGGGTAAAAAACGGTTTATCTCGATTTCTGGCAAAACTACAAGTCCGATGGAAAAAAGTTTAATGACAAAATTGTAGGTAATAAAAAGATCTATAATCTTTGTCTTGACACTTTTTTCACATAACCTCAAAATGTATGTGAAAAATTAAAAAAACCAAATTTTTGATTTTTTATTTTTATCTCTTCCAAAAATATTTTTTTTTTCACTAAATTTGGTGAAAACCTACCTATTTTTGTCTCAAACACACTGTAATTTTTTTGATTTAAAATATTTATTTTTGCACCTTATATTGACTTAATATCGAAAAAGCACCCTAATTTTTAATCTAAGTCTTCAATTCAATCAAAATTTCTTTTTTTTAAGTCGGTGAGCTTTTTATCGTTGACATTTCGACTTTCTGATGGTGTAAAAAATATACATTACTATGGTAAATTTTCTCAGAAATGTGCAAAATGTGCCTGATTTAGTCGCAGTAAAGGCGCATTTTCTGAGAAAATTTACCATAGTAATACTCGAATATATGTCGGAGATGGTAAATGGATGGTACGAATTAATCTGTGATACGCGTTAGTCGATGGTATTGTTTATCAATGGATCGGGACTCCCGATCCATTGATCAACGCGTGATCTTTGTTGAACGCGTTGTTAAAACGGAGCCAGACAGTGATCAGTGAATAAATGAGTTGTTTATGTGTTGGTCCGGACACTTGTCTTTTATTTGAAATCCTAATCTGAAGTCCTGGCATGAAACAATCCCACAATGGATGTTTGATGAAGAATACCTACTTGCATGAAAATACATGCTACACATAGTAAAATCGAGTGAAAACCCATACAAACACCCTGCCTACCTGATGCCGACATAATATATTTTTTTAACACCATCGGAAAGTTGATTTCAACGAACAAAAAGCCCACCGACTTAGAAAAAAAGAAATTTTGATTGAATTGAAGACAGATTGAAAATTAGGGTGCTTTTTCGATATTAAGTCAATATAAGGTGCAAAAATAAATATTTTAAATCAAAAAAATTACAGTGTGTTTGAGACAAAAATAGGTAGGTTTTCACCAAATTTAGTGAAAAAAAAATTATTTTTGGAAGAGATAAAAATAAAAAATCAAAATTTTGGTTTTTTTAATTTTTCACATACATTTTGAGGTTATGTGAAAAAAGTGTCAAGACAAAGATTATAGATCTTTTTATTACCTACAATTTTGTCATTAAACTTTTTTCCATCGGACTTGTAGTTTTGCCAGAAATCGAGATAAACCGTTTTTTACCCTGATTTGTTAGATCACCTGGCGGGTAGAAAGCCCCACCGAAATGATCTGTCTTTTTGAGAATCTTATTTTTTAGCTATAAATTACACCCTATTAAAATTTCAAGTTGCCTCAAACACTTTTTTTAAACTTTTTTTTTTTAATTTTTGCACGCGCCTGGCAATGTCAAAGCCCCGACTAAATCGTCTGGCTTATTTTTTTTCCCATTCTTGAAACATTAAACTACAACATTATAAAAATTGCATATTGCCTCAAACATTTTTTTTGGAATAAAAAAATAATATTTTTAAAATTATAGGGGTCCATAGTGCCCCGCTACTCAGAAGCCAGGTCTGCAGCTCCGAGTTGCGGTTTCGTAGGAGAGCTATCAGACAAGTTTTCAGCTTGCCTCAAATACCTACCCAAAAATTGCCAGTAGCTCTTGGACCATAGTACATTACACAAGGTTTTTAGAAAATCGAAAACGGAATGGTGTATTTTATGGTAGCTTCATCGCAACCCGATTATTTTCTATTTCCTTCAGATTATTTCGAAAATGTTGGAGATTTACGGCTACGGGCTATGTGGCTTATTCTTGTACATTTATATCTTCAACATTATTATGGACTAACGTAAACAAGTTAACGTCAAATTATTTATTTATTTTTACTATTTATGATAAGTGTTTTGTTTTTAGTTTTATTTTACTTTATTTTATTTCAAGTTGGTTAAAAATAAATAAATGCAACAGTTGTACAAATAGCCAACATCAAAACTCATTTTTGTAATTTTACGGTTCAAAGTTTTATTGCTATGCTTAATATAACAGGCACTCAGACTAATTCATCAACATTTCTAATGAGGGTTGTATAATAACATTAATTGAACGTTATTTTAATCATAAAACAAAATATTTTCTATGATTACATTTAATTAAATAAAAGTAAAATAATGAACATGAATAAAACGTGTTGATTTATTCTTGGCTGTATAGGTTTATTATCTTTGCTAATAAGAAAATAGTTGATAACAACAATGAAATGAACTAAACGTAAACGTCAAGACAAGTTGAATTGTCAAATTTGTCAATGAAAAATGTGAAAAGCGTGTAGTTTCCCCAAAATATAACTAATAAACATTGTTAATTTACATTTTAAAACTACGTATACAAACCATGTTAAATCAGTGACAAGTGATTGACAAACGCATATTATTCTATATCGATAGATTTCGATAAATCAAACCACAATGGCAAGGTCGCCCGCGGAAGATCCGCGATTCAGTGACATACAAAGCAACACATGGAAATATCCTCCAGATTCCAGTGATAACTGTACACCTGGCGGGATGGGCGAAAGAGTCCAGTCCCAAATGCAGCCCAACTCCAATATTGTTACAGATAACAACCTATACGGCGGTACTAACTTCGGTAACGATGTTTATATGAACAAATTGCCTTTCAACATGCAGACAAACGAATGTACGCCGAATAATGATGAAAAGCTTCAGTACAACGGAATGCCTACCATGCCCCGTGTGAATCGCCAAAATTACGGCAACGCTGTCTTGAATTTGGGCAATGGGCAAGTAGTTCGAGTGTTCTATGATGAAAATAATCAACAGCTTATTTTCCCAATGACTGGACAGTACGAGTTGTTCAGTCACAATCAAGGTTTGTGTGATGTTCCATTGCAGCCTCCTCAACCATCACACTTGTTTACTCTGAACCAGGAGTTTACCATGAATAACAACAGCATTTCTCATATACAGCCACCACCCATGGTCCAACCTATGATGCAGGCCAATGCTTTTAACCAAGACAATGGGAACAATCAAACCAATATACCAACTTCAAACTTTTTGAAGGAAGTTTTGGGTAATTGGGAACCCAACTCATCTGGGACGTACTCACCATTCGGTCAGAACTACCCATTAAATCATCCCGATACACCTAACATTCTATCTAATCCAGTAATAGAATCCACGATCGCACAAACAAAACTTGAAACATCTCCAAAGAGGAATGAAAACACTCCTCTTGCTGATACCAGTACTAAGAAACGAATAGTGGCAGAAGTAAAGCCTATGCGTCCATCATATTCAGATGTGTTGGCTAAAAATACCAGGAATAACCTTCAGCCAGATACAGCACAAAGGGCTAAGCCACAAACCAACGTGGAGCCGAAGATTTCAAACAAACCAAACATAAAACTTGAAAAGTCAACGGAAAAAGTAAAGCATCTTAAAGATGATATGAAACATAAAAGTGATAAGAAGCCTCAAGGCCACACTCATATATCATCAGGCAGCGAGTCCGGAGATATAAACACCGATGACAATGGCAAACAACAGAAGATGAGTAAGAAGACCAAAAATAAACGAAACAATATGTCTCGTAAGTGGTCTTCTCTTGATGACATCACTAATGAAGGGGACGTTGGCTACAATCAAGACAACGATAGTCAGTTTGTGTTCATCGAAAATCAAACGGAGAAGCCCATGAAGAAAGATAGAAAAGAGGGGAAACCCAAAAACATAGATAAAAATGCATCCCTCGACATAGAATTTGATATAGAGGAAGAAGACCAATCAGAGTTTGTTTATCGGGATGAGCAAACCGAAGTTATAAGGGCTAGGAAGAAGAAAGAAAATCGCACTTACCACAAGGTTCCCAAGCCTGCCCAGGATAAGAAGAAATCCAGTCAAAATAAAGTGAGAAGGAATAAACCAGGGTACTTGGGTCTTGCTCAGAACTACCTGGAGCACTGGGGTGGTGCTTCATGGAAGGCGCTTATCTGGTTCATGTACCTCTTGTCGGATATATGCGGAATGAGCATGCATCTTTCTTTTGACTTGTAAGTGTTATTAAAAAACATCAATATTGTGTGTTATACGAACACAATAATACAATTTGACATCATAATATTACATAATACTTTTCCTATGTTGTGATAAAAAGTAAAGCACAATAATATTCAGGCATTATGCCAGGGGCTCACTGCCAACTAAATTTCAAATTTACATGGTAATTTCCTGTTATTTCTTGTTGTAAAGTAAAACTGTGAAAATTGGTTCATGCGTGACTAATCTTTAGTTTCAATAGTTTTAAATACATCCAGCCACTGCAGTTTGAGTTAGTGAAATTTGAGAAATATAGTACGGAGGATTGCTTTCATTATATCTTTTAAATTTCTAATTTTGTAAATTGTACTGTAATATTTTATATTGTGATCAATAAAGTTTAAATAAATAAACAGCTGACCCAGCCGGGAATCAAACCTGGGACCCCTCGCTTCGCAGGCAGGACCACTACCACCTAGGCTACATGGCGTCATATCATCATAATCATAAAACAAACTCTTACTTATTGAGTTAGATACATACATAATTTTTTAAATGCACGCAAGGAACATGCAAGATTCAAACTCACGACTCCAGTTATGGGCATCCAGCATCCAAACATCTTGGCCACCACTGCCATGTATTTCCTCATTATAAATTATTACTAAGATACAATAAGCCCAGTAAATTAGTAAAAGGCTGTTTTAGCAATAATTATACCGGATACTATTAAAGTGATTTAATCCATTATCTCCATCAAACTGTTTCAGATGCACGTCCATATTCACTCAAACGTATGTTAGTTCTCAAGCCGTGTGGCGCAGCAGCAAGGACTGGCTATCTAAGCTTGGTGACAACAAGTACCTGATGTACATTGACAAAAAATTGGGACACACTCGCTACGGCTTTTGGAGGAAACTGAAATGGTTCAAAAAAGGTACAATTGTTGATGACTGTCGACTTTATTTCATGTTTTGACATTTAATTCATGACAATGAATATACAATGTATTTGTAACTAAAAAAGTACCTTCCAACACTTCTCCATCCAAAGTCTTTTATGTATGTAACAATTAAGATAACTTATTGTAGATAACTTAATGACTATTGTAATATGCGATATATTTTTTACTGATTAAATTCATGCCTGACTTCGTTATTATGCAATTTGGTACTAGACAATATTATCTTTTTCGTTTAATATACTCTTGATTTAATTTAATCCTTTGTTTACTTAGAATGTATACTCAGCACTCTATAACATAAACACTTCTTGCTACTGCTCTGTTGTTGCACAAATACCTATCTGTTATCTGTTAACACGCAAATAAAAATAGTATAATAAAATAGATTCTTGGGTTAGATAGATAAACTTTTTATTGTTAGCACACCAAAGAACGTAAACTTAAAGAAATTAAGCATACGAGAAGTGCAAAATAACAGGCCGGCCTTGTTACATAGCAATTTCTACTAGGCAACCCATCAAAGGATGTTAATACGCTTAGCCGAAAGGTTATATACAAAGTATATACAAAGTTAACAGAGATAAGTAGACACAAACCGTTACACACTTCATAAACATACCTTTGCAACAAAATTGATAAGTGGAAATGTTATTTCCACAGGTCATTTGGAGAGAGTGTAGAAGAAAAAAAGTTGTGTTCAGTGATCATAAGATGTTTTTGACGTGATAACGTCTTATAAATTGAAGAACACTGCCAGCGCGCATGAAAAGTGTCCCGTTCCGCCTGAGCGTGACGTCAGAACTAGAAGTTAGAATAGTTCTGCTACTGGAACGCCGTCACGCGAGCTTCGTCGAGAACTTTTACAATAACTCCCGCCCACTTATGTTCTTTATATTTTGTATGTTTCTTTATGGCGTTATCACATAAAACTTTCATCCGTAAACGGACTTTACAGATAACCGATTTTTTGTAAATAAAGTCGTATGTTATCAGATGCAGAAACGGATGCCGCACAAGACTCAACAAAGCTGAATGCCAATATACCGTTACCTGCCACCGGAGAAGAGGCAATGAGGAGGCTTCTCGCTTGTAAAGGAAAAGATGCTTACAGGTATTCAACATCTATTTTTTTTTAAGATCGCAGCACCACCCTTAAGAGGGGGTATAAAGCTAGGAAAAAATCAAATTTCACCCGCCCGTCTCAATGGAGCAACGGTACTGATAAATGGAACAGAGCATGTCAAAATCCTAGAGCTATAAAGATAAATGTATTTTATTTAAATAATTCGTAAATTATAGATTTGATTTAGAAATCGATCTACAAATCCCTCCGTGATACTAATTAGCATAATATATTAAAATATTGACTCAAAAACATGCACCATATTGAAAATAAATTGATTTTAGTTGAAAATTAGACCTAACTTTGTGATTTTTTTCTGTCGAGAAAATTTAATTTTTTTATGTTTTTGCTTCTTGCATTCACTCAATAATATGATGAAGTATAACTATGTTTTTCTTCAGCTTCTAGAAACTTGATCTACTACTGTAAAAATTGAATCTACGATTGCCAATTTTGCTTTATACCCCCTCTTAAGCTGGTTAGTTCTGTCAGCGGCGTTAGAACATTAGTTGGTTGGTTTATTAGTAAGTATGAGGACTGGGACAGGGACTGTTAGTGATAGTTAGTCCTGTTAGTTGTTGTAGGTAATAGTCCAGTTGCTATCCGTGAGGACTGAGATGGTCGCCTCTAGAAAGTGTAGCCGGCTCCACACCTTTCTAACCGGAACACAATTGCTGTTAAAACAATTATTACACAGTAGAAATGAAAAAAGTATAGCTGCAGATAAGTTATATAAAAATGGAAATTTGAGAGTAAAGAAAAGATTACAAATGAAAATGTGGAAAAGTAAGACCTATAAGGCAAAAGTATAGTACAATACTAAATTAGCATTAGTATCTGAAGGATACATCACTGACCTGTAATCTATTCATGCGTTCATTACACTTGATATATTATTAACAAAGTGATAATAATAATATTGCTATTGAAAACAATACAATGAACTCTTTATTTATTTTCATTGTGATAAAAGGTTACTATTTGTCGTATTTGGAATTTTAAATGCATGGGGACACATTGTACCTTTTGTGATAGTCAACAGGGTATCCAACAGGGTGTCCTGGGTTCTAATTTTTATTGGTATTAGTTAGAAAGTTTCAAACCGCATTTTATCAATCATTTAACATCGACAAGTAAAAAAAAACAAACAGACTAACATAGAACCTCCTCCGTTTTGAAGTCGGTTACAAATGAAAACATCAACAACATATTCGAAGTCAATTAAATACGGATTATATATAACTTAAAAGCTACTCGTCAAATCTCGCTTAAATTGAAATGGGACTACATCAACTATATGACAAGCTTTGGAATATAAAAAGAATCATCAACATCGATACACCCATTAAAAAGTTATGAGGTAACACACATAAAAAATACAGTTGAATTGAAAATCTGCTCCTTCTTTGTAGTTGGTTAAAAGCTAGAATAACAAAGGAGTATAGTACGCCCGACGGTTCTAGGCCAGTCTGAAGTTAGGCTTTCGGATATTGTGCGCAGGTACTTCAGAGAGAGATAGCGACACGAACACTGAGCGTGTGACTGAAACAAACAATGCTCAAAGTCACCCCGCGCGTCTTGCCATCATTTCGACCCTAAAATTGACTTCTGCGCAGCGATCCGAACAAAGTTCCGACCGGCCTAGAACCGCGGGCCGCACTATACGAGTGTGTAAACGTTTATTTATTCATCGATCATTACTCGCAGCATTCTCGGCGTAAGCACGACGTGTTCGGACGAGGAGATCAAGCGGTACTACCGGCGGCAGGCGTTCCTCGTCCACCCGGACAAGAACCAGCAGCCCGGCGCCGAGGAGGCGTTCAAGATATTGCAGCACGCGTTCGATCTTATCGGAGAACCGGTACGCTACACCTCTCGCTCGCCCCCGCTGCCCTCGTGTACTTTCCTCTCACTTTAACTATTACCAACGGACTATAAAGTGTCATTCTTCGCTGACTATTACTCATTCTTCCTTCAACTACTCTGTTATCTCTTATTCATTCTAGCCTCTCATTTCTAACCAATCCTAGTGCGAGGATACGAGTGTCTGAGCGTTTATTTATTTGAAAGGACATCTAGATTGGTCATTTTGAAGTAAAAACTTATATAGTATGGTTGTGTGTTGGAAGTCGATGTCACGGAAATGACGGGTAAAAGAAATGAAACGGAAACGAAAAGGACACAGACACATTTCAACGTGGGAGAAAATGAGATATGAACATTAGCAAGACTAGAGTTCGCTGCAGCGCTAAAATAATAGTTATTACATCTAACCAAACTATTTTTTGAACGTTTCACTTCTAGCACATGTGAATTGCACACATTTTGATTTTTTAATCCACTTCTGATGCTTTTGCTGATTTAAATTATTATGTATAATGAAACAGTGACAATTGTATCTCAGGAGCGTCGCGAGGTGTACGACCGGCGCGCGCTGGAGTCGCGGCACGCGGAGGCGGCGTGGGGCGAGCTCAGCCTGCTGCTGGCGCAGCTGCACGACAAGATGGAATTCGCCGCCAACACCATCCGGTAACCGCTGTGCCCCCTTTTTTTTGCGTCCAAGCAATTGCTCATGGACACCCTCGCACGAGGGAGGCAGTGAATGCTCTTGCATACCAACATCTGCATTGGTTATGTGGGACTCCTGTCCGTCTGCATTGGTTATGTGGGACTCCTGTCACGAGTATGAAGCCTCGTGCCTACCCGCTAAACACCGCCTTGGGGATGGCTTTGGCCCTGCGGCCACTAAGCCTTCAACGAGACCTCGCCTGGAGAGACGAGGTGCAACCGCTCGGTCCTTCCCGATGGTGGTGGATAAAAAAGGGGATAAACTGTTTTTTTTAGAAAATGGCGGGCGTAGCCGCGCGGGAATGCTCGTTCTATTCTAAATGGTACTAAGTACCCTGGCGCGCGGTGGTACTACCCCGGGTGAACTGTAGGCTATACTACCTATGAAGTATAATCGCGTGTGCGTTACAGCTGCACGAACTGCGGGCGGCGGCACAAGCGCGTGCTGACGGAGCGACCGTGCTACGCGGCGCGCTACTGCGTGCAGTGCAAGATCAGACACTCCGCCAAGGAGGTAACCTGTCGTTGTCGCATCGACGTCATTCATTTAATTTTATTCAATGTTATAATTATGTAAATATGTTTGTTACCTCAGAATTTTCGAGGTGAACCGATTTTGATGGTTCATTTTTATATTTAATGTTATTCTAAATTGGTCGCAGTTGTCATGGGCGGCAGCGGAAGGTGGTGCTGCAAGCTCGTTTGCTACCTTAATTCCATGAAAAAAAAATTGAAAGCTGGTGCTTCCCGCTTAAATTTGGTCCAGTCCTGACAAAGGCATCCATGAGAAAACCATAGAAGTCTTACATTTGCACTATTTTGAAGTCGGTTTTACCGGTTTTTACTTGGCAGGTTATGTAATTATTATCCCATGTACAAGAAATACTAAAGAAGAGTAAGAATTTAAAGTAGGTATAACAATGATTGGTTAGATTAGTCGGCCTCTACAACTACGTAATAGTATCATACAGTATTCCATCTTTATACAAACGGTCGGAACGCGAATCATACCTACGCGCCTCGGAGTTTAGTACACAACAGCCGCAGAAGCGCCATAGGGACGATCGAACGTGTGGGTTTGTAATCAGGAAACGTGCGATTTACCTACTCACTTACATTCACTACAACTAGAAAGTGGCGGCTCTAGCGCGCGCGGCTGTAGGCATTTATTTCAAAGACAGCGCCGAGTCACAATACTGTATGATACTATTACCGTGGCCAAAGTAATAATCGGCATCTCTAGTTTTAATGTATCGCAGGGCGACATCTGGGCGGAGTCGAGCATGCTCGGTCTGTTGGTGATGTACTACGCGTGCATGGACGGCGCCGTCTACCAGATAACGCAGTGGGCCAGCTGTCAGGTACATTATGATACAATATTAACCCGCGTCTGCTCGGCTTTGGGTACCCAGAGTGTACACATCCGAAGCAATTTGTTACATAATAATATACAGGGTGATTGTTACTAATAACAGTACGACTGTTATTTAAAATTCGACATTGGATGCATGTATGTAAGTGTAAGTAAAAGTGTAAGTGTAATTAAGTGGCCGCTTAAGTTCAAAACGACGCCAATTTTACCCAATGCCCTTTAGCATAAAGATAACTATCCTTGATTAATGGATTAGTTACTTTTTGTCCAGGATAATGGATTTGTTTGCGGGGCATGAGCTAATAGTATGAAAGTGGTATCTACTTGCCAAAGTGAATTCCATATAAATTAGTAATTAAATTTAAATGAATTTTAATGTAATAAAATTGATTATTATTATTGTTATTAAAATTGTTAATGTTTTGGTAAATTTTTACTTTTGTTAAGAGAGCCTGTCAGTTTCTGAAACGAAATAAATGATTCCATTATGAATGTGAATGCATAAAATATTACTTATTAATTTATAACTTGCGTGTCTGTCCGTGTGTGTGCAGAGGAAGAACCTGAAGCAGTTGCGGCCGGACTGTCACGTGGTGCAGTACCGCATCGTGCTCGGCAACCGCGCGCCCGCCGCCGCCGACGTTTCGCTCAAGACCGCCGCCGGGTAACGTAGCACGCCAATATCAACTCTATTCCTATAGTAGTGGTGCCTAATATTGTGTGTATGATCGTCCTTGTCACACTAAAATGAACTTTATTTCTATAGTCGTATGGTCGTTCCCAATATTGTTTTTATCTAAGATCGCTGGGCTTTGTAACACTAAAATTGAACTCTTTTCCTATGTATGTAAAACAGATCAGAGTATTTTTTAGCATGGAATGAAGTTGCGTCATTCAACCTATTAATGGCCCACTACTGAGCACGGGTTTCTCCTCATATTTGTGGAGGCCTAGAGCATACTACACCATGCTGCTCCAGTGCGGATGGGTGGAGGTGGATTGATGGATGTAACACACAATTTATATGTATATTCATTTTAATAAAGTCGCAGCGTACGCGGCGCGTTTTAGTTGCGTGGCCTCTTTTCTTTGACAACGTCTATTCGTACGTAGCGTATTCGTGGGTTGCAGTAGATGTAATCACATACATTTTCTTGCAAAGCTAAGTTAGACACGCGTGTATAACCTCTCAGTTGGTTCGCACCTTAAAAGAAAGCATTCTACTTCTTTACCAATATGACATCGTTTACATTTGACATTACAGACACGATCCAAACCTGGAGGAGTTTCTGAACACCCTGTATAACAAGTCGAGCGCGTCGGCCGCCGACGCCGCCGACAAGAAACGACGACCCAAGAAACCTAAAGCTTAAACCGCTAGATCTCACCCCCCCCCCCCTTGAACTCATCCCCTCTCTTCCAAACCCCCTCGCCCCTCACGCCCCTCTCGCCGTCAAACGCTTGGCGATCGCAACACTTTCAAACGTGCGTTCTTACGTCATTACAATCGATTACTTTGCAATCGCTGTTGCCGAAATATTCCAATTCTATTATTAAAACATTGAAAGTGGAAAAATGTGATTCAATATTGAATAAGGCAATGAAACAGCAGTTTCAACGTTTTACGATGGAAATACTCGTTTTAATTTGTACTTTTTATTTTGAATTGTAAAATAAATTATGTGATATGAGATGGATATGAGGCTTGTAAGTATTTCTGTTTCGATTAATGTAAATCTATTTAATATAATCGTTTATTTTATCTTACGAAATGTTATATTTGGTTAAAGATATCTTCAGTCTTATTGACATATTTTTTGTATATTGTCCTAATAAGTTTGTTCATTTCGTTCTTAATTTTTGTTACTCAAATAAATCATAAACTTATCGGTCTTTTATCCAACAAAAGTACGTGTAAAGAAGTGCGAAAGCCAAGCCACACCTCCCTTGGAGCGGTGTCTGTGGAACTAAGTTTTAAAATACCAATTAAATATCAAACATTCAAAAACAAGTTCCGCGTTCGCCTCTCCGTCGAAATAATTATAACTGTGAAAACATGCCTTTGATAATATAAACTATAAAATGTATATTTAATAAACACGATAAACTATTCTGTAAAGTTATACCTTTAATGTATTGACAGTAATGGTTGTTATGGACGATGCAGATGGTGATATTCAGAGTGAAATTTCGAATTTTCATTCCTGGTTTACGAAAACAGATATTAGGAACAGTTTAAAGGTTAAACAAAATATGTTGTTACGTTTAAATCGCTTACCAAATGCTCGTGTAAAATGGGAAATGATTTGAACGTGAACAGACGAAGCCTCGCGATGGGGGCACCGTAGACATTTCTCAAGTTGTATGAATTTTGTTAAAACAAAGCTTTATCAAAGCACTGTGTTTAGTGTTTGTCTGTAAAGGATTTTTTTAGTACTTTTGGTACCATTCGGGTAAATGTATAAATTGAATTCATCTAAAAATCATTGATATTTTAACCTCGACGTTTGAGTTTAAACTCATGTACTTCTAATTGTTAGAGGCCTGTTTTAAAAGCTATGTTCATACATAATTATCACGTATTGAATAGAAAAACTAGTTGAAACGTAGTTGAATAGAAAAACTTGAAATTGCTCGGTTGCTCACTTCCTGCATTGTGTAACAGGATGATAATTTGATATTTCCACTTTGGGTGACAATCAATTTATTCAATCATTTCTATTGCAATATATTTTAAGTCACGTGTATATTTAGTTATGTAAGAAGTATAATATGAACTTTCTACGAGCGTAAAACAAGTTTAAAACAAGCCATTTATTAACGAGAGCACTTGGTGTAATTATTTTTGGATATTCTCCTATATTTATACATCGGACAAAGTATACATGTGTATACGTGATTGTTTTGTTAACACTTGTAGGGATGTTTATAACTAATATACACTTGGCTTGATATACTCCAGATTATTATACGTTTGGGTATAACTTTAAATTGCGTATTGTATATTATTATCATACATAGTTTACAATTTATTGCACAGTCGTTCTTGCATATATTTTTGTGTTCAAAAAAGAAATTATTGTTACATTTTTTTAATAGCATCAATATATTGCATAAATTAAATACTCTATTTACTGAAAAGAATATTTACCAATAATAATTTATGTAAGAAAATTAAATTGTAGTATCTAAATTGTATCAAATCTATTATAATATTAATAACAATATAAACTTTAATTATGTATAATTATAATTATTATGAAATCGTCAATAGAAAATAGTTTCAATCTAACGAAAAATATTTTTACGTATCAATTAATTGTATAATTTAATGAAAATTGTTGTAATCCCCACTTATTCAATTTTAAGTACAAACACATTATATATAACATTGTCAATGCCCATTGCAATCAAAACTATCATGTCGGCCAAGCGCGAGGTTACATAAAATAAAAGCGAAAAATATTTTTTTTGTGTTAAAAGTTTTTTATGAGGAATTGAATTATTTGTATGTATTTGTTTGTCAGGCAACATAATGTTAATGAAATGTATATTATTTAGATAAACACATATAAGCATGTGCACATTTTGATTAATCGTTTGAAAAAAAAGCCGTAATTTACAGTCAATAATTAAATCGTATGCTACATCAAATGCGGGGTGTAAATGCTGTCTCTGCCCCTTACTGAGGATGTAGGGAAATTAATAAATCAAATGTAGGTAATTAACGTAGACGAGGAAGAGTATAAAACAATAGATGCCATCTATCTCACTCACACAAGAAAGGGAACAACTTACGCCAATGACACAAAAAACGGGACAGAAGTGAAGGTTTTTTTTTTCAAGGAAACACCGACCACACTGCGAAAAGACACCTAATGTTTGATTTTCCGTATTGAATGCATTCTAACAACTAGCTGAGGTAACACGAAGCGGGGTGACTGGCTAATTCAACGCTGTGATTGGCTAATTCAAGGCCACACGAAACGTTGGAAAGAAATAGATTAATTGAAGCAACGGGAAAGAATGAGACGGCACGAATTTATACCGGTACTATAAGCCAGATGTTTGACAGAAGCCATTCGCCTGTTATTAGGAGTCTATTGGCTGTGTGGTCGGAGCAAGGAAAGCACACGCTTTTGCTTACAAACAATATCGTCTGTATAGACGACATTACTATAATGAACGTTTCATGTGCCACATACAATTAATTGTACTTTCTCGTGCTATCTCATGTTGGCTACGTTCGCTAGATGTCTGTATTATATTCTACCCTATTTACAGATCAGTAACCAACGGGTTTAATGACAAAGGAAAATATCTTTTCTGCCTTTTAATTTTTTATTTTCTTGCATTTAAGATTAAAATTACAGCGCTTAACTGGTTGTTCTGTAACAGATTTAAGGAGTGCGCACATTACACCAACTCGACGTCAACTCCACTCCGACTCCACTCCGTTTCAACTCCGACGTTCCGTTCCGCGATCAACGCTTCATCGACGTCAACTCGACTCCGTCTCCACTCCGTTTCAACTCCGACGCTAGTTACATTACGTCATTGTGTCGGTCGACGCGTGGACTACTCGTCTACGGTGAGTCGTCAACGCTACGTCGACGCGTTGGTCTCGAAACGGAACGGTTATGGGTGTAGGGCGAGCAGTACAGGGCTTTTAAGTATAAGTTCGAAATTCAACCTTACCTTCAGAGATATAAAGCTCATAATTGAATATTAGCTTTGTCAAGGTTTTAGTCGCGTTGGCGTCGGTCGGTCGTGGAGTCGTTGTAATGTGCGCACTCCTTAAGACTACATAAACCCCTTGCGTTAAAATCTAAGCACACCCGTTAGAAAACTAGAAGATAGCTTACATAATTTGTACTGTGCGTACTTAATAATTTGTAAGTGTTTACGCATTGTTAGAATGAATGTCGTAAAATACGCACATTATTATCGACGGATCATGTCAAAGAATCCAATTGAAAATACTTCGCTGAATGGCTCGATGCTGTGTGACGTAAATAAATAAGGGGGATTTTAACTGCGCAATACGTCGTATTTATACGAAAAGGGAAAACAAATGTTTTAAATTATACTGTTTTTAATTGTGTTTTGACTAAAAAACTGAATTATTAAAATTTATTTATATAATGTACTAACGGAGAACCTTTTCAAGTACAAGTTGATGTAACATTGTTTTTAATTATTATTGATTCAATGATAATTGAGTGTACCAGAGGAAGTCTAAGAGTTTGTGATATAAAAGGGAAGGATGATAGTCCAGGGGCTACAATGCCGTATCGGTGATACGAAGCCCCCGACTTTAGGGACTCCAACGTGTGTAAGAAAATATTCTTGAAATATGTATTTTAGTGAGGGCTCCTTGACACATATTCTAGTTCCCTTTAGGGCAAACTTTGTCCCTGTGAAAGTAGGAATTATTAGAATGTGATAAAATTAGAGATATTAATCTACTCTTTCTCGTTTATTTCACCAATTTTTGGACCCATAGTACTGTTATACATAGCAACGTTTTATACTTAAACTACTAATTAACTTACTAATCGATAGAAACCAATCTATTTTCCCTCATTTTCATATCACCACGTCCTGTACGTTTATGGGGTATTTAGAAGGCGCGTGCTCGCAACGCGCTAGCCCGCGCCGCACGCTTGCTAAACACCCGGCGCGCGATCGTTGCACGAGCCATCCGTGTCGGTTATTTGGTATGGATCAAAAGTGTTTGTTCCGTGTAAACGAATAGGCTCGCGTACAAGTAGGCCTCCAGTTCGCGTCCGCGGACGAGCGGGGGTCGTTGGCCCGCGCCGTGTAAACAATAGACTCGCGTGCGGGCTGGCCCGAGCCCGCATCCACGAAGGGGCGCCCAGATGGCGGCGTGATAAGCGTGTTGCCTTTTGGTTATGGTGGGTTATGGAAACCATGTCACTATCATTAATTTTATGAAAGCGTAATATTATTAATGTTTAAAGAAATAATAAAATTAAACCACCATAACAAAATAGGACAACCAAACTGTTTGTCGTTGTACTCGTTCAGCGCCGGCCGGCCACTTAGCTCCCTTAGCGTCTTATGCGTGCGTCCCCGCAATCTAGCAACGTCCAATGTTCGCAATCGATGGTCAAGTCAAGACGCTTTTAAAATTTCCTTGTGCGCGCGCCCCCATACAGCCTCGCGCCCCTAGGTACGTGTCATAGTTTGCCTTAGGGATAATCTGACTGGGTAAAAGATTATTTTATTCTAAAATGTTATTATGGAAGATACACAACTCGTACCGAATAGTACAATGTATGCATTCGAATTTAATTAAATGAACCCGGCGCGTTTCGCCGACAATTTATTTTATGCGTAATTTTTTTTATTCTTATAAGTTAGCTTGTTACTGTTCGAATAAAATGTTTTAGTATAAATAGTCAAAAACTTCGTTTTTCCCGCGTTCGTTGATAAGTTTGCTGCGAGTCGACAACATGAGACTGTGGATAATAATTTTAAAATTATCCATAAGCACTTAATAATAAATAATGTTCATTAATAATAAAATGTTCTGTTGGCTTACTCCCGATCACGATTTGTTACGATGTTTCTCTTTCTTACGATTTCATTTTTCGATCGTGCGCTTGCTTCGATTTTAAAAATATCTACCAATTGAAGTTGTACCCTTACAATCGTGTCAGGAGTGAGCATAAATAATAAAGTAAGACTTCTAAATGTAGTATCGAGTGAAGTTGTCGGCTTATAGCAACTATAGTTTAAGCAGAGCACCGCCGGGTGACGCCGGACGGGCCTCACTGCCACATAGAGATTACGATAATCGTTTAATGTAAGTCTGGGAGCAGACCGCTGTCCCTGCGCTTCAGTTATGTGTCAGTAAACATGTGGAAATGCAACTCGAGGCTTTTTATTTAACCTTATTATTCCTTTATAAGATGGATCTTTACAAACATTCTCTTATTGCGCTATTGCTATAGGTACCTACTAATGCCTTATCGTAAGTGGTCTTGGAAGAAAGCGGCAATAAATTTTCAATTTTTTTCGTACCCACAATAACAGACAACACTTACTATGGCTACAACTATTCCATATTCCTTTATTCTTAAAATTACAATGTCGGTTTAAGTCATAGTTACTCCAAGGGTTTACTTATCTACTTTGTGTCCCAAGGGTTTCTGAAGTTGCACTCGCGTCTATGAGATTTCCTCACCCACCTCATAAAGAAATTACAAATAGGTATAATAAAAATTAAAAACCAGAGATACATATATTCAAACAAATTTAATTGATAGAATCACTCCATGTCATCGTTCCTGTCGGTGACGATGCAGTTCTCGTAGTTCCACTTGGGGAACATCCGCTTGTACAGATTGAGCAGCACAGTGTCCTGCGACTTCAGCTGACCGTCGAACACGCACTTCATGTGGCCGTGAGTACCTGACAGACATAACATCGTCACAACTATTACTTAACACGACACTTTCTTTGTATATTTACTCTGTTCTCTGTAACGGGACATATTTTTCTATCACAAACGGAACTTTTGTGACAGATCTGGACAATAGGCGTCTCGAATACGGGACGCCTGGCAACGCTATCTGCAAATCTACTATGCTCCGAAAAATTAACTTCAAAAAAATACATAAACTCATCTATATAATAAAAATGTAACTGGTTTATTTCTGTATTAAGGGTCATCATAGGGCCAATAGAAGCCAAAAATATTATGAGAATTTTTGTCGGTCTGTATTCATGTTTGTCCGCCTATCAAACAAAAACTATTGAATGAAATTTGATGCGGTTTTCGCAGATGTACTGCTGAAGGTCTGCTACCATCTATACTTAAGTAAGTAAAGCTTAGCGACAGTCAAAGATAATTTTAAAATACACGATACCTAAAGGTTCCTTGATGTGTCCGGTGCGACCGTATTTCGTTCTGAGCTTGCACGGTTTGAAGTACTGAATGTCTTCCCTATTGAAGAACATGAACCTTATAACTGCTGATTTCTTGTGCACCTGGGGAAAAATATTTCATTTAACTTCATTACACTACTAAATCAACAATTTAAGCTTTATTCCAATGTTCTGTGAATTACAATAAAATGTACCGAATAATATGTAATAATAATAATATGTTACGGTCCGAGTGGCGCAAGTTATAAGAGGCCCATGTCCAGCAGTGGACTATTAAAGGCCGATGGATGGTACCGAAAACGCGAATTAAAAACAACATAATATCCCTGTATGTAATGTTCACCTTGTATGGGTGTCCAGATAGGACAATCCTTTTGATCACTAATCTGTCCGGATTACAAGACAACAGAACACCAGATGCAACTAGCTGCAAATTTGTGTTTCTTTTTTCCTGAAAACAAAAAAAGTCTATTAGCAAACTCCAAAAAGAATTATTTTTTATGGAATTAAGATAGCAAATGAGTATGCAACACGACCCCACCGCTGCCGCCCATGACAGCTGTTACCGACACAGAACAAGACTCAAATGGGGACTAGGATGGTTAGTCCTGTTAGGAGACGGTGTTAGAACATTTAAAACATTGGAAAACTTATAACACCACTCTTTTTGTATGGGGGGGTTAAAAATAGTATGAGCCTTAAAGGCAACTACAATTTTTATTTGACTTATGGAATTAATAAAAATGTAACCTTACCTTAAAGCAAAGTACTGTAGATGGACTGAACTGAATGGGTGCATAAAATGATGCGACACATGTTGATGCGGGTTGGAAGAACCGCTCGTACTGAAATAAAAAATTTGATCTGTATTCGCTGTGTTAATTATATGAATATACTATTTCATAACAATCAATTCTTCAAAGTTTTTTACAACAGCACCCCTATTTTACCTTATGTTTACTCCCATTGGTGTGTTGACTGAAGATTGGATTAACTATGAATCTCCTGTAACCGACTTGAAATATGAGGCGCTCTTTACTCTTTATAGGCTCATCACTAGCGCCGGTTCTCTTCAATACAACGTTCATCAAGGACATCTTATGCTCGTGCGGCAGCAGACCAAATATTGATAGAGGGTTCTTGCCGTTGGCTGCATTAAAAACTTTCCAGAGATCCTGACGAACGCCTTTGACGTGGATTGTAATGTAAAATCCATGCTGAAAATGGAAACATTTCGTTTTGTCTAATCGTATCGTTAGTTGCATCCTGAAGCTAAGTTTACTAAGGTCGGATTTAATGCCTATTGACATTCTGTACCAGTATTTTAATGTACCTAAAATAACAACAAAAAAAATCATGCAGTTGCATTGCAAACTGTTTCTGCAACTAATGTGAATAATCAGTTTGCTTTTTATTTGTCTTTACAGTCACATCTTTTATGACATGGTTTTTGAAATTTGCTCAAAAACTGGCTGAACTACTAATAACTCAATGAAAGGAGAGACCAATCCCATAAAAGACCATAAATAACATTTGGTTAGAGGGTAATAGGTTTAAGCTACTAGTAGGTTAACAGGAGGGTAAAACCTTTTCACTCAATAGATGACTAGTGGCATGAAATCCCTAGATTTAAAAACAATCTGTCTTACCATGTTGATGAGACTATCTTCGAGTTCTTTGAATACTCTCCTCCTCGTGCGATCATAATTCTCGAACTGGAATATCCTAGCATAATCAGCAGGTAAGTTTTCTTTTGGGTCCCAAGCGGAAGTCCTAAATGATTCCAATCCTCTGTACCGCATAAATCTTTCTCTTGCAGGTACATCTTGAGGTGTATCCACTTCATCTGGAAACTGTTGGTCATCACGAGCAGCTGCTAACTTCTGCAGCATCTCATGTTCTTCAGCTGCATCAATTGTAGCATCATATTTATCATCAGTTGGACCAAGTTCCGATTCTGTAACTGATGCAAAGTCCTCATCCTGGTCATCTGCTTCTTTATCCGAGTTTTCCTCTTCACAGGACATAAATTCATCATTCTCATCAATATCTTCATCTTGACTTTCTCCACCAAAACCATCATCTTCAGCATCAGATTCTACAATCCAAGCTGCTTGGTAATCAGACCACCCTTTTGGAACTTTCTTGACTTTCTTTTTAGTCTCTAAATTAGATTGCCTTATCTCTTCATCTGTGGGCCAAGTTTGTTCAGCATCCATAGGATCAGGTATATTCTCAGTTTGAAGGCTCTCTTGCTTAGAGGGATCAGCAGTTTCCAGTATAGTTACTTTAGTAGTTTCAGCCTCCATTGTATCTGCTTTAGAATTTTCTCTACCCAAAATTAAAGGATGAGGATCATCTAAAGCATCAATTCTGACCATTTGGAAGTCTCCAAGTCCAGTAATATGTACTAATCCATTTACATTTAGTGGCATGCCTCTTAAGTATCCACTGACTTTGAGAGTTCCACTATCTCCTTCAGCATCAGGAACATATTCTATTTCTTCTGCTAACATATAAGGTCTCTTTTCTCTGTGATGAATTATGTTGCGTTTTTGACTTCCTATCCTTCGCAACAAATTTAATCCATCAGAACTCTTATCCAGTTGCATTACTTTTTCTTCTGGAAGCCACTTAGCTATTAGTTTCTGAACATTTTGCTTTTCACTAGTCCTTTTCTTAGGATGGACACCTTCAATATCCATAGCAACTACCACTGGAGTTGGCATCCCTTGTGCCATTGCCAAAGCCAAGACCTTTTCACCCCACTCATCAACTGGCTCATCGAGAGCTGAACTAACGAATAGTGCAGTGTCAGCAATTTTGAGTGCATCAAGGACAGCAAAATCATTATTAATATCTGGACATATGAACGAGAACCGTTGTTTGAAGTTTGGCAAGCTGAAAAATATAATAATAAATTAATTGAACTGTGATAAGTTAAATCTGTACAATTAACAAAGGAATGTAGCCTGGTTAAGTAATATAAAGGTTTGGATAACAAAATTCTAAGAAACAATGTGTCTGCATCAACTTTAAGATTTCAGTATTTTAATTCTAAAACAGGTCTGGTTTTTTAACACCCCTGTTTTAAACTGCTGCCCAAATAGTTATGGTTTGGTTTTACAATAGTAATTCCTTGACCAGTGGTTGGGAGTAGGGGGGCGATGGTTTCCTATAGAGAGGTTCCCATAGTACCTCTCCGCAAACAAAACTTGATGGAGACTCGTAGTTCGAAAAAGATTTCGAATTTTGAATTATTCGAGATGGTTGAGGAGTTACTCTTCTAAACCACTACCATAGTTATAATACATCTACTGTTTCTTCAACTTACCTAATGTGCAATACACCATTTGCAGACTGGCTGACCACTGCGCCCTCGTAGCAGGTCTTCAAAATAACTAGCGCCGATTGTACATCCAGTTGTGCGTTCAAGGGAACTACACATACTAGAAATGGAGGATTCCTTGTACCTCCGAGGGCACGTTTCTTCAACAATACTTCCTCCCGCTTATTCTTCCGAATTTGCAGAGCCTGATGACGCCGCTCATCCTTTTTAAGGATGTGGCGATTGCGGCGGACAAATTCCTTAACATTTACCTTACCTAAAATTAAAATTTAATTAGTGCGCAAACATTAATTATCGGAAATATGTAAGTTCAAAACAAACAAAACTTAACCTTTTACTGCTGTTGATATTCCACGCTTCGATCTATGGCGAGATTTATGAGCCTTATTGCTTTGTTTCAGGTTACCAGGTCGATGTGCCTGTTGCATTTTATAATAAATATTTTAGTTTCGTTGCTTGTTTACAAATAGGTTGCAGGCTAAATAACCATCACAATCAATGCAACATTTTATTCTTAGCAGTTAGCACTCCACTTATAACATTCCATTCAAGCCATTTACATTTACCACAGTTACCACACCACTAAAGTATACCAATACCATGCTGGTGCAGTGTTGCCAGATGGATTACACAATAATACGGTGCACAGTGGGTCAAAATTACCAGAAATACGGTGTTCTGCCAGCTTAAAGAAATACGGTAGAATTACGGTAGATTTTTTTGTCTACTTTACGGATTTTACTGTTTTCCTAGTGACAAAAAAACTAAAAAAGGAACATGCAAACAATATTTAATTAACTTTAATTAATTCTGATTCACTTTCAATAATTGACGACATGTTTTTGTATATAGAACCGTTCATTAAGGGCCGATTTCACCAACACAGGATTTACACTAGAGCAGGTTTCCCAGTATAACTTTACTCTGTCGATTTATGCGATGGTTAACTTCAAATTCGTTTCACCATATTATCTTACTCTCGCATAGTTACTCTGCGACTTTGAAATGCACCCAAGTAAAATAGACAGATTGCCGTATACTTGCGCAATAGCGCTGGGTATTCTTTTATTTATTCGAATAATACGTACCTGACAGTTGAGTTCACCGTGACTAGTGGCAGAGACAGTGATACTACTTATCTACGAATAGCAGTTTACTCGGTCGAAATCGGTTCTATATGATTTTACTTATTAAGATTAAAGAATACCATACTTTAATATAGAGATTTTAGCCCTAGGTTAAATGTTGATGAAACGTAAACTGAGCTTACTCGCGAGAAATTGACTACTTATCCCGGGAATAAGACTTATACGACATTGGTGAAATCGGCTCTTAATCCATTGATACAGAAGTTTGTGGTTCCATTTTCGTTGTTATATTGGCAGATTTGCAGGTGATATTACATTGACTTGTACAATTTTACACTTGACTGGCGGCGCTGCCGGCCATGCCATAGAGCAACTTTGTTGCCTGGATACTAGTTTCGGTTAAAGTTCGGAAAAATACGGTAACTTACATACACCGTAATTTATGACTACTGTAGGTGGCAGATCTTAAAATAAATTTCAAAAATACGGTAAATCTACCGTAATTACGGTGCATATGGCAACACTGTGCTGGTGTCACTGTCATGTCAATTATGTCATCGTTAGGTCAAATGCACAATGACATTGACAATTTTGTTTTGCATGACATTTAATTGACAAATTGACCACAGAGTAATAAAATTTAATGACATTCATAGTAAACGTTGTGAATTGTGATTGAATATTGAATTTATAAGTACCTACCTAAGTTCTTGTGTAGTTACATATTTATAATCATTTAATATCATAACATAGGTAACAATAATAAATAATAGTTAGGAACATTGGAATAAGGTGGCTTAATTATTTAGAATCATATCACTTAATTTTACGTTAGTTTATTTTACAATACCCTCAAATCATTTTACATTTTTCTGTATTAATACATAATTTTTACGTTGTTTTTGTCTAAACCGTCCTTCTTTGCAATAGTTAATATTATGAACTGTGTATTTCTCAAGTAAGTGAATTGTATTCTTTTTGAGAAATAAATGTCTTTAACCGTTAATTTTTAATACCTGTGAACTTCCATAGAAAGATTAATGGCTGACCAGATGTAATTTAAAACCACGATAGCTCTTTCATAATCAAATAATAATTTTCATGTACCTACTTATTATAATAAAAACTTATTATAATCTGTCAAGCTGCGTCGTAGACTATATAGGTATGCATAAAGCTGATTGTTCATAATCTGTTTGTCATTAATTTTTTAATAAACAGAAAAATAAAAAAAGCAATTAAAAGTGATTTTTATCCAGTCCAGTCTTGAAAAACCGAAAATAAAAGGTAGGTACGAATTATTTTGTTTATTTGTTTTAACTTAGAAAATCATTATTAGTTTAGAGAGACGTAAACAAACTAAAAAAGCCAGAGTTCTTGTTACTGTACATATTTTTGAAAATACCTACCTTTCCCTTTAAGCGTATAGGTAGGTTACTAAGTGAAATAATTCATAGTCTGTGAATCATTATAAGAAATGCTATGGTGTTGGCAACATTTTCCAGGCCAACATCACAGGTCACGTGACGTGACGTTGTGGACGTGTCATTTGTGGACGGCTCGCTGGCGGCGTTGCGCAGGTCATTTTCGTAAAAGTCTAGTTGGACTCATAATATTGAACAAAAGTTGAATGGTTTCCGTGAGATTGATCGGTTAATTGTATAGTTAGGATAGTTAAATCACAGTAAATCAAAATGGGAAGTGAGTATCGTGCATATTTATTTAATAAGTAGTGTAAATTATTCGACACGTATTACAAGATTTTTGGGAATACAACATTGAAATTTTGTTAATCTTGTGTTAAAACGTGTAAAATAATTGTAAATTTTATCTTTACAGTCAAATTCCTGGAAGTTATAAAGCCTTTTTGCAGTATACTGCCAGAAATAGCGAAACCAGAGCGAAAGGTAAGTTTAGTAGTTTGTGTATTTTATTGCTATTTTGTTCGCATTTACTGTTTTAAGTGTAAAAATGTCTTTTACAAGTTATATTCCAACTACTGCACATATTATTTACCTTTTTTCCTTCTTTTTAAAGTAAGTGAAAGTAAAATAACCTCTCTGTCGAAATGGACTCAGTAACTGTAAATGCTGGCTTTGTTGGCACTTTGTGAAATGTTTATGAATGAAACTTTTCTATTTCAGATCCAATTCAGGGAGAAAGTATTATGGACAGCAATAACATTATTTATTTTCTTAGTATGCTGCCAGGTAAGCATACTTAACAAGCATAATCCATATTCTGAAAAAATCCATATGTTTATAAATAAATTACGCGATCATAAAGATGTATCTCTGTACAATCATTACATTTAGTAAAGAAACTCCTTTAAAAAGTGAAAGTTACAATACGCAAGAAGAAAATTTTACTGATCAATATGAAATGTTGTCTGATAAGATAAATCATTCAATTTCACTAGAATTACTGTAGTTAAATTATTCTTACGTAAAATCTTTGTATAATCAACCTGTTATTCACTTCACTTTCTAAGTCTTTCAGAATGAGACTACATATTTGTAACATGTTAATTAAGAATTTAATTTTACACGCAATTGAGAACTTCAAGGAAAACTTTAAACTAGAAGAACTATAAATAAAACATAATATGCATATTACAAGCATTATCTAGCAGGGGCGTGGATCTTTTCTGATAAAAAATACCAGCCATAAGACTTTATAATAGTCCCATGCAAACATGGCATATAAAATCTATGCATTAAAAATAGTACATTACGATACGTGTGCGTAAAGTAGCTTATTATTGCACGGTGTGAAGTTAGCGCACGAGCGGAGCGAGTGCGCTAAACACTGTACAAATAATATAGCTACTTAACGCACGAGTGTCGTATACTATTTTATAGCACAAGTGACATAAACCCGCCTATACTCAAACATATAATTATTTACATGGAAATAAAAGAAAGGAAATGTTTACGAAGCTGTTGATGTTCTTAATTGATCACTGTCTGCTTTACCGACATGTCAAACGTCACTCAAAAGTATTATTAATTTGTCTGCTTTACCGACATGTCATACGTCATTCAAAAGTATTTATTGTTTAAAATATATTATAAAACTATATATCTCAAAACATTTTTGCATTGATTCCAGAGCATCAATAATTAAATTATAGGCATACATTTACTGAGATCATAATAAGAAACATTAAATGCGGGTTTAGGTTACCTAGCAACCTAAAGGTGTGTTCCGATATACACTAAACTACACTGCGAGTCCACTGTCCACTTGTCCAGTGCTCTTTGGTGAGAAATTCGTTCCGTTATGGATTTACAGTATACTGACGCAGTATCCTTGATAAATATTATGACGTCATAAACGTTGTCATTATTGTACTCGTAAGCACTGGTGTTTTCGAGGTAAGATGCTCTCAGTGCTTTGATCACATGATTAAAAGCGTCCAGAAATTTAAAAAAATGCTATTGATTATTATTATTGAATTATTGAATATTGTTTTACAAAGTGGCCGTTTTATTATGCGATTAATTCAATTGCCAAATTATTTTTCTTCTTAAACAGATCACTTGCATATTTAGGTATTACATAAATTGATGACAGTATACTTTACTGCGTGCCGTTTTACAAAATAACCAGTATATTAGTTACTGTTAGTTGTTATAGTATAGTATACTAAATTGACGTCACACCTTACAGTGCTCGCAGTGTATATCGGAACACACCCTTAAATATTCGTAACTACCTCCTAAATTTGTCATAAATTTGTCTGCTGCCAGATTCTAAGTCTCAATAGTGTAAGTGTCATCTTGTGCACGGTGTGAAGTTAGCATCATAACCCGTGCTATAATCGACTACTTTACGCACGGAAAAGCGTGGCATAAATGCGGGTTTAGGTCACAGTGTGCTATAAAAAGAATTAAAGTGTCCCTATATTTTTTCAAGTTATTTACACAATGAACAAACTTTGTAATTTTTGTCACATGTACAGCTAATGTAAAATAATTTTCATTGAATTTTATACTTGTTCAAATAAGGATATTCATTTCAGATTCCATTATTCGGTATAATGTCATCAGACAGTGCAGATCCCTTCTACTGGATCCGTGTAATCCTGGCCTCCAACAGAGGTACACTTATGGAGCTTGGAATTTCCCCAATCGTCACGTCAGGTCTAATCATGCAGCTGCTAGCCGGTGCAAAGATCATTGAAGTTGGTGACACAGCAAAAGACAGAGCATTGTTTAATGGAGCACAGAAATGTGAGTTAAAAACACAAACATATATTTTATTAATCTTTACTAATCTTTATATATATTCCGCGCAATATTCTTAATTTTTTCCAGTAATTAGGAGCTTTATACATCAAAATTTTAATGATAATTAGTACATTACTAATTAGCGTTAATTTAATGAATGCTTCTGAGTGCGGCAGTTAGAGAATACATTATTCCATTGCCAATGATAGATTTTTTCATGAATCTTGACTTGAATGATACTTATAAATTTTGAAGCAATAACCACAGTGTATGGGGCGTTAAGATGGCGTGCGGCTCGCGCAAAATTGCATGAGCCATCCTTAGTTGGTTTTTTTTTTGGGCCGGATTAAAAACGCGCGCGTCGTCGTCGGTTCTGCTCGCGCTAACCCGCAGCTAAACGCACTATTGCTCTAACATACATTGGCACATACATATATGGAAGTAAAAAAAATTAAACTTTCAAGAGACTTGTTATTGAGGTGAGGCGAGGTTGCACGAATTTATTCAAAGTGGCTCTAGACAGTCTAGACCAGGACTTCCCAACCAGTGGGGCACGCCCCCTTGGGGGGCGAAGAGAGATTTCAGGGGGGGCATAATGGGAACCTTACCATTGCCGGAAAAAAATATATTTAACGCACGTCTTGTATATATACTGTACCTATTTGAAATTCAAATAATTTTTTTTTTGGATACATTAGGGGGACATGAAAATATTATTTTTGGTTCGGGGAGGCTCGGCCAAGTAAGGCTTGGGAAACCCTGGTCTAGACTCTAGTCTTTGCCCGACTTCGATCAACTTTTCAAGCTCGAAGCCGCAGTATATTGGTCAATAGTTTGGTACAGTACAGGATGTCAATGTGGTGATGATATTGTTGCAGTGTTCGGCATGGTGATCACAGTGGGCCAGGCGATAGTGTACGTGATGACAGGCATGTACGGCGAGCCGAGCGAGATCGGCGCCGGTGTGTGCCTGCTCATCATCATCCAGCTGTTCGTGGCCGGTCTCATCGTGCTGCTGCTCGACGAGCTGCTGCAGAAGGGTGGGTGCTGTTGTGAGGCGTTGGGGTTGGGTTCTGCGGAAAGTAAAGGGTTCTTGGAAAGGCGTGGGGTTTTTAGGAAAAGTGTAGGGATTTTTGAATGGTGTGGGGTTCTTTGAATAGTATGGGTTACTTTGTTTTTCGAAAAGTATAGAGTTGAAATAAATTTTCGGTTTTTTAATACATAGAAGAGGTTAGTCGAAAGAATGGGGTTTTTATAAACTTAAGAGTTCTTTAAAGTTTTTTTTTGTTTTGAGTTCTTCATGTTCAAATAAGTCTAGCTTCACTTAAAATTAACGGTGAACAGCAATATATATATCGATATTATTGATTTATTCCAGGTTATGGTCTTGGCTCTGGTATTTCCCTGTTCATCGCCACGAATATTTGCGAAACTATCGTCTGGAAGGCGTTCTCTCCTGCTACCGTCAACACTGGTATGTGTTTATTTTCAATATTTGTCACAACTTTGTTGTAATATTTATGTCTAGTAAGCATGATCATCTTAGCGACAAATTCCCTTCAATAAATTAAAAAAAAAAAATTATAATCTGTATCTACAGACCGTTTAGTTAGTCAGTCAGTTTAGTTACGATATAAAATTTTGTAATTATTGATTTGGAAGCTTATTTCGGTTTGTACAAGAATACTTTTTCATTTTTTAGTATTTTTTGATATCAAACCAAACCCAAAAGACCAAAAGTCCAGATTGACTTTACCACTTAACGGTCCAATACTGAGTACAGGTTTCATTACTGACGAGGCCTAGAGCAGTAGACATTCAGATATTTTTTTTTATTTGTCATAAGTTAACGGTTGACTACACAATCACAGTAACTGACGTTACGTACAGTGACAGTTGATGATGATGTGTGTGTGTGTGTCAGGTCGCGGCACGGAGTTCGAGGGCGCGGTGATAGCGCTGTTCCACCTGCTGGCGACGCGGCCGGACAAGGTGCGCGCGCTGCGCGAGGCGTTCTACCGCCAGAACCTGCCCAACCTGATGAACCTGCTCGCCACCGTGCTCGTGTTCGCCATCGTCATATACTTCCAGGTACTACCACCGAGAGTGGATGCAACGGGAGATTTTTTTATCTCGTTACCATCCATGTCATATAATTTTTTTTTATTATGAATAAATTAATGCTTGACCACAATCCCACCTGATGGTAAGTGGCGATGAAGTCCAAGTCCATTTAGCATTCACTTTAAAATAATATATGTTGTGTAAAATTATAATCTCAAATTTCAGTATAATGTTGATGGTTAACTGTTTAATAAATATTCTCACACAAAAATCTGTATCCATTGTTAATACTTGTAGAGAAAACTTATTTTTTTTTAAAGTATCTTGAGTTTAATCCTATTCGAGAATAATGAAACACGTACCTACACAGTCCTGCGTTCGGCATAGTTAAAAGTTTACACGCGGTGGGAATACAGAAGCTAAATTTGATATGTAGTAAATGTTACAAATGCATTATAATTTATTAGAGAAATTGCAACTAAGTGTTTCCTTCTTCATAAAATACTTCTTCCATAAAAAAGCAACAGACTAAATACTAAGTAATGAATATTGTAATAGGCTTAAATGTACTTTACTGTAGTGTTATTAAAGTTGTGAATCTAATTTGCCAGGGCTTCCGAGTGGACCTGCCAATCAAGTCCGCCCGCTACCGCGGCCAGTATTCGTCGTACCCCATCAAGCTGTTCTACACCTCGAACATACCCATCATTCTGCAATCGGCCCTCGTCTCCAATCTTTACGTTATTTCTCAGGTGAGACATGGATTTATTACCTACTGTTTTATTGGCTCCTCTAACCCACTAGGACATACTCCACCACGCTGCTCCAGGGCGGATTGGTGGAGGGGTAATTGGCCAACCCGAGTGTCGGAAGTTATCAATGCCGCCAGAAGGCCTCCGACGTGGCCTAATGACTGCTATCTATCATTATTATCAATTATTAAATTTTGTCACTTATTTGTCAATTAAAGTGGATGAATATACTACATATTCATCCACTTTAATTTTCACCTTTTTATAGTGTTTAAATCCTACTAATATTATAAATGCGAAATATTGTGAGGATGTAATGTTTGTTACTCTTTCATGCAAAAACTACTGAATCGATTTTGATGAAACTTTACAATCTAGTATAAAATAAGGTAACTTTGTTTTAGTGATAGACTGTAAAAAAATAACTTTTATTTGAATCTCACACATATTCCCTATTATAGTTGTTGCGCTGTAGCATGGTACGGGTGATAGTTTCAGTAACATTTCGTTTCACTCTTGAAAGTTATCGCGATTTATAAATTATGACATATATTACATAGTAGTAGTAATATATGATTTTAAACTTAACTCATCGCGGATTGTACTCATTTTATTATGATACGGGTACTCACGATATGTATTGAAGCGTTTCAAAAAACATATCGTGAGTACCCGTATCATAATAAAATGAGTAGTAATATATGTAATAATAGTAGTAGTAGTAATATATGAAATCATTTATAACTGTAGTAAATTAATTTAAAATCAAACAGAATGTTCTACTTTCCAAATAACATCAAATTGAAAGAAAAATTAAGAAAAGTGTTATGCGTATAACGTAACGCATAGTACTACTGATGACAGATGTGAACGTCACACAGGCAACTGTCACCCGCACCATGCTACAGCGCACGTATATTACTGCCGACGGTTCTAGGCCGCTCTGAAGTTAGGCTTTCGGATATAGTGCGCAGGTATTGTACTTTAGAGAGAGATAGCGAGACGAACACTGAGCGCGTGACTGAAACAAACAATGCTCAAAGTGACACCCCGCGCGTCTTGCCACCATTTCGACCCTAAAATTGACTTCTGCGCAGCGATCCGAACAAAGTTCAGGGCGGCCTAGAACCGCCGGGCGTACTATACTATAACACGCAATCCCGTTGAACAGATGCTGGCGGTGAAGTTCAGCGGCAACTTCCTGGTGAACCTGCTGGGCGTGTGGGCGGACGTGGGCGGCGGCGGGCCCGCGCGCGCGTACCCAGTGGGCGGGCTCTGCTACTACTTCAGCCCGCCGGAGTCGCTGGCGCACATCGCGCAGGACCCCGTGCACGCGGTGCTCTACATCTTCTTCATGCTGGGCTCCTGCGCGTTCTTCTCCAAGACCTGGATCGACGTGTCCGGCTCGTCGGCTAAGGATGTGAGTGTTGTGATACTTTATTGGTGCTTTGGTCGAGGTCCGGTTAATTTTTATAGGAAATATGGATAGGTGGGAGTCTTAGCGTTGAACTCATCCTAGCGCCTGAAGTTTTCTACACTGGTGGCATATATACAAGTTCCGAACGTGAACAGTTGAGCTCGGCCACACCCCAGGCATACCACCTCGTCTGGCATACTCCCGTTGCTAAAAAATCATTCTCTTTTATATCTCTGAAGGAGAAATACATTATTATTTGGCTGGTAATGTGATTCTAGTTAAATGAATAGGTATTTATGTGCTATAATTGTTATATAATAATAGATGAAATGTTTGTTGAATTGTTGAATTACATATTGACTAAATATGGCTGCTAAACATTACTTTAGTTACCGATTACTTAACATGTTAATATTGAACCAGGTTGCGAAACAGCTGAAGGAACAGCAGATGGTGATGCGTGGTCACCGGGACAACTCGATGATCCACGAGCTCAACCGGTACATCCCGACCGCCGCGGCCTTCGGTGGCCTCTGTATCGGCGCGCTGTCGGTGCTGGCCGACTTCCTGGGCGCCATCGGCTCCGGGACCGGGATCCTCCTCGCCGTGACCATCATCTACCAGTACTTCGAGATATTCGTCAAGGAACAAGCCGAGATGGGGGGCATGAGCACCTTGCTATTCTAGACACTCTTATGCCGCGAATACACGGTTCTAGGGGAATTACCGTATTGAATCGGTTTTGGTGTGGGCGCTGGTTTGGTTTAGACACACAAGTCTCGTATTAAGTCGTGGCGTCGTTTCGTTGAATTCGATTTTTTTAAGTGATCTCAATTTTATTCATCTCCACAATGCAATGTTTACGTGTTAACTTTTCAAGTGAAAGTTCGTTATAAAAAATATACTCTGTATTCTAGTATTAACATGTTTTATATAGTTTAACACAAAAAGAAACAAAAGACCACTAAAGGTCGTAGGATAGTCGTGTGACGGCGCCATTTGCGAAGGTTGTGTATCTAGATTTACTTGTAATATATCGCTGGCTAGAACCGTGTATTCCCAGTATGCGCACCGGAAGCCGCGCGGCAGGGGGCCCGTACATCTACCACGATACATATCGCTCCTCTACTCGTTGAATCCCATATTCTGTTAGATGTAAGCGTTCTCCGCCGAATTTGTTTTTATTTTTTTTTATAATGTCGTAGGGTTGGCGCGGAACTCGGTGCGTCGTGTGTTTGACGTGTGGGTTATGTGCTATTTATATGAGAGGAACTTTATATAATAAAATAATTTACGAGAAGTACACGTGTTTGTTGTCTTTCCCTTTTTTTTAACGTTGGTTGATGTAAATAGTTTTTCAGAAAATATAACGTAACTAGATTACTGGTTATCATAGATTAGAAATAAATAGGTTATAGTTAAATAAATGGAATTGATTTTTGAAAGTAGTTTCTTTTATCGGAAGCCTTGGATAAATTGGTGTATTCCAAATAATTTTTCATATAAAATACACAATGGATACCTATTTATTCTATATACGAGTAAGATGCAGGCCTTCCATCATATTTTGGAAGGTAGGTATAGAGCCGGTTACACTTTTTAAAAAAAAAACTTATTTACAGCCGACCATTTCACTCCTCAAGGGTCGAAAAAAGTAACATCAACTAACAGGACTAATTATCACTAACAGTCCCTGTCCCAGTCCTCATACTTACAAACTAACCAACTAATGTTCTAACACCGTCACCTAACCGGACTAACTATCCCATAAGTCGGTCACAGTTGTCATGGGCGGCAGCGGAAGGTCGTTTGCTGCCTTAAATCAGCAGCGGAATCAAATTGAGATTGGACTAATCATATCCCCACCACATTTGTCGTTAATCTAAATTTACAAGTAAGACATACATTGTCTTCCTGCACGCGATGAATAAAAAGTTAACAACAATCTAAGATCTGTTGTTTTGCCAATTATAATAATTAGTTGTATCAATTACCGGTAGATTGACTTCATGGCGCGCAGAGTACTTCGTCTCATTATCACACGATTCAATGTTAGCTTATTATTCAATTACTAATTTTTTTATATTAAATAAGTGCTTGACTCAATGAATAATCCTTGCATTTTTGCGCGGTTCAATCGTACTGACTCACTATTTTGGTCCTATAACAGCACAAAGTTCATTACACATCAATAGGGGTTTTCAGAGTGCGAAAAAACAATATACGAATATATTTTTGTTATGCAACTTTATTCTCCTTACTAGACATGCAAGTACAAGGACAAAAACAATATTTACGGTTCACCACCAAAACCTATTCAAAATTTAGCGGCCGATACTTAAACAAAACCCTTCAATAAATGGTAACAAACGTATGTACAAATAACAGAATATAAAATGTCTAAACAAGTGAATAAGTAAGTAGTCACAGTGTATAATAAAGATCATTCGTAACTTAATTTAAATCCGGTCTAGTGTATTTAAAAAATAATGCATATTCCAGTGATCTCATACCATAAATTCATTCGAAACGCGTCAAAATTGTATAAGAGTATCTGAATGAATTAATTAATAGATGCTTCGGCTCATTGTCTAGCGCTGAGTGCGGCTCCTAGCTTTTGTTCGGATCGGCAGAGCGAGATTATCTTTCAACGCCCTTTGGTTGACGGTTTCGTATAGTAAAATTTATAGATAGCTAGTGCGAGATCTCCAAGTGATTAGAGGCGCCACTTGGCTGGTGGGTAGAAACGCTCCACTCTAGGGCCAGACCTTGCCAGCTAGCGCCTAGAGAGGCCGTTCCCTCGCTCTACCCTACATTGATATCCGAACACTGCACATAATGGTCACTCATCCCTACACTATTACAAACAATTAAGACACGAAAATAAATATTTTTATCAACCGTACCGCGGCCAGGCTCGAATCCAGGGACTCGCACTGCCAAATGGACTCTAAGATGTACGGTCTATGAAACCGCTCTTATAAAAAGCGAAAATATATCTGAATTTACTTTAATTCTGTCGTTCTTGTGAGCGACTGTTATTACACCTAAATTCAGATTCTAGAAGGACTAGACTAGTACGATAAGTGTACAACTAAAATTCATTCCAACGAGCTTCGAATGATTTTCAGCAATAGCATTTTTAATTCAACCGCTACAAAATAAATATAAAAGCCGGTATACATTACTTTTACAATATGAATACAAATCACATATATGGCACAACACAGAATATTTAGTTATGTATATCGCTAAACATCGAGAGGCACTTTGCATTATCGGAAATGTATTATTTATTGCTTTGCATTTGACCATTCTTTATAAGAACTTTCATCGAACCGGTTCCTCGAAGACCTTCGATCACTATTTTGCGTGGAAAATAACAAACATTAGCTTTTCCTAACGGTAAAGTTCCTTCCCGATTCAATTTTCCAGTACAAGCGTCGAAGTCGACCATTCCAGCTTCAAACTCCGCTATAATATTCTTAGGCTGCTAATACATTAGTTTACTTGGCAGTGTTCATCTATTATTATGTGTTATCACCAGAATAACTTCTTATTATAAAGTTGCAAGCAGTCTACAATCTGAAAAATATACATATTTCTCACTATGCAATACCTACATTAGACAAACCATTAAAGTTAATTTCACTGTAGTGGCTCTTACGATGTGGTTACATTTACGTCACTTGCATTGCACACGTCACTGTGATACCCATGTTTTGTGAATTCTGTTGCGAGGTTCATCCGTCTGAACATTTTTATACGAAAATAAATTATTTATGTCGCTACATTTTCGTTTACTTGTCCCTTATCTTAATGCCTTTGAGCGCCTAACGAGATATCGAACATCTGAACGAGACCACTTCATATTAGAAATATATAATATGAGATAAATAAAATACATACAACTGTAATTATCATCCAGTCCCGATTATTTAGGTATATTAAATAAAATAAAACTGGCTGTTAAAGTAAATAAAACTGGCGGAACTACGTAGTTTTTATAACTTGATTTCTTGCATCGCTTTTAAGACGAGCTGATGCAACAAAAACGAATCGCAAAGCAAAGTATATCTATATACCCCAACTTTTGTGACGCAATCTTTGAAATACACTAGTAATCATTATCGTGTACAGAAAATAATTATATTATTATCGTCGGACTGATGACCAAAACCACTTCGTATATTTACTTGCTTAAACTTTAAGCGACCATATAAGGTCTATAGCAACAAATATTGCTTAGAAACACATTTCAAGGCAGATGTTGACGCAAACGCGGCCTCCATACCCAAATAATAATGAACCCGCTGAAGAGTAGGTCACAAGCTTGCAAAATACAGTGATAAGCTAATGTTTTGTCCTTAAATAAGTACATGTAAATATTGATTTTGCAAGTTCTTAATTTAGTAGTATTAATGTATTTTATATCATATTTTAATTTTAATAATTATTATAAAATGATACTTCATAATCAAAGCATATTACTACTATGTTCCGTTAGGACATACTATCTTAACCGTGTATATAGATACTATATTAGGACTGTTACATGAGATAATGTATATGTGTGCCATATTATCACTGTGTTAATGTAAACAACCAAAAAAACTAAATGAAATCAGTATAATCAAGAAAACATTTATTTTAAACAACATATTTTTGAAAGGAAAAAATAAAACAAGGAATAACTAAAAATAACAGTGCCAATTGCTAATTACTAATAATATTTTGTCGAGGAAAGTCGGACATAAGCAAACTTGATTTTTTTTCGTTTTCCCAATAAGTTACCTAATATTAAAAGTGGTACATACAACCAACTCCATGTAAAAAGTGATAGTAAACTCAAGTCCAAAATTTAAAGTAAAGAAAAGATACTTCAAAAATTTCACTACGTACAAGCTTCTTAAAAGTTGACTGACCCGATTAAATAAAATATAAACTAAATAATATAACAACAAAAATCTATTTTAGCCGCCCCAAGCAACCGTCGGGGACCCTATGCGATAACTATGAACTAGGATTTTGCTAATTTATCTTTTATCATTTGTACATGCATATAATAGCACTTAATAGTTAGTCTACGAGCCAAACTTATAATAAATGGTAATTTAGAATATATCCGGGTTCGCCCCGTAGTCAAGTGGCGACGAATGTCAAAGTAAAATGCCTCCGCGCTTCCTGCCCGACCAAGCTAACTAGACCAACGAGTGCGACACGACGTGCGTTCGTCATAGTACCGTTAGCAGCAATTCGTTCACACTTGTTATGCTATTATTATTATTTGTATTGTTATTGTTTTTGTTGTCAGTCAATTTTTTTTGTGACCGCAATAATATGAATTCGGACAGACACACATCAGCCAACAAAAAATTCAATTTCATTAATTTTAATTAAATCAATTTCATTCAAGAAAATTTCATTACGAAAATCCGATATAAAGAAAGCCTTTATTGATACGGTGCTCGTTTTCATATTAACTTCAGTATTTTATGTGCACATATTAAAAAATTACATACTTAAAACAAATTAAATGCAGTCTAATTTAACACTTTTTTTCTATCTGTTTTAAATAATTTGGTCACGTTTGGCAGTCGCCTAGTTAGCTCGGTAAAGTAGCAAGTGTATTTCCCGAACTTTACATCGACGGCTCTCGTTTCGCAAGCGGTTTCGTAAATCGGGCGCGCGACAGTCAAACACTTCGCATATTCCGTTCACAATAAAATTTGCATGGAGCTTTCAAACGAAAGCATTGTCAACGCGTTCGGGCAAACCGTAACGAACTAAAAACAGTAATACAGCGATTCGTTTCTAAACGGATTTGCGAGTCATAAAGCGAGACGAAACTGTCGAAAATCACTTAACCCTTTGAACCAACCGAATTGAATCACGCAAAACTTAGTGTATTCAGTGTACAGCAATTTGGTTGAAACAATTTGGCTGCTTAGGCGACGGTTTCGATTTCCTCCTGGAGGGCGGGCGGTTGTTCGGGGGTCGGGATGGCTTTGGGCGGGATGCTTGCGTAGGGCAAGGTCTTCAGCTTCCGCGCCTCGCGTCTTTCCTTCTTCTGCTGCATGACGAGCCTGAGTTGTTCGAGCTTACACTTCGTTTTGGAGTTCTCCATGGCTAGGGTTTTGGCGGTGTCGCACTTCTTGCACGTCTCCTTCGCGGTGCAGGCGGGGCAGGGCGCCGGCGCCGGCTCCGGCGGGGCGGAGCCCTGCGTCTCCTCGTACAACGGGTGGCTGCAGAACACACACTTGTTCTCCATCGCGCCGATTGAACACGCGTGTTCCGCCTCTTTCTGGAATTATCAACAAAATTTTATTATTTTAGGTGTACTTAAATGCGTACACAAAACAACGGCACTCAAGGGCACGTTTTCACGTTTCTTATGCGAGAAAATAGCCGATAGTTACTCGCTTATTCACCGGCGGTGGGACAACTGCCTTACCATGTATAATATGTATGTATAAACTCTGAAATGAACCTCCCTAATAACCCTGGATAAGTTAAGAACTAGATAACTCAAATTATTTCCCTTGCTTTTCACCTTAGAGGTTCTAATGTGTATGTTTTTTAAATTTTATGTATTTAAAAAAGGGATACAGTCACTTTCATTACTCCTATTTAAGTTCAGCAGTATAATTCAGATTTTAAAATAAGAAATTCGCAAAAATCATGAAAAATACAAATGCGTTGCGATATGGTATTTAATTAAAAACAATCGTAATTGTAATTGATTGTTTTTAATTAAATACCATCTGCTATGCTATAATTCAACCAGTATCATTCATAGAAACATTAAAATATGGTATCATTTTGCAATGATACTAAAATATACCAAATTGTACTGTAAAATTTTATAATATCTCTTAAACATAACTTTGTATCACCATTTATACCATTTACACAGATTAGTAAATAATGAGATATCATAATCACTCCTAACCAAAAATAAAAATATCATTAACACACATGTCGTTAGGTTGTCTATGTATAAGTACCTATGTGTGTATATAGTATTATACCATGTATAAGTGTGTATAAACTATACACAGGAATCACTATACAGAAACATTTTTGTGTTTTTTTCAAAACATACTCTGTAGTTTTAATATGTATGCAATAAACTAATATTATGCAATATAACTAATTAACTGAAGCGCTCATAGCCCGGCGGCTTGCGTTGATCTCAAGTGATCGACAAAGTTACGCAACAGCGGACGCGGTCGGTAGTTGGATGGGTGACCGCTAGTGGCAAAAAATTCTTGAGCGCTTCCGTGCTTCGGAGGGCACGTAAAGCCGTCGGTCCCGGTTGTTATCATTTGGTAGCAGTCGTTAAGCCATGTCGGATACCTTCGGGCGGCTTAAAATTTCCGACACTTGGGTTGGCCACTAACCCCTCCACCAATCCGCACTGGAGCAGCGTGGTGGAGTATGCTCTAGGCCTCCTCAGGTATGAGGAGAGACCCGTGCTCAGTAGTGGGCCATTAATGGGTTGTAGCCAGTTGGCTACTTAGTTAATTAGTTAATTAACTAACCAATATTTATTGTTTAGTTGTAAGTAACTAAAGTAAATAAGATACATACCGGTGACAATGAAATGGCCGGCGTAGCGCACAGCAGGTCATTGAGTATGTGAATGATGGTAGATATGTCTCTCTTCGGTCGCCCGTATCTGGAAATGTTAACGGAATAAGGCACTTGCAAACAAATCAAATATTGTAGCATTATGCACCGTAATGATAAACATGCATAACTAGCCATAAATTGAAAAATATACAACCTACAAAATCATTAATTCTTATCTTAGAATACTTAAGTGATTACACTATAGATAAAACCTTTCTTTTTAATTTCGAAATTTCACTTTGTTGTGTCTATAAATCTAATATCATTTCCTAATCATGACTCTGTATTAATTTGATATCATGAATTAGAACAATTTTATATGAGAATAACATTTTAAAATTACACAGCATCTATAAAAAGAGTATGATCTATGTAAGTTCTTATCTAAGTAATAACCATTGACAACTTATTGATTAACAAGAGTCTAATAAAATAAGGAAAAATGGGGCATACCTGTCCTGTAGAGCAGGATTTAATGTTCCGGAAAAGGTCCCTGAATATATTCCTTTGCCATGATGCTTCATAGATTCTATCACAGCCCCAGGGCCAATTCTCTGCCGCACTGACTCCTCACCCGGTCTGAGATCAATCTTATTAGTAAGCACCTCTTTAGACAACTTTTTAAGTTTCTGTGTTAAATTTTTCGAGGCTTCTATTAGGGCCTTGGTGTCCACAGGTGGGGGGGGTACCTCCCTTTGCGTCTTTTTAGGCGCGTCTGGATGTCGGAATGGAATTTGTTTAGAGGTTGATGGTGTACTAATGTCATCGGTGTTTGTGACCGACTGCTGTACTGGCTTTCGAACTGTATTAGCAAAAGGATCACTTCTAGAGGTAGACGGTTGTGACGTATGGTCTTGCCGTATTTGCATTCTCTTTTTATGTTTATTGACAGACTGAATAAATGCTTTCTGTTTAGTTTGACCGATGGGATGCTTGAATTTGGAAGTTTTGTGAAGTAAATACTGAATTCGTTTACTCTTTAACGGCTCACTTAAACTTTGAAAGGATGGCAAAGTGCCGGCAGCAGACTCCTGACTTCCGTGGCTGGTAGTAGCCAAGTTTGAAATCTCCCTGTCCATCATCGATTCATCCTGTTCCTCAAATAAGCCCTTATCTACTGCACTGTTGAATAGATTCTCCATGGGGTATTCGTCAATGGTGCTCTCAGCAAGGAATGAACTTTGATCAGTGAAGTTATCACTGTCATCGCTGTGCATGTTATCTGGGGTGTGGGAAGACGTCGACGGACAAGGCTTGTCACACATGGCACTTGTAGATGGTAATGCTTCTTCGCAAAGCTTACTTTTAGATATTAAGTCTAACAGGGTACTTTTTACAGACTTAGCAAACATTTCTATTTCTCGTTCCTGTTTCTCTGTTGTTTTTGGATCAATTGGACTAGAGACCAGATTAGAAAGGGATTTTATAGGAGACTGTTCATTTCCAACAGAGGTCGCAGACACTTCGGATAGAGTACAGTTTGTGGAGTCACAAAACTCATCCTTTTCTGGTACATCAACCATTATTTTTTCCCCATATCTCTGTTCAGTCACAGACCGATACAAGTTATCAATTAGTTGTGAAGCATTTTCTAACATTTCTAGATTTTTTTGCCTCTCCTCTTTAAATTGTTTCTCGTCTATTTTCTCATTTTCTGGTTTCAAATTCTCTGTCTGTTGTATCTTCTGTATGGGCTGAGGGCTAGGGATTTCTTTGGAGTCACACTTTGTCCTGATCAATGTGGCATTTTTTGTTGGAGTAGAAGTCCTCAGAGAGCGGGAATTGGAAGAAGAATTGAGAGTAGAAAGCTGCAGTTGAATTAACATCATGTGGTCCCCCAATCTCATGGTCAGATTCAAGGGAGACTTTCCACTCAGGAAGTCATTGACTTGTGTGTCATTGAGGGACTCCAATGCCTGCATTACGGAATTTTCGGGTCTCTGGCTCTGAAAACGACCATTGGTAAAGATTAACATCAAACCCATTATCAAGTCTTATTGATTAATTGCATGTTATTATGAAACACGTGATTGTCATGGGGCATGAAATAAGAGATTTCGAAATAGCGTGACGTACGTACCAGGAGGCCCGTCTCGACGCTCGGAAGCAAAATGACTCGTGAGCCATCAAGCAAACCGTTTTCTTCGAGCGTCCCATCCCTCAGTTGTCTACAAACAAAAACATTTTGTCATTAAGCTAATCAAAAGACGCGGATGCGTCATCGTATCGACGCAACTTATTTCCGTGATACCTATGTTTAACAATAGAGGTTTGGCGTCCGACGCCTCCCGACTCACCTTTCGCGATGCAGGAGGCACAGTCGATCCTTTGATACCTTCAATTTCTTGGACACTAGCTTCTTCAAATGTTCCACGGTGTTTTTGATGTTCAAGCTGATAGAGAAATTACCTCCAGTCGTCGTTTGTATGTTTAGCGTTATGTCCGACGAATGGGGCGAGCCACACCCGTGCACTTCTGTACCGTGCGCACGTTCCATATTTTACACATAAATTACACTAAAAAATTTCGTATTAAATTTCAGTTCAACCACGCACAACTTATCTAAGATTACATTACACAGCTATTTTATTGCAGATAGAAATAAAAGGGTCACACGCTAGACCCCCAGATTTGATGTGGCCGTCAGTGTGACCAATCTCCATCGTCGATTTCCCGTTATTTTTTTTTTGCTTAACAGCTGATGCGAAGCGATGTTCACCCTGCGTTCCATTTCAGCTTTAATTGGATGGATAATTCATATTTCCACTTTAAAATTAATATGTTTTTAATAAACACTATACATAAAATGAAATAATGTTAAGCACTGAACATCTACATAGTTTTCAAAAACATCTTGTTTCTTCACTTTAGCCTGTAAAAATCTTAGTCTGTCTTTTATTTAACAAATCAATTCGTGGAATGAACCTCAAGTGTCAGTCAAATGTTACGTCATACGACGCTATTCGAAGCTTGACGCGGGAATTTTAAATGTAAGTAATTTAATTCGATTAATAATTTCATTAAATTCTTATTTTATTATCATTGTATGTATGTAGTTATGTGTTCTAAAAAAAATTTGCTCTTTAAAATGTTAATATTTTGTCATTTCGTCGGCGGCTTTTGACACTCTTAAGTGATAGGTCGATAATTGGATGGGTGACCGCTAGTGCCAAAATTTCTTCGATTCCGTGCTTCAGAGGGCGCGTAAAGTCGTCGGTTCCGATTGTTACCATTTGATAGCAGTCATAAGCCATGACGGATGCCTTCGGGCGGCTTGAAAAATTCCGACCCTTAGGTTGGCCACTAACCCCTCCACCAATCCGCACTGGAGCAGCGTGGTGGAGTATGCTCTAGGCCTCCTCAGGTATGAGGAGAGACCGGTGCTCAGTAGTACGCCATTAATGGGTTGAAGCCCGGCGTGGTACAAACATACTCATGTCAAAACAGTACTTACAGGTCTCTATTCTGAATCTGACTTAGAAAAGTCGCAGAAAGAAACACGGTTAGGTATAGTTGAGCTTTCAATATATTGCGCCTCACTCGTGAATGCGTTCGAATTTAGTCAGATATTTGAGTTTCTTTTGATAAGTGTAATAAGTGTTATATTCTGTAGTCAAAAGATGTGCGTATTTTTTTATATCGGATGCGTAGGTCACTAGCATCTAAGATGTAAAATTCTAATGGCTTTTTAAATTCCATATCATACTATATAGGGTACTGCATCTATTATACAAGTACTGTATAGCTAGGTACGCCAAAGTACGAGTATTTAACACAAATAATAGACCGGTTTGTCCTCAACCACCTTTATTTACCCAGCACCCACCATGTAAAACAACATAAACTTAACATGTATCACAGCAACATTCACAATGAATTACAACACATTTGTATCAATATGTTCAAAATTAACTTGTGTATGTCAATATATTATATTATGGGTACATTAAACGTAACTTTATAACATAATAGCAAATGTCATGTAAAAATCAAAATAAGATCTCTGCAAATACACAGTCATCATTCCACACTTACATTATGTTATAATATTTAGTATAATAAAATAAATCTGTATACCAAAAGTTAACCATTATATTATGTAAAGATATTATGTAAAATCAAGTACCCATAATACTTATTACAAGTCTCATTGAGCTAGTTTTAGAGCATAAATAGTTTGTCAGACAATGTTAAATGAAGGAACATAATGTATATAAAAAATATATGATAAAAATGATTTAACACATATTTACTTGGATACTTGTGGTATACAGATGATGAAATTAGATTAAGGCCATATTTACAGTTACTTCTATTGTAATACATATTTATTTATAACTTCATAATTTTATGCACCTTATATGTTGTAAAAAGATGTAAACGGGTTAAATAAATACTACGGTTGGCTGGCTTTAATTCAACCTGAGGACATCAATTCACAATTATTGCATATCATTATCCGATATTAAATATAGGTAACTTTGTACATTGTATCATACTTTCACACACTCAAAATAACTATTGCATTTAATGCATTTCCAGTATTTAAGAATACATTACGATTAAAAATATTGGAAGTATATGTAAACTTACATAACACCCATACTCAAGACTCATTTTAATACTTAAGTTTCAAGTAATAATTTTCATTGAATAGGAGTATTATTAGGAGATATAGAATCTATGTAAGCTACGTAAAAATACGCAGATAAAATGTACATTCAAATAGTATTCATAATAAGGACTATACATTTGTAGCAACCTCTAAACGATTTACTGAATGGTTGTATGTTATGCAAAAGGAAATTAATGAGACATACATACTTAAAATATAAATATTTATTACGCATGTACAAGAAAAATTATTCTCATTACAGTACGGTAACTACGTGTCATTTTCTAAAATCATTTAAATATTTAACAAACAAACTGTTGCTGTGGACAGAAGACTGATAAATATTTTAAAATAAATGTGTCACATTCAGAAAAATGGTAATGAGGCGCAAACAAATAAATAGTAACCGGAAAATAAACCCATGGAACCTACTGTTTGAATTTTATAAATTACTGGTCCCAAATTTTGTATCCCGAAAATATATAAGGTATTATGATCAACTGACACACGGGAATCGTTTATTTTATACAAAAAACGAGTTAATTCTCGACTATAGATGTAAAGCCAGTTTAAAATCAATTAATCCAAACTGTTTAAAACGAAAAAACCGTTTAAAACCGATTTTTTCGATTTAAAGCGGTTTGTGTTGACGACTATGTTATCTTAATTATAGTAGTTCAGGCCAGAAGTGAAAACTCAGTTTTGTCCAATAAGCCTAGTTAGGTTTTGAGACTTACTACTAATGCTACTGCTATCAAGGGAATTTTATTTGCACAAATATTTGCAAAAAAGGGAACACAAATATATAAGCAAACTAACCCAAAATATTGACTATTGTTTAAATTTTCCTATCCCCCGGAGTCTCTAGGACAAGTATAAAAAACAAAGCAAATTTCCCTTACGTGTGATAGCGGATACCTTATATTATAACTATTATAAGTCATTTAAAATATTATTATTTTTATATTATTTGCCTGCAGTCAACTGCACCAATCAGGAAAACGGCATGCATTAAAACTAATTTGTGGGTATTTTTCAATATAATTGAAAAGTAAGAAAATATACCTTATAATTTTAACGAATGCAGTTTACGCTTAGAAATAAGGCATGTTCGATTATTTATTACTTACATACATAGGCAAAACATTCGCGTGTTAGATTATTGCAATAATTTCCTCATCATATTGTTCATATTTATAAGTATAAAATAATTGACGATCCTCTTTTGTCTCATGTAAACTTATTTCACAAGTTAACATTTGTTCAATAGCATATTTAAATATATCACGCAACTTGTTCTTAAACACTAAACTATACAAAGGAATCAATATTTTACTTAAAAATTGATGATCACGTAGAAGCATTTAAAACTTCAAAATCATGAAATAAAAAAGTACATACATAATATTTCTCGACACCGATGACATTATTATATTATTAGCTAATATAATACAACACCCAGCAGAAAATATACGTAACCACCGTATATTCTAAATGGGCAGCAACAGATTATCGCGGTAATAGTATCATACAGTATTGTGACTCAGCCCTGTCCTTGAAATAAATTCCTACAGCCGCGCGCGCTAGGGCTGCCTCTTTCTAGTTGTAGTGAATACAACGTAGTCATAGACTATGATCCCACCTGATTCTTCTGACTTACGAATTATTCGTAGTCAAGCGGTAACTTATATTCAGTAAAAAAAAAAATGCGTAAAATTTCAAATTCAAAGTATGCGGTTGTAAACAGGGAGCGTGTGCCCCTAGGCATATCAGTAGTCCCTGGGTCGACATTTATCACTTAATTTTGCCATATTATTAACGAAACGAAAGAACTATATTAACGAAAAAACAATAATATATTTTGACACAATCATGACATTCATGACAATAGAATTAGATAACGATAATATTCATTCCCTATCACCGACCACACAGCCCATAGACAGGCGAATGTTCCTGTCAACACAACTGGCTTATATGTAATTCCAAAATAAATGTCAAACTATCGTGCCGTCTCATTCATTCCCGTTGCGTAAATAAATCTATTTCTTTCCAACGTTTCGTGTGGGCAATCACGGCGTTGCAAATATTTGCCGGAATGTATTCAATACGGAAAATCAAACATTAGGCGTCTATGGGCTGTGTGGTCGGTGTTCCCTATACATGCGTATGTGTGTTTAATTAATAGTATAGTTTAACTATTACTAAATATTCTAATGTGACTCGCGAAAAGTTCATTTTTAATGAACCTGTTTTAATGTTACGGTTATGTTTTTTTTAGTAACTCTCTGAAAGCTTGGAGAAAAAGTATTGGATTCATGCTCTGCCGGGTACATGCTACCCTTCACTACTACCGTAACAAAACTGACAATTAACTAAAATGACTAACTTATCCTTAAGCCCCTAAAAAGCAAATCTTAATGACACATTATTTTACTGTTTTACAGTTTGTAACTGCAGTAACATTCAAAATTATATTATTACTAGTAAATCCACCCTCGCTCCGCTTCGGGTACCCTAGTAAGTACCCACACTCGGATATTGCAAGGGGTTAAAGCTAGGGAAGGGGGGGTATTACCAAAAATCCTCTCCTAGTGCTCCCCTACACTCCCCAAGGAACATACATGCCAAATATCAGCTTCTTGCGTTCAGTACTTTCGGCTGTGCAATGTCTGTCAGTTGCTCAGTAACGGAAGAGTTTTATACATATTGATTGATTCATAAATAATTATTTTTGACTTATAATATGTTATTTAATGTTCTAGAGATTATTTTTTAATACTACAGGACTACAGTGTCAATATTTATCAAGAATGAGTATAGACTACATGAAAAACATTACCGAACTGTAAAATAGTACAATGTACGCAGTATGTTGTATTCATGGGATGTTGATTCATAGTTTTTGCACCCATAACATGTTATTGACAGACAAGACTCTGTGAAATATTAGTACTTATTGGCAAGCTATCACTTATCATTACAGAAGAAATAAATAGGTATTGCTGGCCCCGAGTGCCGTTCGGCCCGTCACTGTAACTAGAATGCTATAATTATTTATAATTATAGTTTATTGATTTTGCTTTACAATTCGATGGAGTAATAATTGTTATGCATACATTTAATACATTTTTACACACACACATCAAATGACCAAGATTCTCGAAATAAATGGCGAGTGGCAGGAATCCTAAATATGACCGAATAGCTCTCTCTTTGTATGTTCCTTATGCAGGGCCGTAATCAACGATTGCATCAAATGCGACTTTATATGTCAATCAATTATTGTCAATTATATGTCAATATCAATTTCAGCAAACTGTATGTTTACTAGGTAATACAAAAGCAGGAACCGATACTACGATAATGTACGATTTCGTGCTTTAAAATGCCTTTCTCAGCTTGAAGACAATCGTAATTATTACGTGTTAAAAACATACAAACTCACTGTTACTCCATCGAACTTAAACTCACGTAATCTATAGGGACTGATGTCATGAGACGTTATTATCTAATCATGGATCACGGATCACGCTCCATTCACCATGGATCACGGATCATGGATCACAGATCATGGATCACAGATCATGGATCATGGATCATGGATCACGGTGCACGTATCGCGGATCATAGATCACGAGCCGAACTCCTGCGTATCGCCGTCGATCTCCCCGAACACGTACCCGCCGCGGCCGTCCATCTGCAGGTAGTGGTCGTGGTGCTTCCACAGCGACTTGCGGTGCGACACCGTGAACAGCGATATGCCCATCTGTGGGAACGATGGCCATTGTATTCATACATGGACATGTAAGTTGGACAACTTAGGCCCGATTTATACAAGCGCAGAGTCGAAGCGCAGCGAAGCGTTAATCACGATCACAGTGAAAAGTAAATTCAATCTTCAAATAAATATCCCTTCCAGTAAATTTCAACAACATAATGCACATATTGATCTCAACATAATTATTAGAAGAAATTAATGTCTGCGCGTGATCAGTGCCGTAAGAATGATCCCACTTTTACATGTTCGCTTCGCTGTTTTGACACTGATTTACAATGCGTTGACAGATACATTCAGATACATGTCAGATGAATTAGTCATGCCAAATATCGTGAGCATTTCCGTACCTCGTTACCAGGCAGTCATAAAGATACATAAATCAATTATAAATTTATAATAATTGCCATAGTCACCTCTCTACAGTACTGGTACATCTGGCCCTCAACGTCGACCGACACGGCGCTCGTGCACTCGTCCAGGATGGCGAACTGCGGCTCGTGATAGAACAGACGCGCCATCTGCAATACACAATATTAAACATAAATTAACAATAGTAGCAATATTACGAATCTTTATCATTATTGTAATTATTCCAAGCCGGCTCCACTCACCGCGATCCTCTGCTTCTCCCCGCCGGAGAGCACGTCCATCCAATCCTCCACGCTGTCCCAGCCGCCCTCGCGCTGCGTCAGGTACGACAGCTGGACAATCTCCAGGAACCGGTTCAGCTCTTCGTCGGTGCGGCCCCGACGCAACATCTCCTCGCGGGTTTGCGGGTAGATCACCTACACATGTTTGTCGATTAGTTCGGGTAACAGTTTATGACTATAGCGCTGGATAAGATAAAGGCATACCCAAGAAAGAAATCGGTAATTATCACCTTTTCACCTGAGCTCCTGCAAAGCTATAGGCTAGATTTTCGAAAAAAAAATTTTTTTTTGATAGATCGTAAGAAACAATATTTTTTTTCCTTTTGGAATCCTAAAATAAAATCACGGAACATTCAGGGAACATGACAAAATTATAATAAAGGGCTCCAAAATATTTCCGCACTGTATCAAATATGTGTGCTCAGCGATGGGAGGAATAGGCGATCAAAAACAACACTGGACCATCATCACTACAAGTCCATCAATAGAACCTAACCCAAGCCTCACCTGATCCCTGAAGGTGCCGAGCGTCATGTACGGCCGCTGCGGCACGTAGAACAGCTTGCCCCGCGGCGGCTTGGTGAGCGTGCCGCCGAATATCGGCCACAGCTCGCCGAGCATGCGGAACATGGACGACTTGCCGCACCCGTTCGGCCCGCACACCAGCACGTTTATGCCGGACCTGGGGAGACATTTTTGAAACAAAGTTTGCTATCGGCTTTGCGTATGAATTTCCAAAAATCCTCTCTTAGTGCTCCCCTACCCTCCCCAACGAACATACATGCCACATTTCAGTTTTTTGCGTTCAGTAGTTTCGGCTGTGCATTGTCTGTCAGTCACTCAATAACGGAAGAGTTTTAAGGTTGATTCAAACAGCCGACGGGGCGGGACGGGTCGTGTCGCCTTTGTACTGCGCTCGACGTGACGCGTCGCGCTCGGCGGGTCGACACGTCGCGCGCAGTACAAATGCGACGCGACCCGTCCCGCCCCGTCGGCTGTTTGAATCAACCTTTATATACCGGGTGTAATCGTTAAGTGTGCACAGGCGATTATTCCGTAACTATTACAGATATCAAAAAAGCTTTAAACTGATATCGAAAGCACTTTACCTAATGAGTAAAATTACAATAATAATTTATTAAAATAAAAACGAGAAATATCCAAAAAAATTACATTAAGCTCTCCCATACATTTAGTATGAGATGATAGAAAGGTTTTACTTTCTTTATTTAAAGTGGAATAGTATCTACTCATTTTACCCTTATCATTTTATAATTATGTATGATATATATGATATTGATGAATTTCAAGTAGATACACACGTGTAGATTAATTATCTTACCATTTCAAATTAATAATAAACCTTGTTTCAATATTGTATTGATTTGAACTGGCTGAAAGGCAACATACTAAATAAAAACAAAAAAAAAGAAAGATAGTCTTTGGTGTTCGTTCTAAATTCAAATTCTTTATCGCGGGAGTAGGTACCTACTATTCCACTTTAAATAAAGAAAGTAAAACCTTTCTATCATCTCATACTAAATGTATGGGAGAGCTTAATGTAATTTTTTTGGATATTTCTCGTTTTATTTTTAATAAATTATTATTGTCATTTTACTCATTAGGTAAAGTGCTTTCGATATCAGTTTAAAGTTTTTTGATATCTGTAATAGTTACGGAATAATCGCCTGTGCACACTTAACGATTACACCCTGTATACAAGGCGATTCGTAAGACACTTGCGATATTAATAGGGAGTACTCAGTATGCGATTCTCTTTCCAAATATCTAATAAGGGTGCTTAAAGTTTGACGTAATTATTCATTACAAACCGATAATGTAGACACACTGACCGCGCGATATAAACAGTCATTAACCCGGCCGCTGAGCCGCCGGCGGGTCGGTCGTACCTACACAGCTGTGCGCCATACATTCCGTGTATCTTTAGATAATTTTGATTGCCATTTTTGAAATATTTATCGTGTAGAATTTTGACTTTATATTTTTAATCATTATCTATGACCATGTTCTTTCATGTCCCCGAGTAGGTATGTCAAGTAAATTCAATATCATCCTGTATAGATTGGTAGCACGGCACTAACTTGACTTCGAAGGTGAGCTCCTGGATGAGCACGTCGCCGTTGGGCGTGACCAGCGGCACCTTGTCGAACCTGATGAGCTTGTCCTGGTACACGATGCGGCCCGCGCCCGGGGTCAGGGCCATCGGAGGACTACCTGTGACGTCAGCAACACAACATTTATTTGTACTGGTTCAATACGTTTTTCAGTTACTTTTTGAAATACAACATTTTCATGGCTTGTTATTGAGATTCGCAAAACTATTTATTTATAGAATAGTATAGTATAATATTTCTGATTATCCTATTAATATTATAAATGCGAAAGTTTTTTGGATGTATGAATGTTTGTTATTCTTTCACGCAAAAACTACCGAATGGATTTTGCTGAAACTTTACAATAATATAGCTTACACATCAGAATTACACATAGGATATAATTTATAAAGATATAGTGTGAATTATCCAAAATATATAACTAAATCTTTGCAAACCGAAGGAATAAGTTTCCGAAGCGAAGCTAGGGCGTTTCGTTAGTATTACTATAATACCAATCTATTACAATGAAAGCTACTCGCGAATACGTTTCAAGTTAAATTAACGGTCGTATTTAACGACGAAGCCTCACACGTTTGCGTTTACGTTCACGGCAATTTTTCGTAACGCAGAAAACCTTCATTACTGTAGAAAAAGGGCTGACCGCGTTGTGATCGCTCATAGGAACGTGCCCGTACTGTACGGCGACCGTCCGCTCACCATTCGCCGCGTGCCCGGCGCGCTCGACCATCGTCCGCGTGTAGTTGCCCGCGTTCACGTCCGCGAGCACGCGCCGCAGCTGCGTGACGCGCGCCGTCAGCCCCGCCAGCCGGCTCAGCTCGCGCCCGGACAGCACCAGCCGCCCGATGCCCTCCGCCATCTTCACCAGCATGCGCCCGTACGTGTAGTAGTGCTGCGGACGGCCAACGCCACGGCAATACTTAGAATAATAACGCTATAGAAAGACAAGTCTTCATACAAGCGCTCTGTCTAATGTGAAGCACTAAACCGAAACTTTCCCGAAAGCGGGGAATCATTCGGCTGCGGATAATCATATGTTTTTAGCAATAATACATAAATAGCTTTTCAGATATTTTGTGACACAATTTAACTGGACAAATCGTCATAATTCTCTTTTTTTCGCGAGACACGTTTGGCGTGCGTTGACATGAGCTGCCCGGTGTTTGGAGTCATTTCTGACTCCAATTTAGGTGCTTCAAAACGGCCGCGCGGACTTCGTTTCTATAGTGTAATTATTCTAAGCGGTAATAGTATCATACATTATTGTGACTCACACCCACTCACATTCACTACAACTAGAACGAGGCGGCCCTAGCGCGCGCGGCTGTAGGCATTTATTTCAAGGACAGAGCCGAATCACAATACTGTATGATATTATTACCGTGGTTAACACACTCACGCCCCCGCACTAGGATTTTGTGTCGCGGGTATAGACACCTCAATGGTTGACAAGTTTCCGTTAGTCGACAATAATAGAGAGAGACAGACAGTGGCTCACCCTGAACCTGTCCTGCTCCGTGCCGGCGGTGAGCAGGTTGTGGTCCATCACGAAGAACGGCCTCGACACGGCGTAGAAGCCGACCGTGATCGCGATATCTGAAACACAACGTTATTGTTATGACGACATTAAACTTCTTTCTTCTTTTATGTGTAATCCGTGACGTTGACTACGTGACGTCAACGCTGACGTTGTTGTTCACGTGGGGTTTTATACTTAAATTCATACTTGAAATAATACTTTCAAAATAGATATTGACGACCCGTGAAACTGTCTAAAACTTTCCTCGCATACTTTTTAGCTTTATTGAATTTTTGTTTTACACACTATTTTATTTTAAATCGAAATAATTTCAAAAAAAATCTCAGAATCAGTCAAAAGATTCAACAGTATACCTACTAGGAGCATAATTATGGTGTGTAGTGCAATCGAAGCTTCATAAGGTGTTTACTTGTTGCAATCAAAATTAAACCGTGGTGTAATGATTTTAGTGTTTAAACTACCTTGTTAACGTTTCTATTCTCGCGATGGTTGTGACTGGGACATTTTTTTCGCGATTTTAGTATGAGACCCGACGTCTATAGTAATAATGAGTCAATGGATTTACTGTAGTACTGTAGGGACTGAATCCCTACCACTAGAGACCTCCGAATGTCCGACACACAGTTATTGGTTCCATTAAAAATGTAAGACAACACTTACATTTAGCGACGATGTTGTCAATGAAGCCCATGCCGACGCGGAAGTTCAGGAAGCTGCGCAGATGCCGCGTCAGCTTGTAGAAGCTGGCCAGGATGGTCAGCTGTTCACGGTTGTTGCCCTGGTGACGTACATCGCAATGCTTTAGTATACTTTTACAAAGTCCCGTCTGCAACTACATTATAAGTAAAATGTATTGTAGCACAGTACCGAAGGGCGTGGTCCTGAAGCAATATCGGGTTGTGCGGCGGGTTGACATCCCGCGTACGGAAAAACCAATTGTTACGAACGATATACGATCCGATCCCGAGCTTCGAGCTAATTAATCGTTGGAAATAAATCGCACAAACTCAAACTGCACACTTATGAACGTCATTTTTGCATTTACCATCGTTTTGCAAAGATGATATATTAAATATTGACTTTTAAATTTTAAATCTTGGACAAGAGACTTGCACAAGACCGAGAAGGTGGAGAGCTCTCGTATCAGAGGCTAAAATTCATATTGGTTCCCTGCGCCAAAAGAGTGCGTACTTACTTGATAGAAGGCGATTTCTTCAGAGTTTGTTATGAGCCTAGAGTTGACGTATCTGAATTCTCCCTCCAACTTCTGTTCGTGCACAGTCATGCGCGCTGGAAAACATAACATACTACTTTGTTTTAACAAAATACGACAAGAGAATTCACTACAAGTGCTCATTAAATGTTGACAACAACAGTATAGGCATGAACAAGAATATAACAAAAATCCCTTAGTTTAGTTATTAGTTTGTCAACTGACTTTTTTATTTTTATTTTAGTACATTTATTTCGACGAACTTTAGCATTAAAAAAACCGGTCATTTGCGAGTCGAACTCGCACACGTAGGGTTCCGTACCACTGAGCGATATAAACATCCATTACAAGAAAATGACAAATGAATGCCGAACATTTTTCCAAAGTGTACTGTTAACAGTGCACGTTGAAATTGAAACAATTGATATTTTCGCGCATACATTTCATGGTAGCCGTGGCCCGGTGGTGGCTTGATTACGAAGGCGTGACTTGGAGCCTCAGAAATATATTTTTTAATTTAGTTTTTTTTTAATATAAATACTTAATTTCTTTTTTGAAAAACTTTTTTTTACTATTACATTTTTTTTGTTAATTATTATTTTGGTACCCTAATAATATAATATAATGACCAGCACAAGATTGAAGTTAAATATGATAGTTGTAGCATATAATTACCAGTTGGCCTTCTCAAGTACGTCAAAAAAATTCCAGATATAAACAAATATGCCATCATTATGCCCGGAGTCTGAAAAAAATATTAATTACTGAATTAACTTATTTTCTTAATTACAGTGCTAATTAGAAATGACGCTGGGCAAATATAATTGTGTTTTTTACAAATTACAAATTAATGCTTCACTACAATCCCATCTAATGTTAAGTGGTGAACCGTATTAACTCTATACACTCTTGATTTAAAATTAATTATTTACGTAATTGAATTTAACTGGCCCTTGTCAAAATGTAACTACTGATATATTACTTACTAATAAACCCGCCCTCGCTTCATACGTGATTCTTTACTTTTTTATTTACGAACTGATTGATATAAAACAAACACTAGATTTTAAGTGAACCTGCCTACAATACAATAGTGAAAACCGCACACAAATCGGTCAAAGCGTTTCTGAGAAAAGAGCATACAAAGGACACACAAATTCTAAATAATCACTGTTTTGGTTTCTATTGTGTTAAGGCCAATAATGTAACAGGTCCCAATAATATTTTTTCTCATCCACTTTTCACGTACAAACACCAATCAGTTACATTTTTATTATATGTATGGATATTCTACATGTATACTCACAGAGGGTCCCAAATTAACGGTCAATCTGTACAAGTATATAGATATGTCCAGGAGAGGTTTACTGATGTTGCTGTAGAGGTCGATGACCGTGTCGCAGAACTTGTCTATGTCTGTGGTGAGCAGCTGATCAGCATTCGATATTCTGTTGTCTAAGTTCGTTACTCTGTAGTATGTGAAGCCCCTGAAATGAAAGACAAAAGTTAATAAATGGGATTAATGTAATTGAAGTATGTATTTTAAGACTTGAAGTTGCTCGTTCAAAGTCAAACTATGACATCACTTCAACAAGTACCTAACATGTATGGTGCTGGCAGCAGCGGCAAGACACTCCCAAGGAGATTTTATGGTATTCACAGTAACAGAGAAAATTTACTACAACTTACTTACGTATAACCTAATGTTAAGTACATTTCGCCAGCGAATGGTGTAGACCATTACGGACCATTATGGTGTAGAGTGTAGACTTTTACAGGAATTTTGGTATTCCGTATACAAGGTTACCCTGTTGTATCGTGAGAGTAAGATGTTGCGATAGAGATTTATAATGCTGGCCTCTGCCCTATTTGGATAGGACCTATACCAAAATAGGTCAAATTTTGAACCGGTTGGCCGATTGTTGATTTTGTTGAATCGACCTTGGCACAGCAGTTTATTATGTTCAGTAATGGACTTACAAAACAGAGATGACCTCACCAAAACCGGTTCTAAAGTTTAATAAATTATTATCTGAACCGCGGATATCTTATAAGTATAGGTTTAAATACAAACATATTTACTTTCAGTTTCTTTCCGCTATTTAATCTGGCCTGGCAACACAACGGTGACCGTAAATAATATAATACTAGGGCCGTACGGTTCCACGCGTTTCTCACGCGGTGCAGATTAAATTACCGCTTATGTCATTTTAACTTTAATTCTCTTTATCAAAGTGTAAGTTCAAAGTTATCATTGTATTATCGTTTCATTGATAAGATAATATTATGTATTACTCTGTGAAGGGAGAAAATCTATAATAATAAGATACTTTTAAAATGGTTTCTTAATATCGCGTCAATTGCCATAATGGTAGCAAGAAGGACTACTGTTCGTATGTTTATCAACTTGATTAAAAAACTGACCGACCAACTGATAGCATAATGATGTTTATCAACTTGTTCCGTATTAAAATATTTGGCTTCAACCACCTAGCGTTCACCCGCCAACTACCGACCGCACCCGCTGTTGCCTAACCCGGTAGATCGCTAAGGAGCGCTTAATTTAATCATGTACTTACTTTAAATATTGTTGATACAAATGTAGACACAGGTTTGTTCTTAGTCGTAGCTTCACTTCCCCTATGCTCCACTTTAGAACATTATTTACTAACGATATCTGAAAAAATATCAAGTGAAATAAAAACAGACCGTAATGACTGTCCGCGAAGGGTACCGAGTTCGATACACCGGCGCAGAATTTTGGTTTTGGCTGATAGTCATGTAAATAACCGATAAACAAAGTGATTGGCCAAACGACGGATATTACGGCCCCCAAAGGCTTCGACAAAACGTTAAAATTTATCTTAAAACTTCCGTCTATTATCGTCTCAATTACATGAATGACTTGAGTGACTGTAATTATTTTTTACAAAAAATGTCGCGTAAAACTCTTTAGACAACTAGTAACATGAATCGATCATAATTTAGTTTATTGTTGACCACTATTACCCCACCACACATAAGTTACAACTAGAGTTAGATATTGGACGTAGCCAGGCGCATATAAGCTCGTTATTCTCAATCATAAATGCCATTAACAAAGCCGTAATGGTTAAGGAGCTAAACGTCAAATTAGCAAAACATTCAACATTATATTCTAGCTAGTCTATTCTTTTGGTAATCAAATTGTAAAATTGTTTCGATGAGTGAGCGCTCTGATTACATTACAATCGCAGAATATATTATGATAATCGTATTTCATTAATTCATTTCGTTTATATTTATCCGCAAAAGACGTCATCAAATATTGAATGGGGACATTTTCTTTGCAAAATGTTTAATTAAAAGTTACTACTTATAATTATTATCTTACATGAAACAATGTCATTTTATATTGTATACAACCAACAAGGAGACGAGCCATTTAATATTGTAAGTGTGCGCCCATGGAAATCGGTTAACACCAAAGGCATCACCAATGCGTTGCTGGCCAAAAAGAAAACGCCCACCCAGAATACGACGAGTCAGTCATTCTAGTTTGAAAATTAATTATGATAACATCTTGCCTTTCTATTATAATTATTTTGACTACCCCGTAACCTAGTTGGTAGTGACCCTGCCTGCGAAGCGAGGGGTCCCGGGTTCGATTCCCGGCCGGAGCAGATGTTTATGTAACACATAAATGTTTGTCCTCGGGTCGTGGGTGTTTGTGATGTGTAATTTGTATTGTCCATGCCACCCGCGACACCGGTGCGGGGGTATGAGTGTGTTAACGTTTAAAAAGAAACAAAAATATACATAATATGTACCTATATGTATAGATGATTTTAGGGTCGAAAGAAATGGCTTTCATGATTCAAAATGACGATGTTAAAAATGTAAAAAGGTCGAGTATATATCTTTTTGTGCAGGTTTAGCTTTTGATATAAAGACTAAAACGTCTATTTTGACGTGATAACGTTTTATAAATTGATGCCGCTCCGACAGGAGGCATTCTCGAAAAGTTGGATGGCGGACGTGACTGGACGTGACCGGCTCTGTGACAACTTTTCGAGAATGCCTCCTGTCGGAGCGGCATCAATTTATAAAACGTTATCACGTCAAAAAGTTTGTAAACAATAAATGACAGTGTAAGAGAAATGACTGAATCTTCATTTAATCCTTTGTCCTTATAGACTTATACTACATATAAAACGTTATCACGGAAATTTCGATCGTAAACCGTCTTTACAGACAACCATTTTTTTATTTCTGCTATCTAATTTTCATGTTTTCAGTGATTTTAAACGATATTACATATATGCATTTAGTGGAAGTCGTGTATTCATCGGTTCATGAATAAAAACAATTATGATTACTGTTTCTCACCAGGGGCATTGCCATGAAGAACTGCATAAGTAATTTCCGAAATTCCGGCAGGTTCATTGTAATTATCGATCTGAAAATAAAATCCAAGGACGATTAATAACCACTACGTTCAATATCAATATCATATCATGAACACAACAAATAAGTGTCCCACTACTGGGCAAAGATCTCCACTTAACAATGTGAGGGGTCCATAGTCCATAGTCACGATTTACAAGTGGGTATTGTTGTTACAGACGACATTCACGTTTTCCGATGTTACATGAAAAAATTACAAAACGCGATTGATAAATTATGTCGCGAACTATTACTGTTTATGAACAGTAAGATTCTGATAATAATATGGTCAACATTGATGATTCGGGTTCGTTACGTCCTCATACCCGTAGAGATATAAACAATACGAGTTTATGATCTCTTACAAGCAAGCACATGCAAGCTTCGTTTCAAAATTGCTTTTTACTTGAAAGTAGTCCAAATTCCAAATTGTTCCTATAATATACTCTTAGGTACCTAATTTGTTGTTTCTATCAACGTTTCGGAAAAGTGCTGAACTATTGACTAGAAACTAAGCATCGTATGCATAGCAAAGATAAGACAGAATGCATAATATAAATAATAATAGTTACATAATCACTTAGCAAAAGGAATTCACTTGGTCACTTATTTATTTTACTTATTTACACGCCAACAGCATTACACACAAAGTTTGATATTTATAAGTGTTTTTTATAAGATATAAGCGCGTGAACAACATTTTGCTACAGACTATGTTTAGGTTTATGTTTATGTTACTTACTTATTTCATCTAGGTATACAAATCAATAAAATTGGAGTGTCTGTTTGTAATATTAAAATAACCGATTTTTTCTAAATCATAATATATGGATGTATACACGGAGCATATACCAAAATAACATTTTTTACAATTTTTGTCTGTTTGTTTGAGGTAATCTCAAGAACGGCTGGACCGATTTTGACGGGACTTTCACTGGCAGATTGCTTGTCATAAGGAGTAACGTAGGCTTTATTAAAGTTTATTAAAGTTTTTTTTGTGAAATTCCATGCGGAAGATGTCGCGGGCACAGCTCGTTAAGAATAAAAACATAAATAAACTGACGTGGGGCGACGCTTCATACATAATTATGTACTTTTGAAGTGCTTATTAGTCATTACCAATGAAAACATACGACATCACAACGGAAAATTTCCAACGGAACGCATTTATAAGCGAATAATATGTGGTCGGGCAACTTTAAAATAAAATCTCAAATATAATTTAAATGTAACAAGGATACTGCATAGGTCAAAACTTTAAAAAACCGTCCAACTGCGAGTCTTTCCGCACCACCGAGCAATATTAACTCTTAAGCGCTCGTACGCACTATAACGGTTAGCCGGACTCCGGCCAGCCGTCCGGCTGACCGGAGGATGCGGTTGGGCTAGCGGTTGGCCGGACGGCTGGCCGTATGCCGGTTAACCGGACAGTGCGTATGAGTAACCGTCGTCGTTTGCGGTTGGATCGACTAATTTCTAAGATGGAATTTAAAGAAGTCGCAGCTATATATTATATTTATTTACGTCATATATAAAAAAGAAACAGAGAAAAAGGTACTGGGTGCATCGAAATTCATTGTAAATCATTTGTTATCATCAATAAAATGCGCGAGTGTCGGTGAACACGTACAACATCCAACCGCAACCGGCCAACCGCATAGTGCGTATAGCGACCGTCCGGCTAGCCGTCGATCGGGCCGCAGCGCTCCCAGCGACCGGAGCGGTTGGGCGGCAGCCGCATCGCAGTGTGTATAGAAACCATATTTTCATACATATTTTTGATTCCGGTCAGCCGGACGGCTGGCCGCAGTCCGGCTAACCGCATAGTGCGTACGAGCGCTAAGTATTTGGTCACTATGTCATTAATAAGATAAAATGTAGAATAACGTAATTTTTTCAAGGTAACGGCTTATTTCTATACCTTAACAGATAGACATCGGACTCAATTTAATTTATGATTAATCGATCAGTGACGTCTACAAATGACATAGGTACGGAAAAGATTTACGACGAACGCTTAAATATTTGATTAAATTTGTGGTTATTACTAAAATCATTTGTTATGATATTTTATTAAACTGTACTATGAAATTATATTTAACTGTAGATGATGATTGTATTTGGGGTAAAAAGTTAGAAAAACAATCAGAAGTGAATTCAGAATATCCACCTGGACATATCTACATGCAATAGAAAAACAGAATAACCAAAATGCCTATTTAGAAGTAATTAGCTAATGCAAACTAACAAGCTAATGTTCTAACCTAACCTAACCGGACTAACTATCCCAGTCCCCATATGAGTCTTGTTCTAAGTCGGTCGCAGTTGTCATGGGCGGCAATGGAAAGTGGTGCTGCATGCTCGTTTGCTACCTTAAATCAATAAAAAAAAATTAAGATTACGATATATATAATTATTATGGATGCTAAACTGAAGTGCAGGATGTCGAAAAATATCCCTGTTCATGTGTTTATTGATTTTTTTAACGAAAATAAGTTAATTCTTGATAACAATCCGACCCCTCTATGTATGTTGTGTCTAAAACTGAAGTTAATTTCCGCTGATGACTTTCGTTGCGGTCTATCAATAACAAATTTATGTTTGATTGGCATTTCATAATATGGTCCCAACTGCTTATAACTGGTTTAATGAGTTTAACCGGGTCGAAGCAATTTCACAGATGATTTGCGTGACAGACATCCTTCTTCAAAGACCACTGAAGCAGAGTATTGACTGTAGATAATGTGGGCGCTCTGCGACTATAATTATTATTATATTTATATTTTTTACCATATTATTATTAACATGTTAAAACTTTCAAATAGGGTCATAGCGGTAGATAGCCCATCGAGTATATTATAATGGACAGTCAAATAAATTAACTTTTTATCATGTCATAATACGAACTTATTACTTAATTATCCTAATTATACATAATGTGATAACATATTTTACCCAAAAAATAGTGTTAATTTTAACAATTACAATACAGTAGAACAGCAAAATATTTTTTTATGTTTTATATATCAAGGAAACAATAAATTACTGCCATAGAAAATTACATAATTATAGTAAAAAATGTGTAATTATCTAATCATTAATTTATTAATAAATCATTTTAATACTTTGTAAGAAGATTTAATGGATTATTTATGGTTAATCTTGATTTGTGATTTAGATTTTGACAGTGCTTACTAAATTGTAAGCACTTGGTGCTGCTCGAGGTAATAATATGTACATAAAATATAGGATAAGTTAACCCTCAGTGAACTTCATTGTTTATCTTACATTAATATTTATATATTTCATTAAACTCAACACTTAGTTTCTAATAAATGCTCAATATTTGGTATTAACATAGTAGTTTAAAAAAATTATTTGTGGTATACAATGGGGTGCAATAGAGCTCTATCAACCTCATTCAAGCTCACCTTAGATGCTTTTAGGTTATTGTTGTGGAAAAAATATAATACTATGGCACTTTATATCCTGTTGGAGTTCAGTGGTGAGGGCTCTGTACCTTTCAACGTAAGCCTGACAGTACCCATATGTGATGGAAGGCATTTCAACCGGCCTTATACAACTAACCTTCTAAAATCAACTGTGAAATGTAATTTACATCTTTCTTTTCTTTTCTTCTTTTTTTTTCTCATGCATCACATCACACCGCAACCCATAACTGTCCCACAGCTGGGCACGGGTCTCATCTTACAACGTGAGGGGCACAGGCCATAGTCCACCACGCTGGCCAAGTGCGAATTGCGGACATGCATCACATCTATGATATAAATAAAAATATCTAAGATGTAAAAAAAAGTATTATGTATATATCACAGATATTTTTATTTACAGTAAATGCAAGTTTCCCTTGTGGGTGGGAGGTCTCCATGCATGTCTATGTTTAAAAGACTGGTTGAGCCAGCCTATTGAGTTTACCCGGGGCAGTACCACCATCCCTGAGAGTACCTAGTACCATTTCTACAGAAGTTATGTTCCAGTTTTAACAGCGATTATGTTCCAGTAAATAAGGTTAGGATCCGGTAACACTTTTTTAGACCATCTTAGTCCTTAAGGATAGCAAATCTATTACTAACAATTACTAACTGGAGTACTACCAACTAACAGTCCCTGACCCAGTCCTCATCATACATACTAACAATCTGCCGAACCAACATTCTTAACACCCTCTGCTAACTGTCAATCCATACATGGCCAGCAAGGTGGACTATGGCAGCCCTCATATTGTAAGAGGAGCACCGAGCCCAGTAGTGGGGCAGTTGTGGTTGTAATGACGATGATGATGTTAATGCTTAACTACAATCCCACCCGATGGAAAGCGGTGACATAGTCTTGGGTTATAAAGTGCACAAACTTAGAAGCTTATCCACTCTTGACAGATTTCTACTTGACATCTAAGCCAGTTTATTATCATTACTAAGTAATTTGCTATCTCTACTTACCCCTCAATCAAAGTAGTATGCTGAATTAGCCATAAGTCACACATTGTTCTCGAGATTAATGAGAAGGCTATCAGCACCATGAAGCCACTCTCCTTCGTCCATAGACCTGGCACCATGATCTTCCATAGTGCTTTCAGTTCGGCAAAAAACCTAGCATCCACTGCAGCCCTAGGTGCTTTTCTATCCTTGTCCTTTATCATATATTGGACTCTTTCTTCAGGAGATAACTGGACAGACCGAGCATTTCTGCTTTTGCTAAAAGTAAAACATTAGCATATTTGAATTAAAATAAATTATAATGTTTAAAACCCACTACTAAACATCCAATTTATTTGGATCCAATTATTAAAAAGATAAAATTTTATTATGACATAATGTATAAGCAAAGTTTTCAAAAGTAACAAAAGTAACGATCAGGTACCTATTTGATAACAGGAAAATAAAATTATTCATACACACTTAAGCATTAATTACCTTGACTTTAAGTAATTCCTTATTAACCAGGCACTTAGCGCTCCACTAGCTGCTAACGCAATTTTTACGTCTGTCCTTGAAGTAATTTTACTAAAATTTGGAGCCATGGTTTACACTTATTTGGTTGTAAATCAAAATTTTACTAAGCCACCAGAACAATTAGCCTATACGAGGAGCAGCACATAATATCCGCACAGTCAGATACTATCAACTAATTCAACTATCACTGCACAACACGCCACAAACTTCAACCAGCACTTGTCGATTAATGTTTCTTACTTTTGTAAGCTTTTACTTTCATTAATGGAATAATAATTAAACTTAGTACTTTGACCTCTTGTACGTGTCGACAAGATTTTAAGTTAAATATCTTATATTATAAAATAAAATCAAATGAATATCATTAGATCTTGCTTCCACAAATTGATTTTATTATAGCAAGATCCAGGATACTGATATCTCTCCTTTTCTTTCAGTTTTCTGTCTGGTGAACTTTGTTGAAGTTTGGTCTGGTCTGACTGATGGTGTCTGATGCGTCATGCGTCACTTCTGACAGTTCTGTTTTGACAGTGGCACAGAAAGATACACTTGACTTGACATAAAAGTGACGTTAATAAAGGGCGCGTTCCATTCAAAATAGTAGGTAGACTATTTAATTATAGTGTTGTGATCATAGATTTATAATAATTATCTCTACTGGTTTGATACGATCCACGATCCAGTATATTTAATTTACTGTACTGTTAAATAAAATGAGATGAAATATTAATAAAAGTAATAATTTGTGTTAACTGTAATGATAACATTGTAAGTAGGTACAAGCAAATTTGACAGCAGACCGTCGAATGTTTCTTGTGAAATCTTGTGCCACAAACAATTACTTTCTTCTGCTATCTCATGTTTTGTGAACGCTCAGTACCAGATGTCTACATTACCCTTCTCTGTCTATGCCTATGAATTATTACTTTGCTCCATCCATAGACTTTATTTTTATTTTAATGTACTGTTTAGGATAGGATTAGACTTTGAGTGAGGGTACTTATTGAATAAAATACATTTTATTTTAATTTTTGTTTTATTTATATCTTTTATCTATGTGCTCCAGCAAGTATTGATCACTTTTAAAGCTTATAAACTACTTAATATTTACAATAAGTACATATTTAATAATAATATCACTGAGATCAATCACAGAACGTAATTTGAGAAAACTTTAAGTTGATAATTCAGTCTACTTCTTCGACAGTGGGTCCGTTACCGGCGGGATGACCATACCGCTGCCCGGCGGCATAGTCTCCTGCAGGCTGGCCGGCAGAATGTAGCTTGGTCATAACGGGCGTGCAGGCGCGTTGCAGCTCCTTTAGCCGATGCTCGTACTCCTCTTTATCGGCCAAAGTGTTGTTGTCGAGCCACTTCAACGCATCTTCGCATTCGCGGCGGGCGCTTTCCTTGTCCTCGGTGCTCAGCCGCTCGCCTGCCTCATCCAGCGCCTGCCGCACGCCGAACACGTACGTCTCCAGCTGGTTCCGCGCCGTCACGCGCTCGCGCTGCCGCTCATCTTCCTCCTTGTAGCGCTCCGCCTCCGCCAGCATGCGATCGATTTCCGCCTGCGACAGCCGCCCCTTGTCGTTCTTGATCACAATGTTTTTGCTACGGCCCGTGCTGTTTTCTTTGGCGGATACGTTCAGGATGCCGTTCGCATCTAGGTCGAATGTTACGTCGATCTTGGGCACGCCTCGGGGCGCAGGGGGGATGCCGGTCAGGTCGAAGCGACCGAGTAAGTTGTTGTCCTTGGTCATCGCGCGCTCACCTTCATATACTTGGATGGTGACGGCTGGTTGGTTGTCCGAGTACGTTGTGAAGGTCTGCGATTGCTTGCACGGTATCTTGGCGTTCCTCTCGATGATCTTCGTCATCACGCCGCCGGCAGTCTCAATGCCGAGAGACAAGGGTGCTACGTCGACCAGCAGTACATCTTGGATCTTGCTGTGCTGTTCGCCGCTCAAGATAGCCGCCTGTACTGCAGCGCCATAGGCCACTGCCTCGTCAGGATTGATGGACAGGTTTAGCTTTTTACCGCAGAAGAAGTTCTGCAGCATGCTTTGGATCTTAGGAATACGCGTGGAGCCGCCGACGAGGACGACGTCGTGGATAGAGCTCTTGTCCATTTTGGCATCCTTGAGTGCCTTTTCGACGGGTTCCAGCGTACCACGGAACAGGTCAGCGTTGAGTTCCTCGAAGCGCGCACGGGACACGCGGGTGTAGAAGTCCAAGCCTTCGAACAGTGCATCAATCTCGATTGTGGCCTCTGTGCTTGATGAAAGAGTTCGCTTGGCACGCTCAGCAGCCGTTCGAAGACGGCGCAGGGCGCGAGGATTACCGCGAAGATCCTTCCTATACTTCCGCTTGAACTCGTCCGCAAGATGGTTGACTAGGCGGTTGTCGAAGTCTTCGCCGCCGAGATGAGTGTCGCCGGCTGTAGCCTTTACCTCAAACAGTGAGCCTTCATCGATGGTTAGAATTGAAACGTCGAAAGTGCCACCCCCGAGGTCGAAGATGAGGACGTTGCGCTCACCTTTAAGGTTTTTGTCAAGACCATAGGCGAGCGCGGCTGCAGTAGGCTCGTTGATGATGCGCAGCACGTTCAGCCCTGCAATGGCACCCGCATCCTTGGTGGCTTGTCGTTGTGAATCGTTGAAGTACGCCGGAACGGTGATCACAGCATCGCGTACACTGCTGCCGAGGTATGCTTCAGCGGTCTCCTTCATCTTTGTTAGTACCATGCTGCTGATCTCCTCTGGCGCGAATCTCTTGGTCTCTCCCTTAAACTCCACTTGTATTTTTGGCTTGCCGCAATCGCTGACTACCTTGAAAGGCCAGTGCTGCATGTCCTGTTGTATCTTTGGATCGTCAAATTTGCGACCAATTAGCCGTTTTGCATCGAATACCGTATTGCTCGGATTCAAAGCCACTTGATTCTTCGCAGCATCGCCTATCAGCCGCTCTGTGTCAGTGAAGGCGACGTACGATGGTGTGGTTCGGTTGCCTTGGTCATTAGCGATAATCTCCACGTTTCCATGTTGCCAAACTCCAACACACGAATATGTCGTTCCTAGATCGATTCCAATAGCTGGCATTTTGATATATTTCTTCTTCTTTTCCTTCAAATGTGAGTAGTAAAATGCTCAATTAGTTACTTTGCTTGTTGTTGGTGTTTCCACCGATCGCTCTTCTCCTTTATCTCTTGTTTGTATTTTCAAAACTGAATGCCTTGCCGCGCATTCCTCGCCTATTTATACTCAGCGAGCTGGCGAATTATATTCAAGAATGTTCTCGAAACATCGCGACCCGACCAATCCGCTACGTTCTAAGGTAGAATGTTCTGGAAGGAATTTTTAAGCGCACCAATCATTACGAGGATGCGTATGATAGAGACAGACATATTGCGTAGACGTATATGAAAGATTGAGATGGAAAGTCTTTCAATGTTGGCACTATTGTATTATGAGTATTGAACGATTGCGGTGTTGCTGTTTTAGATTTCTTACCCAAAGTAATGCAAAAATAAAATTTTACACTCTTTATAAATTGTACAGTAATCTGAATATAGTGATAACTGAATTCAATTCAGATTACTACCTATATTAAATTGCTGTTATACTTTTCAGAATACGTTGTTATGATACCTGTTAGTTTCTAAATATTTTATGAGTATGATAAGATAAGAAGATAATGCATTTAATTTATTGATCAAAGGATGCACTTTTAAACATTTTACAGGTTTTTGCCTTCAGCTTCGCCTGAAATTATCTTATGGGATATTTCGTTATACTTTATATCCTAGTCCAGGTCTACCTGTGAATCAAATTTATCGTAAGCTCGGCTTTGTGAGGGCTCGCGTAGTTTTCTAACAGGTAATAATTTTAAGGGCTACTCGTACTCGTTGTTTCTCTAAGAGATGGCGTTAGTAATACGATAACATTCTATTCAATCAATTATGTCATAATTTTTTTTATAGAGGCTACATAGAATTTTTTACGTTCCAAAACTAATAACTAAACATTAATATATAAACTAATACACACATCATACATAATACACTAATCATAGTTTACCTACAAGGTACCATATTCAAAAATTTTAATAATTAATAGGTACAGCTGTCAAATAGCCGAACCCGGATCTAAGATATCCCTTGAGAATCCCACGTTTCGCCTATTGACGGGTTGATTATTGGACTAAAAACATTAAAAATTATCCTATCACCATAAAACATCTAAATCTGATCTGCGGATGAAGCGTAACAAGATAGCAGATTAATAGTTATTTATAAGGTAAAATTAATAACAACATTAGTTCGAATTTTTTTTGGGACTTTTTAATTGTTGAACAGGCATCCCCGTTACTTTCTCGAACGTTTCACGAATGTTCACGATCAATTTTCGGTTTCGCTCTCGCTCTGATAACGTTTATGATATACGTCTATCTCACTCCTACATCAGCTGTGTAGGGCCTACAGTAAACACACGAGGTACCACTATTCTGCTACATATTAATATCAACCGTAACGAGATAGCAATATGGTATACATTTAAGTTTTAGGTAGGTTTGCAAAATAGGATAGGATAGGAAGAATTGAATATGATGGTGCAAAGTCCAGCGTCCTCTAGAATCCAAGCGGACCGACTTAACGGCGCTATAGCTTCGTCCGTTATTCAGTAAGCTGCACCACGAGCAGGGAAGGTCGGCTTGGACGCAAAGATGGATGGAGAACTAAGTTTCTCCATCCAGTTACGACAACTGAACTTCCAGACACCGGATATCGTGATATTACAAGGACAGCAGTATCCTGCCCTAGTAGGATCCAGTTCTATTACCATCACATAGTTAGTCAAAAACTGGGGTTTTCTCAGGAAAAGATACTTAATTAAGTAAATAAGTAAGTAGTTAAGTGATGGACGTAGACCAGTTCTTTGTAACATACTTGAGTATAGATACTCGTAGGTTTACAATTAACACAGTTTTAGTAAAACTGTCGAGAGTACCTGCCAAACAAAAGGTACCCCAATTCCATAATGGCAGACCAGGGTTTTGTAAGAGGCGACAGAAGACCCTTGCTTAGTGACAGGGCTAAAGCCTTGCTTGCTAGCCACCACACACCATGAGGTTACCACACTCTTGCTTGAGTAAAGTGCCAAACGACTTGTCGTGTTCCGGCTGGGAGCTTTAGAGCCAGTACTCTCCCTCTCTCTTTCTCTCTTTCCTCTTCCTTCTTTCTTGGCCAGCAACGCATCGGTGATGCCTTCGACTTTAACGTTACTAATGTCTATGAGCGACGGTGACCACTAACTATACATTGGCTCGTTTGTTCGTTTGCAGGCTATTAACATTAAAATGATCAGATTCTGATCTGGACTAGTTCACGTGTTCACACAACCATTTCAATCCAGTAGCCAGTCGCTTCATAGAAGCTATGACCGCTGGTGGCAGTATTGCTTAACGATGTATAGCATATACTCGTATTATTATATTTTGTATTGTTTATCCATATTTTTTGTTAATTATGTTTCCCATATTATTATTCAAAACTGACGTTTTCTTTTTCCTTTTGCTGTTTTTAAACACCATCTGCCTTTTCCACGGCCAGCCAGGGCTGACCTCTCTACCAAGAATGCTATCAGGCATAAGTTTAGCTCTTGCATACCCTAGTGACTAGGGCTAGGACTTAGACTAGGGCCTAGTCTAATGTTACAATATAAATAAATAAAAGCTTGGTGTTCCAATTTGCACGTGGCCACCATAGTGGACCTCTGATGCTTTAGTATGATGAGAGGAGACCCGAGTCCAGCGATGGGTTGCGATGACGACCTGGTATCTACTTACTCTAGGAACAATTTAAATATTACTGATAACAGACAGGTGTGCCATTTACTTATATCGTTGTGTTTATAACTCTGAGTTAAATAAAACATAATATATGTGTATGTATATCAATGGTTTATAAGCGACAACCAGATCGCAGGGGTGGATGAAATCAATAACGTTCGTTAGACAAGGATGGATTCTCATTAGAACAAGACAGCTATATGAAGTCTATAGGTACTTACACTGATACAAATATGTAGTTGCGGCACCTACGGCTACGACGGCGATACGACGTATGTACGATACGTCACGATTATCTTACTTTAGATTCTAGCTTCAATTCAACAGATGTTAAAAAGTTTTATACATACTTACGAACACTTGAAATAATGAAATTAGTCACCTTGTTCACTAAAAATTGCCGCGTCTGTCTGTCTGTCAAAAACTACTCAACAGATTTTCATGTGGTTTTCACGAGTTGAAAGGGTGATTTGTAAAGAAGGATTAGATGTATGTATAACTTGTTAAGGTTTTGTGTAAATTGGTTGAAATATGACGAAAGTTTAAGAAAATGTCGGAAATAGTCTAGCTGCTTTGATGCTTTGGAACTTTAGGTATGTAATCATAAACGCTGCCTAAGCCTTATGAGACAACAATGCAATGTATGGTGGGATATTTTTCTTTTATAAATAGGTAAGTCTACAGAAAAGTCATCGCATATAGATCACAATATTCTATTTTTTTACGTACGAACCTCTATTTTCACTTTTAAGTGAAATGAGAAAACCAAAAAAAAATTAAACCTAATTTATTAGACTCTTATGGTGGAGTTACCTCCAAGGATAAAGACTAATGTAGACAATTAAAACAAACAAACGTTCGAGATAGTGGCCTAGCAAAGTGCACTATTTATAGAAAATCAATAACACCTGCGAGTGACAGAGATGGATCCTCAACAGTGTAAGACAGCGAACTACTTATTGTAAAGTCTAGCCATGTGTACAGTTCTGATTGGTACATTTCCATAAATTTTCTAGAAACTTCCACTATAGAAGCGGCTGATTGGTCGAAGTGAGAAACGAAAGGGTATATAAACGAGCTTCTGCAGAGTGTGTGTTACCTTTACCTTCTCCGACTGCCATGGACACACGTGCCGGAGCGTCAGATCCCCTGCCATGGAGGACGCCGACGCCACTGCACGCTCGGCCACCGGATCTGTATTAGACGTCAACTACGATGATCATTGAAGATCCTGCGTGGGCTCACCGTCAGTCGTCGGCTCCTTAATGATCATCGCCATCCGTTCGCACCCGCATATGGACACAAAGACGGAGGCGAGCACGTGTTGTCGACTACAACACCTCTGAAGAGGACGCCAACATACAGTGCTGAGAGATAAGGACGACTCGCCAGCTTGTCCTGTTCGCTCAGCCTCCGCGGCGCACAGTGGTCTGAAAATCAAGCTTCATACTCATAGAAACTGATTGTCAGAAATCAATAATTAAAAAATGTTATTGTAATAAGTACACCTCCCTTTGTTAACTGTTATAGTATGAAGGTCGTGAGTAGCTCCATGTGTGAGAAAAAAAATATTGTATATTTTTTTGTATGGGAAAAAAACTTCAAAGTGGATTTTAAAAAAACTGATCATAACTGAGGGTCTGGTATTCACATGAGTTATTACACCTTACATGGCGATTAAGATGACATACAGTTGTTATGCCTTTCGGTGCCGCTTTGCATGTAGCAAGCTTTTGAAAGTTTGAGTTTTTGGTAGTTGAATCATACCCTTGATATAATTACATGGTGATAACATTACTGATGTTGTCATTAGTTAACAACTTGCTAATGACCTTCTTTATGAATACAATAAAAAAGGTGCAGATTTTTTTACATTATACTACAAAATTTCTTTGATACAGTAACTCATTAAGTATTTGATAAGATAAGCATATTAACGACAGCAAGTGTAAATGAGGGTAGTTATAATATAAGTAGGACGTATATGCTAACTTAATTTAGTAGCTCTTTGCACTTGTTCGCGCTTACTATACTTATTTAGTTCGATTTGTTTTCGTGTTATAATGGAAAGCTGCAGTACCAATTTGGATATGTTTATGTTTGTAGCGAACAATAGCTGTTTTTCAAAACCCAGCGAATTATTTGAAGTTTTGGTGAAAAACGTTACTTTGTCAGAAAATGAAAATAAAGAATTTAAACAATTCTGTCAGACTTTTGTGTGTTCGTTGAAAAACAAATGGATCTCGTGTAATCGCACGAGAAAAACATTCATAAAAAAGTATGAGATATGGCTGCAAGAAGACATAAAATGGCCTGAGTTCATAAAAGAAAAAATCACACCTTCTTTGGTGTTAGAAGAGCAGCAACCATGTTCTAGTTTTGACTGCAGTGTAAATGAGGGCGCATCAACATCATTAGGGTTGAATGCAGAGACTTGCAGTGTTGGAACATCAACAGAGGTGAGTCCAAGAAAAGTGTTCTCTGAGCTAAGCCCGCTACAGAAGAGAAGAAGAGTGGAAGAGCTACTAGCACATACCAATGAAAGCCTTGCTTTTGCAACTGGTTTAAGTGCTGGTAACAAAAACGTAGCAGATATAATTAAATTAATCACAGAACATCCCGAGGAAGCTACTAAGATAAAACAACCGTTGAAGCCCAAGAAAGCTAAGTTTCAACGAAATCAGTATACCTAATGCTTTATCAGCGGAATATATGGGATATTCCGCTGATAAAGCATTAGGTATACTGATTTCGTTGAAACTTTCAAAATGGCAGTATACAACATTAAGAGTTTGCTCAAAAGAAGAGGGAATACCCCTATATCCTTCATATACTGCTATATTAGAGGCGAAGAAGGACTGCTACCCACCAAAAAATACTATAGATATCACTGAAAGAGGGGTAAAAGTTAAGCTTCAAGCGATTTTGGACAAAACTGTTGTTAGACTTGGGAAATTCCTACGTTTGGAATCATGTCTGGACAGAAAAGTATTAACACTTACATGCAAGTGGGGCTTTGATGGTGCTTCAGGGCAAAGTATATACAAGCAAACTATGGGGGGTGAAGATGATTACAGTAATTTTATGTGCTCCTTTGTGCCTTTAACACTTTGTGGCGAAGAAAAGTTATGGGAGAATCCAAAGCCATCTTCCACAATGTTTTGCAGACCGCTTTACTTCAAATTTGCAAGTGAAAACAAATTGAATATAAAGGAAGAACAAGCTATGATTGAAGCTGAGATTGCAGCAATTGAGCCGGATTGAGAAAAGCAACAAACGAAGACATTTTCAATGGTCTTCTTGTTTCGTCAGATCCCTACCTGTCCAGCATAAGGCCACAGCTGATAAAATCAAAACGTACACCTATTACCGATTCTTCTCATTGGTGATGATGATGCAGATATAGACAAGGAGAATATTGAATTCGTTGATGTTAATGCACCTATGCTGGACTCTGATGAAGAAGATACTCTTTGATAGATAATTGGTCTTTTATAAGTAGTTAGTAATAGAGAATAATATATATGTAAAAGCTCTGAGTATTCCTACATTTAATTATATAATTTACTGAAATAATATTTAATAGTATAATCAAATAAAGAAATTTTGACAGTTTTTATTGAATATGTGCTTTTTATTTCCTATTTTTTAAACAATTATATTATTTAAATATATCCTAAGTACGTATTTATTCCTTGTGTATATACAAATTTCAATTATTTTCATGTTGAAAGTTATAGGTATCCTTATAATATAAAATGAAGACTTGAATAATCATCTACCAAAAACTCAAACTTTCAAAAGCTTGCTACATGCAAAGCGGCACCGAAAGGCATAACAATTGTATGTCATCTTAATCGCCATGTAAGGTGTAATAACTCATGTGAATACCAGACCCTCAGTTATGATCAGTTTTTTTAAAATCCACTTTGAAGTTTTTTTCCCATACAAAAAAATATACAATATTTTTTTTCTCACACATGGAGCTACTCACGACCTTCATACTATAACAGTTAACAAAGGGAGGTGTACTTATTACAATAACATTTTTTAATTATTGATTTCTGACAATCAGTTTCTATGAGTATGAAGCTTGATTTTCAGACCACTGTGCGGCGCGACGGCTGCGGCAACACGTGACGCGCGACAGCTTTGGGCCCGTTGCAGATGTAGCGGACATTTTTTTATTTAATGATAAATACCTACTTACCTACATACAATACACAGGTTACCTAACCTACCTACCTAGACAGTCGTTATTTATAGGATATAATAAGATGCAATAAATAGTATAGGGAATTGGTGTTTTAATTGTGTTTACCCTCTACCAAGTCTACCACATACAACACCTAAATATGGTCTCATCACTTGTCAATTTTTTTTCTCTCTTTTTTAACCGTATACAGAGAAGGATATAGACTTAGAGTATATATTACGGTAGCGTAATATATACTCTAAGGATATAGACATCTAGAGAGCGCGGCCAAAATGAGACGAGCACGAGAAAGTACAAATGTATGTGGCACAAGAAACAGCTGTCAAATTTACTTGTAAGCAACTGTGTTTTGCTTGAAAAAACCGACAAAGTGAGGCAAACATATTATTATCATTCAGTCTTGCTTTGTTTCGTGACATGTGCGTAAGTTGTTCCTTTTCTTGTGTGAGTGAGATGTATATGGCATCCACAGGTCTATATACTAACTACGTCTGTCTACGTCTTTGACTAATTAAAAGCATCATCATAGCCGTGATCATAGCCCATAAGTCTCCCACCGCTGGGCACGGGTCTTCTCTCGCAACGGGGGGGTACAAGCCATATTCCACCACGCTGGCCAAGTGTGGGTTGGCGGTCTTCGTACACCTTTTAGAACATTATGGAGAAGTCTCAGGCGGCGGCCGCGCGGCGGCTGCGCAAAAACTTTCGCGTCATATAAACGCGCACTCAGCTTTAAAATAGTCAAGGCACTCAAAAGCATTGTGATAGTTTCATATGAAAAATTTTTTTTTAGCTCAAACAATTCTTTTTTTATACCTTTTTGGCTCAACGGGATCTCCGATTCGACCAATCCGGTGCCTTTTATGATCGAATGTTCTTGAATACCTTCGTAAAGTACCAATCAAAAGCTGGTGCTAGGCAAGAGAGACAGTGACGCATATATTGGCTTCTCATAAGTATGATAAAGCTGGAATAAATGTTGCAAGTATTAAAGATTTCCAATGTTTTTACCAAAAAAGAAGTAAGTTATACATATTTCATGGCAAATTGTATTTTTACCTATATTAAAAGACTTGGCAGTTGCCTATTGCATTGCCTCTAGACACGGCATGAGATCTAGAGTTGGCCCTTTTTCATGAGGCAACTTAAATTAATAAAATAGCAACTTGTATTATTTATAACATGTTGCACATTGTTTGGCCCGCGAGGATACTTTTAACTGATTTTCAAACAAACCCTTAGTGGCAGAAACAATCCATTCTTAGCAGACATCTCCTAGTCATGTAGTACCTACCTACTTCAATGCCAAATTTCACCCTAAATCAAATTTTGAGATTTTCGTGTATAATCAGGGAGTGAGTAGGTATCCTTCCTCTTTCATAATATAGTATAGCTGTCGTCTTAGTAAAAATACCTTAAAGTTTATTTACACGCTTGATCTTATCGATACAGTACTTAATTTGTCATCGGAGAGTCCGTCAGCTTTTTTGATAGGTAAATTTTTCGACTGTGGGTAAATTGAAGAATGAGTATGGCAACTCTGTAAATAATTAAACATCGAACGTTCTAGAATCTAGACTGCTCGATCAATACTGTGTTTCCTACTCTTTTTAACGCGACTCCGTCTCTCTCTATTCTTTTATTATTGACTATTTCTGGTGCGACTCCGTCTCTGTCTATTTCACTGACTGTACCTACCTTAGCACATACACATTTACAAATGAAAAATATCATATTCATATTACTTACAGCATAAGATAGAAAAGCAATTCGCTGGCAGGGTCAGTACCAACTAGGCACAGGGGCGTCAATACTAAGTATATTTTTTCAAACTAGTCATAGCCAAGTGTTTAAAAACATTGGACTCCCAAACCAGGGAGCCCCAGTTGATATCCTGCACACGCTTTTAATTTTCTAAATTTATGTATGTGCGTACTAGAATTTAATTATCACTTGCTTCGGTGAAGGAAAACATGAGGAAACCTGCACACCTTAGAGCTTTCCATAATGTTCTCAAACGTGTGTAAAGTCCGCTAACCTGCATACGGCCATCGTGGTGGACTATGGTATGTATCCCTCACATTGTGGGAGGAGACCCGTGCCCAGCATTGGGACAGTTAAGGGTTGCGATGATGATAATGACGATGACTAATCTAGTGTACACTGCTACATAATTTAGCTTAGAATAAATATTCTAAGCTAATATGTAGCAGTGTCAATTCAAGCAGCACAAACTATTGTAGACGTTTTTGTTGTTGTTGTCGGAATCCGGCGTTTTTGAATAAATGTCCTAACAGTATGCTTTTAATACATCGAATTATAGTATCATCTGGCACATGAGCAGATATATATTATGTACCTTCTGATAGAAAATAAGTAACGAGATTATCGTGCTGTGCTGTGATGGCATGGGCACATATTGTAACACTTTTCATCAAATCAGTGACCTAAGTCTGCTAACTTATAAATGCTTCAATTGCATCGTGCCGGAATAGTTTGACACTACGCAACAACTTGGGTAAATAAACTAATGGTAAAAACTGGCTTAAAATAAGTGGGTTTGAAAAATTGTTAGTATAAATAAGTGGCCTAGAGTTCGGCCGGGTTAGTACCACCGCCCGCCAGTGTTCTTAGTAGATACCATTTCTACCGTAGTAATGGTCATAGATAGAACACAAAAAATTGCTGTGTTCTATTGTTAAGTATTCCGCGGTACTACCGCGCAATACTTAACAACAACAACAGTGTTTCGGTTAGAAAGGTGAGGATACGGTTACACTTCCTTACAGGCAACCATCTTAGTCCTCATGGGTAGCAACACATCTGCGACCGAAATAGAACGAGAATCTTAATAACAATAACTAACTGGACTATTTATAACAATAACTAACAGGACTAACCACCACTAACATTCCCTAACCCCGTCTTCATACCTACTAACAAACAAACGAACTAACCAACTTACGTTCTTAAATTAATAACACTATTTACTAACAGGACTAGTGCGGGTTTTATTTCTGTTCTGGATCGGTCACAGTTGACATGGGCTGCAGCCAGCGCACTCGTTGGATGCAGCGGAAGTGGTGCTGCACGCTCCTTTGAAATCTTAATTCCCTAAAAAACTTAAAATAATATAAATTTATTGTCGTTTAATTTTTTTCGATTATGTTTAAAACCATTGGGTATTTTAATAATTGGAAATGTAGGTAAAATGTTATAAAGATTCTCGGTTTAAGGATGGAAAATAAAGAAATAAAACAGTAACTTAAATTAAATAAAACTTATCCATTTATTGTCCAGCAGTACCTAATCACTTTTTAACAATAATAAATTAACTTAATGTCTACTATTTACAAAATCAGTCTTTAAATTTTCTAAATAATGTTGTCTAACAAATTATTCCTTTAATCCACTTCTTCAACGGTGGGTCCGTTACCGGCGGGATGACCATACCGCTGCCCGGCGGGATGGTCTCCTGCAGGCTGGCCGGCAGAATGTAGCTTGGTCATAACGGGCGTGCAGGCGCGTTGCAGCTCCTTTAGCCGATGCTCGTACTCCTCTTTATCGGCCAAAGTGTTGTTGTCGAGCCACTTCAACGCATCTTCGCATTCGCGGCGGGCGCTTTCCTTGTCCTCGGTGCTCAGCCGCTCGCCTGCCTCATCCAGCGCCTGCCGCACGCCGAACACGTACGTCTCCAGCTGGTTCCGCGCCGTCACGCGCTCGCGCTGCCGCTCGTCTTCCTCCTTGTAGCGCTCCGCCTCCGCCAGCATACGATCGATCTCCGCCTGCGACAGCCGCCCCTTGTCGTTCTTGATCACAATGTTTTTGCTGCGGCCCGTGCTGTTTTCTTTGGCGGATACGTTCAGGATGCCGTTCGCATCTAGGTCGAATGTTACGTCGATCTTGGGCACGCCTCGGGGCGCAGGGGGGATGCCGGTCAGGTCGAAGCGACCGAGTAAGTTGTTGTCCTTGGTCATCGCGCGCTCGCCTTCATATACTTGGATGGTGACGGCTGGTTGGTTGTCCGAGTACGTGGTGAAGGTCTGCGATTGCTTGCACGGTATCTTCGCGTTCCTCTCGATGATCTTCGTCATCACGCCGCCGGCAGTCTCAATGCCGAGAGACAAGGGTGCTACGTCGACCAGCAGTACATCTTGGATCTTGCTGTGCTGTTCGCCGCTCAAGATAGCCGCCTGTACTGCAGCGCCATAGGCCACTGCCTCGTCAGGATTGATGGACAGGTTTAGCTTCTTACCGCAGAAGAAGTTCTGCAGCATGCTTTGGATCTTAGGAATCCGCGTGGAGCCGCCGACGAGGACGACGTCGTGGATGGAGCTCTTGTCCATTTTGGCATCCTTGAGTGCCTTTTCGACGGGTTCCAGCGTACCACGGAACAGGTCAGCGTTGAGTTCCTCGAAGCGCGCACGGGACACGCGGGTGTAGAAGTCCAAGCCTTCGAACAGTGCATCAATCTCGATTGTGGCCTCCGTGCTTGATGAAAGAGTACGCTTGGCACGCTCAGCAGCCGTTCGAAGACGGCGCAGGGCGCGAGGATTTCCGCGAAGATCCTTCCTATACTTCCGCTTGAACTCGTCCGCAAGATGGTTGACTAGGCGGTTGTCGAAGTCTTCGCCGCCGAGATGAGTATCGCCGGCTGTAGCTTTTACCTCAAACAGTGAGCCTTCATCGATGGTTAGAATAGAAACGTCGAAGGTGCCACCACCGAGGTCGAAGATGAGGACGTTGCGCTCACCTTTAAGGTTTTTGTCGAGACCATAGGCGAGCGCGGCTGCAGTAGGCTCGTTGATGATGCGCAGCACGTTCAGCCCTGCAATGGCACCCGCATCCTTGGTGGCTTGTCGTTGTGAATCGTTGAAGTACGCCGGAACGGTGATCACAGCATCGCGTACACTGCTGCCGAGGTATGCTTCAGCGGTCTCCTTCATCTTTGTTAGTACCATGCTGCTGATCTCCTCTGGCGCGAATCTCTTGGTCTCTCCCTTGAACTCTACTTGTATTTTTGGCTTGCCGCAATCGCTGACTACCTTGAAAGGCCAGTGCTGCATGTCCTGTTGTATCTTTGGATCGTCAAATTTGCGACCAATTAGCCGTTTTGCATCGAATACCGTATTGCTCGGATTCAAAGCCACTTGATTCTTCGCAGCATCGCCTATCAGCCGCTCTGTGTCAGTGAAGGCGACGTACGATGGTGTGGTTCGGTTGCCTTGGTCATTAGCGATAATCTCCACGTTTCCATGTTGCCAAACTCCAACACACGAATATGTCGTTCCTAGATCGATTCCAATAGCTGGCATTTTGATATTTTTCTTCTTCTCTTCCTTCAAATGTGAGTAAAATGCTCGATTAGTTACTTTGCTTGTTGTTGGTGTTTCCACCGATCACTCTTCTCCTTTATCTCTTGTTTGTATTTTCAAAACTGAATGACTTGCCGCGCTTTCCCCGCGTATTTATACTGACCGGAGTCGACCAATGACATCCCAGAATTTTCTCGAATCATTTTGAATCGGACCAATCAGGTCTATTCTGGGGCCGAATATTCTCGAACCAAATTACTCGCGGTCGGGAGTTACGACGAAGACAGAAATATACGCTCTCCATGACAGAGCGAGATGCCAAATGTAGCTAGGAAGGGGCGTATACATTTTAGTGTTGCCTTGTTCTAAAAACTCCACTGAATCTGGCTAGGCGAACATAAGTTTACTTTGAAAATTAAATTGATTTTAGTTAGTTCTGGTTTAGAGTTATGGAAAATTCTTCAAAGAAATACGTGGTCAAGACATTTATAGATTGCGTTTATTATATTATACTTAGGACTGAGTTCATATAATTAGAAACAATAACTGTCTGAGAAATATGAGCGTCATCGTCATCATCATCATCACAACCCATAACTGGGCACGGGTCTCCTCTCACAATGTGAGGGGTACAGGCCATAGTCCACCACGATGGCCAAGTGCGGTTTGGCGGACTTCACACACCTTTGAGAATATTATGTAGAACTCTCAGGTGTGCAGGTTTCCTCATGATGCTTTCCTTCACCGAAGTAAGTGATAATTAAATTCTAATACGGACATATTTTTTGAAAACTAGAGGTGCGTGCGGGGTTTGCATTACGGCCCGCAAGGTCGGGAGCCCAACGTTTAACCAAACGCCAAACGGCTATCATGTTGTATGTATAAATGCTTGTTGTATGTAAAAAAAACTAATTTTCAAAATAAGGGTATGTTTAAACTTTAAATCCATAAATAAAAATAATAAATATTCACAGTCCAGATTACCCATTTAACATGTACTATATGGTGTATCATTTTGTTATTTTGCGATTAACTTATAATAGTAATTATATGGAAATACGATCTCCTGTTACTAATTGCATTTTGTATAAAGCCCTTAAAACTTTTGTATCTTTAATAAACTACTAAAATGAGCACAGTTTTATGTGCAGTTTCTTTTCATCGAACTGGTATCACTGGCATTCGGGCCTGTGTCGAATGTTCTAGACAGGTCGTATTGATCTTGTTGCTTTCTCTTTCAATGCATTCTCTATCCTTTTCTCTACATGTTCTAGTCTAGGAGAATGCAATGTAATAGGATAAAGTTTATTATGATCCAAGTATTTATATTTAAATTACGAAATATTAACCATAATTATAATAAAATTGAATTACGTCATATCAATTTCATGCTTTTTGTATGAACCTCCCCCCCCGTCCCTGTCTCAATCGGAAAAAATAATGTGTAATTGTCCCTCCCGTTGTACGAGGTATTTTGGAATTATTAACAGTTTGAATATTTTAAACTAAGTGTATTTTTACATATAATCAGTGATTTATCACTGAAAATAGAATCTGCAACGTTTGTATAAATAGAGTTAATATCAAATTTACAATATCATAAGATATTTAATTTTGTTTACAAAGATTGTTGCTGTTATCTTTCATATTGCGTGGTTAATCGTTTTACGACTTTCATTATTTAATGAGGTATATATCAGATTTATTTATTTCCATACATATACACTACAATACATATACACATAATTTAGATAGGTAGTATATATTTTTTCTGAATCAGGATTTATTTTATGCAATTTTTCGTATTTGTGAAATTTTTAGATTACTAATAAATGTTTGGAGCTGGTTAAACTTTATAAGAGGCGACCATCTCAGTCCTCAAGGGTAGCAACATATCTGTGCCCGAATTAGAACGACACTCCTACTAAAGGACTGCGCACATTACACCAACTCGACGTCAACTCCACTCCGACTCCACTCCGTTTCAACTCCGACGTTCTGTTCCGCGATCAACGCTTCATCGACGTCAACTCGACTCCGTCTCCACTCCGTTTCAACTCCGACGTTCCGTTCTAGGTACATTACGTCATTGTGTCGGTCGACGCGTGGACTACTCGTCTACGGTGAGTCGTCAACGCAACGTCGACGCGTTGGTCTCGAAACGGACCGGTTATGGGTGTAGGGCGGGGAGGGGCCGTACAGGGCTTTTAAGTATAAGTTCGAAATTCAACCTTACTTTCAAAGGTATAAGGCTCATAATTGAATGTTAGCTTTGTCAAGGTTTTAGTCGCGTTTTCGTCTGTCGGTTGTGGAGTCGTTGTACTGTGCGCAGTCCTTAACATTTACTGGACGATTTATTACGATTACTTTAAGTTTATTTACGATTACGACATTACGATTTATTGGACATGTCTATTTTACACCTGGCCCCCGGTTCGGGAGACCAACGTTCAAACCACTTGGCTATCACTGCGTCGCTATTGCGTCGTCTAGTCGGATCTATAGACCTTGTGTCATAATAATGCTGCGGTGGGCCTAGTTTCCTGTGACATAGGTTTTCGTCCTTAAATCTAGGTACTAGATTGCGCAACTACTGTAGTTTATAAATGAGTAAATAAAGCATTGTAAACATTTCTTGTATTTGTTGTGGATAAAACTAAAATATTTCCAGGCCCTAGACTATGTCAGCTGAAAAATTCTAGAATCATATCTCTGTCCTTCTTACTCTTTGGTAAAATCAGTATGGTTATCTCATATTGCAGATATTGGAACGTTCTAGAATGATGATACGACCAAGTTTGAAGAGTAGGACTGCTACTAATATAGTAGTCGCATTTAGTATATCATCTTTATTTTCTTGGGTTACAGCACTGCGGTAACCGGGGTTCGCGTATAAAAGCCAGTGCGATCGCGCCCCACCTCAATTCCTCTCTTGATACCTGAGTAGTAAAGACGTTTGAGTTTTCACTATAGCTATATTAAGCAAAGCAACAGCAGTTATAAGTAGAAGCTGCTAAGGCAGACTTAAACTTAAAAAATGGATATATCAAGTAAAAGTATAAATATAAAATATCTGATTCGGAAAGAAAATAGAGCCCAAAACCAACAAGATACGTGATACCAAAATGGCGGAGTCGACGCACTCGAAGCATCGCTGACGTGTCCATCCCATATTTCCGAAAGAAACGGGCGAAAACTTCTGCGGCGCAATGTAAGGTGCGTATCATTAACGATTTTATTTTCCAGATCACCTTAGTGTTCATTATAAAATGAAGCGAAATCTCAAGCAGTCAAGCGTAATATTGTGTAACTGCGTCATAGTTTGACTTTGAAAGCCGACAGCCATTTTGTTATTCACCGCATCACGTTAAAAATAATTTAGTGAGATTCGATACAGTATACAGACTGCATAATTTATAATAATGTTTTGTCGGTATTTTCAAAGTTGAAATATTCAGTTGGAGTGTTTAAATATATTTATCATCGATGTGAATATGGTTGATTGACTTCGTTAAGTATGCTCATGGAAGTTAGGCTAAAGATTATAAAAGTGTTTCTGATAATATGCATACAACAACACTAACTATTAAAAGGAATTTGACTTACGATATTATAATAATATAAACCTCGACATGATAAAATAATCAAACATGGTTCGAATAATTCATAACTAGCAATAGTTGGATAAAACATTTTCTGCCTTCGAAATGAATTTTATTACTTTTAAAGAAGTAAACATTAGGTTATAGGAAAAAATAGGAGTTAGAAAGTGAGTGCAGAATAATGAGAAATTATTATTATAAAATAGGGTATTGTTAAAATAATTCTTCTGCGTCATTAAATATAATATATAATAATAGTTCATTCTGCGTCAAACACAACGATCTTGCACAATATAAGTAGGTAATGAAATCGATAAGTACCTACCTGTTTAAAATTCAAGATTTTTGTCGTTTAAGACATTATCTTGTTTATGTGTATTAACGGTTCCCAAAAATAGAATACACAAAAATAGAATAAACTTAATTAAGTCGACCATATTAGGTAATGGCCAATTAGGACAATATATTTTACATACAGAAAAAAAAAACAAAGTTCATCGGGTTCATGTTGGAGATACGACGAATACCTGTTGAAATAAAGATAATATGTCACAATTGTATATGTGAATATTCATCCTAACAAAAGGAATAAAATTGTGTTCATACATGGGGATACATTTTTAATTATGTCGATATGTTCGAAGACGTCTTTACACCACCAGGCACAATTTTGTCACAGTATTTTTTTAGTTTAATTTATAAAATGAAATTACCAAATGATACTCATAGAGTTTGGCATATCATACATTGTAAATTTTGATTTCAACTGAGATTAGTGCAGATTATATTTCCGTTCATAATGTCCCATGGTCATCACCATTAGTTAGACTTCTAGTAGTAAAGGTGACTCCTTTAATTCACCAATTGCGCCTGTCTCAACGATAATAGCTGACTATTTAGTTCAAATAGACTTAGACTTCGATAAGACCTAAATTTAGTGGACGTCTACAATATGAAGTCCGAATTGTAGTAAATAATGTCCATATTAGTATTAATGAAGCTTTCACACCATGTTTTCATGTATAGGAAGTTATATAAAATGTATTTATTTGTATTACAGGAATTATTTCTGACTAATTTGACATTTAACGCTTGTTCCTACAGACACGGTTTAATTCGTGATCAACAATCCGGTCGCGGCTTGGCAGGTCTCGGAGATTAACTCTAACGATCCAGCGCGACATAGTACTATCGTTACTACTTAAAGGGTCTTCATTTTTATCAGCAATAGGCAAATCCATCCACCCGAGGATCTTTTTGTCTATTACTAAGGTATTGAACTTTAAGAATCGTTTTATTCTAACCTTCATTTTATCTATCAACTAACTCCATTCTGTAAGACGACTGTTTAATTTCCATGGTCGATAGAAACAGTTTATCTTCTATCTTGACAATTGCGTCAGCGAAGGGCATACCAAAGGTTGTATTGCCATTGTGCTTATGGGGTTTCAATTATCCCTTAAATGATTCCAATATAACTTGAATCTTTTTCAACCAATTTATTAAAATTTCGAGGAATCAAAAACTAAACAGTTCATTAACTTGTGTGTATTTTCATTAAACTTATATCGAAGTTGGAAAACCGACTTCTCTGTAATGGATATCGCATTGATTTTCAGATATTTGTTTAGGTACGTTGGAGCATCCGGCAGTATTGGTCGTAGACAGGGCCGGTCGTATAGGAGTTCAGCTGCAGGGAGGTTATCCTCTTGAGCTCGCATGAGTCTGCGTAGTCTTAATAAAACTAAATAAAATCTACAAATCGATGTACCTAAATTGACAAACTAAAACTTATATTGTAAAGATTTAAAAATTAAACTTTATTACTTCTTCTCTTTATTTTATTCCAATATGGAAGCCAATGTTTGATATGAAAGTTATGTTTTTATTTCGATTTTAGATGAATAGATGGATAAGCATGAAAAATAATTGGTCTACGGATCATAGGACCTCACAGAAGGGACAAAATACAAATGCGGTTATTACTACGACTTAAGACATGTCTGCTTTATTTTTAGTAAATCAAGAAACTAGGGAAAACGAAGCACATTACATCTAATTGATGAACTGAATAAGTAAGAAAATAAATACTATGCGGAAATATATATTTGTATGTATAAAATAAGAATAACATATCCACATTTTCATAAGGTTGTATATCGTCAATGTAGTCCTCGCAGGGGTTATAAGGGATTGATGAAACAAAACTCTGGTGATCCATTAAAATGCGGTTGGGAATAATATTTCGATGGACTAAACGTCAAAGACCTCACGACTTTGTAACAGATAGAGATACATAGAGTACCCTGCACAAGGATATCATGATATCAATAACAAACTATAAATATGATATACAACATAAAATAATAGCCAAAATGGAAATTTAAGGCAAGGAATAATTTAAATTTACTAGGTTACGTGGAACTTACGAAACTCCTAAAGAGAAAAAGAAGACTTGAAAAATTAGCTTAGTAGAAAGTGTGCTTAATATTTTGTATAGTTGATTTATCTTATCTATATTATTATCAATATATTCTTTATTCTGATTCTGATTTAGATGTAAAATCATAGTAGGTAATCATGAGTTTAATGAATGAAGTTGTCAAAGTGATTCTGACGCCATTTTAGCCCATGTTCCCATACTTTAATGATCATTGTCCTTTGGGTACAATTATTTTAGCCTTATTCCTAATAATAATCTTGTGAATATGACTCTTCTTAAAGAAATTGTCACTTAATATTTTTAAACATACAGAATATTATCCGGAATCTTATCTTATTACTTTAAACGAGCAATTCTTGCAATTATATATATATATATATATACTTATTTAATTGTAATCTCGGAATCGGCTCCAACGATTTTCATGAAATTTAGTATATAGGGGGTTTCGGGGGCGATAAATCGATCTAGCTAGGAATCATTTTTAGAAAATGTCATTTTATTCGTGTTTTTGAAGTCCCAATTTAAACTGAAAAATATGACTCTTCCTGATATCTATTGGCGATTAATAATACTACTATACTAATACTAATTGCTCTAACGACACGACAGCAGATGGCGTTGTTAAGTAACACGAAGTCAAAAAACACAATTTATAAAAAAATATAAAATAATACCGAGCAAAGCTCGGTCATCCAGATATTATAATATTATAGATGAACAAAAGTTATTTAAATAGATTTCTGAGCATGTCCATAGCTAGACTGTTCTGTAATATTATAACGATTGGTCCAATTCCAATATCTGCAGCTGTGCCCCACAACAACAGACCATGGAACAGACTATGAAACTTGGTAAAATAAACTAATGTTGTTGTTTTCACGTCAGTTAAGAGCCTTACTTTTTTAACAGCGTAAGCAGCGGAACTGAGTCTCCGAGGCAAAGCTTCAATATGAGGACTTCGGACTTCATGTCCTTCATTGTAACCGAGAATCTATCGTAAGGACAAGAAATTTAGAATTTATTAAGTTATGCATTAAGATTTATCTGTTTGTTTTATTTATCTGTTTTACATACATTAGGTACATAATACGTAAAATTACGTTACCTACCTACACTATTAAACCACCAAAAGCTTATTGCAACTTTAGAAACGAAAACTATGAGTATTGCTCTACTAAAAAAACATTGGGGCTACAAAATTGAGAAATAGGTAGATTGACTTAAAATGATACAAATTTTCACTAAGTAACCTACTTTTTTAGTCAAATTAAAAGGACAAAACTGAGTATTGCTGTAATAAAAAACATTGGGGCTACAAAATTGAGAAATAGGTAGATTGACTTAAAATGATACAAATTTTCACTAAGTAACCTACTTTTTTAGTCAAATTAAAAGGACAAAACTATGAGTATTGATGTAATAAAAAACATTGGGGCTACAAAATTGAGAAATAGGTAGATTGACTTAAAATGATACAAATTTTCACTAAGTAACCTACTTTTTTAGTCAAATTAAAAGGACAAAACTGAGTATTGCTGTAATAAAAAACATTGGGACTACAAAATTGAGAAATAGGTAGATTGAATTAAAATGATACAAATTTTCACTAAGTAATCTACTTTTTTTAGTCAAATTAAAAGGACAAAACTATGAGTATTGATGTAATAAAAAACATTGGGGCTACAAAATTGAGAAATAGGTAGATTGACTTAAAATGATACAAATTTTCACTAATTAACCTACTTTTTTAGTCAAATTAAAAGGACAAAACTATGAGTATTGCTGTAATAAAAAACATTGGGGCTACAAAATTGAGAAATAGGTAGATTGACTTAAAATGATACAAATTTTCACTAAGTAACCTACTTTTTTAGTCAAATTAAAAGGACAAAACTATGAGTATTGCTGTAATAAAAAACATTGGGGCTACAAAATTGAGAAATAGGTAGATTGACTTAAAATGATACAAATTTTCACTAAGTAACCTACTTTTTTAGTCAAATTAAAAGGACAAAACTGAGTATTGCTGTAATAAAAAACATTGGGACTACAAAATTGAGAAATAGGTAGATTGACTTAAAATGATACAAATTTTCACTAAGTAACCTACTTTTTTAGTCAAATTAAAAGGACAAAACTATGAGTATTGCTGTAATAAAAAACATTGGGGCTACAAAATAGAGAAATAGGTAGATTGTATTAATAATACGTAATTTTACGTTCCAATATGAAACAATTAAAAGCTTATAGCAACTAAATAAAAGAAAACCAATTAGACATCAGTAATTGTAAGTGTTGTATTGTTTACACGGGTGATGTTGTTATAAACCACCAAAAGCTTAACCCTTAACTGTAGTGGTGAAAAATAGTCACACTTCTATAGTTGTAGGGTCCACAGGACCCACTTGTTTTCAATTTAATAAAAAAGCTCAATTTTACACCTTTTTTTTGTTTAACTTTACATTTTAAACGTTAACAACCGTAGTATTACACAAAATCAAGAATAGTAACTTTTATTCTTATCTATAATTATTACCTTTAATTTTAATCTCTTTAATCGTTATTTACTTGACCTAAAAACATACTTTCGAAAAAAAAACATATTAAATAGAAAAACAAATCAAAAAACTAAATGCAACTCTTTTCATGTTCAAAAATTAATACTTTTTAAATGAGTTAAAACAAAAACTAAAAAATATCTACCAAAAAAATTTTGACATCATAAACAGATGACGAAGTTATAAGCATGAATTGCATACCATTTTTGCCCATTTGAATGTATTTTTTCCGTAAAAATATCAAGTAAAACTGGGCTGTTCACCCACTTCTTCTTCTTGATAAATGTCTTCGCTTTCAGATAATTCAGAGTTTGTCTCATGATCACTTGTTATCACAAAATCCTCTTCATTATCAGAAAACTCATTTTCTGAGTGGGCGGTTAGAGCATTATTTAGAGTTGTGGGTGAATTTCTGCCCATTTCATCTTTGTCACTATGTGATTGTGAGTTCAACCACTCCTCTATTATATAATCTCTATTTGTAGAAATATTTCTTTGGTTTTCCATCACAAATAACCGTAAAAGTAATAAACAACAAAAACTAAAAAGGTTACGTAACAATAGTCGTGGGTCCCACAGACCCACGTGCACACCAATACTCATATAAGTAACAGCGCGCGAAATGCGTCCATTCCCCACTGAGCTCTTCCGCCGACCATCGGAAGGTACCTAGGAGCAGGAAGCGCTAGGGTCAACGCCGCGTTTTTTACACGCATTCAAAGATTGAACATGGGTCCATTGGACCCACGACTACAGTTAAGGGTTAATGGAGAAGGCAAAAGGGTCAAAATATTACTATCAAATACACCTAAAATCCGAGCTTAGGTCATATACATTACATAACTTTTTATTTCACTTCAATACATGCAGTATTTCCGAAGTTATAAAGACGAGAAGTTCAAGCCCTTTTTTGAATTTCCGCGCTTACGCTATGACGTCACGACGTGGCTCGGCCGCGAGCATGATACGGCGCAAGTATAGAAAATATGGGTCTATGCAGTTCAAAAATCTATAACTTTCTTATTTCTATAGATACAGACTTGAAATTTTGCATAGATGTAGTAGATAGTATATGAATTATATATGTTATTTTATTATTGATAACTAAGGTTTGCTCGCGGCTTTACTTGAGTTTAAATTAACATTTCGGTCAAAAATCCCTATCAACTACGCGCGACTACTGAGAGATGACGTCATCGAGTAGTGACCGCCCGCCTGCGTTTTTAAAAAAACCAACGTCCGTAAATACGCACTTTGATCGTTAATATCTCAGCCATTTATTGAGATATGGAAAAAGTAAAAACACAGTTTTTCTTGTAATTTTTTATAGATTTATTTGACGTGTAAAAAAAAATTCGTTTGCCTGGTCCATTATTGGAACTCAGAAACGAAAACTAATTATCAGTATTGCTGTATTTAAAAACAATTTTTAAAATCAATTATTAAGACATTGGTACATTTTTGAAAACATTTAAGTAAGTAATACCAAGTTTTGAGTTGATTACCTTGTCTTTGGTATACACGGATGTTGTTGTTAAAGAAGTAAACCACCTAAAGCTTATTGCAACTTCAGACACGAAAACCAATTATCAGTATTGCTGTATTAAAAAAAAATGGGGTTTACAAGAAACAATATAGACGTTATGGATAAAATGAAATTATTTTACTTTATACGGAATAGATCGAATTAAATTACGTAGTACACATTTTCAATAAATTACTATCTATGTAGTTAAATTAAACAAACTAAATACGATTGTTAGGCAGACTCGTAAATCCTTATGTTAATGATCATAAATTACAATAATTAGGTAGGTACCTACCTATATATAATAATTATATCATGAGATCCACTTTTTAATTAGGCAACCCAATACAGTTAAATTAAGAATAAAATAAGCTTTCATTTGACATTTGTTTCGACCAAATAACAAATGAGGGTATTTAATCAACATTTACTCACCTGTTTATACGCGGCAACCCTATAGTTGCGCCATGGTGATAGTAGGCAACCCTTGCGTTTTCGTATCTGGTAGGTGTATTCTATCCACTAGTGTAGATTTTTTTTAAATAACCGATGAGGGACATTTATGAAATATTTTTAATTAAAAATTTAATTATTTAATATTATCCGGTCGCGATTTAACTAGGCAATCTATTTTCAATAAGTCAATGTGAATATTCTCTATCATTTATTTCTTATCACAAGTAAATAACAGATGAAGGTATAAATTTCTTATACCGGATTTCGTACCATCAATAAGTAGAATTATTGTTTAAGATTAGGTAAATAAGTGTTATAAGTAGGTAAATAGAGAAAAAAAGCTTTTGACGTGTCGCTATCACTAGCTAATCTTGCTATCATGCGGCTCATCAGCCGGCTGTTGAAGTTTTGGGTTAAAATGGTTGCTGCTGGCCAACCACTCTATTGTGTACATAATATAATATATGGATTGTTATTTCATATAATTGTAATAAGGTCTATGAATGGTGGCTCGAAACGAAAATTACCACAGAAACCTAAAGATATTACCTAACTTCTAAGATAACTTTCTTTTCACAATAACTACATAATCTACATAAATTATTAAGTATACTTACAGCACATGTTGAAATGGAAAACTTTATAATAAGAATATTTATCCTGTTGTTATCTTTAATAATAAAAAAATTGTTAGCCGTCGTGGGGCGCCAGGCAGATGTGAAACATCGAAATTATGTTGTACAGCTAGTACCTATGCATCGAAGGATAGTTTACGACAGCTAGTAAAAATATTTTAATAAACATTTTTATTCATTAAGATATACAAAAATAAATACTTTTGTTTTTTAAATTTATTTATTACGGAGATACAAATATTCACATTCAGCAAAACAACGTCATCTAGGCACTCTTATAACTATTACAATACATTGTAAAGCAGTACTGGTGTGTACTATCTAGTTAAAAAATAATACTGTAGATGCCGTCTTTATCGTGACGCGTCTTCGTTTCATCGAGTTTCAACGATTCTAAAGATGTTTCACATAAAAAATAAGAAAGTTGTGTGGCTATAATCAAAACAATCAAATTAATAATTATGCATCCAGTTGATATCTCAAATAACAAATAAATCTGTGTGACTACTGTAAAATACCATAACCATATTAGAATCTATTATGTTATAAGGGTAAACTGTGCGACTACATGGCAGATCTGTGTGACTGCGATGAAAATTCTGTGCGTCTACATAGCAGATTTGTATGGCTACTATGAAAAAACTGTGTGTTTACATGGTGGATCAGTGTGGCTATTACGAAAATGCTGTAGAACTGCATGGTAGACCAGTGTGGCTACTATGAAAATACTGTGTGACTACATGGCAGATCTGTGTGACTATGATAAATTTTCTGTGCATCTACATAGCAGAATTGTATGGCTACTATGAAAATACTGTGTGATTACAATTACATGGTGGATCAGTGTGGCTACTATGAAAATGCTGTAGAACTGCATGGTAGATTAGCGTGGCTACTAAAGAAATGCTGTGAGTCTACATGGTTGGTCTGTGTGGTTAATATGGAAATATACTCCGCGACTACCATGACAGATCTGTGTGACCACTATGAAAATTCTGTGCGTCTACATAGCAGATTTGTATGGCTACTATGAAAATACTGCGTGTTCACATGGTGGATCAGTGTGGCTACTATGAAAATGCTGTAGAACTGCATGGTAGATCATTGTGGCTACTATAGAAATGCCGTATGTCTCCATGATTGGTTTGCGGGGTAAGGTAATATGAAAAAAGGTACAACTAGGTACTTATGTATATCCAAAAAATGGTCTGCTCACGTGCTTGATGTTTCTACGCAAGACAAAACAGTAGGTACATACTCGTATATAATTCTCGTTACTGATATTAAATTTATTAGCGTATGCAACACAAAAATAAGAAAAGAAAAATTGCCAAGATAAAAAAATCAAGAAACGGTCCTTTGCTTTCGTCACTTAAATTATCTGAATACCTTTTTTAACAAGCGGTTAAATATCTAAAAACAAAAATACGACATAAAACGATTTTCAATAGTTTTCAAATGAAATTTTTTGTAGGTGACATTAACCAGACCCTTTAAAGAATAGAAAGAAAAACGCTTTAAGTTACAATAAAAGTTTTGATTGAATATACGATGGGTGTTCGTTTGTTAATTTAGAATACATTATTTTTGCAAGCTGGATAGAAACTGCTTTATCTTATTCTACGGAGTTGATATTTTTCATATTGCGTTTATTACTATTTTTGAGATAAGTATGACTTACTAACGTCCGCTCAGGATTAGCCCTACACGAGAAAACTCCCCAACTTCAACTTACAATTATACATATTACATTTATACATTGGTTATTATTACTATAAATTAGATTATTTTATTAAATTCTAGCTGTGCCCGTGACTTCGTTCGCGTGGAATTTTAATTGATACTGGGAAATTTCTAAAAAAGTAGTAAAAGAAGCCCAAAAGTTAGCCTTATTATATCAGCTGAAAGTCCCGTCAAAATCGGTCCAGCAGTTCCTGAGATTAGCCAAAACAAACAGACAGACAGACAGACAAAAATTGTAAAAATTGTTATTTTGGTATAAGTACCGTGAATACATTTTTGGTATAAGTACTCACATACTTATAAGTATTCACATACATCCCCATTATGCATTTAGTAAAAAACAGATTAATTTAATATTACAAACAGATTCCAATTTTTAATTATTTGTATAGATAATACATAACAAGATGTTTCACGGTTGAACCACCAAAAGCTTTTTGCAACTTAAAATACAAAAACCAATTTTATTAATATTGCTGTTTTTAAAAAACCTTTTCAAAAGCAACGATTAGGTTTCCGGTAATAAATAAGAACATAAAAGGGATACCAAGTATTAAATTAACTTTATCTAAGTACTACGTTACGCGGAGAATAGATTGACGTCAATAAATACGAATTTTCTGTAAATACTTTTCCAGTCAACTTAAAAGGATAAACTAAGAACGGTAGTTATGCAGAATTATTTTATGTTTTACATTTTACGATTAAGTAAACCATTTTGCAACGAATGTGCAACTTATGAACGAAAACCAATTTTTATCAGCATTGCTTTATTTAAAAAATCTTTTAAAACGCAAAATTAGGAGACCGGTAAATTATACATATAAAAACAGCAAAGGGATACCAAGTTTGAAGTACATTATCTACAAATTTACACGGATCATGAAGTAACACGGATAAGCCACTAAACGCTTATTGCAACTTAAGAAAAAAAACAATACGTAATTATTATTGCTGTATTTAAAAAAAACTTATAAAATGACCGATAAAGACACAAGTAAATTTTAAAAAATCCTCTATGGAATACAAATTAATTATCCACAAAGTAACACGGAGTTTAGATTGACGAATACTAGTTACTTAAATACAAGTTTTCAATAAGTTCTGTTCTAGGCATTCAAAAGATTCTTAAACCACAGTTATGCGGATATAAGTATTTGGTATTTTTTTATTTCATTTTTATACTTATATTATGTTGTCTTTTACAGGAGTATAGAGTAGATAAAGTTTTATAATTATTGCGACGATTTTTTTAAATTCAATAACAAACATTAAAATATTAATATACGATACGTAATGGTATTTACATAATTGCACACCGTTTAAAACGACACACCAGTTAATTGGTAAAAACATTAATAGGATAAAAAAATTAGGTACTTTAATTACGTCGAGAATAAATAAAAACAGACTTCAATTAATACAAGTTTTATAATAAATTACGAATAAAGTACATACTTACCTATCAATAATACGTAATGTTTCACGATTAAAGTACCAAAAGCTTATTACAAATTAGGAAACGAGAACTAATAATAATATGTATTGATATATTTAAAAACCCGGTTTAAAAACACTATGTAGACATCGTTAAATTATAATTTATTTAATGCGTTACATTATATAAATAACTCCTACGCCACGCAGTAGTGAGTAGAGACCGCCGGCTCTACTCGCCCTCCATCTTACAAATTTTCGATCAGGTCCGTGTTCTGACGCGAGTTTAACATTTTTTACTCATCCCAAAAAGTGCACTTCGCCGCTAAAGAAGTTTACACTTCAATATCATTTATTACTATATACGGACAGTATACCAACTTCAATTTTATTAATACAAGTTCTTAATAAATAATTTTCTAGTCAAATTAAAAGGACATACTAAGAGAGATAGTTATTAAGAGTTCTTTGATTTTTTTAAATTAAATATTTGCCATAAAAGTGCTTAGTTATAACTTACAGAAATGCAGAGCTGGTAAGGCGAGTTAATTATTGCCGCGAACAAAGTATTAATAATAGGCAACATTATGTTTCACGATTCAACCACCAAAAGCTTATTAAGAATAAATAAACGAAAACTTAACAGCATTAACTTACAATTACTTAAAAAAAATAAAAAAAAACAGAAACTTATTATAGTAGGTATTATTATATTTAAAAAACTATAAGGCAACTATACATATCGGTAAACTTGTATACTTATTGCTAAAAACATTAAATGGATAAAAAAATTAGGTACTTTAATTACGTCGAGAATAAATAAATACAGACTTAAATTAATACAAGTTTTATAATAAATTACAAATAAAGTACATACTTACCTATCAATAATACGTAATGTTTCACGATTAAAGTACCAAAAGCTTATTACGAATTAGAAAACGAGAACTAATAATAATATGTATTGCTATATTTAAAATCCCGGTTTAAAAACACTACGTAGACATCGTTAAATTATAATTTATTTATTTAATGTGTTACATTAAAAAAATAACTCCTACGCCACGCAGTAGTGAGTAGAGACCGCCGGGTCTACTCACCCTCCATCTTACGAATTTTCGATCAGGTCCGTGTTCTGACGCGAGTTTAACATTTTTTACTCATCCCAAAAAAGTGCACTTCGCCGCTAAAGAAGTTTCCACTTCAAAATCATTTATTACTATATACGGACAGTATAACAACTTCAATTTTATTAATACAATTTCTCAATAAATAATTTTGTAGTCAAATTAAAAGGACATACTAAGAAAGATAGTTAGGAAGAGTTCTTTGATATTTTTAAATTAAATATTTGCCATTAAAGTGCTTAGTTATAACTTACAGAAATGCAGAGCTGGTAAGGCGAGTTAATTATTGCCGCGAACAAAGTATTAATAATAGGCAACATTATGTTTCACGATTCAACCACCAAAAGCTTATTAAGAATAAATAAACGAAAACTTAACAGCATTAACTTACAATTACTTAAAAAAATAAAAAAAAACAGAAACTTATTATAGTAGGTATTATTATATTTAAAAAACTATAAGGCAACTATACATATCGGTAAACTTGTATACTTATTGCTAAAAACATTAAATGGATAAAAAAATTAGGTACTTTAATTACGTCGAGAATAAATAAATACAGACTTAAATTAATACAAGTTTTATAATAAATTACGAATAAAGTACATACTTACCTATCAATAATACGTAATGTTTCACGATTAAAGTACCAAAAGCTTATTACGAATTAGAAAACGAGAACTAATAATAATATGTATTGCTATATTTAAAATCCCGGTTTAAAAACACTACGTAGACTACGTTAAATTATAATTTATTTATTTAATGTGTTACATTAAAAAAATAACTCCTACGCCACGCAGTAGTGAGTAGAGACCGCCGGGTCTACTCACCCTCCATCTTACGAATTTTCGATCAGGCCCGTGTTCTGACGCGAGTTTAACATTTTTTACTCATCCCAAAAAAGTGCACTTCGCCGCTAAAGAAGTTTCCACTTCAAAATCATTTATTACTATATACGGACAGTATACCAACTTCAATTTTATTAATACAATTTCTCAATAAATAATTTTGTAGTCAAATTAAAAGGACATACTAAGAAAGATAGTTAGGAAGAGTTCTTTGATATTTTTAAATTAAATATTTGCCATTAAAGTGCTTAGTTATAACTTACAGAAATGCAGAGCTGGTAAGGCGAGTTAATTATTGCCGCGAACAAAGTATTAATAATAGGCAACATTATGTTTCACGATTCAACCACCAAAAGATTATTAAGAATAAATAAACGAAAACTTAACAGCATTAACTTACAATTACTTAAAAAAAATAAAAAAAAACAGAAACTTATTATAGTAGGTATTATTATATTTAAAAAACTATAAGGCAACTATACATATCGGTAAACTTGTATACTTATTGCTAAAAACATTAAATGGATAAAAAAATTAGGTACTTTAATTACGTCGAGAATAAATAAATACAGACTTAAATTAATACAAGTTTTATAATAAATTACGAATAAAGTACATACTTACCTATCAATAATACGTAATGTTTCACGATTAAAGTACCAAAAGCTTATTACGAATTAGAAAACGAGAACTAATAATAATATGTATTGCTATATTTAAAATCCCGGTTTAAAAACACTACGTAGACATCGTTAAATTATAATTTATTTATTTAATGTGTTACATTAAAAAAATAACTCCTACGCCACGCAGTAGTGAGTAGAGACCGCCGGGTCTACTCACCCTCCATCTTACGAATTTTCGATCAGGCCCGTGTTCTGACGCGAGTTTAACATTTTTTACTCATCCCAAAAAAGTGCACTTCGCCGCTAAAGAAGTTTCCACTTCAAAATCATTTATTACTATATACGGACAGTATACCAACTTCAATTTTATTAATACAATTTCTCAATAAATAATTTTGTAGTCAAATTAAAAGGACATACTAAGAAAGATAGTTAGGAAGAGTTCTTTGATATTTTTAAATTAAATATTTGCCATTAAAGTGCTTAGTTATAACTTACAGAAATGCAGAGCTGGTAAGGCGAGTTAATTATTGCCGCGAACAAAGTATTAATAATAGGCAACATTATGTTTCACGATTCAACCACCAAAAGCTTATTAAGAATAAATAAACGAAAACTTAACAGCATTAACTTACAATTACTTAAAAAAATAAAAAAAACAGAAACTTATTATAGTAGGTATTATTGTATTTAAAAAACTATAAGGCAACGATACATATCGGTAAACTTGTATACTTATTGCTAAAGTTTATTGCTTTGCTTGTAGCTTATTGCTAAAAACATTAAATGGATAAAAGAATCATGTTCGGCGACCTAATACAATTAATACAAATTTAAATAAATAATTTTCAAGTCAAAATTAAAGGACTAACTCAGAATGATAGTTATGCAAAAATCATTGCCATACTTAATGGTGGTAAGTTATTACTTAAGGAAATGCAGAGTTGCTAAGACAAGTCTCATAACATAAGTGTCGCCGCGAATAAAGTATGAAAAAACACATAACATTCACGATTAAACTGCCAAAAGCTTAATGCTACTTATGAAATGAAAACCAATAACAAGTATTGCTGTATTTTGAAAATCCGTTTAAAAATCACGATAAAGACATCGGTCAAGGGCTAAAAACACTAAATGGATAAAAAATAATGTATTACTATATACGGCGAACTAATTGACTTCAATTAAAACAAGTTCTCAATAAATTATTCGTGGACCAACCTTGAAAATTTACTCTGATCATTTTTCCATAACGCGCCAAAAGAAGTATAACTCCAATAACTTTCCAGACAAATTATAAGGACATATTAATAAAGATAGCTATGAAGAGTTGTTTGATATTTTTAAATTAAATATTTGCCATATTTGATTAGTTATAACTTACAGAATTGCAGAACTGGTAAAGCGAGTCGTTCATCATTGCCGCGAACAAAGTAGGTATTTGTCATATTTTTAAATTAAATCATTGCCATAACGGTAATACGCTATAACTTACAGAATATCGAAGCTGGTACAACAAGTCTTGTAATCGTTGATACGAATAAAGTATTGATAATAATACGTGACATGATGTTTCACGATTGAACTGCCAAAAGCTTATTGCTCCTTAGGAAATGAAGACCAATAACAAGTATTGTACATATTTTGAAAATCCGTTTAAATATCACGATAAAGACATCGGTCAGTGGCTAAAAACATTAAATAGAAAAAAAAACTACTATGTACCTACTTCATTTAAAATAAGTTTTCAAAAATAACGATAGTTATACAGATTCGTTTGATATTTTTAAATTAAAACAAATAAAGGTGATTATTATTAGTTACAGAAATGCAGAGATGCTGAAACGGGTTTTGTAATAGTTGCCGCGAATAAAGTTATTAATAAAACGTAACATTATGTTTCACAATCGTACTACCAAAAGCTTATTGCAACTTAGGTAATGATAATAATTACAAGTTTTGCTGCAATTTAAAAATCTGGTTAAAAAATAATGATGTTCACATCGGTTAGTGGCTTAAAAGATTAAATGGATACAAAAAATGATGTAATTTTTTACGGCTAATAGATCGACTTCATTTTATACACATTTTCAAAAGATTTTTTAGTTTAGTGGCTTAAAACATTAAATGGATACAAAAAGATCTACTATGTACGGCGAATAGACCTACTTAATTTAATACAAATTTTCAATAGATATTTTTCTAGTCAAATGAAACATACATTCTAAGAAAGATACTTATGAAGAGTTGTTTGAATTTTTTAAATTAAAACATTGCCATAAAGGTGATTAGTTGCAACGCGGCGCGGGTAGGACACGATGTTTGAGATTTATTGCCGCGAATAAAGTAATAACGCGTAACATGATGCTTCACGATTGAACTAGGAAAAGCTGTTTGCAACTTCGGAAACGAAAATCAATTACAACAATTACTGTATTAAATCAAAATGTGGGCAATTCACATGTGCTAGCAGTGAAACTATATAACAACAAATACTGTCAGTCCAAATATTTTGCCGATGCTTCATTCACGTCATTTCAGTTTCAACGAATTCCAAATCACAAGGATACTAAAGAAGTATTCACTTCAAAAATCCATTTAAAAATATGGTGTGTAGATCATGGATAGTTGCTCAAAAGTTAAAAATGTGTTTTTTTAAACATTTATAATATTCCGCAACTATTTGTTGGCTATATCGTACCTTTTTAAATAAACAAGTTTTTAATAAATAAATTTCTAGTCAAATTAAAGCAACAAACTAAGAACGATAGATATGCAAAATTGTTTGATATTTTTAAATTAAAACATTGCCATAATGGTGATTAGTTAGATATTAATTAAGGAAATGCAGAGCTAAAACGAGTCTCATAATCTCGAATCTCATAATTAATGTCGCCGCGAATAAAGTATTAAAAAAACATAAAATCATGTTTCACGATTAAACTAGCAAAAGCTTATTACAACTAAGGAAAGGAAAATAAATTAAATGTATTGCTATATTTGAGAAACCGTTTAAAAAACATGATGTAGACTGGTAAATTTCTTACTGGAAAAAAATAATGCAATATTTTATATTAAGAATACCACGACTTAAATAAATAGAAGTACAATACAAGTTTTCAATTAATTATTTCCCAGTCAAATTAAAAAGACAAACAAGAATGAAAGTTATGCAACATTGTTTTATATTTTTAAATTAAATCATTGGCGGTTATAAGCTATTATTGACAGAAATGTAGAGCTACTTTAACAAATCTTGTAATCGTTGCCGCGAACAACGTATTAATAAAACGTAACATTACCAATTTAGCATAACATACGAACGTGAAATACACCAAAAGCTTGTTGCAACTTAGAAAAAAAACAAGTATTGATGTAAGTTAAAAATCTGTTTAAAAGTCACGATGTAGTGATCGGTTAGTCATCGCTTAGTGACTAAAAACATTAAATGGATAAAAAAAAATATATATACGGCGAAAATACCTACTTCAATAAAAATAGATACAAATTTTCAAAAAATATAATTTCTAAACAAGTTTTCAATAAATAGTTGTCTAGTCAAATTAAAAGAGCAAAGAACGATAGTTATGTAGAGTCGCTTGATATTTTTAAATTAAAGCCATTGCCATAAAGGTTAATATTACTTAGGGTTAAAGGTTAGTTATTACTTACAGAAATGTTAAAGTATCAATAATACGTATCATGTTGTATCAGAATTAAACTAACAAAATCTTAGTTGCAACTTAGGAAACAAAGACCAATTACAAGTATTGCTGTATTGAAAAATCCGTTTAAAAAAATAGGCGATGTCGATTAAGACAACATTATGTTTCACGATTAAACTACCAAAAAGTTATTGGAACTTAGGAAACGAAAATAAATTAAATGTATTGCTATATTTTACAAACCGTTTAATAAACATGATGTAGTCTGGTATTTTTTTTACAAATTAAATGGATAAAAATTTAAGTACCTATTATTTTATTAATTACATATTTTGCAGTCAAATTAAAAGGACAAAAAAGGACGAAAGTTATGCACATTGTTTTCTATTTTTATATTAAATCATTGCAATAACGGTAATAAACTATAACTGACAGAAATTCGGAGCTGTTCAAACGAATAATGTAATCGTTGCCGCAATCAACGTAGATATCAATAAAACATTTCGCGATTAAGTAAACTACGAAAAGCTAAGCAACTAAGGAAACGATAACAATTACAAATTGTATTGCTATTTTAAAAATCTGTTTAAAAATCACGATGTTGACATCGGTTAGTGACTAAAAACATTACTTAAATGGTAAAATTAGTTATGTAATACTATAAACGGCGAATAGACCTACTTCATTTAGCTTTTTGCAACTTAGGAACTACCAAAAGTTTATTGCAACTTAGGAAACGAAAACTGATCATATTTATTGCTATATTTAAACATACATTACCTTTGCAGTAACTTGAGGTCCAAAATAACTCGTGTGGCAACGTAAGGGATCAGTCAAAGCAGTTTTGTTATACTTAACATTTTTATTAGTTAGGGGGTTAGAATAAATAATAATAATAGAAAAACGTCTGCCGGGTCAGCTAATATATTATTATTTAATTGATATAAAACTATGTACATACATACACAAATACATTTTTTACATTTACATACTGATACATTTGTTCTTTACTGGACGTAACACAAAGAAAGCACAGTTAAATCATTATTTTTAACACTTCTAATCATCACAATCCCTTATTGTTACACTTAACTAGTTAAGTGTTTTTATCAACCGGAATATTGCGATTAACGAAGGAGCCGTAGTTCGGTGCTTTTTTATTAAACGGACTACTGAGATTGAAAATGTAGCATTAGTTCGGTGCTTTTTATCAACCGGCCTACTGGGATTGAAAATGTGGCACTAGTTCGGTGTTTTTTTTCCAACCGGACTACTGCGATTAATTAAGAACCCCTAGTTCGGTGCTTTTCCTCAACCGGACTATTGTTACTAAGGAGTCCTGTTCGGTGCTTTCTATCAACCGGACTATTGCGACTAACGAAGGAGTCGTAGTTCGGTGCTTTTTATTAAACGGACTACTGAAATTTGAAAATGTAGCTTTAGTTCGGTGCTTTTTATCAATCGGACTACTGGGATTGAAAATCTGGCACTAGTTCGGTGCTTTTTATCAACCGGACTACTGCGATTAATTAAGTAGCCCTAGTTCGGTGCTTTTCCTCAACCGGACTATTGTCACTAAGAAGTCCTAGTTTTGGTGCTTTCTGTCAACCGGACTATTGCGATTAACTAAGGAACCCTAGTTCGGTGCTTTCTATCAACCGGACTATTGCGATTAACTAAGGAACCCTAGTTCGGTGCTTTCTATCAACCGGACTATTGCGACTAACGAAGGAGTCGTAGTTCGGTGCTTTTTATTAAACGGACTACTGAAATTTGAAAATGTAGCTTTAGTTCGGTGCTTTTTATCAATCGGACTACTGGGATTGAAAATCTGGCACTAGTTCGGTGCTTTTTATCAACCGGACTACTGCGATTAATTAAGTAGCCCTAGTTCGGTGCTTTTCCTCAACCGGACTATTGTCACTAAGAAGTCCTAGTTTTGGTGCTTTCTGTCAACCGGACTATTGCGATTAACTAAGGAACCCTAGTTCGGTGCTTTCTATCAACCGGACTATTGCGATTAACTAAGGAACCCTAGTTCGGTGCTTTCTATCAACCGGACTATTGCGATTAACTAAGGAACCCTAGTTCGGTGCTTTTTATTAAACGGACTACTGGGATTGAAAATGTAGCTTTAGTTCGGTGCTTTTTATCAACCAGACTACTGGGATTGAAAATGTGGCACTAGTTCGGTGCTTTTTATCAACCGGACTACTGCGATTAATTAAGTAGCCCTAGTTCGGTGCTTTTCTTCAACCGGACTATTGTCACTAAGGAGTCCTAGTTTGGTGCTTTCTATCAACCGGACTATTGCGATTAACTAAGGAACCCTTATTCGGTGCTTTTTATCAACCAGACTATTGCATTAACTAACGAGCCCTAGCGAGTTTGGTACTTTTTATCAACTGAACTACTGCGATTTTAATAACTCTTTCTCAAATTAATCATACTGTGTAGTTACTTTATTTATTCAATAAGGAGGAACGCTCACTCACTCCTTATAAAGTGATGCTGATCTACTTACTCGTATCTAGATTATGTTTAGGAAATGAATAGGATTATAAATTATCATCGTTATTGTTGTACTTGACACGGAGTTATTGATTAAATGAAATATGTACTTTTCTTATCAAGCGAAATGAACAAACTAAGAACATTTTACTTTCTTACGATAAATGAATTTAAGGTTTATTTAGTGGCATTAAGATATTACATACTTCAGATAGTAACATCATAAGTGGCATAGGGTATATCGTATGTTAGCTTAAGGATACTTCGAAACATGAATATCTTTGTATTATAAGTTATTGTTAATATTATAAGACACTGAGAGCATACTTAACCAAGTTAATCAACCATGAAATGTTTCTAGCAAAAGAAACGTGATTTTTACCAACAAATTGTGCATGGGCGAATTTAAAAGCCTGGCTGTTTATTATTATTATATTTATTATGTACCTATATATTAGATTAAGAATATAATTATGTAAAAAAAATTACTTAATAAGCTGCTATAGACCCACTGTAGGATGTCATTAATAAATAAGAAGGCCTGAAGCATTACACTAAGTATAAGTTGTGGAGTTATAATGGTGTTACGTGTATAGTAAGTGGAAGTAAATGCCCTGTACGGGCTGCATTCAGCTTAGCAATAGACGAGGCTATGGTGCCAGACTGTAAGTTTACTATCGATAAAAAATATAACTGATGAAATCTCAAAACGTCCAAAAACCAAATAAGACTACTATCCAACGATAAATATGTTAGGTAGTATACTATACTTAAGTTAAGTTAGTATTATCATTCAGTATAGAAACTATAGTCACTTTACAATATGACGCAGAAGTTTAGTAGGAAATAAAATTATAGGTGCTTTTTAAAAAATGTCAGTGTGGATAATAAATATATACAATAGAGTTGCATTCTACAAAATAAATTAACATAACTGAATAATGTTAAAATTAGAACTGGCATGAACTGTAGGTATGATATGTCATAAAAATAACATTTTGAACTCTGTTATCAGAAGAATTGACTATGCTAAGCAATAGACGAGGCTATGGCGCCAGACTGTAAGTTTACTATCGATAAAAAATATAACTGATGAAATCTCAAAACGTCCAAAAATCAAATAAGACCACTATCCAACGATAAATATGTTAGTATACTTACGTAAGTTAAGTTAGTATTATCATTCAGTAGAGAAACTAAGTATAGTCACTTTACAATATGACGCAGAAGTTTAGTAGGAAATAAATTATAGGTGCTTTTTAAAAAATGACAGTGTGGATAATAAATATATACAATAGAGTTGCATTCTACAAAATAAATTATCATAACGGAATAATGTTAAAATTAGAACTGGCATTGACTGTAGGTATGATATGCCATAAAAATAACATTTTGAACTCTGTTATCAGAAGAATTGACTATGCTAAGCAATAGACGAGGCTATGGCGCCAGACTGTAAGTTTACTATCGATAAAAAATATAACTGATGAAATCTCAAAACGGCCAAAAACCAAATAAGACCACTATCCAACGATAAATATGTTAATATACTTACGTAAGTTAAGTTAGTATTATCATTGAGTATAGAAATTATAGTCACTTTACAATATGACGCAGAAGTTTAGTAGGAAATAAAATTATAGGTGCTTTTTAAAAAATGACAGTGTGGATAATAAATATATACAATAGAGTTGCATTCTACAAAATAAATTATCATAACGGAATAATGTTAAAATTAGAACTGGCATTGACTGTAGGTATGATATGCCATAAAAATAACATTTTGAACTCTGTTATCAGAAGAATTGACTATGCTAAGCAATAGACGAGGCTATGGCGCCAGACTGTAAGTTTACTATCGATAAAAAATATAACTGATGAAATCTCAAAACGGCCAAAAACCAAATAAGACCACTATCCAACGATAAATATGTTAATATACTTACGTAAGTTAAGTTAGTATTATCATTCAGTATAGAAATTATAGTCACTTTACAATATGACGCAGAAGTTTAGTAGGAAATAAAATTATAGGTGCTTTTTAAAAAATGACAGTGGATAATAAATATATACAATAGAGTTGCATTCTACAAAATAAATTATCATAACGGAATAATGTTAAAATTCGAACTGGCATTAACTGTAGGTATGATATGCCATAAAAATAACATTTTGAACTCTGTTATCAGAAGACTTGACTATGCTAAGCAATAGACGAGGCTATGGCGCCAGACTGTAAGTTTACTACCGATAAAAATATAACTGATGAAATCTCAAAACGGCCAAAAACCAAATAAGACCACTATCCAACGATAAATATGTTAGGTAGTAGGTATACTATACTTAAGTTAAGTTAGTATTATCATTCAGTATAGAAACTATAGTCACTTTACAATATGACGCAGAAGTTTAGTAGGAAATAAAATTATAGGTGCTTTTTAAAAAATGTCAGTGTGGATAATAAATATATACAATAGAGTTGCATTCTACAAAATAAATTTATCATAACTGAATAATATTAAAATTAGAGCTGGCATTAACTGTAGGTATGATAAGCCATAATAATAACATTTTGAACTCTGTTATCAGAAGAATTGACTATGCTAAGCAATAGACGAGGCTATGATGCCAGACTGTAAGTTTACGAGTAAATCGATAATAAATATAACTGATGAAATCTCAAAACGTCCAAAAACCAAATAAGACCACTATCCAACGATAAATATGTTAAAGTATACTTAAGTTAGTATTATCATTAAGTAGAGAAGCTATACTTAGTCACTTTACAATATGACGCAGACGTTTAGTAGGAAATAAAATTATAGGTTCTTTTTAAAAAATGACTGTGGATAATAAATAATTATACAGAATAGAGTTGCATTCTACAAAATAAATTTATCATAACTGAATAATATTAAAATTAGAACTGGCATTAACTGTAGGTATGATAAGCCATAATTATAATATTTTGAACTCTGTTATCAGAAGAATTGACTATGCTAAGCAATAGACGAGTATTATGCAAGACTGTAAGTTTACGAGTACATCGATAATAAATATAACTGATGAAATCTCAAAATGTCCAAAAACCAAATAAGACCACTATCCAACGATACATAATGTTAGTATACTTAAGTTAAGTTAGTATTATCATTAAGTGCTTTTTAAAAAAATACAATTTCTTTTTTATTATTTTTAATAAATATCTACAAAAAAGTTGCATTCTACAAAATAAATTATCATAAGTGAATAAATAATATTAAAATTAGAACTGGCGTTAACTGTAGGTATAATAAGACATAATAATAACATTTTGAACTCTGTTATCAGAAGAATTGACTATGTTCGTCGTCATATCAAGTAAATACCATTTAAGATGGGCAAATTAAATTCTATGAATTATCTACGAGTAGAATTGAAAATTAGATAGGTAGATAAAGTCATTACTTTTTAAATATTTCCTTCATGCATTGCGTTAAAAACAAAGGTAATATTTTGGCACACCTACTAATAAAATCTATTTGATGAGTAATCTCTTAAAACTAGTACGAAATTTGTTCGAATTTATGACTTATATTACTGAAAAACTGATTTACACCTATTATACATAGTAGATAAAGATAAGAATTTCAACGAATACAAAGCTCAACAAGAGAATGATAAAAAATATGAAACATATAGAAAAGTGAAGAAAGGAAAGTGACAAAAATGTTCATTATTAGAAACAATTTTTCATATATAAATCAAGAAAGTCTGCGTGTTGGAGGAAAACCTATTGAAATAAATATACAGTCAAGGCGATTATTAAGAAATAATAAGAAATACCGTATTGGCTATAACTAATGAACTGACTTGATAGGACATTGTAATGAGGTATCTTATAAAGCAAAAACTTTTTACATGAAATAAGTTACTGTTTGAAGAAAAATTATATACATATAAACAAGAAGGAATAGTAATATAATGTCATATATAAATCAAGACTGTCGTCATAAGAAGCTCAAGCACAAAGTAGGAAATGAAAAAAAGTAGAGTGTAGGCTTGCAATAAATGCAAAACAGGAAAATAATATGAAGGAAAACGTTAAAAGTTAGAATCACATATTAAACATGGGTCTATAGCAGCAAATTATATAAAATAAAACTTTTCTTGTGTGTATGAATAGTTTAAAAACGAATAATATGTTTAGTAAAACCGTAGTCGAACATAATGTAGGAAAACACCGATTCTGTCTATAAGAAATAATATTTATTGACGAAGTATTGTATTTTATTATTAAAATCGAAGAATCGTCATTATTAGTGGATTTGATAGCATCATCAAGAGAAACGAAAGATTGTAAAAGCAAATATGTTATATAAAATATAAACTTTTTATAGACAGAGAGGGCAGATATAAATTAAAAACACAGAATGTAACAAAAAATGTAGGGTGAGAAAAATGCTCAAGAAAATAATCTTAAAAAAAGTATAAATACGAGTTTAATTTAGTAAAGAGTCAATATTTATCAAAGTTCGTAAAAAAGACCGATTATCAGACTTGAAATAAAAACTATTTCAGTACAAATAGAGGAAAATAAGTCGGTCTTGGTTACATCAAAAATTCGTCATTACACACAGAGGTCTGGAAAAGAGAATTTGACGCAGAATCATCATAACGATGAACACTGATATGATATATAAAAATAAGTTACTCACAATCACGTGAGATCCAATGCAGTTATTTTTCAGTTTACACACAAAAACATGATATCATATAAAATAGATAGGAACCTACGACCAGAAAGACTACTTATGTAAAATTTGTTAAGAAGAATCATTGGCGTAGCATATACTAAGGAGAATGTTGATTTAAGTTAATATTTGTCTACATAGGGCTGATAGGGCATCGTTCCACATAAAAAAATGAAAAGTATTCCCTGCTATGGACGAAAATTGTGTATTCGCAGGTCTTTACAAGCAAAGAATGATGTAAAAACTTGTCAAATACACATAAATAGAAAATACGGATTCTCAGATTCGTGCATAAAAGGAGGAAAATAAATTATGTCATAAAAGATATCGGAAAAATGATGAAAATAAGTTGATGTTGATCACTAGGAGTTTTTTTCTCAGCTGCATAATGGACATGGGTGTAATGTAGGAAAATTGGTATTGACTAAGGATTTTGCCATTGTAGGCCTTACATTACAACAACAAATTTATTAGAAGGTACTTTATTTCCGATCAGAGGAACTACTTAAAAAAGGACATGTAAAAAGTTTTTAATATTAAAATTAAAAGTGAATGGATGAAGAAAATGTCAACTTTTAAAATAAAAAGTATATAATGCAGGATTTAAGATTAGCAGAAAAATACGAAAAATTGAATCATCAGTTGCAGTGCATGTCATTAACGTCCAAGTTAAGAATAAGAAACAAATAATGTAAAATATCAGCAATTTAAATACAAAATATGTACCTATTAGGTAGAAAGTTAAAATGCAAGATTGCGAAAACGAGAAGAAAAATTGTAACATGAGGAATAAGGGACAAAAGATTTTTTTTCATTTGTATACCTCTTGTAGGCTTTTTAATTTCATGAAAACATATATTGCATAAGATAAGTCAGGAAGTAGGATTTGGAACAAAAAAGAAATAATGTAGAAATATAATACGAAAGGGCAATGGGCATAATAAATAAAAATGTATAGTTATTTTTGTCATAAGTATTCGCAAACAACCAGAGGGCATGGCATGGAACTTAATATATAAAATATTAGAATTGTCAAAAGAAGAAGGCTATCATAGGCTAGAAGACTGTCAGACTACTATTAGTTAAAAATAAAAAAATATAAGAAAAGCTAGGATGTACGATTTTTGATCAGAAGAATGGCTTACCTAAAATATGTACAGAAGAAATATAACAACACAACGGTACAATGTAGAAACATCTACCGTAGTTTGTAAACTAAATGGGATAGGGCAAAGTTTATTCTATATGAATAAAAAAATATCACAACAAAAATATTTTGCTGAATTGAAAAATGTTAACATAAATTTCAAGCAAATGTGAGCTAATAAGAAGAGTAGCAAATAATGTAAATATAGTAGCAATTCCTGACCTATGGCTACAAGCTACAATCTATTAACTGCCCAAATATAACAATTTGGTATGGTCAATGATGTTATACATGTAGTAAAAAGTATTACTTACATAAATTAGCATTGGGTATGGCATATAAAAAATATATAATTATTATATATTCAATAATTATGAAATGCATATATCTAAAGAATTCAATATAGTCAAAGTATATATAGAAAATGTTATATCTATAAATTATATGCACATATCTTTATAGAAAATGACAAAAACGTACCCTTTTAAGATGTAAAGTTTGCAAAAGTAGAAAAAATTGTAAAAAAGGCTCATTAATTATCATGAGAATTTTTCACACCCGGATTCGTGAATAAAAAAAATATTTTTGCAATATTTTGAACGAACTATCCAACGATACCCACACAATAGGTTACTCGAGAATAGTATGTTACTTACATAATATGAATACAGCCTGTGAGCTAAGCCGCGGATAGACGGACAGATGTGGCGAAACTAGAATGGTCTGCTGACTACGCAAATGTAAAAACTAAGCAACGGATATGTTATATTATAATAAATATACAGAAATATATAAAATAGATAACACAGGAGAAATAAGATTTAGGCTTAACAGAATTATCATGATAATATTTCTCTACCGGATTCATGAATCAAAAATAGTTTCACACAAACTATCCAACAACACCCCACACCATGGGTTACTCGAGAATAAGTGCCTATACACATGTTAAATTACAGCTTTCTAGTACCACAAACAGAAGAACGAACATATCAAAACTATAAAGGTCGACAACGCAAACACAAAAATATGTAACCAAAGGATACGTCATGTTACAAGAAATACATAGCAAGAGTGTATAAATACAAATAAGCAAGGAGGATTTAAGAATAGAAGAACAACAGACCGACAATCTTATTCTTATCTACTTCTTTAAAAGATGGCCATAGTGTAGGAAACAGTATCGGTATTTTTTTGTTTAACAAGCCCCTTACAGCGATTGGCTCTCTATTAACAAGTGAAAAGAATCGTCAAAAGAAGTATTGTTAAGAACAAGTACTTAAGTCGAAACTAATTAAAGCTCTATACAACTGAAAAAGATACATTTGTAAAAAGAACCATTGTCAAAAGAGTAATTAATATTAGAATATAAAATTATTTTAATTTTTTTATGTAATATTTTTTATATTATAAAAAATATTACATAAAAAAATTAAAATAATTTTAAGATAATACGTATGTAGACGTAATGTTAAACCACAAATCTATAGGCGTGATAGTTTTTCAGTAAACTGTACCAAAAATTGCTCAGATTGTGGGATAGTGATAGGGCGCGCCCTAATTATTTCAAGCAAATCTTATTTGATATACATAGGCACTAACTGTAAGAAGGTGAAAGGGAATCGTAATCAAACATAGAAATTAAATGATGGTTAAATAAAAGTAATACCAAATAAATATGAATAATTTAAGACTTAAAACTCACTCTCTCTCTCTGTTTTTCCACTAAAATACACTTTTTCAACTTCTTGTTCATTAGCTATCATTATTTTACAAACAATTTTTTATCTTTTATTCCCTTACCCTGGCCGCGCACTATTGGCCAATATTTGTATCCAAATTAAATATTACAATAAGTATTTTATGTTTTCTAATCATTCTATTTCGTACTATATACCAGCGACATGTTAAAACCATTCGTCAATTTATCGCAAAATATCACTAACTTATTTCGATTAGGATGTGCACATGCGCCTTATGACAAAATCGGTACTAATAACATACCCTCTTTACCTGTAAATGATATTAAATTAGATGAAACATATTAATAAATTAGAATTAAATAAGAAATGTCTTAAATATTTAACCACTCGTTTATTTCTAGCATTAACACTAATTCCACAGGTTTCTTTAATATTACTTGAAGGTAGGTACGCAGTCATATTCTAGATTAGGCATAAAGTAGCATAATAAAATTACTATTAATTGAATAAATATGTAGGTATAAAAACACGATATTTCCAACACGTAATCTTAAATTATATTTATAAATTTTAATGAATTTCCATTTGAAAAACAATAAAGAAGTACGATTATATTATGGTGTCACGGGGGCGCATGTGCACATCTCAGTTACTCGTATTATGCAATATAGTATATTCAATATCTTACATTATATCTATTTATATTATAATTATATCAAATTATGTTATAAGACTTATGTATGTATTCATTTTTAATCATTTATAAAATTAATGTATAATTTATTCCCTTATTATGATTCTATTACAGGGTTTTTCGTTCCGTTCGTGTCTTGATTTTGATGGCAACGACTCTTCACATTGTACAACTAAACATACATTTACGTATTATGAAATGCAATAAAACACCGAGTAAATAAAAAGGAATCACAAAGAAATAAGATAAAAGAAAGTTTAGATAAAATGGTCGCTCAGTTTTCATTTCCTTGCCAGTAAGGAGATACGGTTTACGCGTTTAAAGGTATTAATTATTTTAAAACAACTTTAAATTACTTTTGACAATAGGTAAAAAGTTCGAGATAATACTATTTTAATAAAAAAATGAACAATTATGTTTTGTATTCTCTATAGTCGCAGTTCATATTCAAAATTTATGAAACACAAAATCAATTAAATTTTTACTATGATATAACATGAAATAACTTGTGTGCTAATTATATGTCGTCGATCCTTTTTCAACAGACCAATTTTACCGCGATACTACAATGCAGCTGGCAGGGCTTTCTTCGGTGTTAAATAAACCAAAAAAAAGTACAAAAACCTCTTATTACATGAGGCAAACTTTAATTTTAGTTTGCTATGTAGACGAGAGTCAGGTCTATGCGAACGCCAGTTTATGATTTCCCCTGTTACTTACAAGGTATACATTAAGAAAACACATTAAAAAGGTAGTTTTACATATTAGTTTCAATAACATTAATCTGTCAATTATAAATTGAAATAATTTTATATAAATTTAAAACGAAATTGCTTAATAAATTATCAGATTATACTTAACTTCTATCTTTCAATATTTCAATAGCATCAGTATTGTATCATAATTATTACTATTACCTACAATTTGTTTATAATGTTCTGTTTTTATACCCAATTTATTCTACAGATGATAAAGGTGAATGAAACACAATGATTATATCAGTACTCACGAACGCCGCAGTAAAGATAAAGACGATATGTCGGGTTTTGATTCGGTTACTGTAAAAGTAGAAGGATTAAAACTCAATTGATGGATCTTTAAATTTGATAAATAAGTTTAGGCGTTTCCATACAAGTACAGGTTACTACATTGAGGTATATATAATTATTAATTCATTGTTTATTATCAGCAATAATTAATTAAGTTTACAATTTGCTTCCAACAGTTAGTTTATAAGTACAAATTAAAGGGTTTAAAAGCCCGGTTTTGTTTCATATTTACAGGATTATATGACTTGCACGCGACCTTATTTCTTGGCGATCTTTGTTTCGCAGACAGTCAAATCGTCATCACTTCATCAGTCAGTCGAGGGCCAGGGAGGCAGGGCTAAACAATAAATCATTTTAACTGATACTTTAACAAAATAGCTATTATATTTAGACGTGGATCGACGCGATTGAATTTCATATATCCAGTATAAAGTCGTTTAAAAATGGCAAAGTTAAATCGAGTTGCAAAGGTATTGTAGCCCTAAATTAATTAGTTTTACACTAACACATAGAATGTGAAAGTCAATAATGATTTAAGATAATTCTTGTTACTCTGATTACTTTCAGTTGCAGTGTTACCGTTACTTAATTTTCAGATGGAATTTAGGTGTGCGGTCTGTTGGTGCAGTTTCATTGGTTGATAGGTGTAGTGAACAAGTGTGACATCGACTAGGTAAACATTATTATATTTCTAGGTTACTAGGAAACTCGATACACTAGTAGATCATACCCTACTTTCATTATTATTTATTATCATAACTCGATAATTAATACAGGAAAACTTTTAAGGATTAACTAGGCATATTTATTTCGTGGTTAAAATTAAACATTAATGAAGTAGGATTATAAGTACGATTTGTGGTAAAAGAGCTGCTTAGCTAATATAGACAAACGATATTGTTTGAAAACTCGTAAAGATGCAGGGCGAAGTTCTTTATCTGTATAAATAAAAAAATCGAGAACGGCAAGTAACAAAAATAAGTCGTTATAATGTTAATAAGTCTCAGCACAGGTCTTTAGGAGCAAATTAGGTAAAATATAAGCTTTTCAGATACGTAGAACGCACAAGTAAAAAATATTTTATTCAGGATTTGTAAAATCATAAAAAATAAAAAGGTTGTTGGCTTGAAAGAATTATCATAATAGCATGTATTTCTCTGCCGGATTCATCAGTCGAAAAATGATTTCACACAATTGCAATATTTTGTACGAACTATCCAACGATACCCCACATTACTCGAGACTACACTACACTACACTAGTTAAATTACAGCTTTCTAGTAACACTAACTTGACAAAGCAAAACAATTTAAAATTGGTATGTAAAAATGTGGAAACTATTTAAAAATATATAATTATATAAACAACTCTAAATGATACATTTCTAAAAAGAACCACTGTCAAAAGACGTAATTAATAGAAATATAAAAAATATTTAAAATAACAAAATTTTGATTATGAAAGTTTTTAAGATATGATGATAGACGTAAATAAAATTTAACAAATTACGCAGGCAATAAAAGTTAAATATATTTCAAGCAAATTTTATATTGATATAGACAGACACTAATTATAAGAGGGAGAAAGAAAATCGTAATCAAATAAAGAAATTAAATGATGATTTTGATTATATAGAACTAATACCAAATAATATAAATAATTTGAGAGTTAAAACATCAAAATTTTTATACTCTATATCTATAGTATATCTTGATAATCTATTCGCAATTTCCACAATGATTGCGTTATTATTTTACAAGCAATTCCTTTTTTTATTCCCTTACCCTGGCGGAGTAATAAATGGCCAATATTCGTATCCAAATTAAATATTATATTACGTATTTTATGTTTTCTAATCATTCTATTTCGTGCTATATAACCAGCGACACGTTAAAACTAATGCACCATTCGTCAATTTATGGCAATATATCAAAAAATATTTATTTCGATTAGAACATGTACACATGCGCCTTGTGACAAAATGGTACTAATTAATTGCTTTATTATATATATTTTACATACCCTCTTTACACGTAAATGAAGTTTTATTAAATTAGAATTAAGACATATCTTAATATTAAAGCACTCTTTAATTTATATCATTAATACCAATTCCATAGATTTCTTTATATATTATTGTATTATGAAGGTACGCAGTCATATTCCATACAAGGCATAAATAGATAAAATTATTATTTAAATTAATTAATAGCTGATTACCTGTAATTAATTATAAGAACAGTTAGATGGTATCCACAACCAAATTGTATTATAAAATGTAAGAGCTATCTTGTGTTGGTAATGCATTAAAATAAATAAATAGGTATAATAAACACGATATTTTCAACATGTAATCTTAAATTATATTTATGAATTTTAATGAACTTCTATTCGAAAAACAATATTTTTAAGATAGTTATGTTGTCTTTCTGTTCTGAATCTATGCATTTAATAGATATATAATTATGGTGTCACGGGGCGCGTGTGCGCAACTCAATCTCTTCGTATGCAATACAGTATATTCAATAGCACGTTATATTTATTTATATTCTTATTATATCAAATTAATGTGTATGTATTCATTGGTAATCATTTATAAAATAAATGTACATAATAATTATAATTTATTCCCTTATTACGATTCTATTACAGGGTTTTTCGTTCCGTTCGTGTCTCTATTTTGATGGCAACGACTCTTCACAAAGTACAACTAAACATACATTTATGTATCTACATATTATGATACGCAAAAGATGCACCGAGTAAATAAAAAGGAATAACAAAGAAATAAGATAAAAGAAAGCTTAGATAAAAAGGTCCCTCAGTTTTCTTTTCGTTGCCATTAAGGATCGTTACGTGTTTAAAGGTATTAATTTAAAATAACCGTAAATAACTTGTTAACAATAAAGTACAAAGTTCGAGATAATACCATTTAAATAACAAAATTAACATTATATTTTTTGTTGACCATAGTCATAGCATATATTGAAAATTTATGAAACATTAGATCAATTAAAATTTTCATTATGAAATAACATAATATCTAATTGTATGCTAATTATATTTATGTCGTCGATCCTTTTTCAACAGACCAATTTTACCGCGATACTACAATGCAGCTGGCAGGGCATTCTTCGGTGTTAAATAATTAAATTCAAAAAATAGGTCCAAAAATCTCAGGACTTTATTACATGAGGCAGACTTTAATTTTAGTTTGCTATGTAGACAAAAGTCAGGTCCATGCGAACGCCGGTTTATGACTTCCCCTGTTACATACAAGGTATACAATAAGAAAACACATTAAAACGTAGCTTTACATATCCGTTTAAATAACATTAATCTGTCAAATATAAAAATTGTAATCATTTTATATAAATGAAAAACGAAATTGCTAAATAAATTTTCCGATTATTGTACTTAACTATCTTTTAATATTTCAATAGCATCAGAGTGTATCATAATTATTAATATTATGATACACTCTGATGCTATTGAAATTACCTACAATTTGTTTATAATGTTCTGTTTTTATACCCAATTCATTCTACAGATGATAAAGGTGAATGAAACACAATGATAATATCAGTACACACGAACGTCGCAGTAAAGATAAAGACGATATGTCGGGTTTTAAAACGGTTACTGTAAAAGTAGAAGGATTAAAACTCAATTGATGGATCTTTTAATTTGATGAATAAGTTTAGGCGTTTCCATACATGTACAGGTTACTACATTGAGGTATATATAATTATTAATTCATTGTTTATATCAGCAATAATTAATTAAATTTACAATTTGCTTCCAACAGTTAGTTTATAAGTACAAATTAAAGGGTTTAAAAGCCCGGTTTTGTTTCATATTTACAGGGTTATATGACTAGCACGCGAACTTATTTCTTGGCGACCTTTGTTTCGCAGACCAGTTAAATCGTCATAAGTCAGTTGAGGGCCAGGGAGGCAGGGTTAAACAATAAATCATTTTAACTGATACTTACTGTCACAATTAACAGCCATTATAATTATTAAGACGTGGATCGACAGAGATTGGATTTCATATATCCAGTAAAAGTCCTTTAAAAATGGCAAAGTTAAAGCGTGTTGCAAAGGTATTGTAGTCTTCAATTAGTTAATTCGTTTTAACTTACACATGGATTGTACAATAAAATTCATTAATGATTTAACTTAATTCGTCTTAGTCTGATTACTTTCAGTTGCAGTGTTACCGTTACTTAATTTTCAGATGGAATTTAGGTGTGCGGTCTGTTGGTGCAGTTTCATTGGTTGATAGGTGTAGTGAACAAGTGTGACATCGACTTGGTAAACATTATTATATTACATACTAGGTTACTAGGAAGTTCGATACACCAGTAGATCATACCGTACTCTCATTATTAACTATTCGTTTATTAATACAAGAAATCTTTTTAATATTAACTATTAATTATATCATTTAATATCCTGTTAAATACTAAAATGGGAATTATATTTACATGTCACTATAGTAATTTTATACACTATACTTTTAGCAATAACTATATTTTATCCTGTAATGAAAATTCTACTAGATAATTCTACTATCTCTGGTGTTATGTTGAGAGATATATATTAAATAGGTACATATTACTGGTAAAACAACTTAATTTAAATAATTTAATATTTACTTTAAATTAAAAAAATGTAGAATTGTTTATTCAGACAATAGTTATTCTGGTATCATTTATTAATATATATTTTCTTTTCCATAAGTTATTTTATTTTAAATATAGGATATGGAAAGTATTTAACTTTTTACCATTATTATTTCTGAATACTTACTTAACATAAAAAACATATATATAATTTCGAAAAACGTACCTGAATGTTGGTATAATTGTTCATATAATATTATTTATATATTATGTATCTCTTAATTTTACATCATGAACTATGAAAAAATAATCTAAAAGGGAGCTTTTAGATAATTTATACCTAGCTTATTATTATAAGCTCACTGGTACACTTTATACACTTTCTTTAAATGTCGTTTGTCTCCATAAAAACCAACAATCAAATTACTAAACTGCCGAAGCAAAAAGTATTATATGTAATAATTCAATATAAGACTAGTATTGTTGTAGAACTTCATCTTATTTATGTCGATTTGGATTCATAGAGATTTCGGTTATTATATCATTTAGAGCTTACGAGTATATCGCTAAGAGAACTGGGTATATCAGGATAAGCTAAAATTTGCCACTTTGAGATAAATATTTCTGTAACTCTATGCAAAAATGTGCACGGAGAAGATGCGTATGGAGAAATGTAGGTAACATTTACCGGTACTTATCCTTAGCTTAGTTAACCGCTGAGACCGGATACACTACGCCTTGCCTATGTAAATTTGTGTAAGCTTGATTAATTTCAACACCTTTCTTTGTATATGCCTTAACCAACTCGCAAACCACATCGTTCGTATTTTATACCTTCCTTGTTAAATAGCTGAAAAGCCATTTAATTCAAAAGGTTTACCTATTTTTCGGAGAAAGTCTCTTCAATGTATCAAACTAATTTGGCCCAAAACTCATCTTAATGATCTACGATCCTAAATGAAGTCTCAAAATATTAGGCATTTCTTTAGTTTAGCTTCATGTCTGAGATGGTGTTTCAGGATCAAAACAATAAATACAAAGAATTTTAACAGTCCAGTTTAATTTAGTTCGAATTTGTAGACATTTAGATAGAATTTGCTTTGTAAAACAGCTCTGTTATTAAGATTAACGTAGTTAGATTGATTACAAAATTATTTTTCTACAATCCCCTGTAAATACTGCTTCATAAATGGTTAGTCGAAAATTCAATCATATTTTCGTGAAGAGAAAGTTATGTTACCCGACCGAAATTCTAAGAGACTCTACATTTTACAAAAGAATCAACTAGCATCAAATCTAGTCCTATAAAGAATTATTATTTATGTAGAATTCATGAATTATTGCAATGCTAAGCATTTGTAAACAGTATCCGTTTCGTTTATTTGCAAAACATAATTCCTAATAGCACATCCGCTTAAAAATAAATAATTTTATATTACTAAAAAGGATTGGCAAAATTGTGTTTTACATTGAAGATCGGTTAAAAGCTTTATTCCAATGAACTTGCAATGCAATATTAGCATGACTTTAATAAACTTTGAGAAGTATTTGCTGTTACGAAAGTCGTCTCACGCAAGCATGTTTAATTTCTTAGACCTACGCTAAGTGCAGGTTTTGGTATGGTTTGGTTACATCATTAGATATTAAATTGTCCCCACCTTTAGTATTGCTTCTGATTTGGTACACTTGACAGTTTTTCAGAATCACAGAATCATAGTCAAATTCTCAATATCCTGGCTTCGTCAGGTGAAAGCTTGTTGTATTTACTGTAATCAAAAAATTCTTATTACCTACTTCACATTTATAGTAGCCTAATCATGCTTACAAAAATCATTAAACAAGTAAATACATTGATGTAAAAGAATTTAAATATGATTTTGCTCAGATCTCTCAGAAACAGATAAGTTAAAATCATAACTAACACTAAATGGTAGGTACCATTTTAAATTAAAAAAAAACACTTTAAATTTCTGCATCCAATACCAACTCATATTATTGCTTTAGTTTTCTCAGCAAGTTATATATCTACTTATTATCAGCTTTGTGTATATTTCCGGGTGATTAATTTTCAGGCGTTTGTAATATCGAGATCAGCTTTCTAAATCTATGTTGTCGTTTGCCTAGTCGTACACTTTTTATTGTTGTGAATAAACTTACACTTTTTTGTTGTGACTAAGTTTCTCCTATGTTCTCCTGTTCAGCTTCTCGTTCTCAAAAATTATTTCAACTCATTCTATAGTTCCATGAATATGCTTATTAAAAATGATAGCATACACTCTTGTATACACTATTTTGTTAGAGTGTTACTATATTTGTTTGTGACTAGGTTATATATATGTATATATATAATTATAATACATTATATGTATGTACATTGTAATCTATCTTACGAGTTAGTCACGATATCTTTTTAAAATTTATTTATCATGTTGTGTAAACTTTGTTCGCTTCACAATCAGTTTTCACACTGAAATGTTTTGTTTTGTTCATTATGTGGATTGTTTGATAATTTATAAGCTGCATTATTACACGAGATGCAGAAAATTTGTTGAGTGGGATTGCGATACGATAAGGTGTTTGTGTGTCACGTGGGTATTAGCATGTTTTTTCTTAGAGTCACATTGTGTGCATTTTCTGAGTACGTTATAGAGTCGTAAGCTCTTGTGGTGTGATAGTTTAATGATTTCTAGTCACATGTATAGAAGAGCTTTAACAATTACGAAAAAGGCTTTTTACATTTTTGAAGAATGAAAACTATTTCGCTTATAATTTAACAATTATACCACGCTATTATTTAAAAGCAACACAATACGGATGACCCATGGACTAATGTAGTCTATCAGCTACAAGGGTGAAGATTCTAAAATATATAGTAAAAGATTTACTATGACGAAAATTGTAAAAAGATGTGTCTCAGTGGTTATAACAATATTTAAAATGTCACCAACAGGGAAAACTGTAACAGCACTATAAAGAGCATTGCTTGCAACTTCATTGAAATTAGTTCGTTTGGTTTTGCTTCGGTACGCTCTGTTTTCTGCTGATAGATGTTATCCACTACCTTTTTTCTTGTTTTGTATTAATGTTGGTCTTATTGACAGTCGTATTAACTTGTGATAGATCACTTTTGAAAGCAATAAGCTTTTGTAATCGTATTATTTAATACTGCCTGCAGTAACAAGTTCATACACTTACATAATATGCACGTTCATATATGGCATTATTGAATATTTGCTAAATATATCTACATGTATGTATTGTACAATTAATAAATATAAGTTATTTAAGTAAAACGTTGTTAAATTTGATTTTAATCTTCACAAATCCAACTAACTACCGCTTGACAATAATCAGTGTTTGTAGGTAATTTGGTAAGTTTACCTCATACTGCGGGCTCATGTTTTGAAAATAATTTATCATCAAAAGAATGCTATTGTGATTGTGCTATGATGCTATAATTACAAAATACATATAATTAAAAATTACTATTAATTTTAGTCATACGCTTAATGGATCATTAATTAAAATAATTTCAACTACACTGCACATATTACTATTAAGCTGTTATTAAGTAGGTGATAGATGACCATCAAATTCTTGTTTATAAACCTTATTGGACAATGATTAAGCTAACAAGTATTATACTTTGCAACATTAACTTCATTTAGGTATATGGTAGAACACAATAAGTATTTTTAGTAGTAATTCGACCCTGCTATTTGCGCATTTTGATGGAAGCGACTTGACAAAATTTTGTACATTAAACTCGCCCAAAAAAGAAATCCTATGTAAGGCTGCATTGGGTCATAAAATAGGTGTAATTTTATTTGGTAGGTACATATTAAGCATTCGATTATTAGTGAAGGCTGTTGCCTGCCCCGACAACAGATTAACGCACTTTAGCTTTCTCTTAAGGGCGAGTTTTAACTCCATGGGGCTATAATTAATACTATAAAATAAACTAAAACTAGCTATGAAACTGGTCAAATTGTGTATAGTAAAACCTCGCCCTTAAAAAATAGTTGCAGTCCGTAGGAGGCACATAAATTAGATATAGGTAAAATGCAGGTGAGGGTATTCAATAATTGTTTCTTCGGCTATTGCTTGCTATTCCGACAAGACAGATTAGCTTTCCTGCATGGGCAAGTTGTTGAACCAAATGGGGCTATGAAAACGTTTTTATCGATCTTAGATGTCGTGTGATTGGTTAGTGATTAATAAACAGCACCCTCTGCATTACATTTCACGTCATAATGATCAACTTTACTATTAATAAGCATGTTATGTGACTGTCCGATTGTGGTACTTCACCCAAATGATTGTGGTATTTAGATGGTTAAATTGTTATAATAGCAGGCTAGTTTGATCGACTAACGTATGCATAGAAACATTGTTTGGGTGCCATCTCCACTAATGGGGCTTATATGATTTCCTGCGTGTTTGTATAAATATATCCGCATGGAGAGAAATTATGATCATAGCACTATTGAGATATTGCTTGTGTACCTATTGTTCACAAACATGGACATAGAGAAATTGCCATTGAATTGAATCAAAAATAATTGTATAAACATTATAATAAAAAATTGTATTGGTATCGTCTAAATATTGTAAAGTTGCCTTTGTGTAAAATCATATGTGTATATACATTTATAGAATTAAATTTTTATTTTTTAAAAATACTTTCTGTAAGATTACGAGTTCATAAATCAGACTATAAAGATGATTTGGAAAATTTTCTATGAAATACGAATTGTTAATAGCTTTCAAGCTTAACCAAAACTATTTTTGCTATGGAGTTTTTTGCACTGCTTTTTCTCCATAGCCATAGCACCAACGGAAGCGAGGATACGGTTTTGACATACTAGTAAAATAAATATTATTTAAAATACTTTGTAAAATAAAATAGACTTTATTTTGTAATATTAATATAATATTTTGTTAATTGTAACATATTTTCCATATATGAGTAATGAAATAAATAATATAATTTAGGATTTTATTGTATCTAAAATGTTAATATAATTTTTTATAAGTTATTTTTCAAATAATGTACCTATTCTGTAATAATAATGAAAATGTTAAACTTAAAATTTCGAAACCTGTGTTGTTGTGGAGTTTCTTCCGCCTGCTTCTTCTCCACAACCATAACACAAGGCGAAGCGGCGAAAAAAATCACAAAAAATTATGACTAATATATTTTAAACAACAAAAATACGACTGATCGATTGTAATTTATTTTCTGTATTGTTATTTATTTTTTATATTTAAGTAATTTATTAACGTTTAAAGATTACAAACGTAATACATACATATTTATTTTGGTTATATTAAACAATATTTAATGCTCTTTGCTCAGCAATATAATTAATGTATATTACTTAAAACCCATATTATGTATACGTTTTTGTTGTATTAAAACTATATATTTTTTCTTTTACTGACAGTCGTATTATAATAATTAATAAACAATAAATAAATTAAATTCCAAATCATTGCCACTTTGTATGTATCAAAAATAACATAATTAGTGTTAAAGTAAACAAAAACCAAAACAATTCAAAAATTTTAACCTTAAAAATAAATAAACTAATTTTTGCCCTATACCGTCGTTTTATTTCCTACTTTTAGTATTTAAGAAAATAAATATTAAACTGTATGTATGCGTATGTTGTTTTATTACCCTTTGCCTCCTAGTCAAATTATTAAAGTATACAATATGTACATACCTACCTACTGTGTACTCAATGTAGATACACTATAATGTACATCTACATACATAAATTATTATACACTTCAATATTCACACTTAAATGATAGAAAAATTTGAAAATTCCTTGTTAGTGAAGTCAGTGAAAAGTTTAAAAATAGAGACTTTTAAAAACACTTAAGTTTAAAAAGTGGTCACGTACAATGCCGTATTTAGAGGGATACTTAATTTTTAGTCACCTTAAGCATTTCAGGTACATTTAATTTAAACCTATCTTAGGAATTATCGCAAAATGAAAACTAACGCGCGAGAATATAAAGTCGTTACGTCTAACAATTTTGGAGTGAGGTTACCTACTAAGGGACAGGTTTCCCGAAGCGAGCGATTCTATTGAAATTAAACATTGCATTTACATTATCTTCAATTTATCATTACATTATCTATCAAATTTGGAATGTTGCTGAATATTAATTTGAATTATAATAAGAAAAGTAAATTTCTATTCACCCTACACCTCTAACTGTGACAAAGGTAATACTGTTTGCAGGTAAACTGAAATAAATTTCATAAAAATTATATAATACTGATAAAAAGGAACTTTAAACATTTAAGAATATGATGGATACACAGATGTCTGAGTAAAACCTATAATAACCACATTTATTCTGAAAGTTAGATACACCATTGACAAGGCGTACTTTGGTCTACAACGAGCTCCGACCACACAGCCCATAGACGCTTAATAACAGGCGAATGGCTCCTGACAACACATCTGGCTTCTAGTACCAATATAAATGTCCGCGCGGAAATATGTACTCAAAATCAGTAAGAAACTATAATCTTTATTTATTTTGGAGATACAACGAAAATCACAGCGTTGCAGTCCCGCTTCGTCTTACCTCAGCTAGTTGCCAGAATACATTCAATATGGTTTGATTTTCCGTATTACGTGTCTATGGGCTGTGTGGTCGGTGACCACGAGTCTTGATAGCTTTACTCAGAAAGAACTTAATAAATGGTACACCACGCTGGCCAAGTGCCAATTGTCGGACTTCACACAATTTGAGAATATTATGGAGATCTCTCAGGCACGATGTTTTCTTTCAACGAAGCAAGTAATAATTACATTCTGATACGCACATCATTTTTGCAATTAGAGGTGTGTGTAAGATTTGTACCCGGTTCGGGAGTACAATAATCAAACCGCTCGGTTATAACTGCTTACTGATAACTTTACTATTGTTCTATTCATTTGTGTAAGTGGTAACCAGTCCAACATCCAACGACTTCAAAGACAAGTCTCAAATCAAAATAAAAGAGTTGTAAGTACTGCGTCGTTACCTACTTCACGCTTAATAAGTTTTGGATAAATATTAACTGAGTGGATAAGAAACATACGCAGAGAAAAAGGAAATAAATGTCCAGTGAAATTGAGTTCAGTATTTTAAGTACTTATGCAGATGCATAGGGTTATAGGTTGTATAAGCTAAGAAATCGTCATCGCGATTGGAGGCAGATTGATGGTGACAACTACGGTGCAGTTGGTGAGGAGTCAGCACTGGTCGCAGCTCTTGTATCAGGTTACAAGGATATTGTCTGTCAGCACCCTTCGACGACGACGGCAATTGTTTTGTATATTTTTAGCCATATATACAGGGTGTCCCGTAAGTAGTGGACCAACGGGTTATGGGGGGTAGTGGGACTTATTATCTACCAAACATACTAAATTTTATTGTTCTAGACCTTGTAGTTCTTGAGTTATGCTTTTTTTCAAAATGTGATGAAAATATCATCCACGTAAGCTAAATACCACATTAGTTTTTTTTTTATGGTAACATTTAATATTTAGCTTACGTGGATGATATTTTCATCACAATTTGGAAAAAAGCATAACTCAAGAACTACAAGGCGTAGGACAATAAAATTTAGTATTTTCGTTAGATAATAAGTCCCACTACTCCCCATAACCCGTTGGTCCACTACTTACGGGACACCCTGTATATTTCTAGGTATATAGGTGGCCATAATAAAATAATCATTGGTATACTGGGCTTTGTTATAAACAAATACTTACTCATGTATCTCAAAACACGTTTAATTATTTTCATTCCTTGAAGAGTTCCACTCTTTGTCGCTAGAACCCATCATCAGATCCTCAGCATATTACCTAAAGACAATGTAGTTAGTAGTTATTAAATTATGTATCTGATCCCGCGGGAACTCCTCATGATTGTGGCTCTCATATACCTACATAAAGATTTTTTCAAACCCAAATGAATGATTCAGACAATAATAATAAAAATTAAGGGTTGTAGATAACACTAAAAAATTTCACAAAATGTTTATGCCTGTTATAAATTAATGTATACCACAAAATGAAATAAGTATAATAAAAAATATCTAAGAATTAAAGGCGGTCCCCTTACAAACAATATTGATCAATATAAGTACTTACTTATATTTAATACTAAGTAATTTATCTCTTTTTATTATGGGGATAATGTAATTACCATTTGTACAACTTTACAAGATACTTTTCTGTGGTATACATACATATTTCTTCCCTATAAAATGCTTACATTGGTAGCTTTTACAGCTTATTTAATAACGATCCGTTGGTTTAATTATTTGTTCGTAGCGCTATGCTACTACTAACGACATCTAGGGGTCGATGGAGTTAAAAGTTAAGGAATAAAATTAAGGAGTGCGCACATTACACCAACTCGACGTCAACTCCACTCCGACTCCACTCCGTTTCAACTCCGACGTTCCGTTCCGCGATCAACGCTTCATCGACGTCAACTCGACTCCGTCTCCACTCCGTTTCAACTCCGACGCTATTTACATTACGTCATTGTGTCGGTCGACGCGTGGACTACTCGTCTACGGTGAGTCGTCAACGCAACGTCGACGCGTTGGTCTCGAAACGGAACGGCTATGGGTGTAGGGCGAGCCGTACAGGGCTTTAAGTATAAGTTCGAAATTCAACCTTACCTTCAAAGATATAAAGCTCATAATTGAATGTTAGCTTTGTCAAGGTTTTAGTCGCGTTGGCGTCGGTCGGTCGTGGAGTCGTTGTACTGTGCGCACTCCACTCCTTTAAGGAGTGCGCACAGTACAACGACTGTACGGCTAAAGCCATGTACGGCTCGCCCTACACCCATAGCCGTTCCGTTTCGATACCAACGCGTCGACGTTGCGTTGACGACTCACCGTAGACGAGTAGTCCACGCGTCGACCGACACAATGACGTAATGTAAATAGCGTCGGAGTTGAAACGGAGTGGAGACGGAGTCGAGTTGACGTCGATGAAGCGTTGATCGCGGAACGGAACGTCGGAGTTGAAACGGAGTGGAGTCGGAGTGGAGTTGACGTCGAGTTGGTGAAATGTGCGCACTCCTTTTTATTCCTTAACTTTTAACTCCATCGAACCCTAGATGTCGTTAGTAGTAGCATAGCGCTACGAACAAATAATTAAACCAACGGATCGTTATTAAATAAACTGTAAAAGCTACCAATGTAAGCATTTTATAGGGAAGAAATATGTATGTATACCACAGAAAAGTATCTTGTAAAGTTGTACAAATGGTAATTACATTATCCCCATAATAAAAAGAGATAAATTACTTAGTATTAAATATAAGTAAGTACTTATATTGATCAATATTGAATTGAACAGGCTGTCTTCAATATTTTACTAATAGACGCGTACTATGGCGCCTAATAGGTGTTAAATTAAAACTTCAATAATGTGACGTGTCAATAATCTGTGGCGTGGGTGCCATGGACAACACATAAAACAAGAACACATTTACCCAGACCGTGAACTCATCATTGAAATTTCCGCCTCGCTAGGTATCGAAACCAGAACCTTTGGAACGGCTATCGGATATGGTAACCATTGCGCCATGCGGGTCGTCGAATAATAATAATTGTAGGTATATAAAGATGATATTACATGTTAAATGAATAAAGAGATAGTAAAACGTTTAATAAATGTGTAAAATTATTTAATATTGCATTATAATCATAAATTGTCACAACAGGGAATTGTCACGAGCCTAGTTTACACAATGAGGGCCACCGGGTGTTCTGTATGCCGATAGATGGCGTTAGTAGTTGTTTAAATACAGATGATATGCGGATTACATGTCATGCTTATTTTGATTTTGTAATATATATCTGCCATATAATAAATCAAAATTATTGACTTATTGTTATATCTTAATATATATATTTCTTGTGTGCGTGTGTATGTGACTGAACTCCTCCTAAACGGCTTGACCGATTTGGTTGAAATTTTTTGTGTGTCTTCAGGTGGATCCGAGAATGGTTTAGATTCACAATTGGACCCGGTAGGTGGCGTTGCTGTCGATATATCACTAAAACATTTTTTAATTATAAAGCGGTACGAAGTACGCTGGGACCACTAGTAATACTATAAGTTTATATGACAGTAAACGTTCTTACAAATATTTCATCATTATTAACTATTGACATAATAATATGATATTTATTAACTGAATGAAAGCAAAAATAAGTTAACGATTCCTGACAGATACATTAAATCCAGTGCTGCCATCTATAAAAAAATATGGTTCGTACTGTTAGTAGCCCTCATTAGGTACGACTTACGAAAATAACCTACGTAGGTACCTACTACACACACTTACGCTAAGTTGTCGACTTACGTTACATCACATATAGAACGAGATATTTTATATTATAAGTAACAATGGCCGAGGACTCGCTTCATATTTTTTTCGTTCCCACCAAAACGAAACATTTCATACCACTTCCTAATAAAATTTAAACAGCCAGCTTCCAAATTTAAAAACCAAATACTTAATTATTTCTTAATAAACCGTGAAATATTCCACAGCGAATATTTATTTTAAAATTTTACTAAGAAGTGATAGAACAAGTTCGTTATCCTAAGCCTATGTTGAATAATAAAATTAATTTAAATTTAGAACACGAATTAGGTAGTTTTTAAAAACCTTAATATACTGTTTATGTCTTTATGCGTTTTATTATTTAAGTACTGATTAAAAACTTTACAAAAAACATTTATATAAACATCATTAAGTTACATCAGTCTCAGACAACAGTTTTGATTAATCTGATGATTGGTGATTTTACGAGCAGTAATAAATAAGCACCAAGGTTAAGATAGAAAAACTGCTATAGCTGCACATTAAAATGTTCAATGTAAAATATATAATAACACCTACAACGTAGGTAGGTACGTCATATAATAATTAAATAGAAAATCTTGATAAAACTTTAAAAGACAACATGATAAAAACGTTTCCCATTACATTATATAATATATATTATTATAAGCATATTTCTACAGAACACAGTAGAAAAAGTTATTGTATAGTCTCCAAAATCTACCAATGCAAGCATTTTAAAGGAAAGAAATATGTCACAGAAAATTGTCATAAAAAGTTGTACATACAAATAGTAATTGCATTATCCCCTTAATAAAAGGAGATAAATTACTAAGTATAAAACATGAGTAAATATATTGATCAATATTGAATCAACAGGCTGGCTTCAATATTTTACTAAAATGACACAAATTAATCTAAAAAGATGTTGAAATTATACGCGATGATCGTATGATCGATAGAAATACAGAAATAATGTAGACATCGGATTAGTACATTCGTCACGACAGATCACTACACGACTCTGGTACCTTGACGATTTGAAAATTGAATTAATTTTGTGCTCAAATGGTCATTTTTACACGGTCGTCGCGCGCCATTGGGAAATACTTAGTCAACCACGTTCTTTTATGCGCATTCAATTTATTTCTCGATTGCAATTTGTAAGTGCTTAGATACACGTTTTACTTAAAAGTGCTCTTCATTTATAGCAATGAATAATAAATGGAAAAAATCGAATACACGAAATGGTTTAGCAATGTTCTTCGAAGTCATACAATTTCAAGATCGTTCTATTTCAGCTCCTAACTCATGTTTTGTTATTTCATTTGACATTTGCGTTCCATATTCCATGCTATACACTGTCTGTGACAAATTTCCAATTACAACAAATTATTTATATATAGGTAAAGGACTCAATACAGTTCCGGAGTATCCTCATCCCATTACTGAAACAACTAAGAGATCTAAAATATTACAAATTTTCATATTCCGTTGAGTTACGGATTTCTAACCAATCTTCAAACTAGCTATCTCGTATTTCAGTCATTCTACATGTTTAAGTCGATTTCTTACATTTTATGAATATGATTATAATTTTAAACATAATCGGAACTATTGAAAACCTTGTTATTAATTACTTACTTAGTACGTGTAATGATATTTGCGTCTATTAGAACGTACAGTCGTCGTGAACAAAAGTATTGAGAGCAATGAGAGAATCATTTATAACCTATAAGTCAAACTTTTGTACACGACGTTACTACAAGCAGTGTGAGAATAGCCTAGCCGATTGGATTAAAATCGAGGTAACGTTCGCATTCCGTGTTCAAATTATCTTTTGTTTTTGTTTTTCATGGTAAGACGTCGCCAGAAGCTGGTCTTTTCAGCGGGTGGTTGTTCCTCCCGCGCCTCCTCGCCCCGCGTCTCCCCGCGAAGCATGTCCAGAAAGGTCGGGTCGTTCTTCCGGACATTCTTCTCGATCTTCACGGCTTCCGCACTGAGCTCCGCCTTTAGCTTCTCAGGGCTCGTGTTCTCGACCTTAAACTCGTTCGGGTCTTCGACGAACGCCTGTTGAAGATCGCGCATGATCTTCTTACGAATAGTCTTTTTCATACTTAGATGCCTTTCAAGAGTTTTCACGTCCCCATTCCCGTAGGAGCGGTAATCGTCCTTTTTTTTCCTGGCCACTTTCTTTGTCTTGTCATCGTTGTCGTCGAAGGGCTTGCCGTCGTATTGCTGGTTCAGGCCGAAGATATCGCGCAGGTGTGGTATGGCTCGTTCGGACGTCATTTTGATAGCAGGCGCCTCTCACGCCCGGGGTGGTGAGATCACAGACACCTCATCATAGGGCCTGGAATGAGAAAGATTACATTTCAAAATGTATTCGTCTATGTTGCATAAGTTATACACATGATCAGTAAGTTCTTGTCGAAGACTATTTTAACAAGGCCAGATGTTTATAGTTTAAAGTCGTAAATAAAGCAGAGTGCTCTTTCGGAAACAAAAGGTGTGTCCATCACAAAAACGACTGACCCTTAACGGTGAACCGTTAACGATGATTTTATGCATTACAGTTAATTATCCACAAAGGCTTACGCAACTTTACAATGGATGAGTGCCATGACTTAGTTAAGCTTAGTGTAATAAGAAGTTTATTATTTGAAGAGCCCAATAAATAAACGCCGATGTATCTGCCCGCAAACTAGGATTACTCATGACACAAAAAGGTCGAAGTTGAATCCATAGCAGGTATTACTAGCCTCTTTCCAAAATGAACCAAAAAATATTTAATGACCTGTTTCAACTTTATACTAGGAGAATCATTGATATTTTAATTCCATATTGATTCATATTCCCGAAACATCATCACGAAAGGATTTCCCCGAGTTGCTGTAACGACTTACCACAAGCTGATGAGTCAGTTCAAAGTGTTTTCTACAGAAAAATACGACAAAAACCTACCCTTCCCTACCACATCTACCACCATGCCCAAGTCTTCCGGAAGGAGAAAATTGGGACCATAGCTTTGGCGGTTGTTCAGGAGGGTTAACCATGTCCAGGAGAGGTTGGCTTACACTCAAAGAAAATATAGCGTCCTGTACACCTTAATATGAAGGAACGATACTTCGGAGACTTGCTTGACTTTCTATACTAGAAATTGTTAACAGTTCATTTATTATAAACCTTTTTTTGTCTTATACTTAATTTCATTTTCATTGGCATGTTGGTAGCACTGCACAGACAGACAAATTAGACAATGGCGTGATAAGTGCCGCCCCTTCCCTTCCCTTCTTACATCGTTCGTGGATAGTCATGTGGATATACTTCAGTAAAATAGGATTTATTATTGAAGCTTATATTTGGTAGATTATTTTATGAGACCTCTGTTTGTTTTGACCACCTGGTGGACGAAGAAAACAAGATATAAATATAAAATTAATACAATATATGTTTAAGATATCATAATTTTACAATAATTTCAATAAACCGCAAGATAATATAATATAAGTAATGGCTTTTTAATGTAAAGGCATTACACATTCAAAAAACCCATAACATCCGGAGCCTAGCTGATAGATGCGTTTTCTTAACGAAAATCATAATAAAAATATAGAAGAACAAGATGAAAGTTAAAAACTTAAAACCTGACTACGTAATAAGTATTTAAAATTAACGTGAAAACGATTTCTTATCTACTTTAGACAAATCGTTAAAAATCCTTTTTCGGAATAAAAAACCCAAAAATGATTTTGAAATACCTAGTCAATGATACCGCACTTAACTCGTCGATTATTTCTATTTTTTTTTTAATATTGAATTTGAATATTAGTGATTCTCCCGTGCGTTTGGTCTGTAGAGCTTCACAAAAGAGCAAACATACATAATTATGTACATAGCCTGGTAAGCACATTACCTTTACGTCACGCAGTCGGGTAAAATACCGTACTAAACTACTAGCCAACGAAATTTTACGATTGTATTGCAAACATAATTTCTTTTCACGTACGTAGGCGTGGTATTGGTACGATGTTTATAGTGTACCTACCGATAAGGCTTCCAAGGACTTTCCCATTCGGTTTTATTGTGATTAAACTTTGTACACGTTATCATTGTTGACTAATAGCGCTAAGCTATTTGCTTGTCACGTGTTTACTCATTTAAATGAGATAATTGCCATGTTTTTTAATTGTTGATGAGGTTGCTCTGCGCTCTGATAATTATGCCTATAAATTTCACGAGGAAAACATTAAACCGTTCTTGTCTTGTTTTTTTTTTAGTTTTGGGGATAAACCTGTTTATCTTTATGAATGCTGTTTTTTTTCAGCCCTCATAAATACGAAACCTTACTTTTTTTTAAGTGTCTTCGGCTAAAGTCATCGTCGGTTAATTTCTACTTTCTTATTTATGGTTATCAGACAAACTTACCATGTACCTAATAGTCAACTTGGCATGGACATTACAAACACCAAAGAAATTACCGACGCTTTGGGCCAATTATAATAGCTCTCCATCACTATTTAGACGTCCTTGTTTCAATAGAAAAAAAACACTTTTCGTGCAAGACTGTACTCGGACCATCTACAGCCGCAACTTGTATTGTGTTCAAAATATAATAAGGTGCGCTTGACTGCACCTCCTGCCGTTTGCCTCTCACATTCAAACAATGCAAGCGTTACCATCTCTTGCCATACTGCCAGCGAGAAAGCGATAGGCTACCGGCGATGTTTTTAAAAGTTTTAAACTTTTAAAAACATCGCCGGTTATTACATTAAATCAACCCATCTCCAACTCAACGCAGATTCAATTTACAGGAAAGCATTGAAATGAGAGCTTTATTTCGTAACACTTATGGTTGAATTTTCAGCTAGATTAGAGCTGATTAAAGGTAAACAAAACAATGTCTCAATCGCGCGTGGATCAGTCCTTTCGATATAAGGCATTTTGTCAATACTTTCCTATGAGTTCAATCGGAATAGGATTCAAGTTGATGTAATGTGGGCAAACCTCTTCTCTCTCTCTTGGATTCTCTTTCTTGCTCTTTCTTTCTTGACCTGCGATGCTTGATGCTTGGTGATGCCGGTGATGCTTTAAACGTTTTGCCAAATATGTCGTTACATTAGTTGGTTGTAAAAATAAGAGGTTTTTTTTAATTAACTTTAGGGAAAACAAAACTAACAGGGCGAAGAAAAATACTATATCATTATCATCATCGCAACCCATAACTGTCCCACTATACACTATATACTATATAGAGCTCATCTCAATTCGCCAACAATAAAACGAGTGTCTTACCAACATTTCGTCGTTTCTCGTACACACACCAACTTTCGTTACTTCTTTGTCGACCTAGACTACACTCCGATATAGACCGAAATGCCTGCACTGTAAGCTAGAAATTATTTTACGCAACCTATTATAGACTGCGCAAACTAACCAGCGTTGTACTCTAGAAAGAGTTTTGTTAATAAATCGTTCGCGAAATACGGAGCACTTTCTTAAACTTTCCACGTTAATTGAACAGATTGTTGAGAATACCGTTCGATAGGTCTCCTAATTAGTCTATTTCAATGGTGCTAATACAGCAAACCTGGACCCCATGTCTGCTAATTTATAAAAGCTTCAATTGCGTCGTCTTTGAATAGTTTGACATATTTCTTAAATCAAATGTATTTAAAAATGTATCCGACATAACGTAATTGAAGGATTGTGTTCTTGTCTTGTGTGTTGTCCATGGCACCCACGACACAGGGAATCCTAATGTGGGGCTATGAGTGTGTAGCGTAATTTATTTATTTATTTATTGATATATTAGCATTCCCTGCAAAGAGCGCGGCTGCGATATTATGACAGTCTTCACTTCACTTCCTTTTGGTTTGAAGCCAATGCTGCTGACAGGAAAGAGGATGTCATCACAACATAACTTTTCCACTGATCTCAAGGAGAGTTACGAATGCACGGATTTCCCGCTTTTGAATTCGTCTGATTTTTATGTCAGGAAAAAAAATTAGACTAAACCAGTGTCATCTAAAAAATAATTAACTCGTAACTTCTTATTTAAATTACATACTTAATTTAAAACAAAAATTGCAAAATTTTATTTTGTAATTAACTAAAAATACCCGGATTTTTCATTACATCCAGCTAATTGTCCGGACTTTTACAATTTTGACATGCTAATCCTACTCTCAGATCATTTTAGGTGTAATACTAGAAATTCGACTAATATAATTTCAACTTAGCTAGTAACTTTTGTCACGTCACGACAAAAGTTACTTTTACATTATACGTACATATAGATATACCGTCGGGAAAAACTTTCCAAATGATGGTATCAAATAAACATGATGACCACCACTTTCGCTATCATTGACTTGTTCGCCCTTGATGGGTAAGTAATGTTGGGTTTTCGTGATCAGAGATCATGATATTTCGAAATTAAGACTTTTTGAGACATTTGACATGAATGAGCTTTACTTTATAATAAAAGTTGGTAAGTACCGATTTATCATTTCCAATCTGAAACCGCAAATAAGGTAAATTGACGTATCTCTATAATCTAGGCGTTAAAACCACTTATACTTAGACAGACAGACAAGAATTCTAAAAAAAAACATGTTGACTTCTATTGGCCCTATTTTTTTCTTAAATGTCTCCTCTACACAGACATGGATCTGTTACAGTTTTATTATAGGTATAGATACAATAAACTCCGTTATAAGCTTGATTAAATGGTAGTAGTTACGAGTATGATAAAATAGTTGTATATTCCTTCCACTGTGTCTGTGTGTGTCTCTGATAAATAATTGCCCGTGTTGTTTTTAATTCTTCTATAGTGGCGTGTAACACAAATACTAGTCCTATTTACGTCAGTAACCGCGGACAGAGTCAAACCTCAAACCCGCGTTAACTAGCTAACTCACCTTTGATTGTTTATTCCAATGCAGTTATCCTAAGCTAGGGCTGTCAACCATCCGAGATTTGTCCTATTTTACAGGTCGTCATACAGCCATCCGCACTCCATAAGGAGCCCTTTAAAGTCTTTAAAACTGTTAACATCACGTACGTACGTAATTAAAAAATAAGCAAACAAGTTAAAGGGATCTTACTTACATTAAGATGCGGATAAGCCGCATCCAAATTTACGAGCTATGGTGTCCACTTCCCCTAAGTGTTCGGGGTTTATACGTCAATCGATTTTACAAGTTTGCGGGTATCACTAAATGCATGATAATACATGATATGATATATACAAAAATGTATATCGGTAGACTGACGCCTTTGTTTCATTGATATGTTTCATTTTATATGTCATTTTTAGGTGTGTACAAATCATTTCTCATTTTGAATGACCATTTAGGATTGAAAATAGGTCAAAAACCATTCTCTATTAAACTTTCCAACTCTAATAAGAACATTGTCGGGTTTTAAACTTTTAAGCCTAAAACTTACCACTATAATTATTGCATGTATTCTTAAAGTTCTTAATAAGTATTAATATTCTTATGTATTGATAAAGTTTGTCTGATGTACCTAATGTTTGATGTAATGTCAACCCTAACTGTAACCTCGTTTAGCGTTTAACCTCGACAATAAAATCGAACCCCTGCGATCCCCCAAACGGCCGACAACCGTTCAACTGCTACAGCTCAGCTGACATTAACATTGACCGAGGTCACTGCACTTTACCTAACTCTAGCCGCACATGATCGCAAGGCGGCCATCTTGCCGGTGTGACGTCAATGCGCTTCCTACTGGTTTTGTTCCATCAATTTGTTGATGTTTTGTTTGGATATTGTTTTGTTTGTTTTTAGTATAAAGTATAATTTAGAATAATAAAATAATAACAATGAAACAGAGTTGAAGCTTTACATTAATTCTTTATCGATATCAATCGATTGGCTTTACTATCATTATAGATAAATACGTACCTACAGTTATTTTCGTCGGAATTATTATCAATATTTATGTCAAATTGAGCCAGCTACTACTGAATAAGTAGTTTAGTACGAATGGATAGATTGGTACATTTCGCAGGCCTAATATCTCGGGAAATAGAAATTTACCTTAGTTTAATCAATGAAAAAAAAGATTAATTTTCTAGAAATAAGCTTTTGTAAAATAAGTCATATTTTGATTTCTAGCACGACACCAAAAAATTCAGAATACCTAAGCTATCAGGTACCTAGGTCGGTACTTTGTGACAACACGCTTAGACCTCTTCTACCTCCTCTACCTCTAGATAAGGTAAAAATATCTAATCTAATCTAAATTTCATGATTCTAGGTCAACGGGATGTGCCCTATAAGTTTTGATTACCTTGCAAGTGTCAAAATACGCGTCATGAACGGAGCATAAACGGCGTGTCTTTAGATTGCGTTGCAGACGAGTTATTCCGTTCGGATCCCTTAAACTGATCCCCTGGGGCCTAGGGGATCAGTTGTATTTTGAAACAAGTCTCAGTATCTGACATTAATTTTAGTTTGGTATCTCCACGCGTTCTTGAGAAAAGGGTCTTGACAGAGAGTCAGGCGGGCAACAAAGTGATCCTATAAGGTTTCCATTTTTCTTTAGCGGGACGGAACCCTAAAAAATAGATTAAGATAATGTGATTAAATTGTCTGCAATAATAAAGAGCTGAAAAATTAAAATCTTTTTATAGTCCATCACGCGTGTATGAGATTAAACGTTACATCATGCAATATGAACTTTACAAGGCGCTCGTACGTCGTAAACAACTTTTTGTTTCAACTTTGTTAGCAATACCTGCTTATACCGTATGCATCGACATCTCAAACGTAATTGCGTCTTTCTTCAAAATAAATTCAGGTACATCTGAGGAAAAAATACCTAACGCATGAAGTGGAAGTTACGTTGAAAGTGGGAATAACTTTTAATATGCCACAAAACAAACATAATAAGGAAATAAATAGCCTTAAACTTTATCACCGATATCGCAGGTTTCGTTATCAGCATGGTACTTATTAATATCTCATTTTACCTTAAATTGTCACTTAGTTAATTTTCGCTCTACAGGACCGATATGTACCTACCGTGTATTATCCACATGCATTTAAAAAATAATTTAGTAAAAAACGGTTTTTTTTAATACTACAAACAGATACTCCTAAAAATATGTATAGATTAGATGATAGTATCATGAGCAACCAGCAAGCGCACTGCCCGAGACTTCCGACGAGATGTAACGATGCCTACGATAATGTAATCATATTGAAACAGAATTACTTATAAAATTGTAATAAAACATCAATCAATAATTCACTTTATCCAACTCCGCTGCGTAATTCTCGATTATTACACCGCGGTGGGTTACTGACACGAATATGAGAATATAGGCCCGTGGGTAACTGGGGCATTTCGAGTGTTCGAGCGTTCGAGCGCGCTCGACACTTCGAATAATTATTCGAATGGACTCTTTTAATTGCTTTTGTTCTGCACTCGAATCGAATCGATCGGAGATAATTGGTCGGCTCCGGTCGGTAAAGCTGTTATGAGTAAACATTTTTTTGATACGGACTGTTAATTGGTTGAATATTTTACGCTGGTATATTTGTTATTCAATGCTGTCATATTCTCTCAATGGAAAAAGTCCTAAAAATCGAATCTATTTACTCCTACCACCTAGTTCAATCCCAACGGTGTCTATTCATTCATTCAATATTTCCCTGCCTGGCTACCAACCTCTATGTAAAATCGACTTTACGAGTTGCGGTTGCAGCGTCGAAGGGTCAGAGCCTCAGAGGCGATGCGGGTCTCCTGCCTTTCTTTCGAGTTTGTTTTTCCTCTCATTGCATCGATACTTCCTTTGGTGTTACTGATGTCTATGAACGACTATTGATTACCATCCGATGACTCTTCAGCTGATAGCTAGTCGCTCGTTTAAATTAGAATAAAATAAATAACGCTACACCTTACAACCTCACATTAGGATTCTATGTCGTGGGTGCCACGGACAATACATCGATACAACACACCGATACCACAGCAGATAGCAAAAGATCGAGATAAGAAATTTAAACTCAAATTTCTGCCTCGCTGGGAATCGAACCAATGACCCTTCGGACGGCAGACCGGCAGGGTAACCATTGCGCCATACGGATCGTCAAAAAGTTAATAGTATAGAAATATTTATTTAGAAACTACAAGCTGTTAAATAAGTCTCGCGTGCTATGACCAATTAATACGAAGTCACCTTACTTATCTCATAGACATAGACGGTGAACAAACTTGAATACAATACCGGCCTTGGGGATTTTACAAAACAATACAATAAATTATATTAAAATGACTGTTTGAACAAGTGTCTCAATTATAATACACTCCCTGAACCACTTGTTCGACAATGACGCGGACGATACGAATTGAATTCAATAGTACAAAAGAGATGTTTTCGAATTAAATAACGCATGAAATTCGATCAATTTTGACTCGTAAACGGTTACGTTAAAGTCTACATATAATATACGTTGTGTTTGGAGTACATATAATGGCGTGCATATGACGTCAAAAACGTCGCGTTTAATAAAGCACCCCTATTTGACGTCACTCTAAATTGAAAGTTAAATATTTAATGATAACATAATATTAAGTGGTGCATTATTAAGCATAATTATTATGATTGTTATTTTTGTTATTGTTCGTTTTATACGTTTTTAATCTGTATTTTATTAACACAACCTAAACGATTCTGTAGCTCGATTATTAAACTTGCCTATCAGTAAAAGGTCCTGGGTTCGATACCTGTCTACAGCCAACACACCTGACAGAATGATAAGTTCGGTTCGTATTTTGATTATTTCTAATATCTCTTCATATGACATGCCATCTCCAGCACAGGAAGGCATAAGATATGCTCAAAGCTTTATTCTTTGTTCTGTGAGTCAAAGTATGTATTTACTAAAGAAACCGACTTATTAAAATGTAGAGCAGAGTTAGATTAAATTAAGTAATATCAAAGTTACTACTGAAATAAACATGGCATTTTGAATTTTTAAACAAAATGGTTGCACAATTATTCAATGCTCTCAGCCCGCGAACAGAGCGCAGTAAATTATTCATGAGATTTATCCGCAGTGCAACGCTATGCATTCTTCACTTCGCTCCGAAGAACTTCCTGCTACGAAGTCTTCAAACTTTAACGACTCGCGGCCATTTACACCCATTAACTATATGTAAGATGGATCTATAATATTCTAGCCAAGCGAAGCTTCGTTATTAGGTTGCAATATTTATTAGATATTCAAGTAGCGTAATTATTAAATAAGTACACAAGTTTGTAAGTACTATCTATCCGTCAGTCTGTTTGTTTTTTCCGTATAACGCCTAAATATGTGACTATTTACGTAACAAAATATATACCTTGCACCCTATTACTATATTTAGATAACAATATAATAGCAGGGTGGATTTGAAATAAAAAAAAGATCAAATACGGTACTCTGATTATTTCTTGCCTTGGGGGCAACATATCAGATACCATTGTTATTAAGGATATCCAACCCCCAACTATACGATGACATAAAAAACAATATGGCCGCCCACGGGACACTGCTATACTATAGCATCACAATAATATGTCTGCTCTAGATGGCAGGGGCTTGATTGAAACATCGCTAGCCACCTCGCTAAGGATGTACTATGACGTTCGACGTTATTTTGGTCGTTGCTGGCTGTCTCTAAGCACAGATCTTTATGCTACGTGATAGATGTTACCATCGGGAACAAGCTGAATCAGAAAGTCTAATGAGCTCTAGAAGAAGCGTTCTATCCTCATCCACTACAAATCAGAGAGCTTGGATTACGTGAACTTGTTACTTATTTATGAGGAATATTTGGTTCGTTTCAACCCCTTAATTGCCCACTACTGGGCACGGTCTCTCCTCATATCTGAGGCAGCATAGAGCATACTCCACCAGGCTGCTCCAGTGCAGATTGGTGGAGGGGTTAGTGGCCAACCCAAGCGTCGAAGTTTTTTTTATGCCACCCGTAGGCATCTGACATAGCTTAACGACTGCTACCAAATGGTAAGAACCGGGACCCACGGCTTTACGTGTCTTTCAAAGCACGGAAGCGCCCAAGAATTTTTTGCCATTAGCGGTCACCCATCCAACAACCGACCGCGCCCGCTGTATAACTTTGTCGTTCACTTAAGATCGACGTAAGCCGCCGGGCTATGAACATTTTCTGAGGAATATTTAAACTATTTTTGTAATTAAAATATTAAAATTATTTTTGTAACGTTAAATAAATATATAGCTTGTGAACCAATACTCTATTATCTCTTCTCTCTTGAACAACAAGGCGACACTTAAGATCACGTGGGTCGTCTACACATTTCCTCATTTATTTGCAATAAAAAAATATTATAAGTAAGGAATACCATGAGCTGTACCGACACGTGCCGCACATCACTAGCCGCATGCAATCGCATCAACCGGGGAACGGGCTACCGTCGCGCACTGATTCCCGCCGCAACAGACTCATCACGTGCTGACTGCTGCCGACTGGCGGAAACCATGCCAAGATACTGCGGCAATACGTCATTCGAACACCTACACTAGGTAGTAATCTGCTCTTGTATCGCTTCGGGATATCTGCGGCTTAGTATCGTAAATAATAATTTTAAATTTTCTCTGTTTTCTGTGTTTCTATGTCTCTGTTTGTCTGTGCACAGACCCGTATGGCGCAATGTTTATCATGCCAGACTGCCATTCGATTGGTCCTGGCTTCTGGGTTTGTTGATCCCTGGTCATTCATAACATCAATACCGAACCCGAACCCAATATATGAACGACCTTGCTAGGCGAACCAGTTTTCGCTGAACCGCGGTTAAACTGTCAGTCCAGTTGGTACCAGTTGCAGCGACAGTTGGTACCAGTGGAACGGATTCACCAGCCCCATTGTGTGCGCACGGCGACGACAATCGAATGACGCACGATACGCACAGGATGTTGCGCGTGCGCACTATCTCTTTATTTTTAGCCACTGTTCCAATAATTATGCTAAAACGCTATCTGGCGAAATTGCGTAAATGTTTTGTTTGTAGATAAAGTTAATTTTAATTGTCTACATAACATAATGAAGTCACTTGGTGGGTTAGTTTCGTTGTAGGTGGCTACTCTCCTCATAGCATAGGAGGCCTAGAGTATACTCCATCACACTGGTCGCAGTGCGTATTTGTGGATAGGTAAGTAGCCAACTCAAGTATCGGAAGTTTTTTTGACACCCGAAGACCTCCGATATGGCTTGACGATGGCTATGTAATGATAACAACCGGGGCCGTGTGCTTTACGTGTCCTCCGAAACACAGCATGAGTAAGCTGCCAAACAACTTATCGTGTTCTGGCTAGGAGCTTGGGACCTAGTAGGTCTCTTTGTTTCTTCTGGTATTACTGATATTCAGTGTCGACGGTGACCTCATACCATCTGCTGGCTTATCAGCTCTTTAGTCGGATATTTACATATAAAAACTAACCAGGCAGTCTTCTTACGTACTAAAGAACTGACCAACGAATATTCTTAATAACACCCTCTGTCAACTGGACTAACCATATCTAACCTTGTCCCGATTTAAGTCTTGTAACAGGTCGATCACAGTTGCCATGGACGGCAGTGGAAGGATGGTGCTGCATGCTCAATTGCTATTTCAAACCCAAAGGATAACTTTAAAATCGATTTGGGTCATCATGTGCAGTACATCATACATGTTATAGTTTGCCCTGATCTACATAACCATTAACTAATTCAAACATAAAAGATGAACAAAAAACTATGATATTTATAATTAATTCAGCTCATTCCATTCGGTTATTGCGTGCAGCGAGTCAACATCTGCCGCAATTAACTACGTTTTTAATTAAACTAATCCCCAGCCGGGAGGGTCGGCAGCGCCCCCTGTGTTTTCATCCTTCACTTATACTTACTTACTTACTTACTTGTTTTCGTACTATATAATAAAATACATAATTATAATGGTAATTAAATACGCTGGTTTATTTATTAAAGAATTGTTGTTCGTATATTCGAAAAACAATTTGTTTTGATTACGGATACGAACTATCTACGAGACGTAACTAAAAAGAGTTCCTATAAGAAAAGTTTATAAGGAATGACTTCAAAGATTCATTGCTGGTAACTCAAAACGATCGGTTTAACGATTGGTTAAATATAGGACCGGCATTAGTTTCAGTGAAGCTTGCAGAAGCGATCGCAAACCACTTCATAATTAATTATCTGATGTGTAATGGTGGCTGTGACCTACTGCCGCAATGGGATGAACTAGCTAGCATTTAGCTACGTAATCACCTAATGGTATGTCAGAGAAACTACCAGTAATTTCAATTTTACTGGAGCTTACACTGGAGTAAGGAAGTTATTATCAGTTAATTAGGGTTACATACACGCCGAGCCTAAATAAGAGAATTATTTCAGCCTTTATATTTTTCTAATAAAGAAAATAATTGCACGATGCGATTTATGAAATAAATTAAAACACTATATAAAAAATTAAAAAAATATATAATTAAAATTATTTATAAAGTAATTAATGTCCTAGTCCTAGGGCCATTATAATAAGGAGGGATAAATTTTAAGGTCACTTTTATTAGTCCACACAATATAATAAATAAATAAATATAATAAATAAATAAATAAAATAAAAATAATATGTACGTACATAATGTGTCTTAGTTTCTTTTTTTTACATTACCATTTCATGTTCCCGACTTCGTAGTAGTAAATCGAATGAAATTCAATCAAACTTACTCAAGCAAATAATTACACCCTATTTTGAGGATGGATGTAGGATCCGAGTTGCTAGGAGAAATTAAGTTATTCATATTATTTTTATATTTTGATTTGGGTTTTAATAAGTTATTATTTTTATATAAATTCTTTATTTTGTGTTAACACTACTTGTACTTGTACATACTTGTAATGGCGAATTTATATTTATTTTCTTCCATCAATTACATTTAAGTACATCACAAAGAACAAAATTTTCCAATTTTTTTTATACTTAATCAAACTCTTTTTTCAAATTAATGAAGTTAACATGTGCGCTGTCACGATGATTAATTTGACCTGCCGACGACCTCGAGTAACTGATTTTTATACAGATTCATTATAGCTCGTGACTTATTGCTTCCTTAGTGCGCCACAGAAGCTGATCTTTCGTCTAATGTGTGGTACCTGCACGACCCTGTTAGCCTGGTATGTCATTATACTTATGGTTTATATTACAAACTGCCGTAAAACCATAAAAGTACAGTAAAGTAAAAAATTAATGCCAGTTCCCATGCTATTACGGCGTTAACATTGCTCAGTGGTAGAGAACGCTATCTTATAAGCTGGTATTTCTAGTTCCAGGGCTAGGCCCTCATGATTGATGGATTGCCAAAATGTTAAGTGTTTAAGTGTTTATTTATTTAATAAAAAGTAATTTACCTAATTCGGTATTGCAAGAGTCTCGATCTGAAACAGAAAACATAACATTTCAATTACTTAAATCAATCAAGGATACCCACATTCTCACTCAAAGGTCTAGAGCAGTTTCCATTAAACGTCTATTAAGTTTTTCTTTAAGAACAAGGATGTTTCTCATCTGATCCAAATAGATGACACGTACCATGTTACGTAATAAGTACGAGTAGGTATATGTAATAGAATCAGTAGGTATTAATTAAGTAGAACTACTTAGTAATTAGTCCTCGCTTTGGAAAACATAATGTTCAGAACCAAACGATTAGTAGGTACCTACTAATTTTTTTACTTTGTTCGTGTTAATTTAATTTCAATATTGGTAAAAATAGCATGACGTAATAAAAAAATACAGTAGACATTTTAAAATACATCGGCATAAAAATCTTACAGGCTTCAATGTTTGTAGTTAATGTGTTTTTCGTAAATTTAAAAACGTGAGTTTACAAGATATAATTCGGCAACAGTATTTCATACACAGTGCATATTAAACTCAATGTTGGTCCAAAGTTAATTTTATCGCTATTGCCTGCTATAGTCAAAACAAAGCATCGCGGCATTTACAAATCCCAAATTACGTTAATAGAAAATTGAAAAAACGAAGAATGTAATTGAAAGTGGGTAATGCTCGCGTCACAGGGACTGAAATACCCATTGTTAGATTGGCACGGAGCAGCGCGAGTGCTGGTGATTCCCACGACCCGAGTTGGATAATGCGTTACTTAACCATTGCTATTCAATTTGTTACGCAATGCAGTTCACTCAAGGTTCACCCGTTGATACTATCGTGTCCTACTGATACCTACATTTTTGTTAATTAACTGTTAACTGTCAGATTAGTGATATGTTTTGGTTATAGTTTTAATGTCTCGATAAACTTTGCTTTAAGTACCTACTTTAAAAAAATGTTAGTAGACAAATTTCTTAATGACTGAATATTATATTCCGACCTCATTGTCTGTCTATTTTTCTACTGAACAGATAAAAATATGGTAGGGATATTTGTCTATCTATCTTTACTCTTAAATGATAAATATGTACTTTCGACATAAACGTATTGCCACAGTCTAAAACAATGGTCGATCGCGATGTGTCGAAAGTAAAGTCGATCACTATAATGGGTAAATTAAAATGAATGTATCTTAAGCGCAACAATAAAATAAATATGCAATTTATTAAGTATTCAAATACATAATTATGTTTATTTATTCTATTTATTTTTATTCTAAAATTTTGCATATAGTTTTCTTTATGAGATTTGTTTTGTAAGCAGAGCATGCAGCATGTTGATTGTAGATGATGAACAAAAAAGAGAAAATGAACAAAAATGTTTAATTTAAATAAATAATTAAAAAACAATCAATAAAGATTTGAAATTAGAATTAATTTGCAAAAGCATGTACCAACAAATCACAGTCAGTAACGAGGATTTTATAATCAAATTTCGAACACGGTCCATAAATCTCGCCCACTGGGCCAAAGTCCTTGAATCCACGTATTGTTCTAGTTATAATCTGCACGTTTTGAAATCCAGTTTATCTTCGGGCCATTATGGACTCATTTTAGAAAAATAACAACTCGTTTATTAGCTTTTATTAATTCAAGGCGACTGAGATAAATGCGTGTTTTGTTAATATGGGAAGCGCAGGTATTGTAAAACTGTTTATTGTGGTCGTAAATTTTATACAAGCAAACAAAGTTTGGTAAAATTACTTTACGGAAGTTTTTGATTGAAATGCCTAGTGGCAATTGTTCAGCGTGTCCTAATTTTCAACTAGGTATTTTCAGAATAAGCTATAAAACTAAAATATAATTTTTAACCGACTTCGAAAAAGGAGGATCTCAATTTGACTGTATTTCTTATGTTTGTTACCTCAGAACTTTCCACTGGGTGAAGTAGGTTTTTTGAAAGCTGGTGCTTTCCGTGTGGTCCCATGTTAATTTGACCATGACATCCATTAGAAAAACTAAAGTCTTAAATTTGGATTATTTTTAAGTCGGTTTTTTACTTGTAAGCTTATTCAACTTTCATTTGTATCTTATTAAATAAACAGTAAAATACCTTTATAATGATCAAACACATACCTAGATAGTCTACAAAAAACCAGATTGTTAAACATTTCTTGCCTACTGTAGCCAAAAGCAGATAACAGACATGCAAACGTGCTGCAGCAATCTGCAATATGCATTAATAACACCGACCGAGCGCGAGGGCAAGGCCAGCTAAATATCAATTACAATAACAGCGCCACACATGATTGCTCATAGCGTCGGCGTCGGTACAACGACAGTCTATATGGTTGCACACATGGATATTATTGTCATAATCGTTTTTTTAATAAATAAATAAATAACGCTGCACACTCATAGCCCCACACTAGGATTCCCTGAGTCGTGGGTGCCATGGACAACACACAAGACAAGAACACACACACCCAGACCGAGAACGGAAATTTAAATTCATCATTCAAATTTCCGCCTCGCTGGGAATCGAACCCAGGACCCTCGGAACGGCGATCCGGAGTGTTAACCATTGCGGCATCCGGGTCGTCAAATGTCATGAGAATATTTATTAAACATATTTGTACACCTTGTCAAGCCATGTCGGAGGGTTTCGGGAGGCATTAAAACTTCTGACCCGCAGGGTGGCCAGCACTAACCCCTCCAATCCGCACTGGAGCAGCGTGGTAGAGCATGCTCTAGGGCTCCTCAGATAGTTTCACTCTCCCTACAGATATTCACTGTAAATGTTAGTTTCGACTATCCCCACAGAAATTGATCATAAATGTAAATGTTAATTTTGGCTCTCCCCATAGAAATTCATTAGATAAATATTAGTTTCGTCTTGGCCCACAGAAACAAATGTTATCGAAGAAATATATGACACATTTGAAACATGACAGAGTACTCTCATTATCGAAATGCGTGACACATTACGTGACGAAAACTCTCAACTAGCAAATTTCTTTTCGACGACAGTTCTAGTAAATTCCGTCGGCTCATCCTTAGCGTTTAAGTTTCGTTCCAAACCATAACCTGCTATTGTATGTAAATTAATCTATTATAGAGGAGGTGAGGCAATCAAGCGTATTAAAACAACAGGTTTTTGTTAGAGATGTTTAAAATCGTCTACATTAGCAATTACATAAATAGAAATTTATGTTTATTTATGTCGAAGTATGACACAGTGGTAAATGTAAATAGCGAGGCTTAAAGGTGAGACAATGAAATGTCCTCCTCCTTCAACTCTCCACCAATCCGCATTGGAGCAGCGGGGTGGGGTATGCTCTAGGCCTCCACAGATATGTAGAGAAACCCGTGCCTATCAGTGGGCCACTAATGGGTTTAAGCCAGTCAAATGTAATCTAATCACTAACTAACCATTAAGATCTGGACTTTTGGAACGAAGTTCCTTAACGCGGTTTACGGGTAGTGCGATTTAGTTATGCGAAATCGTCACGTAACGAAATGCCGTATGCTGTGTATGTGTGTGTGTTTTTAATAGTGGTGCACGCCATCTACAGTATTATTTAAATTAAAAACGTATCATAACGAAGCCGTGATGCGTGTGGCAAAGTATATGGTAGAAAGTGACTAAGTTCCATCACATTGACTGACAGGTCGTTTGTCAAAGTCTATTAAGGTTTTCGAATCGTAACATAATTTATTGTACTGTATAGATAGGCCCTAGCTAGACTCTGGGGCGTTCAGTCGTTACTCATTACATATGCATTATGGATCTGTGTTAGGAGGGCAAACAATTATTTTTTATGTGATAGCAATACGATATCGTTTCGTTTCAATATAGGGTAAAGTCTATGTTTGTCTCTATAGACCTATCGACTTTTTTGGCGACATCGTACACGCGTCACATGGCGACGTCACGATAAATCAGAATCACGCTATCGAAGTTTTCTACACCGCTTGCATATGTACAAACTCCAAACCTGAACAGTTGGTTGCTCGATCGCTCCCGAGGCATGACACCTCGCCGGTCAGGAGATCTCCCTTTCCTAAGCTTGCTGAGGCTGACAATTAAAATTTTAGTCTTGGGCCCTTAAAATTCCGTATTCAAAAGACCCATGTCACGCTATTTCTAATGCATTAATTGTCCCCAAGCAATCCTTTGTTAAGTCCAGCGCACACACTGACCTTACCCCGATCACAGAAAAGGGTACGCGTTAAAACCTTTTTTGTATCATTTCCAACGTTATTCAAGCGTCACTCTTGTTTATCGCGTGGTGATATCTCGACTCCGAAATTTCACTGGTGAGGAGAAGCGTGTGGGAAAATATTTCACTTTGCAGAGTAAAAACGTTACATTTTGTGCTTGGGTTCCGTAGAGAGTTTAACCCAATATGAATCTTATGATATCCATTCATCCGTTTGACTTGCATGACTGACGTACCAATGTAAATTATATTGGACGTGAAATTAGTTGTCACGTCATTTTCACGTTCATTTACTGAACTATATTTATTTACGTTGTTATATTTTAGTTAAGTAATATTTGTATCGAACATTTTCGGAAAAAAGAAAACTTTACAAAAAACATGAGGTAATAGCATATATCACACATGAAGACTCCGACCTGACTCTTAACTTTAACTGTCACTTCAACTTCATCTACACCATTTACTACAGCACGTGCGTACCGTAGGTAGAGTACCTACAGTACGAATTGTCGCGGTGGTAAATTCTTCAGCCATGACAGTTTGAAATAAGAAAACGAATACTCAGTGCACAACTTCCTGTTTAAGAAAACATATTACGCAACTTCCTTTTCTAAGAAGAGTGACAAAATTTGTTGTTTTACTCCGTAAAAAATGTCTCGCGAGTAAGTCGACATAGCACTGCAAAAACAAATTTAAGCTTAACAAACAAAAAAAATTGTGTTGTCGGGGGACCCCCGTCATTAACGAAGTTCCTTACGTTGTTTCTTCAACTCCGAAGGTAATTCGATATGAAATCTGTATAAAGAGACAGGGATAGAGAAAGAGAGTTGCGCAGCGGCTTCGCACTCACTTGCTCAATGCTCATTTGCTTGTAGTAGGCTCGATACACACATACACACACAGCAGGGCATTTCATTACGTGACGATTTCTACTAAATCGCACTACCCGTAAGCCGCGTTAAGGAACTTCGTTCCAAAAAATAAATTCTTCAATGACATGCACCTTGTACACTTTTACAGTACTGGTAGCACGAGATACACAATCGATCATAATGCGGAACACGTGCAGCCTTGCCAAACGGTCTAGTCTCCAAATTATACCCACACCAGCGGCAGTTACGCATACGTATATTATAATCAGTGCGTCTGTTATTTATCGTGTAATTTTGAACAAGTTGATTGAGGTCATGTTCGTACACTAGACTTTGCTTTGTGTTCCATCAACCAATTGGACACGCAATTGCGTTGCAGGCCAACTATTAACAAATTGTAGGCTAGGTACTACCTATACCGGCGTTGACTAAGGAACTTTGTTCTAATCTGTGGTAATTGAAAACGCTAAAACGATACAAACTCATACCGCCGCCGGCGCCGCCTAGAATTCTCGGTGTCATGGGTGGCATGGACGACACAAGACACACAACTGGTACACTGACTTTACAAACTGACTCCAAAAATACGGTACGCGCGCTATTAGACAAGGTAAAATCGCTACTCTCTCTTCAGTGTTAATTTACTGCACCTCTTGTATTTTGTATTTTTATGTTTTATTTGGTGTTCTGTGTGGGTAATGCTAAAACACAGGACATATAGCGTGTTCCTGTGGGATCCCGTCTTATACTTGGCATTCTGACTATTTGGTTTTACTTACTTGCCCACAATGAAAAATCCGCTTACCAAGTAGACGTTGGAATAAAAAGTCCTTCTCTTCATAAAAATAAATCAAATATTTCAGCATGACCTGAGACCCTCTAGCTAGACTATAAAATAACATTGGATGCAGCACACAAAAGTTTATGACCGTAGCTGTAGTTACGGACCGGGTAAATCATGGGGCGGAACGAGGGTTATGTTAGGTCGCGAGTTTAAATATGAATTTAGGGAAAAGGGGAGTGTGTGCATTGGAAGATAGAAAGAAAGTGTTTTTCTAAAAAATAAAGAAATATAAACTGTGTGGAAACAGATCCGCTGATTTGATGCGGAGGAAAAATAGGAAGACGAAAATTTGTGTTTTAATGATAAGGTACAGAAATATATTTTAAGTTCATTTCACAATTATTTTGATTTAATAAACCCGCAATAGGTTTGCTGCGAATAAACTGTAACTTAGTACCCACACTCGATAATGGTAAGACGTGATTCTTTAAACTGACATAACTTTTTCGTTTATGAACTGATTGATATAAAATAAAGCTAAACATACACTGAATTTTACGTAAAGCTAACTACAATACATTAGTGAAAACCGCACCCAAATCGGTTAAGCTTTTTATGAGATTAACGTGTACAAAAGCACTGATAAACAGACAAATCGTCAAACAAATAAAAATACTTAGGTACTATCTTTATTTTGAAGTCCTCGTAATCGTAAATCGTAATAGATTTTCTCATATGTAGCTATATCTTTAATATATAAACAGCGTTCATTTACATTTTTACTATAATTAGGTATGTAGGTATAAAATAAATAATTATGGGTTAATGTCGCTCACTGAAGAATTAATAACAATAAACAGTCAGAACCTTAGTAAGGTGCAGGCAAACAACAAGAAACTAAGAAGCTATTTAATGTATTTATTCTCTGTATGAATAACCATCGCGTAATGTTAAGCCGGTATTATAACCCATATTTAATAATAACATAATAATAATACAGAAATTATGATTATAAATGACATCTACTGGAATATTTTCTCGTTTCTTCTGTTAATAATAAAAATTGCAAAATATTGCAATTTATTTATGTTTTTATGACTCTCTTCTCCATGCATTAATAGTTATTTTTTTACAGATAACATACTTAATAAAAACGGCGCTGAATAAAACATTAATTTAATACCTACTGTTTATAAAATATACCTAAGTATATTATTCTATCGAATTATTATACAAATAAATTACATTTCAGAATAATCCATAAAATATTCTTTTATATCTACAAGGTTTCTCCTGACTGATTCGTGTTATCATAAAAAATAATAACGCATAAGTTAATAAATTATCATCCAATCATTATAAACATTCATCCATTCGGTATTATGACTAATGAATAAAACCAATGATCCAAATATTTTTTATGATCCGTTTAATCATTACATTCTATGGGTAATGATCCACGTATGGTACAGCACATTATCACGTATTCACGTCACAATTGCCGCAACTGTATATCAGCTTCTCATCTCGGCTCGTTATAACGACCCATAAACACGGCAGGCACTTCATTAAATGTGATATTGCGTATACGACACGACCTATGCGACGGCAAAACTATACTATACCGTGGCAAAACCGTGTTTTGCGTGCCTAACTAATTTAAAATAGTTCTTTTGAGTTGTGTTAAATAGCTAAGAATAGGAACAATATTAAGCCAATTGGATTAATATTAATAAACGCTAACATTCTCATATAGTACGACGTAAGATTCTTTCCTTGTGTGTGGCGGCATGGACAACCCAAGAACCCAACTAACCACACACACACTACACTACACTTTTTATAGGCGACCGTCTCAGTCCTCAAGGGTAGCAACACATCTGTGACCAAATTATAACGAGACTCTTACTAAAAACTACTTACTGGACTATTACTAACAACAATTAACAGGACTAACATTCACTAACAGTTCCTGTCCCAGTCCTCATACTTACAAACTAACCAATTAATGTTCTAACACCGTCACCTAACCGGACTAACTATCCCAGTCCCCATATGAGTCTTGTTCTAAGTCGGTCACAGTTGTCATGGGCGGCAGCGGAAGGTGGTGCTACATGCTAGTTTGCTACCTTAAATCAATAAAAAAAAACTGTTACATATATCTGCCCCGGCCGAGAATCCAGTCCGGGACGTCCTTCGCAAGCAGGGTTACTACCAATATGCAATGGGGTTGTCAATAGGATACTTACAAATACGCCAAAAATATTTAGCGATCGTATAATCGTAATTTTTTAAAAGTATGTATATTTTGTCAAAGAACAAGACGAGTCGACTAATGGTAAACTCACTTTTGAGATTAAAAAACCTCAGAATAAGATGAAAATGGCATTTTTTCTAGAATATTTGCGTGTTAAGAAAGGTTAGCCGAAGCAAATAGCTAGAGGTAGTTAATAGTAAATATCGAAATAAACTGGTTCCTAGATGTTAGTGTAAATTGGCTGAAGTGTACGAGAAGCAATTTCCTTGGTGGAGTCACGTCGGCCGTTGATAACTTTTATATTGGAGTTCCCACACATGCATTCGCTTTCATTTTCAACTATCTTTAAATTAGAGAGAGATATGTAACTGCTTGTATGTATACCTATACATTCCTTCGCAGATACAACAATAGTTTACAAACAGTTAGCTTACTTAGCTATGTTAGCTATAAATTGTGATGTTGATGCTGCTGATGTTCCCGTGTGGTCCCGTTTCAATTCTGGTTCAGTTCTGACAATGACATCCATGACAAAACCATATAAGTCTTAAATTTGTATTATTTTGAAGTCGGTTTTTTTACTTATAAGATTATTTATTACAAAAACTGCTTAACAAATTGCATGCAAATATTAAACCTTGTGCTTATTAATATTGATGATGTTACCCTAAAAAATGCGAAGTAATGAGATAAGGTAAATCTATTCCTGGGAATAAAAAGTTTAAATAAATAGTCTCTAAAAAGTATATAAAAAGTAAATAGCATATAAAAAGACATGGCATAAAAAGTCTACAAAGTAATAAAAGTTCTAACATTAAATATTAAATAATGCAACAAGCAATGATTGCATTTATTAGTAATTTGTGTTGAACTGAAGTGGGTTTTTCGGGTATAAATTAAACATAACCTTGAAAGGAGAGAGGCGAACCTCCTAATGCATAATGGATTTTCTTTCCGAACCATTGGGCATGGTCGCGTGACGTCATCGCCGACGATGCTCGCGTTAAATTGAGCACTTATGTTCTGATTGCTCAGTTGACTGGAATATTGAGAAAATCTCTAGATAACCACTTGAATGCCCGTGATTGATTGTTTTGTGTTGAAGTACGTGTAAATAGAAATACATATGTAGTAATAGATCGTAATACCAATAAACGTACCCGTATACCGTAAACGTACCAATAATCGTAAACCAATATTTCCATTGCTAGACTTGGGTCCTTAGATACTCCTTCCAGAGCGACAAGAGCCTTAGACTTAGTCCGCCACGTTGTGCATTGTGGATTGAAAGATCTGCGCATTGTGAATTGAAAGATCTGCGCATTGTGGATTGAAAGATCTGCGCATTGTGGATTGAAAGATCTGCGCATTGTGGATTGAAAGATCTGCGCGTTGTGGATTGAGAGATCTGTGCATTGTCGATTCAAAGATCTATCTATAATAACAACTGATTCGTTTAGAAACAAATATTATATTCCTTCGAGACAAAAAGAAACGAAATACAGAGAGATAACCCTGTACTCCTGTTATGGTCGTTCTCAATATTTTATCTATCAATAATCAGTGTTCTAGTCCTAGTCTTTTAGTTTTTTGTTTACTTAGTAACTTCTCAATTATATTATGACTACATACATGAAAACACTAAATATTTTATATAAAATTTATAACAATAACAATAAGATGAAACAAGCGACACGCTATGTTAGTATGACTAAGGTTACCTATACAGATATGACTAACTACACCAAATTGGTATACCAACACGACGTGGCATTTGAACGAATAAATAAAATTCTCTGCTAACTTCAAGACTACTAGATTGAGAATGTCAAAGCTGATTTAACAAACAAAACCTGAGCAATTTAAAAAGTTTTTTATGGATTTAAGATAGCAAACGACCATGCAATATCACCCTTCCGCCATCACCCTTAACTATTGTGACCGACCCAGGACAAGACTCCAATGGGGTCTAGGATGGTTAGTCATCAGAGGGAGTTACTAATAACGCCAGTTGGTCAGTGCGTTAGTCCGGTTAGTCGGTATGAGGACTGGGGCAGGGACTGTTAGTGTTCTGTCAGTTACTGCTAGTAATAATCCGGGAAACCAGGCAAGCGGAACCATAGACTGCGTTTTAATTACTATTACTACATAGTCATAATAGGTCACAGCAGTATGATGTAATATAAAGAAGATAATCTTATGCAATACGTGCGTCGACAGTGTGCAAACATGGAAACTTATAATTACAAGCGGAATAACAGAACGCGTTGTCCGTTAAGGAATTACAATGATTGCAACATCGAAGCTATTCACATCCTCCATTCTATACCTACCATATATTACTGCTCAATAATATGATGTATATTATCTGTGGCTTAGTATGTCAGTGGGTTACTATCGTTTAACGCTACTTTATAATGATTGATATTGCATTCATCGACCTGAGATGGAATTCTGCACACATCCCTAATTTTTAAAAATTACTCGTAAGTATGTGCGTAATAGATATAATTACCGCTTGCTTCGTTGAAGGAAACATCGTGTGGAAACGTGCACACCTGAGGGTTCTCCATAATGTTGTCAAAGTTGTGTGAAGCCTGTCACTGACCACGTTGCCATCGTGGTCACCACAGCAAACCAGGTATAATCTTCATCAACTATGGCACGGGAACATCGTACCATTCGAGTTAAACCGTAGGTACTTGCTAACCAGTCCAGATTTTAAATCAGCAGCTCCACATCAAATGTATAGTAAGCTCAGCTTTAGAGTTGTTTTGTCAGGTGCAACGGAATATTGAGTAGATATTCTAGGAAAAAAAGTTTCCTGTGTATTCATACCAGGCTTATGACTCACCTTGTAATATATCTTAATTACCATTAACGCATACTAATAATTACAATTATTACGGTACGTCACAATTCACAAGCCACCGCCCTGAAGTAGATATGATAAATAATGAATCATTTAATTAACAGTATTTCATGAATAACCTACGTGAAGATGAACCCCTTCTTGGGTTTAATAATTTAATGCGTGTACGATGTAGGAGGGCGAGATTAATTATTGTTATTTATTTATTGATAAAGTAGTTACTTTTCAAATCCTGTCGCTTAAACCGTGGAGCTTATTTCTTCCTCATACTTCTCCAATAATAGTCCGCGCACTACAGATCTTCAGTTGATATTTTGTCACGAATACTCACTAAATCTCTAAGTAATCTGTAATTTCTAAAGGCTGCGCGATCTGACATTTAATTCGTGATCTTATTCACTTTCTAGTATCTGCATAATGATATTGTAAATCAAGTACTGCAACTTTCTTGCTAATCACGACTTTATACCTTACATTTGCACGAATCGGTTAAATACAGATAGCAATGGCAACTTTGTTAAAACTATTCATTAAATGAATCAATGATATTATCAGTAAGTAAAAAAATAGTAGATAATATCTTTAACCTGCGAAAAGTGGATCCAACTTGGATACGTAAAGCTGTATCCATCCTTGAATGTAAAGCCTGTAAATGTTGGTATACAGTGTATATATCAGCAAACTTCTTCACCCGCCTGCTTGCTAATATCCTCTTTTTAAAGACCGTGGCTATAACATCTGTATAAATTTAATTTAATAAATTAATGTTTCAACGAGCTTTGGTTACGATGTTGGAGATCTCATAATAATTAACAATCGTACTCCATGCTTTATTCTAGACGCATCGGGAACGTCTCTACGGTTTTGAATATTTTGGCAGCGTTGACGATGCTCGTCTGATCGTAAATTTTTTTTCAAATTCAAATCAATTTAGTTGTCACAGGTAAGTATGTTACATAGGTAAATTATCCGCTATATCCCTGCCACATATGGGCATACAATAGTTCAGGTCAATAAATACAGTTAAATAAAAGCAAATGAGAATTCGGCGTCAAATAAATATCCGCAGGTACCGCTAAGCTCAGACAAGTGACACACATTAGAGCATGATGTGCAGTTTGCAAGTGGTAACGACCATCAATCTTGCATGTCGGATGTTAGTCATCGCCGGTCACTTCCTAATGCAGGAGTTGTAAACATTTCGATGTTTTACTAGGAACAAGTGTTATTCATGATATACTAAAACCATTGTGTTGTAGGTACGTACGTTTTGGGTTCCAAATTTGTATTTAGAAGTGAAAACATCTTTAGTATCAGTGATTTGGAATTCGATGAAACGGAAATGACGCGCATATGAAACGAAAAGGAAATGAAAAAGACAGACACATTTCAACGTGGGGGAAAATGAGATAGGAACATTAGCAAGAGTTAGAACTAAACTCGCTGCAGCGCTAAAACAATAGTTATGACATCTAACCAAACTATTAAAACATGCAGCGCTAGATCGCTTATATCTTTTATATAAATAGCCGGTAAACGAGCAGATGAGCCACCTGATAGTAACACGTACCCACACTAATACTAAAGGCTTCACCAACGCGTTGCCGACCAAAAAGGAAGAGAGAACAAAGGATGAAAGCGCTTGCTCTAGACCTACACATACTAGCACATACTTAATAAATCACGAGGCGATCTGGTATTACTATCTAGTCTGTAATAACGTTGACTCAAGCTCACATAACTGCTAATTGAAGTATTGTTCCCCGAGTTTATAATGATATATTCTTAAAAGAGATAATACCAAAATAATCTCAACTTACTTGAGTTTACGCCAAAGGTTTCGAACTACTGAATGAGTTTTGATTTAGATACAGCCTTATCACATCGACGCTTATCAAGTTTAACGAAAGAGAAAATTAGCTAACCTTTTATATAATGTACTACAATCACAAAGTATTTTTATTACAACAGATGCGACTTGCATCCATCCATTAGATAAAGGCCGAGGTATTTGGATATAGAGATATACTGTACAATATACAATTTCTTTTATGTTGGCCAATAAGAGCCACCTGGCGATAAACGACTATGGTAGCCTATGGAGATCAACAATTTCAAAGCGATCCATTGCTGACCGTCTACAAAAAAAAAGTCGACCACCCAAGACCTCAACTCCACTTACCATCAGGTGGGATTGTGGTCAAGCATTAACTTATAAATAATAATGAAAAAGGAAACGTAAAACCCTCATTATTACTAGTTCTTCGGTTTTGCGACGTAGTAGAAAGAATCACGATTGAATCAGCTAGGCGAATAATGATGAAAATATGACATTGAAATAATCAATGCATTGAAGTTACAAAAATTGTACCCAAAGCCCAACACGTTTTGATTTTATTTTTGAATGAAAACAAAATAATTAGGATCCAACTTTTATGTAAATGTATGTATGTATGTATGTAGGTACCTACATTGTACATAATGATAATTATAGGTTAGATGAAACAAAACAGCTCGATACAGATACAATTTTGTTTAGCAATTTAGCAAGCAAGGAATTTTTATTCATGCAAGAGACCAAGGTTAATAAAAGCAAGGTTACATTTGACAGATACAACAACATCCTTCCGACGGAGCACAGATTATGCAAAAATGAAGTGCATTGTACCAAATAATAAGGTATTGTGGTCCCGAACAAAAGAACTATTACTATTGAGGTATAGGCGTGCATAACCGAGAGGGAGAAAGGAACCCAAACAGTGTAGGTGGCAGTGAACAAAGAATTGTAAAAGCGTTTAAACGATATCGAAGGTAATTGGTAGAAAACGGTTAAACACTATCTGTCTAGATCGGTCTCGGTGATATGTTAGGCATTATCCATTCAAGTAAGGCGGAATGGAGAGGAAAAAAGGCTAATCTTCCAGTGAAAGTGTGCAAGAGGTGTGATCTGACGAGCTATTTCACTGGTTATTGCGTTCGCGTCACACTCTCCGAGTAACCGATGTTAAATTGAAGCCGTGCAATCTATTACATTACGTACAATCATGGTATTTATGTAAATTTTGTTTTCAACAATATCTGTTCTAATATCATTCACATAACCCACCAATGTGATGGATTTTGGTATTATGATTTTAACTACTTACTACGGATAAATCTGACGTAGATGTATGATTAGTATGATTACGTTATATTGAATATTTGCCACGATCAGAATTAGGTGCCTACGCAATAAAACTTTTTGTATATTCCTCAGTGTCTTGTTTTGTATGGTATCTTTCATATGTATGACGATTTCTTGTTTGCAGATCTAGCAAAATTGTTGGTTACAATAAAGAATTAGGTATATCATAGAGATAGTTCAGCAGATAGGAATAGAATACTTTAATGAAAGTTTAATATTCATTTACCTTTGCCTTTGCCTTTGCAAACTACCCACGAGTTTTAATGTATAACAGCGTAAGTAGGGTGGATGTACCAGTCTCAAACCATTTAAGGAAAAAAATTACTTTAGAATGTTGTTATATAACCTAGTTGCGATTTTTATTACTAGTTAATTTTTTATATTATACTTTATCTACTTAAAAGTTACAATTGAAAAGGAAAACACTTAACACCTTTTGTTTTTAAATTATTTAACATAATCAGTTTAAAACCGGGATGTACCCTACTTTGACCAACAGGCCCCAGTTGTTGACCGGGGTTGTACCAGAGGTTGACCATTTATAAACAAAGTGAAATAATAACTACATTCCGCAAAAGGTGATGTCTTTTATAATCAACTTTTTGGACATGTTTTTATTATGAACAATATAACAATGAAGTTCTGCAAATCACGCGATTCTATTAAATACAATTGAGATTAGTTTACATTTCCACTGGCGATATCTCTCGCCTCAGTTTCTTGTGAAGATATTGGCTGGCAGTGATGCATCCACCAAAGTCATATCGCGACAGGGCGAAGTCGATCGGTACTCGTGTGATTTTCTCATTACCGCCATTGCTTTATCTCCACGGCCATTGTTGACACGTAACGCGGCGGGTAATTAAATTGCATTCTTTTTCATGGGAATTATGTGGATAATATTTAACTAGTGTTTAGTTTTTTGAGGCGATTGTGCCGGGCGATTGTGCGTGTGTGAAGCAAGTGTCGTTTTTTCCGCCTTTGAAATGATCGAGAAATTGAACAGAAAGTTATAATAACATAATTTTCTTATATTTTAGTGATTAAAAATCGATATATTATTCATTAGTCAACTTCAATTGAATCATTTATAAATTAGCAGTCTTGGGCCCCAATAGAGTGAAACTACTTAAAGTAGTTTAAACGACTCATTTTAAAATATCACAAGTGTAAAACCTTTGATTACCTATAAACACGTCAAAGTCTAAAACATAAACATTTTCATCTTCGAACTTTTTTCATTTAATTTAGTCAACAGTATCTCAAGCATTAATTTACGGAAATCCATTGTTATTTATGTGATAATAATCTATTATACTTTACGATAGAATCCGCGAGAACATGGTACCTAAGACTTGACTAGACTTTTTGTTTATAAATAAATAACGCTACACACTCATAGCCCCACACTAGGATTCCCTGTGTCGTGGGTGCCATGGACAACACACAAGACAAGAACACACACACCCAGACCAAGAACGGAAATTTAAATTCATCATTCAAATTTCCGCCTCCCTGGGAATCGAACCAAGGACCCTCGGCACGGCGATCCGGCGTGCTAACCATTGCGCCATCCGGGTCGTCAAATTATTATTATTAAGGTTTCCTTGAACACAAACTGAAGGTTTCTTACTATATATTCGCGAAGTCAACAGTCGTAGAATGAGCTTGATGGTAATGTTCTGTTTTGAGGCGACATATTGTTGTTCCGGTATGTTTGTTGGAAGATGCAGTGTATACAAGTTAAAATTATCTTTGTTTCGGAAATTTGTCTATACAGGGTGTAATCGTTAAGTGTGCACAGGCGATTATTCCGTAACTATTACAGATATCAAAAAGCTTTAAACTGATATCGAAAGCACTTTACCTAATGAGTAAAATTACAATAATAATTTATTAAAATAAAAACGAGAAATATCCAAAAAAATTACATTAAACTCTCCCATACATTTAGTATGAGATAGTAGAAAGGTTTTACTTTCTTTATTTAAAGTGGAATAGTATCTTAGGTGTCCTAGGAGATAAACGACAAACGTCTTGTCATGTCACAGCTTAAGAGACTGCATCTTAATTCTTTCTTTTTGCTTCCTAGTTTATTGGCCGGCCATTTGTGATGGCTTTTGTCCCGCTGAGGTTCGTGTGCGACGATCATCACTTAGTATCGGGTGTCATCATTTTTGTCGGCAATTTACACTAAAAAAACAGTCAGTTGATGGCTCCAGGGGAATTAAACTAGAAGTCTAGGCTTATCTTGATGTCATTTTAATTAGAGAAACACTAACGAACGTGCACATAAACAAGGACACAGTAATTATTTTTAATAATTTAACCTAGACTTAACTAATGACTGTGGCGTAAGGAATGATAAAATCTGTGGATTATGCAACTAAGCCACGGTTAACTGATTCCGAGATGTTTTCATGATAAAAGATCGCAATATTTTTGCCCAATGCAATATGCTAACTAAATTAATAATGCTGAAAACGTAATTAAGTATGAGAAATAATATAAACTGTGGTAATTTCATTTCTTTTAAAATTTCGGCTTACTAACATACCTCCTTAAAACTATGTACTTGCATTTAAAAAATCTCTTTTTTTTACTTTATATAAACGCGATCGATTAGGATCACCTAGTATTTAAAACAGATATAAAAAAACTAACCGTTGAATATAAATATTACTGACAAGACCTCAGAAACGGAATAAAAATATGCTGTACCGTGAACCATTACCTAACTAACATCCTTGTCGTAAAATCAGCCTTGAAACGATTTTAGTGCTTGTTGTATTGTGCCAGGGCAATATCCCAGCTTTTTTCGGTCGTCAGCAACATATTGGTAATGTTTTTGTGTTTTTGGACGTTTATTGGTACCCACTCACCATAGATGGTGACTGCTCGTTCGGTAAAGCCATAAAACTATATTGATGATTTGAAAAACCAGCTGGAACGGCTTGATAATTCCCACATATGGTCATTTATAGTAGAGTTAATTTAAATAAATAGGCTGTCTTCGGCAGTTTATGAGGATACGGCCTATTTTTGCGCGGCAATTGCTCGTATGCCAGTGCGCCTTATGCGCCCGACGAAAATCTTTGTATACGTTTTTACCTGCACACGTACACGGCAGGCGGAGGCGCGCAAACATTCAAACGTCGCGTGGGGTACCTTTAGTCGAAGATAAGCTACTGTTTTTTGCAAACGTTGCTATAGTAGTATGCTCGTGGTAGTATGTTAGTACCATCTCTAAAACTGCAGCTACCAAATACTCTATTAAAACGTCCTATGACCTCGCTAAAGTACAAAAACTAACAAAGTATTTCTCAATAACATCGTTATTGCTGGAGGAAATAAGGAAATTCAATTAATTTGTGAAAATACATAGACGCTTAACGCAAACCTTTTTATTGTATCGAATCTATAATTCAATAGCATCACGGCAAAAATTGTTTCTTTGTCCAAATAATTTCCATCCAATTACATTATGGCTGGTTTTGCTGCCCATAAGGTCTGGTCATACCAACTGGCTGGTAGCGATATTTAAGTTTGTTACTTATTGGGATTCACTGTTATAAGTAAAAACCGGTCAAGTGCGAGTCGGACTCGCACACATAGGGTTCCGTACAGCCGAGCGATATTATTTCTAATAATTTGGTCAATAACAAGATAGATGACACATCAACACATGATACGTACATATTGTGAATGTATGGGGTCCCCGTTTGGGATGTAACTTTTTTACTATTTTATTATTTATTATTATAGCGGCCACTGTCACATTAATTCTGTTTAAGGACAGTAATTTTTTTGAAGAATAAATCTGGGGCAAACGGTGACAACCTGGGTATGTACTACTCGTAGTAAATCGCTGTTCATCTCCCGCTTTGTATAAAGTAAGGCAGCTAAAACTTATAAACTGTTTTAACTCTGAATGACGTAATCTCAGAGCAACAGTTGGCGTTCAGGTGCTTCTTAATGGGAAATCGTGACCGGATTCGCAAACGAAACAAAAGATAACAGAAAGAGACTGATGTGTCGAAAATTTCGAAATCGAAAAATAAACATGGCCGACACTTTGGACCGTGTTATCAGTTTTTATTAATTAACCAATTTACTTACTAGAAAAAATTCTTCTTAAGAGTTACGTCAGCTGGAAATATGAATTAATAAAACGCTTGATAAAAGTAAGCAATGCAATAAAATGCAAGGTTGCTTGACATTAGCTGTAAGATGATTTCCTACCGCACTCCTTCAAAATGCGTACCGTAAAAAGTTTTACAATCACGTTTCGCAGTATCGGGAGCCAGAAGTATCACAGTATGCTCTTTATACTTTTATTAATCGTCCTATATCGAATATCAAATAATGAATCATTTACCTAACCCCACTTATCTAACCTTCTTATATTACCAGGTTTTATATTTCAAAAAATGTTTTTTTTTACATAATAATGAATGAGCTATAATTTAGTTGGTTTAAAGTTCACACAAACGCACTGGTGTGATACAGATAGCGAAGACAATGCATCAGGATATTGTGACCGCAAACGTTTCCCTCAAATGCCAAGGCGAAGAACAATCGCGACCTTTGAGACGTACTCGTACCTACATAGGTAATATAATATAATCAACTTCCGTAAACTGAATTATTATCCTAAAAGCAGGCTGTAATCTTATTTTGTATTTTCCCGTCAGCCCTAAAGTATCCTAAGGCTTGGCTGTTTATGATCTGCCAAGATGGTTACGCGGCGAAGACCGTAAGCGTAAGCTCTTCAAGTCTTCAGCCATAATTTGCCGCGTTCTTTATTATAGAATGAAGGCAGCAAACGAGCATGCAACACCATCCCACCGCTGCCGCCCATGACAACTGGGACCGACCTAGAACAAGACTCAAATGTGGACTAGGATAGTTAGTCCGGTTAGGAGACTGTGTCAGCACATTAGGTGGTTAGTTAATAGGTATGTTAGATCGATGCCTCGTCTGATTATATTTAAGACAGCTATTTATATTTGTGTCTGTAAATCAGTATAGACATCATATTATTTCCACCTCACCCATCTATATGACTGTGATAAAGTTCCGAATTTTCTTCAAGTTCTTGGTTTTTAGTTGGTTGTAATGTCTCGTGTGTATACTAAGTACCTACAACACGCGAAAGAAAGGCCACTTTTAAAAGATTTTGCTCAGTTTAACCTGTCTACATACATTCAAGTTTTTTAATTTTGTCATAAATATAGAGTATAGTTTATCATTAAACCGTATTAAAAGCGGTCACCTTAAATAAAAACAATCCTATAAGCGAGATAATGAAATATGGGCCGCAATTATCGTTAGCGGTAAAAAATAAGTCGATTAAGTAACGTCGTAGTTACTTAGGAGTTAAACCTGATACTCATTTATCACGGCGCGGCGAACTAAGATCCGTATTTGAGGCGCAGCGCAGGGCGCCCAACTCGTGAGCGAATGATATTGGCACGGAGCAACACCAAAATAATCCACGCAAAAATTTCATTTCAAAGATTTCTAATAACGTATCTATGACTAGGTGTGTACCTACAATGAATGTTATTATCACTTTTCTGAATAATTGACAATTATATTTTGACAATAAAATGCAAATATTTCGAATATAGACGATAATAGTTTCTGATTTAGACGATAAATCCAAAAAACAAAAAGAATACATATAAATGGGTATCTCAAAGCAAAGCAACAGTGTTTCTGCACAGAATAATGTAAACATTTCATAAAAACACAAAGCATGTTCACCACTTATTAAGACAATGTTGTATTGTAATTTTATAGTTATTTAGTAAGCCTACGCCATTCATAACCCAATGTTTATGTTTATAACCAGTTGTAATGCAGAACATAATCGTAACGACTCGGATAGGCAATGACATTGAATTGAATTGAAGGAAGATGGTGTAGTAGTGAGCGCCAAGGTTCGCTAAGTTGAATATTCTCGATTCTAGGAAATTTTTCTGTTTTTTTATACGTAGGCTCAAAAAGCTTAGCTAAAGAATACCTCTAGTTGTAGTAAATACGAATACGAATACGAAAAATAGTGAATATATATTTCTTTTTTATTGATTTAAGGTAGCAAACGAGCATGCAGCACCACCTTCCATTGCCGCCCATGACAACTGCGACCGACTTAGAACGAGACTCATATGGGGACTGGGATAGTTAGTCCGGTTAGGTAACGGTGTTAGAACATTAGCTGGTTAGTTTGTAAGCATGAGGACTGTGACAGGGATTGTTAGTGAAGGTTAGTCCTGTTAGTTGTTGTTAGTAATAGTCCAGTTAGTAAATGTTAGTAAGAGGAATAATAAATAAAATAGTGTTCTATTTTTCGCAAGCTCTTATTTTACTTGCAATGCAATGTTAGTAAGTATGTTCGGGTTAAATCTTGCATGAATTAGAACTACTTCCCCTTACCCTACGGACGTCAAATGCATATTGCTTTTGTTCTAATGACAATGCAATTTCATGTGAAGCATGGCCGGATACTACGCTCATGATTGGCTCCAGAAGAGGCGACTCCTCAATTGTTAACAGCAGAGTTACTAATTCATTGCTTTGCATTAATTGCACTTCGCATTATAAACGCCTGTTTTTAGATTTTCATACTATCAATTGTAATTATATCACAGGCTTCTTATAATTATGGATCACATTTAGTCTATCAGATGGAAGAACTGGATTGGAATATGGAACTTTAAAAAAATGTAGGTACCTATTTAGTATTGGCAGCAATCAAGTTAATTTACATAACGTCATTAATTAGCGAATAATAATAACTTGTTTATCTGCTTTATTTCTAAGTTTATTTTATTAGAGAGTATCTAATTTGTCAACCACATTTACATTTTACAATCACAATCATAGGTCTTATCTGACCTCTCGTTTACGCCATATTCTAGTAAACACACACAAACGCTCGCTTCGCTTCGGTAAAAATTAAAAATTGTAACCTATAGCCTTCCTCATGAATGTACACATATACACAAATATATTTTTTCTAATCCGCCTATCAATTCCAAAACGTCGCGTACAAACAAACAAAAAGTCTGCTTTATTATATTAATACCGATACTGACGTAGTATCCAACCCTCGGTTCGCTTTTGGAGATCTATGCTGAACAGCTTGAACACATTGAGCGTTTTGAAGTAGGACCTCTTAGCTTCATCACGTCCAATATGTACCAGACGTTTATATCCGCATCCAAAACATTTAACAGTCAAAACATGAATTAACCTTCCAACACAAACTCCAACTAACTTGTATCTCTCCCAGATGAGATAAACCTGTGATATACATAAGTAACAACCAAGTCAGGTTATCGTTTATTTGCAGGTAGTGTGGAACGATGGCGGACCTGTCGCTGCAAATTGATGACCCAAAGAAGCATAATACGGATTTGGTGAACGTAATGACATGTTTTTGTACAAAAGTTAATTCGTTTTTATGCAATCCACGCTCAGTAATTACTTTGGGAATTACATAACTTAATCATGTGTTAAAAATTGAATAAACCTGGAAGATTTGTACGTTGTTGGAAGATTAGAAGTGGTGAAAAGAAGTCACATGAGACAAGATAAGGCGAAGTGAGATGAGATGACGAGGGAGTCTTCCAAATATTTCAGGAAAGTAATCAACAAATTATAAGATACTGTCCGGCGAGCATAGACCAACTGGAATAAGACTGGATGTAGTCAAAGTGGTCTTTGAATATAATTATTTGGAAGACGGTACACGAGTAGGTATTTTTATTTACGAGATTTGTTCGACTTTGAAATTTGACTTTCAATGTCATATACCACGCCGACTATCAGTCATCAACTTATCCGACTCGTTCTTGGACCACGTGTCAGCGACATTAGCTACGATTAATCTGTTCTCGTTAAAATTAATCACTTGCTTCGGCAATAGAAAACATCGTGAAAATCCGGTACACTTCTTCTTTAGTGTTCTCAAACGTGTGATGCTTTCTACACCTTGGCCAGCATATTTAACTGCGGCTTTAGCCCTTGTTAATACCTATAACGTGATCGTTAGTAAACAATGATCACCCTGTCGAAAGATCACAGACCCCCAACTAACAGATATTTATAAAAATAATTATGACGTTTGTTTTGTGTTAGTATGAATCTGTATCCGAGTCAACCTGGAAATAGCGATCCTTACTTAGATGGCATGTGTACATCAGCTTAAAAAGACCCGTAATCCCCACACACGTGCTTATAATGACGATAAAGAATACATGGAATAAATCCCATTCAACAAATATTGCCACATATTGCCATAATGCCACGTAACCGGATTATTATGATCGCCATTTACCTACAATGCGCAAACAGAAATAACAAGTAGCAGAAAGTTTAAATGCGCTTCAAAGTTTATTAAGAACAGAACACACGAAAAATATCTCTAATAAGTTCCTTTTTCGCGAATTATTAACACAACTTGGAGCGAACCGGTTTGCTTAAGGTCATGATCCTCGCACGCTAGACAACATCGATTTAATTTATCTGTTTCCTCAAAACAAATTACTATCTATCGTTCGGAAATCAAATGAGAAAAGTTTTAGCTTCTTCAAACTCCCAGTAACGCGGTCAAATTCATGCAATTTGATTATCAAGACATTTTGACGTATGATGAGAAGTTTGTGAAATTCTAATTTGTTAGGTTTTCTTTTAGTTTCAATCGATTCTGGACCCTGGTTTTTGTCCTTGGACTGATAAGACTAGCCTTGTCTTGTCGGAAGCTCTTATGCCGACCAACTCCAGTTTACCACTGACAACTTTGCCCCTCTATCCACATTGGAACTACGATGGAGTATGTTCCAGGCTTTCTTATCTCCGAGGAAAGACTAAATTGTCAAATGTCATGTTAAAAAAGAATGATAGTGTGGCATGTTGGTAGATTCTGCTTACTGAGCTCATTGTCCCGCCGCAATGCTAATACCTGTAAGGTTTTTACCCAACTCTCATGTATTTCATCTGTATAATTACATATTACCTACATAACAAATACCGACAGATCAAAGTTAAACTTAGCTAAGAATAGTGTCTTAAAAATATTTTTAGTAAGATGCGCAGTATACGAACAAGGTCTCTGACCTTGTCGACCAGTCAAAGGTTTGCCACACAAATAATAAGTGGCGTTACTATAATCTTGTTTAACATCAAGGTTTCTGTGGTTTTCCTCATTTTTGTAAAATTTTCCCCGTATTTTTTAAAATGTTATCCTACTTACCGATCACCAAGTCGAATTTCAAACTAGTGTTCCGAGAACCTGCAATAAAAAAGTTTCATTAACAACAGTGAAGTTAATAAAATAACGGTTAATTAAATAATAAGCACACACACACACACACAGTCGCACGCAAACACATATGTATACGGGCAAATATACACACTCACACACACACACGTCTTCTTCTCAACCCTTAACCGACCCACTGCGAAGCTTGGGTCTACTCTCACACCGACGGGGTACAAGCCAACGTCCAAAAAGCCAAGTGCGGATTGAGAGAGTATCCGGTAGACACACACGTATATACATAGATACGATTAATGATTGAACATTCATAGTGCAGGTTTCTGAATTCTGATCAGTGAGTTGCGATTATTCAGTTACGTTACTGGTTCATTAGCAACAGTGTTGCACGATTGATACGATACTGTACCACTTATCAGTAAAGGATCTCTGTGGAGTATGGGGTCACCGCTTCTCTTCGTCCTATAACTGTCTGCGGAGATTTACTGCACCGTGCATTCGGTCAGCGTTTGAAATCTATCCGATATCCTATGCCGGTTTTTGTGCTAATAGCTTGTAATTCAGAATCAGTCGTTTAATCATTCAGGTATTCTGTCGATACAGTGACGGCTGTTGTCAATATTTCTATCTATTCTCAAGTCAATTGCTTAAAGTTTAAAATCAAAGTTTTAGTTGTTTGTTAATAATTATTACTTTACTCGTTCACATATTTAATTTTATTATTATAATAAGCTACATTAAACTATCTGAAGATTATGTATCAGATAATATGAAAACTTTTTTAAGAAAAAAGAAGACAAATTTTGTATTTCGAATACAGAAAAAATATTACGCCTAACACCTCTGTTCAGAGGCATTTCATACTATTATTTAATTAATCCGCCATTAATTAATCCGTGAGTGCATATAGGCGTTTGGCATTTTATGAAGCATGTGAAAACATTGCAGCTTTGCACCATTTAAAAGTATGACAAAACAACAAATCCCAGCGAAACGGTATCAGTATCGCGTGGTTGGTGGGGAACTGGTCCTTTTACCAGGTTTTTATTGCGGCAGCCGCGGAACAAGTTTCGCGGTCGGCCTGAAAGCTGCTCGGTGACATAAGCCAACCTTCGTTGCCAGCTAAAGATATTAAAACTACAGATAATATGTACGTTACGTTGATACATCGCAAGTTGCACTTTTGAATCCGCTCCGATGACGTTACTGTAACTATGGAAGTGATAGATAATTACGGAACGTACCGCGTGAACAAATTCCACTTCTAGGATACGGAGTAGGTATGTATGTATATTGACATTTACCTACGTTACACACTTACACATACTTAAGTTTACAATTCTATGTAAAATTCCATTTATTACACCCTAGATTTTAGTTTATGTTGTCTTGAATCTATGCTTAAGAATTATGTAATGCACAGACTGAATCAGCTCTCCGGTAAAATACCTAAGAACAATAATAAGGTGGTAGAGTACCTAATCTACTACCACATTTTTTACCGCAACTTACATTTCCTTTTCTTATGGTGTTTGTTGGATTAGCCGGTATTATCGGAAAGCTCACCTTGTTATTATATTATTGCCATAATATTAAAAAATAAAATAAATCATAATAATTGCCACACTAACAGACTAGTTTCTTAATTATTTCTTGGACGGGAACGTATTGGGGATGCTTTCGTGTTATTGATATCTATGGGCGCCGCGCCGGTACTAACCATCAATTGGCTTGTTTGCTCGTTCGATAACTTATGACACACTTCTGTAACCCCTTAACAATTAAGAAAAACAAGCAACCGAATGCCTACCTTCTAATTTAGATTGCTTCTGTAATCTGTCAAGGTTGTCAAGCCATTAATCTGATAAATGAACTGAACAAAAATAAACCCAAATGATTTTCCGGCTGTGATTAATGTTTTCATTACATACAACTTTTTCTAGAGATCCATGTTTTTTCCAACCCAGATGCAGACGAGATGTAATTACTGCTAATGTATTTGAACAAAGACTCGACGTTAAACATTTGTCTTTTAGACGTTATTCTCTTTAATTTAATTATACTTTAATTAAAGCAAAGAGATAAGAGAAAGATGCCAAGAATTCTGTCCTAACATACATTTTATGAACAATTTCAGGATAATTATTTTAATTTAGTACTTCTTCGCTTTTTTGTTCCGACCATGGCGAAGCTATCTTTTGTGATGTATGTTCATAATAATTCGTCAATTAGAAGCATACCTATCGATCGTCCGCTGGTTAAAAGCTAAGTGACGCCCCACAAGATTCAATATGACATCCTCAAGAAGACGTAAAGTCATAAACTAATCAAAACGTTAAAGATTCCATGTTAATGTTAAGTATAAGATCAAAGGATTTAATTAGCACATTTCAAAGCTAACTAAGTGACTAGTATACCTAATTATGTCACAGACCATTGAGATTTCCCAAGCATTATGTCGAACTTTGTGTACAATATTTTCTCACGAAGTTTTCTTTTACCAATTCAAATGATAGATAACAAATTAATATCTAAAACTTTGAAACTGGCCCATTAATAAAATTTAAAAGTAAAAAGTTTCCGTAGCATTGCATTGATGCCTCCTCCGGTGATACCATGCTAAATTATCTATGAGGGAAAGTGCTCACTTATCAGGCTGCCCTTCCGCCAACATAAGGGGACCTTTCACGTTTCCTCAAGTCCTAAAGTATTTTAGTACTAATATGAGCTATACCTTTTTCACGCTACCAACAACCAGAGAACAGTGAACCCTATCAGATTTTTGTTATAATTTGCCAACAGCGCGGTGAAAGGCACTACAAGGCTATACAACAATGGAGATAACGAGGCAGGCAGTAGCCAGCACGCCGCGCCAGCCGACCGGAAGACGCTACCAGCTTTGTTTCATAAAACCTTCAACTAACTTAAGTGTCTGCGGATGATCGAAGCGGATTGAAGAGACTTTGCACTTGCATTGTTAAGTTGCCTCGCCTGGAGCTAAATACAGATAATATAATATCACAGTTTAATAACTTAATAAGCTACATACGGATTGTATTTAGAACTTCCTTATTCAACATCTGTGAGTGGTTTAGTGCGCTGCGTCGTATATAATTATAACATTAGAAACTATAATATCATTGGGGGTAATTGATTAATGTTTTTCTTTTTCATTAATTTCATCCATTTTGTTTCGAGTTGTCTTTTTTTTTATTTATAACCTTATTTATTATCTGTAATAGCATTTTTGAACTTAAAAGACTTGATTTTTGTTGTAAGTTATTTTCGATCAAAAAATATAGTTGTCCAGATTTTTCTAATGACGAATATAATTTTTTTTGTTAATAAAATAATTATAATATCAACGGTAGGTAATATATTACAAGATTAAAGACGAACGCAAATAAAAAGTTTAGTCCTCTGAAAAGGCTCGTATCCTCCATAAATGTCTGCAGACGACAACCGGGAAATGATCGTAACAAAATTTCAATTTTCCAGATTAAATAAATGTCTGCATTTCTATCTGCAGACGCGCTGCAGTTTCGACTTAGTCGCAAAAGTCAATCCGACATTCAGAATATTGGAATCTGTTTGATACGAAAGTAGGTCGGCATGCTGAAGCATCAAGTGAATGGGTAAAAAAAGATTTGGTAATGCTAGTGGTTTTGGCAATTGCAAGTTTTCCACTTGGATTTTGTATTTAGCTTTTATCTTGCTTATATTTTAAAGATGACGTATTGATAGGTAGACTAGAGATATCACACTATCAATCTTTATCAATCTCGTAGTTCGGTCAAATAATAGCTTAGTTTCGTTTAGGTTCAGAATGTCCAATACTAAAAATTTCCAAGTTTCAAAATGTTTGTCTAGCAGGTGGCTTGTGAATAACCAGGAATCGAGAACGAACATTATATCTATTACATAAATGTATGACCCCGCCGGGTTATCGAACACGGAATCTCGCTCAACAGGTAGGGTCACCAGGTACCAACTAAACGAGGTACGATTAAAACATTATCTTCTATTAACTATTGAAAAGAGAAAAAATATCCCTGCTGAATCTTTCGGATGCATGAGGCATCTATCCTTAAATCCAGTCAATCCACTTTGCTGAACAATGATCCAATGGCACCAGACCGTGCTAAGTTCATGAGCTTTGTGCGCCCAGATTAGTCCTGAATTCCTGACAGTGCTCGTACTCCTTGAAAAAGTAAATTCAGCTGCCTGGCCACACTCATTGCTTATAATAACTTGTGAAATGTTTTGCCGAGTTTCGTTGACAATTTCGGACGCCGAGTTTTTGCAGTTTCCCCACTTGGCCATTCGTGACCAGTAATGGCCCTTATTTTGTTCCAAATTCTAAACGAAATATTATTATGAAGAATCTAAACTGTAGATTATAAAATATTGCCGACACGAGGAATAATATGAACACAAATAATACATAATTACCTAGTAATTATCTCGTAATTATATTAAACCGAGAACCCGTCAAAATTGCGCACAGATTTAGACCAAATTAGTTTCAAATCAGGTGACAAAATGGACATGGATTATGTAAATGTGTGTCCGTGTGTTGGCGAGCAATTTGTGCAATAATGGCCATTACGTGCTCTAACTGTTTGTGGTAATCGAATTAATTGCACGTACCTTTTTGGAAAATATTACCAAACAAAAGCAGAAATGTAACTCAAAACTTGGGTAACATCCACGGAGCAAATACTTTGTATTTGCTTCGTGGTAACATCATTAATACCTGGAATATAACTTTTAAATGGCCACTCACCATCAGGTGACTCTAAGATTTTAAAATATTTAAGATGTCTATCGTAAATTAGTGACCTTATTATTAAGCAATTAATTATTTGATTATTAATAAATATTAATGAACTCAGTACCTTCATACAATCTCCATATTTTGGTATTTTATTTATTTTTGTTTTCCAAATTAAACCGTCTTCTTTTTAGAAAACTATTATGTTTGTACAATATGTACATCTTTAACTTTGTTCACATCTTCTGTTTTGTTTTCTACACACAAATGATGTAATTACGGTAACCATACCTATTACATAACGTCCGTCCAACTTCAAGTGGACTTTGTCAATACCTAATGCGGAGAAATGAGACTAATTTCTACTTTTCATACTTATGCAACAGTTTTTGTAACTTCCAAAAAAGTTGATGTTTTTGTTGAAATTTTGCAACTAACTCATAACGTTTGATGCTCCCTCGTTACATTTATTATGGCCACAGTCCTCCACGGTGATCACGATCACATGCGTATAAACAGAATTTACCTACTTTTAAGATTATTATGAAAATTTCTCTAGTGTATCTTGCTTCACACGTTTTCTTAGGTATATGGGAGCAAGTAATAATGAAATGAAATTTTATTCGAAGTTTTTACAAAGGCTTTGTGATTCTGATTTCAATAACTCTAAAGTGCTTAGGTTTCAGGTTCCAAAAGAAGAGAAGGGTGCTTTACCATGAAGAAAAAGAAACATAACTTTTTAAAAATATATGAAAGGTACCTACATATTGCAGAAATATTCTCTAACTTGAGCGGAACTGGTCGCCACGCTGGTCATTTCCATTCGACCTTGTCATTTACATACTCATCTACACTACGGTAACCACGATGGTAACCCAACCAGTAATTGCATAATCTACTACCTTTAAAACTCCGTTATAGATTTGCCTTCAAGGCAAAAATTACAAAAGTTATTATTTATTTTTTGTGTTGTACCTATGTATATACTTTTGCTTCTGTGCTGGTGACAGCAGAAGAACTTTTTAGTTTAGTGCCATCCCTGGAATTTAGAACGAACATTGAATGCATAACTACATAAAAATTCATATTATATTATCCGCTTATTATTATTAAAGGAATAGAATGAATAGTACCAATTCAGCTAACCAGGGAAGGGAAGATAAATAAAAGCTTGTAATAAAGCAATATTAAATAGAGATGCTGAATTGTAAATAATAGACCTTAGTTAAAGAATAGACTCGATATAGAATATAGTATCAGTTCAGACTCAATAAATAGTGTATGGGTTCGCAACCGAACATTAATCGAAAGCAAATGACCTCTGGGCTGGGTTCGAGGTCAACCGGGTCAGGTATAGTCGCTTAGTTCGCGTCTAGGACTACTTTTTAGTACCACATTAGGTAAGAGCGGCGCTGTTTATCATTTTAACTTCAATATAATCAAACAATTAGGTATTGAAACGTCAGCAATCACAGAGAGACAGAGTAGTTATCTTGTTTGTGTATCATCTGTAATTTTATAATTTTAACTAGCTTTCCCCTGCAGCTTCGTCCGCCAATTTCCAAAAATCCTTTCTTAGTGCTCACCTGCGTCACTTGAGGAACCTATAGTATACAAAGTTTCAAGTGAATCCATTAAATAAATAAAAAGTTTCAGTTTATCCCCTTTTTTATGCCCTTAGGGCGGGAATTTCCAAAAATCCTCTCTTAGTGCTCCTCTACACTCCCCAAGGAACATACATGCTAAATTGCAGCTTCTTGCGTTCAGTAGTTTCGGCTGTGCGTTGTCTGTCAGTCACTCAGTAACGCAAAAGTTTTATATATTATATTGATTTATTGATGTAAATAATTCAATTTAATAAAACATACCATATGTACCTACATATGTATTACAACTTTGACAACCCGTATGGCGAAATGGACTACCGTTCGAAGATGGGTTCGAATCCCAGCGAGTGATGAGTTTCGCGGTCTGACTGTATTGTCCATGGCACCCACGCCACAGGGCATACTAATAGAAACATGGACTAGACTTACTGCAATTTATTAGTAAGTAATTAATGTGTTTAATTAGTATTGAACAAAATTTTCAGTATCAAATATAGTTTGTCGCCGTTAATAACGTAACATAGAGATTAACTGCGAGTAAATTCTGTTCATGTTCTGAGTTTTATGACCACATTTTCTATTTTTAGTATACTTTTGTAAGCTTTGTGAAACGTACGGTCATTCTGCCGCATGGAGCTTTCGAAAGAGTAACTAAAAGTTAAGTTGAGAAACTATACCGATGCAAGTTAAGTACTGCGTCACTGACGTTTGTGTTGTGACATTGTAACGGCCGACTCCCACGTGACTCATAGAGCCGCCGGTGACAGGTCTATAAAACACCATTATCCTAACGATGGTTATACCACAAAGCATATTCTCTGTGTTTTGTGATCCTATGTACTGACTATTGAACTAATTGATGTCATTATTTTGAACTTTAATGAGATCGATGTCTGTACACGGAAGTTATTTGAGGAAAATTTTGATTGGGGTTAAGGTAGGTACTCACGCTAGGGATCCCGATAAACCTGTAGAATTTTCGATTGTTTTCTTTTTTTGTTAGAGTTCCGCCACGGAACAAACTAGAAAATACTTAATAAAAACAATTTATTTATTCTGGTTTACTAAACAGCCGTTACGCAGAAAACACTGGGACACAGCTTCTGACAGCCGTCAAACGTTAAAATAATTACATTTTATTAATATAGCAATGGGGTGTGCAGCCCATCTGGTGCTAAGTGGGCGTTAATGGACGCTCATAATATAATCGCTTCACCCCAACCTTCATCACACACCGTAAATTACTTTGACACGCTATTAATAGCGTCACGCGCCTTCATGTTTTAAGTTCTATAAAGTAATGAATGTTACGTGATTTTCCGTTGGTTATTTGATCTAAATAAAATGTAAACAGTAGTGTCACAAGACACGCGGTAACAACAATATTAATATCAAGCTGATCTCACGATGACTCAAACCATGGCAATGGAGCGCGTCAAGGGCTACTAGAAGTCAGATTGGTTTTGTAGATTGACTGCTCATACACGATTCTACTGATAACGATCTGTCTCAATATAATGTACTATAATAGTAGGGGAACCTAAATTGAAATCCCCGCTTTGGCTCAACTGTAGTAGTAACGCACGTACCAAAGTGCCCATATTGATTCCTCTTTAAATGTATCAAAACCTAAATCACGCAATTGAAGGTTTTTTGTAATGTCCATCGATATTTTTGTATTAAAACCAGCACGGCAGCGCTTTATAACCAAGCCAGCGGGATGGTCTCTCTTTGCTAAATCTACCGATGATGATACGGTCACCAGTTCAATGATTACAAAATTGATGCCCGTAGATCTTTCTCGAGCGATATGATGGAAACATCTGTCGTATTTAATTCAAATAAAACAGAGTGTACCTACTGTACAACATAACCGTGGCTTTTAGTAAATGTGTAGTGACATCGCTAAAATATATTTATTTTGTTTAACGGCGGCATTACACCTGACACCCGCCGCAGCGCTACGTAAGCGCTGTTTGGCGTAAAGTATTCTTCTCATTAAGTTTTATACGCGCAACGAACGTTTTAATCTTCCTAAACTTTATTTACCCGGAGCAGCAATGAGACGGGAAGATTTACTCCGGCTGAATTAAGAGCGAAGACTCTAGAGGTAGCGTTTCCAGAATGTTGTTATTATTATTGTTTATGGTTGTAGGCTAAGATCTTGGTTGAAGCAACTTTTATACTATAAAGGCAATGTTTACCTATTTCTACCCACCACAGAGCAATTCATTTCTTGCAATCGTTTGAAAACAGTCTGTAAAGAGGCTTACGGCACTACAGATTACAAACATTATATCAACCAACTTGATCATCTTATTAAAACTTTAAGCAGTTCATAAACTTCCTGAACTGGCTGACTGCCTGAACTGATCTTATTAAAACTATAAGCAGTTCAAAGACTGGCTGAGAGGAGTGTATAAATCACAGATAACTTGATTGTTCTCCAAATCCGAATCTATTTTTGGAAGAGCTGTCCTTAAAATATAAACATAAACAAACCTTGCATCACATCATTTAACCGCATAATGCTCTTTAAATAAGCCGAGGTATTAATGTGGAGGTATCCAAAAACTCTCTACTACACCTAGAAACGATACAAAAAGTGCAAATCACGTATCTACCACTTAAGGGATTGTACGTAGGGAGCTCCGAAATGTTCCTGACTTAATCTTAATAGCTTATATAATTTTGTTAAAATGTACTTGTAATTGTAACTCTACCTGTCGAAAATATTGAAGTACTTATATTAGTTATACATGTGCTACATGACTCTCATGTTGGAAGGTAATACAAGAATGACTAATGAGTAATGAGTATAGTACAAGTAGGTCGAATCTAGGAACTAGGACCACAGATTCTAAACTGCAAGCAACAGAAGTGTGTCAATGGCCGCTGCACTGTGTGCAGTGTGCACGGCTCCGATAACGGGACATCCATGGTCGACAGCCATAAGAGGCTTAAAGCCTATATATCCAGTCGAGTCTAGGATTCTATATACTATTGTGGCCGTTGCTTTGAATTATATTAATATTAGTGATTCCACACTCAATAAAAATAGTATTTTAAATAAATAAACACTTACACATTAACACCCATGACCCGAGAACAAACATTTATCTGTCGCATAAATGATTGCCCCGGTCGGCAATCGAACCCAGGACTCCGCGGTTCACAGGCAGGGTCACTATACACTAGGGTAGCTACGAGGTCGTCATTAGTAATTATGTCATCATAGGCTTCAGTTTTGTGATTAAGTTAATATCTTGTTTTGACAAAGGCATTGGTTTTCTTAAGCGAAATAGGGGCTGTAACACGAAATACAGAGAGAAGGGCTGTAATGTAACTACATATAACATATAATAATTGCGAATTATTACAAAATGGAGTCAAGGTGTAAACGTAGCAACAGGCAATTTAAACCTACATTCGAATAGGTGGATGTAATGTCATAAAAACATTGGTCTAGTTTACTCGTGTTCTTGTAATAAACATCGCGACATTTGCCAATCAACAGGTCAGGTGACGCAATCATTTGACTCCGATATTAATTGTCTATGTGTCGCTTACTTACTTTTTCAGCATAACGTGAGCGAATTGTTTCACTCATTTGTATGGTGCAAACGAACCTTCTAATATGCCTCCGTTGCCTGTCTGTCTGTCTGTCACAAAGCTCTATCTTTTGAACGGAAACAGGTAGACCAAAACCTATATGTAATATAAGAGCATACAAGTGACCTTAAAAATGGAGATTTTCTACATCTCATCTTGTTATTGACGAAATAATGAACGTACATGATTCAAATCGTCCTATCTAGACTTAGTTTAAACCACAAGGATTATTATGTTGAGTTTAAATGTTCAGAACTGTTAGAAGAGACAGCTGACAGAAACACCTCAACCGTAAGGTCATTGCATTCCAAAGCCCGTAAAAACGAGCGGACTAATCGAACCGTGGAGCATAGCCGCTGAACTAGCCGATTTCAACTTCATTCAGCGCTGCATCAAGTTTTGTAAATTAAAAATAAAAGTTACCCAAGCCACTTGCCGCAGACGTGACCATTTCGGATCCATTATGACAAAACAAACACATAATGTACGAGCAAATTGTGGAATGACCTTCCTTCTGAGGCTTTCCCCGATCGCTATGACATGGGGTTCTTCTAAAAATATAAAGAGTTCTCCTTCAAGGCCAGCGTTGCACTGACTCCCCTGTTGCGTCGTATCCATAGGCGACGACGACCACTTACCATCAGGTGGCTCGTCTGCTTTTACGTCAGCCCTTCAGGCTATAAATCCACCATCATGTCGATAAATGTACCATCAGCCATTTATTTATTTGACTCACAATAAAAATTCAATCGCAATCACCAATATTAATAAAGTAAAGGTACTTCCCCGCTTGTTCACGTTGTTTTATATAATTTATTCATTACACGACGCTAACAACCATCATAAAATGCGACGCTCGCTCTCAGGGGAGCGCGTCGCTCGTATATTTTCATTTCGATGATAAATACTTAACTAGAACAGCGTAAATACAATACAGCGTACGTTTAGGTTGTAAGGGATCTCCTTGACCCCAACTTCTCCGGTTCGTAGGCTCGTGGTGCACCTTGTTGAACCACGGACAGTAAAGGACTTCGCACATTAGACCCACTCAACTCCCACCCGTCACTGACAAAACTAAAAGAATCGACAGAACTAAAATTCAATTATGAGCTTTATATCTTGTATCGCAAGATTGAATTTCGAACGTATACTTGAAAGATGTGTACTACTCGCCGCACACCAATGAACGGAAGGGAAGTGAACAGTCGGAGTCGGAGTTGAGTCGACGTAGAGTTGGTGTAATGTGCGCAGACCTTAAAGTGGTCACAGGGTTTTGTACCACCCAGTTTAATCCCGAGGATAATCATGCATCTTAGTTTTGTTTTTAATCCGGATTATCCTACGAAAATAGACCATAAAATGTTTTTTAACTTTTTTATGGAATTAAGGTAGCAAACGAGCATGCAGCACCACCTTCCGCTGCCGCCCATAACAACTGCGACCGACTTAGAACAAGACTCATATGGGGACTGGGATAGTTGGTCCGGTTAGGTGACGGTGTTAGAACATTAGCTGGTTTCTTTGTTAGTATGAGGACTTGTTCCGGTCGCAGCGTCAGAGATGGATCTCCCGTTTTTTGTCTAGCAACGCATCGGGGATGCCTTAAATATTAACGTCCCTACCTACCTAACCTAACGTAATAAAAGTAAATTGCGAATATTCGCTTTAAAACCTTATTTTTGTAACAACAATTTACTTTATGAGATAATACTGCCTTGTTTTTATGAAAAAACATTTAAAGGAAATCTGCATTATGACGTTAATTTTATTTCATTTTCAGATTAAGTAGGAATATGCTAATATCTTTGCCGTATCATGATTTCTTGTCGTGTTGATAAGATGTGAGCGCCTTTTAACACACCATTTACATTTTACTACTACGAGTATGTATCACATTGGGATTAAAAACACCAACGTTTTATGCTAATTCATTACTTGTAATGAGGCCGAAGCAAGTAATCCATCAAAACTTTTTTTTCTATTTTAAATATTTTGGCTTAAAACATTCACTTTTTATGTGCATATATTATGTAGCAGTTCCGCCACCTACACACATAATATTAACTCTCTTGCCTCTTGGATGTTTTAAGGAATAATGCATTTCTACCATTTTTTGCTTAAAAAGACAAAAATGTTTTATTTAGTGATAAACAATTCATCATCGCAAACCATAAAATTGTTCGACTGCTTTGCTCAGAACAGATCTCCTCTCTCAATATGAGGTATACAGGCAATAGTTCACCACGCTGGCCAAGTCACGATATGCAAAGCTTAAGGCTATCCACCATCGGCCAAACGCAGATTGGCATGCTCTACAAACCTTTAGAATGTATAAAAAGATATGTGCAGGTTTATAATCTTATACAAAATAAATTTGGTATACCTAAGCATCGTAATCAAATACGAAACATTAAAAAGAGCCTCACGACTTTGAAAGTGAAACAAAATTGATTACACCTTGTTTCAATATTTCATGGTCCATTAAAAATTCAGGACACGGTGCCACGCTAGTCCAGTTGTTCATAATAAATAATACTTAAAGCGCCATTTATACGGAATATCAGGATAAAAGTTGAAAGAACCGCTATTCGTCGCCTGTCACCCGGGCGCGCCCAAGAGCAGTCGCTCATGACAGGACAATTTGTTTGTCCTGAAACGGGAGTATTCAAGCATTTTTAGTACAATGTTATTTGGCGATTACCTAAGTCCTAAAATCAACTTTGTTTTTCATTAAGTTCAAGTGATTCTCATTTTTTCAGTAGTTTTGTAATTGACTGTAACAATATAGCCGATCCAAATATTATTTGGATAGTAAAGGGTCTTTAATAAGTAAAATTAAATTCCTTAGAAGAAGACATAGAAGATAACTAAACCGTTGGGCATTAAGTAAAAAACTTCTAAACTTAAAGAATTGTAAACATAATCATTCAGCAAGCCTATATGTTCTTCATGAATCACACTATCATATTATTAAAAAAACACTCAAAAATCCGTTTTTTTTTAATTATCGCGTTCTGTAAAACAGGGACTATCAAAGACAACTATGCAATAGCTACATAATAGCTGAATAGTATAGAAAAGCAAATGCATGGATTCAAATGCAGGAATAATTAACAAATAACAAGCCGACGCACGGCGAGTATCCATCCTTTCGTCGTGAACATCTCCCCTGTACGAACGCGACGCTTTGCTTCCTCTTTTATGATACGTACTGCAAAGGACTGGAATAAGTTGCCTGCGTCGGTATTCCCAGTCGATTATAATGCGGGTTCTTCAAGTCAAGAGGGAATAGGGTTTTTCTAAGTTAACGCGCTTCGCCATCTAAAGGCTACGTCGCCACTTACCATCAGGTGGGACCGTAGCCAAGCGGCAACTTATATTCAGTAAAAAAAAAATCACGCGTTTTGCCATCGCACGCAGTGTCAAAGCGAAGAAGCGTACTTCGAATAATAGTCAAACGCGATTTAGCTTTCAGAAAAGCCCGCGTGAACAATGACCCAACATTACACAATGCGCAGCGTCCACAAGGGCGACGTGTAAGAAAAGTGATTAGAAATCGAAACTGGATCTATAAAACTGCCCGCGCTCGTAATCTGATAACCGAGTATCGAGTAGAGTAACCCGATGCAGTTGCGCTGGCACTGTTGCACCGAATTGAATTACTGTTAGTCACTTTACACGCACCGATTTTCCTTTTATTGCCACAATCTCAGGCATTCGTCAGCCGTGCATCAGTGCGCATGTGAAAACGACGCGACGCGACGTGCCGACGTCTATGGAATCGTGTACCCTAAATTGCTTTTGAATTTCATTTTCATGCTTCAACGCGTACATTGTTTTTCCAAAGTTGAAATTTTGCTGGCAATAGAAGTAATACGAACAAAATGGCCATGTGATGATAGGTAGTATCGCTGCTTATAATAACCTATGAGCATGTGTAACCGTGGCGTAGCCGATGTACGTATTGCGGATTAAGAAACCGAACTGGCTGGTATCACGAAACCATTATAATCATAGTTTGTCTTCTGCTTTGCAAGGACAGGTTCTCCGATTCAAATCAAGAGCGTAGCTGCGACCGGTTGCTAAGGTCTTTGCGCTGACATTTGGTTCTTCAAGGCGTAAAAGAGCTCTCCTTCAAGCCGGTGAAGTGTTGGCGACTTCTCTGGTGTTGCACATGTCCATCGGCGACGGTGACCACTTGCCACAATGTGGTCCGTTTGCGTTTTCGTCAGCCCTTCAGGCTATAAAAAATCAAAACAAACCTTACCTGTTATACCTGACGTAAAGTGTATAATAAGACTTTCCTAAATTCCTACAGTGTAAAGCTTGATGTACGATAAAATAAGGCAGATTTTATTAGTATTTTAAATTAACTTTAAATATCGTTAAACACGCGCAAGAATCCATGTAAAAGCCATTTAACGCATCGATCACATCAAATAAGGTAAACAGGACCCAAAACCGACGGGCCGTAGATAACAGCATGAAAAATGGGTCAGCTACGCAGAGGGGAGCATCCGTGTTGTATTAATTCTGGAACGTAGATAATTTGAACGTTTCATGCTTCGGTTAAATCAACGTAAAATGAGGTGGGGTTCAAATAAAGTACATTAGTTAGTTACTTTAATCATTTATTTAGTAATTTAATTAGCAGTATGAGGATATACCTACTTAACTCTCGAGGGTAGAACTCCGAGGCGCGTAGGTCTGATTCGCGTTCCAACCGTTTGTATGAAGATGGAATACTGTATGCATAGGTAATATTACTAAGCCTATAATAAGTTAGGTTTAAAATGCTCTCTTTAAAATTTTTCTAACCCGAAATAGGAAAAACGAGCTTTTAATTTACTGTGGTTTTCTTTTGGTTAAATGTATTGCACGAAGCAATATCACCGTAACTCACACATTTGTTTGAACATTAATTTACTCGTCCAACAACTGTAATCTAGGCAATTACGTAACCATTAGCACTTTTTATAAGCTGTGGCTGAGTAACCGGCGTGTGGATAATCTGATGTGAAATGGGTCTAGTATACCAGGGGCGGAGGGCTTCCGTGCCACATTGTCGGCGGACGTTTTACGAGCAAACATTAGGCATTTGCAGTTTTATTCGCGGAGGTAATATAAGTAAACAATGCCTTCGCGGTTTTACCTAATGAAATATACAAAACAAATACACTTATTTGCACACAAAAATTACATAATTATAAAGAAAAATGTTTGAAAATAATGAGGTATACAGAAGGCAGTATTCAATGTAGTATTTACACCTAATCCATTATACATAGATCGAATTATTGATATGTACCTAACGGGACAGATTCCATGACTATTAGAATTGTCATCTAGTTGTTTGTTTTTGCGTGTAGTTCTTGGTAATCTCAGAAACGGATTAACCGATTTGGACGAGGTTTTCACTTATGTATTATTGTAGTGAATTTGGAGTAACATTTCGCGTTTGTTTTATTTAAATCGATTATTAAATAAAAACCAAATAATTAATATTTAAAAAGAATACCGTCAAGGCATTCTCCGTAGCGAAGCGTGGGCGATTACTTACTACTTACTTACGCTTTTGTAAACATCTAAAGTTCTAAACAACTTTGGTTCATTGAACTGCAAATTCCACCAGTACAGTACAGTTCAGCAGGAGATAACAATATCATTTATATTTGTCAAGTGGAACGATCTTAATATTTAACGGTCAACAAATTGTCCCCATTCCAGTTATCGGGGCACCATGAACTCGAAACCGATCGATTTGCATACGGCTAACGTATTTAAATTTAGTGCAAATATTATATAAACTTATGTACGTTCACTTTCTACAATATTTAGTCATGTAATTCCTAATTGAACAAGCGGTTTGTAAGGTTTTATTGTGTAATCATGTTAGGTGGTGCTGGGTGGTAGAATTTCGCACGAAGCCTGGGGCGAAACCACCAAACCCGATGCAGCGAAGCAAGTTGGTGCAAGCCTCACTTTTCAGCAGCACTATTGAATAATAATATAAATCAATATAAAACCGATATAACTTTTATTATATTATTAATATTATTTGACTCTGTATGCAAGTTTCAAAGAAGTAGTTCCATTTCTGTCCTCGGTATTTACCGGGACAAGTCTCGGTCCTATGAATTTAGTTTTATATGATGTTCATTTGTACGTTCACTTTTGTAGGTTGAATATTTTTTCACGTTTGCATTCGCGGATAGAGACCTACCAGTGATAATTATTTTCCATACGCGACTGTGAAATATTATAAATGCGTGCTACGACATATCACATACCTACATCATCCAAGTAGGTCACTGCATTGCGAACTGCTGAACTAGGTATAATATAAGCACTAGAATAGAAAAGTCTGGAATACTAACAGAAATTATGTTTAAACAAACATTGAACGGCAAGTATATGAAGTAGTAAGACTGGAAGAAACAATTCCAATTATCTTTTACTCTACGACTAAGATTTCAATTAGGTCATTATCCTACCAAGTGCAGCGATTGAACAATGCGAATTCTTTTTATATGCCATAATTAGGGTCTGATTGCAGTTCCTGCTGTTTTTTCATGAATACCGAGAGCTCTAGCAGCTTCTACGAATGTAGATACAAAAAGAGGATTAGGGTAACAGCGCGCGAACAATTTTATTCACAAAGAGAAAAAGTGCCCGTCACATTCTCTGGTGCGGCGAGTCCTGATTCACAGCTCGAATGCATGCGTCATGTATTACGTAGATATCAATTGTATCTATGTCGGACTGTGACTCATACGGAGACTTCGCGCTCAGGGGATCTATTTTTGAATTGCTCGTCTAGCGGCGAGCGCTCGTTTTGAGTGATTTTTGTTCGACATAGCTTTTTGAAACGCTCGTTTGACGGCAAGCCCTTGTTTCGAGTGGTTTTGTTAGACATAGCAAATTTTTTAAGCGCTCGTCTAGCGGCGATTACTTGATTCGAGTGATTTTCGTTCGATATAGCAAATACCGCATTCTAGAGTCGTGCAGTAGTCTCAAAGTCAGGTCCGAATCGCTCGAAACGAGCGCTCAACACTAGACGAGCGATTCAAAAATAGAGCCCCAGTTTCGAGACCAGCCAGTCGGTTTACTTTCGACCATAGTCTGTATTAATAATTAAATTATCTGATCGATGTCTGTTCGTCGTGTTTAGTAACAATAGATCCCATAGTCATTTGGATTTCCTTTTTTCAGTTATTCTGTTTGTCTGTTCGTTTGTTTCTGTTAAGCACAGAAACGGCTTTAAGAAGCGGTTTTTACCGATGTATTATGGTAAACTAAAAGGTAAGTAATATGCAGCTAAATATTAAATTTTTATTTATATAAAAGCAAATTGAAAAAGATAAAATTCTATGCCTGCAATATAACACGAAAAATTAGAAATTTATCATTTCTCTAATACAAAGAACTGAAATGACCACTGGAAAAATAAAACAAAAAAATAATCATTTAAAACACCCAATAAAAAACCAATTGCATCGGATATAGATTTGTCAACATGTTAACCGAAGCGAAGCGCGGGCGGGTTAGTGGTTCAGATTCAGACCGAGTCGACGTTCACGGCAGCCTCCAAAACCGGTCCGTCCACAAACCTCAACAATATAATAACACGGTGTAAATGTATCGACGGTTGCAATAGCCTCCACTGCCTCCAGTTCTCGCGCTGTTGTTTCTGCAACATTTCCTTATATGATTACAACTGAACTGAACAACTGAATTGGCGTATCGCACTAAATCTTATTTATTTTGAGATCTTTGCACAATACTTTGATTTGATTGAATCGGTTAGATTTTGCACGGATCGAGAGTAGGTATAGAACAATATAAATATACTTTAGTTATATTGGTTCAATACATGCTTTTGTATTTTTTCTTTATTGAAAAAGCTCAAAAACTACTCGACCAATTAAAAAAAAATCTTGTAGAATTCTGTATCATTACTGAGAACATGCGTTTTATTTTATTTTCAAAAAATCCCTATGCAAATTCCAATAAAGTCAACCCAGGTGCAACAAATTACCTAAAAAGCTCCCTACATCACGTGCATTGCACTGTATTTTATACATTTAGTAATTTACTACCTGATATGTGAGTTTTTTGAGCGTGAGTACTAAGACCTTATGTTTTACTTACCACCTGGTGGTAAGTGGCTAGCTTCAGCTATGGACATCAGTAATACTAAAGGCATGACCACGTCGCCGGCCAAGAAACGAAGGAGAAAGCTTTAAGCTTTCCTGAAGCGAAGCGTGGGCAGGTGTAAAGGTTCATAATTATTTTGGATGGATATATTTTTTTGAACGACTGTTGTATTTCGCAGAACGGTCAGGAGATATGTTGATACACTGTAAACGCAATAGATTAAAAAATCTGTAATGTTTACATTTTTATTGTCTGTATAATAATAAGTTAATAATATTTTGGTAAATTTTGACGTTCGTTCCGAAGACAAAATAAAAAATTTAACTTTAACTTTGACTTTGACTTTGACTTTTGTATCACAACGAAGAGAATTACTTTAAATGCAGTGCTTATGTAATGAGTGCAATGGAAACCACATACTTAATTTACTACGTGACAACTGTCCGGGTGAGTCATACTAACTTAAAGCTAGGTTCATTCCAACATCACAGCTTATGCAGTCAGTCTGCATTATCTTTTTGTAAAACTGTAATACTAATTTTAATTCACAATCTATTGTCAAGTGTTATAAGAAGAATAAATGAAATATAATTTGCTACGCAAATTTTCACATAATTTGTAAAAAATTGTATGGACCCGAGTCCTTCTTTAAGGAAACTCGTATTAGTTAAACGATATTTTTTTTGTATGTTTCTTACCTACTGCCCTATGTTCCATTTTCCATATTTTCCCATACGTAGAATCTACTGAAATTACTACCAGATAAAACCTATCCAACAATCTTCTGTTTTCTGCAATATTGAATTCATTTCGTATCGCTATTTTTATAGTGATCCTGAACTGAGGTTTTATGATACTTACACCTACTTTCAAATATCCTATCGTGATAAATGCTAATCTTGGCTTTAAGGTAACCCAAGATCACGTACACAACTGAATACTTTAGTTCTTTTAACAACTTACTGCGCAGACATGTTTCGAGAGCAAAATCCTCAGGGGTCTTACGAGGGCGTAAGCTTCCTGAATATATGTTGCGTCCATTTTCTGGTAAGAAGTTAAACCGCACATTCCCTGGCTGTACCGGCCATAAATATGGAAATAATTTAGCAGAACTACTCAGAACACAGCGGTTTAAGTATAAATTTCAATGGCTAAGGGCTTGCCGGCGACATTGTTATATATTGTCAGTGCTCGACCATTATGCTAAGGACTTTCCGTGTACGATTTATTGTAAAGAAAATTGGAATATGCGCCGTGCGTTTCGCAAAATGAAATGATTTATGACAGAAACGGCTAAGGTAATTTTAACATTTTTAAATTGCCAGCTACGATTTTGTTTAAAATTAAGATAATTTTAATTATAAAAAATGAATGATCAAAGATTGAGCTTTTTTAAGATTTGCCAACTGGTTCTTTTGAATTCAAACAATGAAATTTCTTTGTTCTAGCAGGTAGTTTTCTGAAACAACCTTGTGTTTAAAAAAAACTAGCCATATAAAAACCGAGGAAATGTTAAATGCGGGTTTTTGCTAGCACATCTAATTACCTACTTACTTTATGAGTATTGTTACGATTTGATATTATTATGAACTAAAAAAAAAAATTACCAGCTTCAGGTTTATAAATATGTGCGTATAGACTCGCATCCAGCTGAAACATTAGTTATCCAAAAAAACAAATTAACTCAAATGACCATTTTAACCCGGCAAGTAGTCACAGATGACCGAAGGTAATAATGACTCTACTCACTTTTGAATGTATCAAGGCTGTTAGACCAGAATAAAATGCTTGACAAACAGCCTTCTACCCACGCGGTGTCAAATCCACCGATGCTATCAAAACATTTATTGAGGTAATCTCAAGGCTCATCACGATATGGATTCAGTCCGTATTACATAATTATTATTTGGATAATTGAGTATTTAACTGCTCAGGCAATGTTCACATAATTGCCTCATGGTCGTTGACATTGAACCGTACCTACCAACGGACATAAAGAATTGTGGCCATACGTGGGACATATGGGACACGTGAGCCAGCTGACTATGATATGGTATAAATTCTCTAATTATGATGTACACAAAATTTGCTCTGTCAGGTTTAAACAGTAAGTACTCTGACTTACAAAAAGTGTGTATTATTTATATAATTAATTGTCAGTCCAGAGTAGATCTCATTTTATTAGTAATCATTAAATTATGGATATGATCCCCGCACTTCGCCGTCGTCAACAAACCACATTGTGTGTCAGGTCTGTGAAAAATACTAATTTTATTAAAGTATGGGTGACAGACATAATCAAAATCATATATGATGTGATCAGCTTGACTGAGGTTAGATTTAAATATTTAGAACCTCAAGACGTTACTTGAATATTTTTATCATCCGAAACGCTCACTTACAAAGTAAAACCAGTCAATTATTTACACGAAACCGATTTCCGAGTTTATCAGTGAAGTGAATTATGTTAATTAATTGACAAACTAACGGTAAGAATTCACTTTAAAATAAAAATGAGACTTGTTTATTTAGGAATTAACCACTAATATAAATAAGCTGGAATATAAGTTAAGCTGTTTCTTTGTTACTTACATAGCGGCGGCTGCGCAGTTAAGTAACTGCTAAGAATTTGTACGTTGTGCACTTGTCAATAAAGTCTAATTTGCTATGCACCAGGAGGGGAGCGCGAACCCGCGGAGCGAAAACTATCGCGTCGTCTAACTGGGGCCTTACTTTATTTACTAAATTATCCAGAGCCTATGGGTATTAGGAACGTAAAATTAGACATCCTTATCTTTATGAGAGACCGTGTTCAGCAGTGAGCCATTATTGGGTTGAAGCCAATCCATCGCACCTGCTTACTGCAAGTCCTGCAACCAAATATCCCTGAGATTCGCATTCAAATGAACTTCACGTTTCAAGTAAGTTAGATTTTTATCTTATTCGTGTCACTTTAATCTGTTTATGATAAGTACTTTTGGGTTCGTTTATGGTTTCCGTTACATTAGTATGCAGTGGTCGTGCGCTGACTGACCATCATTACCTGTCCTGCCGACCGCCGAGCGCGACCGCGTACCGTCCGCGTGTGTCAACGAACTAATTGGCAAACAAAGAACGCTGCGAAGCACCCGCATTGGTTGATTGCAGGTTAATTGAGATAAGATTTACAGCGTGTAGTTTACAGCGTATTGCGTGTTTATATGTATTTTTCTCTCTTTTTACTTGTATTTATAGTAGTGGAAAACGTTCAGCCTACTGTTAGTAGTTGTTAATAAAGATGGTAGATAAAGATGGTAGAAGGACAACAGGGTCTTGAAAGTAAAAAAAATGGGTCACATTAATCGTCACATTTAAAATATTCAGTGCCAATTAAAGATTAATGATAAATAATCGTTGCCCGCATAGCTCGAAGGACCAATAACTGTTGGAAGAGAAAGGTCCTCGAATGGTGACTTGGTAAAAGTGTATGCCGTCATTTGATAAGGTCTAATCTGACGAGATTCGGGGGGACAAGAGAATTCATAACATGAATTAAGTAATTGTCATTTGTACCTTTAGACATCACATCTGAAGTTAACGAAACGAATTGTAAACCACAACGTAAAACTCACAGAGTAAAATTAGACATAATTATTAGGCAACAGGTAATGGAAGCAATCAATTTAAATATTCATGTTAAATGTAACCATGGGAACTCTAATATTGTATAGGTATAATTATTCGCCCATTCGCCCATTCGCATGTTTTCTAATAATTACTTGCTTTCATCGGCATCGGTCGCTGAATATGAATACATTACCTAATGGTAGTAATACAGACCCCATAAAGTCGATATTAAAGTCGTAAATATTATTACTGGTATTATTATCTCCGCCTCTTGCTTGTTGAGTGAGTCAGCCGGCCCGTCGTGTTTCCGTGGGCCATAAGAGCCATTAAGGAAGATAAAAAAGGAAGAAGGAAAAGAAGAAAGATAGAAAGCTATCTTCCTTCTCTCTTCTTGGCCGGCAACACGTTGGTGATGCCTTTGGTGTTGCTAAAGTCCATGGGCGGTGGTGACACGCCTGGGGCCCGAGTTTGATCATTTATAAATGCTTAAATTGCCTCGTGATTAAATAGTTTGACAAATTTCGTGCACAGTGTGTCAAAGACGAGTCAAACTATCGCAACACGAACACGACGCAATTGATACATTTTTAAACTAGCAGATGGGCCCCTGTTTTGTTTTTCGACTGTTTACAGAGTTTGTCTCTTTGTTTTATGGCTTCAACCCATAAGCGGCCAAATACAGAACACGAGTCTTCTCATAAAACTTAGAACGCCCTTACCCACGCGATTCCAATGCGGATTGACGACAAAGTTAGCGAAGCCAACATGACTTCCGCCCAAATCTATCTCATGCTATCGAACGAAGCCAACATGACTTCCGCCCAAATCTATCTCATGCTATCGAACGATAAGCTGTAAAGATTTATAACAATTCATCTTACTTATATAAGATAGGCAATGGTAGAAAGATTATAACTTATTAATTGATGAAATAAAGATTAGGGATAAATTACGTGACGAACGACACAGACCACTCCTATTCATTTTATAAATTAAAATAAATAACTTAAATACAGACAGATACCTAATCCACTTACACAAAATAAGTTTTTCTAAATAATGCAGTGTTGTTATTAGGGGTGAACATATTATTATTTATAACACAGGGAGATAATAAAATTGTAGTCATATGAATTAATTTAAGTATAAAAATAACAGTATCAATAACGCAAAGATTTCAAACATACAGTTTTAAACAACTCATTAGTTATAAAATACGCTTTTAAAGTCGTTTAAAGCTTTTAGAGGAGTAGGCCCTTTTCACTACAGGGTGGAAAATTCTGAAATCATTTGAGAGCTTAATATTTGGTTTGTGTTTAAGTTGAGGGATATTTTAGGTTATGCCTTTATGCCATTAAGCTGTAACATATTGTAACACCTTTTTTTCGTTGAAACCGTTTAGGTGACCTATAGTCCCTAAATAGTCTAAATTGGTATTAAATTCGAGCTGAAAATCGAACACCAAAGGTCACTAAATTAAATTTGAAATATCTTATTCTAGACGGCTAGAAATGCCTTGGTTTTTGGTATACAATAGGGTCACTGTTTTACCATACCGTTTATCACAAAACATACGTAAATTATAACTTAATATCTTATAAACATTCAATATTTTCACAAACATAATAACCTAAAACTTCATTGTAAACATTGAAACATAGACAGTATCGATCCAGCTGCCTGTCATTGTCAGATCGATTTGATTCCCTTTCTAGCCGCTGGGTGGCGCTAGGGCTCATCGAGTCTATGCCCATCTATTTCATAATTTAAATGAATTTAATTAAATTAAATTATAAACCTTTCTGGACATATTGTGCTCCTCGGAGACAATAATTTTAATAATCATTTTTAATTAATTTACCTACTATTTGTGACCGGCGATTTTCATTCGATAGCCTGATTTAATATCTGTGAGTGAAGTTGCATTCATTCCAACAGATTATACTTGTTGAATTCCGTTTCTCGCAGAGTTGGCCTTGGGAGTGACGTTCAGTATTGTCAAAAAATTCAAAAAAGTTAGGACACCTAGGACTTAAGACGTTCTAGAATTCTTAACCTATATGTATTAAACGTACCATGTTATTGTTGTGCGATTTCAGCCTAGAAACTTTTATAATAAAAATTCGGGATGTTTCTTATGTATTGTGAATGATGCTGATTGATAGTCGATCGTCTGAAACGGAATTTATTGATCCGCTCTCGGTTTTTTTCGTTCTTCGTACGGATCGTACGGAGAGAGTTCCCGAACTCTGCCCTTTCTCGATTTGGCGCTGGTGACGGTCGGACCGTCTCCCGCGATCCTGAGAAGAAGTCCCTGCACGTGGTAGCGTGGCAGCGAACTCCTTTAAAGCTGAAGAGTACTGGGCCTGGGTGTGTCCCGTCGAACACTGCACTGTACCGGTGTGAAGTCGTCCGAGGCTCCGAGCGTGCGCGGTGTGGCATCGGCGTCGGCGCGTGTGAGGCCGCGTGTCACGGCACTTGTATAGACGACCGTTCCAGTTCTCGTACGTGGGGTGGACGAGGTTGCAATCCTCATCCACGTGCACGTCTCCCTCCGACTAGGAGGGGTCTGGTGGAGGCCAGATTTGCTGTGTGTCTGGTGGAGGCCAGATTTGCTGTGGTCTGGTGGAGGCCAGATTTGCTGTGGTCTGGTGGAGGCCAGATTTGCTGTGGTCTGGGGGAGGCCAGAATTGCTGTGTCTGGTGGAGACCAGAATTGTGCTGTGAAGGGTGGAGGCTGAGTGTGCCGTCCCAGCCCTGGCGTTCGAGTCCGAGTGTGTGCTGACTCCGGCCCCGCGGACTAGTTATACCTTTTTTTTCTTTCTTTTTTTATTTACTTTTAGTTTGTAACTTGGGGTAGCCCGAGTTGAGCACAGCACCCTCCACTGCAATTCCTATAGCGAGCTCCACTTGGCTCTCGCTACTAAGTTCTTCAATTAATTGTATAATAATATAATATAATATTATTATTCAACTTTTTAAATAGTAGTGGACTTCCGATAGGAATATCCGAAAAGCCAGACAAACGACCAACAACCTCCTTATTATTTTTTTTTACCTAGGTGAACTGTTTTGTCCCTAACTTAATTACCAATTAAAAATATAGCTTCTTATACCTAACTGTTTTGTCACTTAAAATATAATCTCTGATATCTACCTGATAAATTAAAATATTGCTTATCATACCTAACTATGTTATAACATAAAGTATCTCTTATGTTGAACCAAATGGCAAATTAAAGTATTGAAACTATACCTCTTTTTATTTTCTCACTATAGTACCTACCCAAGGGAAGACCTCTTCCCATAGGAAAACAAAGTTACAATATTCTGTAACATATAGCTATACTATATACTATAGCTGTAACATGTAACTGTATCATTACATTATAAATAGAAACAGTATGAAACCTACTGTGCGTCCGACTAAAACTTGCACATTTTTATGGTAATAGCCGGTAACTAAATGATATCCGAACAATATTTGTTGAGATATTTTATGTGAAACATAAAATTATAGTTGAATAATAAAACGACATTGAATAGAGTTTTGCGAATCACGTTTGAAATGACTGTAATTTCCACGTAACATTATGTCAAAGATATTTCGAAAAACATTTATTGGTGTAATGTAATTATGTTGTTTACAAAACACGCACACATTTCCTTACCATTTTATTGAGTCTTATTAACACGTAACGTAGCGGTTGCTTTTAACTTGGTATACAACAAGACGAAAGGCTATGAGAGATCATAAATATCTTAACATCGTCATCGCAACCCCATAATTGTACTATGGCCCATACCTCTCACAATGTGAGGGGTAGAGGGCATTGCCAACCACGCCGGCCAAGTTCGGATTGGCGGACTTCACGCACTTTTGAGCACATCAAGAATAATATAAAATAGCTATAAACAATCTGCGGCTGTGTCTCTCGAGAGCCGAACAAGATAACATTGGGAGGAACGGCGTGCGGCGTGCCCCAAATATGTCGAACGAGAACCGCACCGTTTTCGTGACTCCGCCAGCCGCAGCCGGTAATTACTCACAGAGGATTCGCGTTTCTTTGGAGAATACTTACTTTGTAGCTACAATGCACAACAACGAGAAACATAATTGACATACCAACTTCTCTTTGATTATATACACGTCTTTATAATCAAAGCAACTTCTATGCGATTGTAGTTAGCTGACTTTTATTAAATATTTCAAAATAATGGCGACCGGTCAGAAAGCTATAAAATAAAAGTCAATATATCTACGTATAATGGGTTTATAGTAAATATTACCTGACTGCTTACGTACTTCTCATCACACTTTAAGTTTGTTATCCTCCGATATGCTAACGACATACAAACTGTTGAAGTATGGCATATACGGCATTATCCCTACTAATATTATAAATGCGAAAGTAACTCTGTCTGTCTGTCTGTCTGTCTGTCTGTCTGTCTGTCTGTCTGTGTCGCTTTCCCGCTTAAACCTCTCAACCGATTTTGATGAAATTTGACACAGACAATCTTTAGACCCTGAGAAAGGACATAGGCTACCTTTTATTGCGACAAAAAGGGATGAAGAGGTTGAAATAAAGGTTGAAAGTTTGTATGGGATTTCTTCGGGTTTTAAGCACAGCGCCATCTAGGGGTGAACCTTCCTAACTTAAAGAATAAGAACGCCTAGCGCCATCTCTTAAAGAACCATGAAACTTTATATTTAAGCACTTGATAATAAGTTTCCCGAAGCGAAGCGAGGGCGGGTCGCTAGTACATTAATAAAGACTCGATAAAGTATGTCGGAGACATTGCCGAACTTTCAATAGTTTCAACATTCCGTATAGTACGTTGTACTGCATCAATGCATAAAGAAGGCAGCTATCAGAGAGGAGTGCAGGGAGACGTTATAGTTGAACGTGCCTCAAACCTTCTATGACGACCACGACCGCTTTGCCAACAGCGTAACGACTGAGAAGATAGTACGTTGTATGGTATTAAGATATAGTATATCAGAACAAAAACATGTACGTATAAAACGCATACTCGCATAAAAGAAGAGATAATGTGATCAAAGAATGAGAAGTAAAATATCGTAGGAATTTCAGTTATTTTATCTTAAGCACCTTATCTTGTCAAACAAATTTTGGGCCGCATAACAGGTACGAAAGATATCAAAACTGGACAAAAAATGCAAGTTTTAAGAGTTTTTATGATAACTTGGAAGACTAACATGATAAGATATAGCGTAGTTTCTGATTCCAGAAGTCAGGAACTGTTCTGCCGACTCGTAATGAGTCAGTGGTGGACTAGAGTTTTATTCCCTTCCATCCTGAGCTCAGAAGTTATGGGTTAAGATGCAGATGGTGACACTTGTAACTTAGAAAGTGGTATATTATTTGTGGTAATAGTTAATAAAACGCTAACTAATTGATAGACAACATACAGAATCACACGTTATAGGTACATACAAGGATTCCTTAGGCATATATATTAAAAAGGGATGAAACAGGGTGCAAAAGTTTGCGTGAGAATAAAGTCCAACACTTCTGTGAACGAAGTCGCGAGAAACGACTAGCTCGTAATTACATTAAAAATTCTAACTTAATTTACTCAATACAAAAAATACAACAAGGTAATAAAGTATTATAAAATTTAAGTTTACAAATTAATTTCAGAATCTAATAAAAACAGTATTCCGCTTGCAAATACTGAATAAGAAATAAAAAAAATACATTAATTTAATATTAATCTTAACAGTATTTCATTAAATTACTTATAGATTTTGGTAATATTACTTCCGGGATTAAGTAATCAACTTAAGGCTAAGAAATCGTTAGAAAATTATTTTCTGATCAGTCCCAAAATAAGAAGTAGGTAATTCAAACAAAATAATTCGATCAAGGCCATCTACATAGGCTTCGCAGTATATCAGTTATACTCTTATGCATTCTTTTTGCATTAAGTGATCAATAAAATTAAACACTAAACTAAACTTTACGAATTAATTTTATGTGCTGTTCTGAGTGTCATAAAACAAATGAATTCGATAAAGTAAATAAAGCATTCAAACCTTAATTCTTACAGACCTCTTTTTTCCAACAAAAAACCATCGTTCCATGTTTTATAAAAGCGAATTTGTAAAAATAACGGCAGATGAGTCAGGTCTTTTAGTGCCTTATATACAAATACTAATCTTGATTTCATATTATTACTGTTACAGTAGTATTTTGTAAGTGAACGCAGCTGATTGATTGTGCTGTCTGAATGGCGTCACTGCAAAACCTTTTACGACAATGTGCATTGCCTTTATTGACAAAAAGAATACATACAATAAATACAACGACCTTGCGAACACTTTCAAATAGAGCTGCGCTGTGTTTTGTAGCTAAACTACTTGAATTTACTGGACAAAAACTTTTGAATTGATTTGGCTTTCGACTGAATAAGTTTCAGTTCAAGTCAAACCAATGAAACCTTTCATAAATCAGCAGTCTCGCTTGCTAGATGACTAGCATGATATTTTGCCGTTTTTATAAATGGAGATTTAAAGCCCCAGCTTTCATTAAAGCTTCCTGTTTTAGCGACGAAATACTCGTAAATGTTTTCTTTAAAGCTTAAGCTGACTTAATAAATTAGATTGTAAGTCATTATAGACTTACTGAAGCGACTTACTGACTACTTACTGAAGCGCTCATAGCCCGGCGGCTTGCGTCGATCTCAAGTGATCGATAAAGTTAAGCAACAGCGGGCGCGGTCGGTAGTTGGATGGGTGACCGCTAGTGGCAAAATTTCTTGAGCGCTTCCGTGCTTCGGAGGGCACGTAAAGCCGTCGGTCCCGGTTGTTATCATTTGGTAGCAGTCGTTAAGCCATGTCGGATACCTTCGGGCGGCTTAAAATTTCCGACACTTGGGTTGGCCACTAACCCCTCCACCAATCCGCACTGGAGCAGCGTGGTGGAGTATGCTCTAGGCCTCCTCAGGTATGAGGAGAGACCCGTGCTCAGTAGTGGGCCATTAATGGGTTGTAGCCATAGACTTACTAAGGTATTACCTAAGTAACCAAATACTTCGTTGTTAGTCTGGAGAGTACTTTAGATTCTACTTAAAATTACGTCATACTGTCATAAATTTCGGAGTGTCGATAATAACGATATTCACAAAACAAACCGAGGACGACAAAATTCTTGTGCTTCGAGCTGAAAACAATTTCATATTGGCATTCAGTCCCGATACAGCACTTGATTAATTCATATGAAAAAATATGTAATAGAATCAACCAATATACCTACAAATGTTTCACGTTTACATGTCTTTAAAAATAATGAATTAATTTAATGGAACTATTTATAATCAGCGTTTCACGTTAATCCCGAAGTTTAAAGTTTGAGTAATAACGACGCTATTTTATAACCGGTCGGTAAATTCTTCTTAAAACCTCTTAAAATCATCCGAAAACAAAAGCGTACGCTCTTCTGTCTTTTAAATTTCGTCATAACTTATTCATCTTTACGCGAATAGAAGTATTTGTGTTTTTTTTGCTGTTTCTACAAAGTAAGTAGTTGTCTACTTTGTTTTATTTGTTTATGCATTTAATCATTTAATATAGTTACAACAAACTCGTAACCGGTGTCTGTAACTTATTTCTAACTGCCGATAACAGAATTAAATATGTATATATTGTAATTGTATTTTTCGGGGCGTAGGTAGTCGACGCGTTCAATTTAATTGATCGATTCGTTTAATTATGCTGTTAATTTCCACCAGCATTTCTCGCTGAATGATGTGCGAATGTAAATACGTATGGAAGTAGAATAATTGTTTTACCGCAAAGCTATACATACTGATATCGTGGATTGAATTTATATTTACACGGTTTAATTAAACTATTTATGGAGTTGAGAGCATCAAAAGTAAATATGCTGCTATAATTTTAAAAAACACGCATCTACCACAATGGTAGTATCACCACTATACATGAAAATAACGGTCGGCACTGACCACTTACCATCAGGTGGCTCGTTCAGTTAAAAAAATCGTCTAAAAATCTGTCGATACAGGACGCCCCACAAGTTAAATGACCCTAAAAATAAAACATATTATGATACATTAAATAAATTTCATAATGATGTATTTGATGTAAGTATATATGCCTACTCGTACATATCTTTTATTTTTTTCTTTTTATTTTTGTTTTCAATCCTAAAATTGTGCACCCTACCGATTTGTGCTACTTCTAAATTCCTACCCAAAGGTTGTCTGGAAGAGATCGCTGTTAAGCGATAAGACCGCCTTTAAAGATTCTTATAAATTTGTAATTTCATGTATTGCACAATAAAGAATATTTCTATTCTATTCTATTCTAAAGTTGTCGATTTAATTGGACGATATAAATAAATAACAATAATGAGGTTTATTTTCAACTATGATGACGAGACAATCTGCACATTCGCAGCGCATGACAGTAATAGCGATGACAGGATAATTTAAAAGTTATAATTCCAAGTCATGAGCTCATGAGCGTGTATATAAGTCCCGCTGGAGGTGAGGTAAGCTAAGGTAAATCTTCATCAACTGAGTTATGGTAATTGGACTGTTAACGGCGATAAACTAAACAGCGCTATGAGTTGACTTGTAGCTGTCTGTGTCGCGTCCCCGAGGTCAGCTAACTTTGACACTACAGTTTATTAATTACGAGAAGCAAATGGTGTACATAATGAAACGAGTTTTGGAGCAATCGTTACCATGCTAAACTGCTGTTCGAAGGATTCGTGTGCAGCATTATTTATGTGAAACCAAAGAAAACGATACGGCTAAACAGGAGTCCGTATAGTATTGATGAGAGATACGCGTAAATAGAAGATCTGACTTTGTGTCGCAATCGTAAATGATACGTAATTAATGATAGTATAGCATAGAAACCATGTCATGGTACGCTACCGCCGATCATGGTCAACAATTTTGTCCGATACGTTACCGACCAGGATGGACGCGGAGAATTTGCTTATTAACTAAAAGTCAAACAACAGTCGCAATTTGGTGACATATGTAGAGCTGACAATAAGACAAAATATTAGGTAGGTATTATTGCAATAGTTAAGTACCTAATTTATAAAAGTAAAATACACCGTTAATTTATCGAGTAACATTTTACTTAAACTTAATATATTTTTTGTATATTTATATTTATGTATAACTCATTCAGCTAATAATATAGCCGCGTTGTAATTCTGAAATGACAAAATTCTCTCTCGGCATACATAAACAGACTTCAATTTATTTGCAAACACATTTAAATAGCGACAAAAATACCACAGAGTGTTATGTAAATAAACCACTAAGTCCCTACTCAAACTAAAATCTTACAAAAGAAATATGGCATGAATTGAAATAACCTGCGAGTTTAAAGTGTATTACAAAACTATGAACGAAATCATTTAATACTTTAATAGGGTATCTTTGAAAAGAAGCGTATTGCACAGTGACGGTCATGTCAAGATTAGGTTGACTTATGGATAGCGAGTGCGACCACGCACCGCAATACCAATACTAATCTTATTGTAAGTAGATTGAGGTTAACAATATATTTAGAAACTTTTCTTTCTCTACAATAAATGATTCGAATGACTTTGGCTGAGCACACTTGCGTCAAAAAAGAATAAATGATTCGTATCTAATAATAATTAGGTATACTTACTGTAACGAATATTCGCATTCGCATTGACGAATGTGACAAATCTGACATTCTATACACCTATCGTTACAGGTGTACTGCGTAATTTTCGCTTCAGTTCTCCAAACCCACTAACATAATCTTCGAGTGTAAGTTACATTACAGGCAAATGCGCTAATGTGGGAACGCCTTTAAGATTAGATACGCAAACCAATGAGACGTAAACTATAATACAAGTCGGAGGATTTCGTATACCCGATCTATGTTAAAGGAAATTTCCTTGTTAGAAGTTGGTCTTGGTAGACAGCCAAGCAATTTGGGATGCCTAGCCTGGCTTAAAGGCTTAGTTCAAAGGAGATATTTGAACCGAAAATTCGTACCCTATATGGCAAGGGCAAATAGTACAATAAATGAGGATATTGCATATTATTCAGAAGATGTCGAATTTAATCCTATTAAATTGCTTTTACGTTTTCTATTCATCTATTCTTTACTAAGCTGTTCATATTATTGTATGTAATATTTTTATACCGTTTATTACTTTAATTTCTTACAAGTTGCTCCGTTTAAACGTACAACCACAACAAGACAAATAAACACTTTCGCATTTAATACGTATTAAATAACGCTACACACTCACATATTATAGTATTATTTTACCAAATGGGCTTAAGTTACTAATTATATGCCTATTTAATTACACCTACAACATTTATTATCATAGTGAATTACTGATTTAGAAATCAGTAACTAATCCTTTGACAATGCCTAATGTCTAGAAATACGAGTAACCTAAGTAGGTAGATACCTAATTTACAGTAAGCGTCGCCGCCGCCCGACGGGGTCTCAGCTGGGACAATTGCAGAAGCAATACACTTTCGTTTATAATAGCATTATCAAAATCCGTTCACCGGAGAAATCGAGTGCAACAACCGACAATCCGCACTTACCGTCCAATGTCCAATGTCCGTGTGTAAAGCCCGATTCGAATGTCCTTTGCAATGTTTTCAATTTCATTATTATTCGATTTCCAATTACAAATAACCAATAAATACTGCTTTTCAATGTATTCATACGGAGATATGCCGTATCCTTTGTATGCGAAATATTTGTAATACAAATATCAAGTTATACACGCAAATATCTTGTTACTTGTTCCGAATTATATAACAATAAAAAAATTATACCTTTAAGTACTTTGTAGGCTTCATAAAACTTATGTGAAAATGAAGATAATTTAAGAAATATCTCATAAATATATACCATCATATCATCATCCACCTACCAGGTCCATAAATGGTTTAAATACAAGTCGCTACGACTTACTTATCTGTAGACGGGGTACTAGTTTACTCTGTGCACTAGTTTCCTACAGGCTCTTATGTCCTATTTTCCTCGGGGCACTAATCTACTCTGGACTCTGGTATGGAATTTCCTCTGGGTAGCTGGTTACACAAGCCCTAGTTATCTTGTAACAATTAAAACATGAACATGTGTTTCACAGCACCACAGTGAGTAGGGTCGCCACACTCGCCACCCGTACTCTAAAATAGAGTATTGTCCTCTTTTCGTGTAGGTGTACTTTATATTGTGCGACACCAATAAAGTACGCTAAAATACTCTATTTCAATTTAAATTTTTATTGCAAAGAGTCTGTAAATATTTTTTAGAAATACTTGTTAAAAGTTGCAAAAAGTAACACAAAATATAATTTTAAGGATAAAAAAAGTATGAAACACATAAGTACTCTTTATGCTGTGTACTTTATTTTTGTAACCCGGAAATGAAAAAATACGTTATTCGTACTAAATAAAGGTGGCAACCCTAACAGTGGGTGCCATGAACAATACACAAAGCATGAGCATAATATACACATAGACCAAGAACAAAAATTAAAAGTCATCATTCAAATTTCCGCCACCCTGAGAACCGAAACTAGAGGACCCTTCGAACGGCGATCCGGCATAGAAACCGTTTCGCCATATTTGTACCGAGTTTCAAAGTAAGTCCTTAAAACCTACGAATCCCTCTGAAGACCATCCAACAATGCTCAATAACTGCTACGCAAGATAAAAACGTCTAATTGCAGTCATTAGCTCGTGTTCTATACCGTTCCGCTACTCTACATTACCGTTCTCTATAACTACGAGTCTCGGACTCTACCGACTCTACGGCGTTTTTTAGCGATACGGAAGAGAGTTTCTTAAGAATGATTAAAGGAATAATTAATTTTAATATCATTTATGTTTGTAGTTATCCTTTATGTGTTCCATCATTATAGGACAAAACGTTGTTAAAACAGAGCAGTATTCGTGTAAAATTATTGTACCCAATATGTGGCACTTGTGTCATAATCCGAAACTTGCTGCAAATCCTTAATCTTATTAGGTACCTACTACAGAAAGAACTTTTATTCTAGAATTTTGCTTGTTTGTGACGTCATCAGTTTGTGGCCCTTCAAAGGGCCATGGCACGTAGAGAGAGCTTTTATCTACATTTTTTGTAATCCAAATTCTCATGTAAATTACAATTTGCCCCCCGAATGATTCACTTTGTGTCATTTAGTGCGTATACACAGTTATACACAAAGAAACGATAAACACTCAAGATCCGAAAACAAACATTGGCCTGTTACATATTTGACGCGGCCAGGAATCGAACCCCAGACTCCTATCTCAGCAAGACACTACACACGTTGGCCAGAGAAATCCAACATACCCCTCTATTTTTCGAATTTATACTCATCGTAACAAAACATTATTATAACTAATCATCATTCATGTATTGTGTTGAAAACTGCTTCTGACAAGTGTCCTTTAGGTACTCCTTGTTAATAAAACCCAAAATCAGAAGTGGGATAGTTAAGCTACAGCAGACAGCTGACCATAAGGGTTGTAAATTAAACCGACACGAGGAAACTCGATCGTAAGGCAATTGTAAGGGCAATATGAGCACACTTTTCATATCTTGTTGCTATAATTGTGTAATGTGATATAGTGGCTCAGCCTTGGATACTATACATTGTTATAATAACTTGCGTTATAAGTATACCAGTTAAATTAACAAATATAGTAAAATGCTGCCAAGTCACGTTTTTAATTATTTTACGTGATAACGTTTAGAGATAAAACGGCCTTTTCAAGTTGTCATCGTTTGAAATTATAGAAATGTCTCGAGGTAATATTTTAATAGGTATAAATTGTTATTTATTCATACGTACCTATGTTTTTAATATTCGAATTCTTTTAAAATTCATCAAAAGGTTATGAATGCTTATGATCTACAAAGCGTACTTAGTTCAAATTCTACGTAACAATTAGGTCGGCTTGATAAGGTATACATAGGTGTCACAAACATGACTTAATCCCACTTCTGAAATGTACACTTCCTTTCCCTCCATTTGTCCGGAAATACACGAATATATTACGAACAATAACTGTGAAATCAGAAATATAAAAACCATATTGCAAGTGATATATGCCAGCATCTAAATCTAGGCTATAATAATAAAAAATGCAGTATAAGTACAGACAATACAACACTAGCCGATTGCCCGATTTCGTTCACCTTTCATACCGTTCTAATACTCCAGAGCTTTGACCTTTCACTGAAAATGCGTGATTTAAAAAACTCAATACTCACAGAAGTAAAAATCCAAACTCCACAATTGTATAGTACGTCACAACACGATTTTTATTATAAAATATTAACTTTTATCTCTTACGGCACTGGTTTGTTACGCGACAAAAACAACCACTCGTCACTGGCGCTGAAGGAGGACTGCTCGGGAGTTGGGGAGGCCCTCTCTCCGCGAGGGAAGCGGGGCTTAGCCTCCGTACTCCGTACTATTGTTCGTACTACAGCATTACGCTGCGATGTGAATAACTTGAGTTTCACATTCATTGCTGCCGTAGTATTTGTGTAGCTATATTTATACACATATCACCGTGTCTAGGCAGTCAGCATTGAACTGTAAACTCGTGTAAAGCGAATCGATGTTATGCTGAAATCAAATTTTCTCGTAGCGAAATTAAATTTATGTAAAGTATCTTAATTACTTTTCAGTTACGATGGATGAGTATGTCAGATGTTGAGACACACAAATTGTTTTGCAATGTTGCTCACCAATGCCCGCAGTGATAACTATTTCATATTACTAGACTCGAAACTTTCGCAGCGCTAATTTATTATGAGAGTTAAAATTTTAAGATATACAATGTAACTGTAACGAATTAATTACTTCTTCCTTCATTTAAATTTACTAAAAACTTAATATAGAACGTTTCGTCTTTCGTTCTCAACCATGTAGGTATCTTCTCTAGATAGAGATACATAAAAATGAAATGTAAGTAGGTATAAACCAAAATATCTTTTTTATTTGTTTTATATATTTAGCCATAACTCATCCTCTTCTTAGGCTACTATCAAAATATGATTAATAAATGTATGTCAACAAACGGGCAGACGAACCTCTTGACGGTGTTCACGCCATCATCACCAAGTGCGGCATCACCGACACGTTGCAGACCAAAAGAAAGCAAAGGACTCGAATTCTCACTGACTCACAGTCGGTGTTACAAGGTAACTCTAGCCAGGCGGGATTGTGCAATTTTTTCTGAGGGTTATAGAAAATCTAGATATAGAGCCGAAAACATAAATACTTTTAATATTAATGGGTATGTGCATAATGACGCGTGTAAACATTGAAGTGTCGGAGGCTTGAAAGAGTTTACTTTAAAAGCCTTCACCAGCTCTTACTGACACATATAATCCTGATACATACATAGATACTCTATTAAGACATACTTTACATACTTTATTACAACTAAAACTTTGGTTTCACAGATCTTTAATGAATACGTCTCTAGAACTCTTGTAATTTATCAGCTTGGTACCTACCAATTATTCCACTTGTCTGGTTAAGTATCACAATCATTCTTTAATGATGTTTGCTATTTTATTCCATAAACATTAAAAAACCTATTTTAGTTAGAAAGAGTAGTGAATGGTTAAAGTACCTACATTGAGATGAGGCAATTCTGTACTACAGCCTACCACGACTACGAGTGATCGTTAACCATCAGGCGCAGAGCGCAGTAATCCGACTCGTAACTCTCTGACTCTCCGTTGACGAGTCTAGTGAGTGAGTGAGTGAGTGACTGAGTGAATGAGTGAGCAGAGTGACAACCCTTTAATGCGTAACGGGACTTGGAAGGGAACGAATAGCAGAATTAATTCCTGGAAAAACAAAAACATACATTTGTTATGCTACGGTTACAAGCCATTTGGTTAAACTCATGAGAAAGCTTAACGGCTTATCGGAAAATCGGTGTATCACACGAAATCCCTAAAAATAAAGCATCTTCATTAGGTACATTCGTATTTTTGTATTTTTGTATTTTTGTATTTTTGTATTATTACTTTCCTTGATGAAGGGATATGAAGCGACAAGTCGTGAATAATGAGTATGAAACATTGACTTATTTTAGTAATAATACTCGTAAGTAAAGTGGTGTGAGAGGCACATTATGAAAGGAGACTCTACTTCGATTTCCGACTGGAGCTAATATTCAAATGAAAATGACGTCTTTGTCACCCGCAATGTAGTAAATTTTAGTGCGAGCGAGCAGGGCCTTCTGAAACTATTATGGTACCCCTGGGCACACCTAAGTTTGGGGCCCTGAAGGAAAGTGGAAACTCTCCAAGAGAGAGTCAAATTGCAAATAGTAGATTTTTGTGTAAAAATCAGTGGTAAATTACATGTAAAAAATCGTACCAATAGCGCGCTAAAAGTGGGGCAGTCAAATTCGGCCAATTGGTGTATTTTTCTGTAGTCTCTTTCAGTCTCATACGTTCCTTAATTTATCCTCCGCATCGTTAGTTACATGACTGTTATCGAGCGCGTACAAAAGTACCATTCACGTTATATGAACGCAACGAATCTGTATTAATTATCTTTGGTTTAAAATAACCTACTTGTTACCTACCACAGTATTGAGGAGAGACCTATGCTTATTAATGTCCATGGGTTGTAGAGATCTAGGGCGCGAATCTATCAATATCTGGCACATTATTATCACACAATTAACGGCCTAATCTCATAAATCTTAATCAATCGATTCGAATGGCAGATATCTATCAATATTAATTACCACGTTAAATATTCTAATTGATTCATCGAGTATTATTTGAGGTAGTCTACGTTCAGCGGAATACTGACCTCAATTCACTCTTTATTACTTATTCGTGATGTGCTTTGGTTATGACAGCTGTTTTAATCAAATCAATTTTAATTACTAACGCGAACATCCTCGTAATGGACACGGTGAGTTACAAAAACATAGCAATATGGTAAACAAGTTGCAAGTTGACCCAGTAGCTCCACGCTACACACTCATAACCTATTCCTCGTGGGCTCGTGGGTGCCATAGAAAACACTCTAAGACAAAACGCTCTCATTTAAACATCAGACCCATCGAGCGGCAGTCCGGCATGGTAACCAACTCTCGGGTACGGGTAATAAACCAAATAATTATAATAACACCGGCTACACTTTTTAGAGGCGACCATCTCAGTGCTCAGGGGTAGCAACACATCTGTGACCGAATTATAACGAGACTCTTACTAACATTTGATAACTGGACTATTACTAACAACAACTAACAGGACTTACATTCACTTACAGTCCCTGTCCCAGTCCTCATACTTTCAAACTAACCAACTAATTTTCTAACACCGTCACCTAACCGGACTAACTATCCCAGTCCCCAAAAGAGTCTTGTTCTACGTCGGTCACAGTTGTCATGGGCGGCAGCGGAAGGTGGAGCTGCAAGCTCGTTTGCTACCTTAAATCAATAAAAAAAAAACAATATAGGTATGTATATTTTTTCTGTGCGTGTGTATGTAATTAAATTCCTCCTAAACGGCTGTACCAAATTGGTTGAAATTGTCGATATGTCACCAAATTTGTTTAATAATTATAGAGCGGTATTCCGAATCGCTCAACTTATTCAACCTACGAGCCACACATTCCCAAGTATCACTTATAATTTTTTATCATAAAATATAGATCTGTAGGAGATCAAACTTGAGACTATTCGATCGGCATAAGTACAAATCAGGCTAAACAGCCCTCAGTTCTAAGCTAAAAGTAACGCTAAGGGGCATTCAGAAAAAAAAACCGTCGAAAAAAATACATAACTGTAAACGCTGTTTCTTTCAATATTAATTAGTTTCATATACTTAAGTACATAAAGATTTCTCAAATGTAAATTAGTACAACGTCCACGTTGCTTGATAATGGATAATGACACCACCGGCGCGTTTGAAATTTGAAAAGGTAATTTACGTACAATCGTTCGTCCAACATTATTCTTAGTTGGAAAATTAATACAAAAAATAACTTAACTACAGTAAATGATGGACAGGTACGTTACTATTACTAATGTGTATTGGGAAGAGGTTAACTTTTAACTATGTATATAAAAAAAATGTAGGTAACTAGATGGTAACTATACGTAGGTACTTACATACTTAGTAGGTATGTCAGCGCCACGGAATACAGAGTATTCCGTGGTCAGCGCAGTATGTGAGTTATCAAATATTATATTTTTATTTCAAAAGCCTTGATATTTGTCAATCAAAATTCTTTTCTACTGGAAGCTATTGTGCTTACCCACCAATTGTTTTCCTAAAATCGCTCGTTGACCCATTTTCTTTACATTTTAGGAGAACAATATTTCCAGTAAACAAAAGCACTGCTCATGTTCTACATCGGGTAGATTGGTTCCTGTGTGCAAAATTGATTCCTTTGTGCTGTCTATTGTCTTTAACATCATTTTACTTAAATTTGTTTGTTACATTATTGACTGTATGTGACGTAGGTTGTGTAACATTTTTTTAATATGTTTTTCTATGTTAATATCGGATGGAGGTTGTATACCTACTTAGTATAATTGTAATCTGTCATAATTATATTATGTTGTGAAAAAGAAAATAATAGATATAATAATAGAGTTTGAAATAAACGCCTTAAGCGAAAAGTCGTTCTTATATTTAGTAAAAACCCCATGATATGATATAGGAGGAGCCACATATTCCTGCGATATCATATAATTTCTCTCTTTTTATTATCTTTCGGAAGCCCACCTGGCTAACACCTTCAGCTTGAGTCAGCCGCCAACTTGTCGTGTTCCAGTTGGGAGATGTCTGCCTTGGAGTCAGTGTGACAGACGAAAGAAAAGTGTCTTCGATAAACGAATCTCTCCCCACAGGCAGGGGACATCTGCACAATTAACTACAGGTAAGTACACTTCAAGTTCTTGGAGTACTACCACTGTCGCAATACTTTGGATGCGGGATGCGGGTTTATGGGAACTTAGTTAACCGTAATTAAAATAATGTAACTGCATTCAAATGAAAAATAAATTACATAAAAGAAAATCTCCAAACGCTCAGCTTCAAATCTTTAAACGGTATGAAACTCCCAAGGAGAACGTTGTTCTCATTATTCGTAGGATAGGTTTTTATTTTAGACGTCGAACAAGACTTGTAAAAAAGAAATAAAAAAAAAGTTCCATTTCAAAACAGCTAAACGCATCTATTTTTTCCGAACCGTACATTTTTAAAAGATTTTTGAAGTGAATACTTCTATAGTATCGTTTTGATTTGGAATTCGATGAAACGGAAATGACGCGATGGGAATAAATGAGATAGGAAGCATCGGCAAAATGGCGGCTTACGTAAGCAAAGCAAAACATCAATATTTGGACAGTATTCGTTTTTTTTAAGATTCACTTCTACCATGTGTGAATTGCACACATTCTGTTTTTTTGTATTGTTCTTTAAATATAACAAATTAAAAACAAAATGTGGCACTCGGAGACTGCCGCGGTAAAGCTATTGCATAGCATTTTTTATCAACTTATGCAATTATAATTATTAGAAGTTATATAATTATATCAGAACAGCGCCATCTAGTTTGTAGAAAACATACGTACCATACCTTAGTATTAAGGTACTAGATGGCGCTGATTGGGGGTGTTAGGTTTTTTTCGTTACGGAACTTCTGGATTCGGTCCCCACGCTCAAGGCTCGCGATAAAAGCTATGCAATAGCTTAAAATAACAAATTAAACCCATATTGCAAGCTGGGTGCCCATGAATTGACGCTGGCCTTGATACCAAGCAGTCGAATATAACACCGGAACGAATGCTTTCGCGCCGTCAATCCGTCGCGTCTCGGTCGCGTCGTCAACGCTTCATTTTTTTGTTACGATACATCAAGAGAAATTACGTTATTTTACGATCCAACGACGACGTCATTGGCTATGACTGCATTCTATTTACACAAAAAGTTTTATTACTCTATGCTTATTTGTCAGCTTTGAGCTTTCAGAACTTTCTACCGACGCTAGGTTTTGTTTAGTCGGTAAATTAACTCATTTTACACTATGTTATGTCCTCAAATGTGTGTGAAGTCTACCAATCCGCACTAAACGAGCGTGGTAGATTATGATCTGTACGCACCACACATTGTGAGGGAAGTTATTACCCTTATTACCCTTAACTATCCCAAATCTGATGATTGTGAAGAAGAATAAACAAGGTATACCTAGGTCTTAGAATAATTACACTTTATAATATTAATTAATAATGTAATAATTCCCCCGAGGGCAGATATACTTATTTTTCTACTTTTTTGACAATAAATAGCTTCTTTAATAAGCTAAGCACCTCGTTGTAAGCACCGCCTCGTATTACTTGCACTGTATTGGTTATAGAAGTGGTAGTCGTAAACTATTGTTCATGACAGTTGATATGACCAGGAAACGGGGAAATTCCCTTAACTTCCACACAATACATCTCGTATAAGAACCGATCCCAAGACGATAATGTCAATGTCCCTCCCCTAATCGAGTTAACATCGATTGTGGATAGGGTAACCAGTAAACATTGAACATTAAACAGGACGTGTGTTGAATTTGAAAAGATAATGCGAAATTGTTAGACCGCTTACTAAATGTGCTGCCGGAAATGGTGCACGTTTATTTAAATTTTGCGTATAATAATGATGATACTTTTTTATTTTTTTTAATAATAGTGAACAAAGGAGCGGACTAGCCCCCTGATAGTAAGCGGTTAACGTTATCCATCAGTACTACCAAAGGTCATAATCGATGCTTTTCCGACCAAACAGGAGCTTCGGACGCGCATTGCCATAAGCTGTAACACATAAGTATAATGATTTTAAAAGCATACCTCTGAATGTCTCTGAAGTAGTGAACAACTGATTAATTGGGGTCATATTTATACAAAATATTAACAGTTTTAATAAGAAGTTTGAGTTCGACCCAGTTGCATGAATCGTGGTCACGGCTGAACTCAACCGGTCAGCGTAAAAAATAAATATCGTGACTACCCATATCATAATAAAACTGTCTAAGTAGTATATTATTATTATTAGTTTTCAAGTATAATAGTATTCAAGTTTGCACAGATAAAAGTGCAAACTTGAATTTCTAACTAAAAATAGAAATAGTCTTAAAACTCCGGTAGCTTGGTGTCAACAATCACGGTCCCCCGTTCCGCTAGGCGGACATAAAACGCCTTTAATTCTTTCGCCGTGTCAGGAAATATCCCGACATAAAAATGAGAATAGTTTACGACTGAACTAACAAGTAACTCACTTATGTTATTAAAGGCTTCTCCGTAGAATAACTATTCTTTGTTTATCTTTAAAAGTGACTTTGTATTGTTTAGAAACCAAAGTATTGGCTGCTTAGAGTATTGACTAACTACTTTGAAAAATAGGCTGACTAGAAGAATGGTTTCCTAGTTGTTCAAATGCTGTTATGGTTACAAAAATTAATTTATATTTGGTTGGTCTTATCTTTTGGTATTGAGGTAAGCATGATGTATGATTGAAAATTAAATGAAGTTACCTTAGTGAACAATAATCCCCCAAAATATCAGAACACTAAAAAATCACCGAAGAATAAAATTGAATTTAATAGAGTAGAGTGAGTATCCTGTTAAAAACGGAATTAATACTGATACTGTTTTTTTACATAAGACAAGTTAATGCTTGACAACATTAACTGATGGTAAATAGCGATGAAGTCTAGATGTTGATTATTGTTTCTTCATGCTAAGCTACCATCGGAAATATACCTACAAGGCATGCGTTTGTATTTACGTATTCACAGCAATCAAAATAAACATTACGCACTCAGATATCTGTAGTAAAGCACTTTAGTACTCCCAGTCAACGTTCGGCACCCCGACACGCTCCCTCGTTTCTGTACATCTGTAGTCTGTACATTAGCGGACAAACGAGCCGACATCTTTCGACACCGGATATCCCTGGAAGGTGGGGTGGATTCATAGGATTGTTGACGCTGCTCGTTATCACCCCACATTAGGGCACCTCCTGCGCTTGCCGTTACCACGAATATAAAATGAGTTCATTTCTTTCTGGAATTTCTCAAAATAGTGATAGATAGCACCATTTAGTGACTTCCTCGTACCGCCTTCGTAGGGTCCAGCGGTCATTTGTGGGGCTCGGTGTACGCTTTTTTAATAAGTTACCAAAGTCTGTTATTGATTTGCCCTTACAAATATTTAAGAAACATGTAAAAACACGACTATTAGAGAAAGTTTATTATACAGTAGAAGAATATATTAATGACAAAGATGCTTGGACATAGACATCTGCGACCAGTTCTACTCATGTTAGTATGTATGTATCTGTATGTAGGTATAAAATTTGTAATCTAGCATTATTTTTTTATTTTTTTTAAAAGATGTGCCGAGGAGTTTCTTTCGCCGTTTCTTTTTCTCCTCAAAGATTAAAAAAATCAATATTTAAAGGCACCTTAGTGAAACGGTGGTAAATGCAAAAAATTGACGTTCATAAGTGTATGCATCATACCTACATGAAATAAATGATTTGAGTTTGAGTTTGAGTTTGAGTGTCTTTCTTATTCTCACTTATATAATCATACGCGAATAGTAATCCATTTTAATAATGTACATGCTCGTAGAAGTCTGCGATTTGCAGAAAGCTTAATCCTAGTGTTAAAATTTATCGAATAGTTATGGGTAGAAATTCGTTAGAGGACAAAATACAACAAATAGTTATAAGTACCTAATACTAAAGGATTTTAAACTATGTTAAGGGTGGATTTTCAGCGGCCTCTTTATTTAACTTATTTGTTAATAATGGGAGATAATTTCATTATTTAATAGTATTTTGGCATCTCCCACGTCCGGAGAGGCCAAGATGCTGTGTAGGTTGACTATTTTGGGCCTTGCGAAAATTTAGAATTTTGTTTTGTTTGGATTGTTGTAGTAATTATACGTTTTTTTTATTCTGTACGGAATGATGTGGTCGCCCAGCCACAAATTCCCTTAATAAGTAAGATAAGTAAATGGACAGAATAATGAATCCGCAGTAGGTAGTAAACAAATACGAGTAGGTTAGGTTAGATATCCATGTTCGAATTGTTCGAAAAACGTGACTTCCCTCAGGATTAAACTATATCTAAACATCTTCAACAGAACGTACTCACCTACTAGGTGACGGAGAACCAAACTAACTAGACTAGTCAGCTTGATCAAGTAGTAGGTAGGAAACTTTACTAATTTGCTGACAAATGTTTAAAAAATGACCTACCTGTTACGTAGATTTATTCATGTTTTTACATAGGTACACACAGTATGCTATCCTATTGGGTATACTTAACTACCTACTGGTTTCATAATTTTATTCATATTAGCATATTTATAATTATCTACTCTTACATCATTTTTCTGTTCAACACGTTTTAAATGGTAGTTTGTCACGGTAGATGAATAACAAGAGGAGCTTCGGGCTTCAAGGAGTAGGGTGGAAATAAAAATAAAGGCTAAGTATCATTGGGGTGTAGTCAGGAGGGGTAGGTACTTTGTGCGCTTCCACTTCGACCCGCTATCGAAGATTAATAAATTAAGTACTCAGCTCCGTCTTCACATAACTATTTGTCGTTACTAAGTACCTACTTGTCGTTACCTATGGATCCTGTCCAAAAGGATCGTGAGACTTGGATAGTAGAGGTTCTCCACGAGTTCACTTCAATCTTCGGCGAATGGTGTAATGATGGAAGGGTGGAGTGGGCACCATGTGAAACAATTCCTCGGGGCACTCAAAGTTGTAAAGTCGGTGGAACATCCAAAGACATCCGAAGTATCTCCAAGACTCAGCTGTTCTCACCTTTAAGTGTTTCCCGAGTTGCTGACGATTCAGACAGCACAGTACAGCACCTCATGGATGGAGATGGCAATTTTACTCAATGTAAGACCTGACTTGAGCTTTATAAAGCATCAGCAGGTGCTTCGCAGTGAAGTAGGTACATTTGCCCGGTTCAGGACGCCAAGATTTTTGGAAGCCAACTTGGCCTTAGCTTCCAAGTGACACCTATAGGTACTGCACGTCACTATAAACGTCAACACCCAGAACGAGAACTCGAAATCTTAACAGTTTTAATAGAAACTGGAAATAGATTAACCAATACAAGGCATTTTGTTTTGAACAAAATATGCCTTGTAGTTTGAGTCACACAATATTAATTACCTACGTAGGTTTTTGTTCTGAAAATATTTTCTTGCGTCAAAGAAGAATAAACAAAGTGGTTACTTATTGAATGAAAATTAAGCGTAAAATCAACCGTGGCTTCTTTTCTGTATAAAAGTAATATATTTTGGCTGAATCATATTATTGTATTGGTGTACTACCTTAGTGTTGTCTTTGTGTTGTGAGTCATGTTACGTTCTAAATTTTTTCTAACAGTGTGCGTTGTTACAGTGGTAAGTTATTCAGATATTTCTTAATTGAGGAAGAATTCGTTTCCCGATTTTAGATCGTCCGCCATTAGGTCATCATAACAAATTGTAACCATCAACCAAAAACATTGTAGGTATTTTGTAATAATACTCAAAAAATTTACACAGGAAGAGTTAAGTACAACAAAAAGCGTAGAATGAAGTGCGTAATATTTTGTTTTTCAGATCTTGGCCCTGGTCGCAGATCACGAAGGTGAGAAATAAATACATAATTATTATGTACCTACTTTAATGTGAAACAAAGACAAATTACCTAAGTTATTTTGTGTATTTATAATTAAGTAGTTGTATGTTATTTGGTTAGTATTCAATAAATATTTAACAACTTAAATGTATCTAAATATTATTCCGTATATTTTTTCATGGATTTAATTCTATCAAACGAGCATGAAAACTGTGACCGACCAAGAACAAGACTCAAATCGGGACTTGGATAGTCCTTATCAGAGGGTGTTAATACGAATGTTAGCGGTTATTTAAGTCGTAGTTATATTTCGAATCTTAGGATTGCTCCACAAATCCACAATAAGCATATCCTATCATCTACGTTCTAGTAAGCGCCACGCCAGTGCCGGAGCCGGAGCCATGCCATGGATACGGGCACAAACCGAAGAAAGCACCTCCCATGAAGAAACCAGAACCACCTAAAAAGGAAAAACTTAAAGAGAAGAAATACGACATGTTGGAAAAGTGTAAGTACCATGGCGTAAGCGTAAGGCGTCGTCCTAATTGGCAGCGATCGTACGATGGCGCGATGCGTTTTCGTCGTGCGATGGGTTCAAACATACAGATTTCATCAGTGTCCTATTTTAACCTCGCAAGTAATTGTATTGAAATACCCATCGCACGACGAAAACGCATCGCGCCATCGTACGATCGCTGCCAATTATGACGACGCCTAAGAGATGTGAGAAGATATAGCGCCCGGGTGCATTCAATGCCCTGGCTCCCTATCAAAATGCGCGGTCGAAATGGATCAGGTCTTGGTGTCGCGAGCGGCTCTCGGCGCCCCCTGACACCCGGCGCCCGGTGCACCGCACCTTGTCGTGTTCCGGCTGGGGGCTTGAGACAGTTTTTCTTTTTTAACCGACTTCAAAAAAGGAGGAGGTTCTCAATTCGTCTTTTTTTATGTGTGCTGTTAATCATCATAGTTATTTACTGGGCGATTATGTTGATTATTTTTATATTTGAAAGCTTGTGCTTATAATGTCCACTTTTAATTTAACTGTTTGTATATTAAGATGTCGCAATAAACAATGTCTAATAAATGTTTTTTGTTTCAGTGTTGAAGAAATTTTGTAAGTATACAAGTATTTTTGACTACACATAAATTCTTGCAAAATAACATAACACAAACTCACTGACACAGCTGACACTATTGTGCTCCATAAGTTTCATGGTCTACCATCACGGGTAACTAAATATGCTGGGTCTGTCACACTTCCTTGAGAATATCATCTGAAGCATTCGGGTATGCTGCTTTCCTATCATCTTCCCAATAGGTATTTGGGTTTACCGAAGTGATTATTAACTTTAGACAGTAAATTAAAAAGAACACAATATTTATATTAGAAATAAGAAAAGCATTGTACGGACTGGGTGATCTACATCTCTAAAGGTTTCACAGAAAATCAGTGTTGACTCAACACTGATGAGTTATTAATCATTATAGCTAATACCACAGAATATTAACCATTTCGTGGGTAATACTGATTGGAGACAATTTAAGAACATATTATTATCGTTGAAGCAAAAAAAAGTTTAATAATTTAGTTATAGTATAAAACACTTGTCTTCTTTCCAGCATTTTGTCTTTCTTCACTACATAGTATAAAACAAAGTCGCTTTCTCTGTCCCTATGTATGCTTAGATCTTTAAAACTACGCAACGGATTTTGATGCGGTTTTGTTTCAATAGGAAAGTAATATATTAAAGTTTTGAAAGTCGGAAAAAACAGGTTTCCCGAAGCGAAGCGAAGGCGGGTTTACTAGTTATGAATAAAATAGCAAAAGCTGTAATTCATGTAAAATAGTAAAAGCTTCAATCGAGAAATTCACTTTAAAATTAGCACGCAATAACAATTCTATCATTCCTTCTTAGTCCGCGTGTAGTTATTGTTATTAATAATAGATATATATTCTTCATTAAGTTAGTTAGGTAGTTAGTTAGTTATGTTTTTAATAAAATTAACTTTTAACTGTAAGTACCGATATAACGGAGTGTAATATTTGTTACAGTGGGCATGTAACATACCAGAGATACGAAGACTGCTCAATAAGAACGAAGAAACTACATATGGCTTAGGAAAGGGGTTACTTATAGACGACACTGTTGTTACTTACTTAGCCTAATCGTATTTTATTAACACATTCAGCACCGGCTGCATAATAAGGGGTGCCAAGGGACCCACTACTCTATCGAGTTCATTAACGTTGTTTGGTATAGCCTTTGATTATATACACGTGTATGTAATCAAAGGGTATAGCGTTCGATACAATGAACTGTGACAGACTCGAATGTGCAAAAGAACGGCTAATTATTAAGATCCTTAACGAATTGATTTTTAACCATGTATTTCACAATAAACACTAATACAAACATGGTCTTGCATTATTCATTTTTTTATTGACATCTAAAATTTATTTATGTAATGAACTAACAAATTAGAAAAGCCCTGCTTGCTGTCCCAACAGTTAACAATTAATCAATTTTCTTGAGAGTGACTGCTGTTAGTAAGTTCTTAAAAAACCTGCTATCTAAAATGAAATTGCTGCTAAAACTTGTTTGTGTAAACAACTTATAAGTTATTAACTAACAAACAAGGAGACGAACCTTCTGATAGTAGGGTAAGTAGCCATCCGGAATACCAAAGAGTTTGACAGAACGTAACTACACTTCTCAAAATGTGCACCTGATTCGTAACGAGTACCTACCTAATTACTTCTCAGAACGTCGGATACATTCAGAAATTAACTTTTTTCAAGAAATAGTTTTTTCGGAATTGCCAAGAATTAGCTTTTTTGGAAGATAGTAACAGGGTGGTAAGGGTCTACCTACAGCACATTCGAATCTATGCATACATATATACATACAATAAATCTGTAAGTGATCGCTGTCTGTAAATGGAAGTTATACGAGAACTTTTACTGGGGATTTTTAGAATTTATGTCTGTGGTTGTGTAAGCGCTAACCTCAAAAACGGCTTAACCAATTTAGGTACAGTTCACTAGTATATTGTGGTAAGATTCACTTTACATTTAGTATTTTTTTTATTTCAATCGGTTCATAAATAAAAAAGTTATGTCAGTTTAACTAATCATGCCTAACAATTTCCGAATGTGCGTACTAAGGGATAGGTTTCCCGAAGCGAAGCGAGGAGAGCTGAATTTTGATAGCGATGAACATAGTTTCCATTTGACTAGGTGTAAATGTTTGACGATTCATTTTTTACATCGACCTTAATGTAAAAAATATTGATCAGATCCCGAATTGAATATTGAGATTGATACTACAACACCGCAGCCGACGACTACGACCGAAAGTCCCGACGTGGATAATTACATGGACTTCCTTGGAAGATTAATTGATATGTATTTTTAAATTACTATTGTTTAGATTACGTGTTTTAAATCTGAGGATACTGATTAAAAATTGTCAATCATCTCGTACCTTATGCTGTGATCTGGTGATATGTAATGATATGCTTCATACTGGTTTATGTAATCAAATTTTGAAAACAACAATAGCAATATTTACATTTATAAAGGCCATTAATAAAAAAAAACGTCACACATTATGAGGGAGGGATGGAGTCGCCAAAGTGGACATCAAGTTTTAAAAAATCGTCACATACTCCATGAAATTGCAAAATATGTGACTTCACATGACGGGAGGAGTGTTACATATTTGTGACTATGTGAAACGAGGAGAGGGGGACTCCAATTCATGAAATTCATATGAGGTAATTAAATTTATGGATAACCCCTTACTTATCCCCAGACTCAACGTGTAATTAAATATTGATCTATGTAAGTCATCTCACCAATGCTTATCTGAACTTCTGAATTAAGAATAAATAAATAAAACAAAAGTCAATTTTATATTAATTTTAATCAGACTCATTTCACAACTTAAAAGTGAGAACTCATCCGTTCTTCGCGATTATGTTACAATATTGGCGGTTACAAATTTAACCATCTAACCTAACACCCAACATTGTAACATAACTGCGGCAAACATTCGCGCGACACACAGTGCCGTGACATTAAATAACAGATAAAACATGAGCGCAGTTCATATGTACAAAAAAATGAATACTACGACCATAGACTAACGAACAGAGATAGACTGTAGAAAAATAATAGTTAAGATTTAATGCCAATTGAATGCATTCCAAATACAAAGTTTTAAGGAAAATATTTCATCTATAATTTTCTACATTCTATCCCTTCTAATTATTCTATGACAGGACGCTTAGAATACCCGGAGTGCGTCCACAGAATTGGAATATTTCGAAGTGTCACACAGTGCTCGGAATAGATAATAGAATAGTATTGAGATAAATAAGGTTAGAGCACACACGAGAGGCCCGGCTCGCACCGCCACACACGTCATGACACACACATACCCGGCGGTACTAATGTCTTTGCACTGATTCACAGTTTACAGCTCATCGTGATCCTCCTGCAGACAAAGAAAGTTAAATATAAATGAATTGTTTAAAACAATTCAACATTCAACATACTGAACTGAAAATAATTATTAAATATGCCGTCACTTCCGCTACAATAACAAAGCCCTGCTGCTAACGTGTTTTATTTTGGACATGAGGTGTTTTGACTGCATTGACTCTCCGTTGTTTCTGAACAATACAGGCTAACCGCTTCCTTTTCTAACCAGTAACGCTAAATTACCATTTAGCTTAGTAGTTGGCGATGTGTACAAATGATGATAACCGCACTGACCACTTACCATCAAGGGCCCTTCCACTAATTTGTGGAATAACTACTACACTACTAACATAAAGAAAAAATACAAAATAATCATATCTTCAATTAAAGTAGTGACTCACCGCTGGCGTCGCTTCCCCAGCTTCATCATCGAGATCCTCATCATCCTCATCGTCTTCCGGCTTCTCCGCCTTCTCCTTCTCTCTCTCAGCCTCATCCTGTTCATTCTTCATCTTCTTCTCGCCCTCCTGAGTCTTCTTGATCGCTTCTCCGCGCTCCTTAGCCACCTCCGGGTCGTCGGTGATGAGGAAGTTATCGAAGATGGTGCCAGACTTCACTTGCCACAAGTCCAGTCCCACGGTGCAGATCTCGTCCCGCTTGTACAGTTTGGGGTCAGAGGTGTATTCTGGGTTGTCGATCTCGGGGTGGATCCATGGGCCCTTGTACGCTGGGTTGTCGATCTGAAAAGAGAGAAATTCCATATTATATTACTGATATACTTCTACAGTTTTTCTAAATAGCTTTTTAACTATGATCAGTGAAGAAACGAATTTGTTTCCAATAAAATGTAAAAGTTTTTTGAAAAAAAAAAACAGCAAAGAAACATGGAAATTGCTATTTCGTTTATCGTGAACAACTAGAATGTCCCGTTCAATGACTTTCTATACCAATCGTAATCGTAAAGGACATTAACTATTCAACTAGTTTAATTTTTGATAAAAACTAATTTTTATACACCAATACTATTTTTCTATGTTCTGGTGTAATATAATAAATATACTTAAATAATATATTCCAATCATTGGTTTTTTATATCAATGATTCCAATAGCGGGTAAAATATACTTAGCTAATATGATATTAATATGATTCATAGTTCTGCTTCGAAATTTAAAAAATACTACGGAAACTATATGTCATCGACACTACTTTGACCTATAGCAGTAGCACAGTCACATAGGTATAGGTACAACCAACAATATTTACTGTAGTGATTTGAACGTCTACAATCAAGACATCGTAACGGTTACCGAGGTTAATGAACTAGCGTAATAGAAAACGATTTTCGACGTGTGCCGAATGATGCAAATAGAATGAATTACCGAAGCGCTAAACAGAATAAAAATAATGACGCGTAGCAAACAATAATAATAAATTCTAGTTTAAAGTATTGTTGCATATTGATCTTAATTATATTACATTAAGCTAGCCATACACGTTAGGGTGTACCAGACAGGTTTGCCTGTACATTTCAACCTTACAGGTAAACTTGGGAATATTGAAGTATTGAGCACGTTTCTATTAGCTATAAAGTCTGGATAATAACATCGTGTGCATGTTTGACTGTAGAAATCTTTAAATTAAACGATGCAATAAATTATCTAAATTCTAAAGGTTAATGCTATTATAGTATTATACCCACATTTTGCGCGGGTTGCTGCAAAGTAGGTATTTTAGTACAGATTTCATTTTATTATCAAAGTTTGAAAATTAACATTAGGTGAATGTCAATTTCATACTTGTTACATATCGATGTAACAACGTAATATTATAATATAATATTATTATGCTTACCAATGTTTCGACATCGGTTCATGAACCATGATCACGTCAATCTAAACTATTTAAAATATAATAAAAATAATCGAATTTAACTTTATTTGGTACCCTATCTACTGCTTTAGCAATTGGGTTATCATGGCATAGCAATATCGCACAAACGTTACTTATCATTATCATTCAAATCATAGACTGCAATTTTATAAAATCGTAAAACGCTTATCGGCATATTCGGAATAAACTTTGATAATGTGAACATGTGCTGAAATTGTGAACGAGCTAAAATTAATCTCGTGATACGAACTAAGGTTTGCGTGTACGGTTAAAGTTGAGCTACGTACTGGACAGACATGCATAGTTGTGCACGCTCAAGTTAACCTGTACAGTTCAACTGCGTAGAGTTGAACTGTACTGGACATACATATTACCCGTAGGTAAACCTGTCAGATACACCATTCCGTCTATGGTTCATTATGAATGCTGCGAGACAAGAATCACTCTAACCACGTCATTATAAAGTTGTGATATCAAAAAAATACTTTCACAAATGCAAATAAGCTACCAATACATTTATTTTGAATGACATTAAATTGATGAATCATTTCAGGCCTGCACTGTGATTTCTTTGCAATTTAAAATTCTTTGGCGGTTTTGATATCGGTAGTTTTATATGCTTCAAGTGGCTCTCTTTTTTTAACTCTTAAATAAAGAAAACCCTGCGTTGATGTTTAAGCAAATTAACATTAAAATTTAGGTTATGTAAATTTTTTACAATTACGAATATTCAATCTCAAGTTTTTTGCAATTAACTTTCTAATTATTTATTTATGTAAAGGGGCAAGATACGATTTAAATCTAACAAGCATTTTTTCGTTAAATTTCAATATGCAGCATGATTTTTATGTTATGGTCTAAGATCCGGACACCGGAAAGAAGTAGTCAACCCAGCGTATACATACTCTATAAGCTACATACTTTCGATTAGTATGCAATTTATTGCGTAAGCGAATGAGTGTAATTTAAAGAAAAAATTTTTTTTAATTACTAATTTATCGCACTTTGCATCAAAATTTTTAGGCAACCTTCTCTGAATAAGTTTTTTAACACATCAAATTTTATATAAAAGTAACTTTCATCCCGTAACGCGATGGGTGAAGGTCCTTCTATGGAGGGATCTCCTACTATAAGAAAATGGTCAATAGTAAGTCAAAAATGTCCAAAGTTAGTCATTTATACTATTTCCATTTCTTTATTTTCTCGATGACAGTTCTGTAGTAGTGTTGTGACCAAATAAGTAATGATATCGATCGCATATATTTATTATATTAAATTCATCAGACTTTGATTAAAATAAATAAACAAAGATTATCTGTCGTTATAATTATTTCGTTTCATTGTCGAGTACCTACCTATACCTACTTATTTGACAACAACTTCGAAAATTTTAAAGTAGTTGGCATTATCAATCAAGAATAAATACGTGTAACATCTTGTAATGAAATATAATATATAATTAATAAATTTGTATAAAATTATCCGGCAGTAGTTTAGTTTCTTACATTTTGTAAAAAAATATTGGGTCTGTTATCGTGTTACGTTTATCGATATAGCCCATCCCTATCAGTTTCTCCGAATCAGGTATAACCTTGTTTTCCTAACCCCAGACAAAACGTCCGCGCGTCCCTCACACATATATTACCGTGCAGTCATACGCAAAAGCGTGCAATCCACGCGCCAACTTCGTCTTATTTTATTTCCCATCCCCGTCGTAACATTATCCTGACAATATCAAGACAACAAAATACAAACTCAGCGCTAAGGCAACACTCATTGTTACAAAAATAGCAATAGCAGTCGTCATAACGTCATATGAAAATTGCAATCTTTGCAAACTTGCAATGTGTACATGTAAATACTTCCTCTTATTCTACGGACTTAACATTTAACATTTTGCACAATGCTATTTCATGCCGAGCATGACCGGGTACTACGCTCATGATTGGCTCCAGAAGACGAGACTCCTCAATGGTTAACAGCAATGAGTTTTATTGCTTTGGACTTAGCATTATAAAAGCCATTTTTTTTCAAACTAAGTATTAGTTTTTTCTTTATTTAAAGAGGTAGTCGAAGTCGACAATGTCACTCTATAACCAGATTGTATATTTATACTGAATCCAAATAGAAGCTATTTGAAATGTGGTTTAAAAAACTTATCCAAAACAAAAAAAAATATCCTTCAGAATTGTCTCCCTATAATTTATTAAGTTAACTAGCAACAGTCAAAAAGTCACATACATTACCAGAGATAATAATATCTAGACTCCGAAAAGCTGTTCCTAATATACCAAGTATAGATAATAATAAGTCATATTTACCTGCTTAGGTGCCCAAACGCCCTTGTAGTCAGGGTTGTCAATCATCGGTGGCTCCCATTCTCCGTCCATCTCATCGTCCCAGTCCTCCGGCTTGGCAGCATCTGGGTCCGGGATGTGCTCTGGTTTGTCCCAGTCCTCGGGCTTGGTGTCATCGGGGTCGGCGATGGTGGGCCTGTCGTCCCAGTCTTCTGGCTTCTTCGCCTCAGGGTCCTACGAACAGCTCTTTGGTTACTTATAGGGTAGAATTTATGGGCAGAATGTCTATTGAACCCACAAGTATCTAGGGCCAGTCTGTATTAACTTTCTAGATATAACGAACCACAGCCGTAGAGGAAAATATGGTAGAGAATGCATCACGCATTAAGCTCGCCATATGTACCTCATATATTTCGTAGTCATTAAAGGTTAAATAAATAAATAAATAAAATCAGAAGTGAATTCTGAATATCCACCCAATACATCGGGGATGAACACGCGTTTTCAAATATTGATCTTAGGGTGGATAAACAGAAAGGTCTGCGTACATTAGACAAACTCGATGCCAACTCCACTTTAAGTAAACTCATAGGAAAGCATTAAAAAGTTAGGCCGACAAAACACTATCCAAGGCTATTAACATTTTTTAAAAACAGTCAGTCGTCGCCTTTCAAAATGCGGAAGATGCGAACAGCATAAACAGACTATATATAGATTTTATAAAACGGTACTTCACAGAATTAGTCTTAAGTCGCGGCATATTTTTACTTTAAATTATTTCCAGAAAGAGATCATTCAACTTTCCTGACAAAAGATCCAAATTTCTAATAATTGTCACTTGACATTTTTACAGACTAATTGAATGGATTTGTTTAAAAGAGTCAGGTGATAGGGATTTCATCTTTGCGAAAGGGGGAAAGCAAATCAATTTTTGCTGATGTCAAGAATTTCTTTTTCTTATTTCAAAAATTCAAGGTTCAAGGGACATAGTTCAAGAGATTGTTAGTAGAATATTGCAAACCTTAATCTTCTTGGGTGGCAAAAAGTCCCAGTCAGTCTCCAACTCTCCTGATTCCACCTTCTCATTGTCAATCAGCACCTCGTAGGTGTTATCAGGTTTCACGATCAGGGTGTACAGATGGGTATAAACGTCATCCTTGCAGCGGATATCCTTCTTGATTAAGTGGTTCTTGCCCTTGTAGCTGAAGATCACATGCACCTAAGGAAGCAGAAAAAAAATGTTTAATATTAGTAACTATCATTTAATTTCAGTCACAAGTTCAAACATTATTAATGAAAAGTATTTATCGAAAACATATTATCAATTGGTATCGTTTTCATTAGTTAAAACTAATCAGTCATTAGTATTAATAGTAAGAGTTAATTAATTTTGCTATTAGTATTACCTACAATTTGTTATCAAATTTTCCAATTGGCTTTATTGTTAAAAATTTCTATTTCTTAATAATTATGCTATGCTAATTAGCAGCCTTGCAATATTATCTACTCAATACGTTATTATAAATTATTTGAGGAAATTGCATACTTCCAGTACCTAATTACAACAATCCTAGTAATTCATAATTAATAAACTATGTATGTCATAAATTCTTAAGGTGTTTTAAGAAACTGTGTTATCTTTAAGGAATTTTAGTTGTGAGTATTTTTACCAACATTCAGTCTGTAGAATCTTCTAGAATATAGAAGGATCTAATAGAATGGTTAATTCATTTTGCTTAACCGAGGTTTTTTAAGGCTTATACCAGCTATTTCTAATAAGGGCATAATAAATGGTGCAAAACCCATTTTTTTGTAATCAAGAGAGAAAAATATTAACTTAAGCATAATTTATGATGCACAGATGAAAGTTTGTGTCGTTTTTACATGCATGATAATATTGGTAATACAAAACAAAAGTACATTAACTTAAAGTGAACAAATGTAAATGCTTAAACAGTTCAACTTTATAAATGTTCAAATACCGTTGATAAGTATGCACCAAGGTTAATTTATAGGTTTAAATATCACCAACAACTAATTGGATATTCATGGCAAACCAGCATAGTGATATGTTATCATGAAATTTTATAGCTTTTTACAATGTTTTAAAACTTAAATGACACATGCTAACAGTTAATAAATGTTAGCTCTTATGGTGGTGGTGTAAAAAAATGTGTTTTGTACTGATTCATATGTTTTTCTAGCAAATAGATACAATGCAGTAAATATAATCTTTAGATTTGGTTTAGCTAAAAGCAATAATAATTTAAACAGATCTGTGTATTCAAATTTGAATTAAAATGTGAATTTCTGATTATTCAACAACAATTGCATGTAATGACCTGATGATTTGCAGAACATGTCCATGAAATATCAGATTATCAGATATACTGTTAACCATCTGCAATTATTATTAATATCCTTGTGTGCAAGGTCTGGCATGCACGATTTTGAGAATAAATTGTATTGTTTTTGAACAACATTTTTCAATACCACTAGGTCTTACATTGTCACTAAAAATATGTTAAAATGTAATAATACTTTGCATTCCAATGTTGTATATGTAAATTAACTAAGTTGACTAAAAAGTTCTTTTACAAAGTCTATTTATAGAATTAGAAAATGATTTAAAATTTAACATCTACTTTCAAATAGAATATTGGTACTACTAAATACATTTAGAAAATTAATTGGATCTAGAAGCAACATAAAGCTTCTAATTAAATTAAGTCTTGGACAAACTTACTTTCTTGGTACCAGGTCCGCAGATGTCAGGTCCAAACATAATCTCATAGGGGCTCTCGCCATGCATGTCCTTCTGGTCGAGTTTACAGTCAAAGATCTTCACGTAACCACCTCCGCAGTCAATATCTTGCTCGTGCTTAACGGAGAACTGGATAACCATGGGTTTGCCTTCATTTGAGAAGGGCTTGAACTTGCGAGAGAGAGCGTAGAACCTCGCATCTTCAGAGGTCTTCAAACCTGGACAGGATGACCGGGGTTAGAACTGCCTTTAATGCTAATGCATGGACCAGGAAATCATAAACCTACAGGATACGATGTGGCAACTTTACTGCTTAAATTATCTAAGATCATAATCTAATTTTCCATCTGTAGCATTTTAAGGGGTTTGTACCTTAAATATTCTTTTAATCAATTATTAGAATAGGAAAAGATAGATTGAATAGTCAAATTAGAAAGGTACCTTTATCCTCTTGTGGGTCGTTGAAGAACTTTCCAGCAGTCAGCTTGAACTTTCCGAATTCTTTGCCCGGGTGTTCACTGTACACCCAGTTGGATTCCCATGAGTCTACAACAAAAAACGAACTTGATCAGTTCAGTTTTAAGATATCCTATACCGGCATCCCAAAATCGATAACACGCGGCGTGCCGGTTCAACAACCGCCGAAAGTAACGTAAGGAGATAAAATACTACATACCATCGGGGAACTTTTCATCAAAATACACATCAGCATTTACTGAATAAATTGCCAGCAAGCTGACAATTGCAAAAACGACACACTGCATTTTGTTTAGCACAACCACCTTCGCTTACAAAGAACCGGCCACGAATAACTTCAAAATTTGGCGAATGCACTATTATTTCATCGCCCAAGTCATTATGTACAAAATTTTCTGTTTCTCTTACTCTTGGGGGCGACAGTCAAGTTCGAAAAGGATAGCATCAAATACGAATGAGATCGCTAGTTGCAAAATAGACTAGAGTAAAAAAGACAAAAGTTACGAATATTGTATAATGACACAGCATTACGCAGACAGATGGAAGGATCTGATTGGCCACACGTCAACCAATGACTGTAGAACACACTGTCTGAAATTAATGAGAGGTGCCGCGAAAATATGAATAATTTTCTTTATTCTATAGACTAAATACGACTGACAACTTATAAAGGTTACAAAATTGATTGTAAACGAAAAAATCTTAATTTCATAATGCCAGCTTGATTTTTGGCGTATTCACTTCATGTTTTATTAATTTTGTAACAAATTATTGATGAAAATATGTTTAATTACATGATTCAACATGACACCAATCGGTGTTGCACATGGCATCAGAAAGAGAAGCAAATACAAAATTCATATAATAGAAAGAGACAAAGAAGAATACGTGGACGTACCAATATAAAACAAACGTAAAACGTTTACTGAGCCTACTGAGGAAGCTCACCTCGCTTATTATCGTAGTAAAAATTGAACGATTAATTAATAATTATATAGAAATTAACATTTGGTTGTTTATTTTACTTATAAATAGTTAATAATTCCTGTTAAAACGCAATGCAAAAAACCGGAGATACCGAATTATAGTACTTCTACTTGTATGCAGGGCCGGATTTGGAAGTCTGACTGGAGCAAGAAAGGAGTGAAGGCCTCTAATTAATAATTATTTTATCAATAAAAGAAAAAAAAAATGTCGTCTTTCAAAAATTTATTGTCAACAAATAAAATTATTTCAAAAAAGAATTAAAAAATATATTTTAGTAATTTGATAAAGTCAAATAAATACCCTACTTACCGCGTTAACAAACGGAAATAGGAAACGGAAAGACATTGTAAAAATGCAAAAAAAAAATGTTTAGGAGGAAAAACGTAAAAGTTTCTGACCCGTCAAAATTTGGATAATTTTATATGTTTATTAATGAAGTCCCTATTCTGTAGAGGCCCCGGGGCAGCAGCCCCGCCTGCCCTCCCCTAAATCCGACCCTGCTTGTATGTAGTTCTAGTTACCGAGGGAAGAGAAAATTACTCCATTCTAATTGGAATGGGGCTGGGAGATGTCTATTACAACAAAAACGTTCCTTTCGTAAAGTTTTTTTAATCTTAATCCCCAAGCCTCAAGGGTAGCCTCAATAGCCTTCGATCATTGGTATCGTTGATCGAAGATAGCAGCACATCTGTGATCGAATTAGAACGAGGCTCTTACAACCACAGGTTAACAAAGAAATCTAAAGTTAATCTAAGCTTACAACAATACTATCATATATACCAACAATACTAACTAGATTAATACTAATACCTCCAATAGGACTAATTATCACTAACAGTCCACGCCCCAGTTCCCATACTTACTAACAAACTAACCAACTAATGTTCTAACACCATCTTCTACCCGGACTAACCATCCTAGTTCCAATTTGAGTCTTATTCTAGGTCGGTCACATGGCGTCAGCGGTGGGATCGTGTTGTATGCTCGTTTGCTACCTTAATTCCACCCTACCACCTAAGACTACATCACCACTTACCATCTAGTTGGTAGTCAAGCATTAACTTATGATTTAAAAAAATGAACATTCATATGATTAATCATTTTTCACTTAAATATTTAGGGCAGCCTCGAGTATAATGAGATGATGTGATTGTGGTCTCAAAAATATCTCATTTGCAACTAATAAATAACAATAAAACGAAATACTTGTAAACAAAACATTTAATACACAATTATTAATAGCTTACAACAACTGTGTACGTTATGTCATTCTTATTTACAGATTTTGATTCCCGTTGTAGAACTACAAAGTTGACATTTTAAAGCGAAAAATCTTCCTTAAAATCATAATCATCCTTTTTCTTAATGGTCGTCAAAGTGACATTTTCCAACACGCCCGCTAAATCAACAGCCTTCTTTTCGTTCCGCGCCATTTTCTTTTTATCTTTTTTAAATTGCATTTTTCTTAATTTGTTTTGTTTAGTGTTGCCCTCTAGCGACATTTCGGGGTCCTTTTTGGCGCGCTCCTTGTTGTTGCCGGTTTTATCCAGTTTGGACCGGATGCTTAACGTCTTCGGCAGTAAACTGGACTCGTCTTCGTCCACTTGCATGTCATCTTCCAAGGCAGCTTTTACCGGTCCAGAGCTGGTTATCTGAAAATATAATTTTAATTTAACAAAAACATTTCTATGTAGATATAAATCGCGGCACATAAGTTGAACCAAAATGGCTGCCGTTTGCGCAGGTACTATTGTCGACAAACGGATGGAGAGGGACGGAAAGCGACTGTGCGCATGCGTGTGAGCGAACTGAGCGAGTGACGTACCGCTCCCCGACCCGAAAATGTGTTACTGCGCACTCAAGGACATAGTTCATCTTATACGCCGCTTATTATACTAGTGCATCCACGTTTTTGCGATATTTTCCATTGCTGCTCCGCTCCTATTGATCGTAGCGTGGTATTATGTATCCTATAGCCTTTTTGGATCGGCAACGCATCGTTGATACCTTCGGTGGTAACGATGGCCATGTGCAACAGTGTCCACTTATCATTAAGTGACTTGTCTGCTAGTATGTATATTGACTATATACAGAAAAAAATGAACGAAACATGTAATACAGGATTTAAGAAACCTAATTTCACAAACATTGAATTAAGAATAGCTCACAATCCACATTAAATAGCAATAGCCGGAGAACAAACATTTATCATTCTGTCTGGTACATAAATACGTGCCCGCCCAAAATCGAAACTAAAACCCCTAAAAAGACCCAGTTTCTACTAAATCAACTGCGCCACTGAGTCACTGGGTAGTGAAACAGAAATATTATGTAAAGTTATATATTAATAATAATGTAAAGTGTACGTGTCCTTCAAATAACTGTATCACATACAGACACGTAAGACAAGTTTATATTTATTCATTATTTCATTCAAGCTGAATAAATGATAATTATCATAATGTTAAAAGTAATACAATACTTTATTGACATAAATTTAAATTGAAAGTAAAATTTTGTATGTTTCACTGACAGTATTCGTTATTTTAAAGATTTCACTTCCACCATGTGTGAATTGCACATATTTAAGTTTTTTAATATTGTAGATAATGTACAATATAATTATTATGTGTGATGAAGTACTCGATAATAAATACTAGGTAAACCTACCCTTGTTTCGCATTGGGCACAGTTACCACTGCAACGAGAGTAGTAGCACGAAAGTAGCAACTGTACAAAATTAAATGGTAATACAAAACGCTAGAAATTAACATTGTTCAAAAAACTAGAAGTTTTGGGATTTTATTTCTTATGAAAAAAAAACGCTAATATTTTTCAATAAGAACTAAAAAAAGATAATCATTTCAGGAAACAGAGGAGAAAAAATATACTGACTACTGCTAGCTGTTATTAGATAAAAATTATAAATACATACTAGAAGTACCCAATAAACGCAAAAAAATTACGTTCATAAATGTATTTATGAACGTAACCTACATGAAATAAATGGTTTATTTTAATATTATGATAATAATATTGGGTTATATTATCAATTAACTTTTTGTAACCTTATGATTTAAACGGAATCTCCCACACCGCGGATGTCGAATGCACGCACCTCTAACTTTCATATTGCAGTAAATTGTAGGGAATCCTACTGCGATGGTAATCTAATATACTGGGCGAAATTTTAGTCACTTGACATACATGACAGACATGAAAGTACATGATCATAATTATGTAATATTCATAATTTATATCAAAATTCTGCACGATAAATATTTATAAAATAGTACTCGAAGATATCTAAAAATTCTCGGGAAGTATGGACACAGTGTGCAAATGCAAACGCTGAAAATACTGCGGTCTAATGCCACTCGAGCCGCGCGATCGGCAAGGTTAGTGACCTTTAGCCGCCGCGCGCTCACGACGCGCGTGACAGAAGGGGTCAGTTAGGTCTAGATATTTAGTATGATATTTAGTATCAATTAAACCACGTCTGTACTCTCACACCGTATATTGAGACTAACTTATAATAACACGTTCTCTCTTAGCTACGGTTATGTTTACATTCTACCACTTAACGCTATAAGAATAAGGGTTCGGCTGTCACGGCCTTCCTGCGCCCAGGATTCGCTCTCGAATCCTATCTATCTCATCCAGCCACCCGTCATCAGATTACCTGTAAATCAGAATCATGTTAACTCACATCTCGTTACTAAGCTAGTTTAAGTGCCCACTTTTGGCAAATTTTAATTCTGGTATCTATGGAGCTTTTATTATTTGTTTCGTTGTTTTTAGTCGATAAGGCCTGTGTTACTTTGCACACTACTTTATCTAATTTTCACTCTATGGTGATCGACAAGGCCTGTGCTTATATTTGCACTACCTTATCTAATTTCAACTCTTCGATCAAGGCCTGTGCTTATTTTTGCACTACCTTATCTCATTTTAGCTCCCTCATATACTTTACTCATTTTTGTTGCGGTCCCTGCTCACTTATCTCATAAGTAGCTTGCGCCATTTTTTTTTATTAGTTTTTATTGCGGTCCCCGCTCACTTAACAAATAAGTAGCTACGCCATTTTATGTTTATTGTTTAGTTTGTTTGCGGTCCTAGCCCACTTACCTTGTAAGTAGCTCGCGCTATCTCTGTAGCTACATATATTATTAATTCGCGGTCCTAGCACTCTTATTCATAAGATGCTCGCGCACTGCACATTCAATATTTTTATTATTAATTCGCGGTCCTAGCACTCTTATTCTTAAGATGCTCGCGCACATTTCACATTGTTATTTTAGCGATCCCAGCGCACTTAAAAAGCCGCTTACGCCCTTTGATATTATTTTATATATATTTTTTTTATTTTAGCGATCCCAGCGCACTTAAAAAGCCGCTTACGCCCTTTGATATTATTTCATACTTACGAATTATGTTTTTTTTTTATATTTATGAATTGGCTGTGGCTGTCACGGCATCTTCCGCAGCCTCTCGGTTCCACAATCGAACCCTGTCTTTAGGTACTATTTGAAATGTCTTCTTTGCTAAAATTTTTACTTTGTATCTATCTCTCGGCAAACACTTTTCTATTGTGTATGGTCCATTATATCTCGGATCTAGTTTGCCCAAACGTGTTCGCTGACTCAGAACATAGACAACATCGCTTTCTTTCAATTGCATATTATTACGTCGCATTCTGTCGAACCTTTGTTTTGTTTTCAGAGCGCTATTTCTCAACCTCTCTTCCGCAGTTATTTTTAAATGTTGTATATCAATGTTTGATTCAATTACTGGGAGTCCTTTATTTAATTGGCTTATGGCTGGCACTTCTGAACGTATCCCAGTGAGTAGTTCTATTGGGGTACAACCAATTGTTTTCTGAAATGTCGTATTCAACGTTAATTGAATTTTACTAATGACGCTTGTCCATCCTGCCCCGCGACTCACTTCACAGGCGAGTAAGTTTAATACAGTGGAAACATATCGCTCTGCTTGCCCATTAGCTCTACTTGCTCCAGTAGCAATAAAGTGGATTTGTATGTCCATTCTTTTCAATAGTTCTTTTGTTTGTCGACTCGCAAAGTTTGTTCCTTTATGCTTAGTAGTACTACCAAACAAACTGAGTTGTGGTTCGAGGGCTCTCACTAGCTCAGTACCGGTCAGATTTTCCATAGGTACTAATATTGTGAATTTAGTGTTGGCATCGACCAATACCAGTAGGTATCTATAGCGATCATTGGCTGTTCCAAACGGCTCTGTACAATCACCGTGTACAGTATGAAATGGTATTGGGAGTTTTTCAATCTTCTTTCAATCAAGCCTTGCTTTGGTCCACTTGGTCGTTTGGCCGATAGGCATATGATACAATGACCGACGTATTTTCGCACGAAAGGTGTCATTCCAGGAAACCAGTATTTCGTTCGCATTGATTCAAGAGTCTTATCTACTCCCAATGATATATTACACTAGATACGCCACCAAGGCTCCTAACGCGTGCAGTGGAAACGACCCTACGTGTGACCGTTTCAATCGGTCGAGCTGTCGGCTGTCATTGTGAGCGCACGATACTAAAAAAGGTAAAATGCCTGCTTGTGCATTTCGAAAGTGCAACAATTATGATAGAAAGGTGAAGAAAGAGGACGGTATATCATATCACAGGTAAATGTATAAAAATATTGAAATTTTAAATAGATTAATTTATAATTTGTAATTTTAATGAATCACAGCTTGTTTCCAAACGATAAAAGAGATAGAACATTGCTTCACTCACAGGTGTAACAAAGATAGCACATACGCTAAGATCATAGATTAGAGGCAACAATGCAGACAGTAGGTGCAATAGGTAGACAAGAAATTGTTAGTGTAACGATGAGATTTTTTTATAAATTTAGGCTGAATTCTTTTGTTTCTACGTTAAGTAAACCGTTATGTTTTTAATGTTCCGTAGATTTCCTACCAACAAGGTTAATCAACAAAATTGGATAACTGTTGTGCGGAGACAAAGATGTGAATATTATTTAATGCCTTCAAATTATAGTAGGATTTGTAGTAACCACTTTAAAAATGAAGGCAAATATACGTCAAGAAAAGGTTTGACATAAATGACGACTTAATTTAATTCATTAATTTAACTCATGATAACCATGATTTTACATCTAAATCACGTGCTGCATCAAAAACATATTTCACTTATACCATAATATTTTGTTTTAATTTTTTTATATAATATTTTCTTACTTATAATATCTTTATAATAAAACCCCCTGTTCAAATTTTCAAAATGCTGATTCTAATACTTAGACGACGGTTAGATGTTAATATTATGTACTTCAAAGAGTCATAGCAGTTTTAGGCATAAATCATTCTAAGAATAAATGTCTCGTCTGTTACATTTATCTATGACACTTATGGTTAACGTCAATAGACGTCAGTGCAATATTTCGGATCGTTTGTCAGGTTCAATTTTCATATAAGTAACATGTCTACCTCTTTTTACTTATAATGTCATTGTCTACTCCGATATGACACTGTTCATCGTGAAACGTCTTAGTTAAATTGAATCGAGCCGCCGCAGGCACATAGTACCTTAATTTTATTTTTTTATTTTCTTCAAATACTCTCATCAAAATGCCATTTAGTATTGTATACTCTTTCAAACTATCAGGATTTTCTTCAATTTTTCTTTTTATTTCAATCACATCTCGATCTTGACATAGTGTACTGAAATAACAAGCTTTTCCTAACCTATCCAATTGGTCATCAATTGAAGGCACTGGATATCTGTCTTTTATAGTTATTCGGTTCAAAGCACGATAATCCACACATAATCTATTGCTTCCATCTTTCTTTCTAACTAAAATAACTGGTGACGCATAAGGTGAAGTGGATTCTCTTATAATGTTATGGCGCAAAAGTTCGGTAACAATCGTTCGTACTATTTCTCGCTCGCTGACCGACATCCGATATGGGTGGTAAACAACGGGTTCTTTGTAGTCCTTATAACCATTTTAGCTGAGTTTATTTCACGGATGTTATTATTAGGCGCTATGAACTTGAGTGTTTCTGTAGCAGTTTTTTCAGGTCGGCTTGAGTGTGACTCGGTACACTACCCAAAGTGTTTCGTATCAAGTCGTCTATAGTATAAACAATCTCACAGTTATTTATTTGGGAACGACGTTGAATTATGGTGCCGCCCAAAGTTGTGATAAACATAATGTCATTGATACTTATTGCGTCTCTACCTAAAATAGCGTCGTATCGGATTTCTTTGTCTTGAACTATATGGAAAGTAGTTTCAAATACTATGTTTTCTAATTAGACGATTACGTTTGTTTTCTCATTTATTGTAATGATCTCATTAAATAGTCCACAATTAAAGAGCATAGAAGACTGCCGATGAAGCCCTAAAGAATGCGCTATAGTTTCTTTCATTAAGGAACATGACTTACAATATGAATGACAGTACAATAGGAATGAGTGTTCCATTAATAATAACAGCTGTTGTACATACCCTGCCATTCCTGTTCACTGTTGTACATACCCTGCCGTTGCTGTTCACGTCCTTCGGTTGCTCTCTGGTTCGACTCTCTGCTTTGTCCAACAGTTCTCGGCCATATGTCCTTTCTTATGACAAAATTTGCACCAATTATCTTGCTTAGAAAAGTTCTTACTTGTGTGAGGTGTTAGGTTTTCTTCCATTGTTATAGCAGGGAGTTGGGTTGGTAATTTATGTAAACTAGTAAGACAATCACGTTGTAGATGTCCCATTCTGTTACACCGATGACATCGTTTTCCAGCTGACATAATCCTCGGTCTCTTTGATGTAGACGGTAAGGACTCTTCTCTATCATACATATGAAAATCAGATGATGAAGCCTTTGGTATGATTGGTAACGGAATGTAGCGGGCTAATTTTTGGAACAATCCAATTACTGTTTCGGCACTGCTTGCGATGGATTTAGCATGAGGGTCTGTGATACCTCCGGTTATTAATTCCAATATTTCACTTTCTTGGAACTGTAGCCTCAATTGTTTTAGAATTCTATGCTTCTTTGCTGCGTAAATAGAAACAGTAGAGTATTGTTCGCTCGTCATGTTCGCGGCAATTTTAAAATCGCGGTACAGATCTCGACACTTCGGAAATGTGGTCTGAAGATCCTCCTTCAATGCAGGCCAAGTTCTCTGTACAGGTGTCCACTCTCTATATAAATCTCGAGCTAGTCCAGCTAAAAATGGCACACATCTGGCAATGGTCTCCACGTCGTCCCAGTTGTGCTTCAATGCTAAAGTGTCTACTTGTGCGCACCATTCACTCGCTTCAATTGCGCCAACATTAGGGTCGAAAGTTGGTAAAGCTATAGCCTTGCTAGTGCTCATTTCCACACTAAGTTCAGGTTCAATCACACTTGGTTCACTTATATGTACACTTGATCCAGTTCCACCACTCTTATCTGGTTCACTTAACACTAATTGTTCACGCAAAACCATTTTTGGTATTTGTCTCTCACTTAACACTGATTGTTTAATTTTTCGCTCACTATTAAATCTTTTCATATTTTCTATTGTTTATTTTTCAGTCTGTGGGGTAGGTATTTGTACAAAAGATATGCGAATCCCACTTCTGATGACAGAAGGGGTCAGTTAGGTCTAGATATTTAGTATGATATTTAGTATCAATTAAACCACGTCTGTACTCTCACACCGTATATTGAGACTAACTTATAATAACACGTTCTCTCTTAGCTACGGTTATGTTTACATTCTACCACTTAACGCTATAAGAATAAGGGTTCGGCTGTCACGCGCGTGAGTTTCGATTGTCCAAACTTTTGCTTTTTAATGGATAATAAGGTCAAATTTTAAGGACCCTTTTTAATAACATATTTGGAACGAGTATCGAGTACCCTCTATCTATTAAGTCACGTGTCAAGTGACTAAACAGTAATATATAAGTATGTAAACATTTTATTTACCTTGATACCATCATCATTGGGAGAGTCTAGCGCATTGATAGCCTCAGTCTCCATGGCCTCAAAGGTATTAATATCGAAGTCGTCAGCGAGAGACGATACAATCTTAGCTTCCACGTGCACTTCTGAATCCCTAGTCTCTGGCGGCTCTGTGAAATATCTCACCTAGAAATAAGAATTATTATTATACTATAAAACTTGTTAGTATAGCAGGTACCTAGTCCAACATATTGGATAAACGACTATAGTACATCACGATACGTGTGCGTAAAGTAGCTTATTATTGCACGGTGTGAAGTTAGCGCACGAGCGGAGCGAGTGCGCTAAACACTGTACAAATAATATAGCTACTTAACGCACGAGTATCGTATACTATTTTATAGCACGAGTGACATAAACCCGCCTATACTCAAACATTTAATTATTTACATGGAAATAAAAGAAAGGAAATGTTTACGAAGCTGTTGATGTACTTAATTGATCACTGTCTGCTTTACCGACATGTCAAACGTCATTCAAAAGTATTATTAATTTGTCTGCTTTACCGACATGTCAAACGTCATTCAAAAGTATTTATTGTTTAAAATGTATTATAAAACTATATATCTCAAAACATTTTTGCATTGATTCCAGAGCATCAATAATTAAATTATAGGCATACATTTACTGAGATCATAATAAGAAACATTTGTAATTAATGATGACTAAAATGCGGGTTTAGGTTACCTAGCAACCTAAAGGGTGTTCCGATATACACTAAATTACACTGCGAGTCCACTGTCCACTTGTCCAGTGCTCTTTGGTGAGAAATTCGTTCCGTTATGGATTTATAGTATACTGACGCAGTATCCTTGATAAATATTATGACGTCATAAACGTTGTCATTATTGTACTCGTAAGCTACTGGTGTTTTCGAGGTAAGATGCTCTCAGTGCTTTGATCACATGATTAAAAGCGTCCAGAAATTTAAAAAAATGCTATTGATTATTATTATTGAATATTGTTTTACAAAGTGGCCGTTTTATTATGCGATTAATTCAATCGCCAAATTATTTTTCTTCTTAAACAGAGCACTTGCATATTTAGGTATTACATAAATTGATGACAGTATACTTTACTGCGTGCCGTTTTACAAAATAACCAGTATAGTTAACTATAGAGATCGGCTTAGTAATATACTAAATTGACGTCACACCTTACAGTGCTCGCAGTGTATATCGGAACACACCCTTAAATATTCGTAACTACCTCCTAAATTTGTTATAAATTTGTCTGCTGTCAGATTCTAAGTGTCAATAGTGTAAGTGTGAACTTGTGCACGGTGTGAAGTTAGCATCATAACCCGTGCTATAATCGACTACTTTACGCACGGAAAAGCGTGGCATAAATGCGGGTTTAGGTCACAGTGTGCTATAAAAGTTATTAAGTCTTTTGCATAAAACATCTACTTCCTACTAAAAGAAATATATTTATTTTACCCCCAAATAAGTGGAGCGACTCAATCTAAAATATTTCTAGTATCAAGACCAACAACTTAACCATCAGAAATCTCTTGCAGACCAATTGTAATTGTAAGCCTTCTTGGCTACTTTATTAACAATTTATTATATTTCAAAATTAAGCATTAGGAAGTTAAGATATAATAAGCATAGCAAGTTTAATATACGATAATAAATTTAATATAAGAGTAATTTACTCACTTTCCCCGTGTTCCAGTCGTTCAACAGTATCCTAGCGGCTGCTTCCTGGTCCGGTATACCGCCCTTCTTGAACCTGCCCATACGAGATGCGAGACTCGCGAAAAACTCCTATAAAACATAAGATAAGGTAACCAATTTAGTAAAAGTTTAATTGGGAAAACCAAGAGTGTTCAAAGGTTAATTCAAAAATGTCGAAACCACCCGATTTCTTGTATGGGGTACTCCCCTTAAATTTTTCCTTTTTTTATTATTTGTTGTACCACAGGCCACTGTAACGCGTATTCTATGAAGATTTCAGATGTCTACCTAGTTCCGTTCAAGAGATACATCCGCGTGACAGACAGACACAAATAAGACTTTACAAACATCTGATATTTTACAACAAAATTACATCTAATAAGACTATGCTTCCCGGGTTGGAACCAAACCCAAAATTGCCCAGCAATGATTTATGGTCTAATCCACGGCTATAAATATAAGTCAAAATCTTAAAAGAGTCTACCATGCTGTTCCATTGAAATGACGGAACGTACGAAACAGATTTGAGAGCAGTTTTCACTAATGTTTTGTGGTAAGTTGTGGTAAGCTTGTTTAATATCAATCAGTCAGCTCATGAATAAAAAAGTCATTTCAGTTTAAAGAATCACGTCTAACGATATTCAAGTGTTGGTACTAAGGGATAGGTTTCCCGAAGCGAAGCGAAGTCGGGTTTACTAGTAAATAATATATTGGTATTACCGTCGGCGTACTAAACTCCGGCACGCAGTACAACTGAACGAGGGTGTGTTTATGTGCCCTCTGGAGTATGGCCGTGGCCGGCGTGACCGGGTCCTTGAGGGCACCGACTCGGATAGCGTTCTTCAATGCTACCGAGGCGTCGCTGTCAGACCCGGAGTGGAACACTATGCCTGGACTATCCAGGATTTTGATCTTTGAATCCAACTGGACTGGCTGCATTTGTCTGCAAGGAAATGTGTCGCAAATTAAAAAGCTTTCCTGGCGAATTTAAAAGGTGGTAATGAACCTTACCATATCATCACATAAAACTGGTTGTTACGTACATTGGCAACCTACAAAAGAATAGACCTGACACTATTGACTTATTGTTACTATGGACATCTAATCTCATACTGAAATCGCGAAAAAAATGTCCCAGTCAGTTATGTCATGTCATGTCGTGCAGTTAACTAGGTAATTTAAACACTAAGATCACTACATCACGGCTTAATTTCGATTACAGTCGTGAACGCGGAATTGTTGCTCTCCTTGCTTTGTTGCTCAATAGGCTCGGACATTTTTAAGCACGGACCCGACGTCCATAGTAATAATAAGTCAATGCCTGACACGGTATAATTCACGTGTCGGCAAAACAAAACATACCATGAGTAGGAAAGATTGATTGAAACTCAACTATAGGAGTCAAATCGAGCCTAGGATGGTTAGTGTGTTAGCAAACAGTGATAGAACGTACGGTACTAATTTCTCCACTCACTTGGTGACGCCCGGCGTGCTGCCAACATTGCAAGCCTTAGAACGGTTGAGACTGTTGATGATCGAGCTCTTGCCCACGTTGGGCAGCCCCACTACACCCACTGTGATGGACGTCTTCATCCCCTTGTTGCGGCAGTAGTTACCCAGCAAGCTCATCAGTAACTCTGCGCCTACGCATGCTGAACCTAGAAAAATATATAATAAAATGTATTGTTAATAATTGTATTAACTATTATTATGGCTTTATGTGAAAACCATTAAATCTGTGGAAGCAAATCTGCTAATTTATAAATTCTTCAGTTGTTATACGGTTGTATTATAATCATTAAAATCATACATACATTTGTATAATAGTCAAATTGATACATGCTTGAAGCATTAATAAATTAGAAGAATTGGGCCAGATAGTGAAATAAATCATGCAATTTTTTAGTTTACTAATCATACAACCTAATAATTAAAGGAGACGTTTTTTAAAAGAAATCCCTGAACTCGTGAAACAATAGTGTTTCACGAGTTCAGGGATTAGCATGAACAAACATAGTGACGTAAGATTTTTATATAATTATGTACCAATTAAGATTTTGAAAATAATTATAGTACTCATTATGTATTTACCTTTCATCTCCTTCTCCTTAACAATATGTTTCATTTTCTTTCTTCCTAAATTGTGCTGTTGATCCTGTGTGGATGCTTTAAAGGGCACAGCTGGTGCTGACCTGCGGAGATACTTGAGCCATGCTGTGAGGTTCGCTCGAGGAACAAGATCGGCTTTATTCAGAACTAATACTAGCTTCTTGCCAGATTCCCGGACTGCCTCCTCTACTTGAACACATCTTGTGCCTGTGAATAGTAAAGATTACAAAGAAGTCTACAAAAACACCATATTTGGCACTGTATACAGTCTTTGGTGAGACAGTATCCAAACAAGTTTTTAAATGTTAATAAACAAATTCCCGATTGAAAGGTTAACTTTATGATTCACCATTTATGCCCACCTATTTAATTATTAGTTAAAAAAAATGAATGGTCTTTATCTATCTTCCGTACCTAATGGATCTCTTGCATCAACTATCTCCAGTATGACTTCAGCTTCCGATATCACTTTCTTGAATTCCCTATAGTAAGTCTTGAGAGAGTTCTCTTTTTTCCTATCTTTACCAAATTCCACATCATCACTCTCATTTTCGTTTCCTTTGAACGCATCATGGACCTTGCCTCTTGCTTCTGCATTTGCCACCTGAAAAAATATTTGTAATAAATGAATGAGGCTGCACACTCACAGCTCTTAGCTAGGATTTCTGGTGTTCTGGGTGCTGTGGACAGCTCACAAAGACAAGTGCAATGACTGGGCTATAATTACAATACAACAGGATAAAAATGTATTGCTTTTGTAAGCTGCTATAAATGCATGAATTACTTTAAAAAGTTGTGATTATTGCATTAATAATTTGAGATACTGGAACTGATGTCTACTATAATATCAGTTCATAAATATTGTTATAACGTAATTAAATGGGAGCCTACCAAAGTATCAATGCCAAGTGGATTATTTTTCTTTTCCTCCAACCTTTTCTGCTTCTCCAGTTTTGCTAGTTCTTTTCTCTTCTGCTTTTCTTCTTCTTTATGTTTCTTCACAGCCTCTACCTCTTTAAGGATTTCTTCTTTAAAAGGACAGATATTCGGTATCTGGATAGGCTTTGTTTTCTTCGATTTTGGTTTCTTCTTAGCTTCCTTTTTAACCTTTCTGTTGTGTTCTCGGACCTTCTTCTCTATTTTATAACGGAGGCGGGCTGGCTGCCTTTTGGATGGTTTCTCTGAAGAAAAAGATATCGATTATATAGTGACTTATTGTACAGTTTATAATAAAAAAATAAACAAGAGTACAAACCAATCGGCGGTATATAACAACATCAAGCATAATAATTTGGCCTTTATTGTAATAAACATAATTATTAATCACACCGTTGTAACATAAGATTTGAATTATCGTTAATCTTTGACTTGTACCTTTCGCTATTTCTGTGGTCAAATATACCTACTTAGTTAGAATACGGAGATCAAAAATTCAAACCTAACCTCAAACAAAGCCAGGATATTTAAATGTGGCAAAAGAAGAATAAAAAGAGAAAAGTAATACCAATAATTGTAATTACTATAAAATTTTATATGTTGTTACTTAAAGACCCTCAGTAAACAAACTAGAACCATTAAATACATGCAAGTTGTTACTTACTTAGTTTGAATTTAGCCATTTTGGTGTGGAAATCGCTTCAACGAAATGAAAATAAAATTACCAGGATGTATATATTCCTCTTATTCAATGCTTTACTACAACTAAATAAAGCACACTTGAAAATTAGAACAATAAATTAAAGATTTCTAGTCACCATGCCGTGCCGCACTGTTTTATTTTGGACCTTTTTTTGGTGATAGATTAATAGAATTTGACATGACAATGTCATTTTGACATTGACAGACACGTGCTTTCTTAACCATAGTGTATGTAAAAATTAGTATTAATCTTCCTATTACTGATGTCACATTATTTAATCTGTAGCTGCCTGCCGAAAAGCTATCATTAAACCAACTAAACCTCCTATTTATACTTAGGCTTACGTACCTTCTCAAAACCAAGGTAGCATTGCGGTAAGGTAAATACTAATTAGGTACGTTTACTGCAGCAGGGACGGATTAGCAAGGTGTCGTTTGCAGTGCTTTGACGAGGGATCCCTCGAGCAGGTATTCCTCATGTTGGGTGGCTTGCTTGAGAGTCACCGACGTGGATTGGTCCAGGCAGTTTTTTAGGCATAGCGTGCATTTTTCAGAACACGCATATTTCTTTAATAGATGTCAAGAGGGGGTGTAAAGTGAAATCGTAGTTTGTGGGGTTTCCACGATGGCGGCCGCGGGACAAGAGTTGCGATCCTTTGCCGCGGCCGCCATCGTGCCATCGTGTAGACACTGTAGAGAATTTAATTTGCAATGAAAGATAGATGTTATTACAAATTTTAAGTGAGGCCTATAGTTTGCCAGATCGCCCATAAAAACCATCTGCACCCTTGTTTCTACGATTGGCGGCAAAGGGTTGCGACCGCACAAACTTTAATTTAACATAACACTAACCACCTCTTTACTTCTAAAAACTAAAATTGCGTGTTTTCTTTAAAATGACCAGAAAAAAGTTCTAGAGAAAACAACCAAAAGATTTCATCAATGTTATCATGGTTATCATCAAAGTCTACAATAAAGTCCGCGATGGCTTATGTCTTTCATGGAAAGCTTATTCCCATTCTAAGTTTTAAAAATATGGTCACGTACAATGCGGTAATTGGAAAGCTATTTAGTCTTTAGAGGGATACAGTATTAATCCCTATGACTTAAACATGTTAGTTTTGATACGGGTACTTATTACGATAGTTACGTATTTTGTACGTCGATATTTAGACCCAGTTGCATGGATCGTGATCACGACTGCTGAACTCTTATTTATTTATTCAACCAAAGAACAGAGCAAAAAAGTATTCTATACTGTAGACAAACATGGAACACCTACATAACTCATTGTCGTTTTCCGTCATGGTCATAGGTAAACAAAACACGTCGCGTTTCATTCATCGTGTACCAAAGCCTCGTTGAATGGACGGGCTATCGGCTTGTCACCGGCTGCCTCGCCATATGACTCGCTTTGTTCGTTGGCAGCAGCTGCATTCGGATCGGGAACGACCGCTTTGGTACCTGAACAGGTAACAGAAGCAACAGGTCATTTCTCCAGACGAGGGGAGCGCCGGCACTGGCTCGAGCCGGCCGACGCGGTCGCGTTTCCTCGCTCGCTCGTTCGTTACGCCGAGCCGAGTATGTCGGTTACTTACTTCGGCTTGCTAGTTGTGATCCGTGTTTCGTAGCGATTGCACGTCGCTCCGCCGCGGCGTTTACACCGAGACTTTCACGCGAGTGATTGAATTGCGCTGCTGAGTTATGTGCGCGAACGCACGCTTCAATAATCTTCCGTGCGGACGCTACTTGTGACAGAACAAATGTCTCCTAGTCTAGAAGGGATCATGTTCAACAGGAACGCAAACCTGTCAGCGCGTCGGCCGTTGCTTGCGGAACCGCAAAAGCCTGTAGTAGTCCCACCACGGGCGCCGCCTCGAGATTTAAGTTCGCAACGTCCTCTGCCCGCTCCCAGAAATTTACCGACGGATTGTTCTTACGAATATCGCGCTGACTATTGGAAACCATCGAACGTCGAACTCGAAAGAAGACTCCAAGAAACTCGGGCTCGCGAGAAGATAGGATACTTTCATGATAAAGTCACTCCTCCGGAGCTCAACTTGGATCGAAGGGAAGCAGAGCTGGTATTCAGATTCGATCCTCACGCATCAGCCGAGTATCTGTCGAGTCAGTACCGAGCGCCTACTGTGCAGTATGCCAAACCGCCGACACCAGCGAACGGGGTAACGAATCGTCTACCAGATAGAGACGGTCCCTTTGTGTTTGGAGTGCACAGTCCCAGCCAGTTTCCCATATCGCGGCGGGATGACGACGACTACGATTATTCCGAAGTGGCCGAGGAGAACGGCCATACTGTGATACGAGACGATGTGTCGGAAGACCTTAATTGCTGTGATAAAGTGAACGATTGGGCAGTCCGTGACAAAAAGAGCCGGAGGACTTTAAATCGAATGTTTCAAATAAAAGACAGACGGAAAGTGAAAGGTGGGAAAAAAGAGAAGATAAAGTGTGTGTTGGTTGGTGATGGGGCAGTGGGGAAAAGTTCTTTAATAGCAGCATATGCACAAGACACGTTTAGAGAAGAGTATCAGCCTACTGCATACGACACATTCAATGGTAAGATTCAGCTAAATAACTTTTAACCTTATACGACTTTGTTTGTCTTCTATTTGCACTACATTTCCGTACTACGTTATGTAAAATTAGGTAGGTAGGTACCTACTCTGTTTACTACCTAATATTTTACATTCTATCACGCAGTATTTAGTTATTTCTTGCTGCACATACCTAGTAAAGTTTTCTGAAAGACTCGCTATTCATCAATAAGGTCGGGTTTTATATTGTATAACTAAGATGCAATTGTTATTGTTCTTTTATGATGTACAATAAAGAGTTAGGCAACTAAAGTAATTTATATTTGAATTAGGTTGGTAGGTACGTAATCGGCACTTGCTTTTCTGTCATTGATGTTTATATTACGGCATTGTTTCGATGCGTAGACTGAGAGAAAATCCTATTATTCTGATGACACCGTAGCCAAAGTCGATTGGTAGTGACCCTACAAATGCAAAGGGTCCCATGTTCGATTCCCAAACGGGCCAGACATTTATGTGACAGATAAATGGTTGTTCTCGGATAGTGAGTGTTTGCAGTGTCTTATTTGTTTTGTTCATGCCACCCGCGACACAGGGAATCCTACTGCGGGATGAGTGTGTAAGCGTTTCTTTTTATATTCTTATTTATCAATGACATCATAGAATAATAAAATAGTATCAAAATTACTTTTCATTTAAAATAAACATTGAACAAAACAAAGACGTTACTAATTACGATACCGAAACGATTTATCGCGAATGTCCCTGATTTAACGTGATAAAAAATATTTGGAGATTACTTATTGTTGGTTCGATAAAAATCATTAGTAATGACTACGACAAATTTATCTACTGGCGCCATAGTGATATTGGGTTTAATAATTTATTTTTATAATTATTCCAATACCTTAGGTTTGGCTTCAAGCATTCACAATAAGAACTCATTTCATCGAACGAATCCCCATTAGTTGAAAAGGCCTAGTGTTCTCATCACGCAATTCTGGTGCGGAATAGTCGAAGATTTTATGGTTTTAGAGACTTTTATACAACCTGTAGGCCGATATCATGTATATTCTCTATCAAAGGGTAACAAGCAAGACGTTTTGTTTGTTTTGTTTTTGGTTTTGTTTTGTTGTTTTACGTGCTCTTCAAATCAGGGAGGCCCACTAGCCCACGAGATATCTTGCCACTAGAGGCCACCCATCCAACTGCTGATTGCGCCCGACGTCAATCTGATGATTACATACCTGCTTAAAATCACAGTACCAAAAATCGAATCGAAATAACTCCTATACACTCAGAATAATAACGTTGCATTGAGAAATAAAAATTTTAATAGCTAATAAAACTTTAATAGAAATATCTAATTCAAAATATCTACTCTACGTTGAATGAACTGCAGTGGACGCCGTGGTACTTTTAATAGAAGTGTCTTGCTCGTTGACTACCCATGATAAAAAAAATACTTTACTTTTATCCAAATTAGAACTTAAAGCACAAGCTACGAGTATCTCACGGAAGAAGTCAATGACACCCAGACACGTATCTAGTGTTATCTACAAAAGAAACTTGTTTAATATACGTGACAATAACTCCAGTCGTTTTCTTATTTTAAATTCTTGCGTTGCTTTCTCATTTCCATTTATCTCGGAGAAGCTAACGTGTAATTATTATAATGACATTTAAATAGTATCACCAGTCAGCATCACGCTTTTAATTATTGCCACAGACCCCCACGACCACCCATAGTTTTTTTTTTATAAGTATGCCTTCTTTGAAGTATTAATCTGTTCAAACAGAAATAAATGTATCTCGAAATATTTATAGGGATAACAATAAATTTATTTTGTAAGTCGCCATTCGTCGTTGAGCGTTAAGATATTATTCAGAAGTCCGTCACCAACCTGATAACGTATCAGCAATGAAACTGCATTCTGAAGTACACGGTTTTGTAGTTTTCCGCCATGTTTATTATTCATTTACACAATACTTAAATAAACGTTGCATGGCGTTTATTTTATACCTACGTTGTAAAACTGAATAACTATAACGTTTTATAGTTGACCTTTATCAAAATGTTATTGTAAGATCGTAAAACAATTACTTATTAAATTCCAAGCACGTATACGATACCATAGAATAATATTTACTTTTCTGAAAACAAAAAATGGATTGGTTGAAACTTGTAACATTCCTGAGCGTAACTAACGACTGATCAGGTCAAAGCACCTATTTAATATGGATCTTCTGTCCCTGAGACCAATTAATGTATACTTTCTGAGATATGAATACAAATAAGTCTCTTCCGATACGTGTTTGAGTGAACTGTCTCAGTGAGAAAAGGTTCTGTTGAAGTATCAACTATGTATGTAGGTGTGTAAGGATCAACAAATACAAGTATACATACATATAGTTTTTCTTTTATCTATACCTATATTATGATCTTCCCTGTTTCCTACTCAACCAAATGTAAATAATACATAATCATTACCTTTAAAATTAAATTAAAAAAATCTCTTTTATAGTCTGGTGCACTCTTCTGGCCATTCGTTCGCAGTTTTTGCATTTAGCCATGAATAAAGGAATGCTTTGTTTGCAACGTTAGCAGAACCCGTATTGGACCAATCCTTTTAACGATCTCTATTTAAAAACCGCAGACAGGTAGTTAGTGTAAGTTACAAGTGGCGCCATACAACAGTTAAAACGAGCCCATCGCTAAGAAATTTAGTTCGCACGATGCCTTCTATTTAGGCTTACCAACAGTCCGGATTTTTAATGTCCAGGCTTTTGCTTTTCTGTCCCGCTTTGGTCCGGGTTTTTATATACATACATATCTGGATATGAAAAAATACTAGAGTAAGTAGAGGAAATACCTCTACTTACAATAGTGTATTGAACTATAAGTAAAAATGTAACTAGCGTCATCTGAAAACATATATTTTTTTTTGTTTTTATGTTTTACCAGCTTTTGTATTTGAATTGTCCAGACCTTTTTTAAGATAGTCTGTTTAAAATTGTCTGTTGTTTCATACTTTAAGATGGTAAACCTATTTCTATTGCCTCTACGAACTACGAAGTGCTGAAAAACTGTACTCAGTAATTTTATGAGGGGTTCAAGTGTGGATTAAGGCTTAGAATAATTGTATTACACTATAGAAACGAAGTCCGCGCGGCTGTTTTGAAGCACCTTATTTGGAGCCAGAAATGGCTCCAAACACCGGGCAGCTCATGTCAACGCACGCCAAACGTGTCTCGCGAAAAAAAAATATTATGACGATTTGTCCAGTTAAATTGTTTCACAAAATATCTGAAAAGCTTATTCTGAAAAGTTTATGTATTATTGCTAAAAACATATCGACGGTTGAAAGGCAAAATTAACCAAACGACAAAAAACCGGAAAATGAGTTATATATACCATTCGAATCGCCAAATTTTTCTGCGTCGTTTGGTCTAGGTCTCATAGTTCTACGATGAAATTTGTTGTCGCTTAGTTATGTCGAAATTCAAGAAAAATCTACATTTTGTGCTCACTAAACGACGAAAAAAACGCCCTTCTATGAATATCCAGCGGTTAGAAATTTTTCACAATTCGGAATATGAACTTAGTCAGATTTAACTGATAATTATTTTTTATTCATTTGTATTTACCTATTTTTACTTGTTATGAAATTTTTATTTGTAGCTAATTAGTAGATTTTACCTACTCGGTGAAATTGTAAATTATGTGGTTATGAATTTTATGTTGTTATGATATTTCGTGAAAATGTCATTTCTATAAATTTACCTGAAATAAATTGGAAGAATATTTGAACTTAGATATTCTTGCTTGTAAACATAACTCTTTTTTTTCAATGATAGATATTTTTACCTGACAACACTTAAGGTCATTGATTGTCGGCTAGATAGTTTTACTCGTATCACTGAATTATGTCGTATGGCGCTAAGATAAATTTACCCGTACGTAAATGTAATTTTGTTGTCGTTTAGGAACTGCATAACTTTTAAAAAGTCGTGTAGATATTGCGCGGCACTTGACGTTACGCGTTCATCCGGGCCATCATTCCGGAGCTTAGGTAGCTTAGGAAAGACGTTGTCCGAATTTTGGCGCGTAGTAACACCGACGATGAACTTATTCAATCAAATTACGTAAAGTAAAATACATTATTTTAGATTTTTAAACGCTTTTTAAAACATTATTTTATTTGAGGTCTTTATATTGCATATTGTATGAATATAATGAAGCAAATACTTACCTATCTAATGATTTGAAGCAATATTATTAACCATTTTTGTTCTTATGTAGTTAAAATTGAGTCGCGAGGGAAGCGGCGCAGTTCATCGATTGTGGAGATGGCCCTTAAGAATGCCTGCATTTCAAGAAATGCCCGCAGTGTCGCAGGCGATTAAGTTTCGATGTAAACAATAGTATGTGTACAATAAAGACTGAAAGTTGGAAGCCTGTTTTAGTTCTTTTCGACACGAAGACGTTGTTTTTGATTATTTTATTTTTAATAATAGCAAGTATGAGAGAGGTCTTGAATAAATGTGGAGAAAATGAACGGGTCGTGATGTTAGGAGACTTTAATGGGTGGGTTGGAGTAAAGCGTGATGGGTATGAAGGAGCTCTGGGTACGTTTGGGGACGAGAGCGTGAATGACAATGGGAGAAGCCTGCTTGAAGTATGCTTGGAATGGAATCTTTGCGTGGCCAACACAATGTTTGACCACAAAATGATCCATTTGTATACAAGAGATGAGGGTGAGTCTATTAGTGTGGCTGATTTTCTAATTATGGATGATAGACTGAGGAAGAAGGTGCTAGACACTCGGGCATACCACGGTGTAGGCCTCGACTTAGACCACTTTCTGGTCATTGCCTGAATGGGTGGCCTCATTAAACGGTGGCGACACCGAGGGGCCGAGCCTACGAGTGTTTTGGACAGAGTAAAAGTGGAAAATCTACAAGAAAAATAAACGAAAGACAAGTATGTAGAGAAACTGAAACAAAGTTTTAAAAGCATTGAAGAGATAGGTGTGATTGAAGATTTGTGCGGAGGTATGCGGGGTAGCTAAAAGAAGGAAAGGAAGAAAGAACTATTTTGTGTGGATGGATAAAGATGTACATAGGGCTGTGCAAGAAAAGAAGAAATCGTGGTTGGATTGGTTAGCAACAAAAGCTAACCAAAAAGTTCAAAAGGCAACGGATGACGAGATAAAGGAAGCAAGAACGAAGTATAAAAGATTGAAATGAGCAGCGAAAGAAGTTGTGTCTAGAAAGAAAGAAGAACGAAAGAATGATTTTGAAAGGAGGCTGACTGAAGATTTACAATCAGGACTCAAGATGGGAGCATTATAAAAGGAGAAGAATGTGAGTTAAAGGGATGGAAAGAGTATTTAAAGTTTGTTTGAAAGAGAGGAAATGTAGGTGCAAAGTCCGGCACCTTCCATGGAAACTAATATAAATGTTGATGAAAGTGAGATAAGAATGGATGAAATAGTGAAAGCGTTGAAAAGTATGGGATGCACAAGCGGGATTTAGAAGGGGAATGGGATGTACGGATCAGTTATTTTCCTTGCGGTGTATAGCCGAAAAGTGTTTGGCTAAAAACAAGAAGTTCTGTTGCGCGTTCGTGGATCTAGAAAAGGCCTATGATACAGTGATGAGGAAAGAATTGTGGTCAACATTGTCCGTGAACAGTGTGGGCAGTGTCCTCATACGAGCATTGCAATCTCTTTATAGGGATTCTAGTGCTTCTGTAAGGATAAACGGGGCATACACTGAATGGTTTGATATCGAAAAAGGTGTTAGACAGGGATTTGTAGCGTCATCGTGGCTGTTTAATCTGTTCATGAACAATTGCTTGACAGATTTAAAAGAGAATGAAAGTGAGTTGAGAATGAATGAGTTACTCGTCAAATGTTTTCTCTATGCTGACGATAAAGTATTACTTGCGTCTTCAGCCGAGGAGTTGCAGGAGGTGGTAACTGCTATGAGCTTTTGTTAGAAAGGGAATGAAGATGAATGTTAAGAAGACGAAAGTGATGGTGTTTGAAAGAGATGAGGCAGTGACAAACTGCAATATCGTTATTGGAGATGAACAAATTGAACAGGTGAATGAGTTTGTGTATCTGGGTTCAAAGTTTACAAGAGATGGAAAGTGTGAGAGTGATATTGAAAGAAGAGTGAATGCAGGAAACATGGTGAATGGACCTTAGCACTCCTTTATGAACAGTCGGAAGGTGTCTAACAAGGCTCGTTTGGCTGTGCATGAGGGGGTGTTGGTTCCAACACTCATGTACGGCATTGAAAGTTGGGAAAGTTGGATTGACGAAAACACTTTTTTCGTGAGGCGAGTGTCAATGAAAGTGTTGGAAGGGGTAGACCTAGGCGGACGTTTCAAGACCAAGCCAGGGACGTCTTGAAGAAAGGCCAGGTCAAGAGTACCCTAAACCGCAGAGCATGTATAAAGGGAATAATGAAAGTAGACGAAGCGAAACAAGGATCGTAGGAAGTAAGGATCGTAGCAAGTGGAAAGAAGTGGTCTCTGCCGATGCGTAGTTTTGGCTACAGACTGAAATATAGGGACACACACCTCCAATTTTATATATGTATATAATAGATAAACGATTGATTTCATTTCTTTCCGTCTAAATTATTATTATTAATTATACTATTCTCGGTAAATGTTGGTTACGAAGGCAGGTTTATGTTAATTTTACTAGCTTAGATACTTTTTCCACAATTACAAAAAATATATAATAAAGGTAAGTTAAATTTACTTGATTTACTTGAAACTAACATAACTCATTATGTCATTCTTCCTGTAATGAAATGATAAACTAAGTAAATTTACCTATTTCTACTTGAAACTGCACACGTTACATGGAGGATATAGATAATTTTACCTGTTTGTGAAATTAGGTATTTTTTTCCTAACCGACACAAACAGATGTTTCTAATGGTTCCAGGTGTTTTATTTTAATCTGTTTGAATAGGCCCTAAAAATATATTTCTAATGGTGTTGACAGAATTTTGATCAAACAATGTGGTGAATTTTTATGATTTTTTTTCTAAAATTTTCAACTTTAAATCACTCTCCTGTAAAGTTTACTAAATGTCGTTTGGTTAATTTTGCCTTTCAACCGTCGATATGATTATCCGCAGCCAAATCATTCCCCGCTTTCGAGAAAGTTTCGGTTTAGTGCTTCACTTTAGACAGAGCGTTTGTATGAAGACTGTCTTTCCATAATGTTATTATTCAATATTAAGGATTCTTATCATTTCGGAAAGTACACAGGATACTTTTTCGTCATGTAAGTTACAAAGATTCACAAGAACATCAAAATTTGTCTGGTCGCATCCGTGTGACGCGTTGTACCTTATAATAAACAATATAATTATTTATCGGCCCGCCCAGATACTATTAAGTGCTCACTTTGTAGTACCTATTTATGGCTTATTTTAAACCAACAAAAGTCAAGTAAAAGTTGACTGAACTTTACGTACAACAAATATGCGTAAACAAACAAGCGGCGGAGTCAATAATCGCCAGGAAGCTTTTCTTTTGCGGTATTATGAAGAAAATCTTCGCTCGAATCGTCAAAACACAATAGCTTCATAAACACAAGTAATAACCGTCAGTTAAGTTCGACTATTTCCTTGAAACTTGGTCGAGTAGACGCCATATTGGCATGGCAATGTGAAAGCCCGAGACAATGTGCTTTCGTCTTTGCATTTGCATGCAAATAACACAGCGAATCATCCTTCCTGCGCATGTATGAAAAGAATATGGCAATTGCTTTACAATCTTTCAATTCACGGCTGCGCTTCAAATGGTTATTCTTTGTAAGGCGGATACGTGACATTGCGACGATGTTCTTGAAATAAACTCATTGCAGAACCCCATCGCACTCGCATTAGTATTACATACGTCCTTCTAGGTCTATTTTACGTTGGCAACTGACGTATTCGTTATACATAAAGCGTTTCCGTAATAAATTGTCGATGCGACAGTTTTAATGATCTTCCGTTGGACACTTCAGAGGAATGAACCGTGTAGCCCTTTCGCGGTATTCATTGACTGATGTCGTAAGTCTGATACATGCAGTTTATTTGGGATCTTATCCTAATTTAATTTGTTTATTGGAATAATAAATAAGTAATTGAATATTGCTTGTATCATTTAAGTAATTGGTAATTGGTTACATAAATATGATAGTAATAGTGATGTGATAGTGATGAGTAAGTGATTCCAGAAACATGATTTTGATTTTAGTTGTGAAAATTAATAACAAAATTGATAAAAGGGTTATGGCCAAGTTGTTTGAATTTAGGCCTCCTCCGCGGGTATCCGAGAACAGTTTCTGAACAAACTTCTAATTTATTTATAGTTAGGAGAACGTGCACATAGCATTTTAAAACAAATTCGTTTAACACAAAAACATAATATTGTCGAGTTATTATAAACTAACTTCAAAAAGATGTATGTATTCGTTGCGCATAGAAAATATATTTTTATGTTCCAAAATTCAGAAAACCGTTCGCATTAATAAACTTTTATCATTATATTTTTTCTTTGAGAGCAAGAGAAATTCAACACCGTAGCAAATAAAAAATGCTTATTAAAAATGCTTTTAAAATTATGGTGTAAAAGAAAACAATGTAAAAGGTAATCAGTAGTTGCTTCGAAAGAGACATAAAAATTATACTAGAACTAGACTTTGTTTTTACCTAAATCTTAATAAATTGTAGCCCATATGTTATTCTGATGTACCTACTTATAAGCTATATTACTATAAACTTACAACTAAATCTGTTCAGTAGTTTTTGCGTTAAAGAGAAGAAACACATATACAATATTCACAAACTTTCGCATTTATAATATGAGTAAGATAAATAACATTATGCAGCAAAGCAGGTATTGGGTACCTACCACTGAACGTTTGTAATGTAACCGAAAACTGTGTTGCAACGATCCGGTTGATAACGGTTCACTAAACTGACAAGATTCAAATCTCTCATCATTACGTGTACAATTAATCCAATCACGTACTAATTAACACAGATTGAAGTTGATTTAAAATTGAGTGATCGTAAAAATACTACAGTTAATTTTTTACTCGTTCTATAAATTTTTTGGTTGAGATTTATTTTGCACTAGTGGTGTACCGGATAAAAATAATCGATATCAAGAATCGATTTTTCTCAACATATTAAATTTTCAATGTTAATTTATGTATGTTACACATGTATTGTGAGTAACTGCATATTCGCTGCTTCTAGCTTAAACCTACTAAGTACTAGAATATGTGTATATATTGTGTATACCCATATGTATGTGTGTATGTGTGTATATATGCGTGAATTGAAGCTAGGTTATTTACACATCTGAGAGACATTCATCATGGCAGACCATACTATTACGGTCTCATCGGAAAGATTGCCAAAGTAGACCAGCTTGGCGACTGGCTCAAACTCATTTACATCATTAGACTTTTCACTTAGATTTTATTGTCCGTTTTAATATTCGTTTATCAGACGACATGTCGCCGTTATATAATTCGTCTGTTTAGGATGTCCTGTTTGTGTACTAATACGAATAGCCGAGAACAACGAATACTATCGTTTTGTCCGTGTTTATCTTAGCGTAAATTTATTTAGAAATTTTCTTACTAATCCACGCAAGTGGCCTATATTTGGAACACATAAATATATGTTTATTAGCTTCGATTTAATATTACTGTTAAGTCTTTGAGGGACAGCTCAAAGACTTCGAGATATTTCGTTATCCGGGAGACAATAGGGAGGGACTACCCTATTTCTACCTGTTCTTAAATAGGTATTTTAGCATTGACTCAATTACTCTAAGACAATGAATTCATAAAACAATATAACAGCGCAATAGCTGCTTGCAAATGCAACTCATCAATCAGTTTCAACGTCCATAGATAAAAAAACTCGTGATTTTATGTGTAATATTCAGCTTTATCAGAAAGTCTAATTATTACCTATTTCTTGTATAATACAATCAAGTTTTAGAGATACAAGCGTACAGGCGACATTTTGGTCTCCGAATGCGATAGTAATTGTGTTCATTCCAATTTTTAATCGGCCAGCTGTATCTCGGCAGCTGCGTCAACTCTTTGTGCCTCTGCGTTCTACGAAAAATAAAAAAGTAAGCCTCCGAGCGATTACCTTTTAGAAAAGGTGCCCGGTGCCTTCGGGATCTACCTATCTGGTTTTTTGTGGACTCCGTCAGCGTCCATTATGAACGGTGCGTTTGATTCGAAACAACTGACGAAGTTCGATATAAAAAACGGCCAAGAGCGAGTCGGATGTGCGCACCAAGGTTCCATACAATCGCAGTCACATTAAAAATGGTACAACGCCATCCAGTTTTACGATTAATAAAGTTCTATTATTGCATTTTCAAGCGCAAATACGACTCAAACTTAGCTGACTTTTAGAATTTTGATGTCTACTGCAATTTACATCCAGTATCGCGATTTGATGTTTTGCCATTTTACAATAGATCTTATTTAAAATAACGGTAGAGTTGTTTCTAACACATTAAAGGTAATGGCCCCAATATTCATCCCAAAATTCCAATGATTGAAAAATATCGCACCTTTAGAATTAAAGTGACATAACTAAAAATTTTAATTTTTAGTTGCCTATTCAATTCTATAGGTGCGATATGTTTTAGCGGAAGAATAGTCGCTCTGGTTCGTAAGCTAAACAATAGCTTAACGATAGTCCTTTCTATACAGAACCCTAATAAAAGTAAATCAGATACCAAAGTACGGTACAGACGAGGAATGAGGAATGTTAATTGCAATGTACCGACGTCGTTACCAGACAATTCTTAATATTTTACTGATTACAAATTAATGTACTGCCTATGCGTGACTAATGTAAAGTCTGACTAATACAAACCATTGAAACAAGTGTTGTAACTTGTTTGATTGTATCGAAGTTAAATCTGGGTGGCAATCAAACAGGTTGATCAAAAATAAATTCCGAATCAAATTTGATTCCTGGTTTTTTTGGAGCTTTCAACTTGTACCGCTTGTAGCTTTATTGAATGAATGTAAAATGATCGCACTTATAATATTTGGCCTGGAAAAGAAAACGCAAAACAAATCCTAACTTCTGCAAAGTAAGAAATCAACCGACTAAATGAATTTCTTACGATTCATACAGCCGCCACGTATGACCGGATGTTTGGTGACCTCTGTCAAAAGCAACGGGCAACATAAATTTTGCGCATTTTGACATTAGCTGTCAAATTACTCAACGGATTAAAAAACGGACTCTAGTTAAATAACAGAATACCTACCTATAACCCAATAATTTGATGGTAAGTACGAAATAATGTTTAATTGCTCATAAAAACAGTGACCCACATTTGCGGCATAACTACATTTGTTCACGGCAAATGGTCGGCAATCACAAGAAACACTGTGAGTTCTTAATTACCAGAAAAAGAAATAGACATGGCTCCATTCTTTCTGTTCTAATAACGATTACATGACACCACATTTAAAGTTTGCATACTGCACTACTGTTCTGTTTAAATAAACGTAAAGCTACAATTTCGCTTGAACAAAATAAGATGTGTACGTGTGTACCATCAATGGACACTTATGTGTATACGTTTTGAGATAAAATAACATTGCAATTAAGATTGCAATATATTTAGTTTATAATTATTATATATAATGCACCTCTTCATTGTCGATAACTTGAGCAAGTACCCTACATTTTAAATACAAAATAAATATAGCTAGGCTAGGATGACTAAACTGAGTCCGAGAATTCAACGTTGAATTGAATCGTATTGCTGTGTTGATAAATCCTACTATTGTATACCCGCATGTCGTGTAGGGTACTCTTGGTGTTGATAACTACTGCACATGTTATGACATCTTCAAAAATGTATTGTGATTTGTTACAGTTCACAAAAATCTACATTCTTGTTGATGTATATTACAAACTAGAAGTAAATTTGTTTGGAATAGCTATATATGTATTACATTCCTACTGCCTACTTTCACACTTAACTTATAAACGCAAGTAAGGCTGAGTAAGGCTGTTTATGCTATAAGGAAAATAAGACAATTTACTGACGTTGACACAGCAAGGCTCGTTTATTTTGCCTACTTTCATAGCATTATGTCCTATGGTATTTTACTTTGGGGTAAATCGGCAGATATCGATACAATTTTTGTGTTACAGAAGAGAGCTATTAGGACAGTTTATAAATTAAAAACACGCGAATCACTGCGTGGCAAATTTAAAGAAATAGATGTACTAACAGTAGCTTCACAATACATTTATAGCAATTTGATGTTTATTCGGAAAAATATGAGTTTATACAAACAAAAATGCGATGTTACCAATCGGCAAACTAGACATATGCACCAATTAGTTACCTCCTCATATCGCCTGCGTAAGGTTCAGCGATCTTTTGTGGGGCTCGGTGTACGCTTTTATAATAAATTGCCCAAGTCAATCATTGACCTCCCCTTACAAATATTTAAGAAACGTGTTAAAACACGGCTTATAGAGAAAAGTTATTATACTATTGATGAGTATATTAATGACAAGGATGCTTGGTAATAGACATCCGCAACCAGTTCCGCTCAAGTTAGTATTTAGGTATAAAATGGTAGTACCTAGCAAAAATATTGTAATTCGTTTTTTAAGCACTATTTTTAAAAGATGTGCCGAGGAGTTTTCTTTCGCCGTTTCTTTTTCTCCTCCAAGATTTTAAAATTTAAAGGCACCTTAGCGAAACGGTGGTAAATGGTAAATGTAAAAAATGACGTTCACAAGTGTATGCAAAATACCTACGTGAAATAAATGATTTGAGTTTGAGTTTGAGTTTGAACGCATGTAATTATTTCGCGAATTTAAATTCGGAGAAAGTGCGATTCGATTTGCCAAACTGTTTAATGTTAGGTAATACGTGATTTACAATCGAAATTGAAAATATGTAGTAAATTGTATTTTTTTGTTGGCAGTTTTGACAGGTTACCAACTGTTAATTATTTTCTTGGGACCTAATTTCTAGTTTCTACAAGCATGGCTGAGTATTCAGTATTTAACGAATCTGTATGTTTTAAATCAACGGGAAATATTTCAAATATATATTCCATAATTCTCACGGACTGTTAGAATATTTAAATAATTCAAGTGTTCTATTGCATTGCGTAATAAAAACCATGCGGGCTCGTCGGACCGGGTTGCCATACCGCCTTGCACCGGCCCGACCGTTATCTTAACATTATAATCAGTACTATAAATTGTTACCGAAGTAAGGTATGTGTGAACACCGTGATGCGTTTGTAACTATAAATCATGTAATTTAATTATAGGTAATAAATAAAAACTAGAATGTGAATTCATGAATATTGATTATAGCATTAAATGTATTGTAAAAATCGATTTTATTTATGTTAAGAGATGTTTACGAAGTATTTTAGTATTAGCTTGAAGAGAAGATGTTATTTTTAATTATTCTAAAATTTGTCCTGTCATTTGCGCGTCCTTTCCGTTTCATCGACTTCCAAATCACGATACAAAAGAAGTTTTCACTTCAATATTACAACGATCTTTCTTTACAAGTAAGTTACCTCTTCGTAATGTAAGCATCAAACCACAGCGAGTCTCGCGGCTCGCAGCTGGAAGGGCGGACGATTTGAGGACAAACCAGTTCTGAAACACGTGGTCCGGTGTCGATGAGATCGAATCGTGACTCCCCAGTTATTGCTCTGTGGATTGCCATCATTTATTTATAGTTTAATTTCATATAATTGTCCTGTTACAATAATATATGTTTGACGTTATTCATTTTTGTTATTAACGTTTTATCTTCCCTTTATATATTTATTGCCTTTGCGGAATTATGTTATCCTAGTTGTAAGGGCACAAGTAAAGTAACCTATTTATTTAAAACTCATAAAAATGTAATAAGGTAACAGAATGTAATTAATTGTAAAGGTTTTTTTTTTCATTTACTCAGAAAATCGTAATTAAGGTCGGATTTTATTATTATTATTAAACAATTAATATAATTAAATGTTTATTAACTTACCTACTTAAAAGGTATCTTTATGAATCATAGTAAAGTAAAGAATATCTCATATTGAATCACGTTTAAATCAAATACAAATAGGTACATAATACATAATATTCGTATTGACTCAATGTGAGTCAATACGAAAATTCAGAGGAAGGAAATGTGGCCGTTTTAGTGGGTGTTTATCAAAACGCATTTAAAAGAGACTAATTAAATTTTATGCGTTACGTTACTCAATCGTCAACAAGGAAAGATTACCAGTTCGATATTTATTTTTGTCTGCAACTAAACGAGTGGATCGTATGTTACGTAAAAAATAATCCAAAAGTAGAACAATTTATGGACGGGTTAACAGTTACATGTGCTTCTTCAAAAACATTTTTTGTTTTGGTTTTATTGATATGGGATTCAAACGAACTTTTGAATGGAGAAATGGCCTTTTTAGGCTTATTTGAGCAATTTTGACTAGTTGCAGAAGACAAGTGGTAAATGAATTTGTACACAAAGACGGGACTCAGATGTATTACGTCATTTGTATTACGTCACTGCCTCACCTTATCCTAAATGTTTAGTGGCAGAATTATTAGGGACAATAAAAGTTCAGCTGATACGAGCTGTACCAACATCATACCTCATCATCATCATCACAACCCATAACTGTCCCACTGCTGGGCACGGGTCTCCTCTCACAGTGTGAGGGGTATAGGCCATAGTCCACCACGCTGGCCAAGTGCGGATTGGTGGACTTCACACACCTTTGAGAACATTATGGAGAACTCTCAGGTGTGCAGGTTTCCTCACGATGTTTTCCTTCACCGAAGCAAGTGATAATTAAATTTTTTTTTTTTCGGTTCATGAACGACGATTATCCGCGAACACACAAAAAATATACGGTTGAATTGAGAACCCTCGGTTTTGAAGTCTGTTCAAATGGTTCTGTTAATTAAACAAGGTTTAAAAAAATTAAAATCATACAATCATATTTAATTGTGTCATAATGCTTTTTGCCAACCAAATATTGTTCTATAAACATCATACCTACATCGTTAAAATTAGGCGAAGTAAGTTTCTTTTAAGTATGTATTTACAAGACCAATATGACAAACTTATCATTAAGGCACCGTTGCGAAGCCGGTCAAGTACAAAGAATGAATGCGGGAATTTCTTGTTGCACTGATTTATTCTAGGACTACAGTATCTTGCCAGGCTGCCAAAGAATCCTTGCCAATGCTCGAGTACAACCGGGACAAAACTGGATGGAACAGAGTCCAGTGACCTCGAAAAGGAGGGACCTGGCGTCAAACCATCGGCAATTGTTCAGCAGGATAGGTAAACCACGACACGAGCATGAGGAGATTGGCTCCAAATCAAAGAGATCATCTATAGAACATTGAGATATAAATCCTACATTGGTGAATGTTTTATCGACTATAACAACCAAATGATCGAGAATTACAAACCTTTGATACAGGCATATTGAACTCATCTTAGAATTGAGGTTATATTACAAAGTGCACTTACATTCGATAACGTAGTGATTGCTCGCATTAATGTCTTAAATTGCTTAATGCCGGGGTCTCGGGTTCAAGCGTTATCTAATGAGTCGGTCGAGAATTTGCCAGGCCATCGCACTGAGAGAAAAATATCGAGCAGGAAAATGCTTCACATTGAACATGTTCTATCAAACATTATGTCGAAACATGTTATATTATATGATCATAATCATCACAACCCATAACTGTCCCACTGCTGGGCACGGGTCTCCTCTCACAGTGTGAGGGGTATAGTACTATAGGCCATAGTCCACCACGCTGGCCAAGTGCGGATTGGTGGACTTCACACACCTTTGAGAACTTTATGGAGAACTCTCGGGTGTGCAGGTTTCCTCACGATGTTTTCCTTCACCGAAGCAAGTGATAATTAAATTTTTAATACGCACATAATTTTTGAAAATTAGTGGTGCGTGCGGGGTTTGAACCCGGAACCTCCGGTTCGGCAGTCCAACGTTCAACCACACCGCTATCACTGCATTATATGATATTACTTTGTAATTATGCAAAACAAAATACGAAAGCTTCATACATGTATGGGGCTTGTAAACTTAATGGAGCTTTAGGGAAATTAATCTCATAAAATAATCTCATTAATCCATTGAGTCCAATTTCTTCTAATCATGATTCACTTTCCTAACGTCCTGAGACCTAAATATCAGATAAGTCAATGGCGCAGGGCCCCTTTAGTTGGAGATCGCTAGACTACAAGACAGTAATAATGAAGACAATAACAGACAAGAAAGAGATATCTGTGATCGATGGTAGTATTCAGGTCCAAGGGTGACAGTACTGAGTGTATTGACAGTGATCACTTACAGTCAGGTCGTTAGTCTATCAGCTGGTTACATGAAAAAATACCACATGTTTGTGATAAAAAATGTCGTGATGAACACATCTAAAAGTCCTCCATAATGTTCTGAAAAGTATGTGGCCAATCCGCAGCTAGCCAGAGCGTAGCAGATATGTCTCTACAATAGAAATAAAACAGGGGTTTTCACCTGTCCATACCACACAAATAGATCCTACTTGATTACTGTATTTACAGTTGTCATTGGATCAGGCATTTGAAGCCAGGTGTACTGCGTTTGCTACATCTGTATAGTAATAAAAAATGAATGAAGAGCCCAGGAGACCTATTCTGACTCAACAGCTAAATAAGGTATGAATTATACATGAAGCGACAGGTGTTATGTGAAACTGGAAGCACTATTTGCTACAAACCGGACGGGCTCTAGCGTAGAACAAGATTGTTATTATAACGGCTCAAATGTTTTATTTTTAAACTTTTATGGTGTACGAAGATCAACTTGGATGGGGTTGAAATGGAGAAGCGGTGGAAAGGATTCAATTCGGATTCAAATAATTTAAAGATCAATTCGTATCTATGTATAAAGAACAATATTTGGTTGGCAAAAAGCATTATGACACAATTAAATATGATTGTATGATTTTAATTTTTTTAAACCTTGTTTAATTAACAGAACCATTTGAACAGACTTCAAAACCGAGGGTTCTCAATTCAACCGTTTATTTTTTGTGTGTTCGCGGATAATCGTCGTTCATGAACCGATTTTGATGTTTAGTTTTTTGTTGGAAAGGAGATATCCCAAGGGTGGTACCAACATAAGGAAACCAGAATCTGATGATGACATCCCAGATAATTTTTTTTTTTTTTTTTAAATGAGATAAGTTAATGCTTGACAACTATCCCACCTGATGGTAAGTGGCGATGAAGTCGAAGATGTTGGTCGCACTAATTGAGGGGAACCTTCAATAATCGTAGTGGCGACTATGCGTTTGTTAATTTTTTTTATACTTATTATTTGTCGATGTAAAATAATCAAGTTTTTTTGTTAATCAAGGTAATAATGTTAATCAAGGTTTTTTTGTTAAAATTATTGCAGTTTTTTCCATAGAAGTAGGGTTACCATTTCAAAATTTAAATAGTCCGGACAAATTTGCTGGATATTAGAACATAGTCCTTAAATTTCATTTTCTGTTAAGATCGTCTAGCGCTAAATTAGTTTAGGCATGACTGCAATCAATGCAACTGGGTCGATATCGGCGTACAAAATATCGTGAGTGCCGTATGGTCGATTATGTGCACAATCCATACTGAGTTAAGGTAAAAAATCCCGTCCCTGTCTTCCGTGGTAAAAATCATGTAACGTTACGACATTATTGACCTTTAAAGCTTGGTTTCTGTGTCATATGCTTTCTGATTAAACTATTACTAAGGTGATTTTGTGCAAAACATAAGTTAACGTATTTTAACAACATGCCAGTCCTAACTAATGGTTATGAAGACATTAAGTTGGTTTTATCAATCGTTAAACCGTAAAGAGCTTTGCATGTATATGCCATTTATGATCAAGTTCTGGTAAATACAGAAAAATGTGCCTGAGTTGTGGCACTTATTTCGTTGGAGCAGGGTTCGTATTTGCATGATCGAGGTGCAAGGTAGAATGCAGTCGGGTAACGGTTAACAGACGGCCTGGCGTGACGACTGCGGCTGGCGTGCGTTCTGCATTCCTGTGTCTGCTTCCATTGCTCTGCCGTCGATGGAAGTTCAATACCATAGGATTGCCTGATTACCACTTATCGTAATCAAACGTAACGAATAACGCCCCGCTCACGTTTCGTGTTACGATTTAGGTATCTAAACCTTTAGTTTACACAATAGATATTCATTTTTGTTAGGAATTTTAATATTTCAAGCCTTTTGTCCTTTTAAAGATGGTGTTCAATTGATTTCAATCGCTATGAAAAAGCCACCTGCAGTATCATACATCCAGCTACTATTTCCAAAAAATATACCTATAACCTAAAGCATTAGTTCCAAAGCTTTAGCTCCACAGTCCCTAGCCTACTTGTGTCGATCGTAGTAATTTCCTGAGTTAATTCGCGTGCGATCGGTTTTGATACACACGTACTTGTTTCTGTGTTCTGTTTCCGTGAAGAATGGGTACCGGTCACGTACCGGCGAATGGGTCTGAGCTTCAGAAGGCATGTTAGCAGCCCTGGTCATGGCGGTCGCTGTTGTAGAGCCATATCAAAGGCATTCAGGTGTTATAACAATGTCCTTTGGTAGATCTGTGAATAAATTTTACTAGATAAGTTCCAATGATTTCTCCATTTGAATAACGTCGAACTTTACCTCAAATAGGTTACAGTAGGAACATAATTATACCAAAGTAACAGAATAGACACCTCCAAGCGCCCCTCCCAGGAATCATTACAAGTGTTCATAAGAAACTCCTAACCTACATAATTATCGTCACATTTGTTTATGTAAAGAGTATACCACTTTAAAGCATTAAATCGAGTAGTTAAATCGAGTAGATTAGATAAGTTTCAAATCGAGTTGAATTAAGTTGAAATCATTTGAATATTACATCGCAATGATGACGTATTAAATCGAGTTGATTTAAAAGTTTTACGCATTTGAATATTAAATAGAGTTGTTTTAACACTTAAGTCGATAAATGATAAGTATTGACATTGATAGCATGTTATCATGACTCATATAACTGAAAGAAATGACTATGACAGTCATCTGATCTGATGCATCGGACGATTGCGATTAGACGCAGTGCAAAAGCATTCCATTTCATTATTTGATCAAAATATAATACCCTTTAACCATTCCTGGCATGCAATAGTCAGCGAAGAGGTACTCGTAATTCAATAATCATGATGTCAAGATTTACAATATTTAATATTAGGTCAATGGAGAACCACCGTATGACGGGTAATTATTTGACGACCCGGATGGCGCAATAGTTAACACGCCGGATCGCCGTACCGAGGGTCCTGGGTTCGATTCCCAGCGAGGCGGAAATTTGAATGATGAATTTAAATTTCCGTTCTTGGTCTGGGTGTGTGTTCTTGTCTTGTGTGTTGTCCATGGCACCCACGACACAGGGCATCCTAGTGTGGGGCTATGAGTGTGCAGCGTTATTTATTTATTTATTTATTTATTTTTAATAAAGAGTGCCTTATATTGGAATCCGAGTCATAATTCGTGGCCTTCGTGGGCTATGGTCCCGTTACTACCCTGGTTAAAACTGTTAGGATCCCGGTCAGATTTAAGAGGCCAAGAAGCCACTGCAACATAATAAAATGTTATACTCGTATAATACCTAAATTACCTGACTAATTTATCTTAACAGAATAATTATATACATATTTTTGTTACTTTGTTTTTTATGGTATTACTAGTAAACCCGCCCTCGCTTCGCTTCGGCAAACCTGTCCCTTAGTACCCAAGTCAAAAATTGTTAAACGTAATCAGCGCACGAATTTATTTTCAGGCGCGTTATTTTTCATTTTGCGAAAAACTTTAATATATTATACATTATAAACTTTCCTCTTGAATCATTTTATCTATAAAAAAACCCATCAAAATCCGTTGCGTAGTTTTAAAGATCTAAGCATACATAGGGACAGAGAAAGCGACTTTGTTTTATACTATGTAGTGATGATAGCTAACGAGCATGCAGCACCACCTTTCCGCTGCCGCTCATGACAACTGTGACTGACCCAGGACAAGACTCAAATCTGGACTAGTATAGATAGTCCAGTTAACATAGGGTTTTATTAAAAAAGTTACGTTGTTTAGTAGCTATGACGACTAGGAAGAGAGACAGTTAGGTATTCTTTATAATGGTTTCGTTCCTATTCGGTCACAGATGTGTTGCTACCCTCGAGACGAAGATAAATTCTAAGATGCCTATAAAAATGTGTAATCGAGTCAAAATATGGGGTATTATTTAAAGAAAATGAGCTCCGTAAAGTTAATGAAAGCAGTTAACCAGTTTAATTGCCAATTTAGTGGATTCATCACAGCATTATCTCTGAAACGGACAAGTATGAAAAAACGGATTACTTGTAATTCCGTACCTAATTAACACTCACAAGTTGAAACAGCCGATTTCGCGTCTTCCTTATGAACAAAGAAATCAAATTTGACCGTGAAGCGTCTATCTGCCAATTTTGTAGTTGTTACCATTTAAACTAGCACGCAACATAATTATGTTTTTCAAACCTTTATTGACTCTACCGACTTTAAACGTAAATTGAACACTATAGCAATAAAATAAAAGTAACATTCAGTTATAATGTATTGTATATAAATATCGGTACAAGCAGTCACCGGTGCAAGTTGCAAAGCAAGGAGCCGCTAAATTGAGTTGTGTTATTTTAGTCGCTACCTCTAGTCGTTTCTTTGTTTGACTCATTACTCATTACCGCGCAACGATGCCCGATTTCGGTTTATAAATAATAATAAAAAAATATGGCGCCATCTCACATTACTCTGTCAAGCAAATGTGCGGATATATTTCATGAGGATACTTTTTGCTTGAAATCCTGTTGAAATTGCATTTAAAACGGAGGAGAAACGAAGTCAAACATGTGTCTTAATAAAAAAAACTTAAGATTCATTTTGTTTAAGGCATATAAGTAACTGGTTGATGAAGTGACGACCATCGCCATGCATTTTAAGTTTAAAAAAGACTTATTATAGAGTTTGTAAGTACCAGTATTTATTTAGGCGAGTTTGCTGCTCGTTGACCCAACACGTAACTTATTTTGCCGTTGTTCCCAGACCTTGCCTCTCAAACGATGACTAATGTTCCAACTGCACGGGTATTTTATAATCGCTCATTATGGTTTGATTCTTGTTTATTTGCACTCAACGTTTATTGACACATTCAATCTATTTTTAGGTAATGACAGCAGCAATAGAATAACGTAATTAATTTTCTTAAAATTGGATAGTGCATCGAACTTTAAAGTGTAGGTAACTTATTCTATCTTCTTTGTTTGAAGTTAAGACTGACAATGGGCTATAAATATTAGAAAATAAACCTTTTCTTTTCGCCAGTACAATATTTTGCCTTATAGTGTAGAATTAAACACACTTAATATGTAGGTATGTTTAATTCTACACTATGTATAATCTATTCGATTATATACGCAGACTCTCGTGATACAATGACGTGCTAAGATATTTTTTAGAACATCATATTAAATCATGTTTGTAAATTTCAAATCTCTAAAGAACATATTAAATCATGTAAAGGCGATCACAATAAAATTTTGTTATTTTGTTGTTAATTTTATTATACGATATGTACTCTTGATTTGTAGAATATTGCTTACATAAATCCTGGTCACACCGATATACACATTGAGTAGGTATTCGAGGAATAGTAAAATGTGCAGTATCGACGATGAGTCATTAAAGTCATCAAAACACTATCTTACATAATCTTTTATCATTTATCATTCTATCATAAATTTTACTTACAAACTTTCTTTAATTAAAGTTATCTAGACGTGACAAGGATTTAATATCTTTTCTTGGTTCTGCGGCACTTGAATGATAAATATTTCTGTCGTATCACGAGTGGTAGAATGTCATTTGTCATATTGATATTTTTGTAGCCTTCGCTTCGTAGTGTTCGTAGGTGTATTCGACAAATTCTTAGTCATTTTCGAGGTAAAATACTTGCAGTGACTTCACGATGTTTAGGTAAATACGCATTCAGAGTTTCCAGAAATGTCGGAGGTTCTGAAGTTTTATCTTTACCTTATCGACATGTCATTATGGCTTCGCGATTCGCGATATCGTCGAGCGATCGATGATATGATATCACTTTCGCCCTGGACATGTCATTTAACAACATAAATGCAACGATCTGAACTACCTTTATATCTGTTTATAAAGATGTTAATTGATTTGTGTTGGCATCGCTACAAATATTTATTTTTGTATAATGATAACATGCTAACATACTTATCTATCACTTTACTTAAAATGTAGGAGTTGTATTGACACTACGGACTTTATCTACTTATAGTATAAGTGCGAAGTGCCTGCCGTCTCCTGCAAACAAATATACACAAGGTAATATGAAGGATATCTATCTCTGTGCAGGTATTAATCTACGGAAAATTGGAGATATAAGATGAACTTAACTTAATCTATGACGAAAGGTTTCTATGGCTAGGTCCATGCTTTGGAAACCGTTCGTCCCCTAAACGGCCTACATAATTATGATACGTAAAAAGTCAAGTTAACAAATAAGCATAATATTGAAATGCGATGTGCGAAATACGCACAAAGTTATCAGAAAACTTTTCCCCCAACATCACATCTTAAAATCATCAATTACAGTGACGACCAACTTCTTAGGTTAGTAGGTTTCAGTCTCGTAGCTGAAAACGGAGAATACCCAGAGCATTGACTAGTTTTATTCGTGTCAGATGTTCGATCTCCCCACTTGCTACAATTGGTTACCTACATTTCTGATAATTCATATTATTATGTGCCTTCCAACTTCCTTTGGGCTGGGCCTAATCTCACATGGGCTGGTGATAATGCCGGCATAGCTTAATGCCTCTGAAATAGATGAAATTTCAACATTTTAGAGCATGCGCTAGAATTGCGAAAGCTCCGCTTTTTTTTTTGGTAACGTTTAAGGGGTCCCTTTGGTCTTACTGATAGCATAGCAACGATGATCACTTACCACCAGGTGGTTCGTTGGCTGGTTTGTTGTTGATTTAAAAAAAAAACAGTTTATTAAAACTACCGTGAGTTTGATCTTACAAGTTCCTTTACACCAAGCTAAAAAAAACTCTTCCTTCGTGGTCATTAATGGATTTCACTGAAGTTGACCATGAGTTATCCGATTGTTCATTAGGCGACTATTGACATAAAAACAGCAAATATACATTGATCGGAGGAGACTGGGTATCTGTACTACATATCCAATGTTAGTGAGGTTGTGTAAAAATGCCCTTTGAGGGCTGTGAGCTGCGTGAATCGTGAGTTCGTGAGTCATCTGTTACCGTTATGTCCAACATTTGTACGTATAACGAATTTATTGCAGTAGTAACGTAAATCGCTGTAGGTCTCAATCGAAAGTAATCTTAGATCCCTAAATAGGAAATAAACGAAAATAAAATTCCGTTTGGTAAATTCTTCAATATCACTAACCAAACCAGAACAAAAGATGATTACCAATACCAATTCAAATATTCTTTAATAAATTCTACTTAGGTAAAAATCAGGTAACATTATTTGCTACGATAAATAGAACTGTACAAAAAATGTTCTTACTGTTGTCATAGTTGATTCTTCTCATTACTCATCATCGGGTAGCTTGTATTGCTCTTTTGTCGGCTGTTAAAATTAAAAAGTGAGGTAAGTTACGCAAACAAAATTAAAATTATACACCGTTAAACCATTTTAATGATAGGTAGGTATGTAATATGGTAAATTTAACCATTTGTTACGATACATTTACCTTATTAAGTGGTAGGTACCTACTTTATGAATGTTTTCATTTATTATGTAACGTTTTACTTTACGGAATTACGGAATAAGCAGTACCTAGTTTTAATCAACAAACACATTTAAAGTAACACCCCGTTCTCACTCTGCCCACAAAAATACATTGTCCAGCACTGGCTTTACTCCTTGTTTCACTACTTTTAGGAACTCATAGGCCGTTTCAGGTATACGCGGTAACCGCTGCCGCCGTGGGTAGCGATATCCAAGTGGGTAAACGGTTTTGCGTTTGTTTAGACCTCAGCGACTATTGTTTCCGCTATGGGTAGCGAAACTTATTGATCGCCGTCCACTCTTCACAATAGAAGACATCCAATAAATGTGTCTATTGTGGAATTTGTGGACGCAGCGGAACTGAGGACGCTTACCTTTATCCCGCGCCGGCCGGGCGAAGAAATACCGCCTAGGGTACGGGAGGTTTTGCAATATCCGAGGTATCCGGGCAGGTGTATCGATATCTTTCGCTACCCACAGCGGTCGCGAATACCGCGTATATCTGAACAGTCCTTAACTGTTCTACTTAGTTGTTATGCCACCTTTAAAATATCATTCATGCGAGTCACTCATTACGTTTAGACCTCCCGACCTACCGACTACTTCCGACGATATTTTTTACGCACAGCAGTTATGGCGACAATGTCCTTAGCTTAAAAACAAGTTTTACTTCAGTACTCTTAAACTTACTTGCAAAATAAATTGACCTTCAAACATGCCTTTCTATAATTATGTTACATAATTATTGCTGTGCGTAAGTAGGTACACGCAATTACCCTTTAAGTGGTAGAATATTACAATACATTCGCATAACTTAATGAAAGGCTTACGATAGAGATATAGACGAGCTACTTACATGATGGTAAGTGGTCACTGACACCCAGGGACATTCGTATTTCTAATTATGACAATGACATTTTCGATACTCTGACGAATAAAAGAAGAAAGCCTATATTTTATCTACTGTCAAAACAAGATTTAATTTAGAAGAGAAGGTTAGAAAGCAATTAAAAGAACTAACTATGCACATGGGATTAAATTGGATACTGCTATACTACTAAACTGAGGCCTGCAACCTTCAACATGAGGGATCTGGTTAAATAGGATAGTAGGTAAATCTAAATTATTTATTTACATTGGAAATAGTCTCGTTCGTCCGTTGTTCAAGAGTTTGCTTTATACACGAAGATGGAACAACTTACTCCTCTAATAGTTTAAAATATCACTTATTAACATAACTTAAAATGCAATATTACACTAATTTAGACTCACATGATGTTCTTGATTTATTTTCTGAATAATTTCTTGATAATTAAACACTTGGAAGGCATAAAGGTGTTATTACGTACAATTTTCATACGTAACGTGACGAATAAATGAATTAACTGCATCAAGATTACGACGCGAATGTGAAATCAAGTGCTCTTTCTTTCCCAACCGGTACTTTGCGACAATAAAAACGGTAATTCGATACGTAACTAAGGGGTAGGACTAAATACCGGATCATAAGAAAGTAATTTTATTTTAAACGTAAACTGACTATTAATTTATTGTCATATTTAATGTATGCGTGTAGAAGATGTTAACTTGCTATTCATATAACCATGGCTGGCATGCAAAGATGCTTCTTTTAATTGTATTCTTTTCAATATTCCATCTTCCAAATGGCGCTCTCCGCCATATTGGAAATTTGACATATCTTATTTTTTTTTAATAACTACAGGTTTCAATAAAAATCTTTTAGCCTATGGCTAGGCTACATAATACGAATACATTGTATGCATACAATGCGGGTGCTGTTATAAAGTCAAATGTTCTATTAAAACCTGCTGTCTCAGACGAGAAATATGGACTAGCTAGAGAATCGCCCGCGGCGGGCCAAGCCATGCACCAAGCCGTTGATTAGAAAGAGCTTGCTTTTGAAGGGCCCCGTTTCATGTTAAGATTCATCTCTAACCGCACTTTCATAGATAACTTAGAATGTTTTGCATCTCTTTATCCACAAGCGCACGCGTCTATTCTTTGTCCTGCTCCACATTATGGACTTATGGTGTACAAACTTTATTTTGTTTTTCCTGAAATACGACAGTGTTAGATGTCCTATAAATTTTGTATGAACCTATTATATCCATTAGCGGACTTTATCTGTATAGGGCAAAGTATACATAATTGTATTGTATTTTAAAATTTCTCAGCCGCTGGGACTGTAACCTCACGGCTAGCGGCTTAAGTGCAAAGTTAGTTTACATTCCGCAAAATAAGGTAGCGGCTGTATTTTACTTCCAGTAGCGTTGGAATGCTTTTAAACCTTATTTATTACTTGCATGTTTTTTCGCGTTTTATAAAGTAATGGCCATACATCTCATTGCCGATGTCTTTCCTGTCCTTTTTATTTTTTACAAGCATGTTCTATATGAGGTGAACAATGTCTTATTTTTTGTTTGGTTTATAGGTATACAATCTATCTCTCTATACATCGTATTACAAATAAGTAATAGTGTATTTATATACAAAGTCATACTATGTTCCTGACGACGTTCCCCGTAGCCTAGTTGGTAATGATAGGGACCCTTCCTGCAAAGCAAGGGGCTCAATTCCCGGCAGTTATTTACGTGACCGATAAATGTTTGTTCTCCGGTCACGGGTCTTAGTGATATGTTATTTATGTTATCCATGCTTACCGATGGATGTAATATAACCGATGCGAAGTATGAGTGTGTTAGTGTTTATACATTTGTTTACTAATACCTACTTAATTTACTTTATTATTCAATCTGTACCATGAAAAACTGAGTACCGATCTACAAGTACAATCGTCTAAAGACAAGGTCTGCAAGGCTTTTCCGGTCCGGCAAAGTAATTATTGCGGGCCAAATGAAGTAGAATACGTGGAACGAATATAGTAGCTACTTTGTTACTACACCTTCAGAGGCAAATCCAGTTGCTGTTCTGAATAAACGTAATTCTGGACTGGCAGCAGTTCGGTGTTTGAATTCTGTTTTCTGTCAGATCACCCCGATAAATAAAACAATTCGATTCACAAGCGAGAGGTAATGTGTTTCGACCAGTGTTTTATTGCAATATCAACAATACATGAACTTTTGTAATATGGATGGAAATTTATTATTTATTGTTTAAATCACAATAAACTAGTTCCCTTGGAGTCTGTTGTGATTACAGTCAATCATTACCTTATAAGTCAGTATTAAAACAAACTGTTTAATCATTTTAGTATTTATATGAAACTTCTTATGCACACTTATCAACATCCAACATCACCTCGCCTGAAAACAACCTCACAGCTCGAAGCGAGGCGGTGTCTAAAAGTGTGCAAGTTGATATGTGTGCGTAAACCCTAAACACAAAACACAGACGGGTTTATGTCTGCGCATCATCTAAACGCACCTCCGGCATCCGTCATGGATCGGTCATACTCATAACATTGTTCCAGCGGCTCAATGGATCGTGATCAGAATCCTTGATACACTATCAGATTATTTCGGTTAAGCAATAAATCATTGTGATTTATTAGGACTGGTAACTTTGTTATCATTGGCACGTTAGTAATATTAATTATTAGGTAATTGTACTGAACTGTACTAACAAAAAGTTCAACGTACCTTCGAGTAATAACTCTCTCTCGTAATAACGGTATGTAATTCATATTATCCTAGTGTTAAACATGTGCAATTATTGAATGACAAATTTAATCTATGGTACCTTATTTATGGCCTTGCTTGGTACTGGTTTTCTTACTCTGTAACCGAAACTTGAAAAATATTTTGTTTGAAAAACACGGTTGATTTTACTAAAACACCATCCAAATGGAAGCCGTTTCTATTATTCGCAGTACATTATCTATCGTTCGGAAATTAGCGGGAACAAATTTAGGAACAGATACAAAAATTCTAAAATCACAGTTATGGGATCCATTGCGATAATAAATACCCTATTAATGGTATTCTTCAAATAACTTATAATTATTATGTTCTATGTAGACATCGGTCTCATACAGTTTCATTGTAATAGATGTGTTGGTTGGTACATTAATTAAGTATGCTTATATCAAGCACGATTAAAAACAAACGAAATAAGTACATCGTTAGCATTGTACCCAGTATCGACCGCGCCCACCGCTAATGCAATTGTTAATTATGAATTTACATTAGTATTTTTATTGTAATTACATCATCTAACCACTCGTGGCTTTTTAAGGCTCCGCGAACCCATTAACGAATTTGGTGATGACGTACGTGTCTACAGAATAACATAGACATTGTATCCAAATGTCCCGTGTACATTTATATTATGTATAAAGATTTGAACATCAATAGGCAATATAAATATATTATTTATTATTTAATAAATATACATATGTCTATGGATAATAGGAATATTAATGCCTTGGGTGTTGCTGTGTTGATATTCATTGGCATGTGACCACTTACCATCAGGTGCAATTATGTATTTTTCATTATGCATTTTGCGGGTCAAATTCTTGCCGTCAACATACTCGTAGTTATCGTCGTAATGTCGTTGCGTTGTCGTATCGCTGTCGCACATGAACAACCACATTACTTACCGACTTGTCATGATGATAGACATGACATTTATTACGAATGCATTTATTTATACGCATGACCTATTTGAACAAAGTTAGCAACGCACAAAGCGATACGATTTAACTCATGTCATTAAAATAAAATTGATAGTTAGGTTAAAAAAAGTAAAAACACGCCAAGTGAATGCGCTAAATATTATTTAAATGCAAAGAAATTATTTAGTCACAATGCTGTTAACCGTTGAGGAGTTCAGACCATGTCTGGTGCCAATACTGAGCATAGTATCCGAGCAAGCTTCTCATAAAATTGCATTGTCATCGGATCAAAAGGACTGAAAAATTTCAAGTTCGTTAAGTAAGAGAACGTAGTTCTCATTCGTTTGCAGGATTTGACTCGACCACACATACATGTATGTATGTGTATGTATGTAGGTAAATAAAAGCTTGTATATAGGATATTTACAGCCTGTTACGGGAGAGTGATTAATCCCTTCTACGTAACATTGTTACAGTGGAAATACCTTGACGATGATGTATGCGTTTGGAATATTACGGTGAAATAAACCTAGATTACTGACACTTATGACACTGATATCTTGTCTGCCTGACTAAAGTGCAGACAGATAGACTTCGAGTTAAAGGTATCTATCTATCTTATCGTACGCAAGGTTGTGCGATAAAAACCGCATTTAGTGATAATTATGAAACGTCTTTCCAAAATGGTGATATCTAATTCATACGTGCTCAAAAAATAATGTAGAAAAAAACAAAGACAATGACAAGCTCGTAAATGTTTGTCAAGTTTTCCCAACAATTACCTTTCTCCTGCGGAAGAATAGGTACTTCATTTAATATTAATATGTTGTAACTTTCCTACGGCATTCTTACTCTTGTAACGTTTACCCATTAGATAACACCCAAACTCATTACATCAGGTGAAAAATGGTTTAGAATGTTGCGACTTTATGAGCTACTCGAAGGTTAAGAATTTCGGAATTAACTAACTCAATAAATTTGTCAGAAGGTAAGCACAAATATACTTCGTACATAAATCTACAAACATATCGAAAACACACCTTGCTTTTTAGAGTTCTGCGGTAAACTAGGAAGTAGGATACTTATAATTTCGCCGTGTCTGTTCGTTTGTTTGCGACTTATCAGACCCTTACAGACACCTGAAATTGGTATTTAAAGGCTGCCTTGATTCTAAACGATTGGTTTTGGATTTGGAAAATTATGTAAATTGCAGAAACATACACTTATTAGTGATATTAATAAAGTTAAAAGGAAAACTATCACCGCCAGGCATATTTAACAACTTTACGAGTGATTAAACAAATTATGGAATTCTACACTGCGTGTTTTTTTTGTATCAAAAACCAACAAAATGAAATAGGCATAAATGTATGTATGTATGTTTACATAACCATGAAAAGTAGGTACACGTACATCTCACTTCCGATAAAAGGCTCACAGCATCGCGATGTTGCTGATTTATATCAATTGAATACAATAATTACAATCTATTCATGATTGCTCCCACGCGTGGGCTGCATCGAAAGATAATTATTATTGAGATGTCTGAGGAGCAAACAATATCAATACCATAGTTGTTGTGTGAGACATGATCAATATGTATTAAATAAATCTATCTATATACATTATATAAAAGGAGAAGCTGACTGACTGACTGACTGACTGTCTGACTGACTGACTGACTGACTGACTGACTGACTGACTGACTGATTGACTGACTGACTCACTGTCTGACTGACTGACTGACTGACTGAAATAAGAATCATCTCTACAAAAAGTATTGTGTCAATATGACTTCAATCGATCAATGGACTAGGCAAAAGGGTCAAAATGTTACAATCAAATACACCTAAAATCCGAGCTTAGCTCATATACATTACATTAGTTTTTATTTCACTTCAATACATGCAGTATTTCCGAAGTTAAAACGACGTGAAGTTCAAGCCCTTTTTTGAATTTCCGAGATTTCGCGCGCTTACGCTATGACGTCACGATGTGGGTCAGCTGCGAGCCGATAACGGCGCGACGCTTGGTCCGGTGAAATCCAATGTACTTTGGTGCGTTTTGGCGTCTCGTTTCATTTTGTTTTGATTGTCTTCATTTTCATAATACCAATAATAGTGTGCTTATATTTTAAAGGAATAAAATAAATCATCCTCTCAAGTGAAACGTGAAGTGTGTAGAATGGAAGAAGGTTTTTTAAAAGGTCAGTCGGACAATCTGCCAAGGGTGGATAGTTTGATGGTGGCACTATATTTCATGAAGAACCAGGATTTTACGGCTGCCGAAATTCGTGGAATAAAGATGAAAAGGTAATATGTACGTTCTGAGTAAGCATTTCCTAATTCCTACTCTCGGGTAGGTATTTGTTCAAAGTTAAACCGAACTGGAAGTGTGTGTTTCATTTAGTAGGTACCTACCTATTATGGACGGCGATAAAAAAATACTACCAAATACTCCCAATCAACATCTCGAGGTTTTCGATGATTATATTATTTTAGCTCTGTGTTTTATTAGTACGTAGGTAAGTTCTAGTAGGTAGGTATTTACGTAGTTATTAGGTACTTTTCTGTTAAGGCAAATAGGTAGGTACCTAAGTGCCTACCTTTAGTTTTAGGGCCTATTGAATCCATTCTTCTTACTGCTGTCATCCACTTCTTCCTCATTTTTGGGTCCAGAGGCACATAAAAAAAGAGTTTATCGGGTGTTTTAAATGTTGAATTGAAACACTGAGGCACAATACAGTATTTTTTTGCCATTTTGTCGCAGTAAACAGTAAAATTTTAATATTTACTGCGTAACTGCGTGCGAACGAGAGCGCGACTGCCGAATGACCCAATATATGACGTCATCGAGTAGTGAGCGCCCGCCTGCGTTTTTAAAAACCAACGGCCGTAAATACGCTCTTTGATCGTTAATATCTCAGCCATTTATTGAGATATGGAAAAAGTAAAAGCACAGTTTTTTTTCTAATTTTTTATAGATTTATTTGGCGTTAAAAAAAAAAACCGTTTGCCTGGTCCATTGCTTCAGATACACCTAATATGGTTACACAGACGCAAAACGATTGATTGTATACAATTATGTGTACATAAATAAATACATTGCCAATAAAATGGTACCTGGTCGGTAATTTCCTGTATGAACAAATATACTATAATTTGCTAAAGGACAACTCTTTAACATAATTTAAACGAAGGTGACAAACTTTATCGCCAGCATTTATTTACAAAATCGTTTATACTTGACAATAATAACAATAAAATTGTTAATACTTAATCTCCGTTGCCGGGCATATAATTTTCTTGGTCTGCAAGTTGCAGAATGAATGGTAAAGTCTATCGAGGCGGCAGACAGGCCATATTTGGGCTGGTAGGGTTTAGCATTTACATTATCCGGGCGAGATGTGTGCAGTTCAGATATGGACAGAAACGACTGACCCAAGGATGTGTTGGGATCGCTAAACCTTTGATTATGGTACAAATAACAACAGTATGAGGTAATAACAACAATAGGAGACCGAAGAGCTGGCAGCTACCTCGGACAAAGAATTAGCTCTTCAAAGGGGGAACGCTGCCAGTATCTTCGGAACCTTGTCTAAAGGGACTCCTTTTAATAATATATATTTGTTATTTTATTATATTTTTTAAGGTTTTTTAGTTTAAGGTTCATTATTCTAGTTTTATATCATTTCTCTGTAATCACTAGGATTCCCTGTGTCGTGCTCGTGGGTGTCTTGAACGAAACAAGGACAAAGTAAAACACAAATACTTTGTCAACGGAATTAAAGCAATACCTATATACAATTTCATTATGTATTCTTAAAGTAAAATTTTATACGCAAAATAAACTCGAATAAAAACGTGGAGTCTGTGATTTATTTTCCACCCACCGCCCAAAAGTCAATAACTTGTACCAATCTGTTATTTGGCGCCAAGGGATAAATAGACTCCGTAGGTGGTTGCGGGTAGTACGTGAATTGTTATCAAGGTGTATAGAATTCTATTCTCGGCTTTGGAAAAACGATTCCCATAAATGTTTTGCTCTGGATGACCTATATGGTAGATGGTGAATGGTCTCGCGCTATGGCCTACGGTTTTCAAACTTGTTTTGCGTCATCGCTGCTCGTACAGCCGAGAAACAAATGTATTCTGATATTCATAGTTTAATCAAGTTGTTGGTGTTCAACTTGTATTCTCCGGGGTTCTAATTTAGTTCTCACTAGTCTAGACTGGGATACAAAACAGGTCGTTGACTCGCTAATCTTCGTGTAATGCATACTATCATTATCACTACATAGTATAAAACAAAGTCGCTTTCTTTGTCCCTATATGCTTAGATCTTTAAAACTACGCGACGGATTTTGATGCGGTTTTTTTAATAGATATAATGATTCAAGAGGAAAGTTTATATGTATAATATATTAAAGTTGTGTGTAAATTGGTTTTCCCGAAGCGAAGCGAGGGCGGGTTTACTAGTTACATTTATAAGCCTTCCGAATTGGAGTCATTTTGTCGCTGATCACTTGTCATTTAATCTTTAGAGAATCGGCAAAGCGCACCATGAAATAGTCATAATTTATAAAACTCAACACATGGTGCTAAATAGGTATGTGTAACTTTATACAAATAATCGAAAATTAACAATCACACTACTAATTGTAGTGATCACGTAAACTTCTGACATTCAAATTTGTCTCTAGAATGTACATATGTAATAAATACGTACATTCTTTGCGTCCATTTTTAGATCAAAATTGATAAAAATACTGCGAAATGATTTTACAATATCACATACCATTTATCTGTAGATACTTACCTAATTAAATGGAAACGTGTTACATAACAGTAGAGCAGCTGATAAATTATTGTCCTACTTCCAAACATTATACCTACTTAGGTTGGCTACATTCCATTTCTTGGATTAATTTAAGGTCCATAAATTAGATCCCTAGTCATACAAGTAAATACCAATTTACAGAATCGCCATGTTATTTGCGATTCGAGTACCCGTACTTATTAAAATTATTTTTATTTGTAAGTAATAATTATATTATAATATTCAAATCTGTTTGTTACATTTTTCTTGCATGTTTCGTTCAAGCTAAGTTTAAATATAAATATAATATACTTCTTAATATTATCGCTTCCGTGCTACAACGATATACCACCAGAAAACTATTTTTCTTCTCGGCCACTGCGTACTGCGTGCATGCATGATGCTGACAATGCTTGGAAATTCAATAATTCTTCAACTAACAATTTTTACACAATTTGGTTTACGAAAAAGGTTACATAATAATGTGGTTATAAAATAATAATAATACAAAAATAGAAATAAAATAATAATAATAAAAATAACAAATTCTTTTATTTCCTATTGTTATTGAGACTACATTAAGACTACATTGTACTTACATAATAATTATCTAAATCACTAACCGCTTTGCTTACCAAGATGAATGAAGTGAATAAACCAATTGGTCACTGACCTCACCGTCGTGATAATTACCATACGTAGGTACAAACATACTGTTTATTTGATTATGCTGGGCGCTCTGGGTTTCTCTTAGTTAAACTAACCCGTAACTACATCGGGCTTGGGAACTAACTAATGAAGCCAAGTTTAGACAACTTCTGAATGGTTCATAATTTTTGAAGTTCCCGAGTTTATCGGGTCAATTTAGGGAACCGGTGCTCTCTCCGGACTTTGAATATTGATTGGTATTGAGCAAAGTTTCGCTATCTACTTCTGTTGCATGAATTATGGTGTCACAGAAAATAAATGTCTGCGATTTATATGTCGGTGGATTTGTGTTTGTGTTTAGAGGTCCGTCTATTACATATAATTTTATATTCAAATTCGGAAGGAATAATGAAACCATTTTTTTAATTAGCCAATTACATGAACAGTCATAACTTGTTCGAATCACAATAAATCAGACAGAAACCTTTTACCGAAGCCCAACGAATCCCGTGAACGAATCTGTGCGTGACCAAAGGCCGGACGTACACGTGACAAAATCGGTAGGTACACGTTTGTCAATTGTATTGTTTAACTATACCGTGACTGTCACATGTGACGGAACGAGGTAAATTATTATTACTAGACTTCACACTAACATTCGAACCAAGTTTTAATTCCAGAAACGTGAGCGGTAAACGAGAATTTAAAATTGTGAACGCTTCTGTCACTGTTATTGTTCACATATTATAAAAAAGAATAAATTAGAAGGATGTAACCCTTAAATCCTTACTCTACCAAGTGCCAACCGAGACAAGTGGCGATTGCTCGTGAGGCGCATAACATCTGCCCACAGATGATACTAAGTACGTCCACGAGCGCTCTGACACGAGCGATATGACAAAGAAGGGGGGACTCCATTCATCCCTGAACCTAAGCCAAGCTCGTGGTCCTGCTGAACAATGAACGAGACTAGTGCCATGTCCTTTTACTAGAGGTCGTTACGCTGTATCACGCAGATTAATGTGGATGGTATACTCATGCACTGCAAGGTATTTTAAGAATTAATATCGTTTTTTTTCTGCACCATAAGCTTCCCTTTTATCCGGCAACGCATCGATGATACTAACTGGTTAACTGTTATCTTAAATAGTCGGAGGTGGCTTCGTTGACACCGCTTCCCCTTTCATACTTCAAGTACCACTGTACCATCATACTAAACATACAAATCCTTTATCATTCATTTTTCCATCCTTTTTCCACCAACATCTTACATTGTATTACTTAGTTTGCCTGATAATTCCGTATCTGATCAAGAAGCATAATTGCGGTCTCGCTTCTACTCTTACAAGTTACATTACGCCGCATCATGTGTATATTTAGAAAACTATACGTTATTATGTAAAAATACCAGCCTGCGGTGTTTGTCTAGCTGTCTACGTAACGAGCGTGTATGAAATATCAGACCACTGAGTACTGGACTGTTGCGTAATGCTGTTGTTGCTTCCAGTGTGACAGTGGCCTTGAAAACATTTTGCAATGGTTCTTTCCAGAGCAATGTTGGGTTGAGGTTGAGGCCATATAAGTGCTATTATACCAATTCTATAGAAATGGTTGGTCAAACTGAAACTAAACGTAACGTTTCACACAACATAGTATCTGTCTTTTAAAATGTAAACGGGTACTCACGATTTTGATGAAATTTTTTACCGGAATTTTGACCCAGTTACATGTAGCATGGCCACGTCGATGTGTCGGAATATCGGTAAAACAATTCAAAATCATGAGTACCCTTTTAAATATAAGTTTAAAATCAGAGTACCTATGTATTTGTCGGTTTAAACACGATAATCACTTCTATTTTGGTCTCGGTTTTCGTGCAGTATTTACGTATTATATAGTGATAGCCGTGTGGTTGAACGTTGGACTGCCGAACCGGAGGGTCCGGGTTCAAACCCCGCACGCACCACTAATTTTCAAAAATTATGTGCGTATTAATATTTAATTATCACTTGCTTCGGTGAAGAAAAACATCGTGAGGAAACCTGCACACCTGAGAGTTCTCCATAATGTTCTCAAAGGTGTGTGAAGTCCACCAATCCGCACTTGGCCAGCGTGGTGGGCTATGGCCTGTGAGGGGCACAGTGTGAGAGGAGACCCGTGCCCAGCTGTGGGACCGTTATGGGTTGTGATGATGAGGTTGAGGGTTAATTCGGGTAAGGTTGGTAAAGCATGAGGCAAACATGGAATAAAATATATACCGCTTGATAAAAAACAGAAGATACGCGACACCTTATTGTATACCCTCGTGTAAATAGCTCCATTGAAAACACATCAGAGAAGATCTTCGACGAGAAGTGTTTGAGAGACGAGAAGTGTGTTAAGAAGAGAAGTTGACGTTTTAAATCAGAAATAGGTCAGACAGGCGTGATCTGGACACTTATAATAATAACACGTTTGGCGTGCGTTGACATGAGCTGCCCGGTGTTTGGAGTCATTTCTGACTCCAATTAAGGTGCTTCAAAACGGCCGCGCGGACTTCGTTTCTATAGTGTAATTATTCTAAGTCTGGACACTGTACAGCTAGTTCATCGGAAGCTCGAAGCGTGTCGTGACGGTCCGGGCACTCACTAGAGTCACTAGACCGCAAAGTAAATGCATTCTCTAAGCAAAAACTGGTATCTATGAGCACTAGATTTCCACCGCAATAGATCTTATCAAGATTTAATTTACCTCATAATGATCACCAGTAATAATGATGATGACAATTAACCCGATCGGTAATTTAAAATTTCTTTTTTAGGATTTATGTTTTACTCAATCGTAATCTGTCTTTTTTCGGTATATTATTTATCTTTCGTATTGAAATTCTTATCGAAAATTGTAATTCACGCACGATATCCAAAACCAGTATTTTTGAATTCGATGTTATATTATTTTATTTTATAGATTGTGAAGGTTGATTAAACGGTAGGTACTAAATACCATTTCTACCGTGTAATAATTGTGTGTTCCGGATAGACAGGTGTGGAGCCGGCTACACTTTTTAGAGGCCATCTCAGTCCTCAAGGGTAGCAACACATCTGTGATCGAATTATAACGAGACTCTTACTAACATTAAATGTTAGTAAGTAAAAGTAAATTTTACTAAATGGACTATTACTAACAATAACTAACATTCACTAACAGTCCCTGTCCCAGTCCTCTACTTACTTACTTACTTACAAACTAACCAACTAATGTTCTAACACCGTCACCTAACCGGACTAACTATCCCAGTCCCCATATGAGTCTTGTTCTAAGTCGGTCACAGTTGTCATGGGCGGCAGCGGAAGGTGGTGCTGCATGCTCGTTTGCTGCCTTAAATCAATAAAAAAAAAGCGTTCGGATGCCTAAATCTTTGTAGAAAAATATACAATGCGCCTAATGTATTGTTATTCAGCGATTTTTATTGTCTTCCGAGCAAAGTGCTTGGCAAGTAGTGTATTGAATACGACTTAACCAACTGCCAAGTGGTGCCAAGTCACTTGAAATTGAAACGACAGCGTAAAGTACCTACTCAAACTTGGCTCGTGCAGAACACACTCGTACGATACGATGAAAGCACGCAAGTCTTGCAATTTCGGGTTTAGTTCTAGCTAACCTACTCTGTGTAAGATTTCATTATGTTACAAAATTTTCGCATGTTGTCTCAAGAATTTAAGTAAGTGACAGTGAAGCAAATGATCTGAGTAACAAGAGTATTGCTAAAAACATCCTCGGGAATAAATTATTTGGATTATGGTAAAAAATATGACTTTCGCCTTCGTGTTCACAATAACATACGTAACCGCGGTCCTGTCATGAATGCTCGAATTTCGAAAAATACCCAATACGCATACCCCATTGTATAAACTCTGCTGTTTTATTATGTTTTTACTTTTACTGATTTTATTGAGCAAAAAAGAGAGAATTTCCAAGTGTGGACAATAATGGATGAAGATTATTTACTCTGTAGTAGTGTGTAGTAGGGTTGTCAACTTTGTGGGATCCCTTAAAGTGACTTAGCCCCTGCTATCTATTGAGAATTGAGAGGTATGATATTACATTTCCTGCAGAGCTTTTTGCCGATAGCGGTCACCCATCCGTTACCGACAGCAATTCACATTTACTTCTCGATGGATCATGCTCGGCGCAAGTAATCGGGCTATGAGCGCCTAATAACAGTCAAAATGCAGATTCTGCAACCATTAATGGAAATAATAATAAAAATCACGAAACCTGCCGCTTTTGTCGGAAATATTAAAAAGAGAAGATGTTAGTCTGTTTACGCTAATTAGCGTCGCTAACAGATAAACGCGAGTCTGTTGGATACAATGAGCTGTGTACAAGCCATATAGTTTAGCAATAACAAAACGCGGGTGTACTGTGACGGGTGCACGAGTAAACCTCAACTTCGGTAGAGATTTACCCGGTAATGCCAATCCTGAGGGCGTTGCACTGAGTTTAATTAGCGCTTTTTGGCTTAGTTTTTAATAGTCGTAAAGGTCCGAATTTCGACCAGAGCATACAAACGAATTGTTTAGGTCTCCAAACTTGAACAATTACTGTCAGTTACCTTTTAAAAGAATTATGAGTCTATTTTTGTGAAGAACGTTTTCTTCGCGATTTTTCCTCAATGGAGCGAGGATGATAAAGATCAAAAATAAGCACAGACGTAGAAGAGAGTTGTTTCCTGAATTCGAATGCACGCAGGTCCCCGAAAGAAATATAGTCATAACGACTAGATTTGACTAATATTGTTGTGTATTTTACCAAAATAGGCTGTATGTTCTAGAAAACTAAAAACTGTACGAAATACTTCACGACACTAATTTAGGAATAAAAAAAATGATTTTGTGTCGTGGGACACCAGGTAGGAACGAAGTTCCTTCGGCTACTGTCGCGCCTGCGCACGTCTCATTTAACGCTTTTATTCCACGCATTTTTTCTTACGGTTTTACTATCACATATTTTTCAGTTCGGTCGCCGCAGCAAAACCTATCCCCTCCAAGCCTGCCGTAAGGAACTTCGTTCCAAAAACATATTCCATCCTTCCTTTTCCTAAGGCTTTCATTATAAAATTAAACCATGTATTATGATATGATGATACTAAATTACCAACACGCCGATTACTTTTTGCGTGTCCAAATGCCCTAGAATTTATGTAAATGCTCAACTTTTACTGTTCTCATATTTCATCCTTGATCTTTTGCATGAACCGAGCGAAGGATCATGTCCTTTCGTAATTATGCTTCGTCACGTATGTATGTACTTTGCAAGTCATATGGTAATCTAGACGGCAAAGAATTTCGCGGAAAGTCATTGTATGTCTAACTACTCTAACTATGCTACAAATTGACCACTAAGGCTGGTGGTCAATTGTTTTACCTTCTGTTGTTCTAATATATTTTAATAAGCAAAAGTATTTGAATTGTCTGTTTACATGTTCCTTAAAAGTTTAAAACTTCAGGTACCGTAGATTAATAGGTATACTTCAATTCAGGTTTAATCACCTGTAATTATTTATAGTCCAATTATTATGATTGTTTAAAAATATATACAAAAAATAAATGTAGATATTATATTATATTTTTTGTGTACCGAGGCGAATACGGTGCCTGAGGCGGGGTAGAATTACACGAAATTATCGGTTCGTGTATTTTCTTTTGGTTGGCTTGGTTACGGGTAACAACGCGTCTTACATTCATCACAAGCCGCCCGTGGTTGTTTAAAACTGTCATAATTAATGTATACATCATCACAACCCATAACTGTCCCACTGCTGGGCACGGGTCTCCTCTCACAGTGTGAGGGGTATAGGCCATAGTCCACCACGCTGGCCAAGTGCGGATTGGTGGACTTCACACACCTTTGAGAACATTATGGAGAACTCTCGGGTGTGCAGGTTTCCTCACGATGTTTTCCTTCACCGAAGCAAGTGATAATTAAATTTTAATACGCACATAATTTTTGAAAATTAGTGGTGCGTGCGGGGTTTGAACCCGGAACCTGCGGTTCGGCAGTCCAACGTTCAACCACACCGCTATCACTGCTTAATTAATGTATACTGCTGGGTGGAATTCGGAATGGAACGTTAGGACAATTATTGTTTACTTATTTGGTTTTAAATTAAAAAAAAAACAGCCTGACTGACCTTACCCTCACTCCAGCCTTTTAATATTGCGACTGACCCGAACCACACCGACCAGACCGCATGCCTTCGCAGTAGTAATGTATGGTAAGTCATTCAACCGTCATTATGTGTTTAATTATTTTGCACAACCTGTATTCAGATTACAGATCTAGATCGCAGCTTACGATAACGATACTTATTTCGTTTCCGAGGATCAGTTGGCGTTGGCATAAATCGATTCTTGTACTTAATTAATTCAATACTTTGTAAATCATTCAATGTTACTTTCAAAATAAAGATAATTTCCTAAAGTGATAATTGGTGCTCATTACTTCTACATAAGTAGAGTAAGTGTAAGTGGTTTGACCCTCTCGCACGAGGGATGGGAGTTTGAATTTAAGCATGCGAGCTTAGAATAATTACTATAGAAACCAAGTCCGCGCGGCCATTTTGAAGCACCTTAATTGGAGTCAGAAATGACTCCAAACACGGGGCAGCTCCGTAGTGTACAATGTCAACGCACGCCAAACGTGTCTCGCGAAAAAAAAAAGAATTATGACGATTTGTCCAGTTAAATTGTGTCACAAAATATCTGAAATGCTATTTATGTATTATTGCTAAAAACATATGATTATCCGCAGCCGAAGTTCGGGAATGTTTCGGTTTAGTGCTTCACTTTAGACAGAGCGCTTGTATGAAAACTGTCTTTCTATAGTGTAATTATTCTAAGCATGCGAGTTAAAATTCATGAAACGTATTTGTTTTGCGGGCGGAACATTTCAATAATCCATTGCCACCTTTTACCACATGACACCAATATAATTCAAACAAAGTTCATTAATGTCACAATAACATAAAATTCTAACATCACATCACATAAACTGCCCTAAACTAACCATCGTAAGGGTGTCAGCACACACGCGAGAGCGAAATCAACAAGAAAATAAAGAAATAAATAGGTGTCAGCGTCTGATGTTACAGATTTAGATCTATCTATATCTATGAATTGTCAATTCTATGGTCACTGTTGCAAAAACTATGTATGTACATTGTTTTTATAATTATAATTGTTGATTTTTGAATTTATTTTTGGACTAGGCACTCTCGCATAATTATGTGTAGGTATTACGACAATTTCGTTACGGATATGGAAACCTAAAAACGGAAATAGTAGGAGTTTGAGAAATCACATGATTTTATAAAAATATCCGAACGCATTGAAACATTCACCAGTAAGAATATCTCAACAAGTTCTCAGATATACAGTGCAGTGTGAACAAAGCTTTACCGGTATTCGGGAAGCCGAATAGGTCAACTCAAATTAGGTCTTCGGTCGGAAATGTGTCCGTGGCGCCACTTCGACCAACCTTAGAGGCGCCAATGAAATGCCAACAGATAAAGGGATATTGTTTTACAGACAACATTACCTAATGGAAAAGTTGTTTGGGTGATCCAAATACCTGGTTTATTGTTCCGCGTTTGAATTTGAACGCATCGGTAATTCGACAAGTAGGATAGGCATGCTTCTGTACCTATTTTTGGCGCCAGAATATAACGGTGGTCACAGATTTACAATGCAATTATTGCATGCCATTATTAGGCCTCATTTACATGATACCAGTTTCTTGCCTGTTGCATACAATAAAAATTTATTATGCAATTATTGTACTACATTTTATTGAATTTTCTCTGCATTTGCAAACATGAGTGCAGTGAGTGAGAGTGTCTTGATCGTTGCTGCTCTTCATAAGCACTAAATATTGAGAAAACAACGTAAAAATATAAATTATTGCTCTTGCATGTACAAGAAAATGGTATCATGTAAATGAGGCTTTAGGCGGACCTGTAAATAAATTGAGTCTATATCTTGTCTCACCATAACATCATTTAATTGCAGTAAATTAATTATTTAATAATTAAATTTGTTATTTACATAACTTTAGTTTAATTTGCATTGTAAATATTGTAATGCAAGCCAAAATTTTCTAATTTGCAAATTTTGCATAAAATATTTGCTACATTTAAATTGCAAATGTAAATTACCTCGAGTAAGTTGCTGGTTGTAAATTTCATAAAATGTAAAATAACGCCTTTATAATGAAAATATTTGTAGGTATGTAGGTACATATTAAAATAAATAAATTTAAAAATCCCATCTAAATTAAAGTTAGGTGAAATTGTGTTGGGTACTAGTGCAGTTCGTAAACGTAGGGAATAAGTTACCCGAAGCAAAACACGAGTGATATAAAACTAAACACAATACGCTATCGAGATCAAGTTTTAAAAATAAGTAAACAACTACGTCTGCGAAGTTGGCGCGAACGATCGTTCGTACTGTTGAACGGAACACCTAACTGGCTAAAGTTCGTTAACTGCCATCCATTCACATTCAATGTGGATAAAAAAAACATATTGAAATAAAATTTCAACATAATAACTGTTCTTCTAAAGTACCTACTTAATGCACGAGGATGCTTATGGATAATTTAAATTAGTTTATTATGAAATAAATATAAATTTAATATAATAAAATATTATGTATTTTTAATGTAAAATTGCGAAGAAATGTAAACTTGTAAATAATAGTTCAATGGTGTTAATTCTTCTGAAAGCTGCTTTTATTTTTATTTATTTACAATTATAAAAATCTTGTTTTAGTTCACTAAAAAGGGTAAATATACGGATAGATTTAAGCGAGGCGATGCCGAACCGTTTCAGAGTTGGTAAATGTGCGTCAACAATTAATTTCCTCTTTCCTTGTCCCAGTCTCTATTTAACCCGGAGCGCATGAAGTTATAGATACATCCATGGGCGAGTGTGATTTCCTAATTTTACCATCAAGTAGTTTCGACTCATTCGTTGCCTATTTGCAACATAAAAGAATACAATCCCTCTCTACCCAAGACAAGTTATAACTTTGCTCGAAATTCCGTCGGCGCGGTGCATTCTTTCTCTGTATTTTTGTGCGAAACTTTTGTCAGGACTACCTGCTAGGACACAATCTAGGAGTTCGACGTGACGAACACAAAAGGTGTTGCAGTATCATTCGCGGTGAACAAAGAGCGTACGATGGAACTAGGACGCGTCGCGACAGTGCTTTTAAGCTGTGATTAGCGAGGCTCTATGCTTTCTGTTGTCCGCGGCTTGCCGTGAAAGGTTTTAATGTGAGATAAAAGTTAGCACATTAAATCTTATTGTCCAAATACGACCAACAAAAGATATCCCTAGTTACAAAACCGGTAAAAAGTTACAAATTTTTTTTCGTAGTAAAGATGTGTAGTAAAGTTTTTGTTATATCTTCAATAGGCTTTCTTATCAGTTACGATAGATGTTAAAACATTTTCTTAATCCCGTTTACATTAGATAAATATCTATTTGTTATGGAAAGCAAATAGGAAATACTGAGTGAAGTTTCATTTTTAATATATCGATGGGGAAAAGGTAAAGTTTAAAATACATTTCACACGGACACGCTTCATCTGTAAAAAAGTGGTAATAAATGAAGGTACGTGCACGCAAGCGTTGCTCTCCTGGTAGAGAGCCGGAGTTGAAAGCCTTATCACGGCAATAGTTGAGCTACAATTTTATTGTTTACTACTACAATAAAGCCTGTTACACGGGTATAGAGGTTATTTTACATAAGCCCGATCTTGATCTCTTCGTGCGCCTTAATATGAGGTCATTCGCTCCCATCCCGCTTCACGAGACTAGTCGCATAGCCGCCTTTTCACCTGAGGTATTAAGTAATTATTAATGACAATTTTTAAGAGAAAATTTTATGAAAGGTCACGCTCGAATCGAGTTCATTAATTAAAGGGTTATATACCACATAAATTTATCCGCAATAATTCTGAGTAAGGTTTCTTGTATAGGTTTACGGAACCGAGATAAATTTATGTACCTCATTTTCAAAATAAATCTTATAAGTTTCACAGATAGATTTTGAGATTTAGGAGTTTTGAGCATTTATGAAATAAGTCCCCAAAATCAGGATTATTTTAAATAAAATAAAATTCAACTTCTTAAAATAATCTCACTGAATATCGTGACAAATTGAACAGATGGACACGCAAATTAGTTTTTTTTAATATATATTTTTTTATCTAAAATATAGTAGACCTTTTCAAATGTAGGCTCACTTGCCTAAATCGCTAAGACCTTTTCAAATGCAGGCTCACTTACCTAAATCGCTAAGACCTTTTCAAATGCAGGCTCACTTACCTAAATCGCTAACTAAAATAATAAAGATAAAACTAAGAACATACACCTACATAGGTAATGAATTAATTATAGTATACTATTTCCATTGACAGTACAGACATACAATACGACTCAGAATTGGGTCCAGAGAAAAATAAATACAAAGATAAAAACAAAAAAAAATAAAAATAAAAATTATTATACAATTATAAAATTTCACACACAGACGTTCGGTTACATAATATTAATTTGACAAAATTCGGAACAGAATTCGTTGTCATTTTAATTACGATAACACCAAAAAAAAATATTGTGCTGCAAGTGCTCTTCCGATACCGGGAATCGAACCCGAGCCTCCTGGGTGAGAGCCAGGTATCCTAGCCACTAGACCATATCGGATAGTAACTGATGAGACTAAAAATATGGGTATATAATATATTTCAGTCATTATTATTTTACAAACTTATTCAAACTTCAAAGCATATTTTTATAGATTGCAATAATTTTTAACAATTGTGTAGGTATATGAAAACATCATAGGGTTCAACTCTCCAAAAATAATATGACTCAAGATGTCAAAGTATGTTTACTGATAATATTTCAAGAGGGTGCGTTGGAATAGGAATTGTCAACAAAAAGTTTGTTGATCCAGTCAGATTGCTGACGTTGCATAGAGCACACGTTAATTACGTAGATAAGTCACGTAGGGGGCGCGTAGTTGGCGAAACAACATATTAAATTAAATTTCTTGTCTCAACTCATCACTATCCCACTGCAGGACTCGGGACTCCTCTTACAGTGTTTTGTTGTCAATTCAGCGAATTTAATACAAGACAGGCCCTTATTTTATTATTTTAGAGAATTTCACTCCCTGAGAGACACGACACTAGCGACATCTTTTGACAAACTGCAAAATCTGCCTCATAAAATTCGTCGTGTAAAGCATCTACGCTACTTTATGAAGGTTCTCGTTGGAGTTGCGCGTTGAAGTAACCGAAGTAGGAGGTTCCTCATTATATTACTCACACAGCATCGGAAGACTTGACTTGCGCAAAAAACCGACAACGATCAGAAGTCACACGAAGCGTGGAAGTACGAAGGTGTTCGAAATGGCTCCCAACTCTCGTCGTCGCGCAACTTAGGTTAACTTCGCCGGTAATTAGACTACATAATACAGAAACATCTCGTGCGCCAGAGGAAGTCCTACAACAGTAATCTGCTTTGCGTAACAGATAACGGCTGCCTGTCCACTGACATTGAACGTCAGTGTACCCGGAGGCCACAAAACAGCGTCATAAGATGCAGTCCGCTCTTTACATAAGCCGAAGCCGGCAAAAAATCAACTCTCCATTTCGGCATAATTCACTGCCGGTTCCTATTTTTAACCAATCGTTAAACCGTTTGTTTCGAGTTATCAGTAGTGAGTCGTTGAAGGCGTTCCTTATAAATATATTCTTTCCTTATAGGAACACTTTTTGGTTACGCTTCGTAAATATTTCTAATCTATCCTTAAGCAAAACGAATTGTTTTTCGAATAATAGAAACCGGGCATTATTCGTTTATTATCGTACAACCAGCTTTTGTGATAAAATATATCTTTTGGTATTTATTCTTTGGTATATATTATTTTATTCTTCATTTTCCCAAGCCAAGGAACCAGGTCATTGGTCCTGCAAACAGTGCAACCTCAAATATCGCATTGTCCAGCCAAACTGGCTAAACGCACTCGTCACACAGGTTCCCAACAAAAGCCAGGATGTTCGCATCGCCACCGCATCTATGTTCGCCGCGCGTATCCGGGCTACCTATTATGTTTCAAACGCAACCTGCAACGGTCTACCTTCTTATTGCTAACCGTATACATTGCTCGCTTGTTTAAAAAATATGCTTGTCTTTTACTGTTAGACGCGTAATGAAATGCTAAGAATTAAATTAAACGCACAGGCCTACCATGAGTTACGTAAGGTACGCAAGAGCGAAAAGAGGTCGGCGTTTCAGTCTCAGATTTTGTTCAACTACGAGAATTTCTAAGCGTGAAGCATAAGTTGGTTGTAAATTGTAATGTAAGGCAATTTTTTATTTCTCCAATAGATAGCGTGACTGACAGCAATTAGTGTATAATGAAATGCAGCTAATTATCATCAACAACCAACTCTGGGAACGTTGTATGCGCTTGTAATCACTTAACGGTAAACGGTTTGATTATTCAATGGGTGCCAATGACTTCCGCTGTTTATTAATAAAGTGAAGTTTTAACGTCTTCATCAGAGATAATTAATAATTATTAAATCAATGTTATTATTATGTTAATATTATAAATAATTATTAATTATTAATTATGTTCACTTCTCACGCACACTCTCTCAACACATCTCTTTTTATTTAAATATACCTAAGTCATTACAAAAGCTAAGAACATAATATTTTTGTTTCAGTTGTAGTGGACGTGGACGACCGACCTGTCTGCGTGGAAATCTGTGATACTGCCGGCCAGGTGAGCATCTATATTCAATCTAAGAACAGTCTGAAGATAGTGTAACATGAAGGTATAAGCGTTTGAACGGTTGGGTATAACAAAATCCATAATAATATATTTGCTACGATAAATTACAAAAAAGCGTCTACTATTCAAGTAAAACATTTTTAATTAGTCCAATTAGTCCATTTAAACATAGAGTTTCATTCTTACAAGCCAGCTATACATCGGTGATGCGTTGTTGATGTCCTCCTCCTCCTGACGTCCTCCGTTGCCGTCTATTAAATTAAAAAAATAAACATTATATTAAATTTTCTTTACTTTGTCAATGTAGCAAGAAAGTGGCCCTTAGTTAGCTGAAGTTTTTGCCGGAAATAGAACCTCCGCCATGACCTATATTCGCGTCCACTCGGTGACCAATTAAACCGGCACTCCAACCCGCCGTTACAATCACTACCTCACTACATTAGCATACAAAATATGCAACTTCCTACGATAGCATTCCGTTGATATTATGCGGGTTTAGATAGTTTGTTGTTCCTGAACTCGCCCGTATTATCGTTCGGTTTGTGCAGGAACTATAGTTATAGGCAAATAAATTTGTTAGCTCATTAACAACAAACGATTAGGGATATTATTCTTATGCAACTTACAAGAATGCAAAGTGTTTCGGCGAAACTGCGAGAAGAGCACACGTCTTTGGGAAAATTCTAAATAAATATTAAAAGATCTTTGTATGACGCAATGACTTAAAAATCAAATATTTTATAGTTGACCTAAGAACCGATTCACACTTTATTGCACACTAATTTAAAAATTCACATAATTATAAGCAAGGTAATATTAAGCATAAACAATGGGCGACCTTGTCGCTTAAATGATGTCTTCCAGGTAGCTTATGATAGGAGTTAAGTAAAGGACAAATAAATAAACCGATGATGAGTCTTAAAAATATATGCGCATGTAATTTGAGCACTTGGGAGAGAATGATGTTAAAATGTTCAAGGGTTAATGGAAAGATGTCTGTATAATCCCTTTTGTTATCAGTATTTATGCATTGTTCGGCTAGTAAAACATCAGTCCAAAACTAAGCACTGTTTTTAACTTACAATTAACCTAAAAACGGCCATGACTTCATCAAAAGGAAAGAAAAGTGAATAGTACCGGAATAGCAGATTTCATTATACCCATACAATAGAAAGATCCTTGATGATTGCTAAATGACTACACTGTAATCCTCGAAGTCGCAGACATAATCTAGTTACCTTTAAGATGTAGCGCACTGGGAGCTCTCAGCAGTAATTTGAAACAATGCCCTTAAAGGACTGCGCACATTACACCAACTCGACGTCAACTCCACTCCGACTCCACTCCGTTTCAACTCCGACGTTCTGTTCCGCGATCAACGCTTCATCGACGTCAACTCGACTCCGTCTCCACTCCGTTTCAACTCCGACGTTCCGTTCTAGGTACATTACGTCATTGTGTCGGTCGACGCGTGGACTACTCGTCTACGGTGAGTCGTCAACGCAACGTCGACGCGTTGGTCTCGAAACGGAACGGCTATGGGTGTAGGGCGGGGAGGGGCCGTACAGGGCTTTTAAGTATAAGTTCGAAATTCAACCTTACTTTCAAAGATATAAGGCTCATAATTGAATGTTAGCTTTGTCAAGGTTTTAGTCGCGTTTTCGTTTGTCGGTCGTGGAGTCGTTGTACTGTGCGCAGTCCTTTATGGTACACTCTCAGACAATAGAATAAAAAAATAACTTCAAATGTACCTATAGACTCGCATTCACCTTCCACCGGCTTTCAACCTGGTTTACTTTTGAAACAATAACTATTACTTAATTGAAATTTTAATTTCAATTGAGGAAACTTAATTATAGGAAACAATACTTAATTATAGCGTGTTTCCGTAGAGATGTCGTTTTTCAATGAAAGAAACGTCAAGAACATTGTGAGAAATTAATTTTATTATGATTTAATATAACTAAATTAATTTTAATTTGATTATGTTGATTCCAAATGTACATGCAGTTTTGGCCTATTAATCACCGCTCAATATCATTTATATTATATCATGTGATTTATTTAATTTTTTTCAATTAGACGGAACTGTTTAAATTAACATACCTACCTATATTTTTAGTTGAACAAAGTGATATTAAACAAACGATAGATCAATTACAGTTTTACTATATTATAAATATATCCACGTTTAATTCTTAACAATCATAAAATTATGTGCGAAAAGTGGATAACGTAAGATTCTCATGTATGATGTACCAGGTACGGGAAGCCATACACCATGCACCTTTTCCGGGATTTTTTAAACTACGTGCAGTCAGCCCTCACCTGCTTCCTACGCTTTCGAATCGAAAAATTTTCACACAAAAAAATAGCGCGTGTAACAGACATGTGAGACATGTCATTGTGCGGCGCCGACCGGCGACCTCTTGATCACACACTGGATCCTAGTTTTTTCGTGTTTATTGTGAGTTTAGATTCCCACAGTTTCACTACCTGCGCCGCTGTGCACAATACACCGACAATCTGACTGGATTGCTGTACGGGAAGTCGCTAGGTAGATACAGTACTACTCGACCATTGACAACGAAGTTTTTAATCCGGATCACACTGGCCAAGTGCGGATTGGCGGACTTCACACACCTTTCAGAACATTGCATTATGGTGAACTCTCTGGTGTGCAGTGTACAGGTTTCCTCACGATGTTTTCCATTCCATTATATATTATAATTATAACTAGCAGACCCTACCACGCGTTAAGGACTGCGCACAGTACAACGACTCCACGACCGACAGACGAGAACGCGACTAAAACCTTGACAAAGCTAACATTCAATTATGAGCCTTATATCTTTGAAGGTAAGGTTGAATTTCGAACTTATACTTAAAATACCTATACGGCTCGCCCTACACCCATAGCCGTTCCGTTTCGAGACCAACGCGTCGACGACTCACCGTAGACGAGTAGTCCACGCGTCGACCGACACAATGACGTAATGTACCTAGAACGGAACGTCGGAGTTGAAACGGAGTGGAGACGGAGTCGAGTTGACGTCGATGAAGCGTTGATCGCGGAACGGAACGTCGGAGTTGAAACGGAGTGGAGTCGGAGTGGAGTTGACGTCGAGTTGGTGTAATGTGCGCACTCCTTTACTGTGGCGCAGTAAGACGAATCGACCAACAACGCCATCTATGAGAAATTCATAGAACTAAACAATAAATGAACACTATTAATGTTTAATAAACATTTAATTTGCAATAAAAATAAATAAAAAACTATCCTATCTTTCAAGTTGGATCAAACTGCACACGGTGTGCGAATTTGATTAAAATCGGTTAAGTAGTTTAGGAGTCCATCGCGGACAAACAACGTGACATGTAATTTATATATATATTAAGATTATATCATGAGTTAAATATGTATAATATTACACCGTCTGCGACCCAAAGAAATGTCATGATCCGGCACAATTTTAGGCAAAGGCAGACACCAAATTAACGAATACTTAATAAGCTTCGTGTCGTGTCGTTTAAAAACGTTGACGTAACATAATTCCATTGTACATTAGTTAATGATGCCCTAGATACCCTATTCCCAGAGCACATTAACAGAAGACATGCATTACAAAGGAAGGAAAATGTGTCGCGAGTAGGTACTAGGAATGTGTTACTGGGTACAAATACCAAGTACCTAGTCCCAAAATTGTTACAATGCGAAACGACATATATTTTTTTCGACAAATATATTGATTGAGATTTTTGAGATGTAAGGGGCTCCATCCTTTGAATCCAAGCCGACCTCCCCTGCCCTGCTCAGTGCTAAATAACGGACGAGCGAGTCCTTTGAGAGGTCGCTGATCTTTACCATCCAGTTAAATGACGAAGGTACCCTAGGCTTGGTGGTAGGGCTGCACCCCGGGTGGCGCGTTACCACTCTTTTGCTTGAGCCAGCCGCCAAACATCTTGTCTTACTCCGGGAAGGGGCTTGCGAGCCAGTTCGTTCTTTTCTCTTCTTTCTTTCTTGGGGGGAACGCATCGGTTGTGGCCACATTGCACACACGTCACGGAGTGACATCACGACAAGCCTGAATCACGCTATCGAAGTTTTTTACACTGCTCGCATATAATACAAATCTTCAACGAGACAGACAGAACGGGCGCTTCCCAACTTTTCAGCTGCAATTTATTACATATAGCTAGGTATTTTAGCATAATTTTACAGTAGGTACATCTTGGTATGTCGGCCTACTTAGTCATTGAACGCAAACATTACATCAGAAACAACCATTTTCCTTTCTTCAGTATCTCACACTATATCACCATTGAATGACGTAATCCTTTGTTGGGAACTCCTCGACATTCACGAGAAATGATCCATGTTTCCGTTACTACGAATTTTTAGGATGATTCACGAAGCTTTTAGCTTTCAGATCTATGTATGGGAATTGATAGTCCCTACCTATCTGAGGTGTAAGGGTAATAGGTTATAAGACGATGGTTATAGGATGTATGGGTCTCATGGAATTTGTTTTTGAGGTGAAACATCTTAGCTTCGAAGATCGGAGTCGGTGGCGTTAAACGTTTGACGCTATTGTGGGGAACGTGGGTCACGGGTAATGGAAAGAAAGGGTATGGTGCCGTTGAAATGTTTGTGTAAAATGTAATTCCTGTAAAAAAAGCAACTAAAATAACCTTTTGAATTCCATATTGTAAAGTTTGACTTTATCTGCGCGTAGTGACTCCATGCACCTTTTTTTTACTCCTCTTTAACCTAACCGGCATTACGAGCTGCAATTTCTGGATTTATTAAAAAATAACGCAATTAACTTAACATATTAACGATGTTGTTAAGTTATGTATTAAGTAGGTACATAACTGTTGATATGTAAGCCACAGTCATGTAAAGTCGTCACGATGTCCAACATACGTTATAATAAACATGGAGGTGAAAATACACGCACTGTGAAATCCGAGAAACTATATTACACACACTTCACTTACATATTTATTACTGTGAACGTCGTTATTAGTTGCATCAACGCGAGTTATATGCGTCCACCTCGGCCGCTTACCACTATCAACACTTCGGCCGGTTCCTGTTAACTGTCTAATAAAATATTAATCTATTACTTACTTTGTAAGTAAATATGGTCTAGGCCTCCACAATGTTGGAGAGACCCGTGCTAGGCAGTGGGTCATTAATACTGTAGTGTTGTAGACCTTTGATACTATAACCCAATTTGATCCAAACTTGAACGTGGACTATTACTTAATCCGATGTACTGTGTAACGTAAAAACTTGTATGAAATGATTGCATAGCTTAGTTCGTAAGAACTCAGTTTACTCAGCCCTGAAAAGAATAACAACTTTTAATTTTAATTTAGGTCCGAGTATCCGCGTTATTGAAGAGAAGCGAATTTAATTACTTAATTTTAATTACGCTCAAGCTTAAACATAAAACCTATTTCTATTGAAGCTATCTATAAATTCCAACCATAAAGTGATTTGAAAACTCGAAGCTTTTAATCAAGATTACCTACAAATAGGCATATGATTTTAAAGTTCATTTCCCAATTGCCACTTAGGATACACGAATATTCGTACTGTATTGGATGGATAATATAAAAACATCGAATCATTTAGAGAGTGAAGTGCTAACCCAATGTTCACGACACCATGGGTGAAAGTCGGTTTGCGGTCGCAGCCGACAATTGAACTGCCATTTTTGCTCGTCGACGATAAATCGTCTTGCGCAATCTCTGTAACGAGCACCTACGGCTTGATCGGGTCTAATACAGCCCGAGGAGATATGAATACGCTCCATAATGTGTTGCCGATCAACAAAATCTTAATCCTTTGTGACAGGCAATGGTTTGTGGCTAAAGAAGCGGTTTAGTGGGAAATGAAGCCAAACAACTTCACTATAACGCAGATCAAATTTAACTTCACGAAATATTTTGTTTTTACCGGTACCTAGTTGTTATTGAAATACAGATTTCGAAATAATTTTATCATTGAGTATTTTTACAATACACTTAATGAACGTCATTTTTTACTTATACAACCGTTTCACAAAGGTTCGTTTTATCACCCTGTACCTATTGTCCACAATAAAGAGTGATTTAATTTGATTTGATCAATCTTTTAACATTGAGGAGACGAAACTGCGGAAGAAAGAAAGAAAAATCGAGCAAGATGAAATACGAGTACAACCTTTTTTATTTCTGTCACCTTTGAGCCAGACCCCTGAATTACTAATTAAGCCCACTTGACTTCGCAGCGGCGCGGCGCGGTGTCTTGTTCAACTTGTCGATCTCAAACTTGCAGACAACCTAAAGGACCTAATTTTTCAGTAAGAAATAAGTATACGAGTATATTCAATCGGGAGTTAATATAGTTCTATCATCCCTTACTCTTCATATATTAATAAATTACTCTGTTCACTAACACTGAAGGTGTCAATATGTTCTTGTTATTTGACCTAATAAGCCGTGGGTTTTCTTTAAATAGCATAGGTCTCTATTTTTGTTCTTTATTGGAATAACTTTAAGCTCTCTTTGTACTTTAAAGGTACCTACATTGTAGACTTAAAGAACAAAATGTACTTAGTTGTTATTTAGAGAATTTCTTCGGTGGGAATTGTTGATCGAATTATAACCATAGCCCAAAGCCCCAAATACCTAATTGCATACAACGAACCGCGAAGTGACTATAATATTGTTCTTTTTTAAGATAATAACCGACAAACGAACAGACGAGCTATCTGATGGCAAGTGGTCCACCTCGCCCATGGACATCTGTAAAACAAAAAAGGAGGACGAAGAAGCAAAGAAAAGATCTTGCCAAGTTCCTTTACCGTGGACAGTTGTATTGCAGCTTCTGATTTTTGAGGCATAAACAAAGTCCAACGATTTTATAACATTCTCCATTTGTTTTATTCCAGGATTCGATGTCGGAGCTTCGCGAACTGTGCTACCCTGGTACCGACGTGCTGATGCTGTGCTTCTCCGTGGTGCGGCCCGAGACGTTCCGGTCGGTCGCGGAGCGGTGGACGCGCGCGGTGGCCGGGGTCAACGCCCCCCTAGTCCTGGTGGGCACGCAGAGCGACCTCGCACTGGATGGGCGGGTGTTACAGACTCTGAGGGTAAGGACTTCATAATTATGCCTCTCTTTAAGGTCCAATTTTCATGACCTTTTTTGCGACGCACATCAATGATATTAGGTATATGTAATAAGAAGTAAGTAGATAATGTCATTTGCGCGCGAAAAACGGTAGTTAAATTTAGCTAATTGGCTAATCTCTTTTTGTCTCACACGTAACTCGGTGACGAAATTATTATTAATGCTCTCGTTAACATGTTAAGCGGCAAAAATTAGGACTTTTTTATAATTATTACCTTAAAAAAATTGATCTTGTTCTTGACATGTGGTATGGAAAACGCAAATGAGATATCACAAACACCACCGACCCCAGAGCAAACATTTATTCGTCACAAATGATTTTTCCGGCCGTTTCGACCCCGGGCCCTTCGCCTCGCAGGCAGTGTCACTACACACTACGAGATTGTCAAATAATATGTACCTACCATAATTTTACCATTAGGACCTGATTACGGGATAAGAAGTACCTATCTATGTCATAATTTTGTAACTTCTAGTCACGTGGAGAGCATCCGGTGTCAGAGACGGAGGCGCGTGCCCTGGCAGCCAAGATCAACGCTACGTACGTGGAGACATCGGCGAAAACTAGGAAACAGCTAAAGGACGCCTTCGACGCAGCCATTCTCGCCGGCTTACCCGTCATACAGGCCAAAAGGCCGTTTTGGAAGAAGCTGCTGTGTCTTAATTAAAAAAAAAACCATACATTACCTAACGAAGTCAGCTAGTATTTGAGGACCTCAGTTTAGACGTTGTCTAAATGATTTAATACTTTTAATTAGATATATCGCACATTGTAATACAACGGAAGAATAGATATTATTATTGGGATTTTTTAAACTAAAATATCAGTTATTTTCCATAAATACCTTTAGCACTTATAACTAGCTAGTCTGTAACAATGGGATAACTTTCAATTTTATAATGACAATAGTTTTTTCATTTAGCAAAACGTCGGTAATGCCTAGATTTTAGCAACTATTTTCGTACATTTACCGAGTTCAATACTTGAGAATAAGTGCTATAAAAATAGATAATAGGTACCTACTATAATTTTACCATCAAGAATCGCACTGTTATTAATAGGTATTTCATTGAAAGAATTCATCAAACAATGTAATAAATAAATCTCCGGTTCCTATTTGTAACGAAGTCACAATTTGTGCGGTTCATAAATGTTTAATATTATAATGTGCATTGAATTAACTCAAGACAATTAAAATCAATTTATTGTATATCGATGTATTCATAAATAGATTTAGAAATCAATATCATTATACGTAAGTGTTCGCCTTAAGAATGCCCAAAGTTTAGAATAGTAGGTAATTAATAATTACTACTTTTTCTAGATGTGCCTTACTATCCACGGAAGACGGTACTAGAACTGTCTTAGAACTACTAGAAGATAGGGTATGTTAAAATATTGTTCCCAATAAGCTAAGTGCCTACTTTGTAATAGATTTGACTGAAACTGTAAATCGATAAAATTGATGATGGAAGGACAATTATCTTAATTCTACAGATATGAATAAATTTGGCTTTTATATAAAACGCCCTTATTTTATTCGTGCGTAACTAATTTATAAATATTTTAAATGTCTTCGATTAAATTTCGAATGGGTTTATAGCCACAATAATATAAAAATAGAATATTATTCCAATGATGTTGAATGTTGAATTTGATGATTTTTAATTATTTTGCTCCAAATTTAAATTTACATAATACCATATTAATGTATACAATCAATCGTAGACGGATATGAGTATAGACCCATGGATGCCATCTATCGCACTCACACAAGAAAAGGAACAACTTACGCGAATGACGCGAAAAAAAACGAGACGATGAAATTATGCTCTGTTTCACTTGTCGTTGCGGTTTTTTCAAGGAAAGCACAGTTGCTTACAAACAAATTCTACAGTTGACCGTCAAATTTTTCTTGTGTTCAAAGTACTATTGTTTAATTATACTTTCTCGTGCTATCTCATGTTGACAACGCTCACCAGATATCTATATATCCTTCTCTGTCTACGCTATTAATCGATCAATAATACTTTTTTTTCAGAAATACTGAAATATAACATCAATCATCACAAAAAAAATGTTTATTAAAAGTTGTACCAACAAATAAAACAAGATATTATGCACATTTTTTTATATCACAAAATGTACATGTACATTTTAGTCTAGTTTTCTTTTATTATAGTAATTTTTGAGACTTTAATTGTTAGTGAGCAAGCACAGTGTTTCATGTTATCACTACGAGTAATGTTTGTACAGTAAATATAAATTAATTGTAATGTTATTGTTATTCGATATTGAGATGTATATAATATGAATGCGATATGTACATGTTGTTTGATACTCAACACGAACTGATAATTATATTTTATTACAACTTAAATTAATTTGTTTTATTTTTCCTATATCCATCTTTATAAATACCGAATTGTGTAGTCTATCAAAAGTAATTGTGCAGGAAATAATAAATTCAATTAATTTTTTGAAAGCAGTAACAGGAATATTTCATAAGACCATTATATTAGGACATAGGTACTACTTTAATCTTAACATGTACAAAACAAAGTCGCTTTTGCTATCTGTCTGTCCCTAATCCCTATGTATGTCTATGTATGCTTAGATCTTTAAAACTACGCAACGGATTTTGATGCAGATTTCTAATAGATAGTGATACTTATTACTTAATATTAATCAGTGTTGCCACCTCAATTTTTTCCCTAACTCTCCGTGAAATTACTCTAAATTAGCCATTTTATTTTTTTACCCTAAGATTTTTTAAAATAAAAACAAATCTATAACGTAAGTATAAATGCACTTTATTAATAAACTTTTTTATATGTATGCAATGCAAAGACGTGCAATACAAAGACGGTGTAAACCGGTTTCTATCCGCAGTATCCGCACACTATATTTCTCTTACACAAACCTTCGAGTGTGAAAGAGAAAAATGGATTCTTGTCTATTGCTAGCGGAAGAGAACGGTACATCGTCACAACAAGTTAGGTATAGGTACGTGCAGAAACACGTATTCAATCAATCACCAATTTATTTGCTTTAAACATTCCCTATATATTTATTTTACATTAAAAAATACCCTGAATAATTTTCTACCATAATAATAACGCGTAAAAAATCCTTAAACGCGTAAAAATTTAGGGTAAAATACTCTAAGGTGCGGACACTGATATGAATCAATGGTTTGAACTTTGAACAAGCAAATTATTCTACCGTTCAGACAATAGACAGTATTGTCTGTGATTCGTTAATTTTTATTAATCTATGATTTTGTTTCAAGCTGAGCATAGTTTATGCTTTTGCCATATTGAAAAAAAAAACTATGACATGTAAAACGTCAATCATGCCACCTTTTGACTTTATTGACATGACAGTAGACATTAAAAACAAACAAAAGATGACACACGACACAGTGACACAGGCAGGTTAAAAATTAAAAACTTCAAATTCTTCAAACTCTTCAAAGTTCAAAGTAAAATATTTTCGCGCGAAACAAGCAAGAGTTTTGTTTGTTTTCTTTTGTCAATTTGTAGTATATAATCTTAACAATTTGCTAGTGTGTTCCAAAAATATGGAAATGACTGAAATTGAAAGTTACACAGAGTTGGACATATCAGATATAGTGGAAAATGCGGAACCAGACATAGAAGATGGAAATCAAACCACAGAAGAAATCAATTCCGAAATAAACACAATACAGGATTCCGAAATTATTAACTCTGAAGACCACATTGTACAAGAAAAGAAAGCACCTGTCCATGGTAATAGAGAAACAGTGAAATCAACTAGGTTACCTCTTGCTAGAATAAAGAATATTATGAAAATGGATCCGGACGTTAGTATCGTTAACGCTGAAGCTGTATTTTTGGTAACAAAAGCAACTGTAAGTAAAACAATGAGTCTTATATATCGTCTTTTTCATGGTGCATTAATAAAACACTAATTTGCAGTATATTATGTACTAGTAAACCCGCCCTCGCTTCGCTTTACCAATTTACACAAAGCTTTAATATATTAAACATATAAACTTTCCTCTTGAATCATTATATCTATTAAAAAAACCGCATCAGAATCCGTTGCGTAGTTTTAAAGATCTAAGCGTACATAGGGACAGAGAAAGCGACTTTGTGTTAATACTATGTAGTGATTTATTATATCAACATTGACTTTTGGTTACAATCTGTCAAACAAGCAGACGAGCCAAATGATGGTAAGTGGTCATTGTCTAAGGACATCAGCAACACCAAAGGTATCACCTATGCGTTCATCATCACAACCCATAACTGTCCCACTGCTGGGCACGGGTCTCCTCTCACAGTGCGAGGGGTATAGGCCATAGTCCACCATGCTGGCCAAGTGCGGATTGGCGGACTTCACACACCTTTGAGAACATTATGGAGAACTCTCAGGTGTGCAGGTTTCCTCACGATGGTTTCCTTCACCGAAGCAAGTGATAATTAATTATTAATATGCACATAATTTTTGAAAATTAGTGGTGCGTGCGGGGTTTGAACCCGGACCCTCCGGTTCGGCAGTCCAATGTTCAACCACACGGCTGTCACTGCTACCTATGCGTTGCCGGCCAAGAAAGAAAGAAAGAAACACTGGCTAGTTTCAAAGTTTACTCCAGCTTTGAAACTAGCTAGTTTTTCTTTCAGTCACACTTGGGACTGAACAAGAGACTAGTTCTTTCTACATTAATATTTCTATACACTAGTAGGCAGTAGTTCCCACTGGCACCAAATATCCTACGCAGATGAGCCACCTGACGATAATGGTCACCTTTACTGATTGCAATGAAAATATAATTAAAGTAATGTTTTCATTTCAGGAAATGTTTTTAGAGACCATTGTCAAAGAAACTTATACATACACAGCACAAAACAAACGGAAAGTGATATCTAAGAAGGACCTGGATGTTGTCATCAATAAAGTGGATTGTTTGTGTTTCTTGGAGGGTGCTATGGACTTCTAGAATATAGGGAATAGTCAAGTAGAATATAGTCAAGTGGTTTGAATGTTGAATTCTCAAATAGGTTGACTGGGTAGGAATCCTGCATGCACCTGCAATTGCAATGCAATTTTCAAAAGTAATATGCACTTTAGAATTTAACTATCACATCCTTTGGTGAAGAAATACATTATGAGACCTATACACCTGAGTTCTTCACAGTGGCGGCTCGTCCTAAGGAGCGCTGGAGCAGTGCACTCCCACAAAATAAATGTAAATCATCCCACAAAAACTACAAACATATTGTATATTTTCTATAACCCTGTACATTAATTATAAACACTCATAACAGTTGTTTACTATAGTATAAAGTTATAAACATTTACCTACATACAAAGTTTAAATTTTCTTATCAAGATTTAAGTAGTTTCAAATGTATCGAGTGGAGCGCCCAGAGATTCCGCTCCTATGAAAAAAAAGTTTAGTACAATTCGTAGAACTAATTTCAATGAGTGCGAAAGAGAAGGATCAACGGTTGAAATAGAAGATTTCGTATGAAAAGATAATCGAATTTGGAGCGCCGCTCACGCGCGGCGTTGCCAATTTGACGCGAATGCCAAATTTCGGTCGGGGCGGCAACGTGGGGATTACGCGCTGCGGTGTACTCGATGATCGATCCCATGTAAACAAACGTCGCGCGCGCGTATTCCCTTTGCAATTTTAATTAGGTAATAGTAATTAGTAAGTATTAAAAATAGTTTAAATGCATGCATTTGTGCTAAAACGGAATAATATAGTGTTTCATTTATTAAAAACTGTGAGAAGACACTCGAAATGAGCCTCGAATTAAAAGCAAAGGGACCACCACAACCCGGAATTGCACTTAATCAAAAATGTATTACAAAAACTAAAACATTTACGCGTGTTTTTAAAAGTGAACAATATTTAAAAACACCTTAGCTGTGTGGATGTGAACGTTATAACGTTTATGTGTAATTTATGATGTTTATAAATAATGGTAAGTAATAAAGTTTTCTTTTATTTAGTGAACACCCACAAAAAAAATTCACGAGCCGCCACTGGTTCTTCATAATGTTTTCAAAGATGTGTGAAGTCCGCCAATCCATACTTGGCCCGCGTGGTGGACCCAAACCCAGCAGTGCAACAGGTTGCTTGAGGTTTAAGCGGTTTTTATAATATCAAATTCTTTTAAAGTTATTTTAATAATCATATTGTATAGTATGCAAAACGTAGTTTGATACAAACATTCATAACAATCTTTTAACAAAAATTGTTATGATTGCGATGGGATGAAAAAAAAATTAAAAATGTAAATTGTTTCTAAATAAATTACTTTATTAATATTTACTTAAAATTAACAACAATTATCAGCAGTCTTTAACACCATGGCACAGTGGCCGGACATTGGTAAGTGGCTCTTCAGAAGTGGTGTCCTGAAACAATAATTTTGCTTTAATACTTTGTCCTTCACTCACACATTATGTTTGGTAATGTTGTTCACTCACTCTTTCTCCAGTTCACAGTCTACACCAGAAGCAACTACCAGCAACTTGTTTGGGAGTAATCTTATTGACGATAAGTTTATAATTTGCTCGTCACTCGATAGGTTTACAAGCCCTATGATGCCCGGAGAGCCTGGAAGCAATCTGTAATAAAAAAATGTGGGTTATGTTTATTCATAACAGTTTATTTTTATTATACTTTTGGACTTGACTGTTGAATTATTGCATTTTCTATATGAATTAGAACTCAAAAAATCATATTTTGTGAATTATGAAAACATTTTTTATACCTAAACTTTTTAAACCATTAAAGATTTGTCCGATTGGATTGATTCTTGTTTCCGAAAGCGTAGTTCTTAACTGTAAACATTGTATTACATATTTAGCACTATTTAAGTTAACATTAGATTTAAATCACTTTTTATTGCTTATTTAGTTTATTAATTAAATAAAAAGAAGTAGTAGTACCTGGTTACTACCAGCAATGATTCTGACAAAGCCCTGACGTCCAGGTCTCCGCTGCGAACCGATGCGCTTCTTCTGATGGTAGCCAGATCTTTGTAGAACTAAAAATGAACACAATTCAAATTACACTCTATGTTATCCTGTGACAAAGTTTCTTTTCCGAGAAAATGGCTATCTTTCATAAATTGGCTCTGCCAGGATAATATAAAAGTATAGATGCACTTCTTTAACAGGACATCATGGAAAAGCCCATTCATATTAATGTTATAAATGCGAAGGTAACTTTGTCTGTCAGGTATAATTTCATGCTAAATCTCCTGAACCAATTTAAATTATATTTGGTATGGAGATAATTTGAGATCCTGGAAACGATCATAAAAGTATAATCCCTTGGGATACTTAATTTAAACGGTAAATTTTTCTAACTCCCACGCGGGCGAAGCTGGCAGAAACTAGAACTTAATATATCACAATAAACGTAATTACTACAACTTATTCGGATCAAAACAAAATTCTGGGCCTTGCGAAAATTTACAATTTTGTTTGGTTCCGTGTATGTTGTAGTAATTACGTTGTTTTTTTTCTGTACAGGATGATGTGGTAGCCCAGCGAGAAATTGCCTTCAAAATTTAAAAAAAACGTCTACAAACCACCGACCTCGCAGCCAATAGACTCCTAATAACAGGCGAATGACTTCTGTCAACACATCTGGTTTATAGTACCGATATAAATTCGTACCGTCTCATTCTTTTCCGTTGCTTGAATTAATCTATTTCTTTCCAACGTTTCGTGTGGCCTTGAATTAGCCAATCACAGCGTTGAATTAGCCAGTCACCCCGCTTCATGTTACCTCAGCTCACCGACCACACAGCCACTGGACTCCTAATAACAGGCGAATGGTTTCAAACAACACATCAGTATTATAGTACCGATATAAATTCGTGCCGTCTCATTCTTTCCCGTTGCTTAAATTAAACTATTTCTTTCCAACGTTTCGTGTGGCCTTGAATTAGCCAATCACAGCGTTGAATTAGCCAGTCCCCCAGCTCGTCTTACCTCAGCTAGTGGTCTGAATGTTCTCCATACGGAAAATCAAACATTAGGAGTCTAGTGGCTGTGTGGTCGGTGCCTCAGCTAGTTGCCAGATTTCATTCAATACGGAAAATCAAACATTAGGTGTCTATTGCCTGTGTGGTCGGCGCTACAAAGGAACTTTAACTACTAGTAATTCCTACCGTATAATGACTCTTAGTGGCCTTGATCTGCGCGGCGAGGTTCAATGTCTTGTAGTTGTCGGCGACGGGCAGCCACGTGCGGCCGCTGGTCCGGGAGAAGCCGGCGTGCGCGCTCGCGTCCCACTGGTACGGGGTCCGCTCGGGGTCGCGCGACTTCCTCCAGTAGTTGACGGGGTCGTCCGTGTTGCACGCCTGGGGGTCTTTGGTGTCCTTCCAGCTCACGTAGCCGTCTGTCATGCCGATTTCCTCGCCCTGATCGTGATTGACGTATCAGTTAGTGGAATGGTATGTATACGCTGTCACCGCTGATTCTTACATATCAGCAACATCGGAACAAACACATTTTCATATTTTTCATAGTTTCACTTGATTGAAATAGTTTTTTTTATGGTAACATATGATTTTAAACCCATTAACTAATGGGTAGAAGCCAAGGAGTAATGTAAACCTGGTAAGTGACGGCGATCCCGGGCAGCAAGAGCGCCAGCATGTTCATGGGGTCGAGGCGGCCCTGGCCCAGGCGGGACGCCAGCCGGCTCTGGTCGTGGTTGCCGTTCTGCAAGTAACACACAAAGTGCTGTAAACATACCAAACACTTTATTATGTTACGGGTACTCACAATATCTATTTTGTCGACGTAAAAATTATATAAATATTTCGAAATAGTTGCAGTGTTGCGTTCCATGCAACTAGGTCGAAATATCGGCGTACAAAATATGCACATATCGTGAGTACCCGTATTATAATAAAATGTGTACAATCCGCGATGACTCAGCGCGAAAAATTACGTAAGTTTCTTGTATGGGAGCCCTCCTTGGGAATTAATTTATTGTTATTATTTGTCGTGATAGACTAGGCTTTAATGACATGTACTTTGTGAAAATTTCAAGTGTCCATCTCACACGGTCTATGAGATAAAACAACCACTTTTTTAAGGTATGTTTGGGGACCCCTTTTAGGACCTAACTTTTTTACGTTTTTATTATTTGTTGTAATAGCGGCCACAGTAACGCGTATTACGTGAAAATTTCAGGTGTCTACATATTTCCGTTCAAGGGACAGAGCTCTGTGACAGATAGACAGGCAGACAGACATCAGAGGCATATTAATAGGGTTCCGTTTTTTACCATTTTGGTAGGGAACCCTAAAACTAACTTCTCGGCTTCTGTTCTCAATATTATATCTATCGTGTATGGTATATCGTGTCTAAGACCGTCAATCCACATTTGTCCACACTCCACACATCGTCCTTCACTTGTGCCCAGCATTGGGACAGTTATTACCTACTAGCTTATCCGTAGATGAATAACTTACCACCCAATTCGCGGTCTTCCCACTGGGCATGTACGTCATCCATCTGTCTACGACCAGCTTGATGTCCCACGCCGTGGATTGATTCGTGATGCCCTCGAGAAAGCTGAAATTGAACGGCACAGAGCCGTTCCTAGTCCCCGTACCGTAGTACTTTATCATCCGAGGCAGCGCAGTGTACGCCTCGGTCATCATGATTTTATATTCGCCCTGTTTTTCTATGTACTCGTCCATCACGTCTCGCCAGTCGTACACTACGTCGTATGTCTCGTCGAAGTCCTTAGTGTAGATGTGGTTGAGGTAGCCGTAGTCTTCTGGGTCTAAGCCCGGCACACCTGGAGGAATGTATGTTGCAGATATAGCGTACCCTTCTTCCGGATAAATCTACTTAAAAACTTATTATATTTAAATTTAACTCGTCTTACTCTCTACGTGGAATATAGGTATTTGAGGTAAACGATTATTTATTTATTTATTGTAAGTATGTATTTAACAATTTCTGAATCCAATAGACACCATGACAATGTTTTATTAAAATTTCCATCTGCACATTTATGTTCCGTCTGTCTCTGTAGGTACGTAGACTGTAAACAAATGTTCCTTTGCATAGAGCAGTCCGGAAAAACCTAAGTACCTAAGTGTAATTGTTCAAAATAAGTTCTTACCTGACCGAGGTTCGTCAGGGTATTTCCCGTCAAATTTCTTAACATCCACCTCGTACAAGAAGTTGACGGCGTCCACTCTGAACCCAGACACGCCCATGTCCAGCCAGTAACGGATTATGTTCTGAAGACGGTTACAATAATGCATCAGTTAAGGTGGTTCGCATTTTGGTTCAAAACAAGAGCTAACCGGACAACTTTACAGTTTTTAATGTAGCCGTCCAAGGACATCGCCTCTGCTTCAATAACGTTGTCTTGCAAGCACACCTTAACAACTTGTCACATTATTGAAGCAAAGAAATTTCATTACGACAATTGTAACACGACCGCCCCGTTGAACGATTAGTTTATTGAAATTTTACAATTTTAGGCTTAGCATGCATTTGTCAGAACTGTCAGAAGGACGCAATTTTAGTTTTTAGATGTCAAGAGTGTAAGTTAAATCCAAGTTTGTGGGGTCGCAACGCTTCTCCCGCGGCCACCATCTTGGAAAAAAGGGTGCAAAGAGTTTTTATGTCTTATCTGCATGGAAAACTATTGGCCACACATAAAATTTGTAAGAACATTTTTCGTTGCAAATGAAATTGTCTAAAACTTTGGTCCTGGAACTATAGATAAATATTTACCTTCATCTCTTGTTGTACTCTGGGCTCCCGGTAGTTGAGGTCCGGCTGCCCGATGACAAACTGGTGCAGATAGTACTGCCCTCTCTCTTTGTTGAACTCCCACGCGCTCTTGCGGAAATTACTCAACTGTTACGAATTAAAAGATCTTGTTATAATGTAATATGTGTAAATATGTGTACATTTTATGTCATCGATTTATTGTAAATTAAAAATTGCAATTCGAAAAGCATTTCATTTTCACGGTGTAAAATACATCTTCGTTAATCTTCTGAAGCTTTCTTATTCTTCTATAGGTATATGTGTAGTGTGAGTTTTCCTAAAGCGTACGTAGGTATGTACAAAAAATTTCGAGGGAAATTAGACTAATTTTTATCGACCAAAAGCATAATAAAATAATTTAATTCAATTATTCAGTAAATACTTGGCTACAATACCACCTGATGTTAACTGGCGACGTAGTCTTGGATGGCGAAGAGCACAAATAATTACCTAAAGGTAAACACACACATCAAGACATCCACATAACCGAACAGGAACATCGATGCGGTCGTTCGTGTACCTACTCCTGTTAATTAACTTAAGAGATATGAGAATCATTCACCCAGTTGCTCGGAGGCAGTAACTCTCCGGGTCTGTCCGGGTCAGCTTTCCCGTCAGCCCACACGTACCAGTCCTTGTATTCCGGGTCGCGGCGCGCGGACCTGGTGAACCACTCGCTTTCATTGCTCGTATGGTTTGGTACGAAGTCCAACACAACACGGATACCTAGAAATATGTAAAAGTTGTCATCCTTAATGCAGGATGATGAGGATGTATTTTTAATTTGAATATTTTACACACGAGAGATGCCGCTAGGTGCTTTTATTAAGTAGTTTTTTTTAATTTAAACCAGTTTCCTTCCTATCTCATAACCAAACTGCAAAGCAGTTTGTCAGCAGAGTAAGGTTATCGTTGAAATTAAATTGCAATTACTAACCTTCTTAAATGCTACCTAACTTAATTCGGCATCAACTCGCGGCCTCGTTCGGTAGAAAAGTTTTCCTTAAAGATTTACGAGGGCTATTGTTATGTACGACACAAACGAAAAACTATTAAGCTTGCTATGGCAATCGTAATGGAAAATGGCCGGAAAACGATTGTTGCGAGTCCAGCGTCACCGTTCTGCATCATTAAATTACATACAGACATTATTTTGAATAGCAAACTCTTGAGTATTGGCCATCTACGATGCTTTGAATAAATATGTAACATTCACAAACTCATACTTTCTTATTTGCTTACAATTCATTGTGTGTTCAAGTGTTAAATGCGTTAAACATGTAACAAGTAGGTACCTATAGTAGGTAAGTGCGAGTTCCACTAAAGATATTAATAATATAGATAATACGCAAGCTGCACTTTTGGATCAGCTCCGATGACATTACTGTAACTATGGATGTGAACGGAACGGATAGAGATAGCTACATGAAAAGTAGAACAATTAGCTTAGTTTGACTTGCCCACTTTTCGCGCGCTAGTGACATAATATTTTCTTAATTAACCGACTTCCAAAAAAGAAGGAGGTTCTAATAATAATTATGTTCAACGACAATGTACCTACAATACGTCCAGCGACTTCTCCGTCATTTATGAACCATTTGTTATAATTTATTTTTATTTGAATAATGTAGGTACTTTCGAGGTGATCCCACTGCCATCAATTTAGGGAAATCCTCAACATTCGTTCCTATAGTATAGATATCAATATCATTAAGTACTTACGACACATAAGTTTTACTTCCTTACCTAATTCCTTTGCAGTTTTCAGCAACTTGTGGAAGTCTTCCATAGTTCCGTACTCCGGCGCTATTTGTCTGTAATCGGATATGTCGTATCCGAAATCGTACATGGGCGACATGAAAATGGGAGACATCCATATTGCATCGATTCCAGTATCCTTCAGGTAGCCCAGTTTTGACGTGATTCCTGTAATTTTTCAATCATCTATAAATAGTATGAAACTACGCTATTTGTCTTTGTTGCATTCCATAAATAAGTAAGTATATATAGGTACTAATACCTATCACATTATCTCTATTTACAAGTCCCAGCCTTCGATCAACAATTTTTATCGAAGGTTCCAGCAGTTTTAACTTGAATTTTATTGTACCTTCATGATTTTTTTTACATTTCCACTTCTCTTTTCAATTTCCATAATTGTTTGAGGACTTTGAGGTAGGTACTTTTTGAATTCAATAAAGGAAAACAATGACCAAAGTCAGTGGATCGTTTTTGTTCCAATTTAAAGTTTCGCCTAATGAACGTGAGTATAGGTACCTACCTTATGATGTAAGTAGTTAGGTAATTAAAATTATTTTATTGTGTATGGATAACATTTTAGTTTTATTTAGTTTATTTTAAGAATAAGGCTACTAACAAAGGTTAAGCATAATTTGTTATGATAACATAATCATGGAATTATAATAATACATAATTATATCATAAGCAAAAATAAATAATATTTAATAATAAAATTGTTATTATTAGGACATTTTTTTAATATCTACCTATTATTCCTTGTTTTTTATTTCATTTTACTACTTTGTTTTATTTTTATATACTGAATTGTATTTATTAGTTATTTAAATTACCTCATAGCAGCATACTTTATTTACACTAACCAAAAAAATTTTTAAACGTGTCGCAACTTACTACAAATTGCAATACAAAAGCACAAAGATTTTTTTGCAAATGAAACTAGGTAGATCAAAAACGCTTACCATTCAGATCTCCGATTCCATCATCGTTGCTATCTTTGAAAGAGCGCGGATAAATTTGATAAATCAGAGCAGTTTCCCACCAATCTGTATCTGGAACCGACGAGGCTATTGTCGCCAAGATTAGGACAAGAACCCCACGCATCGCGGCCTTGGTACCACAGTACCACTACGATGTAACTTAACACAAGTTTCGACCGTCGAAGACGACGTTCGCTCGCCGACTCTCATCCGTGTACAGACAACTCGGTTTACCGTCCTTCCTTTTATACAAGGAAGTGCTGCAGATTACAATCAAGTTGACTGCGTTCTGATTTGTTTTGCATTTAGTATTGATCTCGTAGCGTAATTAGTGCTACTTGCACCGCGTGTCAGCATATAGGTCTTTAGAAAGGGTATCACGAAGGGCACATTGTTATCTAATTAATTCTGAATTAAGCTGCATCAATATAGATATTTCCATCGCAGAAATACACTATGCGGTTGGTAAACTATACAACGCGAGCTACTAAATTAAATAAATTACAACAGACTACAAAAATCCTCCATTTAAACTAAAACTTTTAATTTACAACTTAGCATAATAAATTATCTTAAAACAATAATCATCATTGCAGTCAGCGAAAAATATTGCAGTACCTACCTACCTAACAGGACAATTCTGACAAGCCCAAAAACCCCCGAAAATATACGAGTATAGCATATTTTTTGTTCCTAAGCGAATAGCTGTAGCATTTGCAGGCAACGATGAGGAAATTAAACTTAAATTTACAAGGAAAGTGTCTTCAATAGCAATCACGTAAGCCTACCTTGTTTTGGTGGATGCTGATTTTGGGAATGAAAGAATATCTCACAGGTTAATGGAATATCTGTTGTTTTTATAAAGGTACTCCGTAGAATTTTACTGTGACTGTCTAATTACTAATAATATCTTTGGTACATTTGAAATTTTATGCGTCTTGACGCGAGTATATATCACAGTGAACTGTCAAAAACGAAAAAGGTCATCCACCTGTAATTTAAAGTCCGTACTAATTTCGTCCGCGCTAAAAAAAAACCAGGCCGCAGTTGTTCGCAATTAATTAGTTATATGTATCTTCCCTATTCTACGGTACTTAAGGCTCATAAGAGCTTAACATTTTTTTAATATTATTAGTAACCATGATTTATCGGTTTGAAATTTTTGTGTGGTGCATATTGGTATTTAGTTATTTAATAAATGAATTAGGTAGGTATTCATCATTTTAGTAAGAATATTTTTTTATAATATATTATTTATGGACCCCTTGTTTGAACCCTATTTCGTGATACAAAATTAGCTTATGTTTGCGAAAAAACTGACACTCGACGGATCGTCTACAAGTGCTTGCAAACCTACACAAACGCTTGCGACTCTCGAGGTCGCACGCAGAATCACGAACCGGAGACTGGAGGAAGAGGCGAGAATACTCTCAGATCACCAATATATCAGGTTTACGTATCATTCAATAAAAAACATGAAAATTACACGTCAAATTCAATTTATTGTGTATAGTCTTGATTTAAAAATAGAGACAGCCCAACAAAATAATTTCACGTTCACATTCATTTTCTTAAACTAGGTCACTTCGTTCACTTATATACGAGCATCGAAATATATCAAGTGTGATCGACTTGCGTCATAATACATCGATTTCTGGTTTGGTTGAAATAATCGATATTTAACACACGCTCATAAGCTCATAGAATCACTCGCGACTTTCGCAACTCATTCGTTTGAATGTTTTATCCGAGACACTCAAGGTCAAAACTAATTGAAATTGTACTAAGAATCCTATTGTTATGATATTAGCCGATTGGTGTCATTTTAATTAACTGTATTTTATTCGTAAATTAATTATAAACACAATAATTTGATTAATACAAAAAACAGTTTCATACCTTTTTAATATATTTTTTAATGGAATTCAAATTATATGATAGAGAGTAAACAATTATAATATGTATTATGTTAAAGATTCGATTATATTTATTAAGCAGTTAAGAAAGACTATATTGTAACCGTTCTCCGAAAATTGCCATAGTGATGTCAATTGGGATACTTAAACAGCTGTGAAACTGTTATTTTCAAATATTTGATTTGTTCTGTGGTTTAATATATTATGTACTTGGAAGTATGTAGATACTGGTATAATATCTCGCACACTTAAATATACAAACTTGCATCTTAACAAACATTATAATATATATTAGTACCCCTTTTTAATACATTTATTAATAGTAATATTTTTATATTAGAATGCATTAGAAATACAGATGAATACAAATAAAACACTAATATACATAAGTTACTCTGTACACACGATCACGCGTTTGAGACGACGTGACATGACGTTTCAAATATGTGCGTTCATAAAGAATGCGATGTAACCTTCGGCATAATGAATTACCGTCGAATTTCTAGCGCAGAGCGTGTCTCTAATAATAATTCAAAGTACTAGTTATTAAGGGTAAATTAACCACGTCCTTATAATGATGGAAAGAATCAAAAGTCATGAGTGATAACATTTTAAAAACATATAATCCACACTTAATATATTCGATGGTTACGAATAAATTACCACATACAATTATAACAAATAAGATATTAGTTAAAACCTTTCACTTAGAGGTGAAATGTCGAGGACTCCTTAAAGGATACTAACTAAGTAAACACCAGAATCATGTATTATGTATCGAGAGAAATTATATGAATATCCTTATCGGAAACTCAATATTACATTCATTATCTTAATTAAATCTAGATTTGTAGTGGGAATACATTCCATTATTTATTAGCTCAGGGTTGTCGTGTACACCACAAGACTCAAAACGTTACTATTCGTAATAGGATATGAGGAAAACAGATAAGGAAAGGAAGAGTCTATGTGGTGACGTCGAACAAGAGTTTATGTGACATTTTTTATTAAAGAAATTTGTATGCACTTATGCAGACAGGAAAAAAATTAAATTCTACCGTGCCATTACCCTACCATATAAATATGGTACAAAATATAACTTAGGAAAAGCAGGATACGATAGAAAATTTTGTTTTTCCTGTATACATACATGAAAAAATATAATATCTAGTGATTTTATTTATTTATTTAATATTCATAGATGTTCTAAGCTATGATAGATCGAAGGCCGATACGATTACTATTGAGATAAGACAGAATTGACAGAAAACAAAACTGATCAGATCACAGATCTCAAAGGATATAACTTAGAAGCTACTCATCTATCCACAAGTTTGTACTTACCAATGTACTTCGGAAGATCGTAAAAGTAAACAACAAATTAGTTACACGATCACATAATAGGTAAAAGGATATCATCCTGTTATACAACTACATACGTAGACAAAGAATAATATAGACGAATCGCAGGATTTTAAAATGGAAAATGTAATATTATTTTTCGTCTCGGTCGGCGTGGACGTATGCACATATTATTTAGAATACAATAGATATATTATTTATTGTGTAGACACAGGAGATACCAGTAAAGTTTACAGATTGTACAGAAATTAGATCTCTTATTATGTCTTATAACAGCTATTTTTGGGTTCGATATGAAAAAGGAGCAGAAATTGGGATGTTGTAGTTTTAGTCAGTCTATTAAACAAGCTATAAACCTTATTCCTTTATTGACATTTTTTTTTATTAAGAGCTATTAACGCAAAAGTTGTTAACGTTGTGAATGTTTTGGGTGTATGATTACATTAACACTTAAACATTTTACGAGTATTTTAATTATTTTAACTTGTACGGAATTTTTGTTTTATGTATTCGTCTATAATTTTCTCTGTCTACGAAAACAGACAGTCACAACGCCTAGCTACACAACTACATAATTACATTTCACAACGGTGTTATTAAAGCCTCTGACAAGACGTATGTTCGCTCAATCGAACACGTCAATAATTAAAGCTTCGATAACACATTAAATAATAACAATTAAATACATAATTATATCATTTTATTGCTACGGACTTGTGTTAAAACAGCTATTACAGAGAAGCCCTGCTTGGTGGTAGGAACCAACCTTGGCTGGCTTGCTGATACTCTCTCGCTCAAGTTGGCCGCTAAACGATTATTGTGTTCCAGTTGGTAGTTCGAGAGTTAATATATTATTTCTGTTCCAGTTTGAGAGCTAGTATTTTCTTCCCCCTTCTATCTCGGCCGGCAAACCATCGGCAGTCTTTGATATAGTTGAGTCGCAGTTCATTAAAAGCATGTCTGTATTATTTATTATGAGAATAAATTGATGTTTAGGTATAAGAGCGGCCAATGACCGATCACTCGTCATCATACGCGGTATAAACGCTGTTAGTACGGTGCGCTGTCCTAGCACGTTACGGAGTTAGCCGGCGACGGAACGGTCTAGTAGACACCATATCATATACGTGTCAATACGATTATGAACATCGATACGTCCAATATGAAACATTGATATGAAAAATAATTAAGAATCATTTAGTTGTTGGCCCGCCTTAAGAAAAGTTTATAAAGTGTATTATTAATAAGAAGTGAGGCATGCCTTGTTTTTGACAAATGACATCCAAATCAAGAAAATCTATGATCGATAATCTTAAAGTAGTGGATTTACTAAAAACATATTCTTAATTAGCAAGGAAACACTCATCAACTCCACGGGACCACAAATACCTCTATATATTTATGTATATCTCACGACTTCATAATATATACAAAATGTACAACGTACAATATATTTATCTATATTTTTTTATGACTTAATCAAGACAATAATAAGACACTGTACAACAAAATTCGTACATTTTATCGCAGTTGGAAATAAGAAATTACATTTAACACGTTCGGTGCGGGCAACGCATACGTTGTGTTTTTTACCATAAAAACGGAAGAACGCACGCACGCTACGCAGCGAATGTGTTAATAGTGTCAATTTTGTGGGTATAATTATGCCAATGATATTTTTAGATTTAATATCTGATCTTTTTAGATTCAGATCTGAAACGCAGTTATGATGAAACAAAAATAAAACAATAGCTCCATACTTGTAATGAAATCATTAATTAAATGTTTAGTACACAACTTAAACTATAAAATACACGTCGCATCTAATTATATTTGTCGTCCAGAAATACTGTTAATACCCAAGGACCTATTTTTTACCTATACGTCACTCGTATCCTCTCTAATCCTATTCTTATCTCAGATACATGTTTGACGACAAAAAAATGATCTTGTATAGTACGGCCGGCGGTTCTATATATTATCTAAATATTTTTGTTATTATTGTTTCGGTTCTAACAACAAAGAAACATTGTTAACATAAGAGTAATTAACCATGAAACATTATTTCACACTAGTAATATTTGATTCAATTGTTATCTTTACGGTTTAGTTATTTCATTCAAACTTTGTTTCCCACGCCATCTTATTTTAGTATATACTATCATTGCGTTGAAAATCAATTGGAAACATTGGAAAACCACGAAATATCTGCATTAACGAGCGAAAAACCAACAATAAACCGTAAAATTGTGTAGAAATAAATGTGTTTTTAAGTTACATATACTTGTAATGGCGCGTTCGGTAAAATCAATCAGAGTGAATTTAACGTGTGACTTACATAAGTTGGTTGCATTTTTTAATATAGCAGCAAACAAATGTATGTATAAACAGTTGATATCATAGGATGAACTACTCAATGATTTTATATTGTACTAGCTGACCCGGCGAACTTCGTACCGCCTAACAGAATAGAAGTATTCTTTATTGTGCAATACAGTCGATTTTTTTTATACTTATTCTGCTATTCGGGACACCTTCCCGGAACCCCTCCACTAACACTTAAACTTTATAGTATGGTATTAAAGTTCAAATTGACTTTTAAGTATTATTACGAATATTTTGTATGTGAATATAGAAAAGTGTTGTTTTTAGACTTTTTCAGGTAAATTTTAAAATTTTTCTCTCCGTAACAACCATCGTCGTACTTTAAGGAATACTATAAAAAAAGAATTAGCGAAATCGGTTCAGCTGTTATAGAGATGGTAAGCGCAAATACCAACAAAATCAGCGATTCATTTTTATATACAAGATATTGTTACACGCGACGGACGACGCAATGTATTATGTATTTTACTATCAAAGTACCTTAGAAATAAAAAAAGAACTTGAGAGGTGTCAAGGGACACCCGGATGGAACGAAGTTAAGTTTTATTTCCCACTGGTAACGTTATCTATCGTCAGTGACACTAAAGCTTAACCTACAAATCTGAAAATGTCAAGTGTGCACACTTGAAGTGTGGCACACTGCTGCCATCTAACAAAAACAACAAAAACTAATGACAAAACTACGCATTTGCTTATTACAAAAACGCTCCACGAGATGGCGCTGTACACAAAAAGTGTCGTGACAACTTTTCGTAAGAATTAAGTGTCGTGACAACTTTTCGTAAGAATTTTTTCCGTCTAGCCCCCTTTCACAACGCGCGATAAGGAACTTCGTTCCAAAAAAAATACTGTATCCTTTTCAAATCACTAACCATTCATAATAACCACGTTTCAGACGCATGTTTTAGTGGAAATGATTATTAACTAAGTAAATTGAAGTTAGTTAAGTTAGTCGAGTAGACCCGGCAGGTTGGCGGCGATCCGAGGTTTCCTTCTGCGCCGTGGCTTGGATTTTTCGGGCTCTCGCGGTAGGTTCTGTGCGATACGATAAATTTTATTTGTACACCAAAATAACATACTAATAGAAATTTATATTCGATAATATGGAATATAGAATCAAAATAATGGATAAATGATTTGAATTTTAATTTGGATATATCTTCGTATATTATGTGTATAATATTATGTATATTTTTGTTGGGTTGTCTGTTAGTCTTTATCAAGACGGATTTGGATCTTTTTTTTTTCAATTTTTTTCTGTCTGTCCGTTTGTTTGTTTTGGCTAATCTCTCTAACGGCTGGACCGATTTTGACGGGGCTTTCACTGGTTCAGCTGATGAAAGTTATATCAATAAAGTTATCACAATAACATTATATTCTTGTACTCACCGCATTAACAAATGGAGGTTGAGGCAATATGGACTTGGGTGTCGGCAAACCTTCCAATTCTTTTCTCACCGACGGACCGGATGGATTTTGAGATCGCCTGTAAACAAATTGCGGAGTTAATGCTGATCTTTGGACTTGTTTAACGCATCGATGGGTTTTATATTTGTTTTTGTTACGGTTTAGGGCTTTCTATGTCATTTTCTGCCAGTGTAACGAGTAAAAAAACGCATAATGCCTTAGATTACGCCGCAGCATTAACTTAACCTTAATATTACTCGATCTCATTTATAATTCACATGTACGTTCACGCCCAGTCCGGGATTAAATTTCTTCTTTGATCTATCCATTCAGGCCCACTCTCAACTCTCATTTATTTTAAGTGTAACTTCTATATAGACGGGGGTATTAGGATTTTCTGTCACGAAAATTACAATTGCAAACTCATAGCTTTTGCTATTTTTTATATTTTTATTATTTTTGCGATACAACAAAAGCACTTAATCTCTGACACATTATGAAGTTCCCAAAAGCAATATTTCGTTATCAATACACGAAGCATATCACGAGAATTATCCCAAAATATATTCTAAGAAGCTATAATGAAATAACAAAAATCTTTAAATTACACTCATGATGCAAATGTTTTTTGTTACTTTAAATATTCATTTAGGATCTAATAATTTTTCTACAAAGACAAGTACAGTACAATAAAATAAAATTGCACTCAAATGTCGAGAAACATAAAAAAATATATAGAATTGATTAATTAAAATAAAAAAAATATATATAAACCAAATGACACAGCAAAGCCAACGAAACGAGATAAAACAAATAAAAAAAAAAGCTTCAGAGTTATAAAGCAAATAGAATTATTCATCGCCCACTGTACTACATAAAAAAGATTCAGAAATGAATGAATCTCTCATAATTATTTATTCCAAAAACTATCTGTTTTATTTTATCTTATTTATTTGATTCGTCATTATTTTCTTACTGTTTAAAAAATATATTAGAGTATAAATAATACATTAATAACAAAACAAAAAAAAAACGAATCAACAAAAGTGACCAGAACGAACAACTTTGGAATATTAGCAGCACTGAACTTCAATTCGTACGGGCACATTTTTGACCTGAATTTTTTACTATGCCCCGTAACGTTCTCAATGATTCACATTAGTTAACTAGTGGCACTGTCACATTGCACTTATTGTTTGCGAGAAAAGGACAAGGATATTAATCAAACGTTGTCATGCCTGAGTACAGGCTACGCTTTATCAAGTTTCGCTGGCTTTACACACAGACAACTTTTCAAACCATAAAACAAATCTACACCAAAACATATAAAAATTAACTACAACAAAACATCTAAAAAAGATAGCATACCTAATTTTAATGGTCACTAATTGTGTATTCACACACACGTATGGTCTGTGCGCAGCATGAAATGATAAATAGGAAAAATATATAACAAAACATATGTTGGAAGAAAGGAATCAAGATATGAATCAAACAGACGAGCGCTCAGAGCGGGTGGTTCGTCCGCTGCGCAGTCAATACGTCACGATCACTACACTCAATGTAAGATAGATCATATCAAACTACAGAAACTATCAAACTACAGAGAAGGAGAGTTAATAAAAATACCTATAAAAAAGGACAAAATGTAAAGCTAAATGTAAGCTTCAAAACAACTCAAATTTTGTAATTTTATATATTTAAAAATATAACGGAATAACAAAGCCAACCTACAGAATATAGCCAAATACTAGCAGGTGCCGGATGTTTATTTCATGGATTTAAGTCGGTAAACCAGCAACACACTGTGACCGACCAACCCGGAACAAATTTCAGAAAAATTCAAATCGCGACTAGGATGGTTAAGTGATAATTGGTCATGTTAGTTGTTGTTGGTTGTGATGGATGTCAACAATAATAAAGAACCACCCCACCTACCCCATCAAACAACGATAAACAGATTATCTATTTTATTTATTATTTTTTGTAAGACCTGAAGTCAGGATTTTTACAAAGGGCGGACTTAACGCCTGGTGGCATTCTCTACCAGTCAACCCAAATATCTATGTATCTATCGCATGTCACCCAATCATTCATCATTGTACAGACAGACGCGGTGTTGGTGAACACCCACCTGTGACTGGTCTGCACTTGCAGCGGCACAAACGGCGTGCCCTTCATCTCGACGTGGTTCTGCGAGCTGCCAGTCGCCTTGGGGGCATGGGGCGTGCTCTGCGGTTGTTGGTGGGAGCTCTGGAATATTAATTTACATTCAATTTTTAATTACTTCGCCGCGGCGATCCTAATTTTGTATGGAAAAACCACGACGTATACGTGTTCCGCAGCGAAAGTGTGTTGTTGTTGTTAAGTTAAGGCTCCAACGACCTGTGCGGACATCAAGCTTGAAACACGCTATCGCTGTTTTGTACACCGCTCTTGTATGTTCTTTAGGGACTGTAGGGGAGCACTGAAAGAATCCCCCCCTCCCCCTCCCGCCTAAGGGGATAAAAAATATTTTTTTTGAAATTGTGTATGGGAGCAATAAGAGAAGATTTTTGAAAAGTCCCCCCTTAAAGGGATAAAAAAGGAGATAATTTTTTTTTGGAAATTGGCGGTCGCAGCCACGGGGCAACGCTCACCGGCACCGGGGGCCAGCTGGGCGACGGCACGGGCAGCGTCGCCGGGAAGTGTCCCGGGGCGGGCCCGACGCTTTGGAACTGCGGCATCGGCACCAGCGTCGGGCCGGGGCCGCGGAGCAGGCCGAACGACGGGTGCGGCGGCATGCCCGGCGCCGGTTGACTCTGTTAAAACATCAAAAGGGGAATGAGAGGCGAATGAAATTAAAAGGTGGTCAACATTAAAAGGTGAATTGACGAAAAGATGAACTTGTGAAACGATGAGATTACTAAGCTATTTTTTTTGTACGATTCTAAATTAATCCTTGACAACAATCCCACCTGATTTACAACATATATGTACAAGATAAATTACTTATGTATGTTCATTTCATGACTCAAGATCTGCTTAGGATATTTTGAAAACGTCAGTTTCTTTGTACTGTCTTATTTCATGAAACGATAAAATCAATAAAAACGACCTTATAAAACAAAAATCGACGAATACGCGAAACGACAAACTGACATTGAAATTGCTATTTCTCCATGGATTCACCGGTTGGTGATTGATGTGGTTCTGTTGGTGCAGCGGCGCCGGCGGCTCCGGCGGTTGTATGCTGTTGTATGCGCACTCCTGCCTCCAGTTCGGCTGTTGTTTCCTGCGAATGATGAACGTGTTACTAACATGTATTATCTAACGATTTATATTAGTTTTGAAGTGAAAACTTCTATAGTATCGTTGTGATTTGGAATTCGATGCAGCGGAAATGACGCGCAAATGAAACGAAACGGAAACGAAAAAGACACAGACACATTTTAACGTGGGGGAAAATGAGATGGGAACATTAGCAAGAGTTAGAACAAAAGATCGTTGCAGCGATAAAACAATAGTTATGACGTCTGACCAAACTATTTTTTAGCGTTGTATTCCTTCTACTGTTTTGAATAGTTTAAAGCAAAAGGTTTAAAAAACAAAACATGTTATGAGAACAAGTATTGTCAGGGGATAAATTTATTGAACAACTAGCTGCCCCAGCGAACTTCGTACCGCTCTATAATTAATAAACAAATATGGTGGCATATCGACAGCAGCGCCACCTACCGGGTCCAATTGTGAATCTAAACCATTCTTGGATCCACCTGAAGACACACGAAAAATTTCAACCGAATTGGTTCGTGCGTTCTGGAGTTATAGCGTCAGGAAGGAAAACCCGACCTATTTTTATATAATAGATAGTTCCCTAAAAATGATTTCTAATCGCTTAACAAAAAAAAATATTATAAAAGTGAAAAAAAAATACTGTTTAAGCATTTTTTTCGATTGTCCGTACAAGTATCCCGATGCAAAATAAGGGATGGTACTATTCTTAGTATTATAGATAAATAAATAGTTGTCAATTAAATACAACATCTCACCCGCTAAATGAACTCCAAATGCCAAGACTGCTTGGAATGAATGCATTTCATTACTTCATTGTGCAGAAATATTTAAAATAATTAGCTATAGCTTACATTTTCGAAATGTATATTACATATTATACCAAGGGTCACCTCCTATTGAAGAGTAGCGGCGCCCAACGGCCTTTGGTGCAAAATATTACGAAGCATTTCGAACCTTATGCAATAATCTAAAAAGTTTAAATTTACTTGGAGCTTTACAGTTAGTAGTGCTCTGATGGGTAATATTTTGCACCGAAAAGTCGCTCCGCGTCGGTGCATTTTCAATGGGTTTATCCGAAAACATAGGCATAGGCTACAGACATCACAAAACATTCTGTTTATCACACTTAATGATCGGTATCAGTACAACCACGTACATGTTTTTAATAGAAATAAATAAATAAACCAAATAACATTTATTGCTAGTAATACAGATATTAAGTTTAAATATTACATTTAAATGTTACACTTACTTAGTAGCAGTGGACACGTTGGATTTGGGCTGCCAGCCTTCCTTCACGAACGCCACTGGCTGGTAACAAAAAAATATATTTTTAAACTAGCGACCCGCCCTCGCTTCGCTTCGGGAAACTTATTAGTTTCATGGTTCTTTAAGAGATGGCGCTAGGCGTTCTTATTCTTTAAGTTAGGAAGGTTCACCCCTAGATGGCGCTGTGCTTAAAATCCGAAGAAATCCCATACAAACTTTCAACCTTTATTTCAACCTCTTCATCCCTTTTTGTCGCAATAAAAGGTAGCCTATGTCCTTTCTCAGGGTCTAAAGATTGTCTGTGTCAAATTTCATCAAAATCGGTTGAGAGGTTTAAGCGGGAAAGCGACACAGACAGACAGACAGACAGACAGACAGACAGACAGACAGACAGACAGAGTTACTTTCGCATTTATAATATTAGTAGGGATAACGCTTAAAGCTTTCATTCATAAGTAAAATATATGAGGAAACGATTGTCCAACCTGACCTGGTTGTACAATATGACATTAAACGCACCGAAGTCATCGATGATCTTTTTTTTTAAATTTATTGAATGGAATTTGACGCTCGGCGACCATATCATCCCGTACAGAAAAAAAAACAAAACGTAATTACTACAACATAATCGAAACAAAACAAAATTCTAAATTTTTGCAAGGCCCAAACACACTACACAGCATCTTGGCCTCTTTGGACATGGAAGATGCCAAAATAATGTTTATCGAAGATCGGATTGAAGGAAGATCAGATAATGTTGCCGGTCAAAAAACAAGCCGGGGACGCTATTGCTAATCCTAAAGCTAATTCGGTATTATAATGATCAATCAAGATTTAGTTCCATACCTTATATGGCTTCTTATTATTCGCTGCAGGTTCGTCTTCGCTGATTTTCAGTAGACTTCTTAATAAGTGTGTGGCATTCTCCTGCTTTTGTAACATTAGAAATTTATATTAATATATTATATTATCTGTTTCGTCCATAGCGATAGTAAATTCACAGAGTAAAAATGCTTTTCATTTTTTTTTACTGAATATAAGTCACCGCTTGGCTACGGTCCCACCTGATGGTAGGTGGCGAAGTAAGTTTATGTAAGTTACAGTAGCGGCACAAAATTAAGGCCCCTTTGACACATTAAAATAGTGACGTGAAAAATGTTAATTTAGTATCGAAAAAATATGGTCAAGTGCGAGTGGCATCGATACATTTTTGGAATAAAAAATTTAAGCACCCTTTTTAATTACATATTTGGAATGAGAATCGAATACTGAGTACCCCCTATTAATATCACAAGAGTCTTACGAATCACCTTATATTTAAGGTCTCCTCGGCTTTGAGCTCAGTAGTGGGCCTTGTTGGGTTGAGATGATTTATAGTATATTCATTTATGTAATTGACTTACTTACTTTATTAAAGGTGGCACTGTATTTTGTTAGTAAAAACGTGAAGGAATTTGTTCGCGGTACCATATACTTTGTTTATATGGACTAATTCCATAATATTTAAATATATCGTAAACCGACCAATTATTGGCACTCGTTCAATTATTGGCACTTTAGAGTTTAGTTAAAAAATACAACTGGTTACAATTGGTTATTGGAACAGTTTTGCCAATTTGTAACAGAAAAATAACACTATTTTACGTTTTTATGCATACCGAACTTGAATAGTCTATAGTTTCCTTGTATTTTTTAACTAAACTCTAAAGTGCCAATAATTGGACGAGTGCCAATAATTGGTCGGTTTACCCTATATATTGTTTCAATATCCATGCAATTAATTAACTTTGGGTCCTAAGTTATACATTCGATAAATTTTATGACTTTTTGCACATCACCATTGACAATGAAGAACAGCAATTTGCTCCTTCAAAATGTAATAATTTATACGAAACTTGATGCTCGGACAGACGTCAAGTAAGCGTCATACGGGCCTTCGTTTTGTGCTAATACTATAATGAAACGTAACATAATTTTATCAAATATCTTCAAAAATAATCCGATAAATAATAATAGTCCGATTAAAAAGGGGTTAAAAGTAAATAATTTCAATCATTTTTTATCATTTACTGCGGCGCTTAGGTATCGGCAACCTTTTTATTTTGTAATGATAATATATTTCTAATAAACACATTATAATCCATAAATCCAACTTAAAATGACACATAAAAACGAACACAGTACATTCTAAGTGTCATATGGCAGTATATTATTGTAAGTTTTTGTTTTTATTTTATAATGAAAATGTTTTATATACCTGAGATTCGGGCCCGTTCTTTGAAGTGTCGTTGGTCGCAGCTATGCGAGGTTCCGCTACCGGGGTCTTGATGTCCCTCGGAGGGCTAGACGTTAAGTATTGGCATTTACAAAATGTACATAATATCTGCGTACAGTGAACTTGGGTAACTTTGAATTTAAATTTGAAAATGATAATATTCTCTTGCAACTTTCGGCTTCAAGCAAAATAAGGCGTGCATACATAAAAAAGATAAATTGGGTTACGTTAAACTCTGCTGTGCGCTGTTTTATCGAAGTTAGGAGGTTCGTCTGCTTTGACGTCAGCTCTTCAGGCCATAAAGGTGAGTATGACGCGTTACCTGTAGTTGGCGAAGGCGGAGTGATGGCCGTCCTCCCGGCGGAGCACGGTGGGCGGCGCGCCCAGCCCGAACGCCTTGAGCTCCACGGTCACCGCAGCGGGCAGGTTGCGCCCGAACGATATGTTCAGCAAGTTCGCCGGCGATACCCTGACAAACATTTTTTTGAAGTGAAAACTTCTATAGTATCGTTGTGATTTCGAATTCGATGAAACGGAAATGACGCGCAAATGAAATGAAGCGGAAACGCAAAAGAGACAGACGCATTTTAACGTGAGAGAAAATGAGATAGGAGGCATCGGCCAAATGGCGGCTTACGTAAACAAAGTAAAACATCAATATTCGTTACTGACAGTATTCGTATTTTAAGTTTCACTTCTAGCACGTGTGAATTGCACACATTGCATCATTTTTTCAAGTATAAGTTATCTCCTGATGGTAAGTGACAACGTAGCTATTAAATGTTAAAGCACGCTAACTTAAAAAACCCCTATTCTTTATTGACTTAAAGGCGGTTACAATCGAACGAAATTCAGGACGCAAGATCCGTATCCCTTTCGCGCGCGAGTCCAACGTTCAACATGACACCGGCCTCACCTATAGAACCTGGTCTCCTCGAACAGCTCCTCGGCCTGCCCGCCGGGGAAGGGCTGGTCGAACATCACCAGGTAGTTGGGCTCGGCGTTGAGCCGGTCGGACAGCCGCACAGGGTTGCAGTCGGTGGTGGGGCACACCGCGACGATGGTGCCGCGCGTGCCCACTGGCACGGCCAGGTGCCGCGACACGCACACCACGCGGTCGTACAGCCTGAAGTCCGCGGACGGGTCCGGGGACGTGTTGCCCTCGTGGAGCTCCGGCTGGGACAAATAGTTTTTATGTTAGACACGATTGGGTTATTGGCTCGTTTGAAAAGTGTATTAAACCGTCTTTAAATTTTCGGGCATTTGGACTTGTACTTAGTTGTCTGTACACCAACTGTTGAGTTGCTAGATTGAGGGTTACGGGTTATAGTCCACCACGCTGACCAAGTGCAAAATGGCCGTTTACACACGTTTGATAGCATTAGGGAGAACTTTTTAGTGCGCAAGTTTCCTCAATACGTTTTCCTTTTCCAAAAACATTTTTTTTTAATAAGGACATAACTTATCTTTTAAAAATTACATGTGCGTACACGATTTCATCCCAGATCCAACGTTGCCAGTCGGAACATTCAAACCACTTGGCAGTCCTAGCGTATATGGGAAACATAAAACGTACCTTATAGAGAAGATTCCATTTGACTTGCAGGGTGACTTTTTTCTCCCGGAGCTTGAGTTGTTCGAGCTGTTGACTGATGTCCTCCCAGAGCGCCTTCATCTCGGCCGGCTCGAGCCCCTGCAAGCCGCACGGGCGGCGCGCGGCCGACGCGTGCGGCTGCGCCTTCAGCCACTGAGCCACTTCTTGCGGCTTGTTTTCACTGTTCACGACAATAAATTATAATAATAGTCTTGTTTTACCGATGTATAATTGTTTTTGTTTTCTTCTTATTGTTTTTTTTTTAAGTCAGTAGGAAGAGTGTAGTTACCCACAACACAGGGTATCCTAGTGTGGGATCTACGATGTATTAGCTTAACATATTATCACTGCTTATAAATAAATAAATGAATAAATGCTTCCACTCACACCCCCCCGCACTAGGATCCCAACACAAATTAAACATTCCAAATACCGACGAGCACAGAACAATTTATCGTCAAATAAATGTCTGCTCTGCAGCCAGGGCCACTTCCAATTAGGTTATGGGGTCGTAACTCAGCTATAGGGTCAATATTCGATTTGATTCGATGTTCTGGCTACAAATTGCCTGCGAAGAACATATTCCCATGTTGTAGACTAGGCTAGCTCGAACTGTTCGGGAATGCATAGCACGAACTCGTGCACCCATTAATGTGCCATACAGGGCACAGATCATTCCTCGTAACAGAGGAGACCCAGAGCATACTCCCACGCTGCTCCAGTGTGGAACAGGGGAGGAAAGGAAGGTATACAGTGACTTTTTTTTTACTTCTTATAAGGTAGTGCTTGACAACAATCCCATCTGTTGGTAAGATTTTTAATAACAAAAAAGAATTACTTGGCAACACTCACCCAACATGGTCCGGCCAAAGGTCGCTCTCGAAGAACACGTCCCGGCCGGCCGTGTACGCGAGCCGGTCGAACAGCTCCGGATAGCGCTCCGCGTACGCCCGCACCAGCTCCACGCACCGCGGCGAGTACATCCACGCGTTCGGTGCGACGCCGGAACGCCGCGTGTAGCCCGACACCTCCTGATTCTGTGCTCGCAGATTAAATATTTCGCACCTTTAGAATTGAAGTGGCATAACTCAAAATTTTAAGAAAATGCCTGTCCCATCTTTAAGAGTCATTTAGATATATTTATACTTATAAATATTATAATGTATACATATAAACATGTTTATGAGTCGTTCCATCTATAAAAGTCATTTTCTTAAAATATTTAGTAATGCCACTTCAATTCTAAAGTTGCGATATGTGAGATGTTTAAGTAAATATTTTATTGCACTATACGTTATATATGTATGTACATATATAACGTATAGTGCAATAAATAGCAAAAATTATACTGTACTAAATGTAAATAATAAACGTTAATACCACACCGACAGAAAGAACAGCACTACTATTTTCAATGTCGCGAGTAGGATGGGTATACAAGTAAAAATAGATCACAAATAACCATACACTTTAAACAAATATTTAACTTTCAGATAAACATCTCCCCGGGCCAGATTGAACCCAGAACCTTTGCTCTACTGACACTGGACGAGGAAAATATGTGCGCTGCAACGCAATTTTCACAGGATTGACAGTAAAGTGTGTTATAACCAACCCAGCACAAATAATAACGAAAATAATATTAACCGTTAATAACGTAACCGATAACGAATTCAAATACCTTCTTGTTAAACTTGAGGTTGAGTCCCAGATTGAGTTTACTCTGCGTCTCAGTGGGCAAGTCGTTCCGTTCGCCCAACACAACTAGTATGGTGCCCGTGATACGAGACAGCATCTGTGCCGACATACCTGTCAAGCAAAAATCTACCTTATTATCTTAACATTAATATTTTTTGAGAATATAATTATGGATAATTTTAAACAAGCAACTGAACCTGTATACGGCTAGAAATGTAGCAGTTTTTGCGCACGTAACTCTTAACGATTTGGGTGCGGTTTTCATTGATGTAATTTGTACTAACGTAAATAGGTAAGTGTAAAGTAAATTTGGAGTAATATTATAGCTTTTGTATCATTTCAATCAGGTCACAGATAAAAAAGCTATGTTCATTTTCCAGACTAACATATTTTCGATTGCAGATACAAAAGCTAAGTTTTCCCGAACCGAGAGTGGTATCATCATCATAGCCAGCAAGTATCACAAGAGGTCATACCACACGAGGCGGCGGCGTGGTGGGCAGTGCAGTACGTGGACGGTATCGAGTGGGCGGTGGGCGTGGGCTCGACGCATTCGTGCACCGACACCTTGATGCGGCAGTTGCGGACACCCTCCGTGTCGATCACCTGCCAACATCATTGCTATGTTGAAAAAGAGTTGTTACGAGCGTTTAAGTTTTATTTAGAACGAGATGTGCCCGCGACTTCGTCCGCGTGGAATTTAACAAAAAAAAAAAAACTAAAAAAAAGTAGTCTAAGTTACTCCTTATGACATCAGCAATCTGCCAGTGAAAGTCCCGTCAAAATCGGTCCAGCCGTTCCAGAGATTAGCTCAAACTGACAGAAAGACAGACAGACAGACAAAATTTGTAAAAAATGTTATTTTGGTATATGCAACGTGTATACATCCGTATGCATTAAGTAAAAAGCGGTTATTTTAATATTACAAACAGACACTTCAATTTTATTAATTTGTAGTATAGATTTATGTAACCGAGTGAAAAGCAACCAAGACCTATGTAATCGGGCAATCTCGTATCTCACGTCATTATATAAACTCGACGTGACTCACGGTAGCAGCGCAGCCGTAGTACTGTCCGCGCGTGCGCAGGAACACGGTGTCGCCGGGCGGGTACGCGTGGCGCGGCGAGCGGTAGCGCGCGGGCGGCGGCGGCGCGCGCGCGCTCGGCACCACCGCCTGCAGCGCGTGCCCGCACGCCACCGAGCACCACACCTCCTCCGTCGCCATGCGCTCCTGGTCCAACACCGTGTACTTGTAACCTGGAATGGACAATTTTAATTTGAAAAAAGAATAAACTACACTTTTTTACAGGCGGCCATTTCAGCCCCCAAGGGTAGCAACACATCTGTGGCCGAAATGTAACGAGACTCTTACTAACAATTACTAACTGGACTACTACTAACAACAACTAACAGGACTAACATTCACGAACAGTCCCTGTCCCAGTCCTCATACTTACAAACTAACCAACTAATGTTCTAACACCGTCACCTAACCGGACTAACTATCCCAGTCCCCATATGAGTCTTGTTCTAAGTCCGTTACAGTTGTCATGGGCGTCAGCGGAAGGTGATGCTGCATGCTCGTTTGCTACCTTAATTCCATTAAAAAAATACTCAATGGTGGACTGGTTTTGTAATGTAATACTCATTCATAGCCCCACACTAGGATTAGGATTCCCTATGTCGTGAAGCAATGGTCAATTCAATACACAAAGACAACAATAATCACCCAGACAGTGAACAAAAGTTTAAACCCATCATTCAAACCACCAGGATTCTTCAAATCGCAGTCCAATATTACAACCATTAAGCCATACGGGTTGTGATACACTATGGTGTGTAGCAGGACTAATGTCAAAAGGAACTGCGTCTTACTAATAAAATTAAAATTATAAACAGTACTGTATTAGGGTATACCACAAGTTTGACCTGCTCATGGTCTACATACAAATAAATGTCTACAAATACATAAGTTGAATACCTCTTAAATTGACAGCGTGGATTATAACATTCACATCTCCTAATTCAACTCCGAGACGATTCATGTTGCTGAAAAGAAAGAATCGTCATTAACTTTTAGGAGCCCAATCTGCAAATTTATAAATGCTTCATTTGAGTCGTGTTAAAATGTGTCAAAAACGTGTCAAACTACTCCAACACGACGCAATCGGTGAATTTATAAATTATCCTTAGAATAATTACTACAGAAACCAAATCCGCGCGGACATTTTAAAGCACCTTAATTGGAGTCTGAAATGACTCCAAACACGGGGCAGCTCCGTAGTGTTCAATGTCAACGCACGCCAAACATGTCTCGCGAAAAAAAAGAATTATGACGATTTGTCCAGTTAAATTGTGTCAGAAAATATCCGAAAAGCTATTTATGTATTATTGCTAAAAACATATGATTATCCGCAGCCGAATCATTCCCCGCTTTCGGGAAAGTTTCGGTTTAGTGCCTCACTTTAGACAGAGCGCTTGTATGAAGACTGTCTTTCTATAGTGTAATTATTCTAAGAAATTATCTGACTCGGAGCCCAGGAATGTAATTAAAATATATTTACTGTTCAATGATGGTAGACCGCTCGGATATCCACTGCTTGTGCATGTTGCCCGTGTTGAGCTCCACGCTGAAGTTGGGGGCGCCACTGTCGCCGTCCATGTTGTTCTGACCTTCCGTTAGGTGCAGCCTCATTTTCTCATTCGACACTGATATCACTCTGAACACAGGTCAAACAAATATTAATTAAAGAGTTGTATAGCAACCAGATGAGTATGATTAAGGAACGCGCATTTCCTACAGAAGGCTGAAAAATCTATTGAAATAGAAACATCAAGAAAAGGTAATGAACACTTGTAATTGGACAGGCGATCTTGTAATTGGATGGATGAACACTTACCATCAGGTAATAAAAGTACGGTGATGGGGTGCGATGATGACGAAGATGATAAAAAATTACCTCGGGTTTCTGAAGATCATTTGGATTTTTAGATGACGCATAAATCTTTTATTTTCAGTCAATTCAGGAAAAATTCTTATCAAATCATAGATCTTGTAGTGATTTCTCTAATATTGTAACGGTATCGTTATTGAGCAATGTGTGTACGTCTGGATGTTATGTGTATGTGTGCAGTATAACCCACTTGGCTCTGGTGAGATGCGGCCAGCTGACCCATATGACCTTGCCGAGCAGGTCCCGCGCGAGCGGCTCCAGCGGCGGGTTCGTGTCCCCCTCCGGCAACAACCTCACTATCATACTCTCGTTACGTGACGGCTGATCGAACACTTTCACTCGGCACTTCTTTATGCTCGTCTGAAAAATACACAACTTGTCAATTTTGTTTACGAATAAATGTGTATTCACTGAATCCTACTCGAAGGACCATTTTCGAATACAAATAATTTTAGAATATATAATCGGCCAAATTCACCGTTAAGACATAAATATTATAGGTAGATATCATAAACTATACGTCTTGCGTCTACTGACAAAAATGACACGCTCGTAATACAACGAATTGCCGATCCAGTTGCATAATGGAGAAGGCAAAAGGGTCAAAATATTACTATCAAATACACCTAAAATCCGAGCTTAGGTCATATACATTACATAACTTTTTATTTCACTTCAATACATGCAGTATTTCCGAAGTTATAAAGACGAGAAGTTCAAGCCCTTTTTTGAATTTCCGCGCTTACGCTATGACGTCACGAGTTAGTTCGGCCGCGAGCACGATACGGCGCAAGTATAGAAAATATGGGTCTATGCAGTTCAAAAATCTATAACTTTCTTATTTCTATAGATACAGACTTGAAATTTTGCATAGATGTAGTAGATAGTATGTGAATTATATATGTTATTTTATTATTGATAACTAAGGTTTGCTCGCGGCTTTACTTGAGTTTAAATTAACATTTCGGTCAAAAATCCCTATCAACTACGCGCGACTACTGAGAGATGACGTCATCGAGTAGTGACCGCCCGCCTGCGTTTTTAAAAAAACCAACGTCCGTAAATACGCACTTTGATCGTTAATATCTCAGCCATTTATTGAGATATGGAAAAAGTAAAAACACAGTTTTTCTTGTAATTTTTTATAGATTTATTTGACGTGTAAAAAAAAATTCGTTTGCCTGGTCCATTCGGGGTTACGGCTGAACTAAATACGGCCGAACGGAATATCGGCGTACAAAATACATATCGTGAGTACCGGTATCATGACAGTTCAAAATGTACACATCCCAACTTGAATACGACTTTCAAAAACGACAAAAAAACAACAGATTACTCACTGTATACTTCAAATGCCGCATGGTGGGGAAGCCGGGGAACAGAATGTCCCGGTTGGCGTTGGGCAGCATGCCGCGCTTGAGCCGGTCGTCCGGGACGTTGATCTCGTGCCGCCACACCTGCTTCTCCAGCGCGTGACACCTCGCCACCGACGGGAAGTACTCCGGCGCTTCTAACGGACCTGGAAGCGTAGGCAGAGAAGGATAAAGACATCTGACGGCCAACATGAGATAGCACGAGAAAGTACGATTGTGTGCGGCACAAGAGAAATTCGGCGGTCAGCTGTAAAATCTGCCTGTAAACAACTGTGCTTTCCTTGGAACCGGGGAAAAAACTAGCACGCAAAGTGAGACAAAACAACAATCATTCTGTCTCGGTTTTTTCGTGTCATTCGCGTAAGTTGTTCCTTTTCTTGTGTGAGTGCGATAGATGGCATCCGTGAGTCTATTACTCATCTCCGTCTACGGTATACTATGTTGTATTTGTATTTCATTTACTTTCAGGAAGTCGTATTTTTTTTGCCTAAGCAGGCAAGCGAGCGGAATGGTCACCTGATGGTAAGTGATCAACGTCGCTCATGGACATTGGTATTGGCTTTATGCTTCGCTCTGTGGCGGGAAAATAAAAAAAATATATATTATGATATTATTTTTTAACTTGCATAATTATTCTGAAGTTAAGCCCACACACGTCGGAGGAATGGAATATTATAAATGAAGATGTTATAATACATGAGAGCTCACCAAGGTCATTGGGTGTCCAGTTATAAACGAGCATGGGTCCGTGTGTGTTACGTTTTTTTTCCTCCTCAGTCAACCTTTGGTAACACGGCTCCATGGCCGATAACAGATTCACCTGTAACAAACATTTACCAATTTATATTATACAAATATACATACTTGGTATCATTAATTTAATTGAAAGAATTTCACCACTTATATGTATATAATTACTAGCTGTCACACCAAACATCGTACCGCTCTAGAATTAATAAACAAATATGGTGACATATCGACAGCAGCGCCACCTATCGGGTCCAATTGTGAATCTAAACCATTCTCGGATCCACCTGAAGACATAAAAAATTTTAACCGAATCGGTACAGGCCTTAGGAGCAGTTCAATTACATACACACACACAGAAGAAATATATACATAATTATATTCTACCGAGTGTGCGTCGTTGTGTATGCGTGTATATTTTCCAAATTTCTGTATGTTAGCTCCCTGTCAAGGAGTTACAAATGAATACTATATATTTAATAAATAAATAAGAATAAACTGTCACAAATTCACACGTGTTATATGAAGCGACATGAACAAAAACACAAACAAACCAGCCCAAGTCGATAATCGAACCTGGCACACTGCAATTACTCTAATACACTCCTATAAACACTCTACTTTAAAAACACTCGCCTCATCAATAAACGGTATGAGCACGACGGCCTCCCAATCGTTCTTCTTGCCGTTCAAGTCGGTCTCAAAGTGCACCGGGTAGTAGTGGACTATGGGGGAGTCTTCGTCGGTCATCAGGTCGTGGAACGGCGTCGGCAGCAGGTGTTTGCTCGCCGACGGCAGCACCGCTAACAGCTGCAAGTATAACATTTTGATTAGATTCACGATACTAATAACGAGCCTATATAAAATGCTTTGATGAAAAACGTTGTGGATGTTGAACTGCTCGAAGGACCGACTTATTTTTTTTAATTTAATACAAACGAGCACCCGTCGCCCTCCCCCGATGTGGACCTGGTAATAGTTGTAAATAATTTCAAATGCTGTGCTGTGCTGTGCAATACTATACTGTAGTTAGACGAAGTTAGAGCAAAACTGTCAAAACAAATAATGTGATCGGATATAGATCCGACAACATTAGATAGCCTATCTAAACAACTATCCTACTAATATTATAAATGCGAAAGTTTGTGATTATATATGGATGTATGTTTGTTTGTTACTCTTTCACACAAAAACTACTGAATGGATTTTGATGTAACTTTACAAAAATAAAGCTTACACATCAGAATAACATATAGAATATAATTTATAAAGATATAGTGTGAATTATCCAAAATATATAACTAAATAAGTTTCTCGAAGCGAATCGAGCGGGTCACTGGTAATAATATAAACAAACAAAAACCTGTTCAAAAGGCTTGAAGGGCTCGCCAATGTCAAAGGTGATTTTTAGGTCCTTGAACCCCTTTATATCGGACATGTACGGCGCGTAGTGGTGCGGGTAATACCAACACCACGAGGGACATCCCTTGTAGTAGTAGAACAGATTCCACTGGATGGCGCGAACGTAGCCCTCCGCTTGGTTAGCTAGTACTTCACTGGAACAAATGTCAGTTTTTACTCGAAAATAAACCTTAGAAAACGTAATATCCCCGGCTCGTAGTGCACTCTGCTGAACAACAGACAATATGAGGCACCGACCACACAGCCCATAGACGCCTAATAACAGGCGAATGTCTCCTGACAACACATCTGGCTTATAGTACCGATATAAACGTCCGCGCGGAACGGAAACTATCGTGCCGTCTCATTCTTTCCCGTTGCGTAGATTAATCTATTTCTTTCCAACGTTTCGTGTGGCCTTGAATTAGCCAATCACAGCGTTGAATTAGTCAGTGACCTCGCTTCGTGTTACCTCAGCTAGTTACCAGAATGCATTCAATACGGAAAATCAAACATTAGGCGTCTATGGACTGTGTGGTCGGTGATATGAGGCAATATCAAACGTGTCAAACATTGCGACGCAATTAAATTTGCGATCTAAAACTGCATTAGCAAAGATAGTTCACATGGGTGCTTTACAAGTGTTATTTTATAATACTAATATATGTAACAATAATAAGCTAATATTTCATCTTTACTAATATATGTAACATGTTTATAAATACTTACGGCGTAACTTTGGAATAGTCCAATTTGTTCATGTAATAATCCATCTTGTGTAGAACAAACTCCATCTCGAAATTGGCCTCCTCTGGAAAGCGTTATACAATTAATATCGTCCAAACCAACGCTTAAACCCACGCGGGTGTACGGTCGCAAAAAAACAGTGTAAACAATAGTTTTGACACGAGCGTTTTCTTTCTAATATTAGCATACAATAGATTAAAATATATCACATACAAAACTGTGTCTACGAAAGTCGCTGAGATGAGAATTCTAAAACAAATTGTATAGTACAATCTGGACAAACAAAATACTTTAATATTTACACATAAAAAATCCTCACCATCACTTGTTTCGTCATACTCTTCCCCATCGTCCAAATCTTCAATATACTGCAAAAAAATATGTAAAAATAACATCATTTGTCAAGTGAACAGTCGACAATCGAGCAGGTGGGCCACCCGATGGGAAGCGACTACAATCTCCCACGGACGTCAGTAACACCGATGCATTACGGATGCATTGCTGACCGAAAAGGAATCACAAGATCAGCGAGAAATAACACATCACGAACGCGATAACAAACATTTATCTGCACAATTATCGGCAGATATTTATGGCCGGGAACCGACCCCGGGACCTCTCGCTTCGCAGGCAGGGTCACTGCCAACTAGGCTACCGGGTCGTCAAATGGGAGGTCACAACATGGGAGGTCGATGAGGATACTCTAGATGGAGCTCCTTACTCCCTAATTTCCCCCATCAGATGGCGCATATGCTCGTGCATATTATTTATGGAACTAACCATTTCTTGTGTCGCGTCTATGAGCGCTTGCAGCTCATCATCCGGCTTATTGGATTTTATGTCCTCAATGTTCACGTTGAATGTGTCGTCATTATTGGGCTTGTACTGCAAAGAAAATAACACATTCATAGCATTTGCAGTAAGTAATAAATTCATAATTAATGTAAATAACACAAAAATAGTAAATAATAAAAAATAGTAAATAATAAATTAATAAAATTAATAAATTTGTTAGTGGTTTATCCTGGACGCTCGGCGCCGCACATTTTGAGAAAATAAAAACTAAAATAAAACGACTCTAACCTCAAAGTTCTAAAACTTACAACATACAGCTGCGTGGGATCAGTTCCATCTACATAAGCACAAGTCATAATTACGTGACTAGTCACAGATGTCAACGGAACCACGCTTAGCGGGGTCCCGCTAGTCTGATGTCGTGGTGTCTTTCAATGATTTAGACGTATAATCTCACAAAGCTACCGTCACAATAAAATAATATTTACCACATCCTCATATTATTAATAACATAACGGCTATTAGCCATTAGATGCACTCACCTCTTTCCTTTCGTTTGCATTGGGCCGGCGGCCAGTCTTAGCTTCAAAATACTTTAAGTCTGTGTATGTGTCTTGGAATTTTTCCTTGTCTATCTTAGCTAATTGTTGCATGAATATTTCAAATCTGGCTAAATTCAAGTCGCCCGCTTCATTTATGTAACCTAAAATATACATGTAAATATAGACGTACTAGGCAAGTATGACATGCGAAACTAGCTAGCTAAATAATTAAAGTTTTCGAATATTTTTCACGTCTAGTTTTTTTATTTGTTATACAAGTAGCAGGTCTGCACTTGGGTAGGTCACCCCACCTCGCATTGTGAGAGGATAGGTTCCTCAAGTGACGCAAGTGAGAAATAAGAAAGTATTTTTGGAAATTAAGAATTATAAGCAAAGGCGCCAGCGGAAAACTAGTAGGTACTATAATAGAAGGAAGATAATCTACTGAATTGTTTTGCCGTTTCATTATTAAATATAGATAGTAACTAACCATCTAATGTGGGCAGCACTTCCATATACGTCTTATACAAGAGAGGAAGTGCGTCATTGCTTATATGCATGTTGGGCAGATTGGGTATGAAGTCGTTCCCCACTAGGAAACCCATCAGCACCCAGTCGTCGACAATCTTCTCGATATCATACTCAAATGGTAACTTGTCCTTCACCGATATGAACTCCTGGTCTAAATACTCTCTGAGCAGCGACAGATGCAGGAGGTAAAAGTTAGTCTGTTCGGGACTGGTTGCCCGCTGTGTCGTTTTGCCAAATTTAACCTGTAAATGTAACCTTCAATTACTGTCAGATTCAAGGCAACTTAATATATGGCTATTGTCAATAAATTTAACTGAAACTGTCGGACACGAAACGTACTACAACATTTTACAGGTTTATAAAAAAAACCCTAAATTTTTTTAAAGCAGATCTAAAAATTGTTATTAAATTGAGTTTGGCATACAACATCGGCGTTTTGCGATACATAAAGCATCGTATATCCCGATGGAAGTTGTACCCTAATTCTCACCCAGCGAAGGTTTCAAAGTTAGTTAGTTATATATAGATAGTTATCTTATAGTCGTCTATAGTTGCCAAATGGTCTAATTTAACTGAAATATTAATATTTCAGTAAAATTCAAACTGTAACATATTTTATTTTATATTTTTATGAACTATTTGACGTTTCCAAACGCGTCAAACTGTCATGGCGACTCGTTGACGTAACATGTTGCAAAACGAGGAGTTGTTTGGTTGAGCGGAAAGACCAAAATGTTATGTCAAGTTTGTTTAGTTTTGCAACATGTGACGTCACGCGTCGTATTGGCGTTCGCTGTCACGTGACTAGTGACTGTAATTGCGAAATTTCATTTCTCAAAAATATTAAATAATCATGATTTATTTAATCAACGAGATCGATTTTTCGCATTTCTAAATATTACTTAAGCTACCAAAAAATATAAATCTTCAAAATATTTTCTTACAGTCAACTATCCTATTGTAATTTACAATGCGTCTGGACAAACTCGTTACCTCTTCTCTCAATAGCGCAAAATGTGGCTCGTGGGTACACATGCCCAACATTATAAGATCCGCGTCCAGGCCGTACAGGCAGTGCCGCGTGTTCGGGTCGTAGTCCGGCTGAGAGCGCGCCCACCTGATGTAGTCCATTATCTTGTGCTCGCCTTCTCCTGGCGTCTGGCAAGCACACACACACACACACACACATTATCATTAATTGTGTGGTACGAATTGGGGTAGTGACGTAAGTTATTTTCGTACGTTGGGAAGTAATAGGGAATTTAGGTGACGAATTTCCAAAAATCTGGTTAAAAATTTAGGTCCTAAAGGGAAAAATGGATATCACATTCATTCATGTATTCTCTCTTAAAAAAAAACAAAGAAAAATTAGTTCACAATATTTAGTTTCGTTGTATTTCCGCACGATGACGCTATCTATCTATTACTGATTGATGTTTATGCTTTCATATTATTATTAAACGTATAAGTAAAAAAAAATAAACAATGCTTTACAGTTACAGAATGTTCTATCTAAACAACTTCACTTTCCATTATAATGAGGGATACTTACGATATTTACGTTTATAAAAATCGTGTCACCGTATAACTAATATACCATATATGGTATTTATATGTATTTTGGAAGGGAAATTAATTTACCAGGATCATATAAAATAATAAACTCACCTCATGGCCAGAAAGTACGACTTTCACTTTCGACCAAAGTGGGTTGGTGGTCATTTTCTGCTTAACAAAGTACCTGAAATTATATGAGAACAAGAAATTATAATAATAATAATCTTTTTAAAATATAAACAATCCTTTTCATACATTTTAACAATCATATATTTTTATATTAACATTATTGATAGCGCTTATTGAGGCTGTTGAGGCACAATAACTGGTATGGAGAAAACCTGCATAAGTTACCCAATATTCCAATAACATAAAATACGGAATCAATTTGTTGCATGGAATTAACTAGTGCTATTGAATTGCAAAATAATGTTTTAACTTACACAGGTATAAATAATAATAGGTAGTAGAGTTCGCCCGAGTTAATAGAGAAGTAAAATTACTTATTGGAGAAAAACAAACTTGCAATCCTTTGAATTTTTCTTTTTGACTCTTTCATAATATACTGACCTGAGTTGGTCATGCAGACGTGCCATAAACACTGTGCCGGGAGTGATGCAGTTGCTGTCGAAGCGCTTCTCTTCAGGTAACACTTCGCCTGGAGAAAGTAACTAGATTAATGTTTTGAACTTTGATTAAATGTTTTTCTTATAAATGTTTGATACAAGGTTCTCCATGTTTAATTATTTTGTGGTCTAAACATTCAAACAAATTATCGTCACGTCATCAATTTAAAATTTCGTCATCAAGTTCATTATCTTTTAATTCATTTTTATTTGGTTTGCAAATCAACTATATGCTATAAGTTATAAGGGTAAGATAGCCCGGCGCAATGTGTCGATTTTAAGTAATTCACCGAATTAAGCAAAAGCGGGCGCAGTTGTTACTTGGATATGGGTGACTGCTAGTGTGGTAAAATTTCTTGAGCACTTCCGTGTTTCGGAGAGCGCGTAAATCTGTTGGTCTCGGTTGTTATCTCGTATCAGTCGTTAAACGACCTCTACTGTACCTCTCTTAGTTTATATGTGTGTGTGTGTGTGTGTGTGTGTGTGCGCGTGCGACCGTGTGTGTGTGTGCCTTTTTACAATAATATCAACAACTTCTAAAATTACTACTTCATAAAAGCATATTTTTTGTAGTTTATTCTTTTGCATTAGTATCAAATTTACCTTTAGACTTGGCATCTTCTTCTAACTTTTCGGCTTCCCTGGCAGACCGGAATCTATGGAGAAACTTTGTAGTTATAAAGCTTGATTTTACATATATTGCGAAAACTATTTATACAATAATTGTTGTGTGATACTAAATGATATTCAACTTTGTTATGTATTTCTTACAGTCTAAAGCAGGACTTTCCAACCGGTGGGGCATGCCTCCCTTGGGGGGCGTAGAGATTTCATGTTAGGTATAGTACGTACGTTACCATTTCCAAAAAAAAATAACAAGCGCACCCCCACCCCCAGTCAAATCAATCATGAGTTTGGTGGGTAAACTGAAAAAGATAAGAGATTACCTTCTGCCTCTCTGCTGATTCATTTTTGCCCTCGGAGCAACTCCATCAATGGCCATGAAGAACAGTTTTTTTGGCTTAATAATTTGAAACAGGATATTAATGTAATGGAATATGTCTTCAAATATTTTCTCCTCAGTGATCCGGAAATGGGGGTTGGAGTCGTCTGGGTGGGAGCAGTTATGGATGATGCCGTTCATGTCCAAGTACATGTTGTCAAAATCTGGTATCTGAAACAGATATTCACATTTCTTGCTTCGTCTCTTTCTTTTTTTTGGCCAACAATGCAATGTGATGCCTTTGATGTTACTGGTGTACAAGGGTGATGGCAACCACAAGCCATTGGGTGGCTCATCTCTCTGTCTGCCAGATTACCAGATATTAACATAAAAAAGAAAAACCCTATGATGAAATTTAGTTACACATTGAACCCATTTGATATTGAGTTGGTTATATTATCAAGGGATGTAAGTACACATTGAGAATAAATTAACAATTTCTTGGGGATGTGCTAATGACTATCGCAAGTATCCATATGTAGAAAGCCTGAGAAATTCAGGAATTTGAAACCTAAGAACAGCCTTCAGCTCATTCTAATGAGGTCTTGTTGATCAGATATAAACTGGCTACAATGGACCAGGTTTGGTCACAGTGGCTTTTGGAGTGTAAACTCTGCCTATTCTACAAATAATAATAATAATCACATGGATAATTATAAAAAATGTATACACAACAGTACATTGTATCAATATGTGAAAAGCCTGAAACCTCCTTTTGGGCATGTCCAAAGTTTCATAAATATTCCATCTATTTAATGGAATACCTACACATAGAACCGTAGTTTTAGTTTATGTTGTGCCATAAGTCAATAGGTACTGGCATGATGCGAATAACGATAGTTATGAGTCAATTAAATTACACATTTTGTTTATATTTGTTTTCATTTAATAAGTGTATCTGTTTCAAAACTTTCAAAAATTCAAAAACTTAACCTTACTTCGTCGACCCAATAACCTCAATTTTTCAAAAGCTAGAGGTCAATATAATACAAACCTGATACTGCTTCACCAGTTCATTGAGACAGGGATATCTTTCACTGGTATACCGAAAGAATTTTGGAACTCCCATCTTTATTGATTAATTTGGGAGAGATAGGAAACTTTTGTCATCCGATTTGTAGACAAACACAAGTAACCTTATGCTGTCTCACAAGTCGTTAAAAATAAGAAATTAAGTACACCGCAGTCGATTCGTATCGTGTTTATAATATCGTGATTATTTTTAAAATAGTAATCTTGTGTTTTAATACAAAAGAAGGCTAAAACGAATATTATTTATGCCGTTTCTTCACTTTCTTTTAATCATTTTCAATTTTACTGTGAACAGTGTGAACAATAACGTCATTATCAACATTATCATAGACAATAAAATAAATTCATAAACACTATCTTGTCACTTTGTCACAGGATCGACAATTCAACACTCATCATCAAGTCAGCACAGTCACAGATTCTGTGTTACAGAATAGCAATATTAGCAACAAAGAAATATGAAACCTATGGAAGAGACATGTCAACAAAAAATTCGTGCCACTGTTATGTCATCTGGACACAAAACATGGCGGCATTAGTGCTAACGTATAAGTCATGACATCAACTACTCATGACCTATAACTGCACATAAGATGCTAATTATAATCTTCCTTTATTTTCCCTGCAACATTAATAATAACCGATATTTTTAATGTTATTTATGGCGTACCTGTGTATGTTTAAAGATGGCTGATTTGACTTTGGACCATTACTTTTTGACAAGACAAGTACCAGCTGAACTGACTGACAATGTCATCTGGATCTGGGAACACATGGCGGATTTTCGGCCTCATTTGACAGTAGCATTTTTAGCACTAAAAGAACGATATGTCGGGTCCCTTTATATAGGTCAATGATTAGCAATTAGCTAAATAAAACTACAGACACACAGGCAAAAAATAACTTAACAAGGTTGACAGCCAAGCAGTGTTGCAATTCTAGCAATTTTTTTTCCAAATTTTAGTTTGGGCGACTCTCCTCGGCACGCTGGAATGCGAGTCTCTTCCAATAAATAACGCTAGCTAATAAGATTTTTGCGTGACGAGAGCGTTACGAAAAGTGTGATTGAGCGAGGCGAACGGAAGTTAAGAGGGAGATATAAGTTAGTGAAGATAGAAAGAAAGAGAGAGATTTCTTGATTATTTCGTAATTTCTTTTCGTTCTTGAACAATTTTATAAATTAATATTTTATTCAATACATTAAATATTCACGTTTAAAGTTAATAAAAATTGTAATTTTATTTTGTGAATTTATATTGTAAATAAAAATAAATTGTATATATTGCACTTAAGGCGCAATTGTGTCTTACGAATCACCGTGGAAGTACGTTTAATAAGTACTGCGTGTAGATTGTTGAATTTGGTCTTTAAAACACTCGAGTGTCAAAATTCTCAGTCAAAGTTCACACGTCGACTCGACATCGACCTCTCTTTTTCTTTAGTCGTAACTCGTAGACATCGACACGGACATTGACATTGACATTTGACAGTTTGTCTTGTTCTTGATTGAGGATTGACATTCTTTCTTGTAAACAATTGTTTAATAATTTCATAATTTCTCGATTTTCTCGCTTAAATTAATAGGAAATTCAGAATTCCATACACAATACTGTTACAATAATTGTTTTATTGCATGTTAAATATTTTCCAATTCAACTCTTTTGCCATTGTCAATAGCAATAAACTTCGTTGTTTTACTTAGCTACCTAACAAATAACAATCGTTTTGTATCGGGATTTCTACGTTTACATCGAATAGGTTATATGCTTATTGATAATGGAGAGCGACGATCTTGGAAATGAGTTAGTGCGCCTAGATAATGGATTCCTAGTGGACGAGGAAACGTATGTGGTGAACACAGATGATGTTTTAGGTAAGATTGCTATTAAAGATGGGAAGAAGTCCACTGTGGAAGGTGACCATATAGTCAAGGGGTCTGTCCTTGTTAGTTTGCTGTTAATATAAAGAAAACCTCTGATTAACAATTGCAAAATAAAGGTTTAATTAACTAATTGATTAATATTTACAATAATATCTACAATCATAAGCACAAAACGGCTGCATTGTTTCCGTAGATGAGTAAGTATTAATAAAGTTATATTTAGTTGTTAATTTATTTGTTGTACAAATTGGTTTTTAGAGCAAGAAGAAAATAACTCAGATTCTAACTCGGGAGGAAAACATGTTCCGTTGAGAGAACAGGACCGCTTTCTACCTATAGCTAATATTGCTAAGATTATGAAAAGAGCAATCCCTGAAAATGGAAAGGTATGTTAAAACTTCATCATCATCACACCCCATATATGTCCCACTGTTGGGCCTACCTCAAAAAATAATTTCATGTGCTATACCTTGCAGCTTCAAACCATTAGGCCACTGACACAAGTTTTGTCTGGTTTTGTCGGACAATTGCCTTTATCGGACTTCCTCAGTCAGTGCTTAAGATTTTTATGTGTAACACTAGTTGTCCCAGTGTACTTCGTACCACTTTATAATTAAAAAATGTTTTGGTGATATATCGACAGCAACGCCACCTATCGGGTCCAATTGTGAATCTAAACCATCCTTGAATCTACTTGAACACACACAAAAAAAATCATTCAAATCGGTCCAGCCGTTTTTGAGTTTTAGCGTGACTAATGCACAGCAATTCATTTATAAGATTAGGTAATAAGTATTTGACTAAATTTTAAATTTATTTCTCATATTGTTATTGTTAATTGACATTATTATGTTGTTATTTTTAACTTGAAGCGTGTCTTGGCGGAAGCAGTAAACGCTCAAGTATTAAATATATAAATGAATAAACATTACCACCCTACTCCAGCACTAAGGTTTAGTGGTCTGCTAATGTCTTAGAAGTTTTAATGCAGTCAGAAATTGACTGTTCCATAATTTATCAATCATTGGAATCCAATAATTGACTGTTAGGTAATAATAGTAATCTGGAGCTGGCTGCAGTTGCTTAACTCAAGTGATCAGCTAATCTCTTAATTTTTTTACATATCAAATATTACAGATAGCCAAAGATGCAAGAGAATGTGTACAGGAATGCATATCAGAATTCATATCGTTTATAACCAGTGAAGCTAGTGACCGATGTCAGTTGGAGAAGCGGAAGACAATCAATGGTGAAGATGTACTCTTCGCCATGAATACGCTTGGCTTTGACAACTATGTGGAACCTTTGAAAATATACCTTAAGAAGTATAGAGAAATTGTTCTGTCCCCAGTAAGTATAACAAATTGATTAAATCCAAGCAACATGTAAAGAGGTTTAAGAAAAAAATATTTTATGCAAAAACAATGTTACTAAAGTTGTTTCGTAAAATTCAATAAAATCTTATTTTGTGTTCTACGTTTTCTGCATATTTTTTCTGTGGTACAAAGACCTAAGTTAGTATAATGTATTGTATCAACAAAATTATTGTACCTACACCATAATTATTAGGCTACCATTATTTTATTTTGAATATCATTGAATGACAAATAGAAAACAATAATGATAGGGGGTTTTGTTACAATAAAACATAATATGAATAATGTAAATTAATCATGGCATATTGATCTAATAATGAATAGTTAAATTGCTTGTTATTAATTGATAATGATAATATTATGACAACAACAGTGCCTAGTGGTAAGTGGGAAAAGTAGACTATGGTAATATTGGAAAGCGTATTAAGTTGTTAAATAACAAAAAAATCATTTGTAACACATCAAGAACATATGGGCCTATTACTGACGTGGGAAGATATCCCAGTCTTTCGCAGTATACAGTTGGTTTCTACTACTAATTATAAACATAATTATCAAGATTACTCTACTTTGCCTGTTTCGGGTGTTCTTATTATGAAATCAGAGTAAAAGTAGATCCACTATGCAGGCTTAACATGCGAATATGCAACAGTTTTCATTGGATCAAACTCAATACATACTGCTATACACTTGCTAGTGGGGCCCACGGTTCCGTGTATGCACAAGAGTGAAATTGAGTGAACCCACAATGTTGGTGAAACATCCAAGGAATACAATTTTTTTTTATGTAGTAGAAGTCATAGAATATTTGCCAGAAACATATAATTTGTTTACTATTTGACAGCCAATTCTGGAAATTAAAGGGTTCTCGATGGGGGAAAAATAGTGTAAATACAGCTCCCAATATAATTTTATAAAGTAAGTATTAAATCTTCAGTAATTCCTTACTGTTTTTGTGGGATGTTTTGATTAATATCAAAATAAAATAATTACTTATGAATAACCGGTCAGAAATAATTAGTTTCATAATTCCTTGAAAACAGTTTACCACCCCTGATAATATTTTATAATCTTTGATAAAAAGAAATATGTTAAAATTTGAAACCGACGAGTACACAAAAATAACTGATTAAAATTGCAGACTCATTTATATTATCTTTATAAAACGGTGAAATTGCAAAGAAAGGCTTGCCTTTATATAGATTCATTTACATCACTATTGGGGGCGCTGACTCTGTTGTGTGACAAAATCTGATATCTGGGTTTCTTATGCGACATTCGAAGTGAAAAATTACTGAAATCCAACATACTTCTGCGGCTGACAGCCTTTACGGCTCCACTACTTCATTAATTTCATATCTTTAGGGTTAAAAAAAGTTCTATTGTGTTAATTAAATTTTTGTATTTTATTTTCAGCTTACAATTAACAAATTAAATAAAACCATTGTAGTCTATGGAAGTAAGTATATAGTAGTATTATTCAGGTATTTATTAAAATTTATTAAAATAATAATAATAATATGTGAGTCAAATTGGCATTAAAGTTTTTTTCTGTTCTTTTAAATGTCATAAAATAATTTTATTCGGATTTTACTTTTTTCGGATGGTTTATAATATTATACCTTTTATAGTTGTAAGTACTAGTTTTCCCGCGCGGCTTCGCCTGCGTGAAATTCTTAATTTCCGAAAATCCTCTACACTCTCGAAGGAACATACCTATAAGCCAAATTTCAGCTTCTTGCGTTCAGAAGTTTCGGTTGTGCGTTGTCTGCCATTCATTCAGTAACGGAAGAGTTTTATATATTATATTGATTGATATGTTAATTCGCTATTTTCTCTTTAAGGCGATGGAACCGCGTGTACGTCCGAGAACGACGCCGACGCTCAAGGAGAGACCGTTATATTCACGTACCCTAAAGTTGTGGGAGATTTTTCGATCACATAATATGACGACATTAGCTCATGGGGTTGTGAAACATCCAATTAACAACTCTATTTATTGTATTAAATTAGGAAAAATAATAATAAATGAAAATTAAAAAAGAAACAATTGCAATCCCGCACTTTTGTATGTGGGTGTTAAGGACTCACGAATTTAAGACAACGAATGTCGACGATTTCAGATTGATATTATCTGTCAAACAGGTATGTTTCGGCCGGGAACCGAACACGCATAGCAAATTAGCTGTTGTTAGGTAATAAATAATTATGTAATAATATGTACATAAAAATAAAGAGGTTAAAAAAACAAATAAAAGAAAAGATACGACACAATTTCAGACAATTTGTTCAATATTCTTATTAAAACATTCTTCATAGTAGTTGTAAACGCTGGGAATGATTACCTGCGTTGGTGTTCCTCTTCGATTTATAATTTGGGTGTAGTCAATTCAAGGGTGAAGTTACTAAGTTACAAAATAACATACAAAATTATAACACAAATTAACATCTTGCGAAATTATTGGTAAACAAATTATATTTTTAAGATATTCATGGGTTAAGTAAATGTTTGCAGTGTATTGTAATTTAACAATTACATAAATTATTTAATTTTAGCAATAAATAATATTTTATGTTTAGCATGTAATGGAATTGAACAGTAATAATGATTTTTAGGTAAAATTTAAAATAATTAGGTATTTTAATATACCGTTTTATGTCGTGTTTATAATTTATCATTCGCAATACGGATTTAAAATGTTCGATTTTAATTAACTTTAAATATGGTGTGTTTGAGATAATTTATTTTCATAATGTTTCATACAAACTAAAATATTGTTCAACCATTAGGTATAGTACATGCAATATTTTTGCATAAATAGGTTTTCTCGCCATTAAAATAGTTAATTTGTTATATGAAATCAGAAAATAAATATGAAACAAAAAATATAAATAAAATGCTGTGTAAAGTATTAATTTGGAAATATTTTTGTGTGTAAAATAAAAGTTTCTTATCAAAAAATAAAGTTGTTTATAATTATTTCACAAAAAATACTCTTGTATGTTTCAGAATTTTATACTTAATTATAATAATTTATAATTTTGTAATTTTAATTATAATTTTATAGTTGTGCTAACATATCTTAATTCTTATACTTCAATTCATATAAATACCTGTAGAACATACTCCCGGATACAAAAATCGGACCCTATCGATTTTTAGGTTTGAAATATTGACTAAAATCAGAATTAAAATGTATGTTTAAAAATACTAGCAATGTTATTCCACAGAATGTTTCCTCGTGTTATTAAACAAACATGTTAGCAGGTGCACATAAAGTTTTAAATCTGTAAGAGCTATACATAGGTGACATACACTTACTCCCCGGGAGTATATTATATTTACTTACAAGTAAATTCATAATTTAATAGATACTTTAACATAACTTTATTGGGTTTGGGTTCCTCAGAATACAGTGTTGCATCACAAATTTAAACATTATTTTCTAACATAAAAGTTTACGCGGAAGATGGCGTTGCCGCTCGGATCGTCGGGGCACTGTACCACAGACTATACTATAGTTATTACGCGGCGCGCGGCTGTAGATAAGAGCGGGCTGGGGTTGCCGCGTCACATCCTCCCCCTCCAAGTCACTAATACGTCCCGTGTGTGACTTGGCTTCACAATCAACTGAAGTCACGTTACGATTCCTAGGTCGTCCCCGGTTACGACGGGGCTGCACGGGTAGTGAGACCTTCTCATTGCGGTTAACAAACATGGCTAGCTCAGAACTATGGAATTTACCTAGATTTTGGTTTGAACGCAAATCAGATATAATATAACTAGTAGGACTTACAACTTTAGAGATACGATACGGACCGTCGCGCTTAGGCATGAATTTATGAGTTATACCTTTAGAGGCATTACTAAGCGCGTGAGTTTTTACAAGAACTAAATTTCCAACCTCAAAAGCAGGAGCTTCTTTGCGGACTTTATCGGCAACATCTTTTCTAAAATCCTGACTCTTCTCGACACGCTCTCTTATCTCTTGCAGGGAATCAATAAAACGAGCTAAATACGGCGTAGCTTGCGGCACAAAGTTCTCTTTATTCAGTACAGCACGCAAATCATGTTGAGCATCGAATGGGGTACGCATTTCGCGCGCAAAGGTCATATACGCCGGTGTGCAACCGGTAGTGAGACAACGAGCACTATTCATGGCGAAGCGTACATGAGACAGAAACTTAGGCCAAGACCTATGTTCATTCTTCACTAACATGGAAAGATGTGTCTTCATATCTCTGTTCTTACGTTCCGCCGGATTCGCTTCCGGATGATACAATGGAATCAGAGATTGTTTAATCCCTAGTAAGAACATACACTGTTGCATTGCAGCGGAGACGAATTGTACGCCATTATCTGATATGACACGTCGAGGGAACCCATATCGTAGAAAATACTCCTCAATGAGTATCGGTGCACATACTTCTGCAGTGGCCTCCTTGAGTGCAAACAATTCCACCCACCTTGTTGCCGTATCTTCAACAAGTAACACCCACTTCTCCCCCTGCTCCCCTTCTGGGAGTGGGCCAAATAGATCGACGGCGAGGACCTCACCTCGTTGATTTAAAATAGGGGTTTGAAGGAGTCCTGCAGGCTTCTGATTCGATATCTTGTATCGTTGGCAATCTGCACAATCTTTAAGATAGGCTTCAACATAGCTACGCATCCCTGTAAAATAATAACGTTGCCTAATACGATTCAAGGTGCGCTCTACACCTTGATGTCCCGATGTTGGAGCATCGTGGAATTCACGAAGGACTGTCTCTCTCATAGTCACCGGCACAACTAGCTGTGGCTCTTCGGCGTCAGAATCTGGATTAAAACGATAGAGTACTCCTTGTGACATAACGTATCCTCTCTCTAACCAACGACAGGATATCATTGGATCTAAATTTTCAAGATCATTAACAATTTTACATACTTCTGGGTCTTCAAGTTGGGCTGCACGAATTTCTTTGGGGCTCAACTGAGGGACGTCCATAACGACGGTGCAAACATCACACGAGGCTTCATCACTGACCTCACATTGGGGACGACTCAATGTGTCCGCCAACGTGTTTGCTTTACCAGGAGTGTAACTGTACTCTATATCAAACGCCTGTAATTTCATCGCCCACCTAACGAGGCGACCACTAGGTGACTTGAGCGACATCAACCACCTCAAAGGTTGATGGTCAGTCTTCACAATTATCTTATGACCGTCAAGGTACCCACGGAATTTTTCAACGGCCCATACTACCGCGAGGGCCTCTCGTTCAGTCGTGGAATAATTCTTTTCAGCAGGCAGCAGTAATCGGCTGGCGTACTCGATGGGTCTCTCATCGTTCGCGTCGCCTTGGAGAAGAGCAGCTCCAAGAGCGTAACCACTGGCGTCGGTACGCAGTATAAACGGTTTACTGTAATCGGCCTGAATAAGTATTGGAGCAATAGTTAACTTTTCTTTCAAAGTATTGAAGGCGTGTTCTTGCTCAGTTGACCATTTCCAGCTTGCGCTTTTGCGAGTAAGCTGTGTCAAAGGTTGCGCAATATCAGAAAAGTTAGGAATAAATTTCCTAAACCAAGAACACGTTTGTAAAAAGGATCTTAAATGTTTAAGATTCCTGGGCTCTTTCATATTTATAATGGCATCCACTTTACCATCATCTGGACTTATGCCATTCGGCGTTATGACATGTCCAAGATATGTGACCTTCTGACGGACTAAGAAACATTTGGTTCGGTTAGCATACAGTCCGAACTGTCTGAGACGGTTAAACACCTTATCCAGGTCTTCGAGATGTTTCTCCCAGCTGTCCGAAATAATTAAGAGATCATCTAGGTAACTCAAAATAGTTACATCCTGTAAGCTGGCAGCAGATCGAAACCGATCCATCAACCTTTGGAAAGTTGACGGGGCGTTCTTGAGGCCGAACGGCATTCGAATGAAACGATAGGTTCCGAAAGGCGTAATAAAAGCCGTCTTGTCGCGATCTTCCTCCGCGACAGCTACCTGCCAGTATGATGACCGTAGGTCTAAAGTAGACATAAAACTATTACGCTTAGTAGATTGCACAAGCTCATCTATCAAAGGAATAGGGTAAGTATCCGTTTTCGTTATAGAATTGAGTCGTCGGTAATCGACGCAAAACCGGACCCCTCCGTCCTTTTTAGGTACGAGTATAGCAGGAGACGTCCACGCTGACTCACATTCCTCTATTATTCCGTCGCGTAACATTTTGTCAATTTCAGCACGCATCAACTCCTTTTTGGCTGGCGTCAACCGGTATGGCGGCACGGATACTGGTAAGTTATCCCCTGTATCAATCCTATGTACCGCATACGGAGTTGCCTCTCCCCCTGCACTGAAGATATCCTCATTACTATAAATAAAATTGGCTAACTGGGTTCGCTCTTCGGGCTTCAGCATGGTACCTTCGTCATCACGGAGTATGTCCGCGCTAGCATAGGCTTCAGACGAGGTAGGCGATTCAAAAAGCATGGGATACGATGTGGATTCACCACCAAAACGCCATGTGCAAGAAGCAAAATCTAACACCATGCCAGCAGCAAGTAGGAAGTCAATACCTAACAAAGTATCGTTATTAGTGGCATCTGGTAAAATCACAAAATCAAGCGCAACACACTTACCATCCTTGATTTTAACGTCCAGGGATACGGTGACAATTTCACGTAATTGGACAGAACCATCTGCCAACTTCACCGACATCGTGCCACTTATGAACTCCTGATTATGCTGCTGTAGTAATCTATATAGGCGGTACCCCGCTATACACCTCTTTGCTGCAGTATCTATAAGTGCAATACCTTTTATCCCGAGAATCTCAATACTTAATATTGGTCTTTGCTGAACCTGCCTAGTATTATGTGCAAATGAAAACATGGGGAGGTTGTAAACATCTGTTTGCAGTGCTGTTATATTAAAATCTGGTGTAAGAAAATCTTTAGAACCAGTATCAAATTTATTCGAAGCCATGGTCACCCTACACTTGGGTGTGCTGATTTTATTACTATCAGTAGACATGGTCACACTACTAAACACATTACTTTTGTTCGGAAACATGGTCATCCTACCCTTGGATGTACTAATTTTATTATTATTAGTAGACATGTTCACACTATTTAGCGTCTTAAAATTATCCGGAACCATGGTCATCCTACCCTTGGATGTACTAATTTTATTATTATTAGTAGACATGGTCGCCCTATATATCCTATTAAGATTATTCGAAACCATGGTCACCCTACCTTTGGATGTACTAATTTTATTATTATTAGATAACATGGTCTCGTTACCAATATCGTTAATAACTTTAACAGAGTCCGCATTTCTAATATTATTAATCACGGTATTATCTTTACCGGTGCGGAGGCACCCTGCCAATCGCGATGTTTTATACGTATCGCGGACCTCAGTTGATCGCGAATCCGACGTCGACTCTTTACGATTCAATTCGACCAAATCTAACGCGGAAAAGTTCCCGGTACATTTCGAACATTTTGACCGAATAACCCCGCTCTCGCCACAACCGTAACAATAAATCATATCGGTCTTATTAACTGCGGTATCAGTAGTATTTGAAAAGTTACGTTTTTTCAACTTATTACATTCCGATTTCAAATGTCCGTACACTTTACAAAACACACAATAGGGTCGCTTATTAATTAAAGAGTTCGGTCTCGATGTAGTCGTAACACGCGTAGAAGAATCGGAGGCGTTCGACGGTCGCTCGGCGGTCGCGTTGTTTGTCGCAGCGCCGCCGCCGCTGGTACCCGTCAAGGCCGTGGGCCGCGTCGTGTGCGACGCGCGCGCCATCGTCGGTGGATCAGCTGGACTCGATTCGATAGAATGGGATTCTTTAAGCGAATCTTCTATGGCGCGGGCTTTGCTTAGTAATTGGTCGTAAGTATCAAAGTTGTCGCGACTTACTCTCTTCCTAATTCGTCGGTCGAGTAGTCCGTACAACATATCTAACTCGACTCTTTCGCAAAGATCACCATCTGGTAGGCACGCCAAAAGGGCACGAACTTCGGCAATAAATAAGTCAGTGTTTTTGTTACCTTGTTCCATTTTGAATAAGTCTTGGTAAACCTTAAAAGGCGGCCGACGCTCCCCGAAAGCGGCGCGGAGTCTCGCTGTGGCGTCGTCCCAATCCTTCACTGACTTCTTGATGCCCTGCCACCAAACTGCTGCGGTCCCCGCTAGCAGCATCGACATCCCCTTCACAGCATTATCATCCGTTATCTGCAAACACGATTTGTACACTTCCACGGCGTCGATAAAACTCCCGACGGAGGCGCCGACCTCGCCGTTGAAGCGCGCCGTGCACTGCGAGAAGTTGGCCGGAACCTGGTTCACGGCGGCAGTGGAGTTGAACAGTTCTGCAGCTGCCGGTGTCGAGGAACGAAATTCACGAAGTAGTCGTTCACAAAACTCCGCCTGTGACTGCTGGATCGTCGTAAGAAGACTCGTAAAACGGTCCGCCGACATCGTAACATTGTCTGTCGCGGAATCGAAATCTTCATCACTCGGTAGGGATTGTCGTTTTCGTGGCATGATTGCCGAAGTATTTTCTCGCGTAGGTGATGATACGAACAACTACACAACAACCTCGTAGGTAATGAAACAAACGAAAACTTTTCGCGCTATGTAATGGCGGTCGAGAGAAAACTTTTTCGTCGCCGGTTGTGTAGGTATACAGTTCACACTGTTCGTTCGCACTTTAATCACTGAATAACATAATATTCTGAGGCCTACTCGTTGGGCAGCCAGTTTTAACATAACTTTATTGGGTTTGGGTTCCTCAGAATACAGTGTTGCATCACAAATTTAAACATTATTTTCTAACATAAAAGTTTACGCGGAAGATGGCGTTGCCGCTCGGATCGTCGGGGCACTGTACCACAGACTATACTATAGTTATTACGCGGCGCGCGGCTGTAGATAAGAGCGGGCTGGGGTTGCCGCGTCACAATACATAATTTACACTCCATTCATTCACTCCCTAAACTTATCCGTGATGTAATCGGGTAAAGGTATGAGGTACAAGAACTTATTAAAGACCATTATGCCCAGGGAGAAAGCGAATGAAATGCCCAGGTTAAAGTCCAGGTTGAAGTCTCCGGATAGGTAGATGTCGCCACCATAGTTCTTGGAGGTGAATCTTTCGGTTAGGAAGGCCTTGCCGCTGGCGTAGCGACAGTTTGAATTTGAGTTGGTGTTGAGGTTCGATGAGGTCTGTATGAGGTTGGTGATAGATGTGCAGTTCTCCTCACTACTGTACGGGAGGATGTTGAAGGTCGGCTGCTTGAACACGTTCCGGTGCAGCATAATGGAAGCGTAGCGCGTGTGCGTCAGGTAGGTTAGGTAGTATAACCATTCCTCGAATCCTTTGTATGACCTGTGGAATATCAATGTCTGATGAATATATTTTTATAGGCGTTTTATATTTTTGAGCTATATTTGAGTGGTGACCCTGAGCTTTATATTGAAGTCCAGATGTGAAAGCGACTGTTGGCGTGGGCGGTTTTCCTGTGTACATCCCTATAAAAACCTGCTTTATCTGCTGTATCTTCCAGTGGAAGTCCCATTAATATTGGTTGAGCTGTTCCAAAGCTTAGCCAGGACAAACAGAATTTTTAAAAAGTAGGTTTCAAAATACAGTTATTTTGAAATCACATTGACATTTCAATTTTATTTATATCAATAGATTTTCAAGGCTTTCAGGAGAAATGCAAAAGTGATATTTTTTATGTAAATAACCATCAAACGATCATACGAGGCGCCTGATTGTAAAAGATGCCAATCGCCCACGGACATTAGCCACACAAGCACTGCGCACATTACAACAACTCTACGTCAACTCAACTCGGACTCTGATCGTTTCGTTCACACCTTTCAAGTATACATTCGAAATTCAACCTTGCGCAACAAGATATAAAGCCTATAATTGAATTTTAGCTTTGTCGATGACGCGTGGGAGTTGAGTGGGTCTAAGGTGCGCAGCCCTAAAGGCATCAGCGATGGGTTGCCAGCAAGAAAGTTGGAAGAAGAAACAAAGGAAGTACCTCCTGGCTCTTAATATTACCTGAGTACTCCACTAGCCAGCATGACGTAGATACAGGTGATGTAGATATTGACGACGGCGGCGATGAGGCCGTTCTTCACAAACATCATGACTGCGATGGCTTGCTGCTCCGCGTAGATGTAGCACGACCAGAGGATCAGCGCAAAATACAGGAAATCCAGGGTTTCTGTTATGTCTCCGAGTATCCTAAACCAAATAGGTATGTTAGTTGTTTATTAGTAGAACTCTACTTCACTTACGATCGTGGTCAAGTTAGAAGTGAATCTGGCTGTCGGACGAGGAGATCCAGTCTACCTAAAATAGGTGTAATATAATAATATTCCATTTGAGTCGTGTTGTAGGTTGGTCATAGGTCTCATGGGCGAAAGGGTGCTGCATGCTTGTTTGCTATATTCATTCCATAAAAAATGTGCGATTCGATAGGGTAGACTTTCGGGTGACTCATAAATGTAAAGAATGTTCGGGATGTTTCATCAATAAATCTTTAAATCATACGGAGTACTACACACACATGAGACACAATGAAATGTTGAGTGGCATAAACTCACGGATAAACAATTGCAGCAGAAGCGAATGTTGTGATAAACGAGAAGGGTATGGAGACCAGGTTCCACGCCAGCAGTAGACTGGCTCCGCTGTACAGGCCTTCTTGTGTCTCTTGATAGTATCGGGTTCTGTGGGGACCGTCTGGTGCGTGGAAAGGAACGTTATTTAATCACATTGTACAGATTTTCAAACCTATTTGTTTAGGTTTTGTTTCACAGTTGCAATTACAGTTACAATTTTATTACTTATATATACTGTATACAATTTTATGTACTTACACAAACATATCGTGTTCATGATGCTGATGAAATATGTGCCAACCATAGCGTTGAATATAAGACCGCTTTTTGTTATAAAAGCTCGCTGGTAATCCTGCAATAAATGTCCAATTAAAAATACATAAATTACAGAATTGTATAAACGTCGATCTTTGGTCCTTCGAGCCGTAAATACATACCTTAGCTTCGTTATAGAACACCCATAATATAAAAAAATATATAGGAAGTGACAGTAGTCTCATTGCCATCTGTTTTATGCCGAACTTCTTTAAATTGAAAATAGATGCCAAAATTCTCCTAGAAAAAGAAGTTACAGAAAGTTATTAAGGTATCGTCCTTACACAGCTATTAAGCAATAGGTACTTACAAGTACGGCAATATAATTATGCCTTTGCAATTAAAGTAATGTAATTAAATTTGGTACAATAAAAAGTTTTTCCTAATTTCAAAGATCAACTTATACCTAGCCGTAATGATAGATATATAAAACGGTTTTATATACTTACATATACAACATCCAAATAACTTTAACTCCGCTTGGCTTGCCGTAGTTCATTTGTACCTTGTTCGGGTTTACGATACGATTGTGCTCAGTGTGATTGCTCTGCATTATGCCAGGTCCCTCCATCCTAAACTTCTCTACCAAAGCAGCAATTTGATGATTTGATTCTATAAATCTTTCCCGCGATCTTCTGTCTACTGTTGATAGGCATACTAAAAGAAAAAATATATTGAGCTTTTCACTTTAATACCTATACAAGGGTATTTTTTTGTGGAAAAGTTATTTCTAAGTATAATAATTTCATTATGCCATGATTATCTTAAGCTAAAATACTTTTCTATTTTTACAATTATTTCTAGTTAGATGTTGTTTAAATTCTATTCGTTTCTTTTTTACTTACGATAATACATAAGTGGATTCTCCAGCTGAGGGCAGGGGAAGCCAATACTTCCGAAGTAATCCAGAAGATTCCTCGTGGGGCCTGCGTACACCACATCTCCCAAACACAAGTACACCACGCGGTCTAGGAAAGGAAATACGTCTGAAACAAGGTAAGTATGTTACGATAATTTCCAAATGTCTGGTTAGTTTTTATGAGGAATAATGCATGACTCAATAGCAAGACAAGTGTAGTTAAAAATAAGAGACTTCTCCAGTAGTTCCAAGGATGTGCCTTTTACCTATATCATATTTAGAGGAGAAAAAATTTGCAGTAGTTTAGTCCGTGAGTTTAGTCAACAGGAGATAACAGGGTTTACTGCGTGCCAAATTGTAGATATGGGTCGGTTTGTTTTCCGGGGCAGGTATTTAATATAAAAATTACTTACTGCTTGTTCCCGAGTTACAAATGTGTGCTTGTTACCCCCGCCCGCATAGTGGATCTCATTGCGGAATGGGAGTGTTATCATCTGATAGGAAGGTACTCTTACCTGATCTAGGTTTCTCCATTGTGAGTATAATGGCGGTTCCATACTTTTTAGCCGCATTTGAGAGGATAGAAATAACGAGATACGTGTTGAGAGGATCCAAGTCCCATGTTGGTTCGTCCAGTAACAGAATGACTGGAAATAAAGATTTTATATGGCAATAGAATTAACGGTACATAATTATGATAAATATAATTACTACCACTTACAAGTAATTATAAGTTATTCAATTACATAATATACAAATTTCGAAATATTTTGTTCGTTTTTTGTACGGAGAGGATCGCGTTAAATATTCACGCGACTGCTATGGGAATGTGAATGGAAAGGAAGGGTAGAAAATACATAGGTAATTGTAAAAAATAATAAAGGTTTACGTTCGCGGGGTCAGCTAGTAGGTATTATGTAAGTACTCACTTGGATCTCTTATAAGCTGGACCCCGATCACTAACCGTCGATACTCGCTCTTCGTTAGACTTGTGACACATTTGTTCGCTACCTGTTAATGTTAAATTCAAGTTGATGTTTGGCATGCTATTCTCTCTTCAGTCGTGCCTCATTACTGAGGATCGTGATTCTGTATTACAGCTTGGTATATAATTGTTTTGAAATGCTTTACCTGGGATAGAGCTAAATCAGCCATCACTTGTTTCACTTTCGATGTCTTTAAATAACCAGAAATCTGCAAATAAATACATTTACGTGTCACCCGTATGTAATGTTTTGAACAGTACCTACCTATTGTATTTTTGGGGCTTAAACATTTTAAATTAGGTATCCAATGGTGGCTTGTGTCAATTAGTAATCGATTTAGTTAAGCATCAGCGGGCGCAGTCAGTGGATGGGTTACCGCTAGTGACAAATATTTCCTGAATGTCTCCGTTCGGGCAGCCGTGGAGTAACAGCTTTTTTCTACAATTCGACATCGAGCTATCGTATTTTATGAGAGACTTCATGACTGATGAATGATTGGTAACTGATAATTCGTAAAAAATCAGTAAAAAGCCCACAAACGACCAGACTAGCCATAGGCCAAGAAAGGAGGAACGAGGAAAGAATGTTCTCAAATTGACCTTGGTAAGAGACAACGTCAATGTTTGCTGCACACTGAGTCCCGGCAGCAGTTTAGTAGAATGCCGCACCAGCGCACAGGTGTTCCTGAACTGCTCCTTTTCCATTGGCACACCTTCCAGCAGAATATGACCCTTGCATGGCACCCGGCGGCTTATGACATCGAGGAGCGCGCGTTTGCCACTGCCTATAAAAAGCATTTGCTACTTAATAACGTTAACTGTAACTGATTGACAGACAACGCACAGCCTGAACCATAACAGCAAAGTGGACCTAGAAGCATAACACTTTGTATAGCGGTCCCTGGCCCGTTTGAGAGAGTACTAAGAAAGGACTTTTGATACGTACCTATTCCCAAAAGGTGTTTGTACGAATAATCGATAAACACATGGAGTCATGCCTTTAAACTGACAGATAAAGTTAAAGCTAGGTGGCTTTTCCTATCATTTGATATATCTCTGAAAAGTCGTGAGATAGACGTATTATTTAAATTACTTAACGTACCCTTGGATCCCAGTATGGCTGTGACTTCTCCGCTATGAGTAATGAAAGAGACATCTTTGAGGATGACGCCTGTCTTGACACCTCCAGTCAGTCTCTGGAAGAAGCTGCCTGGTTCCACCTGATACCAACATTAAAATATGTAATAAAACTGAGTAAATTCTTTAAATAGGAAATTTCGCTTCTTTCCTTCAATAACGTGACAATTTGTTAAATTTTGCTTTGTAAGATGACGTTATTGAAGCAGAGGCGATTTTTTTGGGAAATTTGAATGTATGCTTTGTTGTCGATATATAGACAAAAACGTTTTTGAACTTATTGTCCGTCTGTGTTTCGATAACATGCAAAACCCACGAAAGATTTTGGCAGTTGGCATTTTTCTTTGATGACGTTTCTTTTTGGAACTATTGCAATAAATTCACGTCTTTCATATTTATACAAAACAAATTGTCCCCTAAAACTGATACTGACGTGATATTGAAAAAAACTGAATTAAAAGGATAGCAATTGTTTTGGATGCAGGTAAAAAGTGAAGTGAGGACGGGTTATCTACTAGTATGTAATAAACTAAACAGTCGCACAATCTCACCCACGCTAGGTACACACGCTAGATAATAGACACCGTGTGGCGTGGATGACATCGAACCTACAATTACGATATCGCAAACAATGAATACCTACCGGCGAATAAACATTTGTTACATAAATAATGTAAATAGTTAAATACTGGCCAGAGAATTGAACCCGAGACTTTTCGGTCGGCGGCTAAACAACCACAGTCATGTAACAATCGTTCGTAAAAATAAAAAACCTATCATCATTAGCAGCAGAAGTTGATGACGGATTGTTTCTTTTGGTACCTGCTTTCGCTTGGATGGATGGATGGATGGAGCATTGGAGCCCCTAGATCCCAAATGTTATTTTATATGTATGTTAAAAAATTAATCTTATTCAGTGACTAAAATTTTTGATTAAAAACTATTTTACTCACCCATTGACTTATTATAGTCGATGTACTCACCGCTTTGATAGGGGAGTGTCTTATCCCGTAAGCCGTATATAAAGGACTTCAACGAGTTCTTCCGCGCGTAGTATTGTTATTCATTTGATAGTTTCGTGAAATTCTAGTTTTTTCATATTAAACCATAAATAAATATAACCATAAATAAATAAAAGCCATAAACCATCAAGTACGTGGGTAAAAGTAGGCAAAATATTATTATTTTAATGTGTTTATTATTAGTTTTACGCAATATAATATCTACTTAATACCTAATTATCCTGAACTAGTTTTGGAATGATCCTAAAACTGTGTTTATTAGTTATTATATTTGATTATAGTGTTAATTAGTAAGAGAATGTCATGACCAGCTTTGTACATAAATAAAGACAGAAAAGAGTATCTTAATAAATAGGAAACAGAAATAATGCTTACTTGTCCCGAATGAAACACATTACACAGCTCCAAGGTATAATCGCCGCCGATCATTATGACAATTTCAAGTAGTAAATGTTATTATGACGCGAATAATCGCATCAAATCACAAACATTTACAGCCTCTACAAACAAGCGTATTCCCTGCAAACCAGGTCGCGAACTAACTTAACTCATTGCTAACTTAACTACGTTCACAAAGTTAACATGGAGCGACGTTGCCAACTTTCATCGCAGCTGACTTCGCGTTCCTAACTGTACCTGATGACGATGGTTTTAAACAAATCTGTGTTCTATTCTAATCTGTATAGGTATAAAAATGCGTTGTGAACAGAGAATGGTGCTCTTAAGGCCATGATGTGGTGTGAAAATAGTATATTTTTAAAAACATTGCCCTTAATTTACTTATCTACTTTGTGCCCTTAGTAATGTCCATATGAACAATTAAGAACTACCCTCCATTAGTAAGGCTTGTTAAGATGACATGCCATTTCTCTCTACTCAGAAACTTTATAGATTTCAATGTCTTTTTTAAAGTTGCTTTACAGGTAATCAATTTGACTTAATCTTCAGGATAACTATATTTCCTAAAAGAATAGTTTCTTAAGTTCACCAAAATATTTATTTAAATTTTTAGTCATTTACAGTTTAGCCTTTTGAACGCATGGTTGCCGTACATATCGCCATGAACCTCAAAAACGTTAAACACTATTTCTATTCTTTTTCTTCGCGCTGCAAAACCTGCTATGCTGACGAGACACCTACACATCTATTAACGTAGTTGTGTTCGTAAATTCCAATGATTAGTTTTCTCCCTCTCTCGTATAATTATAAACAATGTTGGAGTGAGAGAGGCAACCTGCGCAGTGTCCATAGATTAATATGTGTCAGTGACTGCTCAGTCCAGGTACGGTCGCGGCCGTAAAATCCGGCGGCGCTGCGCAGAAATAACAACCCTACTTTGCGACGTATCGGACATGCAAACGAACGAAGCTATCGAAATATGAGCTGAAACTGTATTAAAAAATCGATGTAAACATAACAGCGGATGTTTTGAGTGCAATACAATTTTTACAGCGTTTTTTTCTGTGATAAGTGCTTTGAGTGCTAAGTGTCTTCTAACAGTGGGTTTCATCGCTAGAGTCCCGTTGGCCGGTTTTTGTCGAGTAAGTTAACGTTTGAAAGCATTCTTATGTTTGCGTAGGAAGTTGGAGGGGATTTTTGGGTTATTTTAACTGTTACAATAACTTATTAAATTGAATTGTAAATTATAACATCTTTTTAATGAAATTTTAATTTATCAGTCATTAGTAGTCATTACACATTATGATGTTAAAATGAAATCATTAGTTTCGCACATTTTAATATGATGCGGGTACTCACGGTTATCACGATCCATGCAAGTGGGACGACGACGTCGGCATCCAATATAATGTGGCTACCCGTATCATAGACAATCATTACAAGTTATTTTATCAAAACATAAATGAATCAGGTGGTTTTTACATAGGTACTCCTACGATTACATATTCACATATCAAACTGTAAAAAATTGTACGCACATACCTACCTACCTTCTTACCTACTTTTATTAGGTACTTAGTACCCACTTACTTTTATTAATTTTATGCTTCACTCATTCACTTTAAAGTCCTCAGTTTGTGAACTAATCCACATTTCGTCATCGTGGTGGACTATGAGTTTTACCTCACACCACAGCTATATTTTTGCGAGAGGAGTCCCGAGCCCAAATTTGGAACAGTAGGTATTAGTTCATAATTTTTATGATGAATCATTACAACAGATTTATAACATCAATTCCTATACTTGGCTTCAACCCATTGATGGCCCACTACTGAGCACTGAGCACTTGATGAGGAGAGACCCGTGCCTAGTAATGGACCATTGGTTGAAGTCAAAACCGATAAAAATTCTTGCGGCGGTAATTGTCAGCAGATCTGCGTACCCAATGCTCAATCCAATAAAGAGATCTCCATGTTCTTATAAGCCTGATTGAGAATTGAAGTTTAAGTTTTGTATGGACTCAATCCGTGGAAAGAAGTGTTGTAAATTAATTTTCGATGTCAACTTCCAATCTCAGAAATAACTTCATGACGTAAAAAGTAATAGCCAACTTATAATATATATACCTAGTATATAATTTACAAAACAAAAAACCGACTTCAACAGCGATGAGGGTTTCCCACGATTTCTAGGGGATTCCATCATCAGATTTTCAGATCCTGATTTGATGGCAGTGGGACCACCTCGTAAATTATTTGAAAAAATATTTGTCCTACAAAATGTATGGATAGATCGAAGTCCCCTACTTCCAACATGTATCGATAACGAGGTCATCAAAAATGATTACTAACCAGCTGATTTTTTTTTTACTCTTCGAACATGCGTTTTGTAGGACAAATATTTTTTCAAATAATTTAGATAACAATCTTGAGATTAAAAAAAACAACCAGTTAGTAATAAATTTTATAGAATCATCAAATCGACATATTTTATCCCTGCTATCCCTATTACCTCCCACAATCGAGATTTTTCGTTCAGAAATTGTTGGGCGTCTCATCATAATGAAGCTACTCACGGAAAATTAGCTTGATAGCATCGAGATATAAGTACTAACGTACTAGAGAAGCTACGTCAAATAACTGAATTATCCTATTCTTCGTAATTTGAATCTCTAGTTCGCTGCAGCGCTAAAATAATAACAATTCGTCGAAACCGAAAACTAATTTACCACAGCGCTAGATTTGCTGCGGAAGTGTATTTATTCTCGCGCCATGTAAATCACGGCACTTTACGCGAGAGCGACTGAGTGAGGTGCGGCGACGGTGCGGCGCGATCGCCGCAGTTGAACGAGGCAAAGTAGGAATTTACGGTGTCTTCTCTAGTACGTTAGTACTTATATCTCGATGGCTTGATATTAATCAAGTGGAAAAATGGGAATCCCGGACCACACCAACCACGAGACAGGTAATCCTAGTGTGGGCTATGAGTGTGTGGCGTCATTATATTCTCTGATTACATTATAACAAAACTTGGATTCTTAATTTGATAATGCATAATGGTGATGACTAATGAACATCATTTGAGCCCAGACATGTAATTTAAAGCTTCGGAAAAGTTTTACAAGGAACATGGTCACAAAAAATTAAGAACAATGCAACAATGGCAATCTCGAATGGAATTAGTCAGACCTGTTTTAATAAAGACATGCCAATGTTTATAATTATACATTTTGGATAAATTGATGGGACAACTTTAGATACAGTTTTTGTTTAAGAAAAGCAACAAAGTTTTTGATAGCTCAATTTGGAATAACTATTGTTTGGATGTCCGCAATACATTTTGACGTAGATTACAAATACCTAACTAATAAAAGGTTTGACAGGTTAAGAAGAACACGTACATAAGTACGACATTCCAGCGTTATTCCAAATCTCGATAAACTGAACAATAATTTTAAATCTCTTGCGTAAAAAAGAAACAAGAATTTATGTAAACTCACTTCTTAATTGGAAATCTTAGTCCAAAGGCTATTTACCGTTTACTTTTTCGTCACACTGGATACTAAAGGACGCTGCGACATGCGCAACTCCACCATTTCAGCACGAGTAAGAACTTTGATACCGTAAGGTAAACCCTCTAAAATTCTAAATTAAACCCGATTTAAAATCATGGTTCAAATTTCAAATTAGCTCACCTACTTGAATCACGTTCGATTGACGACAAGCATCTCAACAAAGGGTTTCTATTTTAATCCTTACTCAGCACTTTTAACTAGGAACATGGTGACACACATAGTGGGTATTAGATCAATTCGCTGTCAAACGGTGAGAGTTTGATTAATGCAGCGATAAATGTATGATCCATGTCACTGATGCGGCTTTCTATGTGTTCAAAGAAACTAGAGTTTTCCGTTAGAAGCTGTAGAAATTAGCTTTACAATTGGTTGAGATTGTTTTAGTTAATTTGTACAAAATTTGTCTCATAAACAGTGAAAATGTAACATATTCCTGTCGTTGCAGTGTCGTAGTTACAGTTTACATGCTCGTGCATTTATGCAAGCCCAGTATATCGAAAAAGGTGTAGCGTAGTGGTTGATAAGCGACAATGATTAGGTCAGGTGTGGTCTCATTACAAAGATCGACTAGATAGATGCTAACGTTTTCCGTTAGACATTCGCTGCTCCATAGCTAACTGGTAAAAGAAGGTAACTCCTAATCTCGTAAATTCAGTTTTGGCTGATGTTTATACGTTGCCGTTATATGGAAACCTTTTTAAATTCAATTGAATTTTCCACTAATTTGTCCATTTCACTTGCTACCATGTCTTGGTATTTATTTGGTTTATGTATTTCTGCATTAATTGGTTTAAGAGCTAAAGTTATGCTGATATGGAGAACAATTTATGGGAAAATAGATGTTAAGGTCTCATACGTAGGTAAATATCGTATACTATAGGTAAAAGCGAAGAAATTCCTGACCGACATTTTCTTTGCCAATTAAAACAAATAATATACCGTTAATATACTATACCACGTTACAAACAGTTTTGTAACTGTTTTTAATTTAATATGAAATCTAATACATTCCAGTTACTTACTAACGAAACGGACCGTGACGGCCGAAAATGTTCATGTTATAACAATCTTTGGGCAACCTCTGCTACTAAAATTAACTTGTAATTAAGAAACGTCTGGCATTACATGTTTGAAGTGTGTGTGTCTGAGGGTTCTGCAACACAACTAGACTTTACGAGAGTTCTAAATCTCCCTCTTTGATATAGGTAATCTAACAAATTCAATGTGTGTGAGTAGAACGACTGATAAATCCATTTATCTACGTACATTACAGTAGGTTATTCTAGCTTATTCTAACTTAGATTTCCAATTTCACTTCAAATGAATTTTAATGTATTTTGGTACCTACTTGATATTGTTACGAGAAAAATGGCAAAGAAACCTCATAGATTTAAAACAACCAAATTTATATAAATTTTTCATGTAGATAGGTCTTACATCTTTCTTAATTTTCTTCTCAACAAATAAGAGTAAAGTTATCTAGCTAAATTTATTACGAAGTTAGCGATATTTATACATATTGTAGTTATTACATCATGCGTTCTTATCTTTAATATCAGGTACCTATACTTATCCCGTAACCTTTATCTCATAGTAATTAACGGCTTTGTTTGACATTGAGATCTAATATAAATATTAATTTTGCGTAGAAACTTACGTAAAACCCAAAAATATAAGTAGATATTTTACTTTTAGGTAGGGAAGTGTGTCAGTAAACAAGTGCTTACTTAAAAGATAATGAAAGCGTATAAAACAGATTATGAAAAAACTTGAGAGGTGTCAAGGGACACCCGGATGGAACGAAGTTTCTTTCGATTAATTAGTGAAGGAATTTAAAAAAAATATATAATATTTAGATTATGTATATAAATACACATACATATATATATAACTATTATATATGTTATACTAATAATATAAAACATGCGCACGCCGCACGGCTTACAATAGCTTACTATAGCAAAAAGTGTCGTGACAACTTTTCGTAAGATTTTTTTCCGTCTAGCCCCCTTTCACAACGCGCGATAAGGAACTTCGTCCCAAAAATTCACATACCTACTACAATGAAGAATGTAAAGACACCTACATACGTCTTACATTTATTTTTATGCAATATCCTGCATATTACATATTCACAATGTATGTAATGATTATGTAAAAAAAATTTTGAACATTTGTACGAACTTCTAGGTTTTTATTATTATGACTGAAACCTATATTTTTATTAGGCAATTAGTTAGCAAAAGCACCAACGTAATTTCGCGATAAAAATATAGTGGCCTCTAGTTGGATGCAATATGGCTGTTATATGCCGAATGACGTCGTATCGAATTAATTTAACCTATTTAATAATGAATGTGGTGTTATACGTAATACGATACGATCTTTATTTCGATGTAACATTACTTACTTCGATGACTGATTCCTCAAAAGATGATTCGCAGGATCAAAAACTATACATATAAAAATCGTGCGGCAAATTCATTGAACATTACGCAAAATCGTTACTTGCGAAATACTTAAATCCGGCATTTCGCATATTAGTATTCGATCTGTATGGTAACTATGACTATGGTATGGAAATTTTATTATCTCAAACTCATTTTAGTCACTGCCCCCGCTGATGTTCGACAGCTTTCTATAGCCCCCTAGCTGAGGCTCATAAATAAAAAAGTTTGTTCAATAGGTAATATGTAGGTATCAAACATACGAATACACCTATAATACTTTGCATTTAATTAGAACTTATCTCCTCCAAATATATTTTACTAGAATACCCACCCTTGCTTCGCTATGCGAATCCAGTCGAACGTTTTCCGACATTCTCAATAATTATCGTCATATTTCATCCAAATTACACAAAACTTTAATAAATAATATACCTAAGCCGTCCTCATGAATCCTTCTGTATTTTGGTGAAAACCGCATGAAAATCCGTTCAGTAGCGTTTGAGTTTACCGCGAATAGTTCATCAGTTGTATGTTTGTCTATTCGCAGTAAAAAAAGTCTCCCGCCGCATCTGTCTGTCTTTTTTTATAATTATCAAGATTCCTAGCCCCTGAAGATCCTTAACACCCACAAGGGGACGTTATCGCCCACTTTGACCAAGACCGATCAAACGCGATCTACTTCCTCTCATCTTGCCTGTGACAGTTGCGAGTAGTGTCACATTTTTGACCATAATGTCAGCTCGTTAGCCTACTCGTGTTACAAATGTTACAATCACAAGTAGTGCCCTCGACAGTGAAGGTAGCGTCGGACGTGTAAATGTCGGTTTGCGTAATAACTTATTGTTTGCATTGTCCAGAGGTCAATTGATAGATACCGTTTTATATGAGCGTCATGTTTCAACTATACTTCGGCCGTCCTCCGTAAAGAATGTTTACCAACAGTTGTTGCTTAGCAACCGATAACAGGCAGATGCGAATAACCTTTTTTTCGTCAGCACATTTATGAACGTTTTAAAATAAATTATTTTCTATGTATAATTCTTTTACTTCTTTAAATTAAGTTTTGTGAATCTATATTGGTAGTTGACTTTGTTTTTGTTTTAGGCTTTAATTGATCTTGCAAAATATAATTCTAAATTGCACTTTAACGCGTAGTTAGTAAAAATTACATGGATGAGTAATTTTTAATGACTACGTACGTACGACGTACGTAAGTTGTAATGTTACGTAGAAATCTATTTATGGAAATAACAAATAGCAAGTTTGAGTATTTCTTTAGGTGTCCAACATAACTTATAAATATAATCACGATTATATTATAAATTACTTGATTTACCGTAGCGCGCAAGTAGCGTATGTTTAATTTACTTTTAGTCTGATAGTTGCGTATTGTAATCTAAGCATCCAATACCATCAATGAATGTTCACTGCTATCCACTGTAGGGCACAGGTCTCAACTGAGGCTGAGACTGCTGAACAAATAACGAAGTTACGGCGCCCGGTCTCTTTTTAGAGATCGTCGCGGTTTGTATGGTGCAAATCGGTAAACTTGCTAGATTCTCTTAACTTGGCAAAATCAGACAAAATGTTATAAAGACCTGAATTTAGCTTACTTTAAGGGCTGTGAGTTACTAACTGATAAGGATATTTTATGAAATTTTGTATAGACGCAATAATATAAACGTTTTGGAAGTGATTAGAGTGTATTGTGCCATAGAAATAAGCGATAGTATACAAATTGCATGTTATTCTTAGAAATGATGTTGAAAACACGAAAATTAGTAGATTTCACAGTGCCAGAATTTTGATGACCCTAATATCGGTTTGTTTACATAGTTTCTTTTCGGAGCGTGGCCGAAGTATATGTGATTGATTTTCCTCTTGTCATGATTAGTGATAAAGGTTTATGAAGTACTAGTATGTAGTTGTGCTTCGGATCGGGACTAAAATTACTAATAGTTACTCATTACTAAGTTTAGTAATAGTAGAAAGACGTACCTATTTGTAAGCAATTTTTCCCGTCTAAGTACCTACTCTCCTAGAATTAACTAATTAATTTATTTTTTACGTGTTTCGACTGCTGTGTTGGAGTCAGTAATAAGCGGGTCTCCAGCTTACTCAAGCCAACAACTCGTTGGTTTTGCTTGTCTTTTTATTACAGATGTCTATCGGGTCGGGACCCTTTGGTGGGTTAACCTCTGTGAGTCTTTGCCCGTCGGTATTTGAGATGAAAAAATTGAGCGATAAAGGATTTGCCTGAGAGCGACAAACCTTGTCTATAATCAGCAAGTTCTTCGGGGTTCAATCCTTAAACCTACTTAATAAATTTAATACAGAAACACACTGAGAGAAATAGCGACCATGTTTAATACGTAGGTACGTTAAATTGAAATATTCTCGATACAATATGTCATGACCGGAAATATTATAGATCGGGTATATAGCGGCCTTACATAAATCCTTTTACGCATGCATGCCTGAAAGGGAATTTGTTCCCTCGGGATCACTGACCATACTTGCACCTGAGCAGTGCATGACTGTTTAATCAATCAGACAGCTAGACAAAGATCAAGGATCGGTGAACAGAACGTATTCGTTTTCATTTCAGGAAGCTAGAAATAATATGACTAATAAGGCGTTGTTTGTAGATTAATCAAATACCTATTTATGGACATTGTTATTGATATGGTTAAAGTTACATACTTTTGATTTTTTTTCTTTCTGTCTGCCCGTAAAACCATGCCGTAGAAACCACCAGAGAATTTAACATACTGTAACTTAAAGAAATTAGAACAACAATAGACATGTCTCGAAAAACCATTATAGTAATATAGTTATAGTTATATTATATATAACCATTATAGTTATATCACCGAACAGCATAAAAATATAACTGGATATTATTGTCATTATTATTAATTTATTCGTAAAGCTTGCTGAAGACGATTTGTTACACTTATAAACAAGTCGTATTTTAATACATCTGTGCTGTAAAATACACGACATACAACCAGCAATCGGTATTAATTAGCTAACGGATGATCTCAGATCCTCAGTTAACACGCAACCGACGTCATGGTGCAGTCATCCAAGCATTCTGCGTAATAATTAAAGATACGAAATGAAGGTATAGATAGGTATAGTTTTGTTCTTTCACAAAAAAAGCTTAGGTAATTTAGGTAGCTGCTATTCTTAGCGAGTCCCTTTCGGAACAAAAATTCCTTACGTTTAAAATTTTTATTACTACATACTTGAAGCAGTTAATGCTTTTTATTAATGTTTACCTACTCATTGCAATGGCTCCAAAAGAACCATTTAGAATATTTTCTACTTACCTAACAGGTTTTCCATACTACATTTTATAGCTATTCCGTGGGTAAAAATCCGTTCCCTTTGTAATTATTTATGTATGCAGTTGAAGGTATGTTTATAGTAGGTTAAAAATCCCAATTTTCCGTAAACGTCTCCAAAAGTAAATGTATGGTATTTTAAAACAAAAAAAAACAACACTCAAAATGTTTCCTCAATGTTGATTACGTAAGTATGCTGCCCAACATCGTTCAATCATAATAATATAATTACAAATTTTTGTGCTCAACTGTACATTGTGCAGGAACATCGCAGAGTTATCCTAAAAACATGGTATCCTAATACGGGTATAGGTACGGATGTCATGGTCATGATACTATTGTTTGGGCAAAACGGAAATCGACTGCATCACTTGTTTTCATCATCGCGACCACTTTGTCTGGATGATTATACAAAACGAGGGGGAACTACCAAACGGAACAAGTTTTCTGGTCGATTGGGCAATCATAAAAATGAGCAGACATCGATGACCATTTAATATGAATTTGGAAAGTAAATTGCCGTTTTCCATTTAGGTATATTGAGTGAACATTTAATTTTATTAAAATTTACAAACTGATTATTTAAGATTCATTGGCTATTTGGTTTTCACTTTTTTAATTTTATCATTTTTATCTTGTATTATGCAGATAAACTATTAATTATTATCCATTCATATAGTACCTACACAAAAAATAAATATATAAATGTTTGAATTAACTTAATTCATACTTAAACATTGGGACACTTCCTTCAATTAAACTACTTTTTTATTTCAATCAATTTAAACCTTTTTTCGATTAGGTACAATTATAAAAACGGTAACAACAACTTTCTTTGCGATTTAAATCTTACAAACTGCTTACACTTTATAAGATTACTTACCTACATACATGTTTCTAATATTTTTAGCAGGCTAAAAGTGATACTTTTAAAAATCTTTTGACGATACTTGAGCCAGCGTGGTTGACTCGTTTCAGTGATGCCAGCCAGATCTACCAACTTTCCGGTAGATCTATCGATTTCGGTCTTAGTCTACCTGTCTACCGATTTGACCTTTAGATCTACCGGTTTTTAAAGTTATCAAAACAATCCGTTAAAAATCAAATATTACCAAAATCTGAGCCTATGTGCAAAAAGTTATTATTTTTTGCGGTCTATCTACCACTTTTCTAAAATTTGGGTTGGCAATACTGACTCGTTTATACTTACTCAAAATTATGAGAGGAAACACAAACCCATCAGTGTTTAGTGGCTTTAGCGCTATTTATACACTGTAAACAATAATTCTCTATCTATGACTCAAACCATGTCAAATTTCTCTAAGTACACCAAGCGACCGCATTTCAGCGACAATATCTTTCTCTCCATCACGATCGGTTACTGCGGCCCACATAGTTATGAACTAGGTATAACGGGAGACTCAAATTTAGTTTAATACTTTCTCACAAGCCACAAGGCTCAGCCGAAATAATGAGTGCTATGTATATCTTCATTTGTTTACTCTGAAGAACGGCTCCCACACCGCTCGCCACATCCAACACAATGCACTATAAAGACAGTTAAGTAATTCGGTTCATTTATTAGGATTTGGGCACAAATAAATTTGCAGTCACGAACGACAAATATAAATGTTATAGTCGCATTGTTTTTTAGCATTCTCAGGAATATTTTAATTTTATATTTGAATAGCACTCACATAGCAAGCACTACATGGTAGTAAATAAAATGTTAGTAGAAAATAAAAACCGATCATTTTAAAAAGAACTGCTGGGATTTTGGTGTATATTAGAAATTGATAGTGTGGTTCACGGTGTATATCACTCGTATTTTACGATTGTAAAGGGTTTCTGTCGCGATAATGGTGCTAGGTCCACCGTAGGTCGATGTATTACTTTTTAAACCAAATGGTACTTGTATTTTATATTAGGTAGGTATAGTAAGTAATATATTGAAGAAGAGTCCTTGAATGGAGACCACGTCTTGGAAAAAGAAGCGTAGGTCGTCCACCGACCAGGTGAACTGACGACATGAAAAGACAGCGGGCATCCGCTGAAATCAGAAAGCTCCAGACCGTTCGGGGTGCAAGTATGGTAGGACTATGTCCAGCAATGGTCTTCTAAAGGCTTGTTGATGGATGGAAATAATAAATAAGTAAATAAGTAAACGCTAACACTCGCTACGTCACGACCAAAGAACAATCATTTATCTGTCACGTAACTGCCTGCCACGGCCAAAAATCAAACCCTTATTTTTATTTTATTTGTTTATTCACAGAGTGGAGGCAATGTGACTAAATATATATAAATATATCGAACAAACCCTTCTGGCATTGAAAAATAGAAAATACTCGTGTGTAACAAACATAATAAATCTTTCTTTGCCAACTTACCGTCCGATACGGGTAGGTATTGACTACAGTCATGTCTCGTAGAATATGACGTCAATGCCTAAGAAAGTCAGCGTAGAATCACGGCTGAGAACTGGATCACTCACTCGACATTGATACATTGATAAGTACTCGCTGACACTTGCAATGTGATGTGAACGCTGCATCAATACGACATTCATTGCAACTTATATTTGTCCCACTGCTCGGTTAGGGTCTTCTTTCACAATGATGAAGGATACCGGCCATAGTTCACCATGCTGGCCAAGTGTGGATTGGCAGACAGACAGCTTTGAGAACTCTTAGATGAGCAGATTTCCTCATGAAGTTTTTCTTCACCGAAGCAAAAGAATTGAATGTTTTTTTTTACTGAAGCTTAGCCTAACTTTCATCAGTTATTTTGACAGCTAGGGCCAAAACCGTGCGTATTAGATAAAAAAATCTATACCTACACACTGATGATTATATTAACCAAAAAAACTTTTATATTTAAACCTGACCTAACATGCATTGTTAGCAAATATTCACATATTTAATATCATTCTGTTAATTAGGTACATGCCGTGTGATGTGATGTTGATAATTAATTACTTATTTCGGTCATAAACAATGTATTTTTTACTTATTTTGTTTGAATATAATAGTCAATCCCAAAAACGATTATCACAGCTAAACATCTGAATTTGATTGACGGTTGTTTAACAAATTAAATTGAGCATTGTATGTATTATTCCCAGGAGTTTAATAAAAAAAGTTTCAATCCAATAGACCTCGATCTCTCGAAAATAAAAGTCTACAGATCAATCAAAGGTTGTATAAAAGTCATGTATGTACATAATGATAGTAATTCACAGTGCGCGTGTCGCAACGCATAGTTCCTCCAGTTCCTAGGCGCACGCAACGCCTGCGCAAGCGCGTACCCAAACGGAACGGATGCCATTGTTTTACATTTTTATCTGCGCGATCCGGCGCTGATTAGTGTCGATTCAAGCCATAACAGGCTCGGTTTACAAATCTGTGAAATATATCTTTACTAGCTATGTATATTAGGCTGATTTTGATATTTGAGTATGATTTTAAAGTCTTTTATTATCGCCCACACTAAACATTTTAACAGTAACGGGTACATCGACAACATCGACGATGTTCATCGAAATCATTGTCGAACCTAGATATTAAAACCAATTTTTTACGCGCGTGTCTAAGTATTTCAATCAACTTGTCTATAGATCAAAGATATTTGAGGAAACTTATTAAAATTATTTAATACAATTGAACAACAAAATGTAGGTATGCCAAAAAAATTGTAAGTACTCAATCAATCATCAATAATTAAATAACCTTCCTTTTCTAGGCAATGGAAACATTATAAACTGTACAATACAATAAAACCGACCACTGACAACTTCTCTTACGGAATAATATTTCGCATTATTTACAAAAGAATTGGAAAGAAATAAATGATCATTGTTAAAAATATTTTGTTGAGGAGAATAAAACACGTACCTCACCTACCGACTACCTCATACTCCTTGAATGGTCAAGGAACAAAAAGTATAGCTACTTACTTGTTCTATTCAACGGTAATGGCGCGTTTATACGACACGTATGATTTATTTATTTAAACTTTATTGACCACAATAAAATATTACGGTACAAATCTAATTGCATGTATGATCATAGCGCGGCCGCCGCGCGAATTCTATCGCGTCATTTAACTGGGGCCAAAAGGTTATTGTTAGGTAGCACTATTGAACAGACCACTATGGACTGTGTACGGTAAAAAGCGGTTAAAACTAAAAGGTCTATTATAGCTTAACTACTCGTAATTACTGTGTTCGAATGAATTTCTGTCTTTCCTCTTCCTTTCTTCTTTGCCGTCAACGCATCGGCGATGTCTTTGGTATGAGTACCTATGGCTGATGTCCACAAGCGACGGTGACCACTTGCCGTCAGTTGAAGCGTCTACCTACTCGTTTGCCGGCTACATAAAAAAATCTTAACAATATTACCAGGTAATATCCAATCATCGCTTTCCGCGTTTCGTAAAATCTCGCTAATAAATACAATGAAGCTCGTTATTAAAATGTAGGTAAGTACACTCTCGCTTACAAATCTCACTTTTCTCTTTCAGTTCAGTAAATAACAGTAAATACCAACGGTATTAGCTAGTGAGATCCAATGAGGCACACTTAATTCCATCGCCCGTTAAACTGCATAATGCTGTCCACTGCATCGCGGCATAATGTTTAAGCCGATTTCACTCATTTAGAACATGAATTTAATTACGATTTCCATCACGGTATAATTAACCATTAATATCGGTTCAAAAGTGAAGAAATCTGATGGACCACCCTGCGGCCGGTTTGTTAGACCGGCCTGCGAAGCGAGGAGGCCCGTGTTCGATCCCCGGCCGGTGATGTTTGTTTTCGGTCATGGGGGTTAGCGATGATTTTATTTTGTGTTCTTCGTGGTACCCGCTACACATAATGAGTTTATTTTATAATAGTATGTCGACGAGGGGATAATTAAAAGATGGCGCTGGTTGAATACCACACAATTGGCACAATTCCAAGCCGTACAAAATGTGGAAACTCTTTTTGCAGCAAAATCAAGGTGTTTACATTATTTTTTTCACCCAATATTATTTTTCATGACTAAATGTATTTTATTAACGGTTTTTGATTTCACAACGGATGCCGCTGTAAGTGGCAAATTACAGTTGTAAAGTAGGTAAAGCGAGCTTGACATTGGTTGAGGCGTGTAATTTGACTACCGTAAGTAACGTGCGCACTGGAAATCAAACTGCAAACTCATCGAAGGCCTTGGCCCGTTATGGATAGAATCACCACGTGATTGGTGTACTTACAGAGTTTATCAGTTTGCAGTGGTATTTTTATTGTAGCTGAACTTAACTGAGAGGGTAGGTATTTTTATGATATTGGCCGGTTCTCAAATTTTCTTGGTGACGGAAACCTTTTGAAAAAAAACATTTCGCGGAGCTCTGGTGATCAAAAGTTTTATTAATAAACCTTTCCCATGTGTTCTTTTGCTTGAACGTACCCCACTCCCACGTACTCAATAACTCTACTATGTCGTCGCTGCTTGTAGAGGACACGACCTTCAAATTATGTACTAGGCTACCACAGACAATTTACATAATAGTACCACATCTGTCCGTATTTGTTTTAAAAATATATGGTCAACATTTATAAGGAATGTATGAACACCCGTTACCACACTATCTGATCTAGTTCGAGATTGTTTCAAGAGGAAAGGAAATTATTAAACAAGAACACGCGATAAGGCCTCGTTTTATCATCCTCGGCTGTAATCTACTACGTGGGTTTAATGCATTTTTTGTAGAATCGCAATAGGATGTGATCGATAAGGTTGATTATTGTTGATGTAGGTAATAATATTTACATTTTTAATTGGTTTATCTGCATTTCGATGTTCTTTATCAATGCATTAGTTCCTGGACGACCAACCAAGCTTTGCTCGGTAACAACGCCATCTACTGAAGTATGCTGCGTCGCCAATAGATGTCAGGAAGAGTCATATTTTTCAATTTATGTTTAAACGAAAAGACGACGTATTCTAAAAATGTAACCCAGGTAGATTGATTTATCGCCCTCGAAACCCCCCGCGTACTAAATTTCATGATAGGGTCCGACCGGAGGTAACGTTTTGGCAGAGTCTGAAACCCCTAACTTTTGGCCAAAGCCGCAAGCGAAGTTAATTTTTGACATAAACTGTTACCTACTAAACCACTAGCACCCGCTAAGGGAATCAAGTTGAAATCATTTCAAAATTAGCCAATTTTTACGCACGTCTTACAAAAGTCGCACTGGTGGCTCGTCTGATAAAAGAAATCTTCTACTACTATAGATTACCACGTTATCAGCAGCCGAACCATCTCAGATGAACCACGTAATTCACTAATATACTTATGTTGGATAAGTTAAGAAAACAGCATACGGCTCTTTACATAAACAATGCCGGTCAGTAACAACGGATGCAAAACGTGCAAAAACCGAACGCAATGTACCGTAAAAATGACTTGGTGTGGTCGCGTTTTTGTTGCATTTTTTCATATTTTTTCAGACTTGCACAGAGGATTAGCCTAGTTTCCACCGTAATTACAACTATTCGCAGTAAAAAGTTATATTTGCACCAAATTATTTTTATTTAGGTTCTATAAAAGCTAAGGTATGGCGTTTTATCACTGTTTCATTAATTTCAAAGGAAACTTATAGGGATTGCATTTATTGGTGTGAAATATTCACAAGTTTACCTCAGTATTGGACAATAATATTATGGGATTAAAACAATGTGCATTTACATTTATTAAAAAATCAGGCATGAGATTTGAGGAAGAAAACTTAGTAGGTATACCTAACAGTTTATATTATGCATGTATACATAATAATAATGTTTAATGATGAATATTTAAATATTCATTTGCACTAGTTTTATATTTTTTCATATTAACACTACTAGTATTGAGTAACGTTGGTAAAACAAGTTTCACTTCATTAAGCAAATAATCATTAATAGGTTTGTTACAGTCTGCAAATAAATGTATGAGTACGTTACAAAGCATACAGTTGGTTATTGATACAGCGTGAGTCATACGAAACATTAAATGAATGACTGTTCATTATTATTACATACTTATTATATTCGGTATTACGCAAAATCAATAAATACAAATTACTCATTATTTTCTTTGTAGTAGCAGCGTTGGAGTCAAGAAATGAATATAAATAAAGCCATTAAGTTTAGCAACAGCAAGCTATTTTGCATTATTTTACGGCGAAAAAAAAGTCGAACTGTCAAAATTGTTTTTGATGAAATGTAAGCCGAAAACGGAAAGTGTCGAAAATTATTTCTGTCTTTTATACCTCATATTATTTTTAATACTTAACATACCAGAAGAACAAAGACTTAACAAGACTTAAGTTCCGCATCCATCCACCCACACAGCGCACACAAACAATTGAATTCCGATCAACCGAATCATGCTAAATGTGGGCTCGGGTTAGCATTGCCGGATACGCGTGTAACAGTGGGTTAAGGCGTTTAAAGACATTTGCATTCAGCTGTTTCGCCGCAATGGATGCCTGTGTTTATAGATTCAGCGGGAGTACTAGCAAAAGATTTCACATGTCACGCACGTCACTGTCACAGATTTAAAAGAAATTACTGGTGGTTTCACTATCACATCAACACACTGGTTTTAGATCTTTTGAGGAAACTTACCTAAGTCGGTACATCCCTTTTGTCATTTCGATTGTTTGAATTTCTCCGTTTTTGACCTTTGGCGTATGATCTAATTTTGGCATTTTATTTTTTCTATACCTACTATTTCTATTTGTTTCAAGTACAGAAGACTTTAAAATATAAATTACTGCTATAAAATATCTATTTTTTTTTAATTTTATAAGTAGGTACCTACTCCGTTAAAATAATAATACGAGTATAGACAAAAATTTAAATTTTGAAGTCAGTCTAAGAACGTTTTTAAACAATTTATAACGTAAGAGGATTGCAATTAATACTCAAAAAAATCCCGAATTCAAGACAACATTTTCCAACTTCAATGTCGTGAATTCGTGATGTAGACACGTCTTCATAACTACTTGAAAATATTAACTAGTAGGTACATCAGACTTTGTAGTAAATGGTAAGCTACCGTCGCATTATCTAAAACTATTGTCATTCATCGACAGAACGTCACATTTGCACGTAGTTGGCAACGATCTTTCCGGGCACTTTCTTCGTGTCAAGGTAGTGTTGCTCTCACGTGATGATCGTCGGCTGCTAGCAGCAGAGGCCTCACGACCCCCTTTCGACTTTCGAGAGCGACTCTAACAAGCTTGTGTTGCAAACCATATTGCAAACGGATTGTGATAGTCTTAAGTGTTTATGAATGCAACATCCGTTGTACTAGGTGTATCTATTGTCAGAATGTATCGAGGTGTTGTCTGAGATAAATCTCGGTTAAGTTATAGGCTTTTGTTTATAACCCAAATTATTGTTTGTTTTTATTTTAAGCTCGCTTTAAATTACTTAAGAGAGACATAAGAAAATTGTTATTAACATAATTTAATAACTTACAAAAATGATAATAATAGCAATTTATTAAAAAGAGAACAATCTGAAAATTGTAAATTTGATAGCTCATTAGCACCCAATACATATCTACTTTCTAACATTTATTTTATGCTTAGATTACTTTAACTTACCTACCTATTTCACCTACCTATTATCTACCGGACTGCTGAATAGACCAAGTTGTGTTGGTGCACAGGGTACCTAACTCCTTAGACAGCTTTTCGTGGCAGGATATTCATCTTTATTCTTAAGACTATCATTTTATAAGCATTTACTTACATATCATTTTTAATTGATTCCCAATCGTTCATCTTTATTATGCAATTAACGGACAATGTTTACATAAACATTCTACATCGTGTAGTTAGCACAAAATCATTGCTCTACAAAACAATAACTCACGCTATGCAATGTGCATATTACCTAGTTACCTTGTCGCGTTAATCCTTAACCCGTTTCCACCACATTAAATAGGAAGATTACAAAGGTATGCCATTTAAATACTAATTAAATTCAATGTTTATGTAACATGTCGTGTTTACTTACGAGTAGGTGACGTCACACTTTGCATGTAGCGTGAAATTAAGTCGCTGATTATGTCTAAGATTTAGATTAAGGTTTAAAATAATGCAATAGATTTTACACTCGAAGAAGATATTAATATCTAAGTACTTTGGCACGGTTAAAGTTTACATGGAGAAGGAGTGCAAAAAGCTAATATTTTATGTAATAATTATCGGATGAGCCGACTATCTTGCCAACATCGTAGTCGGCGAATAGTCGGCGACTAGTCTGCAGATAGCGCCGCACAATCCCGCTTGTTTGTATGCTATTTACCAATAAAAATACGAGGATAGCTACGCTCCACCACCACCTGGATACCTGCCATTCGTCCACAGTTCGGTTTTTAAGTCAGCCTCCCATGAACGTGTTTATTGTGGAATGAACTTCCTAAGTCGGTGGTTCCACAGATGGGGTCCTTCAAAAAGTGGGTCCATCGTTTCATTCTTGATCGGAAACGCGTTGGTGACGATCCTGGTGGCAATTACGACAAAAACGGGCGGACGTCAATACTTACCTCAATACCATGTAGACCAGGGTGTCATAAGCGGCGACAGATGCGTGCCGTCGCTTGTTGGTAGGGCTGAAAGTTACTTCCTTTCTATCCTTCCTTCGGTCTTGGCCGGCTACGCGCCAGCGACACTTTAAGCGTTACTAAATTTAATGTATCCATTGTGACCACTTACCATCACGTGGCTTGTTTTAACATTATAAAATTATAAATACTTGGTGTTCCAATTTGCACGTGGTCTGATCCTTTAGTATGATGAGAGGAGACCCGAATCCAGCGATGGGTTGTGATGACGACCTGGTATTTACTCTAGTAACAATGGAATATTACTGATAACTGACAAATTGTACCATTGCTTATAGCGTTGCATAGATGTATACATACTACATCTATGTATCGTTGTGTTTAAAAGCGACAGCCCGATCGCAGGGGTGGTTGAAATCAATAACGTTCGTTAGACAAGGATGGATTCTCGTTAGATAGTGACAGCTATATGAAGTCTATAGGGTACTGACATAGATACAAATATGTAGTTGCGGCAGCTACTCGTATATTACTATATCTATTCTAACTTCTTTAAAAATGGTCACTTACAATGCGGTAATTAGAAAGATATGAATGTATAGCTATACACGGATACAGTATTGAACCTTATCAACCTAAATACCTAGCCGCACTTGGCCAGCGTGGTGGACCATGGCCTGTACCCCTCACACTGTGAAAGTAATAGCGGGAGAACAAAATAAACGATACAACAATATAACATAATTTGAGACAGTAGCGCAGCATTAAGCGCACTAGAAAATCAATAAGACCTGCTAGTGACTGAGATGGATTCTCATCAGAGTAGGACAGCGAACCATTCTAAAGAGTCTAGCTAGGTGGATAGTTCTGATTGGTTCATATCCATAAATTTTCTAGAAACTTCCACTATAGAAGCTGCATGATTGGTCAAAGTTCGAAGAAGGTCAAAGGTCGCTTAAACGACAGGGTATATAAACGAGGCTCTGAAGAGGGTGTTACCATTCTTTATCTTCTTCGACTGGCAATAGGCATGGCAGCCCGAGCCGGAGCGATGGATCCCCTGCCCTGGAGGATGCCGACGCCACTGCACGCTCGGCCACCGGATCTGTATTAGACGTCAACTACGATGATCATTGAAGATCCTGCGTGGGCTCAACGTAAGTCGTCGGCTCCTTAATGATCATCGCCGTCCGTTCGCACCCGCATATGGACACAAAGACGGAGGCGAGCACGTGTTGTCGACTACAACACCTCTGCAGAGGACGCCAACATACAGTGCTGAGAGATAAGGACGACTCGCCAGCTTGTCCTGTTCGCTCAGCCTCCGAGGCGGGACGGCTGCGGTAACACGTGACGCGCGACAGCTTTGGGCCCGTTGCAGATGTAGCGGATCTAGTAATAAGATTGTGTGTGTGTGTGTGTGACAAATTTCAATCGTTTACTATTAAATAAGCACCACGTAGCTACACATATGTCAGGAATGTTTTTGAGAAATTAATAAACATTTATTTGCATTAGGAATTGATGTTTTATTTGTGTTTATTACGTCACATCACGTCAGAGTCAAATTTTGCTCGCCAGTACATACAATGATACTAAAGTAAGCATTAGTGCAGTTTTGTTAAAAATGGTTCAAAATAAAGAACCAACTCATTCAGAAGAACTCTCTCAACTAATTAACCATAACGAAGGCTAAACGATATAAAACGTTCCATTTTATAAAAACTTAAATAGGTACTTAAGATAATTATACATATTATATTTATTTTATGGAATTAAGGTAGCAAACGAGCATGCAGCACCACCTTCCGCTGCCGCCTTAGACAACTAGGTATGACCGACTTAGAACAAGACTCGAATGGGGACTGGGATAGATAGTCCGGTTAGGACACGGTGTTAGAACATTAGCTGTTTAGATTCTTAGTAAGTATGAGGTCTGGGACAGGGGCTGTTAGTGGATGTTAGTCCTTTTAGTTATTTTTAGTAATAGTCCAGTTAGTAGTTGTTAGTAAGAGTCTCGTTATAACTCGGCCACAGATGTCTTGCTACCCTTGAGGACTGAGATGGTCGCCTCTAAAAAAGTGTAGCCGGCTCCACACCTTTCTATCTGAAACACAATTGCTGTTAAAACAATGATTACATGGTAGAAATGGTACTAAGTACTGTGGCGGGCGGTAGCACTATATTATAGCCCATAAAACCCTCTGCACCTTTGTTTCTACGATGGCGGCCGCGGGACAAGGGTTGCGACCCCACAAACTTGGATTTAACTTAACACTAATCCCCTTTAAAATTAAAATTGGGTCCTCTGACAAATGCAACCCCAAATGTAACTTTTCAATAAACTAAGTACAATCAAATTATTCAAATAGTCTAGAACTCTACATGATAATTCACAAGGAATCGCTTATGTAATAACTTCAGTCTAAATTTTATATTAAAATAAGCTTATAAAAATAACCGTTCCTTACACCAGTAGGTACACTAAGAATCAGGTTAACTCAAACTACCCAAAATATTGTAGGTTTGTATAGTCTGTGAAACCTAGAGAGTAAAATAACGGATATGCATGCTTAACCTTTTCATATGTCGGCGAGCGTTGAGAAAAACGTGTTATGTCCGCTCTATGAAATGTTTCAAATTCAGGTGAAAATGCAAATTCAAAGAGTTATCAACAGCTGGTCCCACGGTCTGGTTTCATAACAGAGTGATACACTTTGTCTCAGGTTTATGTCTCTTATTTAGTAGGCAATAAAATATGCGATGTGTACGGAACTATGTATGTATGATGTATATGTATGATATATATGATGTATGTATAATAATGTTTACTAACCTCGTTTTGGGTTGTAAACATTATAATACAACATTTTACTCGATGTTTGAAAATTTACCGCTACCATATTTTAATAACTTTTGTATCAAATCAAATTGGGTGTTATAATTATAACATAACTTTTGTGTATTTGATATTTATGTGAAGATATATTTAAGGGAATCGGGACGAAAATGGCCTGTTATGTAACTTTTTAGAATTAATCCAAACTTGTAAGATTGCTTGGAACAAGTCCTTTGAATCATAAATTACCATGGTGGTAAAGGATAGCCCCCATCAAAGAGCCGAACCCAACTCCCCTGCTCGTGGAGCACCTGGTAGTCGACGGATAAGGCCATGGCGCCAGGTCCCTTATGATCGTAGATGGAGAAGAGTTGGATGCCATCTATCGGACTCACAGAAGAAAAGGAACAACTTACGCCAACGACACCAAAGAAATGAGACAGAATGATACTGTTTGGTCTCACGTTGCGTGCCGGTTTTTTCAAGGAAGGCACTTGCGAGTGCAAGCTGACCGTCGAATTTTTCTTGTGCCACCATTGACTTTAGTAATAATAAGTCAATGTGTGCTTTCTCGTGCTATCACGAATATATGGAGATCACTGTGCCCTGCCACCCACAAAGGAGACACTACAAATATCCATAACCATATCAAACAAACTCGTACATTATGTCCGGTACATGGACATTGACAGTCATAGACAGATCTGTGATGTATTTATTTATAACAAGTTAATGATAGACTGTCGTTACAATTATTCAATTTACACCTGTAACGGTCTCGTTCTCACTAATTACGGCGGCAAGCGGCACAGTTTACGTAAGTCTCCCACGACTGCACGCGGTTTGTCTTGTCACGAGCGAACAGAGTCACTTTTTGTCTCGCGGCAAATTACCCTATCCGGTCGATTTCTGTCGGTTTCTATTAGCTACCGGAAGCGGTGACGTACCCACTAATAAATGCGACCCATTGCACTATTTCAATATTTCATAATGATTCGCGGTCATGTTTAACCTGTGGTTAGTGTTATTGATGTGAAGCAAACGGTTCTAGGGCGGCGCCACACGGTGCGGTGCGGCTCCTGCACGGCGCCTGAGCGTTGCCTTTAATTTTAATTTAATTCACCCAGTCCTACCTACCTACCTTAGACCTAGGTAGGTCTACGTCTCGAAGTCCACGAAAAAGTCAAAATAAGTAGGTACATTAGTTGTTCTTAATATTTAAATAACTTGAATTATATAGCATAACCGTTTATAAAGTGCCCTCAAGAAAATGTTTGCGCATAAGTTGCGTATAGGTTAAAATCGACTATCCGAATACACTAATAATAGTATAGTGATACTATCGAAATACAATTTAATCGGCATTCAAATACTTACAAGATAAATTTCCGTTAAAACTTTTTTACATTAAAATTACAGTTACGAAATTGAACAAGACTAGAGATATTTTATTATGCTTAACTAAAAAGGGAAACTAATTACTCTGTTCAAACAAGTATTTCTTAATTTGATTAAAAAACAAACTTTTTAAGTAAAAAAAACGGTCTCAGTAACCTTCTAGTCTTGTGATATATTTCGTTGGTAAATATTCTGTCAGAGAAAATTAGGCGCCATAAAAATTAACAATTTAACCATTATTTTAAGTAAACGTAAATTTTTTGTCAATCAAAATAAATGTCATTCTCTTAAAATTACGTTACGCCAAACTTGTTTATTCGATTCCATCTTATGAAACACCATTATAATTTATGCCAGTTTAAGCAATCGTTGTAAATTTGCGATTGTCAATCACAAATGGAAATCGCCATTAATTTATGCACGGTGTACAATTAGGCACAGATAGACGCTTAGACCTCGTAAACTGACATTTATTATCTATCAATATTGACGAAAATAGTTGAAAATAGTGATGAATATAACGGCGCGCTTACACCGTCATTAGGTAAATCCATTCTATGTGGGTATGCGGACAGGTAATCTCTAAAGAAAGAGGCTGAGTTCGATTTACAATAATTATTTAATCTTCCGATATGATAATGTGGAAAATAAAGCTTCAGTACACTTCCTGAATTATTATTTGATAGTCTGAAATCGACAACCACTAATTACGAGTAGCTAATTACGCGATCCAAACGGATAGCGGCGATCCGTCGGTGACGTGCAACCTCCGTAGCGCTCGATCAAAAAGTGAGGCTCAAGATGGCTGCCCGCCGGACGTTCCGCCAGAGTGACAATGACAGGTCACTCCTGCCGTCGCGTTGACACATCGGTCTCGGTCGACGCGAGCGCCACCCTCGCGCCGTCACGGCCATACTGACAATCGCCCGTCCTCGGGCGCAAAGGGACTTCTGTAATAATAACAAAGAAACACAACCGATCAGAGCCGCTCGCCCAACCTGACTTTAATCCCATCAATACTGGTTTCAGTTTGGTTTTACTTTGTTACTCACTACCTAATCATAAGCACTTACAACAACTAACACGTCTTCCACCGAATTGTACCTGCAGCTACCACTTGGACCGGACAAATGCGTCCTTTCGACCAGCCCGTGAGGGCATGGACCGGACAACACCGTCCCTTCGACCAGCCACACACTTCAACACCTGGACCGGACAAATGCGTCCCTTCGACCAGCCCGTGAGGGCATGGACCGGACAACAATGTCCCTTCGACCAGCCACACACTCCAACACCTGGACCGGACAAATGCGTCCCTTCGACCAGCCCGTGAGGGCATGGACCGGACAACACCGTCCCTTCGACCAGCCACACACTCCAACACCTGGACCGGACAAATGCGTCCCTTCGACCAGCCCGTGAGGGCATGGACCGGACAACACCGTCCCTTCGACCAGCCACACACTTCAACACCTGGACCGGACAAATGCGTCCCTTCGACCAGCCCGTGAGGGCATGGACCGGACAACACCGTCCTATCGACCATCCACACACTTCAACACCTGAGTTTAAGCAATCAGCATTATAACCAGTATGCGTCAAATACAAATGTAATTTTAGCTAACCTTGATTCTATTCCCTATGAACTTCGACCTCAACATCAAATCTCCGATTTTGACTTTACTAAAAATTTGAGATGTACATTCTACTTCCCCTTTTCCTATACCCTTTAAATAAACGTGATCATAACATTTAGAACCCGGCAAGTTTAAAGAAGTACTTAATTTTATCAACGAGCAATTTGACCCACTATCAAAAAGAAATGGAATTCTCTCACCCATCGATGTCACCAGAGTCCCTCTCGACGCACCTCGTTCGCATATGTTAACTTCTTTCGTCGGTCCATTGCCAATCTTCTTATCCGGGCAAGTTGTCGCAATATGGCCTGCTTTTCCACAGACATAACAATTCAAGTTAGGCCTCATCGCAGGGGTTCGCCCTGACGATTCAAAATCGCTCGCGCTAATAGAATTCTCACGGCGTCGGCGACAGTCCGCTTGTCTATGACCAGGTACACCACAAAAGTGACAGCTGCCCAGAAAACGTCCATCTGTTAAACGCGGCCTTTTGGTTTCGAAGTCATGTCCATCACCACTTTCTACTTGACGCTTAAAGGAAATACCTCCAAGTGTACGAAACAACTGAGCTCTGTTCGTTATTACTTGGGAGCTTAATTCACGGCGAATGAGTCCGTCCTTTTGGCATAATACCGAAATAACGAAACCAGTAACTGCCTCTTCCGACATGTCTACCTTTGGTATTCTTTCGATTAAGTCCCACAAACGTAAAGCTGACTCGCTTGCCGTTTCCTTAATTCCAATTTGAAAACGCATAATCTCATCGAAATAATCCTGAATCAGTTTCGGTTTCACAAACTTGGCTAATAATGCTTGTTTTACTAAGTCCCATGAAAGTTGGTCCACCGATAATTTGGTAAGGCAGGCGGCGGCTCTTCCCTTTAGAGAGGTGGTCAGAGCCATCAACAATGGAACGCCCGCTAACTGCTTACTCTTGATAATCAATTCTGACACGCGACACCAACCTTCCACATCGGCGTCTGGGTCATCTGGGTTAAAATTTATTAACTGCGCCGCACCTGCACTCGAAGGACTCGATTGCTGAGCTGCCAGTAAACGGGACAGTAAAATCTCCATGTTGCATAGTAAACTGCTCGCATTATCATTATCAGGTGGCCTACTATCATCATTCGACTGCCCTTGGTATCCCACTTCTGATAACGGCGCGCTTACACCGTCATTAGGTAAATCCATTCTATGTGGGTATGCGGACAGGTAATCTCTAAAGAAAGAGGCTGAGTTCGATTTACAATAATTATTTAATCTTCCGATATGATAATGTGGAAAATAAAGCTTCAGTACACTTCCTGAATTATTATTTGATAGTCTGAAATCGACAACCACTAATTACGAGTAGCTAATTACGCGATCCAAACGGATAGCGGCGATCCGTCGGTGACGTGCAACCTCCGTAGCGCTCGATCAAAAAGTGAGGCTCAAGATGGCTGCCCGCCGGACGTTCCGCCAGAGTGACAATGACAGGTCACTCCTGCCGTCGCGTTGACACATCGGTCTCGGTCGACGCGAGCGCCACCCTCGCGCCGTCAAATATAAGATTTTAATATTTTTAAATACAGCTTATTTAATACACAATTGCTAAAATTTGACTAGCAGTTTGATATGAGGAGGATTGGTGGCTGATCACAATGGCAAACAGTGGGAAAATGGTTATCACGCCGTGCCCGCCTCAATGGATTCTCATGAGGTTATAATCGGTCAAGGTAACCGTGTCATCATGCCACTGCCATTCCGTCATGCAATATTTTTTTGAATTAATTAGTGGAGAATTTTAGGTTTCAATATTGATATTTTATTAAATTTAAAGGTCTGTTCATCTGTCCCCGTCCTTATAATTATACACGTGTACTCACGATTGAAAAATTATAAACCGATTTTCAAAAATAAATTTTATTTTAGTAGTGAAAGATTCGTTTCTCATTTCCAATAAATTCATACTTGTCTTTTCAAACAAAAAACTAAAAATGATGTCCATCTGTGTTGTGCGATCCGCCGTAGCGGTACCCGATATAGCTATTAGTAACAGAACCATGTAACAGTGCGGTCCACTGGCACTGCCCACGTTATGTTCACACCGGGTATTAACACATTAATGTTCATTCATAGTACGTATAGATACGGTAATACAGTGATACGGATGAATGAGAGCCAGAAATAATGCCCCGCTTCTTTTCAACGCTTTTGCCACCAGCAGCGCATTGAAGACTATAAAGGTGGTACTGTAGTCTATGATCAACGGTTATCGTCACGTGGCGCGTCCTAGTCTGTACGTAAAATTCCTAACACGGCAAAATTTTGTAATAATAAATACTTACCTAACTATAAAATTAAAAATAACCTGGGTTAGCCATGATAAATACTTTCAAATGATGCACTACAAAAATAACTGCAGTGTAGCAACACGTACATTAAAATATTAAAGTTATTTGAAGGTTGCACTTAAACCGCCTTAGGTCACCTTTATGCACCTCATGTTATAATCTTAATTACCTGTGTTTGACTCCGTACAAGAATCAACGTAATTACTGCACAAAGTAGAAGACCCAATTTTTAATTTTATCCGTCACATATTATGATGAAGACGATAGAGCGGAAAGTTAGTTAATATTAATTTTGTTGGTTAATGGAATGGATCGGGTTATGCGCCCATTGCAGAACATGCAGCTTGCTAAATATTCTGCAATATGATCGTTATCAGAGTTTGCTGGTAAACGTAAAACCACACATACTCGTACCACATTATATTCGTGTCCGATGGGCATCTCTACGTTGTGAAAAGTACATGTTTTAATCAAGGATATACAATACGTTAAAGCCTGACAAATCAAGTGGATGTTGACCTTTTGAACTGTTGAGGTAATTTTCATACCTCGGATATGAATTCGTGTGAACGCCTAATTTCGTTTTTTGCTGCAAAAGGTTGTTGAACTCTCAGAAGTTGCAAAAGTGAAGTGATAATTCCAGGTCATTAATCCTTGTCTTCGTGTCTAGCTTGGTGCAGCTCCTTGGTTGGTGCAAAAGGCTGTTGGACATTTAAAAACTTTCCAATAAATGGGGAATTTTTCGAGCCTTTCTCAGCTGCGTCATCACAGTGAAGAGAAAATAAATAAATAACGCTACACACTCATAGCCCCACACTAGGATTCCCTGTGTCGCGGGTGCCATGGACAACACACAAGACAAGAACACACACACCCAGACCAAGAACGGAACTTTAAATTCATCATTCAAATTTCCGCCTCGCTGGGAATCGAACCCAGGACCCTCGGAACGGCGATCCGGCGTGTTAACCATTGCGCCATCCGGGTCGTCAAATAATAAGAAAAATATCAAATAATAAGGAAAGAAATACTAATGAGACATCTGGCAAGTGAATCATCCTAAAACCGACTGACTGTCGGAAACGGTACATGATATACGAGTACAATGATGTCCTCTCACGCCGTCTCCTGCCAAATAGTGAAATTTTGCATTTGTTCTTGATTATGTAAAAAAGATGTTTAAGGACAATTGGCCAGCACTTGCAATGATTTTCACCCTTTGATTTATGAGAAAACATTTAGAACTCAACTTCTGTATTATTGTATAAACTGTGGGATATAACTTTAGTGATATCATTCATGTTACTAATAAACGCTAAGTTGTCTTAAGAATAATAATCGGAAACTAGGCCTATATGAAAAGTGTGACGAATTAAAAATCAAAGAGTTAATAACATCGAAATGCTTACGTTAATATGCAAGGATAATACATTTAATAAGTATAATATGTTCGAAATTGTGATTAAACATACCCAGTGGTGCCTCGCTGCACGCATTAGCGATCTTGACCTACATTATTTTATTCGTTTACTTTAATAACTTTTATGAATTACACACAACATTTTATAGACACATCACGAAATATATTAATTGCATATTTTACGTAATGGAATAATTTTTAGAGGCCTAGTATGTTTATTAGCAACCTTGACTTTCCAGATGCAATGATCAACTTTTGAGTTGAAACATGTGGTTTTGTTTGTCAATAGCATGAGTTTTATTAAAGGAGATTAATTGTTTTGGACGGAAAACATTAGTTAGGGTAATAAAATCCAGCTTAAGGTCAAACCATTCTCCCATCCTTTCTTCCCTTTGACCATCCGTATGGCGCAATGGTGACCATGCCGTACCGCCGCGCCGTTTCAAAAGTCCCAATCGGACTGGAATCGAACCAGGGGCCCCTCGCTTGACCGATTACAATAGTACTGCCAGTTGTTAGCACAAAAACTACAAGCGAGAAACATTATCAAACCCTCGACAATGAGACATTTTGGAGAAAAGAAAATGACATAATAGTTTTATTCACCTGTTCAACCTGTCTTGCCTGATGTGACAGGGAAAAGGAAAGCTGCACTTACTAACTTTTCTATAAACAAAAGTCAATGGAATATATTCCTTAATACAAAGCAGTAAGAATAAAAAATCTTATTCACTTAAAGCGAAATTACTTACGTGTCAAAAATAATCGCATTGCGTAAATAAAATACAACTGTTACAGTATTTGATATGATTAGCTTTCCAAAACAAATGCAAGTACCCTATGTACTTAGTGCCTTTGTTCAGTCGTGTTTCAAGTTTCAAACCCTAACTTTCACATGCATCACATCTAGCAATATTTTTTTTATCAAGGTTCAAAACTATCTATGTACGTACTTAATGCAAATCCGTTCAGTCATTTTGTTGTGATTGAGCAACAAATATCCAAAAATAAAAAATATCAGATACATTCAAATATGAAATTACTTCATAAGTTCTCATCCGCCCTCGCTTTGCTTCGGTAAACCAGGTACTATGAGTAAGGTACACGCACCCGAAAAATTACTATTCATTTTTTCTTTTTTATGTTAAAAATGTATTTTTAAAAGCGTTTTTTTAACTTTAATTTTCATAGAATCCTCTTTCTAATTTTAATATGTTAATATAATATATGTTTTCTTTTCTATATCGATAGCGAATTCTTTAACCATGAAAATAAAAAATATCGAGAATACAGATCTGACCCTGTTAAAGTTTTATTTTATTAATCTAGACTGATTACCTACCATTATCTAGATTACCCAACTATAACGAATGTAACGTTGGTGATAAGTGTTATAACTGTAACCTTACAGTAACCTTTAAACAGCCTTGTCTGTTATTTCATCGTTACGTTTGCACGGAAGTGCATTGATCGGGAACGCACGATGCTTTAATTGTACTCGTAGATATGAAGGCAATTTAGGTGATGAGATTGCTCGTTATTTGTTACATTTTGTATTACACGAATCAAATTGATTATGCATTGTGCATAATAATATTAGCTAGTCCTAGTGATTTTCTAATACTTATGCAAACTTTTAAACTTACTTCGAACTTGTGTATTGTAGATGATGAATTTTCAAAATGCCTTACTTAGCGCTTTATCATGCTAAATAAAGAACCCCTGTACAAAGTTTTGTGGTTCTAAGGGTCATTAGCTCAGGCTGTGCGATGTCTGTCAGACAGTAACTGTCAGCGTTTATTTAAGAACTTAGATTCTGCTATAAGATTTATGATTCCTTTTACTTTAACAATGTTAAGACAAAAGTGAATACAAATGTATATTAAAATGAGTACAACAATCCCATCAACATAGTTGCTAAGTAATCTCAAAGATCAAACTTATAACTGATTTCGTACTGAGATTATTATAATACTCGAATAAAACATAAACTACATACTGACCTGAATACTATGTATGTAGCTGACTCGTACGAATATTATGAAGTAGGCAGTATCTATTAAAGATTTGTACACAACGCTTATTTCGGTACCACACTGGGAATGAGGATGTAAGATGTCAGTTCGAAAATATATTTAATACTTACATAAATAAAAAATAATGACTGATGATAATAAGACCTTTGGAAGTTATCAAATTGCTTTTACTTGGTTGAAAGAATAGTGACGTTAAAGTCCATATCAGTGAGCTTTATGAAAGTCTCAGAAATGTAATGAAAAAATTGAGTTTTTGTTTAATTACTCCTTATATTCAGTTCAACAATACAATGCGTCTTATGGTTTTCCCCTTTAAAAACGAATGCTCCCATGGCAGCTCTCGCTATTCTACATACCGCATATACCCTACCGCGAGCATCAATGTATTATCTCTATACGAGTTCAATATCTCAATTACCTACCAGTTATGATATAAAATACATTATTATAATAGATTATATTAGTAGGCTTACAGGTCGGATACCTTAATGTAATTATAGGCAATGTATCACTCACATTAATACCCACAGTAGGCACTCATACACGGTGGTACGCTTATTTACCAGCCAGACTAGCTAACTAAAGCGACCGTGAAATGTTTTTTACTTGTTTCTGTCGTAGTGTCGAAGAACCAGGAATAATGCGGGATCCCCATAAGGCATCATGCATCATCTATGATGCCTTTGGCATTGTAATGTCCATGGTGACTAGTGACTACACTGACCACTGACCATAAGGCGGCTCGTCTGCTCATTTGCAAACTATTTCCATAAAGAAGTTCGTTTTTACGTAAGGCAAGGAAACCATAATACCCTAACCATAGATTATAAAAACACCTGTTTATACCCTATTATGGTAATGTTATTACGACAAATGAAGGTACATTCCTCGGTTTCGTAATCCATGACTTAGCGGTAAAGACAAGCGAAAGTAAGCTCATGAATAAAATGTCAATACTCACGGTTTCTACCCTGAACGGCGTACGTTACTTTTGGCTTTTACAAAAACTTGCTGACCCACTCACGTTTCGGTTTGACAACTCCGAAGTTCGAACCGCACTGTGTACATAAAAGGCTCTCTTGAATGAGCCAAGTTGACCGTAATGACATTTAAGGTAGGTTACTACTCAGTTTTTTCCAGCCTTTATACTGTATTCACTATCAAACAACTACAGGTTTTTAACAGTCTTTTCAATTCGAGGAATTATATCACAGGAACTGTGTGCACCAGTAACAGGCACTACGTTTATGGAGAGCGTTGTAGAATAAAATAATTATATTGAATCTTGTAATAGGAGAAAATATTACTTAGAATATAATCTCATTAATAACTTTTTGTTAATGTGTTAAATAAAAACTTTTACCTCCATAATGTACAGGTTTTAGGGGCTATAAATTATAATAAAAAAAACTCTTCTCAGATTATTTAATAAACAATCAATAATAAATAATTAAATCAATAATCAATAATGATCATGGGTTAGAAATATTCTTGTAAAAGTTATTATGTAAACTAAATATGAAAGTTATTAATATGCAGCGCGATTTCATTCACAATCTTCCCTAACTAAATACTATTTTACAACAGTAGGTACAATAACATCTTTACATACTTATTTTAAAACAAAGTCGGTTTTCGTTCCTTTTAAACTATACGGATTTTGAGGACATCCAGATATTTTCTTCTTGATAATTAATAGGTATAATATATGCATATTATATTTACAGGAAATACAAAAAAGTCAGATAGGTATATAATTTTTAAGATTCCCGTTAATTCAGTTTGAGGCATTAACATATTTTTACACGCTTTATATTAGCTTCACCTGTATGTTTGTAACCGACTTCTTTGGGCGCGATTTTGACCCACTTTAAACGGCCAGATTTCGTTCAAACTTTGTAGATTTATTGAGGACCGATGACAATACACTAATTTGATAAAATTATTCCATTTTTCAATTTGCAAAATAATTATGATTTTTGTTAATTTATATAATTTATGGTTTTTGGTGCACTATTAAGCGTGTTTTTAGTTTTGTAACTATTCAATTATTATATTTAATAAGACTTTATGTAAAGTTGTTGAGAATACCGGTGCGTCACCGGAGCTAACACCTTGCTGTCAAAAGAAATGGATAGTGATGTTTAAACCGACAGATCGGCAACGGTGATTTTACCATTTAGTTTACAAATTGTAGTTTATTTTTAAATCTTGTGACGCAAGTGAGTAGGTACCTATTTCTTGCGCAATACAGAGAGAATTGAGTAAATTGAAGTACTACAATAGTTTCTCACCGTAAATGTAAAAATCGAGCCGTGAAATTCGTTGAAAAGGTCGCATCTACGGATTTGTAATTTAGGTGCCCCTGTAATATGCTGGTACCTGGTAGGGATCGGTGTAAACGAATAAAATTGTTAATTCTTTCATTAGTATAATATTTATTTATCACAATAACAACACATAGTATACGCAGTAACATAATATGGTCAGTAGCCTAATGCTTTTATATTATTAATGCAATAAGCATGACAATGTAAATAAATGTAGATCATTTAAACTTAATTTGATGCCAATATTTCGAACCAGACATCATCGCCACTTAACATCAGGTGGGATTGTTGTCAAGGATTAACTAAGCATCGTATAAAAAAGATGGATACGGGACTTTGGTAGTGGGACCTTGACATGTATCCTTGCGGATGGTTTCAACCTTCAACCCATTAATGGTCTCTACAGGGCACGGTTATTACTCTTTATTAAGACGGCCTAGAACCTGTGAGGACCCGCAATATAGAAATGTTTAATGACAGTCAGTAGATAATTGGTATTTGTCTTAATAACCAAATGTTTATAATTGTAACGTCGTATTTTATCTTTTATAATATGCATAATAAGGTTTAAAGCTTTTAGTCATTTATCAACCATGTGTGGAGTATTGTACTCGTTTAATTCCGTACTGACCCACATCCGATGTTTGGACATACGTTAATGTTCTACACGGTCAATTAGTGATTAATAGGATAATTAGTAGTCCACTGTAGTCCGTTGTACAATATGCAATTACGACTAGGTACTAAATAGTGTCTGTAGAAATATAACAATTAATAACCTACACTGTATTACAATAAACAATTTTATCGAGACTGTCTCTATCTGATTTGGTATAGTAAAGAAATGTAGACTCTTTACATTGAAGATAATTCGGAAAAAAATGGTGCGAGTAATGTCCCGATAAGCGGTGATACCAAAGTAGAACGGCCATTGGGATTTGGAAAAATATCTTTGGATATGATATTTATAAGGAAAGCTACAGTTTTTAATTGGCTTTAAATATTAATTTTATTCACGCGAAGCGAGGGCAGGTTATTAGGACATAATTATATAAAAATATAATGTGCGCCCTCTCACTTCTCTCGCATCCGCCGGCGGTTTTAGCGACATTCCTGTCGAGTGAGTAGTTGTAGATTTACCGTGACGAAACCCTGACTAATTTACTGCTCATCGTATTCGTAATTCGGCATTCGTAAATTTCTACTTTTGTAAGTGGGTAATTCATAATATAATTTAGGTAGACTAAGTTATAAAACGTGAGGGAATCAGATTATTTTTATACATACTTAGTTTGTAATGTAGGGACTGTCAAGGAATGTTCGGTATACCCTTAAGTTACCCCAAGGGTATACCAAAGCTCGGAGCGGATATGCGAACATTGCACAGTATGGAAATAAAATATGGCAACTATAAAAATATAGAGTTGCCATCACGCATAATATAATTGGTTTTCACTCCATTATAATTCACTTTAGTCTGTGAAATATTTCACTCAAAATAATCAGGAATATACACAGGAGACCAGCTCATTTCTTTTAGAGGAGTCCTAGTTGACAAATGCATTTATAAAATAGGTCTATATTAAATAATAGATATCTAAGAAATAAATACCATTTGCCAGCGAGAGTTAATGAAATTATCTACACTTACCGAGATTTGTATTTCATCGCCAAATTACTTATATTTTCAGAAATGTGCTCAGTAAAAGGAAGGACATCAGCCCATTAGCGATTCGCTGCAGACCACAGGTCGCCCTGGTATCTAATTGAAGAAATCTCCAGCATGTCCATGCTCAATGCTACCCTAGTGCAATTTAATGGCCAAGCCAAGTGTCGGAAACTTGGAAGTTACGCCTCACGAACAAGCCGCTAACATGGTTTCTAAGGATGCTATCTAAAGATGACAATTCGGACCGACTTCTTAACGTGCCCTCCAAAGCGCGGAAATGTCCAGAACCGACAAGAGTAAGCATTGTTACATTGTTCAGAACTTCTGAACAATTAGGCTTTTAACCTTATTATAGCCCTTGGTCCTTTGTAGGAAGACACAAGCCCAAAATTGCAACACAAGAAAGATAGAGTTACGATCACAATAACACTTTACAGTAGGTAAATCTCCGTGTGTGCCAAATCAAGAATCTTGTGCTATTATTACGAAAGGATTTAAATTAGGTACATCATAATACAGGTAGGTATGTATATAATTTATTCAATACACAAGTTATATTGTATTATTCTTGGCTTCGCAATGTGCGCCCACTGACATCTGTCATCAATCATAATAACGAATAATAATTCAAATTGAGAATAATTCATTATAATATGTACACACAGTAAAAAACATTATGTAGGTACCTACACACCTAATTAATCTTAAACTCGTATCATTTATTTAATGTCAAATAAATATGAATATAACTTATAGGTAGGAATGCATAATTATAAATATCAATATACTAGTACCTAAGTCGAATATTTTACATCTATCATTAACATGCAAACAAACATTAAATTCAAACTATTTATTACATTCGATTACTTATTACTTATGGTCGCAACAGAGTGCGGTTTTAATTATATTTGAGCTAGGGATTGTCTATTAAAATCGTGGCATATTATTCTAAGTGTTGTTTTGTTCGTATAATGTTTAAACACTCTTTGTACTATTCGTATAATGAACCTGGCTCGAAAGACCAATTTTCAAAAGCTTTTGCAAATTCGTCTTTGACATAACCAGTTTCAAATATGACTTACCTACTTATATTCCTATTTCAGATCTCTAATGGCCAAGCCGGAATTAAGCTGCAGTATGTTTATGGTACAAAAGTGTGTAGTCTATTAATATGTTAACTAAAGTACCTGTTACAATATGTTACATAATCGCGAAGTATTATAATATGTTTTTCCATCACGCTTTTAACACAACCGTGTTGTAGCACACGATACACTACATAAATACAATAATACTATAGTACTGCCGACGGTTCTAGGCCGCTCTGAAGTTAGGCTTTCGGATATAGTGCGCAGGTATTGTACTTTAGAGAGAGATAGCGACACGAACACTGAGCGTGTGACTGAAACAAACAATGCTCAAAGTGACACCCCGCGCGTCTTGCCACCATTTCGACCCTAAAATTGACTTCTGCGCAGCGATCCGAACAAAGTTCAGGGCGGCCAACATCCGCCGGCCGTACAATAACAACATTAAATCAAACAAGCCATTCGCAACGAACATTGCGTATCTGATTCTGAAGGTAATACCCGTTTGCAGAGCCAAACAAATTTATAAGTGGGTGAACATGGTGCCGACACTGCAACACCCACTTCTCACCCATCACATGCCAATGACATTAAAATAGACGTTACGGTGTTGTTTTGTGATTAGGTAGATATTACTTACAATTGGTAGAAATGAAGCTCATTTGACATGCGATAATGTCTTTTTGTTTCTCGCCCTTAGGGTCAGTTTAAACCATTTAACGCCTCTACTCATTAAACATAAATTCCTTGTGATATTATTTGAATGCACATAAAAAGCGATGTCTCCATTCACACCCCAGTTTAGGCCTACTTCTTTGCTCTTAATGGAGACTGCTGAACAATGGACGAGACAACGTCGTTTGGCCCAATTCAGATTCAGCGTGATCTAGGCGGTACTAATAACTCAAGCAGTGTTTTAAGGGTTTTCGCCAGCCTGAATAACTTATAAAATAAATTGTGATAAATTACAACGGTGACAACTCCAGTGTACTGTGTTAGTGCTACAAAAGTGCATGAGAACACTTCCTGTCACTTAGATTACCCACCACCATAAACCACATTAAAAAAATAAGTGCTTAACTGTTAGCCATGAAAATACAAGACATCGTCATCATTAACCTTGTGTCCATTTTTTTCAATCGTTGCTTATTGATTTGTGGGAACTTGTGGATTCCAAATTATAGGTTACGTATAGTCATAGACGTCGTGTGCAGAATTACATACGCGCGTTGTCATCATATTCGCATTTCCTTTTATTGCGGCCGTCACACGTAAGGACTGGTTGCAAAGTAATTTTCGTTTGTATAGGTCGTTAACTTGATGTGATTTTAACTGGCCGTACTTTTTGGGAAAAAATCTTCATGTTATAATCAATTCTCAACCAATTTTATGATTAAAATATTATAATTATATTTGACAAATTACGGGTTTGGTTCCCTGGATGTGTCGTGTCGTTGTTTGTGTCGGATCCCTGGATAATCTGTTTATTTCCGTAAGGTCGTAATAAGCTTTTATTCTCGCATCTGTTTAACTAATAATAGATATCTACTTGATAACTTACGGAGTAGGTGTACAATGATTTCTGTCTACGCTTCTTTTTGTGTAGAATAATTGTAATGTCAGATGATTTAATATAGCTTTGCTTCAAATCTTCTGAAAATTTTCTCAGCTTCAGCCCATACTATATTTCCAAAGCTGAGTATGATGAAAATTTGTTATTTTCCCACTTTCACGCACAAGGGAACTAAACACCTGAAAGCGTGATTTATCAGTAGCATTGTGCAAGGTGTAAACTGGTCATAAAACTGTACCCGGCTCACAGTTATCAGATAACGCGTGGCGTTCGTTGTAAATGTATGTGTGGCTCGTATGTGGCTATGTGCTGCCACGCTCCACTTTGTAACTTATTACTATTTCGTGACTTATTGCTTGGGAATCTTATGCGTGTGTAGGTATGTTATAATGTAGGTATGGGTACGAGAAGTGTGCTTGGTTGTCAACTGTTTGCGCTTTGTTGTAAACTTTAAGAGGCTCTTTAAATTGTTCAGTATACCTATATAAAAATACACTAAAGAAACTCATTATACCCAATGAGATGGGCCCGTAGATGATAAACGAGAGGGGTTTAGTGGATTATACGTTACTAGTTGAAGTAGGAAATTGATAAAATACCGTTAAAATTATAAATCATCCCAATTACACTGAACCAAGCGCAGTTTATAAACTTGCATTTATTGTAAAAATATATCACCGAATTATAAGGCGACATTTCTCATAATGAACACCACGTTCAAAAGTTTATTAGTACTTAGATAGCACTAAATTATTATAAGTAGTGACAACCCTATTATGGAAAGGCGAAGCTACTGTTCCCTGCTCACGTTCGAGCAATACAACGTGACCACATCGAAAGCTCCCTGGCTGATTCCGGTTCTTCCGGTGAACTACCTTTGTTCTTTCCAACGCACCACGATGTCGTGATCAGTGTGCGTGCCGTCTTTATACGATCCTATCATACATATTTCATGACTTTAACACCCTGGCATTGTTTGAGAACCAGCAAAAACAAACGCTTTGTAAACGATTCCTCCTACTTAAGTTTTAACTTTATTCCACCTTTTTCTTAGGAGACAATTATAAGTTGACGTGGCGAAGTGTTTGCCCTGTTCTAAGAAAAATCTGTGCGATTGTGGTAGGTGTAACGCACAATGGTAGGGTCGACGGCTGGTCATCGACCGTCGGGCGCCGGGCCCGCGCCGGCCGGTATGCGGGTAAAAATAGACCGGTACTGGCACAGCCTGCCATCGCTGGCATTCCCGCTGTTGCCGTGTTGCGATTTTGCATGCAATCCTGTGGTAATCGAAAACTCATGTCTTATTGGTTTATTATAAGACTGCGTAATTGTGGCAAAACTAGTTCTATTAAAAGTGGAATCGGATTTCGCACGCAGATTATTTATTTCCCGTGAAATGTTGTTGCTTCATGGTTGATAGTGCGTTGGTGATTAATTTGGTGTTGCGTGACTGTGACAATTTCACCATCATCATCACAACCCATAACTATCCCACTGCAGGACACGGGTTTCCTCTGACAGCGTGCGGGGTGATAATTTTTAGTCCGGTTAGGAGACGATGTTAGGATTAGGACATGGTGGTGGTTTGTTAGTAATTATGTGGACTGGGATAGGGGCTGTTACTGAAAGTTAGTCCACTTAGTAATTGTTAGTAAGAGTCTCGTTCTGAATCGGTCACGGATTTGTTGCTACTTGCTACCCTTGAGAACTGAGATGGTTGCCTCTAAAAAAGTGTAGCCCCCCTAAAATAAATTCTTAACACGTCATTATTCAATATACCAGCGTTAATAGGGTAGTTGACAGTAAGAAAATATTTTGAATATTTCTATTTTTTATGGTAGCTTAATATTTACAAATGCGAAAAATCGATCTTATTGATTAAATAAATCATGATTATTTAATATTTTTGAGAAATAAAATCCCGAAATTACAGTCACTAGTCACGTGACAGCGAACGCCAATACGACGCGTGACGTCACACGTTGCAAAACTAAACAAACTTGACATAGCATTTTGGCCTTTCCGCTCAACCAAACAGCTATTCGTTTTCCAACATATGACGTCACACGAGTCGCCATGACAGTTTGACGCGTTTTTTGACGGAAACGTCAAATAGTTCATGAAAATATAAAATAAAATATGTTACAGTTAGTATTTTACTGAAATATTAATATTTCAGTTAAATTAGACCATTTGGCAAACTATGATTTAGTTTTTCAAAATTAGTCAACTAGCCTATTGTCCGCGATGATAAAATATTAAAAGCAAATGTAATGATCTGCCATCTGAAACGCAGATCCATAATAAAGTGTCTCAATATACCTATCCTTCAAACATATCTAACTATTGCTAATTCGACAAGCACGCTCGCAGTCGCAGGAGCTAACGCAACTGACATCTGTTCGTGAAGGACATCGGCGGTGTACGGTTGTACACTGCACTCTGCAACTGGAGGCTAGAGATTATCTGCGTGCGCTAGAATTTTGATTATACCTACTCATACATACTTTGTGGCTTACAATTTTGTAACGTGTTGCAACCGACGGCATTTCCAGACTAGTTTCGGTATAATTACTACATTAAACTGGTAATTCGTTTCTGATAAATTCGCTATGTCTAGGTATACAGTTTTATATAATTCGTTATATGGCATTCCATTTAGGAGTTATTTATGATAAATGAAGTAGGTAAATGTGGAATGTTCTACTTTTCATACCTATTAGTTTTACAAGTATATTCGTAGAACCCAATTCCCATTAACATCTTCGCTGCATGTTCACAAGCATCAGCAAATAAATAGGTTTACCATGAATTTACCACAGATGTCGCTAAAATACCCCTCACATTGTGAGAGACCCGTGCCCCTTAGTCCTAGTCCCCCCCCCCCCCCGGTACGCCCGCTAAGTAGGTATACCCTTAAAATAATGAAATCATTATCCGCAACATTTTAACATCTTTATCGCGTATGACATTATAGGTACCCGTACTATGTCACCGTGCACTGTGGCTTATTTGCTTTGAAGTTAATTTCGCTTTCATAACAAACATTCATTTACTTACGCATCTATGGATAGTACCTACTACCTAATTAGTGTGGGTCTGGGCGTGTAAACATTTACGCCACTTTCGTTCGTATACCAACAATTATTATGTCAATTATGTGTAAACAATATTTTTTTAACCAAACAATAACCCAAACCAAATCATTTAAATTTTAGTTATCTCTCCATTTATCCAAACTTACTCTATAATGGCGGTTATATCCCCTCCACGATAGTAAAGTTGTGTTTATACTTTCTATACACTTTATAGTTCACTTGTTTATTCAACCATTATTCACTTCAGCCGGCCACATAGAAATGCACCGATATACTCGTACGTATTGGGACTATTGAGTGAAACGAGTACCTAAGTACAGGTGGTTTGTGTACAGATGTTTTGTCTGGCGCTTTTCTCTTTGCGATAGCGATATTGGCTTCGATACATCAGTGATCCAGTAACAAGGATACTATCCGTATAACAACCCTATTGGGTATCTGTAACAAGGATACTATCCGTATAACAACCCTATTGGGTATACCCAATAGGGTTGTTATACGGATAGTATCCTTGTTACTGGATCACTATTGGGACCCTATTGGGTATACCCAATAGGGTTGTTATACGGATAGTATTGGGTATACCCAATAGGGTTGTTGTATGCCAGGGGCGCCGGCTTTTAGAAAACCTCATGGGTGCTCATGCTCATTTGATGACTCGAAAAAGTGGCGAAGTGTGAGAACAGAAATGCACACTGATCGACCGACAAATAAATAAATGTCCCACTTACATACTGCGTAAGTACCTACTTAATAATAGCGGTATGAAATAAAAATGATGTGTCGGTCAGCTCTTAGGTTGAACAAAACATTACCTACTGATCTGTTTCTTGATGTCTATTCTCAGGGGTGCTCGGCACCCACTGTTTATTTCTCATGGGTGTTCGAGCAGTCGAGCCCCGGAGCACCCACGGAGTCGGCGCCCCTGTCTATCCGTATTATACCTAATAGGGTTGCTGTATGCTGCTCTTTGCGGATTATGGAAGGATTTGTGACCAACACAACCGTAAATATTTACATTTGAAGACATCAGATGGCTTTACGACTGATATGTAGGTATTGTTAATTGCCGTGATCAATGACTTTAGCGACAATAAGGCGAATCACAAAAAGCAAAATCACTATCACCGCTAATTAGAATGCCTAAATCCAGTCTGAAAAAGATATGAAAAAGATGTTTGTTTCAAAATTTTAAATAATAAGGTATCTCATATCACCTATACGTTATCTGCCCGAAACAAAACTAACATCTAGAAGTCTTATGCTATAAAAAATGATTATAAGACCTCATTTCAATTGTAGGTATTAATTGAAATTTTAACCCCATTCTGAATTATAAAAGTTAATCGAAAATTGTATATTAAATTTTCGATTACAGGTCAGCGCTTGTAGACAGTAGACATAGCTTGGTAGTTAGGAGCCACTTGAGATTAATGATAAATTTTGCTTTCTCTAGCCTGTCTATTGAATGCATCAGTTTTCGCTCCATCGCTCATCTGCCACCAAACTGATAGTAAATCTTCATCGACCATAACATCCATCATGGTGAAGTATTAGCTCTTAGAGTAAATTAAAATTAACGACATACATATTGCTGGTACCTCCTCGATAGCAATTATCTTTTGTATCAGAAGTAACTAAGCAATTAGCACATTGTCCTCTTAATTTATCACTAAGTATAACGTTTGTTTTAAGCAGGTATACTTATAACTATTCACAGTGCAAAAACCGAGTTTTTATTATCAGTGCAATAAATATTATGTCTATGTTCGCTAAATAGGTTCAAACCTATCGTTAAAAACGGATCTGTCAAATTGACGGACAAATTGCATATCAAATTACAGGTTTACATTACCAAAACAAATTAAAAATGATGGATAACCTAGTTAAGCATATTACCTACCTCGTCATGTATTTCAGTGCATAGCAATTGCCAAGAATTGTGCAAATTACCGCAAACGCACACAAGAGAAGTAATCAAGAAACTAAACAATAAAGACATGGAATTGATTAGCCAGTCAAGACTACTTAATATTACTGATAGATATAGCGAAAACAATAAAAAAACGTGGTTGTATTTGCACACATTACAATATGACAGCACGCAATGCTCAAACCGGTAGCGACAACGATTATACCAGTACGTTATCGATTGAGGTGAGGGTCTGTAAGTGACTTCCAAAATAATTGTCATGGGATTAAGGTTGCGCGTTGAAACATGAAATTAACGATTGGCGATGTCAAATTATTATTGGTTGCGAGTGTTGCGACATTGATTTTGTCTACAATTAAAATTGATTTAATAGCTTTGAACTAGTAGTTAGTTAGTTAGGACCGTCTAAGTTATAAAATCTTGGAAGCCGAAAGTTTAATTTTATTTGTGATTTAATTACATAATTAACTTATTTCAAACTTACGTTTATTCTTTTTTAATTAAATATATTATTCTTCAGCTATACGATACTTTAAAGTGGATTTAAAAAGTTTTAAAATATGTCTTTAGAGCCGTCTTCGATGAGAAGTTTCATTTCTCTGAACTTCGGAATATATATACATTATGTATGTACCTAGTTGTATTTATCAATTTTCAAATTAATTAGGTACTCAGATTTTTTTAATAAATAATAAAAAACATAATTAACTCTTATCGCATTTGGTTATGTGAAATCGGTTTTGTTTTGGAGATCAGTAGGTTCTAAGACCTACTGGGTAAAATGATTCTAAAAATTTATACTGCATCTAAAATGTTGATTCACAAAGCGATGTGCCAATGCAAATGCAATGACTAAAGCTGTCTAGAGTAGTCCCACGAAACGAGTTAGCAGTCCTACGCAAGACAATGATACGGGTAACACGGGGTTTAATAGCAAACCTGTTTAGGCACTCCTGGACTAGCTGTGCCGGGAGTTACCAAGGCAAGATTATGCGATCTACGTCAAGATTGCGAAACCTTTAGAAATAATAGGTACTAAAGAGTAGCTCACATACATTACATTAGAGTAGCTTTTTGAGCGGATTTGAAAATAAAAGGTTTTTTGATGAGTGAATGCGATTGCCGTAGATTTATCTATCAATCTATGGCTTTTATGCGGACACTAAATAATGGCTTCGAGCTATGCAATAATCTTTTTTTTTTAAACGAGCGGTGAACCCGCTCGTTAGACAAAAGATTATTGCATGAGGATTTCTGTAACTGAGCTGGAAAATGTCGATGATTCTTAACGATCCAAATCTGTTTAGGGGATCAAATTTTTCTTGGGGATTTTTAATAGAGGCCAAAACTTATTTATTTAACGTTTTGGGGGCGTGCTTTAGTGCTTTAGGCATGAGTTTACCGAAGCCAGGGCGGGTAATTATAATATTTGAATGCCTGAATACAGGTAGTAGAGACAACCCTACCCAGAATAGGAATGAATAATAACTTGTATGAAATCTCTGCGGTATACCTACGAGCAGACTGCTTATTAATATTCATGTTTCAGATTTGCGTAATCCGTATTTCCTGTTTATGTTCTGGTTTGTTTATTTATGTTCTGGGTTGGATAAAGAGTCAATTAATATAACGGATAAATAGAATACTTAGTTGCATAATATATTCAAGTATTAGTGGTGATACAAATACTCTTGACGACCCCGTAGCCTAGTTGGAATTGGAAGTGACCCTGCCTGATAAGCAAGAGGTCCCGGGTTCGATTCCCGGCCGGGGCCGATATTTATGTGACAGATAAATGTTTGTTCTTATGTCATGGGTGTACGTGATGTGTTATTGGGTTGTCCATGCCTTAGTATCTGCTCCGTGGTCCATGGCCACCTGCGAAACAGAAAATCCTTATGAGTGTGTTCGCGAAAAAACGTTTCTAAGTAGGACTTTTAAAATGAAGCTAATACGCTTGGAATGGTGTTAACACTTAAATGTAGGATTAAGTTCTGTGATTACCTTAATGAGCCTTTCCTATAGGAGCGGCACAAAAGGAAGGCCCGTATGACGTTTATTTGACGTCTGTCCGATCATCAAGTTTCGTATAAATTATTACACAAATTTGAAGGAGCAAATTCCTGTTCTTCATTGTCAATAGTGATGTGCAAAGAGTCATAAAATTTATCGAATGTATAACTTAGGACCCAAAGTTAATTAATTACATGGATATTGAAACAATATATATGTTTAAATACGAAGGACTAATGCAGGACCATATAAACATAGTATATGGTTCCGCGAACAAATTCCTTCACGTTTTTACTAACAAAATACAGCGCCACCTTTAATAAAGTAAGTAAGTCAATTACATAAATGAATATACTATAAATCATCTCAACCCAACAAGGCCCAGTACTGAGCATGGGTCTCCCCTCAAAGCCGAGGAGACCTTAATACAAGGTGATTCGTAAGACTCTTGAGATATTAATAGGGGGTACTCAGTATTCGATTCTCATTCCAAATATGTACTTAAAAAGAATGCTTAAAATTTTTATTTCAAAAATTTATCGATGCGACTCGCACTTGACCATATTTTTTCGATACTAAATTAACATTTTTCACGTCACTATTTTAATGTGTCAAAGGGGCCTTAATTTTGTGCTGCTACTATAATATTGTTATACTCTATATGTTGCAGTTTTTTTATTGTTCACGTTCGGCTGTTTGTGTATATCTAGGTAATAAACAAATGCATATATTGACAAAACACGGAATGTAATATATTCACGATGTGTTTTATTCGAATAAATAATCACAACATTGACTTTCAATTCCAAGTTGATGATTTCATTATACAAGATTGTTATTCGTGGTAAACAACAATGCGTGATCCCACGGCGCGCTTAGCTCAGCCGGTACCGCGAACTTGTTTAAAGGCCTAGTTCAAGGCCTCATTATGTCTTTGTTTGATTCCTGATATTTCCCTCCGATCGTCACCGGAAAATGTTTGCTCGCGTTGTCACATCTAGTAAGAGATTGATTTCTAATTGCCTGACTAGTAGATTCCAGTCTCATTAGTGTCGTAAATCGTTAAATTCCGGGTGTTACGGAAAAATTAAACCTAAAATCTGATTAGCAAACTGGGCCCCAGGTGTTTCACTTTTTCAGTAGTTATTCACATTGTAGTTTATTGGTTACAGTTTCAAGAATGGGATGATCTTATTATAGTTATTATGATTGATGAGTTTGACAGCAGACAGAGTGTGATTTGTATAATTTTGAAAAAAAAAGTTCTCAGTAACTCGGACACAACTACCAATTTACAAGGAAAATGAATTAAAAATTACCCTGATAAAAATTAAGTAGGTATTCTTTTAATAACTAAAATTAATCAACTTTAGCGCGATAGCGCGCTGCACGTTGCAGCGCTACCGAGGTGGTGAAATTCGTCGTAGGACGAACATACCTAATATTATAATATTTTGAATGTATTTAGATATAAGTATAACATAACAATGTTCTTTTAACTTGTTTCAGATAACAAGTAATAAAAGGTGAATGACCATGAGCACAGCGAAGACGCAACATTACAGCTTTTTGGGATGATATAGGTTAGTACATAGGTAATCATATATTATTAAATTTTATCATATTAAATATCAAAGTGCACAAGTCAATAATAATATAGAAAGAAGCTGGCTATGCCTGTTTTACTGTCAAAATTCCCTCTTTTTTAAAATCGGATGCATGCGGTGTGCAGAAATGGCAGCTTAGTAGCTATCTTCTGCACCTACTTATTATTTTAAACATTAGGTACCTAAGGTAGACTGGTTTGGTATGAATATATAGTAGAGTACTCTTCGCCATACACGAGAAAGAAACCTTGACCAAGCGAAGCAGGAAAAGATTAGTACAAAAAAAAAATTTCAGTTTGTTGGCGAGATGTCGCAGTCGGCGCTAGGGCTGGGGGGAGAGCGGCGGTACTCGGTCCCCTCCAACCCTCTGATGCACGACCCCCGCGGCATGCACTCGGAAGACCTCCACGCCTGGTCCATATACCGGTGAGTATTCGGAATCCAGAAGGAAAGTCATAAATGTTAAGAGCAAAGAGCTATGAAGAAATAGGAGAGTGTCTCCAACGTTGGAATTCAGATATTTTCCAAGAACCTACTTAATTTTAGGGGAGTTACCTAGGGACAGTTTAAAACCCTACTACGCATACCAGCTGCCGGCACTAGATGGTGTGGTAGGTTGGTAGGAGTCTCTCAATGGAAGACATTTAATCCGTTAGGCTAGCCTATTACTGTTCGTCCATTCTATAATGGGAATACAAATAAGAATTAACATTACCTCTCGCTACCCAAGTAACGGCCTACATTGGAATTTCAATGGCTTTATGGGATAGGTGACTCGCGCGAACTTGAACGCAGCTTATATACAGCTTTCGTAATAAGCTACTAATGACGCATACGATGCTGACGGCTGACGCATACTTGCATCTGAACAACTTTTTGTTTTAATCGTGTTTTAGCATGAGTAATGAAGCTTTTAAATTAATAGCGAAGTAAAACCACGAACAGAGAGATAAAGTTAAGTTTACTATAGGTATAAGTATAATTATAATTTAAAAATAATTTTGTAATTTTATCATACTTCTCTTATCAAAGGACTTTTCTGTAATAAGGAATAACGTACATATAAAGTTGAGTTTAACACTACAGTACACGCGCCCCTTTTTTTTACTTGAGTACACGCGTGGCCTACCATGGTAATCCATTTTAAAATGTCAATAAATTCTATATTTATAATTATTTAAATGAAATAAGAAATGGAATGGAAAACTTATTTATTTTACTTTGTATTACAACATTAAAATCAAGATAAATTATATAAAGTAACAAATAATTAACAATTTCGTAAATATCGAAGAAAAAATGACAAAAATTACACTTTTGGCCCTGATGGTCTTATCCTAATGTTTTGGGTTCGAATTCGCGTTGCCAGTGGAAAATCCTTGTGCTAAATAGTTCCATTCGGCGATTTATAGACAGGATCTCCCCTTCCGGATGCTAGTTGCCAGATTTGAGCGTTATCTGAATCTGATGTTTCATCAGATTCACTCAACCTTTCTTCTTTATTTTCCTGGAGTTCTGACTCGCCGACTAGGGCATGTAAGTCTGTTTCTGGCTGAACTTCATCATCTTCACTCTCTATCATATCTTCATCATCAGTATCTAGCTCATGTAGCCACCTTTCCACTTGTGAATCATTCATGGTGTAATCGGTTATAAATCTGCAAAAATATTTAAATTTGAAAAATATGTGCGTTTTACAATAATATTTTTATATACATACATAAATACATACATATTGAGATCTAGAGAATATTTTTATACTGTTATAAATCGATAATACACCAAAAGCTACATACCTGATTTTGGTACACCAATACACGCGCGGACTACTTTAGTAGGCCCGCACTTTTGGCGCCAAATTTCTGGCATGTGCGCCCGCGAGGGTATCCTGTGGGGTACTGAGATTGTGACAAATTCACCAGACAAGGCTTACCTGGAATTGCTAATTTCTAGCGCGCTAAACAAAAAAAATATCGCAAAACAAGTTACCGTGGTCTACTATAGTAGGCCACGCGTGTACTCTAGTGTTAAAAACGAAAGTTAAAGCCTAACATCTAACAAAATATTCAAAGGGAATTTGAATATTTTGTTAGATAGTATCAAATTTAATAACATTTTAGATCATTCATTTTCTCTTTATTATCTATTAATTATCTTGTAAAGTTTCAAAACCATAGTCGTCCTGACCACATCGAAAATACCACTCAATGCTATTATTTAATTTTCATTAAAAATCGATGCACATTTTCTTCATTCCAAAGCAATGATTTCCTTATGTGCGTAACAAATCAAACAATCCGCAGGTAATGATTACCAGCGTTATGTGTTCATAAACGAAGAAATGAAAGTAGGTAATATAGCCGAGACAAACTTAACAGCCTAAAACACATACAATAGAAAAAATATGTTCAACAAACTGTTCAGCGATTACAGAATTGAAGATAATGAGTGAGATTTCCTTGACTCGGAACCACTTTGAGGTAACTCCACATGTCCGCGTTACTGCCTGCGTCGGCACGCATGCCATTGTGCAACCGTAACGGTACATGGTAACACGTCCAACTGTTTTTACATTGTCAGTCAGCTAATGCTCTCATATCTCAAATGCGGTATACGACGTCTATAGTTTTTTGCTGGTTGTTGTTCTGTTAATACATTTTGGGGTTCAGGGAATACGCACATAATTTATGAAAATGAGGTGGGTGCAAGATTTGAACCTGGGCGCCCCAATCACATCCCTATAAATTATCTTAATATAATAACTAAACATCCAATTCCTACTGACTTCCACAGACAAAATTTGAATTCGGACTTCACGGACAGCGCGCTCGGCAGCACCGACAAGAGTCCGTTGCCGTACGGCAACTTTCAGCTGCGAGACACCACCGTGCAGTCCATACTGTCCCACCCGAGATATGGACCCAAGTAAGTGACAAAAAGGGTAGCCACAAGGTGAACAGCTCACTGAGCGAAGAAATCCAGGCTCGATCCCGGCCGCGGCTGATATTTATGTCTCAATATTTTACTTTAGGCATACTTGAAAACAACTCCACCTGATGGTAAGCACCGATTATGTTTATGACGGTGAGCGCACAAATTTAGTAAAAGCACTCTTCTTCTGAAAACTCTTACACCACATCATAGGCAGGAATACCGACATGGGCAAGATATAATAATTATGTTTATTCTCGGGGCATGGTAAACGACAAAACACCCTTATAATTATCCTAAGGGAACGTATTATCAACGTATAATATCATCTAAATCGGTTTAGCAGATTAGGCATAATCAGGTAGCCAGACACTTAGGTACTCATGCATTTATAATATTAGTATGGATACCAAAACACATGTAAAAATAATTTTCGAGAGTAGTTCTCAAGTTGGTAATCCGTTAACAATCCAGGTACAATACTAACGACCGAATCCGATACAAATTGATTATTGCGTACTAGCTAATTCGGATTGTGTTTTAATTAGGAACGGGCTGAATAATAAAGCAATTAATATCGCGTCAGTTAAACCAATAAGTTCTATTGAGTTTTTAAAAGAATAATGTAATTTTCTTCACGTAGGTAAATTAATTAAAATTATGACCATCTGTTGTAATGAGGGTGATATATCAGACGACCAAGACAGAGGGACGTTTTAGTTTTCGAAACGTACTTATATACATATTTACCGTAGGAAACACAACCTTCATACTTATGCATCTACTATTTACCTGAATTAAATGTACGCCTCTATGTATGTATACAGTAGGTACTTATGTTTTCAGAATACCTTTCCAGGATTTGTAATAAGTAGTTGAAAATGTTGAAATTTCAATCAGCTAACCTCTCTTCGAACAGGTCAGCTCTGGGTTCCAATATGTACACCTACCTCAAATTTGGATTACCTCGAGTCTTCCCACCGAACCACAATGGCTCACAACGATCTGGAACGCCCAAACCGAAAACATCGATTGGAAGCGGTATGAAATCTGTGCCAAGGTACGCTAGCCATACATTTGTTGTGTGTGACCATCTGACAATAATAACTTGTCACACAATTTACACTTTTGCTTCATGTTTGGAGGTAATTTTGTTTATGACCTTTTAGGATTCAAAGACAGAGCCGAGGTATCCGTGAAACGTCGTCAGGATACGATAGTTCCGATAATGAAACGTCCACTAACTACAAGTACAGTCGCAAGTATCGTTCGGATCCGGATTTTAGAATGCAGAATTTACATCCTTCTTATCAGGTAACATTTACTTTTCAGTATTATTTGTCGTTTTTAGTTACATTGCGTTCGAAAAATCAAGTTTATTTCTTAAATTTTGACTAGGTATAGATTCGGTCCCACTGCGTTTCAGTAAACCTAATTTAAAACAGGAATTTACATTCCGCACTAGAATCTTATCTCGTTCTCTCTTATCTCATCTTAGATCCTGAATAAGAAGATCCATGATATAAGTACATACATTACATATACCTATATATGCCAAGTGTCATCTAGATCTGTTCAATGGTTAGGTAGGTACTTAGGAATTGTTTTTTGTGTATCTATGAGTTGACAGATGTTCAAATGTTTTCAAAATCCACAGCACGCGACCGGTGTTCCACTGGTAGCGATGCAGCAAGCGGGCATCCGCGGCGAGGGGCACTGGACGAGCTCGCGAAACAAATCAGTGAGCGAGGCCAACCTGCTCGGCATGGACGGTAGGCCGCCGCGCTCCTACAACAACCGGCGGAATAGCGTCGCCGACTTCGTGCCCGACAACGACCATCAAAGGTAACCCTTTTAAATTAATAGGTTTATTGTTTTCAGAAAATGTTGTGTCGATGAAAGGTAAACCCATCCTATACCTATGGATACCTATGGTCTTCAACTGCGTACAACGTCAAGTTAGATAAAGATTTATAAGTACTAGGTTCTCAGTAAGGACTATTGTTAGTCCTTTCTTAAGTGATATTAGAGAAGATTTTCGGGATGGGATCGCTGACTTCGTGCTAGACAGCCATTTTTATACGACTCAAATGAAAATTTTTCAAGATAAGTAGCTGATTTTAGAGGAAATTTGTATTATTACCTATTATGATTTGGTCGCATCTCGTGGGAATGGAACATACTCACACTCAGTAAAGACACCAAATTATTGAAGACGAAAATTGCCTTGATTAAAGCACTGAAATGTTCCAATGTTGAAAAAAAGTGAATGTCGCCAAACGTAAACAATAGACAAAAATAATCATCAATTCGACACAAAACCATATTAACATAATACGGCTGCCATGTAAAGGATTTTAAATTGTTCCAGCTATCTAATGCCATCGTCCCACCTGGGCGGTCGCATGTCGAAAGCCGGAAGCCACATGTCCTTGGCACAGTCCAGGAAGCACTCGACGCTGCGGCCAGGTGACCATTTGGACGGCTACACACATTCCGCGTATATTTATCCTAATTACTATGTGAGTAAAGTTTTGTTGTTACAATTGTATTAAGTAAAAAAAAGATGAATTGGGGTTGTCAAAAAAGGTGTAAAAAGAGGTATCCTTTAGTGTTGGCGGTGGCGACACTCTGCGCATCATTGCATAGCATAATATTATGTATAATCCAACATTTTACTTAGCGATTTTTCTTCTCCAGGTAAACAGTTTAGAAATAACGTCACCAGAGAATAAGTCAACGTTGCTAGTATCTGGTTTAAGCTTCGAAGTGAAGTCTGGAGAGATCTTGGCGGTACTGGCGACAAATCACCATGAGGCAACTGGTCTTCTGGACGTATTGGCCGGCGATCGGAAGGTAAGGACATGCGTAAGAATGACCCGGTTGATTTTATTTTTAAACACTGCAGAAACTAGATCTGGAAATGGAAGTAGGTACCTGGTCACAGAAAAACACAGTTTCACTATCCACCAAATTTATATCATGATACAATTGGTGTCATAAGTCATGCCATATTTTAACCAATATATTTTCCTTCTAGAAACTGTCAGGAGACATAGTTTTAAACGGGCAACCTGTAGCATCATCGACTTTAAGGAAAGTAGTGGCCTACGTCCGCAAAGATACGTCGTTATGTCCAGCTATGACGGTGGAGCACACGCTTAGATTCCACGCATCCTTACGAAGGCCTAGGAGTAATCATAACCAGGTCAAGATGGACGACAGAGATCGGGTGAAATTCTATTTTATTATAAGCTTAATTCCATTGTTTTCCATAACACAAGAGTCCTTACGGGACCTTTGGAAAAAACCTAAAGTATTACAAACTCAAATAATTTAAATAGGTAATGTCCAATGATCTTATTAGGTACTATTTTCTGTTTTTTGAGGTTATTACGATAAGAAGACGTAAATTAACGATTACCGTTTCACCTTGTCGGAAACCTTCGAACACCATGGTAAATTTGGCTATAAACCCCCATTAATTCTCATTGAGTAGCGTGGCGAAGTACTTTTTGGGCTTTCATAATTACGACAAAGTTATGATGAGCTAGGCTACGCTATGGATTGGGACTAAATAGGAGATGTAGGTACAGTTGGTTTCGTACAAGACATATTAACCTACTTATCTTTTTCAGATAAATCTCCTAATAGAGGAGCTTGGTCTCGAGCAAGTCCGAGACACAAACGTCGGCCGCCTAACCCGTTCAGAGATAAGGCGGTTGAACGTAGCTTGTCAGCTTCTACTCGACATGGCCATACTAATCTTGGACCAGCCCACTAAGGAAATGGACATATTTGACACATTTTTCTTAGTGGAATATCTGAGGAACTGGGCCAGTACTGGGCGAGTTGTGATAATGTCCTTACACCCACCGACCTATGAAATATTTGCCATGCTGACAAAAGTAAGAGAATTACAATATTTTGTTCTTTTTAGCCATTAATGCCCCACTACGTGTCTCGTCTCATAATGAAAAAGGTCAAATAGCACACTTAACAAATCTTTCGAATCGTTAGGTAGAATTCATAAGTACGCAGGTTTTGTCAAGAAGTACTCCTTTAATTTATAATAGGTAGTTAGTTTGAAAAATTGCGGACTGGTTTCGGACTCGAGTCCACCGTGCGGGAGACAAACCAATAAATAATAAGGCTATCACTTCTCATAATGGACTATTTGAAGAGGCAATATACCTACAATATTTTGAGTGAAACGACTCGAAGGACCAAAGAACTTTCTACTTAGGGGTCGTGAAGACAATTGCCGCAAATACTTAATTAAATTAAGTGGATTAGTAATTGTATCAATGTCAGCTAATAATATTTTAATAATTTCAGGTTGTTCTTATATCAGCGGGTAGAACTATGTTCAGCGGCTATAGAAGAGACATGTTGCCATATTTTGCTTCAATAGATTATCCTTGTCCTGCTTTCAAGAATCCTTCTGATTATTATCGTAAGTTTAATTCTTAATTCAAACTTACTGTTAACGCAATATCGTTGGTGTTAACGTTTAAAAAAAATATTATGTTGATATCCAAACAAGTTGTCTATAATTTCGCAAATAATCTCACTAATTTATTTCAATTTTCCGTTAATCGATTTCTATTTTTACCATTTCGAATCTATGTTTTCTAGTGGATCTAGTAACCCTAGATGACCTGTCGGCGGCGGCTATGCTGGAGTCATCCGGCCGAATAGAAGCCCTAGCTGGCGTGTTCGCGGGGGCTCTAGCGGCGCCCGAGCCGCCGCCCCCTGTGCCGCTCCCTGCACCGAGGAAACGGCCCAATGCTATCTGTCAGGCCTTCGCACTAGTGCAGTTAATATTTTTTTATTATTTTGTTGCCCTACTCAATTATAGCGCGAACATTGGAAGGCTTGGATCTTCTCTCAGGAATACAACTCCATAAATATTTTAGCCCGGCCGGCTAGCTAACACCTTCTTACTTGAGTCAACCGAACCGCCGAACGACTAGTCGTGTTCAGGCTGGGGTCTTTAAAGAAAATACTGGCTGTATTTCTGGGCCGAAAACGCATCGGTGATGCTGACGACTCATCTTGTCTCCGTGTCCTCACCTCACATCAGGTTCCTTTAGTATTCTGTTCCTCTCTGTTATTTTTGTTCCTATAATTTGACTTTTTTACTTGGTATAAGGTTGTGCTTGACAGAAATCCCACCTGATGTTAAGTGGTGATGCGCAGTCCTTAATGTTGAGCGCAACTACTTAACTTAGTAAAAACATAATCACTCTCCTCTTGAAGACGTCCACATCATACGTAGGTAATTTATGTCTATCACTGCCCCTGTGTTTGGCAAATATAACGTTATTTACCCAGCCACCAACAGGTTTACAGTTAACCATTTATTTCCAGAAAGACCCTCCTGTACACACAGATGACGACCCTCTCCAACGTGATAACGCGCGTGCTGCTCGCGGCCGTCATGTCTCTCATCACAGGAACCATCTTCTGGGATCTCCCTGCCACTGATGCCAAGGTAATATAACATTATCAACTGCCCAGGATATTGAATGTCTCTCAACATTTTTGTCTGACCGAATTCTTCTGGAAAAATGAATATTTGACGTAGCCCAAAAATAATCAAAAGCTGTGTTATTATGTGGTTGCATTACGCATTCCTTTTTCTCGTTTTTTACATTGGTTGGCTTTTTAGTTACTTTGCGTGGGAATATTAAGATTTTATTTTACTCTACGGTAGTAGAGTAAAATAAAATGTACTGATAGAGGTAGGGAGGTATCCCTACCTCTATCAGTATTTTTTAGCGGATCCCCCACAAAGGTGGAGCCCTGGATTTTCACGGAGTACACTTTGTGTAGCAGTGATAGCCGTGTGGTTGAACGTTGGACTGCCGAACCGGAGGTTCCGGGTTCAAACCCCGCACGCACCACTAATTTTCAAAAATTATGTGCGTATTAAAATTTAATTATCACTTGCTTCGGTGAAGGAAAACATCGTGAGGAAACCTGCACACCTGAGAGTTCTCCATAATGTTCTCAAAGGTGTGTGAAGTCCACCAATCCGCACTTGGCCAGCGTGGTGGACTATGGCCTATACCCCTCGCACTGTGAGAGGAGACCCGTGCCCAGCAGTGGGACAGTTATGGGTTGTGATGATGATGACACTTTGTGTATATCTTATCAGCTGGTTTAGGTTATTTCTGATGATTTAAAACGTTCCTGTGATGGTAGCTGACCCAGAATGACCGCGTGGGGTTCCACTACTCGGCGCTGTGCCTGGCGGCGTGGCCCGCGCTGCTGTGGCTGTCGGTGCGCGAGGCCAGCGCGCTGCGCCCGCACGTCGAGCGAGACGTCGCCGTCGGCCTCTACTCGCGGACCGTCTTCGTCCTCTTCGACGTGAGTATTGACACAATAAATAACGCTAAACTCTCGTAGCCCACACTAGATATCTCTATGGGTGTCATGGATCACTCACAAACATAAGAACACACACAGAACAAGAACGGAAATTTAAACACATCATTGAAATTTTCGCTTCGCTGGGGACCGAACGCAGGACGTCAGGAATCGTCATAATAACACGTCTTCTTCTCTTCTTCTTTTCGACCCATAAATGTCCCACTGCTGGATCCGGGACTCCTCCAGGGAATCGCTGTACAAATGGAGAGAAATTAATTATTAACCTTTTTTTACTACCTACTCGTACCTAATGTTTACATTAGACTTCAGTAATATCGACTATAAACAAATAATTATACATTTATAACAAGTGTCAACTACGTTATCTAACTAACCTGATCATAAATATTTCATGTTTACAAGTATGTTTACTGTTTTAGTCTTTCAAAACATATTAAATTGTAATATTATGATTCCAGCAATTCTTGGAGATCTGGTCTGCGGTCCTAACGTGGCTGGCGTACCTGGTGCCCAGCTACGCCATGAGTGGGCTTTACGCGCAGACGATGGGCTCCTTCGACGGATTCTATATTTATTTAGGTAAGTCTGGTCCTTCGAGCGGATCCATACAAACAAGCTTACAAAAGTAGTGAAAAATTGTCTATTATTTATGTCGTATTTTATAAACCTATCCACTCATCTGTTGAGTAGGAAGATCAAGGGTATTTTTGATATGTAATTTGTTTTATTTCTTGCGACCTAAATCTAGATCAAAATCGCTACCCAGCTTTATATTAAAGCTTCGCATTACTTCCAGGGTACATGTTGCTATACCTCATCAGCATACAGATGCTCTGTCGAGCGTCCATCTTCATCATTCCAATGGAAAAGACGGCCGCTGTTCTCTCGGGGCTGTGCCTCCTGCTCAGCACCCTGGTCAACGGCGTCATGCTCCACCTGCAAGACGTGCCGTGGTACGCCAGGTGGCTGGAGTACGTGTCACCATCACGATGGACCATCGCTGAGATCCTGCAGCGGGAGCTGAGCGAGACTGCGCTCAAGAGCAGCATCAGTAAAGAAATTAGGTGCACTAATAAACAGGTTAGTACATCTCTACTATTACGAAAAAAAAAATAACAGCAAATTGAAACGATTGGAAAATATTTATTTTATATCAATAAATAATTTCATTACAGAGACCTCATCTAGACATAATAATACAGTCACCTTGTCCGACGCCCAATGGTACGCAAGTCTTGTCGAACTACGACTACCTCCGCGGGAACCATGTATGGGAGTGGGACGGGGAGAGCTTCCTTATCGCTTTAACGATATTCTACGCGGTGTTCGCTCTGATAGCGCTAATAGCTTTCGTACTCGACTGTACCAAGTATGCGAAAACAAAGGATAGAGCGTCTAACAAAGGGCATAAAATTACTGTGAACACGCCCTAATGGAGTATTATGGAGAATTGTGATGGTATGATTTGGTGCTAAATAGAAAAATTTTAGGTCATAAGTAAAATTTATTGAAAAATCCAGAAAATAGTTTTCAATGGAATAAAATGTTATGAAATTTAAGTCAAAGACAGAATGTTTGTCTGCAGAAGAAACGGGTGAATTAAATCTCAAATTTAAGTAGCAAATAGTTTTGATATATACTACATTTTATGTGTGATTTTTATATTTTCAAAATGAATATGATGTATACTAAAGTATTAAATCCAATAACACAATTTTTGATACGTCAGAGGGTAGATCCACAAAAAATATTTTTAATTATTTTTATAACACGCATAAATATTGCAATCTATAATAATTAAATATTGTAATAAACTAAGATCCGCTCACAGATAAGGTGTGAAATTATAATATAAATTGGTGCATACTAAACTAAGTTATTCTAATTATTAATATTTTAATGTGTGAATGTACAAAATGTAGTTACTGATAGTCTAATAATAATAGGTTTTTCATAAGTATGCTGGTTGATATAAAATATTTTCCGTCCATAGAAACGAATGTTTCTATAATTTATATAAACCTACCTACTTATTAAATAAAAAAGGAAGTCTATAAGCTTCTATGTAATATCACAATATACATAAGTAGTAAGTACATACTTTCGCTATTTATTTTCATTCTGAACCACATTTCGAAAAATGTGCCGTTCATTGAATGTTTCATTCTTCACTCTTTCTGCTATATTTTATACTACAAGAGTCTTCTTGCATGTAGAAAGATAATAAGCACAATCTTTCATCTAAGATTATAATATAATTATTTAAATTTTAAAATATTATAAAGATAATATTGTAAATATTCAAGTGCCGAATTTATAATTTAAATTAATTATAGGTCTACTCCTCAAAACTTCTGTCACTGCCTTGATTGCTTAAGGAATTTTATCATAGAATTATTTGGCTTTCATTATTTTTTCAGATGCATAGTCAATTATCATTTTGTAATTATTTATTTCATATTATAGGTCATAATAAATATAACTGAAGGAGAGCCATACGATAAAAATCTAATTGTTAAGTTACCCTAGGTATTTCCTATATTTCTAATGAATTTTAGTATGTTATCGTAATGAATAAAACATACAATTAATAATTATAAATTGTTTTATTTCGTATTATCTATATTTTGATCATAACAATACATTATTAGTAACATTGAAAATAAAATCAAAGAAATAACTTAATGAAGAATCAGGTACAAAAAATATTTTATTTTTTACGATTTTATGTACAAAGAATGACAGCTTTAGAAATATAATTTTTAAATAAATATTAATTTACGCTGTGTATAAAATAATAAGGTCAAAATATATATTATAACAAGGCGATACAATAGTTAGGTACATACATAGATTAGAATAATATAATTTTAAATAAATAATAAAATAAGCTTAGTAATTTATTGAATTTTTTGATAATTATAGTTTCAGTATCAATGAATATACAAAAGTATTTCCTTATTTTAAGTTGTTTTCAGTTAAATCAGCATGGAAAAGTTCATGGTATCGTTTACAAATTTCGCAAACACAAGGGGTAATCCTTAGATTATATTTCTTAAGTCTATCGGATACTTTATAGTCGTTTGCACGTTCTCTTTCAATATATCTGCTTTCTAACAGCAGCTTCTGCATTCTGTCACCGTTGCTGACATCTGTTGACCTCTCTGTTTCAGCGTCTGATCTAAAAAAAGATATTGTAAATCTATATACCTACATACATAAATATAAAAGGAGAAGCTGACTGACTGACATATAAATGCAGGGGCTAAACTGTAAGGGTTAGAAACTTGAAATTTTGCACAGCGGTTTCTTTTATAACGTAGGGGAGCATTAAGAAAGGATTTTTGAAAATTCACCCCCTAAGGGGGTAAAACGCGGGTGCAAAGTTAGTATGAAAGTTCTCTGATTTTATCAACTTTTATATATTTAGGGATTTTAAGCGGGCGAAGCCGCGGGGGAAAGCTAGTAACTACATAAAATAGGTACTTTTAGGTACAAAAACTGAAAATACCGTTCGGTGCTATTGAGAGATTTCAGTTTTCGCTAGATACTATTGTAATATTGTAAGTATTACATAAATTACCATCTAAATATTCTAAATTACTGATTAATCTAAATAAAATAGAACCATCAATATTTAATGTACTATCGATTTAATTGAATCGGGACTCAGGATCAGGACCCATTTCGCCGACAGTTTGTATGAATTTTTGACGAAGTCAAATTCGTCTTCTTCTCAAACGTGTCTGTTGCACTTACGGCGTTTTTCATCTTAAGAAGAATACGTCAAACATTGAGTGAGACATTTCTTTCACATGTCAAGGACTAAATAATTGTAAGCCTAATTGTCCTCGGGTATGATTATCGACGGCACGCTGAAGGAGGCATCCTAGAAGATTGACGACGAAATGGGCACATGAACGACTGTAAGAAATGGTGGGTCCCGAATCAATATTGTACATAATATCTACAACAACTACCTACTATGAAGTGGGATTGTACGCAACATTACATTGTACGACTTTAACATAAGTACACAAAATTGCACTATGAGGATACTCAGGCTATCTTTACACGATATTACTTGTCATTACACTATAAATTTTATTTGACATAGCTGTTCTATATTACAAGAACGTTACGTTCCTACGTATTTACAAATAATACTTCAATCCACTGCAGAGTTTTTGCCTCCCGCCAGGTGAGGCGTTATGCCGGGGGAATTTGTATATATGCGGGCGGTGTAGATAACTTCAATAGCGTATTTCAGGCTTGTCGTGACGTCACCGTGTGACGTGTGTGCAGTGTGCCACACAAAAATGTATAGGCCTTTATGTACGCATGTAGGTACGCGTTGCAATTGCACTGAAGTATTGTTTGTTAATGCGAGGCATAGTTAAAAGAACCTCATCGCGTCATCTTGCGACGTATCAAGGGTGTTAGAGCCTCGCCACACTTGCGACGCGGACACGTCAACGTTGTAGACGCAGTACCGGCGAAAGCAGCGGCCCCTGCGCGGGGACGCCAGATGCGAGTGGCTCGGTCGGGGGGACGGTGTCGGACTAGAGGTCGAACGGTAAACGCAAGCTATTTAACGACGATCTATTCATATAGCATAGAATTAGGTCTTCAGATCTATTCATACATACCCGCTTCTATATTTAACTAATCGTTAAACAGATCGTTTTCGAGTTAGTAACGAATCGTTAAAGTCGTTCCTTATAATCTTTTCTTATTGGAGCCTACGCGTCCTAGATAGTTCTACTATCCGTAAGCAAAACGAATCGTTTTCGAATATAGGAATGAGGCTATACTGATTCATATTATAGATTTTAGTCATCTAAAATACTGTGATTTTCGCTGTTAAAAATTGTAATTTTACAGTTTGTATTGCACGGTAATAGGCAGTGTTTGTGTGACATCTTACTTTGGACATCGGAAATTTATCGGCTCTTTATCCAGACTGCAGCAGGATCGGGACCCGCTGGACCGGGACCGGGACCTCGACCGTGATGCTGCAGGCGTTCTTCGGTGACTACTACATCTGTTTCTGGAACAAAACATACCTCATAGCTATCGGATGTATTGACTATTCGTGTTTAATTCGAACGTTTCGAATACATCAACATAAACATGCATTCAATATACAACATGCCAAGGAAAATGTAAATTGAACCTGAAGTAAAAATAATCCTTTGATGGGGTCACATATCGACGGTGGAAAGGCAAATTGTATTAACCGCCATTTAGTAAAATGTTCAGGAGAGACGATTAAAGTTTTAAAAAATTCATAACTTTTAAAGTATTGAAGATATCTCTATGAAACTTAGTGAGTTAGTAATAAAATTTATTACAAATGGATACATGTAATAAAAAATATCGTATGTCTAATATTTGTATTAATTTATGGAGTTAATACAAAATACCACAAAATCTCAGATAGGTAAAATTAGCTGTTATCCAAACATTATATCCAAAAAATTTCAAGCAAAGTGTATTATATCCAAAATATAACTTAAATATTTTCAAGTAAATTGTTTTATATCCAAATAAATATGATATTGCTATCGAGTAAAATGACTTAAAAACAAATCCAATCATGACCAGAGAGAGGTAAACACTTTTATGTAACTTTTTCATATCTATTCGAACCTGGTAAAACAGTTGTACAGACATCATTGTATTCGAACAAAGAGGGCAAAGTGGCTTAACCATACACTTATATATAATTTAAGTCAAAAACTAAACTAAAAAAAAAGAAAAATTAAGGTAGTCCTAAATGTTTTGCTAAAAGTACATACATACATAATAATAATCACGCCTCTTTTCCGTAGGGGTAGGCAGAGACCACTTCTTTCCACTTGCTACGATCCTTACATACTTGTTTCGCTTCGTCCACTTTCATTATTCCCTTCATACACGCTCTTTGGTTTAGGGTACTCTTGATCTGGCGTTTTTTCAAGTTGTCCCTGATTTGGTCTCGAAACTTCTGCCTAGGTTAGCTAGCTACCTTTCATTCACACTCGCCTTATACACTTATTTCGTCAATCGTTCTTAATTCATTCTCACGACATGGCCAATCCATCTCAATATACCTTTCTCAAATTTGTCACTACATCTTCTTTCGGACCACAACCTTTCCTTATCTCACTATTTCTTATCCTGTTACTCAGTTTAACTCCTATCATACTTCTTGGTGCTCGCATCTCAACCACATTTATTCTGCTTTCATGTTTCTTCTGCTATGGCAAAACTTTCACTTCCGTACAGAAGTGTCGGAACCAACACTCCCTCACGCACAGCCAAACGAGCCTTGTTAGACACCTTCCGACTGTTCATAAAGGAGTGCAAAGCTCCATTCACCATGTTTCTTGCATTCACTCTTCTTTCCATATCACTCCAAAACTTTCCATATCTTGTAAACTTTGAACCCAGATACACAAACTCATTGAAACGCTCATAGCCCGGCGGCTTGCGTCGATCTCAAGTGATCGACAAAGTTAAGCAACAGATGGCGCGGTCGGTAGTTGGATGGGTGACCGCTAGTGGCTAAATATCTTGAGCGCTTCCGTGCTTCGGAGGGCACGTTAAGCAGTCGGTCCCGGTTGTTATCATTGGTAGCAGTCGTTAAGCCATGTCGGATACCTTCGGGCGGCTTAAAATTTCCGACACTTGGGTTGGCCACTAACCCCTCCACCAATCCGCACTGGAGCAGCGTGGTGGAGTATGCTCTAGGCCTCCTCAGGTACGAGGAGAGACCCGTGCTCAGTAGTGGGCCATTAATGGGTTGTAGCCACACAAACTCATTCACCTGTTCAATTTTTTCATTTCCAATAACGATATTGCAGTCTGTCACTGCCTCATCTCTTTCAAACACCATCACTTTCGTCTTCTTTACATTCATCTTCATTCCCTTCCTAACAAAAGCTCCACTCATAGCAGTTACCATCTCCTGCAACTCCTCAGCCGAAGACGCAGGTAATACTTGGTCATCAGCATAGAGAAAACATTTGACGAGTAACACTAACAGTAGCATTCATTCTGAACCCACTTTAATTATCTTTTAAATCTGTCAAGCAATTGTTCATGAACAGACTAAACAGCCACGGTGACACTACACATCCCTGTCTAACACCTTTTTCGATATTAAACCATTCGGTGTATGCCCCGTTTATCCTTACACAAGCACTAAAGTCCCTATAAAGAGATTGCAATGCTCGTATGAGGACACTGCTCACACCGTTCACGGACAATGCTGACCACAATTCTTTCCTCACCACACTATCATAGGCCTTTTCTAGATCCACGAACGCGCAATAAACCTTCTTGTTTTCTCTCTCTCATACTTTTCAACGCTTTCAGTATTTCATCCATGCTTACCTCACTTTCATCAACATTTATATTAGTTTCCATGGAAGGTGCCGGATGTTGTACCTGCACTTCCTCTCTTTCAAACAAACTTTCAAAATACTCTTTCCGTCTCTTTAACATTCTTCTCCTTTAATAATGCTCCCATCTTGACTCCTGATTGTACTCAGCTCCGAGGTAGAATTTTTTCCTCTGGCTATTTTGATGGATTTACGCAAAAAATTTATGTTTGATTGGAAATCTTCAGTGACCCTCCTATCAAAATCATCCTTTCGTTCTTCTTTCTTTCTAGACACAACTTCTTTCGCTGCTGATTTCAATCTTTTATACTTCATTCTTGCTTCCTTTATCTATTTGAAAAGCGTTCGATGGGTTCTACGGCGTGACACTGACAGAGGACGAGGGGAAGAGATTCTTCTGGAGACGTTTGAGGAGGTCGGCTGGTGAACAGTTGAAGATGTGGAAACCATCGCGTTCCAAGTTGTGTCCAAGGAAGTTAGATATCATAAGAATCGTGACTATATTGTGAGATGGACAATACACGATGTACTGGTGATTGAATCGATTGCTTTTATTGTAACCAACATTTCCCATGCAACGCCCACAAGAGAATATCGGAACCTTTCAAAGAAATATTACACAGGGACTCCGTTCCGTTATCTCGTCTTCCGTTGGCTTTTGACCTTTTTGGTTACCTTTTGTTGCTAACCAATCCAACCACGCTTTCTTCTTTTCTTGCACAGCCCTTTGATGACCCACCTCCGTGCAGATTCGTCGGTGCATAGACCCCAAGGATAAACAAGCGAGTGAGTCCGACTTTTAACCTGATCCAGAGGAGTGTTGGGCTTGCACATTCATGCTCCATCACACATTCAACTATTCGAGAGGAAAGAATCACGCCAACTCCCTGACAGCCTCGGCTGCTTTGGGGGACTCCCGACCAGTATGCCGTGTAGAGACCATGAACCGTGGTGTCACATACTTTCCTGTTGGTTTCGTTCACGTACGGAATGTCTACTCTCTGCATCGTTCATCCATCATCTGACATACTTCATCTACCTTACCATCCATTCCTCCTCTTACATTCAACGTAGCGAAGCGGCTCTCCATGGGCCGCTTTTGACCCCTGCGAGAAGCGAGACGTGATGTGTGGCGATCCACTTCGCCGCCATTTTGGTTAATTTAATAATTATTATCTCTATATATATAAAATTCTCGTGTCACAATGTTAGTTACCATACTCCTCCGAAACGGCTCGACCGATTATCATCAATTTTGTGTGCTTATCAAGTAAGTATGAGAATCGAGCAACATCTATTTTTCATACCCCTAAATGTTAAGGGTTGTCCACCCTAGAATTTTTTTTTCATTTTTTGTCCAATTTTTTTTAGTTATTTTTTATGGTGTGGCATAAAAAAATACACATAATCCCAAATTTTCACTTCCCTACCCCCACCCCTCAAATTTAAATCGCGCTTTAATCATTTACAATCTATATGGCGGAACAACGTTCGCGGGGTCAGCTAGTATTTATATATAATTATATTTATATAATACGTAATTATATTTATCAAAAAGTTACAATTAAAAAAACTGAATTAAACTTTCATACTGACATTTCGTACAATAACTATAATAATGGCAAAACGCGAGGGTTGACAACGGCACGAAGTGCGCGCAGCCGTCCTCTCCGACACAAGAACTAAGAAGGGTGACTGAAGCGCCTACGCATCAGCCCGTACTTAAATATTATCTCTGTTTTACTAGCAATTTGCTTTATTTTGTATGGTTTAACCGACAATTTTGTATGCGATTAAAAAATTGTAAAGTAGTTTAAATGCAGATTTTATTTAAAAAAAAAAACAGGTAAATTTGTTTTATTGTATTAAAATTGGTTCTAGAAAGAATAGCAAAACGACTCAACGCATAGTGTTTTCTTATTTTGGATAGGTATAATGTATTATCTTGGAAATAATTGCATTTTAGAGTAGAGTAAAATGTATTAACTTACAATGACTAACATTTAAAATCGGAGTAAAATGTTTTAATTCTATTGATGATGAAAAGTCAAGTTGGGTATAATGTATCAATTACAAAAGCTTATAATAATATAATGTGGTAAATTGTTTTATCATTTAAATTTAGTTAAAGTCAAGCAAGGCAAAGTAGCATAAGGTAAAATTTTTAGTTGAGATGTGTTTTAATGACAAAATCCACTATTTACTATAAAGTTAAAACACAAAAATATATGAAAAACTTCAAAATCACTGGTGTATTAACGACCATAAAAGTCGTCAGATCGAGCTGAAACCAAGACCATTCGAAAGAGAAAATTCTCCCGATTCCAACGATATATATAACTCGATATCGCCTAAAATGGCAGTTAATACATTTTGCCTTTCCACCGTCGATATTTTGTACATCGGATAATTATTGAACATTATAAGGTAGGTAGGCTTTTTTGTCGACATAGAGGTCGAAACATAATTCTCGTCTGTCTGTCCGTTCGGTTTCCACCCGGAAAAAATATTATTATTAGGTATTATTATATGGTTGCGGATTATACATACATACCTTTTTCTTAATTAACTAAGTATGTTAGCGAGGTAATGAATCAATCCAACCTGTGATACTGTGCAGAGTGGCAGACCTGTTTCTGCCTGGACCCCTCGAGGTCATGGGGCGAGCAGTGGCAAGTTTTGATTTTCACGGTGCTCAGCAAATTCGATGGGTGGTTCCACACTTCATCTATACGAACCTTGGTTGCTATCTCTATCTTCGGAGCCAATATTCCCTGAAATAAACGAGGAATTATATACTCTGGTATTTGTAAATTGTTACAATTTGATAGTTATTTTTTAAATATGATTATACATTTTTTATGCGCCCTGCTGGTGACGCCAATAAAATCTGATTTTCTAAGCAGAAGAGACGGGCTTTCCCCGCTCATTGGGGACAGATAAATTTGAAAGTTAAATTATTTACTGTCACCGGACATCCTGTTAATTATTTAATCAAAACATTACCAAAGCAACCGGATTATATACATAGGTACAGGTAAACTTTACCGGAAACTCCTTAGACCTCCTCATGAGCAAGTCAACCCCATCCATAGAGCACATGTTGGGAGGGAACAGAACATCGTTGAGAGAACCCAGGTACTGCGCGAGAACCACGCATTGTTCAGATGCACAGTCACTGCACCATTGGATCAGCTCACAATATATTGTTTCATCTTCTAAAATGCACATAATATTATGAAACATTTTATTACACATTGGCTTAGGGCCTAATATTTTCTGTGACTCCAACTGGAGCATTGAGTTATAGCAAAATAAAAAATAATCATTTTTTGACACACCATGGAATTTACTTTAAAATTATTTATTTATTTATTTAAACTCTATTGTTTGTACACCATAACATAGATATAGGGTAGACATTTTGAATGTGTTTGTGGAAACTCACAAACTCGGACAGTCAGACGACTATCCGAGTTTATGGGATTTTTTTATGTATTGACCAAAATGGAATAAAACATAATCTTACTGAGTAAGCAACAGATGTTGTTAAGGGCACAGCTCTCCTGAAACCTTTTTCGGAAGTAAAAGACATCTTTAAAAAGTAGCGGGAAGTTAGGGGGCAGTAGACAGGTCTGATAGCTAGTGCCCAGTGCAAACACAGCTAGGGACACCCTGCCATCTTGACATAGCCACACTCCTGGACATGATACCTGGAAAAGAAGAGAACAAAAGTCATACCTATAATAATAGTAAGCCCACAGGACAGCTTGTAGCGAGCTGTTGGTGAGTAGAGACACCATGGACCCGTGTGCTCCTGGGGGAACCTACTGTTCTTTATCTTCAGTAGGGGCAGTGGAGATTGGGGAACCCTCACCTATGTGCTTGCCTTAACCAGCCGGCCAAAGTGGAGTCGTTAAGAGTTGTATGCTCAGAGGTGGAAGTGTCTAATGGTGTGATAACGAGGAAACTCGGTTGGACTCGGATGGGGGTTCAATCTCTCATAGATGGTGAAATCGGTGCCGCATTTCTCTGCACCCCGAGTTGCTCGTGCCAATGTTGCCCCCGGCATAAGCCATTTTATGGGGGCCCACCTACTGAGCAACAAGTCACCACCTGCCGCATTCTTATACAGTCTAATTGGCAGGTAATTGACACCATATTCTATTGTATTCCATAACCATTTCACCAGTCCCTCGTAATTTCACCTCAATAGCCCATTTACCCTGTGGTTTCCTGTTCTAAAATAGTTGTTGTGCACATGGCAGTAACTATTTTCGGTTGTATCAAATTGTGAAATCGAACACACATCCAGACCCAAAAGAAATTTAAACTCATTATTCAAGGACTCTTGGAATGGCCATCTGGCATGCAATCTTTTGTGCCATACGGGTCATCATTATAATAATAGTAATCATCGTTTATTTCTTTTTTACAAAAATTGTTACCAGTTCACATCAAGATGAAATTATTTAGTGTAAGTTTTGTGCGAGGTCAAAGTCTGCACTAGGATAGCACACAGACCTCCAGGCCCTCACCCCAAAGCAATGAAAAAAAATTAATATCATCATACTACATACTAGCATCTTAATATAACAATGGTGAAGGATTTCTAGGACTTTCTCAGAATGTTAATGGGAATATTATGAGAAAATCCTATGGGATACGTGGGATGAGTAGGTGGAACCACAATAAACTACTCCCAATTTCTCAAATCATGAAGCTAAAAATATTAAGACGCTGAGAAACTGGTTTGTAGAAATAATACTGGTTTGTTATAATAGTGTCAAAAAGAAAATCGTAACATAGGGCTATAAAAGTGGGGCGTTAAAAACAATAATAGCAACAATTTGTGCTTCATATTTATGCTTATTCTTTTGGTCTTAGTTCATAATATTGTATGGGTTTACTATCATATTATTAAAATTTTAAATATTGGGAAATTCACATACCCTTTGAACTTCTAACTCTATAGTTAGTTCAATAATTTTAGGCATATTGAGGTCACATCTTCACCATGGTCACAATGTTTTTTAAATTAATATTTTTAAAAAATCGGATTGGTCACCTATAAAAGTATCCTAGAATTTTAAATCACAACATGTCCTGTTTGTAGTAAAACTATGCATTACTATGATCATCACTAAAGGAAATATTTAAAACTGAGTAAATAAAATGACAATAATTTTGAAATCTGAAAATGCTGTTGTCATAGCAACCAAATAATCACAACACTCACAGTAGGTACTCGCACTCAGCCACTCACAGAACAGTATCTTTTTTTTTTTTTTTTTTTGGGGATTTTATGACCTGGTATTTAAAACCTTTAGGTCAGCTCTTATTTTCCATAGCTCATTCATAGGCGTAATATTACGCCTATGAGCACATTCAATTAAATTGTTTTAATTGTATTCTTGATGTATTTGTAGATATGCTTGTAATTAAGTTCGTCTTGTAGCAATTGTTTTAATGGCGGCGGGCGGGACAATAAATCACACTTATTTTCAACATCACTAAGTTCACTGGCCAACACTAGTCTGTCGATTAAAAATTTTTGACAATCAAAGATAATGTGCTCCATAGTTCCATCACTTGAATTACAATATGAACAGTTTTTATTCGCAATAATGCCGAGTCGAGCAAGGTGTGACGGTGCAGTATTATGACCAAAACGCAGTCTATTTATGATAGTAATAAACTCTCTAGTAGCATCTTCCATTCGATGATACCAAGGTCTTGCAGGTAAGCTTTCTTGTATGCTTCCATACCATTTTCCTTTCGTATCTTGATCTTTCTTCCACATTTCTAACCACAACTTTTGAATATTCTGGTCAATACATTGCAAGTAATCGGACATAGGAACATACATTGTATGTCTAACGTCAACAGCATTAACTCCTTCATATGCAGTTTTATCAGCCATTTCATTGCCAGAGATACCTTTGTGGGAAGGCACCCATAGAAAGAAAACTTGGATATTTTTAATGTGATATTGGTGAATTATTTGTTTAATGAAGTAAAGGATATAATTGGACTTGAATTTAACTGTGAGGGTAGTTAAAGCTGTTATCAAGCTCAAGGAATCAGAAATTATTAAAAAATATTTAATGTTATTGATTTCACGAATACGCATTAATGCCTGATACACTGCATATGCTTCTGCCGTAAATATAGAGCAGGGTTCATGCAGAATAAAGCTTGAAGAAAATTTTGCTTGTGGATCATATAGAGCAGCATGTACATAATCACTTGCTTTGCTCCCATCAGTGTAGATAACATAGTATTTTGTATTTTCCTCTAAAAATTTAAGCATTTCTGAATTATTGTTTATTGTCTGTTGAACTACATTAATTGGATGTGAAATACACTGATAAGAGAAAGAGTAACATGGCCATGGATACTGTTTTCTAATTTTAGATAAACTATTGTCTATTTCCAGAAATATATCGGACAGTGTTGGAGAATTGCCGCATAGTAGACCTTGTGCTGTTGTTAATGGTCTTCTTGGGGATCTATTTATATAAGGTACAATTTTGTTTATTACTTGAGTGTTATTTGATGCCAGTAATTTGAGACAGTATCTTTCAGCAAGTAAGATTCGTCTCAAAATCAAAGGCATCACTTTTGTCTCAACTTCCATGGCCCTTATGGGAGTCGAGCACATAGCACCAGATATTATTCTTAAAGCTTTATTCTGCAATATGTCTAATTTATTTACATGAGAACTATTCATATAAGCGAGTGAACTATAATCTAAGTGACTTCTAACAATACTTTTATACAATATAGACAATATTTTAGGGTCTGCACCCCATGTTACACCACAAAGTGATCTAATAACATTTAGTCCTATGTGAGCATTTTTGGATACATATTTAATATGTTCTTCAAAAGTTAGTTTTTGGTCCAGTATTATTCCTAAAAATTTCTTTGAATTGACTCTATTTATAATTTCATTATTGTAAATAATATTTGAATTTGAGGCTTCATTACCAAAAAACATAGCACTACTTTTAGAGGGGTTAATTTTCAAATGTAAATGATTGTTATAATATTGTAATAGTTGAAGTAAGGATTTGTTCATATTATCTATTGCAATCTCTAAGTTGTAATTACTACTATATAATACAATGTCATCAGCAAATTGTAAAATATTTATATCTTTATTATTTACATATTTACAAATCTCACTTGTGTATATATTGTACAGTAATGGAGATAACGTGGCACCTTGCATTGTACCTCTTGAGGCACATTTGGGTCCATATAAAATATTGTTATGCCTAGCATAGATTGTCCTGTTGCTCAAAAAATTATAAATCCATTCACATAAGTGCCCGGGCACACCTAACCTAGACATGACTTGAACTAGTATGCCAGGATCAACACTGTCAAAAGCACTTTGAACGTCTAGGAATACGCAAACAGTATTTAATTTTCTATGTTTTGCATTTTTCAGGTCAGAGATTAAAGAGGTGAAACTGTCTGCACTACTACGTCCTCTACGGAAGCCATTTTGTATATGTGGAATTAAACACTTGGATTCAACATACCAATCAAGACGGACTTTCACCATATTTTCGAATATTTTACCAAGACAGGATGACAAGGAAATTGGTCTATAAGAACTAGCAAACTCAGGAGATTTGTCGGGCTTAAGTATTGGGACAACACACTGTGTTTTCCATGACTGTGGAATAACTTTATTACGCCAAAGCAAATTGAGGATTTTAAGAAACAACTTTTGGGCAGATACATCTAAGTTTTTAATTATAATGTAAGGATAATCATCTAAGCCAGGAGTTGTATTTCGTCTAGACTGCAAACTTGTTAAAAATTCAGACCATGAAAATGGATCTAGTAAAAATTTAGAATTTGGGTTATCATTGTTAATTTCAAAAAGAATGTTCAGTTGATCTACTTCAATTAAATTGTTATTATCTGATAATTTATCCAAAAGTGGAGATATAAACTCATCTGTATATGATTTATTCTTAGGTCTTATGCCTTTAAACATTTTTAATAAATTCCAAATTTTACTTATGGGAGTATTTCTATTAAAAGTGTTACACAAGTTATTCCATCCAATTTTTTTCTGTTCTGAAATTGTTCTCTTTTTCTGGGCATCTTTTCTTTTGTAATTAATGTAATTCTCAATAGTAGGCTCTTTTCTATATAGTTTTAGTGCATTATATGAAGCAATAACACTTTGTTCGCATATACTATTCCACCAAGGAGATGGTGGTCTGCTTATGAAAGTGTTTGTTTTAGTGAGCTTTGGAATTGACATTTCTTTAAGAGTATCTAAATGAGAACAGAAATTATTATAGGTTGAAATAGGATCATGCGATTGAAGTACCAAATCATTAAACATTGTTTTTGAAAGAGCTGTGTATGTTGCCCAGTCAGCTTTTTTATATATGAACCTATCTACAGGTGAATTGAGATGATATTTATCTATATTTAATGAAATCTCTGTTATTGTTGGATAATGGTAACTTCCCATTGTGTCATCATGTACAGACCATTCACATAGTGGTGCGAGGCTGCCACTGATGAAGCTTACATCAATGGCAGAAGGAGTTTGTCTAGGGCGATTTACAGTTGTAGGTCTACCATCATTTAAAATACACAAATCTAAGTCATCAATTAAATTAAATAAATCCTGACCTCTACCTTTGGTTGACTGACAACCAAATGCAATATGATGAGCATTAAAATCACCACTCATAAATATGGGCTTTGGCAGATCATTAATAATGTAACGGAGTCTATTAATTCGCATTCGCCCACTTGAAGGTGGACAGTATACACAGAGAATTGTTAAACTACTATGTCCAGTTGATACAGACACAGCAACTGTTTGAATGTCTTCATAAAATCTGGTATTTAATATATTATACTTAAGGTATGGTTTAATCAGAATTGCAACTCCATTATGTGCATTGTTTGAATTTTTATTGTAAATGTTATATCCTGGTATTTTAAAATTATTATCTTTGAACCATGTCTCATTAAGAAGGCAAATATCAATATTATGTTGTTTTAAAAATTGAATTAATAAAGGTTTTTTACTATTTGCACTTTGAATGTTATACTGAGCGATACGTAGCTTGGATTGTGTAGGACTAGGCCCAACACAATCCATTATGTTAAGTTTTTTAATAATGCATCTTTAATAGTTTTAATATTAGTGGGTGTACTGTCATCTTTATTGGCTAATTCCACCAACGTTTGCACTAGGGCCATAAGTACATCGTTGTTGGAAATTATTTGAGTTTTAAGGTCTTCCTTAGAATTAACTATTTTAACTTTATTTACATCTCGTACAGACTTATTTACAGAGGTATTTACAGACTTATTTACAATAACATTACTATTTACAGGTTGTGGTTTTGGTGGTGGGAGTGTAGGGAAATCTGTTCCATTGATGGCGACCTGTTTTGTTAAGGCGGCACTTGCATAAGATATGTTGTTTTTCTTTTCTATAATCTTCTTAGTTTTAATCGGACATAATCTAGATATCGCGAGATGAGGCCCACTACAATTTATACAGCTGATTTCTGTTGGTTTATCACATTCCTTATACAAGTGTTCACCTCCACAAATACTACATCTTTGTTTACCATTACAAATCTTTGCTGAATGATTAAATTTAAAACACCTATAGCACTGTAGTAATGGTGGAATGTATTCAAAAACTCTGTACGAGAATAGATCATATTGTACATTATTAGGCAGTACATTAGATAAGAAAGTGATGCTTACAGTCTGCAATGGAATGCGCTCTTGTCCTACTTTCTTTGAAAACCTTCTTATTGCCACTATTTCATATGTTGAAGAAAGTCTTGTGTAAAGTTCTTTGTTAGATATATTCGCTGGAACAAATCTGATGATGCCGGTTTTTTCAATTTGCGCTGCCGGTATGAACGCCTTCATGTCATATTTTGTGAGGAAAGTTGTGTTATTAATGAAGTTATTGGCCGTATTATATTGCTTGAAGATAACTGCAATTTTATTGGCATTCACCCTCTGAATACCCGTCACACCTTTTATGTCCATTGCGAAAATATGGTTTAAGTAAGTAGGGCTCTTGTTGCCCAACCTATCGTCGCTTGTGGATTCCACATACACTTTAAAGTCTGTGTTGGTTGAGTTTTCCGGATATAGTCTTTTGTAATTCGGTTTGTAATAAGGGAGATATGCATCTCGCTCATCGCCGCAGTCCAATCGTCCAGAGCCTACGCCTCCTCCTTCATCCGTAGGCCGTGGCCGTTTTATTGAGGTGGGCGGGTGAGACCCGCCCCCCTCGTTTACCTCCATTGCTATTGCGCTTTTCAGCAGCTAATAGCAAAATTTTAAGTCACTTTAACTAAAAAAAAACCACTACATAGAGGAAAATTTTAAAATTAAAGTAGAAACACAACCGCGCTTTTTCAAGGTTCCCGCCAGGACCCCAGAACAGTATCTCACACTATTGTACAGATTGTACACAGTTACAGACTCACAGTCTCAGAAAATGTCAATGAGGTGAATGAGGCAAAAATGAAATGGAATGAATGAATTGAATGACAATAATAACATGAAAGCATAGATTAATTGCATATATACACAGACCTTATGCACCTATACCAATTACCTATACATATGAAATAATACACGGTACACAGCTTTGTCAATTTGACATAGGTCATTAGGTCCTACCAACGAATTAAGAAATAAGGGTCCTACTCATAGATTATACACTTAAATATGAGTCCTACTTACTTAGACCGTACCTCATCTCAAATTCCCATTGACTTATTTATTAAAAGTCAATGTGTAATAAATGTCATCCCATTCCCATCCCGACACAGACTAGGTAGCATCCCGAGATCCCAATCCAATTATTAATACACTAAACTTTATGCCACTTTAAACTAATTTTAAACTGCAACATAAATTGGTGTATTATCTAAGCTGCAACCGGCAAAGTATGACTCAAATTAGCATTTAAAACTGTGATTCATAATTTCATACCTGTTTTGAAGTTCTTTTCTATATAACAAAAAAAAATGGTAAAATAAAAATGTTGTGAAGAAAAAAAAATATAATAGGAATGTTTATGAACGGTAGGTACCTACCATAAATCTACAGCTGTCAAAGTCAAACAGCAAATCGTATTCTATTCGTAGGTACTGTCAACAACCAATTTGTCTATTTGTCAAAAATTGAAAAAGCGCCAAACTGCTAATCAATCAGGCTCGTAGTTTGTTTTTAAATAAAGAAACGCTGTAAAATACTTGTTCTAAATGTTTAAAAAGTGATTTAAAAAACTCAGTATGTCAAAAACACCATCAGTTATCCACTGGTTTCGGTTAGATTTGCGTTTACATGATAACCTTGCGCTACGTAACGCAATTAATGAAGTAAGTAGCTATTTTGGTTTATGGGCTATTTCATTACAAAACCTTAGCCTTTTACTATTTATCATTTAATTTGTTTTCAGGCTGAAAATCGGAAACACTATTTAAGACCCATTTACTTTTTAGAGGACAATCTTAAGAACAAAATAGGAGGGAATAGACTTCGATTCCTGCTGCAGAGTCTACAAAATCTAGACAGTAACCTAAGAAAAATTAACTCGCGTTTATTTGTCATCCGAGGAAACGCAAGTGAAAAGATGCCTGAATTACTCGAGGAATGGCAGGCAAAATATTTAACTGCTCAAGTAGATATTGACCCTGAGGTATTGCAACATGAAAATGTTATTGATAAAATATGCGAGGAGAAAGATATATTTGTTGTTAAAAGAGTGCAGCACACTGTGTATGATGTCCACAATGTTTTGAAGAAGAATAATGGTAGTATTCCCTTGACTTATCAGAAGTTTTTATCTTTAGTGAAGGACAATCCTGTTAGAGATATCATTGAAATAACTAAACGGATTTCTGATAACTGCAAAGCATCTGATTTTGATCTGGAAGATTACAACGTCCCAACACTAGCGGACTTAAATTTTGATGAATCTACTTTATCTGAATGCAAATATCCAGGAGGAGAAACAGAAGCAATAAAGAGGTTAAATTTTTATATGGAAAAAAAGCAATGGGTCTGCAAATTTGAGAAGCCTAACTCTTCACCTAACAGCATCGAACCAAGCACTACAGTATTAAGTCCATATTTAAGTCATGGTTGTCTATCATCTAAGCTTTTCTATCATAAACTTAAAGAAGTTGAAAGTGGTGTAGCCCATTCTGAACCACCTGTATCTCTTTTGGGTCAGCTTATGTGGAGAGAATTTTACTATACAGCAGGTGCTGGTACAGAAAATTTTGATAAGATGGTTGGAAACCCAGTTTGTACTCAAATTCCTTGGGGGAAAAATGAAGCACACTTGAAAGCTTGGGCTGAGGGTTGTACTGGGTATCCTTTTGTTGATGCAATAATGAGGCAACTTAAGCAGGAGGGGTGGATACACCATTTGGCGAGACATATGGTTGCATGTTTTTTAACAAGAGGAGATTTATGGGTATCCTGGGAGGAAGGTGCTAAAGTTTTCGAGGGATATTTACTTGATTATGATTGGTCCTTGAATGCTGGGAATTGGATGTGGTTATCTGCATCTGCATTTTTTTACAAATATTTTAGAGTTTATAGTCCCATTGCATTTGGAAAGAAAACTGATAAAGAGGGCCTTTATATTAAGAAGTATGTACCTGAGCTGTCAAAGTATCCAAGTGAATATATTTATGAGCCCTGGAAGGCACCTAGATCAGTACAGCGAGCTGCAGGTTGTGTTATTGGTGAAGATTACCCAAATAGGATAGTAGAACATGACAAAATACATAAAGAAAACATGCAAAAAATGTCACAGGCTTATAAATTGAATAAAGAAAAAAAGGCCTTGAAAAGGCCAAGATCTTAATCTTGAAGTTTTGGTATAAGTATAACATGTATTTTGTTTAAATAAAGTCGTTTTTCTTTTATTATTTTCATACTAGTTTTCCGCTCGCCGCAGCTTCGCCAGCGTGTAATTCATTCCAAAAATCCTTTCTTCTTAATTCTCACTTGAGTTGAGGAACCTATAATTATATAAAATTATTTATACAAAGTTTCAAGTGAATCCATTAAAGAAATGACAAACTTCAATTTATCCTCTATTTTTATCACCTTAGGAGGGGAATTTCCAAAAATCCCCTCTTAGTGATCACTGCTCCTCCCTTATTTATTAGTTACTATATCAGGTGCCCCCCACCAGTTCCCAAGGTACTGTATTCATGCTAGACTTTGATAATTGATGAACTATAATAGAGTATACGGCTCGAGCTAGGCGCTTGCGGACGAGGTGGGTGATGCGATTTCAAATAGTTTCATAGTTTAAACACAAACAAAAAATAGGTAGGTACATGCGTTCTGTGGTTTAAACGTGTACGCCAACCTTATTCTTATATCTTAGTTCGTTGACCTTATTTCATATTAATTGTCTATGGCATGACCTCTGTCATCAGCAAACGTGTCAGTTATACGTGTCAAAATCAAATTGTTTCAACTTTCAACTGAACAATCAATAAAGTCAATGTCAAAAAGCACCTGGACTTGAAGTTGAAGTTGAACTTTGAAGTTAAAAGAAAGAGAAGTCGCGAAATATGCAAAAAGCAACAATGCTAAAAATATTGCAAAAATGTTATTATCAATATTTACCTAAATTGAGTGCATAAATGCGGGTAGTGTTGACTTAGAAGATGTATTATGCAACCGTTAAATGTCGGTATGAATTGGTAAGTACTTGTTAGATGTTGTAGTTGTAGAGTACGGCATTAGTAGGTTTTATAAATTGTGACTTTCAATTAAGGTGGTTGCTACATGTAACAATGGTATCAGTAAGAACTCACAACACGCACAAGCAATATTATGATAATTACCAGATACTAATAACCCGCCCTCACAGTGCACGACAGCAGTATGTTGTATATTTTCGTAATTTGTGGTTTTTTTAAGTGTCTTGAAAATTGTGCATCACCAATAATTGGGGGTGTTATCCACCCCCTTTTTACCCTTTTTACCCCTGAACGAGGCACCCGATTCTAAATCAATAATCTATAGTTTGACACAATACACTAATGAAAACCTCATTCAAATTGGATAAGCAGTTTCTGAGAACAGATGCAACAAGAATTCTAAAAATAATTTATGTTGTTTATCTCAAATAGTTTCCACATACATGTTGCTATAAAATCATAAACCTTATCAAATATCATCTAAACAGAAACAGCAACATACATTTGTTAGAAATGAAAGGGTTAATCCAAAAATTATTTATTTATTTATTTTATTTATTTCATTATTTCGTTACGGAATTTCTGGATTCGGTCCCCACGCTCAAGGCCCGCGTTAAAAGCTATGCAATAGCTTAAAAAAAAAGGTATTATACACTACTCGCTTGTGTATGCGACTGTCGCGCATGCGCACGTCTCATTCAACGCTTTTATTCCACGCATTTTTTTTCTTACGGTTTTACTATCACATATTTTTCAGTTCGGTCGCCGTAGCAAAACCTATCCCCTGCAAGCCTGCCGTAAGGAACTTCGTTCCAACAAAGTCAAGTGATAGTATCAATCATGTTCTATAAAATTAGGGAATCATTTCACTTATTAGCATATTTCATTAGTTGACCCCACCCATTGTTCAAAGATGTTTGGTGTACTGCGTCTTAGAATTAAGTGTCATTAGTATTCAATGGATTGATGGCTGCAACTTGTGTTGTACTTGGTATCAAATCACTTTGTTACACTTTACAAGAATGTAGGTATTGCTGCACAAATGATCCTGAACTATTTTAAATTATACTCATATTTCTAGGCTTAGAAAGAGCAGCATGGGTTCCAAACAGTTTCATTTTGACAATATATTTTTTAGCCTAGCTAGCTACCACCTTTTTTCTAGAGTCAACCATAAAATGTTGTCATATTTTAGTTGAAATGTTATAGATCCAAATAAGCAAACTATTGGCTATTATGTTAATAACGGATGAACAAGCAGACAAGCCGCAAACAGGTGGAAGGACCTGCACTGTAACTCGGTCTCCTACACTGCAACCAAAATATGTAAAAAATAATTTTATGGTAAACTTTAGAATGAAGTTGGTAAATAGACAGTTAAAAAATAGTAGGCACCATATTTGGTAGGCATGGGTACTGCCATGATTAAACTGGGTGGTACTGGTCCCAACAGTCAACAGGAGGGACCTAACTGATTAATTACTTCCTTTTCATTCGGATGCATCTTGTTGATGCACTGTGGTGTTTCAGATGACTAGAAACAGTTGTCACTATTCAATTGTTACTTAAAAATAAGATGACTCTTTTGTTTTATGATATGCATTTAAGAGGGGGTATAAAATTGGCAATCGTAGATTCAATTTTTACAGTAGTAGATCAAGTTTCTAGAAGCTGAACAAAAACATAGTTATACTTCATCATATTATTGAGTGAATGCAAGAAGCAAAAACATAAAAAAATAAATTTTCTCGATAGAAAAAATCACAAAGTTAGGTCTAATTTTCAACTAAAATCAATTTATTTTCAATATGGTGCATGTTTTTGAGTCAATATTTTAATATATTATGCTAATTAGTATCACGGAGGGATTTGTAGATCGATTTCTAAATCAAATCTATAATTTACGAATTATTTAAATAAAATACATTTATCTTTATAGCTCTAGGATTTTGACATGCTCTGTTCCATTTATCAGTACCGTTGCTCCATTGAGACGGGCGGGTGAAATTTGATTTTTTCCTAGCTTTATACCCCCTCTTAAGGAAATCAATTATTAGTAGCTAGTCTTTGTTCCCGGCTTCGCCTGAAGGAGAATTGTATACCGTTAAAATTATCATAAGGGCATATACATATAATTGGGATAAAACCTATCCTATGTCCTTTCCAAGGTCTCAAACTGTCTCCATAGCAAATTTCATCTAAATTGGTTCAGCTGATTAAGCATGAAAAGGTATCTGACACACAGACATTATAAGGTAATTTATGAGCAACTTGATAATAAAATTGTGTTGTTATTATCTCTGTGTGTAAAACGTGAAAGTTTGTTTTGAAGCATACACATACAGGTTTATCTATTAACACTGTCTCTATGATGCAAACTTAAACAACAACAACTCGCCCAGCGAAGTGAATATGTACATAGAAAGTAAAGTTAGAATTCTTACTATTGCTTTTACCTACTGTTGCATCATTGATATCTGACTTTGTTGCTCACTTACTTAATAATCTATGATCCCTTGAATCTCTTTTGCATCATCACAGCAATGTATTATATATTAATTATTATATCTAATATACAACTTGCAATATACGTCGGTGTATTGATCAGTTGCCCTGAGTAAAAGGACACATTACGCACAATTATAAGCCCCATCCATTAATTTCACACATAGACACAATTATGTGAAGTCCCGCCCCTGGTGTGACATCTCATATTTTGCAATTTCAATAGTTATGTCCTTACAGTTTATGTTTAGAGTGTTAGCATTTGAGATTTCTAGATTTGAGGTTGCAAGGCTTATGACCTGTCCAGCCCTTCTGTCAGACAATATTACATTTTCTTGACCTCCACCCTCCCCTTATACGTGTGACGTAGGTAATTTACGGATGGCCCAATAATTGATTGTTGTTATTGTAAATCTTATGTCCATTTTAATGCGAATTCGCGTAAAGAACTGCTTTATGAGTGCAGAAAGCAGTAAAGGATTGGCATATAGTTACAACGCGTTATCTAGCAATATTTTCTAAAAATAAGTGTCGCCTCGCTATGATATGTTCGCGATGGTGACGCCCCTGGTGTTGCCATTGTCCATGGGCGACGGTGATCACTTACCATCAGGTGACCCGTCTGTTCGCTTGCCTGCTTAGGCCATAAAAAAAAAAATATCCGTACAAAAAGTGCTCAACTGACACAGACTTATCCCTAAAAAGAATCGTGGCGTTAATTATTTTAATTGAATTTATCGTAGTTTGATACGTGAGTTTTGCTATAACGATCTCAAAGGTATATCTGCAGGTATATAAAGTCTGCTAACATGTGCCCAAATAACTATCATGGTAGACTATGTTAGCCCATTTCATTCCTATGGAGATCTGAGTGCATTATTTAGTAAGTTAATTTCATCTCCTACTAGCCCCTTATGAACGTACTTGTACAAGCTACATGATATGTTTGGTAGTTGGAAGTTGTGAAACATCCTGCTGCCTGCAGTCACGTGTACTCCCTCGCTCTCCAACTGGCACGTGTGAACAGAATGATCAGCTCACTCACTTGACCCGCGCCACTGTCGAATAGAAAATAGTACGTCTCCAACGACCGGACAATTGTTAAATTGCGCTGGTTCAAACTCTCTAATGTACGAGATAATGGGATAACAGTTTGCGAACAACTTCCTTCGTGGCGCTGGTCGGTGTTTGTCCCGCCTAATGGTCTAAATTGCATGTTGCATTATGTACCCATATGTTCTTGTTTGACTGCTCTTTTCTATTGCCTATATCTTGTAATATGAGGCGTTTGCGATGGCTATTCCAAGGTAACATGAGATATTTGTATGTACATATTAATCATATTTTGTTACTGTTTTCTCCGTGGTGAAAATTTATCTGCTATTTTTATACGGCTAAAGTTACATGGATAAAAGTAAAAGTTGTTTATATCGAGTCTATATGTATATCATACATCATAGTCTTATAATGACCCTCATGATCATAATTCAAAAATTTTTCGTAATCATAGAGAGCTTCCCCTAATTTTGCGCAACTCCGACTCTTCAGTCTGATTCCAGCGATTTCCAACTGTTTTTATAAATTTATCAGTACACCTGATCAGGGGGCGAACTGCGCATTATAGAGGTGTGGCCGCAATTCAAGGACTAATAGATTAAATGATTCTTCTTTTCATTTTCTCTTAAAATTGATCAATTACTTGATTTTTCAAAGAATTTTGCACGAGTTACATCAATTATTTTACGCCATAAACAAAAACATAGATAGCGACAGCTTTAACCAGCTAAGCTATAAGGACAATGGTTCTATGAAGCCCCCAATTCTACCGTCCAATAGACGAAGAACTGGGTCAAACATCTATATCTGCCTACTCCATACTGCACGTGTGCGTTACTGAGACTAATGATAGTTTAGTTAAATAATATCCCAGTCCGGGCCATGTTTCGCAAACTCTGTTGAACCGTCAATCTCTATTAACTGGTCACAGTTAACGCAATCGGCGACTCATATTTTAGGTCGACTATTCATTAGCGATATTCTTCTTAAATCAATCGAGCTCTGGATTATCTGCGTTGTTAGTCAAATGAATTGTAGGAGACCTAATGTAATAAGGCCTACTGATAATGGGTTTACCCACTCACAATTCGGTAGGAAAAAATAAGTGTAATTGAACTTCATAACAATTAATTAAGATGAGATCGGGGTTTACCCAGTCATAATTCGGTAGTAAAAAAGAAGTTAGATCAAACTGGATAACAAATTCTTTAGAATTTCCTTAAATCATAGCTCCTTTTATACATCTTTCTTCAGTTGGTTTAAAAGAAAATCTGTTATTTTTTTGTTACTCTTTGGGCGACCTGAAAAGACTTAAATAACAACTTTAAGGGCAATTTTGACATTTAAGCTATCCATCCACGCTAAAGTGTACCTGACAGGTTTACCTGTACAGTCTAATACAGGTAAATTTAAGCATGTATGTGCACTTCTGTCCGTGTATGTCCAATTGTCCACTACGTTCGTCAAGTTCACCTCATAAGTTAAACTGTCCAGGCAAGTCTGTCTGGTACACCCTAGTATGTATTGCTTGCCTCCATACAACATCGGGGCACTTTTATACGGGCTGCTGTTAATGTTATCAAAAATCTAAATGTTAGGTTAACTAGGTAAAATGTTATTTATTATGTATTTACGGAGTTAAGTCCTTCAATAATAACAATACAAAGTTCTTTTAATAGTTCCATTCAGTCAGTTCGAAAGTAGCATTAAAACTGTGTCTTCTATACCAACCCTTAATTTTTCCCAAAGGTACTTAGGCCCAATAGTAGAATACTACATACATAGTTGGATATCAATATTGGTAGCCCATAGTTTTCTAGATAGAATAGAATTCCGATTCCATTATTTTATGTGTACAGTAAACCTTTTTCATCTGTTACAGGTGACGGCAGTGGAAATTTCACATTCCAATTATGAGCATTTAACTTCAAAGTGATGGGCCAGTGAAATTAGGTAAGTGGTTCTTAGTGCTGACTCGTTTACACCGTAAAACATTAGGTTATGGCAGTTATATTGACGACCCAGAAGCCTTGTTGGTAGTGGCCCTACCTGCGAAGCGAGAGGTATCGGGTTCGATTCCCGGCCGAGGCAGACATTTATGTGACAGACTCATGTTTGTTCTCGGCTCATGGGTGTGAGTTATGTGTTATTTGTGTTGTCCATGCTACCCGCACAGAGAATCCCAGTGCAGAGGTATGAGTATGAGTATGTAAGCGTTTATTTTATTAAATCTAAAATTGTAAAGTTTTAGCTTATTGGTGGTATGGTCTAACTCTAAGGCTGAGATGTATAGATGATACTTAGCCTTAGCTCAGACTTACGAAAAACTTGACTTTGCAAAGACTGCGATTTGGTACCTATTTAGAGACATGTCACGCCATCTATCTGTTTGTTAATACGAAAAATTTTAATGTCTTAGAAACCGACTAATATCGAGTTTATTTGGGACCATTATTTTTGTTCGGATAATAGCCAAAGTTTATGGTAAGTCGTCTATTTCATGAACTTATTAGACTTTGCTCAGCTCGTACTCAGCCAAGTTAAAGATCGCTTTATAAATACGAACGCTGTCTTAAGTCAGAGTAAAGTCTCTCAGCCTAAGGACTCTTATCTCCCATTCTATTAGGTTGTTGGTAGTTGTTTGGCCTCGGGTCTCAGTTGTTTGTCATTATGACAATAATCCGTGGCCATGTTATCTGTGATGCAGGAAATCCTAGTGTGGTGGTGTGTGTTATAAACGAAGTGCGCTACAAAATTACTGAAGTATTTTAAGAGGACACGGTTTTTTATGTGATACTAGTTTATAATATGACTAGGTAACCCGCTTCCACTTCTCTTAGCTGAGGTAAATCTGTTACGTCGTCTTACATTAACAATTTAAGTACCTGGAAACAAACTAAAGTGAGAAAAGATCATTACGTTAAACGTATTCAGCCTTGGCGTTTCATTGTCCAAGATAGGCTCTCCTGAGACCAGACATTTATTCGGTAATCACGTTGGTTTGGATTTTGACTAAGACTTATTTCCAGACCTGAGGTTGGTTGGACTAATCAAACAGGAGCACCGGGGTTTTGTTGTCTGACTATGATCTGGATAATTAGGTATATAAGACCTATCTACGCGAGTCCTACGCTGATCTTTATGTTGTAAATTTCAGACATTTTACTACTTAAATATTTGTAAGAAGTTCTTCTCAAAGTGTAAATATAAAAATTTTCAATTATTCATTCTCGGCATGCGACCTCTTGCCAAAAAGCTTTATGAGATAATGATTATTGGATGTCAGTCGACATTGCCTCAGAGTGAAATCAAATTGCCCTTGAGTCTACAAATGAGTGTCCTTTTCATATCAGATCTTAAAGGTTGTTAACACCTCGTTTAACCGGATATTTATGTATATTCGTGTTTACGGGGCACGCGGTGTATAGTTTTAGTTATGCTGCTAGTTCACAGTACATACATTCTCACACCATTTTTTTATACAGTATGTTTCATATCATCGTCATTGCAATCCATCGCTGTCCCACTGGGGTGCAGGCCGTAGTCCGTCACGCTGGCCGTGAACGGTTTGGTAGACTTTTACCTTTATGTACATTATGGAGAACTCTCAGGTGTGCAGGTTTCCTCACGATGTTTTCCTTCACAGAAGCAAGTGACAATAATGTTTTAATAGGCACATTAATTTTTGAAAATAAGAGGCGTGTGCAGGATTCGACCTTTGGCCTGTTTCATCTAAGAAATAAATTTATATTTGAAATATTTTTGTTATTCGTAAGATCAATCCAAATTAGGTGCAATCAATATCAGAAAAAAATATTATATATTTGATATTAAAATTTTCATTGCTAGAATTTGATCTCTCATTATCGGAAGGCCCTACTCTTATTGAAAATCTTCATTAACATTGTTCAGTGTTGTTTCGGGTCCAGTATATTTTCTCGAGATTTTCTTTATTTACGCTTCCCAGTACATTCTTTCTTTTTTTAATACGCTTTTTCTATTGTTGGCTGACAAAGCATCAGCGACTTACAATTAGGTGACTTGTCTGTTGATTTGTCTCACATAAAAATATTGTCCCAAAATTCTGACTCGCCGACTACCCTAAACGTCGCAGCGATGCGTGCCAGCCAGTTCTTTGTATTAATTTCGCAAGTCATGCAAAAAATTTAATTACACGTATGAGATGAACTTGAATGATGCAATAACGTCGTTTCTTTACACGTCATAAGTACGCTACTCCGCCACAGGTATGTCAAGCCATAGTTATTGCAACGAACACAGCTGTTTGCTTTCATTCAAACGATTTACCGTGCCTATAATAAATTTGTCTATGGATCATTATCTGGCCGACGGTCCCGGTAGTTGCGGGTTCAATTCCCGGCGGGATGTTTGTTCTAGGGTTGTGGTTAGTGATGTGTTGATTGTGTTAACCACGACGCCTGTGCCACTGGGAAGCAAATGAGGGTATACATTTCTAATACCTGATCTCGTACCATATATGTATGTAGTTAGTAGAAGCTGAATGATTTCACAACATATTGCTTTATTTATGTACTTGTGAGGATGACGTATGCGCTTAAACAGTGCTTCTATCGTAATAGTTAGTATTTAACTTCAATTATAAGGAGTAAAACTTGCGAAGTCATTGTCATGGGCAGAATCTGCGGATGACGTCACGGTGCAATGTGATGATGACGTCGCAGTCAAATAATCATTGGGTAATTATGGAAGATACTATATTATTAAAACTGGCACACGGAGTTATTAACTTAGTGATTTGAATTATACCTACTGTACTAGTTTTCCTCTTGCGGCTTCGCTCGCGTCAAAGTATTAATTATAATTACTTGTATTACTTGTAATATTATGAAACTTACGTAGGTCTCATAAAAAAGAATACCAAAATAAAACATAAGAAATAGTAGCGTATTGGTATTAAACTGATAGAGTACAGAATGCATTAAGTTATCTTTTACAATATATATTTTTAATTGTCTAGGTAACATTATTATGTAAAAATACGTCTAACCACAGACAAGGGTTTCTTACTATGCCGTACGAAACGCTAAAACACAAGACAGTGACTCCTACACCTGAGTTCTTCGCCCACTATCGATATAATTACAGCCGGCAGAACGCGGTCTGTTATCATTCCGCAACTTACAGCGGGATTGGACGCACGTGTGAAAAAAAGAAATAAACAGTCTACCTTGCGCGCCATTTTTTTGCCATTCAAAAACAGAATACAGTTAGTTTTAAAGTATTGAAGTTTTTAGTTCACGTGTTTAGTGTGATTGTGAACGCCTGTGTCTACAATAACTTCGTGTAATTACATGGTGCGTATTTTATGCTGTATTTTAATTACATATTTTATTAAATCACGAAACTGAAGAGAAACCCAATATTATTTAAAATACAAAATGTAGGTACACAATAAAATCAGTGGCTTATTATTTTAGTGTTTGGAAATCTTAACAAAAATAAATTAAGATTTCCAGTGTTTTTAACTCGTTTCACCCTTAAAATTTAATAAAAAAAATATTATTTAAATTAAATTTACTTCAATTTTTAATTGTGCTGAATAGCAATATAATAGAACATTTCGTAATAGTTTTAAATTATTTCCTGTATCTTCTTTCCACTATGCCGTTAATTATAATTGTGTCAAAAAGTGATCCTAGGTTAAAAATGTAGTGATTTAAGTGTAAAAAATTTTCCTCAAATGCTCCGAATTTTGTAAATTACTAGATCGTTTAGTGATCGTTATACTTTAGTTGTCTGCGAAGGACTGGAATAGCTTGCCTACGTCGGTGTTTCCACCTGTGTATGATGTGTGGGATTGTAGGCAAGCATTAACTGATTTAATATATAAAAAAAATAAGCATACATAGCGGCTTATTTACATGATTCAACTCATATCAGAAGATCGATTCTCTTCGTGTACTCTTTTTTTAAGATTTTCTTCGTGTAAAATTTAGGTACGGGATGAATGTCTCAATAATATCAAACTTTGTATCTTAATATTCTGGTTAGTCCGCTAGGTCTGCGAACGAAAATAATTCGACTCTTTGAGCCTTAATCTGAGCCTGAGTGTTCTCAATGGATATTTATCTGAAAAAACAGTGATCGTTTTATTGCCGAAAATGTTAATTCTACTTTCTTAAAATACGAACACGACTTTGTGTAAGCATCGAATCGCAAATTAAAAAGTTATTAGTTGGAATGCCGCTAATTAATAACCATTGTGAGGTCTACTCACTAATTAAGATGTATATTTTAAAAATTGGCTCGAGATGATAAGTCTTAATTGGCATAGGTAGGCCTCTGGTCTGGTTGTCAACTAATGTATTTTAGATCTTAATCCATCTGAATTGTCAAAATCAAAGACCATTTAGCCAGATACATTTTTTTTATTTTTTGCCAGTCTTACCCTTCTGGATAGGCTGAAGTGATAACCGACTAGCCTTGCTCGCAATTACGTGATGATGAATTTGTAGTACAAAGAACTGAAGGTTAAGATATAATTTTTTAAAAATCCAAAAATTAAAAATACGACTTCAAACTTTTGTCTGTTTTTTTTCTGTTGTTTCAATGATTTCAAATTCCACAAAAAGTGCATATTGTCACTTTATCTTGCAAGTATCAAAACATGTCGCATACGCTCTTAAAGTTATACCTACTCTCGTATACCTACTTAAAACTTGCACTTGTCAGGTAATTGACACTAGAGAAAACCGTGTAGAGTTACAGGCTTACTAACTAGATACGAGTGAAGAAATCGGCCTATCAGTTTCAGCACTAGATCACGACATAATAACGACACTTGTCGTTGTAGTGAGTTTATAATTTGTAATAGGTTAAGAAAGTAGAAAATTTAATTGAAAGAATAGTAATGACTGTGACATAGTTAATGAATTTCAGTTTATAGGTACATCAAAATATTATCATATTTTATGATCGATCTCAATAATCAAGTAACAGAACACCATTATTTTGCCGATTGTATTAGCATAATAATATATTCCACTACCTAACTTAAACGGAATTGAATACTTGCTATTTAACGATTGGTCAGTAATTTTTATTTCTTGTACAGAAATGTGTTGGTATGGTAGTTTTATGATCAACTCGCACTCGATGTTTAAAGTTAAAAGCCCATCATTATATTATATTTTTGCTCAAATTGTTTCCTGTAATGAGAAGTCGTAGAACTTTCTATGCGAGATCCGAAAATGGAATGTAGTTTGCACCAGATTGGCGATACGTTATTAACCACTTACCTCTGTAGATGCTATTAACTTTTTGAGTTATTTTGGTTCGATTGATTCAATACCATCATCGGAAATGACGGCCCGTTTTTCCGTCTGTTATCAGTGAACTTTCCAGTGAATCATTACGTCAGCAGTGTCCTAATGCATTTCCTGCGCAAAGCGTAGACTTTAAAGGGTTATCCTTATACAATTTGTTTCCTTATATGTATCACATTTTTGTTTTTTTTTTTACATTTATGTTTCGACGATGACAGATTTTCCTCGTTGCCGTTAGTTCCCACTTTGAAAACTCTTTCGTGACTAGTCATATCTAAATCTAGGTCTCTATCTTCGTTTATAATCTATATATATAAAAGGAGAAGCTGACTGACTGACTTACTGACATATCAACGCAGGGCCTAAACTTTAAGGGTTAGAAACTTGAAATTTTGCACGGGGGTTCCTTTTATAACGTAGGGGAGCACTAAGAAAGAATTTTTGAAAATTCACCCCCTAAAGGGGTAAAACGGGGGTGCAAAGTTAGTATGGAACTTTGCCGTTTTTGAGGTTATTTGAATGAAATTCAGTATGAAGGTATTTCATTGAAAGTTATGAAACATGTTTAAAATATTTTTTCGAAAACCATCCCTTAAGGAGGTAAAAGGGGGGGGGGGGGGGCGCAAACTTAGTACGAAAGTTCTCTGATTTTATCAACTGTTATATATTTAGGGATTTTTGGCGGGCAGAGCCGCGGGTGTAGGCTTGTCTTAATATATAACGATCTATACATATTGATTTATGTTGTTGTGTCGTTAATATTACTATGCGTAAAATGTTATCATAGTTATTTCGCGTTATGATCATGTTTTACCGCTATCGTGTCATTATTGAAAATGTAATTAGTAGGTATATTCTATGTCATTAAACCAAAATAGTTTTGAATAAGGCGAATTAGGTTTTCTACTCAAAAATTCATTTTCTTCAGAACTATTTTTTGGAATTTCTTTCGGTTTTCAAATATATTATCACTACAATCGGACACTACGTAAATGTGCTCGTGGTATGTTAGAATTATCGTTGTGTTATGTCTGTTAACTTTGTAGTCTTCATTGGAATATTAAATTTACAAGAAATACCTTAGTATACGTTGTAGGTGATAATGTTTAATTTATGCTGCCTCTAAGTATAATTTACGGCAGATCGTGGCATAAATTTTCATATTTGCAAACAGACATAATATTTTGCGTCCATTAAACCCGAAATATGACATGTGTTGTAACTTCTTAAACAATGTTGCGTTATGACCATTGAAACAGAGAAGTAACAGCTAAAATACATTTGGAACATCTCCTGCAACATACAAATATAATTTATAAGATATTGGAATATTTTAGTAATGCAATTTTGTTGTTAAAATAGTAGACAAAGTTACTTTGGATGATGTCCCAAGGAAATACAACGATTAATAGTAGTTAAAAAGTTATATTATAAGCTCATATGAAGATCCAAGCATCTTCATCTACAAGGCCTGATTCTACAAGCTTCAACTTTAATAACCCTCTCGTGCAAAAAGTAAGGCTGAAACGAAGTAGTTGTCTTTTGTTAACTTTTTGATGTTCGCTTCGCTGCTTCGACTCTGCGCTAGTACACAGTAGAAATATTTATACTGCGCCTAGTATGAGTTGACCCTAAGATCTTAGATTAAAATAGAAAAATATATCTCCATTCTATATTTATATACTGGAAAATAAAATGGGTAACCGTCAGAGAACACATACGTTAACGACTGTATACTTAAATCATTTTTTTCTTATTTTTAGTAATTTTCCTATACCAATACGTGTACTTATTTGAACTTCATGTCGATGATAAAATCTGATGTAATTATTCAACATATATTTCCATGAATACCATACCATTTTACATGGTTATTTCGCGTGTCTGCTGACGGCATAGATCGCTAGCATGTACCTACTATCTAGGATCAGCAATATATTATTACGTTTTACAATAGTCAGTCAGTTACTAGTTTTTCTCGCGGCTTCGCCCGCGTTGGAGTCGGGAATGACAAGTACTGTTAGAATTATCCCATGGGAACATATCGGAATAAAAACCATAGTGTCCTTTACAAGGTCCTAACCTGTCTCTATTCCAAATTTCAGCTGAATCGGTTCAGCGGATTATGCTTGAAAAGGTGACAGACAGACAAATATGTAGAGTTATTTTCGCATTTATAATATTATTATGGATTATCACACGTTTCGTCTAATCAAGAATCGCTATGGGATCCTATGATTGTGTTCTTAGACAGGTATTTCTATAATGAACGCACAGTGGTGTTGGTAAACTTTGTAAGTCTTGAACAAGGCACGCAAAGTTGTGTTCGAGTTGTTTTGAAAATATCTATGTTGATTGTTTTAGTATTTGTAAATGACGTAGTGGAAGTTTTGGTTCTTGTATGCATTTTGTTCGTGGTTTTCCGAATGTTGTCCGAAAATTACGTTTATCACGAATCGCGCAGATAAGATAGAGCTACTTTGATTAAAAAAAACTATTGTTTACCTGATAAATGACAACATTAATCAACAATGCTATTAAGAACTGACGTACATGTAAAGGTAGTTGTCTGTTTTCGTTATCCTTTATAATTTCATTTCTATTTTAAATTGCGATTAATATTATCAGGACGGCACGTGTCGTAACTGTCGACGTCCTATGTAAAGCACTTCTGAAACATCTTTAGAGTGGCTACACTCACAATAATGAGGTTTTGTAAGTACCTCCCTAATTAAAACTGTAACATTTGATTTAGTAAACACAAGTTACTTACGACATTGAACTAGTTTCCAAATAACGTAAACAATACTTATCTACTTATTATGTCCTTACACTAAAAATAAATTACGGGGTATATCTATACAAAGAAAGGTTTTAGGATGTCTCTAATTAGAACATTTTCTATTAAATCTTATGCCCTTCTGTCGAAGTATCATGACTGTATAAAAACGACTGAACTGATTTGGACGCAGTTTTCATTGCAAAGGCCTATTACGTCTGGGATTACTAATTAGGTACACGCTGACGAAATTGATAGTCGGATTTATTTATTAACGTTGTTGATAATGATATTCGATGATAAAACAATTTGTCACGTGATATTATGGTCAAATATCATGTGATCAATTATTGTGTTGTTTTATCAGAATGCGAGATACGGTAGCTTCCAAAACTGGTATCCAAAACTGCCTCTGTCTTATATTCTACGGTCTCTGACTCGCTATTGTTGTCTTCCAAGCGTGACATACATACAAGGCAGTGTTATGCGTATACGCTAAAGCAGTACGTCTTCGGGAGAATGTTTCGTTGTTGAAACAGTAGGATAAAATTAATAATAATGAAAATATTGAATATCCTGCCAATAAAATTTATACGCATAATGTAAGTACTTAGCTATAGTTTATGGTTTTGTAATGTGCTTATCATGACATTCAATTTGATACCCATCTTGTAAAATGATATTTTATGTTTGTTTTTTGTCTAGATGTTTATGCTTTTTCAAGTTAGTGCAAAATAAAGAACTAGCATACATACCCTGAAAACATGACACACTTTTTTTGTCAGTCGTGTGAAATACAAGGTGTTGGATATTTTAAATGCCAAGCCATAACTACTGTGTGAAAATTTGTGAACAAGCCATTAAATATAATTTTAAAAATCGTAGCAAAACATTAACCGAGAGGTGCAATTACGTAATCATGGTGTTCTGAGTTTGAAAATCATATTATAACGCGTTTAACGCTGATGGGAATGTCAATGTGGTTGGTTTGGTACTTGGCTGATGCGAGACTTCACCAATTTACTCGGAACTGTTCGAAAGCCGTCCAGTCTAACTGGTAGTTGCAGACCACAAAGTTACTCATTGAGTTCACGCACCTAGCTTGTTTACTGTGCTTAAACTATCTCATCTGAAAAACCTTTCAATAACGCAGCTGACACAAATACATACATTTGTATCAGTTAAAATAAAACAAATTTTGGATCTGTCATTGTAAATTTTATTTGCATATTTATTATTGTCAGTAGCTTTGATTATATACAAGTCAGTAGTATTGTTTTAAAAAAATTGTTTCATAATGAAAAATTATTATACAAATTAAAAAAAAAATGTTACTTATTCAATCAACTAGCAGGTATATCATATGTAAGTAGGTATAATTTTAGTTTCACTCACAAGTGAGTTTGAATTCCAAGTGAAGAGTATTAATTATAATCTAGGTTATTGACTATTCTTAATTCCTAAGAGATTTAATTAATGTTGTTTTCTGAAACTTGTCACCTAACTACTCTAACTAGTGCAAAAATACAAAATGGTAGAAAAAACAATTAACTATACGTAAATATCGAAAACGTCGATTTTCGACATTTACCACTTCTAGCCACCATCACATTAGATATCCGAATTTGCAGTGTTCGTATTTCAGTTTTTCGTTACCCTGTGGACATAGTTTGCTCATTGGTTTGAAGCTAAAAAGAGATCATTATCAAGCTAGAGAATTGAAAATAATCTCTCTATCATGTGACGTGTTTACGCAGCCCCCTTTAAGAGACTCTTACCGATGTTTCTGATGTGTATGCCGATTACCGATACCGTAACATCATTGCACGTTTACTCACTTTCGTGCCAGACATTAGCACATTCTCATTTTTTAACGGAATACTTTATGAGATCGTTTACGCTTGCTGCTTTTTAACCGGCCAATTTACGTGCTTAGATTATTGATACCGATTTATCGGCATAGAATCGGTTTTTGAATTTATGCGTTATAAGAGAAATTCGCAAACTTTACAGACTTTATAGTCCTTATTTTATATGTATATTGTATTTACCTGAATATTTGAACGTAAGCGAGACTTGAGTTTCAAAACTTTCTAGATGTCGTCATATTTGGAACAGAGGTCTTGGCGTTAAGTCAGGTCAAGTGGGAGTTAGAAGAACTTTTCTAGAGAATAATGTATTTTGCGACTTTGCAGTAAGTACCTAAAAGGTTTGCACTGAAGATAGTTATTTGACCCACGGCACTGTTAACAAATTTCAAGTTTACACAGAATTTTTACCTAGGCACTCCTATTACATTCTATAAAAATATTTGACGTAGGTACTTATACCTAGTACTTAGGTATAAGTAGGAAGCGATGAGAACATCGTAGCAAGTAGATAGATAGATACTTATCACTCGTAAGTCGTACATCAATTGTGTTACAAAAATCAGCGTCGTGGCTCGTGCTAGTCTTATAAAGGAAAACTTAATGTTCTTTTCAAGGATGTCGTGGACAAAAAGTGACGCCGTGTTTTTAAAAGTTTTTGCAATCTTCGAGCAAATCAGTTTTTATACTTCCCATATTGTGTTATCGTTTATTTGCCTGCGAAATTAATTATTCTTGTAGAGATGTGTTTTTCAATCTAGCAACTTAGCGATACTAGACTACCGAGGTTCTAGGTTCGATCCCTGATCGGAGCATATATTATGTTGGTTCCTCAGTAATTAATTTCTAAAATGCTAAAAGATTTCAGAAGATTTCTACCTTCCCCTTATACTATAAAGTACCTAAGTAATGAAGAAAATCTAAATGGAGACTTCTATCTATATAAAGACACTATATAGTAAGAGCCCAGAGCGATCTGACATAACTTATTTTCACATGGATAAAACCTTACTCACCTTACAACCTTACTCAGTAGCGTCCATGTTCTTTGAATACTTGCGTGCTTGTGGAAGCTCACCTTGTAACACCTGGGCAGGTACCAGGTAAGAAAGGCAGCTAAAAATAAGAGCTACTTCACTTATTTTCACATGGCTGTTTTATATACACTCAGCGGCACGGAATCTTGGCCAAACTCATAGCGTACGGTAACAATTTTTTAAGTGTGTGTTACTTTGTTCTTTATGTATAATTGGGTGGAAATAATATTTACGTTAATCCTAAGAGGCTAATTAACTAAGTTGAAGTGCATTTTGATTTGATTTCTGAAGTTTAGTTGAACCGTGTCATTTATCCGACGAAGTCTACGTTTTGAATTGTGTTCTGGAATTTGCAAGCGTTAAGTTGTCGAAGTTCTTTGGTTTCATTGTGATCAATAAACATCTAAAGGCGCCTTAGGATCCATAAAAATGCCTCTATCACCAAGTCAGATAGCACAAGCAGTGGCATTAGTCGAACTAGGGATGACCCATCGTGAAGTGGCTACTATCCTTAACGTACCGGGTTCTTCGATGCAATATGCACTAAAACGGTACCAAGAGACTGGCCTCTGCACACGCAGACCAGGTAGTGGCGGTGTACGTTGCACGTCAGCTCGTGACGACCACTTTATTGTGTTAGAGATTTTAAGAAATCGCTTCCTTACTGATGTCGAGATCCGGCAGCGGCTTCAAATCTCCAGGAATGTAAATGTTAGTGAGCGTACTGTGAGAAGACGTATGGAGGAAGTTTTTAAGATCAAGAAGACCAGCCCGTGGCCCACAGCTTCTCCCACAGCATAGAGCAGCGCGATTTTAATTTGCCCGCGAACATGCTAACTGGTCTCATGAACAATAGGAAAGGGTTTTGTTTACGGACGAGTGCAGGATCGCTTTAAATGCACCTGATGGTCGACAACGTGTCTGGAGAAGGAATGGTGAACGATATCTGGCGATTACTACCACTCCCACAGTGAGTTTTGGTGGAGGCTCTATAATCGTATGGGGTGGCGTTAGTTCTGATGCACGTACAGAATTGGTCATCGCCAATAACTCTCTAACTGCAACACGATACGTCGAGGATATCCTTCAAGAACATGTTGTACCCTTTGGAGGGTTTATTGGATATTACCGATTCATTTTAATGCATGATAATGCACGACCATACGTCGCTCATATCGTAAATGAGTACCGTCAAGAGGTTGGTATTCAAAAATTGCAGTGGCCAGCTCGCAGCCCCGACTTAAACCCAATAGAGCACATTTGGGATAAGCTAAAAACGACAATTAAAACAGCATCGAACCTACCACAAACCCTTAGCCAGCTTCGAGATGCTGCACTGACTACGTGGCGCGACTTATCGCAAGTGGACATCAAGAATGTCATCCAAAGCATGCCAGACCGATTGCAGGCGGTCATAAGGGCTAGAGGAGGAAACACGCGATATTAAAAAGTACAAAATGTTGTCAAAGATCAAACAGTTTTTAATTCCTAGTGCTCAAAACTGCAGTGTTTAATTTTGTGTAAGTGAGATTTTGCGTTTAAACTTCATTAAAAACTTAAAAAGACGTTATTTATGAGTAAAAATGATTAAAGACGTTAAGTGGATGAACAACGATCAAATTGGTCTAAATTAGAAGTGTACAAACTGAAAAAAACTGAAGTTATCACAAATTTTGTAGGTGGCCAAGTTTCCGTGCCGGTCAGTATATATGTTTTGTAGAATATTGTTCTTAAATAGAATCCATAAGTGTCAGACACTTTCCATGGGCCAAAACTTTTGTCGGACGCTTTAAAGCTCGTGGTGAGTGGAGCTTTACTAGATTGGACACATAATCAAGATTTATTAATATAAATTACCCACTTAGTGTAAAAGTAGATTAGAATGAGATGTGTGCTTTACTACTAGGATTTATCGTCGTATCATTTTTAATCTGGTTTGAACAGGTTATCGCTTGAAAATCCTAAGCCAAGAATAACGTTTGGCTAATAAATTTAAATTTAAAATTAGCGTTTTGTTATTTGGTCACAATTGGTGTTTATTTTACTAATTAATGTATAATAAAAATATAAAATATATATTTCACATCGACATTCTACAAATCATTACAGGAGAATCATCTAATGAACAGTTAAGAAATCATATTAGCGTTACCTTGTAGCGAACACGAACGTCCATGAGGCGGTTCGTTGACCAGTTTTTTCTCAGTGTGCTCAAACGTCTGAATGATGTACCTACCTATCTGAAACTATTGTGGTGTTTGAATGGCCATGGTTTTATGAATAGGAATTAATTAACGAATGAACCTATATCTTTCGTCTTTTAAAGCATGTATTCAAATGTTTGACTATTTTTAAGTCCTCGTTACTTTTTCATAGTTCATCGTGAGTACGTAATTCTACGTACCCACTTTGCAGTTCATGCTACTGTCATACTAGAGAAACTATGAACTAATTACACAGATTCAATTTTTTTGTTGTATGGCATATTACCCTTCGAATGGCCCCTTGGATATATGAACTTCTAGAAGTCCACTTAAAGTGCATACTTACTTGTTTGACAACGCTCCGTGTTGATTTCCTGTCGTCGGTGTTGGTAACTATTACAAGATTTTTAAATATAATAACTAGACTACTATCGAGTACGTCAATACAACCGTTCATATTATGACTAAATTCTTAATGTTATGTGACAACCATTCTATGTACCTATTGTTACTTTTCGTATTGTATTTTTGTTACTTAGTAGGTACATGTACTCTCATACAACCCACTTTTTTAGATTGCTTCTGTCAATCTTTCGGGATTAGTCAATATAACGATAAAGATGTCAGTAGTTGTTGTAATTGACTTTTTTGTGCATCTTATGAAATAATATTTTCGAAATATTGGTTTCCTTTTTTTCTTTTACGTCGTATGGGTAATGGTACAAAAGAAACTAAAACTAAATCGTAGTAATACACATAAATTATGCCGCAACAAGTGGGGCTGTGTAAATGATTTTTAAACGTAAAAGATTATGATTTCCTAAACAAAGCGAGACATGCCTATAGTACCATAGTCGAACAATAATATTTTAATCAATGTTTAATACTAACAATCCTTCATCAATATCAGGTTATGCAATCTCTGAATGTTGATTTTGCTCGTTTAATTCTCTCGTCTACTATCCTTACTTTACAAGTTTATGTTGTCGTTTATAATCGATCGAAAACATTTAAATTGCTAATATTGCATTAATTATTATCCAAACGTAAACAACTTTCTCCTGAATAATCTGATCTCTGATTAATTGCTGGGTTTGTTTGTTTTTGTTACATCGTTTATCAGAGATTCTGTACATTTTGTAAGTTAAAAAAAATGACAGAATAGGAATGCTCATAAAAATATTACATTGTGTTATTCTGATTATAGCTATAGGTATCTACTATGGTAGGGGACAGTTAGAATACATCGTATAGGTACTCGAGTTTTCGGAGATAGCTTTCCCTAGAAGAGTTTTTGAAAACTGCAGTATCATGCGACAGCCGTTGAGGGTATACTAGGTGGGTACAGACTTACAGAGCCCAGCGATAGGAGGGACCTGGCATAGGCTCGGCCGTTGTTGAGCAGGGTGGCATCACGAGCCGGGAGGTTAGGTTGGGCTCAAGGATGCATGGCGCTAAAATATATATCCATCGATCCATCCATCCATCAGTTTGGATATGTTTGTACACCCCAAAATATGTATATTTAGAATTAAATGGAGTTTGATAATAGCGTTCATTAATGTACGTCAATGGCTCAATCACGTTTTATCCAAAAAAAAATTACTTATATCCCCGCGGACACTAAACATTTTATCATGATCATGTCAAGGGCAGTCTCGCCGTGACCATGCAGTTGGGTATGACACTGATTTCCGTAATGATACATCGATTGATATCGATATAATCGTGAGTACTCGTTTTCATTTAAGATGTTTTAGCATCTATACATACTTAAATATCAACACGCGAAAACTTAGCATGTTAGTTTTCTAATAAAAATATGTTCCTAATAAAGATTGCTAGAAAGTAGTCGTGAAGTGTGTCAATATATTATGTTTCAGTTAAAATCTTAGTGCCATATTCACGGTTGTGGTTTCTAATGAAATATGTTTCCATTATGTGCAAGTGCATGCTAATTACAATTTACAATGCGCTGCAATAACCTCGGCATTAGTAGTGTGCGCCGTTACATAATCTGAAATTATACTAACCGTATGTAACAATGTACACGTTTTTTTTAATTCTTTCTGATTATAGGTACCTTATTAGGTAAAATGGTAACCAGGCTGGGTGTATGGGTGTACACCATACATATAATAATAAAATAGGTAACTATGTATATCATTTAGAGATTACAGTCGAATACAGGATTTTTTCAGTTAATATTTTTACGGTTCGTTCGTCAATCTATATAATTTTTTTAAATGGTGATGCTCCATGGCGCTCTACACCGAAACCATATTAGGTATGCACATATAAGGCACACGTGCTGGAGTCCGACTCGTACTTAGCTGCTTTTCATTTGTCTGTTTATTTTAGAGTATCACGTTAAAATTATTGAAATAATATTGACAAAAAGTTCACTGACCGATAACCCCTAAATCAAATTTAAAATCGCCACATCTCATATGTAACTTACATAATTATGAGATGTGGCGATTTTAAATTGACTTACATAATATAAGTCACTACAGCTTGACCTTTGCGTTGCACGCGTCTTCATACAATAGAAAGATCATTAAACTTACTATACTATTTCCATTTCTTTATTTTCTCGATGACAGCTCCTGTGAAAACTTGAACGAGTGTCTTTTTTACATTATGTATGCATTATTTTATAAAAATATGACGTTTTCACACGTACAAGGTTATACCTGATTCGGAGAAACTGATAGGGATGGAGCTATATCGATAAACGTAACACGTTAACAGACCCGATATTTTTTTACAAAATGTAAGAAACTAAACTACTGCCGGATACTTTTGTACAAATTTATTAACTAATATTATATTTCATTACAAGATGTTACACGTATTTATTCTTGATTGATAATGCCAACTACTTTAAAATTTTCGAATTTGTTGTAAAATAAGTAGGTGTAGGTAGGTACTCGACAATGAAACGAAATAATTATAACAACAGGTAATCTTTGTTTATTTATTTTAATCAAAATCTGATGAATTTAATATCATAAATATATGCGATCGATATCATTACTTATTTGGTCACAACACTACTACAGAACTGTCATCGAGAAAATAAAGAAATGGAAATAGTATAATTCTGACATTCTGACGTCTAATAATAATCTGTGGACTTGACAATGACCTGCAGAATTTTAGTATATTTAAGTATACATTTCAATGTTTTAACCGTAGGTCATAACAGTTATCAAACCTTCGGTTTACATTAGATAAACTTGGAGTATTGTTTTATCTCGATTTCCATTCTGTTATTAGTAGCTGGTTTCAGTGGCATCTGGAGGCCACGGACGTTTATAATGTCTAACATGACAGATAAAAACTCAAATCTGTTACCCGATGGCGGAGAAGAGTATAGACCTATGGATGCCATCTATCGCACTCACACAAGAAAAGAAACAACTTACGCTAATGACACGAAAAAAACGAGACAGAATGATAATATTTTTTGTCTGTCACTGCGTGGCGGTTTTTTTCAAATTCAAATTCAAATTACTTTATTTGTCAACATAGGTTTACAGGTCTTAAAGTTTAAAAAGTACAGTTCTCTATGTTTAACCCTTTCGGGTATACAAATACTTTTTACAAATTAAATTCGGTGTTAACTAAGAAATCATGAACTGAGTAATAACATTTATTAATTAAAAATTTCTTCAATTCAAATTTAAATTTTTGAGTGTTGTCTATATTTCGTATTGATGTGGGGACTTTATTATACAATTTAGGTGCCATACCAAATACACTTTTCAAGGAAAGCACAGTTGCTTACATACAAATTTGACAGGTGATGTCGAACTGTGCGACATACAAATAGTACTTTCTCGTAATATCTCATGTTGGCCATGCTCACCAGATGTCTATACATCCTTCTCTGTCTTCGCTGTTACCAGTCTATTGCAGGATTTATAATTATGATTACAAGAATAAGTCAATAAAGCTCGTTGGCAGAGGAATATTTTTGTCACAAAAGTTAAATGATTTTGAAATTGATTGTACCAGGAGGACATAGTAAGTTCTCACGATACAGATTCTCACGATTTCGACCCAGTTGCAAGTATCGTGGTCATGGCTGATATGCGATAGCGTGGAGAAACTTGACAGGATGATCCATGACATTTGACACTAACATAATAATATCGGCGTACAAAACACATTGTGTGAACCCGTATCATAATAAAAAAGGTAACACATGAATCTAGATTATCTAGAACATCGTTACGATTCCGCCATTACTTCTATTTAGCTCGCGTTTGGATTTTTCTGAGAACAGGGGATGTGTACACTGTTTGACCTACAATGCGGAGAATATGCGCGTCTCCGCCCGATGTGTGGCGAAAGCCTGCGCTTTCCTTTTGAACTGACCGTGTCACTCTTTTTACCGGTGCCTACATTATTGTCCACTTTGTACCTACTTTAAAATAACAGAATGCAAGGACAGAACGTGCGAAATGGTGTAATAGATGTTTGTATATGAAAGATGTTTGATAAAAACTGCTATTGCGGGGATTTATATAATAGCCAAAATGATCAATATATCCCTTCCACCACGAATTTAATCGATTTGGGTGCGGTTATCTTTTTTATTGGAATTTTTAGTAAACTTGAGGTAATAAAATTAAGTACTTGACTACTACTTGTATCATTTCACCTGGTTCACAATTAAAAAAGATAATATTATGTTCATTTAATACAATTCCGTCTAAATGTTAAGTGGTCCATAAAAATGTCAAGTTGATTTCATTGAAGCTTTGGTAAATTGTCTGTTTTCAGAAGCGAAGCGAGGGCACGTTACTAGTTTTATATTTAGGTCATTGAAACACCAAGCGTTTTGTTTGTGATTTTTATATATGGTGAATAAATAAATATTTACAATTTAGGTACTAGGCTTATCGCGTGTAATGTTGTATATCAAATGTATTAGAATTGTCGAATGTCGAGGTATTATTCCGTTACAGTTTCACGAAAATATTTTAGTTAGTTAACGCTCATTAGTCACAATTTAATTAACAAAAGATTTCCATGAATGTTAGCTGTATGGCTGTAGGTATGTACGTAATCTATTTGCTTATATTGAAGATACAGATTTACTTTAGAACAATTCTTGTACCACAATAAGCTGTAATTTAAAAAGATGTAACATCGACGCGTCGATTCATTGGTCGTTTATTTGTACAGTAGTGTTCATTTTGAGTCACACAGCGTGTTTAATGTAATAATTGTTATATTTATAGACAATTTCCTATTACTTTGAGAAAGTGTCTTGATTTCCTTTGAGATAAGAGAGTATAGCTATATTCTTCTCACATGAGAATGTTATGCATGCGTTAGATGTCATTCATTTAATTTAATTGTTAAACAAGTTGGTACCAGGTAAAACCATAGACACATATTTCCAATCGCTTCTTTCTTCAACAATTTGATCTAAATTTAATATACTTTAGCGTGGTTCGATCAAGTCTCAAGAGCCACTCCAGATCACATAATATCCGTCTTGACTCTTGTCAATTGCGATAACGAGATACAGGCGTTACTGTTTTAATACATCGACATTGATATGACAAAATTATAGGATCAAATGCTTTGAAATCGTATACAATGACTTTTACTTCGAAAATAGATCTTCGTAAATGACCAGCTCGTATCACAGAAATGAACAATTTTGTAATTAAATCTATTACAGATGGATTTTTTCATATTGAGTCTATATTAAAAGACGAAATGGAGTTAATAAGGAGGTCTACATATATCAAGACTTCCATATAACTGATATTTTTTTGTATTTTTGAGTAAGTCTTTCAAAGATGTAGTGACATCTTTATTTTGATTTAGGTCCTAACACAGTGGTGTTAGAGCCTAAATCGGATTTTTACCCAATACCCTTAGGCTTAGGAGATTTCGAATGAACGAACCGCTGTGGCTGTGTCTATCAAGCGCAGTGCTAATATTTTGTCTCGAGGATTACTAGTTCCTATACTTTGCCTTCCATTTTAAGGTTCACGTTAATCGACGTATACTGAGTTACTGACCAAGAGCCCTCGCTAAAGTCGTTGACAATTCGCGGTTAAGGACGATAGCATTGGCATGAGGGTACCGATCATGGGCGCCATCATCAAAAATGTATGTCAGTGTCCATTTCGTGCACCAGTAAATTTTTATCTCGTGTTGTATAATCGACTTGTTACGTAAAAGCTTACGATCGGATATTAGGTATCGCCATCTTCTATAAAAATGCTGTTAATAGGTTATTGTACTGATTCGATTGGACAAGGTTGTCCGAGGTGACGAATGTTATTATAATATTGTAATATTTGTAGCACGAGTTCAACGATAACTTGATTGGACACGTGCTTTTGATGTTTGGTACATTTAATTTCATCAAATTAATGTTGCGTTATTTTTATAAAATTGTTTTGGTAAAAATTACCACGTAGGCACGTTTTCGTTACCTCAAACCTTGGCTAACAATTTGATATCCACCACGTAGCTTTTCTTCACGTTTATGATGCTAGTGTGATACCTTATGTGTTTTCCGGGTCGGTAGTGGTATGTTTGGTTGTTTCCTCTCAAAATGAGGGTTACAGACCTACCTTTACTAGACCGACACTAAGTACCGATTGGCAGACTTCATACTCCTTATGAATAATTCTTAGGTTTACAACTTTCTTCAGGATGATTTTCTACACCAAAGTTAGTGACGATTACTATTGACATTATTTTAAAAGTTTAAAGTTGCGTGCTGGATTGGAATTCGAATCCAGATACTCTCGTGCGAGAGGCCAATGTTTCACTATCGCTGCTAAGCTATTAGAACCATTTCATCAACGTAAATATTATTAATTACAATAATATACAAATTTTATGTCTGTTTACTTAATCGCTCATTGATGATGAAATTGCTGAACAAAGCACGTCTATGATACATAACATATTTCTGTAGTGCTCGTGTAATAATCCACAATAACAAAGTCATGAACTAATGTTTATATTGGGATAATCTTACATAGATAAAACATTGAAATATTTCCGTATAGATACGGAAATATTCGTTTTAACGTCGTCATCGTAACATGTTTGCCTGTGACAAATTTGTATCCGTTTCAGATTTTAAAGTTGCAAGAAAACTGATAAATTATAACAGATAACTTTAGTTTTTTTTTAATATTATTTAAACGTATGTGTGTAAATTTATTTAATTTAATTTTCACCAAATGTTTAAATTATTGAAAACAACCGGTGTCGATGAGATAGTTTCGCAGCTTGCCTTATATACTAATACTAAATATAGATATAATATGTATTTCCTTTCAAATGGCCAGAACTTATGCCATGTGTGTGTAACGTTATTTATTTACTTATTGTTCATACAATAATAGCTCTGTAGATGTCGCCAGGGTGGTAGGTAGGTACTACTTATTATAAATGTACTTAGAATTCAATGTTACAGTTCTTAGGTTTTACTTACATGAGTAGGAATTACGAGATATGCGAATAAGATTATGTAATTATTTACTTTGGTATTGTACATTTTGTTTCTCAGTAAATAAAGAAATACATAGCTCTTAATTTATCTAAACATTTTATCTAAATACGGAATTCAAATGATCAGAATGTGGTTGTTTAGTTAGGTAGGTATATATTTAGTAACATTCACTCACAACAAGCCGGTTCAATAAGCTATAATCTTTGAATATTTTGCACGGCTAATTGTTCATTAACATGAGAATATAGTCCTCGTGAGATCGTATTCAAAATTCCATACCAGAGTACGTGCATTGAATAATCACTGTATTTGACGTCGACCAGTGGCCAGTTCTTGTCCCCAGCTCATATACCTGTATGGAGGCTTTATTGTAAATCTGGTTGGGAGACTGGCTGAGTTAATACATTGTTGTCCTGTCCTACAAGTTATCATATTCTGACGACTTAGTGAAATGTTCGAGCAACGAGCTGATTTTTCGCTGTCTTAAGGTTCTTTTGTGTTTGAATTTCTTCATGGCAGGATTGGTTTTTCTCATGATATTGCCATACATATTGAAAACTAAAAAGTACTTGTTCTAAAATTCTAAAAGAGTTGGTAATAATGTTCACAATATATATTTGATGTTCCATTATTTCTTGTATTTTTTCCACTACCTATAATTTATCCCTTTGTAACTTCTCCATTATCTTATCATGTTAAGCTGTGTACACGGTTTTTATCTTTCGACCATAATTCAGTGGCTCCGTGATTGCATTTGACCACAATCTCCAATCAGGTGTGGCGGCTCATTGCCGTTTATGATCATAATACCGGTCACGCGTCGTCAATGCAAAGTTTATGCTTGTCAGAACACTTATGTACAGTTACGGCAATGTCTTAACAGCTGCCTTCATTCAATATGCCATTTTTAAGTGGTACGTATTTAGGGTAAATGATTTCAATGTAATGTTACTATAGTTATGGTGTAACATTGTAAAACATTTCTGTTAAACAGAAAATATACTTTTTTCAATCAGGTTTATGATGAGTGATTTAGTATTGTGTTTACTAACTTGTCATTCTTTTGTCAGTTTTATTGTTGTTTTGTGAAGGTCATGGAGTAGTCATGGAACGCTGGGCATTGTAATGATTAAATTCTTGTGCTTGTTCATCCAGTTTCAGTAATTCTTCACTTTTATGAATTGGTTTTTCGAACATCAAAATCTGCAGTACGGATTATTCCAAACTAATCTCAGTCAATCATGGATTTAAATTTTATCTGTGTTAATACGTATTAATTATCTACAACCAATTTCAAGGTGTTTTGCGAGGATAATGTAGTGTAGGTTCGACGCTCGGCGGTTGTGCTCGTGTCTTGTATCCTGTTCTGTTTTATGGCTTGTGTTTTGTGTAGTGTCGAGCAACTTGACGAGAACTTTAGGTAACATTAATTTGGTGATAAATATGTAATCCGTTTATTTATCAGTGTGTATATGTATAATTGGTGCTTTTCGATAGCATCATGTACGATTGTACCTTACATCGTTAACATCAACAAGGCGTGATATTATCGTTTTTGTTATTATTTGATTAGGAATCGGGATTGGGTTTAGATTTGCTATTTTATTTGGTTGGAGAGGGTGATCTCACTGCGACTAGATGTCTATTTTTGGTAAACTTGTATAATTCGGAAAGCCCCAAATACTGCTACTTTTACCTTTGATTTTTTTTACTTTTAAGTGTTATTTTAATAATAAATATAACTAAACATTTTACTTCAAAATGTTTTTTAAAGTGTTATGATTTTCCGTCTTGCGTCTTACCTACTTCTGCACATTTTAATCAAATAGATAAGTGTCTGCATGCAATCATGTGTATATTTTTCATGAGCATCAGCGATTAGGAGGTTGTTTAGTTGTACAATAGATTTTTGTGCGTGCGTCAATTTCAGTGGCGTCGCGGGACTTCGATGTGTACTGTCATCTTCACTTCTTATGTTAATCTGCCTGTATCTCTGAGACAGACTTCGGCCTTATAGATTATTCAGTTAGTTTTGTCGTAACAGATGTATAGGCAAGGTCGTTTTGTAGAGTATATTATCAATATTCTCTAGGGTAATGTGTTTCAAGAGCGTCTTGTTTTTTTGCTTTTATAGTAGTAACTACTTCTCGGTTCGCTTCGGTAGCTTTGATACTTATACATAGTAGTGTAATGATTTAGGAAGAAAAAAATCGATACCTACAGAGACTGAAAATTTTCGAACTTTATAATTATGTGGTTTTGTTCTTTTGCATATTGCGGCTCCGAATTATATCACTTTTAGACTGTGTTACTTAGGTACATAATTGTTTTACTTTAGCAAAATATTTTGGGTCATCGTTTACGAAATCTTCTATGCAGCGGAAGTATCGTAATCCATGAGGTGAATGCGAACAAAAAGTGTAAAATAACATTCAATAGCGGCAAAAAATGGTAGACTCACGGCTGAAATTTCAGCTCCAATTCTATTACGTACTGTTCCATGTAGGTTACAATCATAACTAGAATAAATTAGAGAAGAGTTTAATCGCTGATAATCTTAACTCACCTATTCAATTGTTTATAATATATATATATTTGTATACATTAATCATTTACCCAATGCATTTTTTACGCATTACCTACTTACTATATACTTCATCATAGGCATTAGTGGCCAACTCAGTGTTTGAAGCTAGACGGCTAGATTTATTTATTTATATGCTTTTAATAAGTCCAAATTGAAGTTTAGTGCTAAACTTTTGCCATTAGCTGGGCATACCTACTGGTATATCCCATATCTGATTTAACCCTTGTAGCTCCAATTCAAGCATTTACGACACAAGTCGTAAGTCTATGAAAATGTTACCCTTCGACTTTGTATAAATATTTATATTTGAGTAATTAATAAGTTGTATTTAAAAGTCGACGACTTACAGAGAACGCATGTGTGATTCAGGTGTTTTAAATAACAAATGTTTTACCTATGTAAATACTCCGTTATAATCTACGTTTGTGGTTGTAAATGTTGGTAACTTGTTAGGTTTATCGGCGTTTTGTCATACGCTGTGAAATTGGATTGCGTGTAATGTTTTTTATTTTCCAGTTTTCTATTAGCCACTATTGTTTGCGTGGGATTGTGTAAGTTCTAGTCTAATGGGGTTCTAGTCTGACTAGCGTATTTTAATAAATAATAAGCGGGGTTCCAAGATTTTGATTTTGGATGCTTTCATTTTGATTTTGGACAAAATTCAAATTATGCACGTCATGTTTTGATTCTATCGCTGTTTTGCAAAGGTGCTTTAAATGCTTTATAATGGAGGAGAAGAAACAGCGAAATAGCAAAACTGGAAAACAATGATAAGCATAATTATTATGGAGCACGAGTTTCTTTTTATAAATTCAAGTTATTAATTTCTAATTCAGACTTAACTTATTCCTTCGCATTAATATCGAAAATTAAAACTGGATAAGCCGTTTTGTAAGCTGGCAATCAATTCGATTTCAATCACATTTGAAGTTGATTCTTCTTAATCGGGTCGAAAGTGCAGTTACCTTTGTTTTGTTTTTCAATATCACCGATACAAGAGAAACAGACGGTAGAACAATTTCACGATAATAATCCCAAGTTAGGTCACTGACACTGGGTCAGCATATTGTAAGGTCACACGGATTTGTGTCGAGTGGAATTATTTTCAAAAATAGAACTTCTTGGACGATGATAGTAAGGTGATAAGATAAGATACATTATTATATATTTCTGATTCTGTTCTGATTCTGTTCTGTTGTGGTTTTCTACTATTGTAGGTCTTGATAATTATTATGTGTGTTTGTCTGGTGGTGCATGTTGATTTAATCCGTCAGATAAAGTACTTCGCACGTTTTAATATCGTTAGTCAATATCGTAGGTACATAGGTTATTTGAAACTTAAACGATGACTACCCGTTTACTATCCGTGAGGGTCTTTATGTTTGTATTTGTCTCTAAAACCTACATTGATTGTTTTAGTATATGGATATTAATTTAAATAAAAAAAATTAAATAATGTGTATTTTTGTTCACAGATTCCCACCATGGCGCACAACACTGCAGTATTGTTTCCGGGCAAAGCCGCGGGATTGGCTTCTAGTCATAGATTAAGCTATTGTTTTATTCTTGCCATGTTTTTCTTAGGTAAGTAATAAATTAAGAATACAATATAGAATATCCACTAGCTATACATACTACATATAAAACGTGTTTAGGAGTTTCTTTAGCTGCTTCTTTTCAAGACACATTTTCAAAATGGCTTTAGCGGCATAACACTGATGTTCATAAGTATTGATAAATATCTACAAGAAATAAATTATTTTGAGGTTGAATTACATATATCCTAACTCTATCATCAATTCTCTTTGTTTTGTCAAATTGGCTTTCAATAAATATTGCCCGAGCTTAGGAGATTATCATTTTTTCATAATGTAAATAGAAAGTCCAAAGTGGTCGCTGTTATTAAATTTATTCACATTATAGGCGTTTTTTATAAGCACTTAGCTGTAAGTGTCTTACGAGTTATTTATTTCCTAAATACAAAAAAAGGTATTATAACAGATATAATGCCTTGAAATAAATGAAATTTACAGGTTTACCAAGTGCTCGATGCCAGCTAGATAAAATGTACATAGCGGAGAAATCCTTCGATGTCCTCGTGGAGGAGACCCATCTCTTCAAATTAGTGCAGATGTAAGTAATGATGCTATACTAATGTCCTCTAAATGTACTCTACAACTTTACTAACTAGCTACTAGCTAACTTTAGGTTCTAGCGGAAGGAACTGACCTTATAGTCTTATACCCGCAACAAATGCGCTGTATATCAAACCACATCACTAACCTAGAGTCTTAGACGTAAATGACTTCCGCATTGATCAGTTCTTACGAGTACATGTAAATATTATATTAATATTAGCGATTGTCATTTGTCTTGGCTTAACTTTTTATTTTTGAAGTTATACTTATAGTCTATTGGCGCGTTTGGGAAAACTGATTTGAGCGTATTTTTAGCGTCGTAAGTTGCGTTCGCTGAAACACAAAATGACAAATTTGACAAAAAATACACAAGGACTTATAACATAGTAAGATTTTTTCAGTATTTTATATACACATTTTGAAATATTTTACCAAACAAAATAATATTGATAAATATTCAGCCGACATTGTTCAAACTGTATCCGTAGGTCATCATATTTTTTAAACCACAAAAAAACTAATTCCGCCATAAAAGTACTACCTATATAACTTAAAACATACACATCTACAATGGTATACAGACGTTATATTTTTACTTAACAAGCGACATAATTGTTAAGTTAGTAAACTCTAAAATTACACTTGAAATATATTGCAAGTTATCCCGGATAATTTAATTATAATTTATTGTTTGTTAATTGTATGTTCCACAGTGGGCAATACAACACAACCCTCATAGTATCACCGCAGATCCAACACGAGGACATAGTCCAGTTCAGTCCTACGCAGGTAGAGATACCGGGAGTGGAGGAGCCGAACGCTACGGCCGTATTGACGCACGACATATGTGCGTACGGCAAGAGTCCCGGACACTCCGAAGTCACCTTCAATGTCACGCCGACTGGTTTTGTTAAGTGAGTACCTATTCTTTTTCCTTTTGGTCTTACCTAGAGGACATTATCTTAGCACTAATGTAGGGGAGTCTAGATATCAGTTTCTTTATTTGCATGGTTAACTATCACCTTTCTTAAAAGTCAATTGTGAAATGTTTTCCAGTTAAATAATATATGTCAATTATTTTATGCATTCCGATTTGTGTACTAGTAATTATTAAAACCGTTGTGTAAACATCTGCATATCTTATAAAAAGCTATTTAGTACCACTGCTTGAAAATTTTGCATTTAAAAGTACTGTTTTCTTGTATTTGACCAAAAATGGTGGATATTTTAACTGTGTACATTTTTTGCTTTTCCAGTGTCGATTCAATATTTCTTCGCGTGACGGTGATGCATTCGCGTGCGATCAAAGTAATATCGTACATCATGGGGTGGATTTACTTCGCGGCGTGGTCTGTCTCGTTCTACCCTCAGATCTACATCAACTTTAGAAGGAAGAGCGTCGTGGGACTCAACTTTGACTTCGTAGCGCTCAATCTCATGGGATTCACTATGTACTCGCTTTTCAACTGCGCCCTGTATTTCTCTGAATTGATTCAGGTAATTAATTATCTTTTGTATTTTTTGTCCTTCTGTTTTTCTTTCTGTTATTGTATTTCATCTGTCTTAATAGTAAGTCGCATATCGGTATTCAAATGCAATAAATAAATATATTATGTATATCTTCGTAGCATTATTACGGATTACTCACGGATATTTGAATCGAACATCTCTTAATTGAATTTGGTTTGAAATGTTAGAGTTAATAATATAAAAATTAGCGATTTTTTTTAATACAGATTAAATCAACTAAAGAAAATGATAGTGTATCGAGTGTAGTGTAGTCTTAAGCTCAACAAATCTCAATACAACCACTTTCTTCTAGCGACCACAACTTTCTTCTAGTAACTACTAGTAGTTTCTAGTATGGTAGTATAACAGTTAACAATATATAAGCATGTTATTCCCAGAGTCAGTACATGAACCGCTACCCGCGCAGCCTGAACCCGGTGCAGCTGAACGACGTGTTCTTCTCGTTGCACGCCGCCTTCGCAACCATCGTCACCATCGTACAGTGCTGCATTTACGAGGTATTCCAACAATATCAACATCAACAATATCAACATAAACAATATCAACATCAACGATATCAACATCAACGATATCAACATCAACGATATCAACATCAACGATATCAACATCAACGATATCAACATCAACGATATCAAAATCAACAATATCAACATAAACAATATCATCATAAACATGTTTCAATCTATGACTTTCTTTCTGATTTCTTCTTTCTTACTTGAACTTTATTTTTTTAATTTTACATCTTTTCATGTTTTCTCATAGTTCGGACACAAAAAAAAATGTTGCATGGCAACGGTTATAAAATATCCTTATGATAAATGTTTGTGTCATCTTCATTGTGCTTAAAATTCTTTACGACATTCTAAATCGTCATTACGGTCATAGCTTTATTATTTATTCACGTTGATTTTAACATAAACAAATAATTTTAACATGAATTTTACTGTACTGATGCGTTTTCGGTAGTTTAATTAGGCATTTACTCGGATCTCAAAGATGCAATGAAGTGTTCGCAGGCCTTATGAGTGATGCGACTGACCTTCAAGTAATCTCACGCCGCTATTATTAAAGTTATGTTATAGTTGTTATTTAGTATTGTACCTAAGTACCTACTTATTAATTTAATAACATTTGCTCACTCGCCCTTCTCTGCTACATTCCAATGTGAAGGTCGAGTTAATGTGTCGATTTGTGTCGACGACCTTATCACTGGTATTTAAAACGTAATAGTTTGACAGGTTTCAATTGGATGCATGCAAGAAATTCTCTTCATAATCATATGGTGCATCCTTGTTATTGATATAATGTACATAAGTAGAAACTTAAGAAATTGGATTACTATTAGATAGTTCATTTTACAACAATCCGCGTGCAATCAATAGGATAGCTTGACTCGTCCTTAATTCTTCGTCCTTCATATTGCGATTCGAGCTTATCTGTGCGTTACGATGAGGTTTTGTGAACGGCTGTGTCTGCGTGTATTTGTAATTCTAAAGGCCGGTTCAAATATGGGCGGTATCCGAGTGGGCCCGAGTTATCATGGCATAACAGGCCCGCAAGTGGCTCAAGCGGTTGTGTCGTTAAGCGTTTATTATTAATGAATTTGTTTGTGTATCAACTCCAGCGTGAAGAGCAACGTGTGTCGACGACGGGCCGCAGCATCCTGGGCGGGTTCGCGGCGGTGGTGGTGGTGACGGCCAGCCTGGTCGCCGCGGACAAGATCGAGTGGCTGGACTTCCTGTACTACTGCAGCTATATCAAACTGTGCATCACGCTCATCAAGTATGTTCCGCAGGTCAGTTGTACTCTTGTACTTATTCATTACTTTGGCCCCGCCCTCGCTTCGCTTAGGCAACATGTCGCTGTACGCACATTCGAAAACTGTTAGGCGAGATTCTTAAAACTGACTACTTTTTTTTCAACCCACTGAAATTCAACAAACACTAAGTGTTAAGTGAAGTTTAGAAATCGGATGAGCCGTTTCGGAGATTAGCGCGTACAAAACCACAGACAAACAAACAAACAGGACGAAATCTTAAAAAATCATTGTTTTGGATTCTATTACATTAATAAAGACCTCTAGTAAAAGTTGTTCTCACATATCTTCTATGTACAGACGGCGACCAGTTACCAGATTTATTTATTAGTGTAGATAATAATAATTTAGTGTTGGTTGACGACAAGTGCTGTGCAAACGATCAGGTGGTAGATGGAAAGTGTCCCCGTAGTCTATGGTGGTTCACCCTACCACCACACACGAGTACCGGAGCATAAACCCAGCGACCTCCAAAGAGAGACCTGGCGCAATTAGTCTCGTTCATTGTTCAGAAGGGCCCCCAAAAACTAAGGCAATTGGTTGGTCTCAAAATGTATGAAGCTCCTTACATACCCTAATCCTATTGATATTATAAATGCGAATATGGATGTATGAATGTTTGTTACTCTTTCACGCAAAAACTACCGAATGGATTTTGCTGATCAGAATAACGCATAGGCTATAATTTATAAAGATATGGTGTGAATTATCCAAAATATATATCTAAATCTTTGCAAACCGAAGGAATAAGTTTCCCGAAGCGAAGTGAGGGCGGGTCGGTAGTGTTGCTAGTAAGTAGTAGTAGCTTTCGTCTACTTATCACCAAGAAGTTCTCTTTGAAATAATCAATTTTCACGCAAAATTTTCAGGCGTACATGAACTACAAACGCAAGTCCACCATCGGCTGGAGCATCGGCAACATCTTCCTGGACTTCGTGGGTGGTTTCCTGTCCATCCTCCAGATGGTGCTGAACGCGTACAACTTCAACGACTGGGTGTCGTTCTTCGGCGACGCGACCAAGTTCGGCCTCGGCCTGTTCAGTCTCGTCTTCGATATATTCTTCATGCTACAGCACTATGTGTTCTATAGGTATGTATATAAAGTTCTAAACGTTTTAGAAATTTGTATCGAGTTTCCATTTTTTGTAATTGGAACGTTTGCACTGGTGTTGAGTTATTTTGGTATTCTGTACGCAAGCATACAATACAATGACGTATACGTTTAAAATAGTATTTTGTTGTCTTTTCATAATCTTTTTTAATTTTGTCTATTGAATTGAATGATTGAAGTAATAGCAAATTACTGTCATATTAATACAAGGAAACAATGTTTGTATTGTGTGCTAACGTCCGCTAAAAAATTGCAAACCGATGATAACTTTATATGTTGAAATTATTAGAAATTAATTGCAAACATTAAATGGAGATTCTATTCAAATATAATATTTCTAAACAGCAAATATAATAACAAGCTTTTGCTTTTATTAACCGCTGGACTTAAAATGGGCTTAATTTGAAGTAAGACGCAACTTACATGCATTTACTAATTAGTAATACTTCAAGTTAAGTCAAAAACTAGGAACGGGTTTGCACTAACATATTCATAAGCCACCTTACTAATCTGGTGAATATGTCTTTTGTATGTTTTTACTAACAAGTCACACACAACACAAAGGCATGTTCGTCGATCAGCATACAAGGAGGAAATTTAAATTTGGAACTACACACAATCGAAAGTTCAGTGCAGAAGAAGTTGAATTAAAAAAAAAATCATTAAAACAAAAGGAGAGACTGATATTGAACATATTTTTTTAATATTAAGAAGAAATCGAGAAGGAAAATTTCAAGAAACAGATCTCAACTTATAAAGAAACGAGAATCTCATTTTACATAGACAACTGCTTTACATGTAAAAGATGTAAACAGCTCTTAGATGATCAGCAGTAATTAAATTCTTAACTCTTCAAATTATGACGTTATCATGACATAAAGTGCTAACTTGCTTGAAAAACTGAAAGTTAAGTTATTGCATACACGACGAACCGAATGGTGCGATTATGAGCGAAAATAAAGATGTCAGAGAAAAGGAAAGTTGTAAATAAAGTAAAACGTTTCAAAACAAATTATATGGAGTAAAATATATACAGGGAGACTGGTTAGTGACTTGACATATTAATAGGGGGTACTCAGTACTCGATTCTCGTTCCAAATAATATGCAATTAAAAAGGGTGCTTAAAATTTGTCCTAATTATCCATTAAAAACAAAAAATGTGGACAACCGGAGCGCACGCGGTTTATGATAAAAAAAACAGCTGAATACGAAACGCAAACATAACGACTACCGGCGTTACCCTTACAAACCTATAACAATATTCATGTTGTAACAAGGCGCGTGCGCTGATAGTATTTATGTCTTCTTACGCGTCCCCGTGTATCTCAGAACACTACGACAATATTCGGGTTTAGGAAATCGCGGAAAGTCGCGACGAGTTATTTCCTTATTTAAGAATAAGAATATGCTCACCGTAAGCGAACGGTTACGAGATTTTGGGCCAGCGCATGGCCGAGGCCTCGGAAGATCCCTATCCTGTCCATCAACAGGAACAAGTACTGCAGAGCTTCGCAAACCACCCAGAGGCGAGTAACTCGATAAGCGGTGAGAATGTACGGTATGCCACAGTGGACAACGTGGAACTTTTTCCAGTATTAGCCTGCGATCAGGGACGAATTGAAGTCAAGAATAGTGATTGTTTTGATAAAGTGCAAACATGCTGAACTGTGAACAGTGAAATTGAAGCTGTGACGAGATGCACATTTCGAACAATTATTAAGGTTGGTGTAATTTCATTATTAGGTAAATTATTGTAAATAAAAATTAATAAGTTGTTGTAAATAGGTTTCACTATTTAGATACGCCGAAAGAACATTAGAGAGTAAGTAAAATAGGTACTTACGTACCTAATATTTAGTCAGTAGGTTTTTTGTGACAGTTTTAACGAAATTTTCGTACATGGTTTCGTACGCAGTTTATGAGCTTACCTTGATATTAATTTTGTTTTAAGCTACTATGAAAGGAAAATAAATCGTATCAGAGGTCACTAACCCCGGCCGCGCGGCTTAGCGTTACGGCGCTGCTCATCCGGCGTTAGTTAGCTCTGTGTCCACGCTTCCCGAGTATTTTGAGATTATTTTGATTAACATTTTTAAATAATTCTATTATTTTGATTTTATATTTTTAAACAATATCTATGACCATGTACTTTCATGTCCTCGAGTATGTCAAGTGACTAAACTTTCACCCTGTATGACAGAAAATGTAAGATATAACAAGGGTTATACAAGAATTTTATAAGTTTTCAATTGAAATGTGAAAAGTGAAAAATTGTAGACCATGTTCAAAGAATATAACAGAAGAACGGAAAATGAACGAAACAATAAATACATCGTGTTGGAAAGTAATGAGAATAAGCGATTAAAAGTATCGGAGAAATAAGCAACACGAAAAGTGAAGAATACAATTTGATCGGCTTAGAAATTAATAAAAAAATCATTTGGGTTTGAATCAAATAGAATAATCACGGGACCGATCGCTTTGATTCGATCGAACACAGGCTTTCGCTTGGGACGCTGCATACAACAAACGCATCGGCGCAGAAATCCAGCCAACGGATGGCGATTTCGAAAAATTGGGGCTAAAAGCTTAAATAATATTTCTAACAAGTTGGTAAAGGAAATCTTTGTGATGTAATTTTCAGAGAGGGCAGGAAATTTATAGTTGATGACAGTAGTGACGAGGAATCCACTATGATGGGCAGTGGTGACGGGCGACAGTACTTTTTGGTGCGCAGATGGTATGTATCGGCTGGTCGTAACGCCTAGTTAATACTAATGATATACTGTGACGGGCTCAGATCTGTATATTGGTTGTTTGGAAGTCTTAATGTAAGCTTCGTTATCGATGTTAAATTTAAAAGTTTTTTTTGAGATGTCTGTCTGTATTTTTGAGCTCGAGTCACTTGAATAACATCGAGATTTAGATAAAAGCTATTATTATCATGAATCTGTCCGAAAGATATTTGTCGTCCCGAAAAACGGGATTCCCCGGGATAACATAAAAGTTTATAAAGATTTTCTGTGATAGGTTGTTTTGGCAGCAGTGCAACTATTGCAATAAATGTATGTATCTTCCTAATTTATAGAACCAAAATTGCTTAAATTAGCTGAATGCCTAAAATGAATGAGTTGTTGATGTTTCGAGCGCGTATACTTAATGGGAACAGGACCGAGGCGAAGCGAGCGCGGGTCGGGACCCCCAGTAACAATTTTATTAGCAGTAACATTGCGTTCTGTAGCGCTATTTTAACTTGCTGTATAATTTTCCGCTATGATATACAGTAGTGTTGTGTTCTTTGCTTAATAAAAAATGCAACTTAGTAATATGTGTGAACTAGTAGTCATATTTAAATCCGTAGTGCTGCTTAACTTGCAGTATTAATAAGATTTGCACTTGCACATATTGATTTATATATTTTTTCTTTATACATTTCAGACTTATTTCATTTGTAAGCAACATTGTATTCTTCAGTGTTGACTTATGTTGCTTTTAAATTATAATAATTATTATTAATTTTGTAATACTCACAGTGTGTTGAGTTCGAGTGTACTAACAGTGTCACACATCGACAATATTGGAGCATTGAAGGGTTTGAAAGAATTATCCTGTAGGTATTAGCTAGACCTTTTACATAAGATTAAGATTTGTTAGCGTTTGGTAAACATAACAAAATAACTTGATCGTTTTCTTATGTATTTTTGCTCACACATAAATGTGATGTTTGTATTAAATGTTGCTCCATTTTGTGTTGTATATACCTGTTTGTTGTATATTTTGTTTACTATGCTAGCAGTATTAGATTTTTTCTTAAATTTTAGGCACGCCGATGAAAAGAAATACGAATTGGATGTGAAGGTGTGACGGCAGTCGGCGGTTACCAATTGTGAAGATTGGCGAGTTCCCACTAGGATAACATTGTATTTATTGTCTGTTGTTCTGTTGTAAGACGGAAGTTCTGGTCTATAAGACAGAAATCTCAAGGCTACAATGAGCTTTACTAATAGTTGTCTAAATAAAGTTCTTGTGAGTTTAGGAAATACATTTTTGGTAGCAGAAATGGCCTCTAGTTGGAATTATTAAGTTTTTCTTGTCAGGGAGTTTCTCGTTATAGAAACATTAAATGGTAACATAAACTTAGTATAGCGTATAAGTGAATTTTGGCGGCTAATAATAATTAATTAAAGCAAATTCAAAGTTACACGTGAGAAGAAACGTTATAAAATATCACCCCTCGTAAAAATTTGCATCGTAATAACTTTGACGAAAGAATTTGTCGCAGTGCGCTTCTAGAGCGGTTAACTAAAGCTGACATGTTCTCAATACTCATAAAAATGCAATCAATCAATATGATATAAAACTCTTGCGTTACCGAGTGACTGACAGACAACGCACAGCCGAAACTACTGAACGTAACTAGCTGAAATTTGTCATGTATGTTCATTGGGGAGTGTAGAGGACCACTAATCACTTTTTTGAAATTCCGCCATCTAAAGTGATAAAAAACGGGATAAACTGAAACTTTTTATTTCTTCACTGGATACACTTGAAACTTTCTATATGTATAGGTTTCTCAAGTGACGCAAGTGAGCACTAAGAACGGGTTATTGGAAATCTTCGGTCGAAGCCGCGGGGAGCTAGTTTCATATATTATGTGAGGCTCAAATACCGAAGTCGCTCATTTAGAAAAATAATGGAACACAACGTCCACAACGGAAAATGTCCCTTCACTCAAACGTAATTTGTATCGTGGTTTTCAACGCGTTTCGATAATCACCTGTACCACCTTTAATTGACCGAACTATTCCATTCACCTCACCGTTCACTTGTGCATACTATGTGTATACTGAGTTTATTGATACCAATTACACACCCAACCACTATGACCACCCTTGTCGAAATATTTTCAGACTGATGATGTAATTTTTAACATATACTTTTGTAGATTAAGTAGGTGTGAAAGTGCAACACGGTATTATATAGCCAAACTATAGTTCACTAGTAAATTATATATTATTTTATTTATTTATTTGTATGTGGCCAGTAATCAAATTAAAGCCAGAATTGTTATGTTTTCATTTAAATTAATTAAGCATATTTATACAGGCACATCTATAATACGTATATTTTGGAACATTAGTTTACTTGCATGTCAAAATTAACATAAACATTGAACTTCCATAAATATAGAAGTTACTCGGTAGACAAAACTGTTATCATTTTAGTACCAGTGCCCCGAATGTAATGATGATAAATTTAACTTTATCATGACATCTGCATTTGATTTGTTACGATTTGTTTAGTAACAAATCGTTTTGTTTAGTAAAAAATCGTAACATGGTTACTTAATTAACTGTGTACTAAAAAGATACGCAGATTGTTATACGCCGTCGAAGTAGTTACACTACCATACCTACTTACTTAAATTATTATAAAGAAGATATTTAGAAGGGCCCAATGAATAAAATTCAACAATTAGCTTACGTAGTAATGTGTAATTAAATTTGTTGTTATTTGACGATGTAGTAATAATATTAAAATTGATCTGTGATAAACCAACACATTTTGTTAATAAAATGTGTATAAAAGTTATCACTGGCATATTTGATTTAAATCCTCCGTCGTGCATTTATTTCGTATTGTACCCAAATCTGGTGTTTTCATCCTGATTCGTTTGTTAACTCAATTATGTTAAGTTAATATTAATAAAAAAATAAGTTATTATTTTAAATTTGGTACTGGCGTACTAAATTTTTTGTTATCATTTGATGAAATCATTACAGTAGGATCATTTATAATAGTCCTTTTTTCATTAGGATAATTAAAACTAAGATCATGATAATTTGCGAATACCAACAGAATATTATAGTACGCCCGTAGCCAAATAATAAAATAAAAAAGACATGTATTTTTTTTCTTTAACAATAAACCTTTTTTGGTTTTGCTGTGTTTTTATTTTCCTCGTAAACTCATAATAATATACGTATCGAAATCACAAATTAATCAACGGCAGAATAGTGTATCAAATTGTACATAATATATTCAATTCAGTGTTCATTTGCAAGTAAATTATCGTTATTTAGCCGCTTCGCTTAGCTAAAGTAAAACTTATTTTTTTTATTTGCTTATTCATGGATTTTATCTTTGTAAATAGCTTACTAGTATTGTAACTATATATACCTGAAGCTATTTAAAGCCAGAAGTATGAGTGTCAACTTCCACTTACACTTACCAGGTAGATACTTATCATCCACACCATGAAAATCATCAGTTACGTAAGATAAAAAATATTCTGCTGTCTGTACCAAAACTATCAGCGCGCAAACAAGGCGGAAATACAGAGTAAACAGAATAAAACCAGATCTTTTATTGCTGATAAGAAGAAATAATATACTATAACTACATTTTGTGGTTCAATTAAAAAGATACAATGCACACATGAAACTGAATGTGCTTCTTAAAAATATTTTATGAAAATTATTTAACAATAAACTATATAACTATAAAAAATAAAAATCAAATGCAACATGGAAGGGATACCAAAATTTTTCTGGTGCTCAACAATTCCTTGCTGATATTGCAGAATCGATGTAATATCTACTAATTTTAAAGTCTGTAGTCTCGTTAAAGTCGTTAAAGCTTAGTTACCATAGACGCAGAATCGAAGCGACGCGGTGCATCACATTATTTTATGGTCCGGTTTCTAGATACACAGTAAACTGAATAAGAATTAAAAGGAGTAACTGCGAAGGAGATAGACCTCAATATAACAGTAGAGTACAAGTATATATCGCAACGCTTCGCTTTAATTCTGTGACAGAGAGAATTGAGCCTAAGATTGGTGACAGTTGTACTTAACAGTTAAATATATCACAGAGTGCATGCCCCTGATTAGTTTTAGACCATGCTCGACTATGATGTTCTAATAATATTGTTTGGTGAGGGGAGACTGGTCCAAGTACTTACCTACTACTATTTAATAAATAGTATAATATACTCATTGACATAAATACTAAATATACCTACTACATACTTACACTATGAAGTAAGTCTGATGATTATGAAGTCTAGGTTCACATCATGCACGCACCTCATTTTTTTCATTTCACACACCAAGGAAAAGGAAAATATTGTGAGGAAACCAGCACACCTAAAAGTTCGCCATGTGTTAAAAGTATTGAAAAAGTATGCCAACACGCACTGCCGGCTATTGTCATGATTCCATACATTGTTAGAGGGAACTAGCCCAGCTTAGGAACAGTAATGGTTAGTGGCGAGGGACATAGATTAATATGTGTATACGGAGCGAGAGGTCGGTCAAACTGAGGGTCAGCTAGATAACTTTATGATAAAACAGAAAATGTAAAACAGGATCGCCAGACAGCTGCTGAAAGCTGTCAATCGTTTACTTGAACATGTTGACTGAATGTGTATTGCATGTAAGTAATCAATTAACCCATAACTGTTCCACTGCTTGTCCCAGACCTCTCACAATATGGGGGTAAAGGCCATACATGGTACAAGGTAGGTACATACATGTAACTAAGTCGTTTTCTAAATGGGCTAATACCTACGTTCTTTTAATATAGGTACGTTGTTACCTGAATGGTTTCTTGGACAGAACGTGTACCTAAGTTAGGTCTTGATTTTCTAAGGACGCTTGATAAAATACTAAATAAATAAACGCCACACACTAGGATTCTCTGCGTCGTGCTTTGCTTGCCATGCACAACACTAAGTCAAGAACATATAAACAGAGCGAGAACAGAAATTAAAATTCATCATTCAAATATCTGTTTAATCAAATCCGAGTTGAATAGTCTTGGATGGTAAAGTGCACTAATTTAGTAAAAGCCTATTCACTCTTGATTTGAACACACCAACAAAGAGTAGGTACACCTACGCTGGCAATTTATTCCATTTATTGACGCAAAGAAGGAGACGAAAGAAGGGACGTTAACGACGAAAGGATGGATACCCGCCGAGCGTTGGGAAGGGGGATGAAGAAACTAAGTCGTGGAATTCTTGTCAAACTCCGAAATGCAAAAGCCCCGCTAGCAACCTTCATTCGCTACTAGCGCTATTTCTAATTTACGAACAAATTCCAATGATGTAGCTACAATTTGCAGTGCCATTTCGTGGTCTTAAGGTCTGCTCCGATTGAACTCAAAATAAATCATTGAAACAGAAGTCTAAAGTATGTATACCTATATAATAAAATTATTATGTCGTGTTCTTCACGGTTGAGTTTTCCGCAGACTTAGCTACTCCGATCCGGCCAAAAACTCTTCCATAAGAAACACGAAACAAAGCTCATTTAATTTATTTCAATACATTTCAACAACTTGAATTCGATTCGAGTTAGAGCAGATCTTTGTTTCTGACGCTTACAGCGTAGAGCAAATTTTCTTTGAGCGTTGCGGCTCGTGGCCCTCCGTAAAAACCGTGATATTATGATCCTGATCGATTACAGTTTATTAGAGATACTTTTTTTATAGGCTACCATCTTAGTCCACTAGGGCAGTAACACATCTGTGACCGAGTTAGAAGGAGACTTACTAACAATTACTAATTGGACTATTAATTTTGCTTACTGGACTAACCATCCTAGTCCTAATTTGAGTATTGTTCTGTATCGGTCACAGTTGTCATGGGCGGCAGTGTAACGGCGATGCTGCATGCTCGTTTGCTGTCATAAGTCCATAAAAAAACTCAAGTCTTGAACCTCATACATACTTTTTTGGTTTCAGACATGCGCGTTACATTCTGCTCCCAGGCACGTCATACAATAACGACGAACTAGCCGAAAATGAGGGAGAATACTTAGATGAAGGAGAAGGACTTAAGCCAGACTTAGTTACTCCTTATCAAGGGGCACCGGCATAGAAGTGTGCAGTTGTATTGGAAAATAGACCGTACAGAAATGCGAAAATGATCAAATATTGATCAAATATTGATTGATGTATTGACTGCAAATGATACAACCATACAAGACTTACTTGGAGCATAATGCTAGCGTGAAGTTGTAGAAAAAAGAATATAAGTAGATACTCGGATAGCAGGATATGTTTTTGTGATACTTGTGGAGCATGTAAAATGCATTCATTTTTCCTGAATTGAAAAGACTGGAGGTCTGATAAAGACTAATTAAATAAACCTTTCAATCAAAATTCCTGTCCATGGAATTGGTTTGCGGACTTGGAGTAACGAAAGCAATAAAATTCAATTAAAGAAGCATTTTTCTTGTCTAAAAGCATAATGCTAATTATGTGATAGAAGCATATAAGTAAATTAATATTATGATACATAATTTCATTGATGCGGGTTATATCATGATGATACCTTGGCGGTAATTGTGTTCCCGTATCGGTGAATTGTAATTTCTTTTGATAAGTAATAAGTACCATTATGACTATAAAGTGAAGTGAGGTGAAGTGAACTATTGAAGGACAATATCGAGTTATTAATAGCATACTATTATGTAGGTAGGTATGTAAAGGAAATGAAAGGAGCTATATATCGTTTTACAGACGTTGAAACTGCATTAAAATATCAGTGAATGTTGGCTAATTACTGCCATAAATAAAAATAAAATTAGTGATAAAGCAAATGAGGCTACAACGCGTTAGCAACCAAATGTATGTCATGCGCTTCGTATGAGGCTTACAATTCACCACGTTAATCCAGTGCGCATTGTGGAGATAAACTTTAGTTGTAGTGTTCTAGAATTCATCAGGTACATTGGATTTACTTAGGTAGCGCACCATCGCTGTGATAAAAATGTAATTTCACGTGAAAATTGATTCAATTTGTGTATTTTTACTTCTAACACTCTTTTATGTTTAGATTCATAAAATATCTTCCATCTAATTTTAATAAGAAGTCTCATTCCATTTATTGATAGATATTTCTATGGTTTTTCCACTTGTTTATTAAGTGTTAAGTAAGAATAGTGTTAAAAAAAGTGAATACAGTGACGTAAAAAGCAATGAGGTGTCCGAAATTTATTTTAACAACGTCAATTTACTTTTACATATAATTTTCTTGTAGTAAGCTATAATTATGTTATTTTTTTAACTCTGTAAGTGAGTTAGAGGTAATTGTCTAGTCTCTTTAAGTTCATTATTGTATGATGTGTGTAATTTAGCATTACCGTGTAGGTACATAACTAGATTCATCATTCTGGCGTCAAACTGTTGCTAATTGCCAATAACTTAAGCGATATCAATAATAATTTGTATCTTATCACAATCATATATCTTATATCATAACACCAAGTTTACTACAGTTTATAGTGACATTTGTTGTTACTAGGCAACTAAGTATAATGTTCTAACAACAACATACATCTAACTCTACAACCTAACATCTAACAATAACATTATGGGGAATAAATAATTCCCATAATGTTAATTCATTTAGTTAAATCAAATGCGTCCTACTAGCAAAGACTTCATGATAAAAAGTTTATTTAAATACTTTTATAAGATCGATGTTGAACAATAATATTTGTTTTATAAATCGATACAGTTAAATTAACATAAATTTATTAAATATTTCGAGCCCTTAATTTAAGCGGATTCCTTTGTCGGTCGTGTAACGGAACTTGCGTGAAAACCGGCCAACCTTAACATTGAGTATGCCTTTAGGCCCCAGTTAGACGACGCGATAGCTTTCGGTTAGTTCAGTTAGGTAACTGCTCAGAATTTGTACGTTGTGGACTAGTCAATAAAGTTTAATTTCCTATGCACCAGTAGGGCGGCGCGCAGTCGCCGCGCGGCGGCCGCGTTTCGATCATGCGTGTCATATAAACGCGCCCTTAAGGAATCTCAATATCGACGCATAAAAGCTGAAATGTCCAACACCTATGACATTTATTTATCGCAGATTCGGATTCACAAAACAATTCAGCGTCGATTGGTCCAAGTCTCGTGGATCTACGACCAATAGAAAATTTTGTACAGCGTTAAAATTTAAACCTATTTCATACATTTTGTTCTGAAATCTCAGAATTTTATCTGCTCTGGCTTTCTTTGTTAACCTGTGTGCTCTGGTGAAAATTTCGTTTTTTTTGTGGGTTAAAGCGTTTCCGCTTTTTTGCGTCGATATGCATTTCGTTCATATTTCATTTCAATGATTCCAGAAATAAATCGCTCATTTGGTGCAATACGGACGTAACTTCATTTCTGTTTAAATAATTTCATATACGACATAACGCGATACATTTTTTGATACATGTTTGGTCTGTGATGTTTGCAATGTCCTTAGTATTATTATTATCATTAAGTGCCTCGTCTATTGCCTATGTGCAATTGACATAATAAATTTAATTATGCATAATAAAAAAATATCATAACATTCCTAATATTTTTCATAATAATGCCTAATATTTATATACGTGAAATATAAAAGCTGTCCTTAACACCCTAGACCAAGTATAAAGATATAAAAAATTTGCACAATTTTTTGTATTTTTTTATTGAGAACATTTACCGACATGCCGACATGCCTTATGCCACCGATATGCCTTAATTAAATATACCAATACTTTTAATTAAAAAAAAAATTCAATATTTATTTATCTTCAATATTTCGGCTGATCTCTTAGTAAATCTCGACAATAGCGCCACCTAACGGTTCTAATTGTGAATCTAAACCATCCAGGGACCCACTCAAACACAATTTTTTCAACATCGCTCCAACCGTTTAGGAGGAGTTTAGTGACATGCACACGGACAGAAGAATTAATTTTAAGTTATCTTGATATTTAGTAATCTCTTTCTAACTAATAAGTAATATCTACCCAAGTAGTTGCTTATTGTATTAATCATGCATAAAATCACTTTTGTAATAAATTTACTTGATAATATTATAATGTGTATTATTTATTTCTTGCGTTACCTACTGGGTGACTGACAGACAACGCACAGCCGAAACTACTGAACGCAACAAGCTGAAATTTGGCATGTATGTTCCTTGGGGAGTGTAAGGGAGCAATAAGAGAGGATTTTTGGAAATGCCCCCCCTGAGGTGATAAAAGGGGATAACCTGAAACTTTTTATTTCTTCAATGGATACACTTGAAACTTTGTATATTGATTCCTAAATTGACGCAACTGAGAGTTTTTGAAAATTAAATTCCACGCTGGCGAAGCCGTGAGCGGAAAACTAGTTTTCAAAAGTTCTTTTCGCTTTTTTTTTATCGAATTTATTGGATTGCCAACAGCGGGGACATCTGGCGAATAATATTGTCAACAGAGCCATAAAGATAAGCCTTAACAAATCATGTGACCGTGTACTAGCTATTGTTAATTGTACCTAAAGGTCATGTATTTTATGTTAATTTTTTATGTGCTATTTGCGCGTTTTATTGCCGGCAGTAGACTTACGGCAAGTGATAAGGTTAGCCAGTGTACCTACTTTCGTTTGCTCCCTGAATAAACAAGAATAATATTAGAGCAAGATTTTAGCTTAGGTATCACAGAAGACCAAAACTGAAGATTATTATAACGCGCAATTCGAATCGTCCGTGAATGGCTTGAAATATTCATAGAGAGTGTAATAATTTAAAGAAAACTTACACGTACCTACTAAGTAAGTAGGTATATTATCATTTTGTGGCCCACTACTGAGCACGGGTCGCTCCTCTATAACTGAGGTAGCCTAGAGCATACCTACTCCTCTTCTTCTTGCTTACAAAGTTAGGTCAATTGAAAATGCATCTATAGGTACATAATTATCATAAACGATAATCGATTAATCCGTTTCCCTTTACTTCCTTGATAAAAAACAATATCGGTCCATAATTTGTAACAATCTCCCCGATGAGATAAATAGAAAGGAGAAACGTTGCGATAAATCTCAAGTGTTTTCGATAAGGGGCTCTATATATGACGATAAGGGGCTGAATAGCAGTCAAAAGAGTATCTAGCAAAACTCGAGTACCTAAGTACACAAGGCACATAATTTATGTCAAGGATAATTATCTTTCCTATACGGTTCTTCGCATTTTAATATCATCATTGCAACCCTCATTCGCTTGTACCATCGCAATCTGCCGGGCCCGGGTGCATTGCAAAGTTTTACAGATAGCTGGCGTAGTAGGTACATAAAATAGTATAGATATGGAGAACTCTGAGCTGACAAGGTTTCTTCACGAACTTTTCCTTTACCGAAACGAGTTACAATTAGTTTCCAATACGCATATACCTCAATAAGTTTGAAAATTAAGAGGAAATGCTACGGGTAATTTTTCCATACAAACGTTCTCGACTAATCCCTCGCTGGTTTTTGACTCTAGATCAATAATTTTTTCACACAAGAATAATATCATCATTATCTATGTCGGTACGTTTTGATTTTTTTGATATTTTTGTTTTCAAAAGTTTTAGGGTACTTCAAACAGCGCTTAAAACGGCCAAATAAATATGCCGCAAACAAACGCCTAGTACACAAATTGTATAATAATCAGCACAAAAAGCTAAACGGTCCGACACAGAATATCTCCTTCCCATTCAATTTCCAAAATTTCGTTAAGATTGCTTTAGTTTTAGCGGGGGGATTAGTCGAGAACGGAACCTTGATTTTGATGATTTTTGCCTCGGTTTTTTACACGGAGCTGCAGTTGTCCCTATCGCACTGACATACACGCCGCTCGCAAGCGCGACAGAGATATTGAGTGAAAAAATCCCAAATTTGAAAAAGGGTTCGCGTGGTATTTCCTCTTAAAGCTGTGTGTAGAATTCCAACCGAGGACAGAGTAGATGAATAGTTAAGGACTTCGCACATTAGATCCACTTAACTCCCACTCGTCACCGACTCTTCGACAAAACTAAAAGTCAATTATGAGCTTTATATTTTATATCTTGTACCTTCCGTCCGGCTTAATTTCGAAGCCATTCGTGTACCTACTTATAGTGTGAGTGTTTTTGTGTCACCTGGTTAGATCGAGAATTCATCGTAATTATGATGGCCGAGAAAAGATTGATACCTTACCGAATTAAATGTTTTTTTTCTCAATAAATAAACGCTTACACACTCATTACAAGAGTAGGATCCCCTGTGTCGCATGTGGCATGAACAACACAAATAACCCATGACCCGCGAACAAACATTTTATCTGACACGTGAATATCTGCCCTGCCCCAGCCGGGAATCGTACCCGGGACCTATCGCTTCGCAGGCACTGAATTAAATGAATTGTTACGAATGATTTTCTATCTTATGTTTCGACACTGATACTTTCCGAATAGGTACTTAGAGAGATAATATATACTGATATAGAGCCTCGTAAATGATGTTATCAGTGTAAGATTTGGTGTTTGCATGGGGTACCGGCGTGAACTTTCGCAGCACACCAGTTTTATTGTTTCAGTATCAGAGTGATAAGAGGATTATTTGTATTGTTATTCATCGCATATTATGATTATATTACTCTTTATTATTGCTTTATATAGGTACTTAATGCTTATCTTTAAAGAGATCATGTGAACGGTGAATGAAAAGGATGCAGTAGGTTTCTAGCGGTTCTATCTAGACTTTGTGGCGCCGTGGTCTGAATTGATGCCCAACATTAACTTCACGTCCTTGACTCCCGCTTAACAGCAGGGCTGGTCTTCCCCACCGGCAGACCCTTGTTCTCCTGAGTTCATGTCCGGATAGAAAGGAATCTCTTAGGACCCGCAAAGAGCGCGGCAGCAATAGGATGACAAGTCTACACTTTACATCCCTGATTTGTAAGTGAATGTTATTTAGCGATAGCGCCTTTTGTGCACAACTGGTATAAATTGTAATGTGATTTTTCCTGTTCACAATTATGGTGTACAATTAAGTGTAATAAATAAAAGAATTAAATAAATACCTACCTACCTACCTAGGTGAATTTTTTTGAATACTTAGGTAGCTCTCATTTATGAAAGTTTCACTAACTTAAACTTTAGGTAGGTACCTACTGCTATTACTGCTATTGATCGCCGCAGCATGTTGCAAAGATACGACGTTCATTATGTAGTATACACAGGTTTATACTAGAAAAAACGTGTATTTATCAAACACGTGTTATTACACCTAAAACAGAACAAAGTTGTTAAAACAGATAATTAAGTAGGTATACGTAATCCCTTCGTGTCAAAATTATACATCAGCATTTCTATATAAGGATCTCAAAATCTACAAAAAGGCTAGATTGGCGTACTTATATTGTTTATTTATCTTGTACCTATAAACGTTTGCGTTGAATTTGCGAGAATATTCACGTGTTATTACGAGATAGGTAACTACTAACTAGTAAGCCCGCTTTTGATTCGCGTTCGGAAACTTACTTATACCTCATTTTAAAGTACAAATAAGTAGCACCAGCATTCAAAACAATTTAACCTACCATTTTTTTTTATTTGATTAAATTTTTACAATTAGCTACAATTGTTACTGTTTCTAATTAGTGTACAATAATGTGTTATTGTTTTGTACAATACAACAGTAAAACCACGTGTTAGTCAATAAAAACCTCTCAATCAGAAATCTGGAAATCATTGTTATTGGATCTTTGTGATAAATATAATTATTCCTTTTATCATTCAGTCCTTAGTTATACATAGTTTTTTTGACTTATGCTTAGAAATAATTTACATTTATATTTCTGCCTTACCAATCTTACTTTGTTATTTTACATACATTTGCACACTCAAACCGCCTTATCTTTTTTGGTTACAGCCTTATCTGGTAAAACCGGGCGAGATTTTGAAAGGTCTACCGAATTAATTAACGTTTAATTACGTTTGGATTGATCTAAGTATACGCGTTTATCTACACAAGTATTTTTAGCTACATATTTTACAAAAAAGCGTGTAAATTTCCTCTTTACACTGACAATGTCAACTGGTTAATTAAAGGAGATTTATTGTGTTTACGAAGCATCTCGATCAGCTGTTTCATTTCGGTTTTTTAATTTCGATTCGGCATTTTAATTTCGGTTCTGAAACCGTAATAAGTGTGTTGAAAAATAAAGCACGCAGCTTTTATAACAGGATTGTTGTACATAAATAAATTCAACTTTTTTACTTATACATGACTACATACATATTGCCAAACTACATAAATAATAAGGATTATCCTATATTTTTTGTGTAAAGGGGGAAAAATAGGAAAATCCTTATCAAATAGAAACATTTGTGAGAACATTTGTCTAACTAGGACTAAAAGTGGCTGGAGTTTTTTTTACAGATTTTATGTGAGACCAATAGTTTGACAGATAAACCATAAACATAATCTGCAAATCAATAGTTCGTGACTATGATCGGAAAGTAACGTGACAACGTGAGCAACGAATTTTTTCAATCTTGATTTAGCGGCTCTTTATGGACGTTAACTACATAAATATACATGTTAATTCGCTAACTTGATTTGCAAGTCTGAATGTCCAATATTGAAGTCCATACGTAACGTCAATATACCTCCGTAGCATTGAATTATAGAAAATGGTTTAAAATAAACCATTAATAAAATTGATGAAGCAGGTATGTTATTGAGGGCATTAATATTAAATGCTCGTTGTTTTTGATTTTATTAATGTTTTGTAATAAAAAATTGTAACAGAAAAGGCTTATCTTCTGGAACCAATATAATAATTCATGAATGAAATGTTAGTGAATAATAAAAATCTCTCTGTTCTGGCATATTTATGGTAGAGTTAGTCATTATGAATGTGTGTAGGTATGTTTATTTTTTTAACAACCCTTTACGTTTCAACTGGATTGTTAGTATTTGCCACATTTAAACTGTTACACATTACAAACATGGCATAAATTTAATCAGTACATTACATCTGTCTATCCAATGCGCCATATTGAGATAAAAACGTATAGGTACCGTAATTAAAGACTAGATCGCTGCTTCGCGGCACGAACCGTTAACGGTACAAGTATGAGATAGATTGATTGTTTTTAGATTTTTACCCTACTTCGAAAAGAAGTTTATTTATTTATTTAAACTCTTTATTGATTGAGGTTCTATGTTTAAAAAAAAAGTGTGAATGATTTTTTTTAAGTACAATCATACCTCCGTTGTTTACGAGCCGGTTTTATGGAATATTTTGGGTTCGAATATGGTGAGGGTCTGATTATGGGTTCTGGAAATAAAGGTGGAGGTGGAACTCTTCAACGAATAGGATTAATTGACCCCACGGAGCAGATATTGAACCCTATTTAAAGATAATTTTTTGTTGATAAAATTATTATCTACCTATTGCAAAACCATCAGCATCATTACCATGTCAGCATTCGCCAATTTCTATGGTGGATCGTTATAAATATAAAAAAAAATTTGAGCTTTGCCGAAATATAAAAAAAAAATCGAAATGTGTACAATTCACACGTGCTAGAAGTGAAACTTCATAACAACGAATAATGTCAGTTATTGATGTTTTGCTTTGCTTACATCAGTCGCCATTTTGCCGATGCTTCATTCGCGTCATTTCCGTTTCAACGAATTCCAAATCACAAGGATACTAAAGAAGTATGCACTTCAAAAGAGTGCTGATTTTTTGTGAGGCATAAATAAGTAGGTACGCGCTCTTTCTTTGCCCACGCACGTTCCAAGACGAAAAACGAAACGTCTGTGATAGTACAAGTATGAACGGAAAATTCGTTTCACGCGGGAAAAAGCCCATATATGCGTGAAACTTGCATTGCAAATACTGCCATGCCAGTTTGCAACTAACCGCGGCCAGGGGAAGACGCATTTAAATTTAAGAACATGTGGCCAATGTTCCGCGTAATGTTTTCGTAACGCCAATAAAAGTGACCTGAAGTTACTTCAAATGATGTGATATATAGACTTTATTCAATTAGAATTAATTATTTCGCTGTGATATTGTGAAGGAATATTTTTATAAGTGTATTTAATAAAGACATTAATTTATACACAATGGCCGATGACAAGTGAGTAGAGTAATTTATAATGTTTAATTTTTGCCTAATTCAATTCAATTTGCCAAATTCATTATAATTACTATTATTATTAATTAGTACCTATTTTTAATTAATTTATTGTTATGTTTTTGTATCTATTCAATTTATAAAATAAAGTTATTCATAAATAAGAAAAATAAAACAAATATATTATTAAGTATTTCGTGATTTAATAATGCTAACTAAACCTTCTTTTAAAATATATTATTGTAAATTTTAGTACATACCTACTTAGATAATATTAAAACCAAGAACATTAAGGTACCAATACCTACTTAATTCATAATATTGTCTGTATATATACTCATACATATATTATACAAGTAGCTAAGTACAAAGGTGCTTACTTATTCAACATCGCTAATCTTTATGACACATAGTTTATAGCAAATATGCAAATTAAATAAAGGAATTTAAATAATAACGTGCATAATATTGTTGAATGTTGCAAGATGACCTACAATTAAAATATTCTATTTTAGTCTCGGTGTACTTTGACCGTTTATGATTTAAAAATAGAACAAGTTACACACTATCACTAATAAATAAAAAAAAACTTTCGTTTTAATAAGTAGGTATATCGTTGGGTAAAGGGATAAAATAGTATTATAGGTCAATATAGTTAAAATAGAACAATGTTGCGTAGAACAAAACATTCTTTGGCGTCAACTTTTTCCCGCGTTAATTTTAGGAAATAGGTATGTACCTAAGTAGATAATAAAATTAAACCACGGAAGATAAACTTTTTTTATGGATGGTTGCAACGTTTATCAAAAAATGCATAGGTAGTTAGATACGTAGATACTTACTTTATTATTTACGCTTCCATACATCCTCTACAATATGCTGGATATCCTGAGCTTAGACTCTGTGATACTATGATAAACATGTAATAATGAGATAGTCCATCAGCGGGCTTTAACCAGCTATAAGAAGGTTGTAGAAAACTTTTAGGTAAGAGGGTTACCTCACGATATTATCCAGGAGTCCAGGACCCGGACTCTACTCTCTGTTTGCCCACGGGTTGCTACAGCGAGTGTGGCTGAATTGTAAAATCGGAAAAAAGGTCTTTTTGGTAGGAAAAGTATTTTATGGAGAGCAGGGTTGGCTCTAGGATAGCGAAAGAGGTCTCTCTAAGTAGGCGACACATCGGGGGCGAAGGGCGCCGATACTGACAACCCCTAGACCCTAGAGTTATGCATCAACATTAGCGAGCTTTTTATAGAGCGGTGCCACTTGTGAGACCTCGTACGCCGTAGGTACCTACAACGAAACCGAAATATAATTGACGTGACGTAAATGAATCGACTAAATGACGCTGTACGGCTGTAGTATTACCGACTGTCTGTCGCTCTACCCTGAACAAAGGCAAGGATCATCGCTGATGGAGAACTTTTACATGTGCAATGCTTCTTACGATATTTTCCTATATCTAGCAAGTATTAATTTGTTTATGATTATGAGCTAGTTATGCGTAGAGGATACGATCCCAAGTTACCTTCTGCTTGGAAATTTTGTTCAAAATACTGGGTTAACACTGCTTTTCTACTTTCATACATTGCCGTATTATTTCGTAAATTACGTACATCGAATGTTTGCAATCAACGTGTACCTATACCTAATACATATACCTATTCGTGTAATTATTCATGGGCGTACTCATGGAACATACTCGTAGTTATCGCCGCATCCTCCGCTATCTGTCTGTTGTGTAAATACTAACGAACAGATATTAAATTCAACCGCTTTGTTTCAGTTCATGCTTACTTAATTAACTTTTGAGTGGACAATCTTAGGTTGGCCGAAAGAAATTGCTCGCGGGTTAGCGATAACGCTATCTCGATTTTTCCTATTTTACTTGTGAGAATTATCATTTTTTTATCATGGTTTCTTCTATATATCTGCTTAAGATTAAGTTTCTGAGAAAACTTAATCTTAAGCAGATATATAGGGTTATGAGCCTCTTTTTACATTTGCCTCTAAAGTCATTTTTCCTCATGGCTTGCTCTACCAAGGGCGGTTTACCGAAGGGCAAGCGAGCAGCTTGCAAGTTTGGTTAATTTCACAACACTGCCTATTCGCCCTTTTGTTGAAGGTTGGAGGAATCTGTACCACCAATGTGGCGCAAATAAAACATGTATAAATTTAAATATTTACCATAAAAATCACAATTCCTTTACTTGAGTTTAAATCATTATACTATTCACCATTTTTAAAATTACTACTTACAATTATTATTAACCCGTGGAGTAACATTGAGTTTTAACCGTGAGCTCAAAGAATTGCGATGCTGGAACTTTATAGGTACTTACCATGAGTTGCAAAACAGGCCGATATTTTCTCCTGGCTCAATACTTTCCAGAGCACACAAAGCAAGTGACGCTCGTGCACTTTATCGAATTATTAAAAAGGAAACTGTAGCATGTTCTCACAAGGTGAAGGTTAGGTCTGGCCTGCCGCCAAGCGTTGTCTTGCAGCTATCAGTCCGCTGGTGCGTGAGCGGTCAACGCCCCTTCCATGTGACTTATTTATGTGCCTGCTGTACTTTTGCGATAAGTCAAAAATTTGCAGTACAGATATAGGTATACTCGTGCAGAGTGGAGTGCGAATTAGATTTCATTGAACCTGGGATTCGAATATTGAAAAAATGTTTAATTTCCGGTAAACCCACATCTGACTATGAATCTTTCCCAAGTTGAGTAGGTATTGTTCTATATGTATATAATAATTGAATATGTGGGATTGTTGTCAAGGATTAACTTAGCATCGTATAAAAACATATGACAGACGGATCCACTGCCACGCTAGTAAGCTAGTAGGTACCTAATACTATGTAGGGTGCTGATTTTTCACTAGATACCTACCTACCTACACCTTTTCGCGTCACTAAAAGATAGGTCATAATCAAAGTCCACTGAAACGTATTAATGGACCAGCGTCACCAAGCTGGCCAGAAGCCAAATGAGTCACTAGGAAATCTAGACGATAATCTATAAAATAAATATTCTATCTTATTTAGATTATATATATAGATATAAAGATTACAATTTGGACCCTATAGTATCCTTCCTTTGGAAGGCTTGCTTCAATGCTCAAAACTCACTTCTGATCTACCACAACGATGGCGTACAAAATTATCTAAGTATATCCTCCCATTAACATCGTGGGAGTTGCAAGCTGAATGTGCTATAAGCAGAAAAAGGAAAAAAATATCTAAATTTGTACCATTACCTACCTATGTCTATGTTACGGTGTACAATCAATAAAGAGTTTAAATAAATAAAGAATCCTCTTATTTCTTTAGTGGGTGGGATTAGTACCCACTAAAACCACTCAGAAGCCATTTGGTGCATACGTAGAAGTTCCTGGATCTAGCATGGACGCCCCGGGACCCCTATAGATCTCTTTCGTTTTCCCGGAGTCATACTATAATCTGGCCCTAAACGCTCTGAAACGACTAGATTCCAAAGAAAGATATACACAGCCCGTAAAGAACACTTATTTCTTGACAATTATGACGTATTATCAGAAGCTAATAAATAAATAAGTTTATACGACAAGCCATAGATAACCTTAAGAGTAGCATACTAAACACTAAACTTAACACTGCATACAGATTACGCAAACATAAACAAGTACTGCACCTCTAATGCTGACCGTATTTGACAGTTATTACCACGTGCATTAATGTATCCACGAATTAATCAGCTGCATTAAATAGGTACGTTTGTTGCTGGCTTATAAATAGATAGGGCGTTGGCGCGTGCTTCTTCATTTTTGTAGCAATATTTACAATATGCTATTAAATAAATAAAAATCAAAATGTGCGCAATTCACACATGCTAGAAGTGAAACTTCAAAAACTAATTTGGTTAGATGTCATAACTATGGTTTTAGTGCTGCAGCGAACTTTAGTTCTAACTCTGGGTAATGTTCCCATCTCATTTTTTCCCACGTTAAAATGTGTCTGTGTCTTTTTCGTGTCCATTTCGCTTCATTTGCGCGTCATTTCCGTTTCATCGAATTCCAAATCACAACGATACTAAAGAAGTTTTCACTTCAAAAATTGATTTTAAAAATAATAACCTTACTATTTGGTAACTTTAAATATAGCGCTGGGCTGTGAGCGCTTCTCATCCATAGTAACAAGATTTTATATCCGTTATACCCGTCAGTCAAGTTCCACTAACGTCCTCTTTGCCTCCATCCAACAAAAAATATCGTGGCATGACACACGCTATTAGAATGTTTTGGTTGCTAGTTGTACTTATTAGTTAACAATCAGTTTAACCTCTTTTGCTTGCATTGCAATGCGTCGCTGACACCCCACCTTTTGCGTACCTATATATCCATGAGCAGCGATGGCCACTTATCAACAGATGGCCCGTTCGTTGAACGGCATTAGCATAAAAAATCTACATAATCGTTCTTAGATATTTTCTTTGCTAATAAGTGGATGACCAGTCTGAACGTTTGCAGTGTGTTAAAATAAAATGAAAACGTATTTCTAGTTGGGATAATGACTACCATTATATATGATGATTAACAGCTTGCTTCTGTTCCCCTTTATGCTAAGGCTAGTTTTAATGTAGTAAAACACTGTAAAAATTCGGTATCATCTGCTTGCTTTAGTAAGTAATTGTTATTTGTCTAATGTTTCTGAGAAATCAGACTTGTATTAAATTTCTCAAAAAATATAGAGCGTTAAAACATCACGTACAAATTTTGGAACGGTAAACAGATTTGTACAGTATAAGGAGTTAATAGAGCAATATAGGATTTTGTTTTCGTAAATGCTTTCCAATATTTGCTCATTAGGTTAGCATTATCGCCAATGCACTTACGATAAAGAGAATAATGTAGATAGCTCGCCAAATATTGCTCCGTTAATACTTCAGCGATTACAATAAACCGTTGTTTTTTTATTTAATGTATGGATTTGTAAATTGTGCAATAACTCGGCTAGTTTTAAATAGATCAAAGTAGTTAACTAACGATGACATCGTGTCGTCTACATCTGTTTATAGTCGTGTAGTGTAATTTGACATTTCGTGCTGTAAATAACTGTCAATAGGATATTGTGCCGAGAAACAAGCAGACAGTCTATCTCATGGTTATAAATGTACCACCATGTGGTTACTACCGCCCATATATTTCTATAACTATATAGGAGAGTGCACCACTAGCAGAGAAGCTTGGCTCGATTTAAAGGATGTGCGGATTTTCCATAATAATTTATAGATTTGTTGTTTATGTTTGAAACACAATAGACGACGAGACTGAATTTGTGAATACGCTAAACAGAATGCACGGTCACGGTGGATTATAATAGAATCCCATGAATGAGCCAAGAGCAATGCATGGTTACACTTCATTCTCGGTCGACTTGCCAAGTCCCAAATGAGACGTTAGCTTACATACATTACGTGAGCTCTCGGATAACTCGCGTGCATGTTACCGCCGCGTGTTTATGCTGACTCCACACGTACAGTTTTACGTTAGGCCATGTCAATGGTGTCTGTAGGTGATCAGTTGTATCTTCAGTTCTATTCTATTATCATTAGGTGTCAACCGAGATGACGTCATAGTTTCAACGGACAAAACTTTGCTTTTGCTACGTCAATACTGACCAATTCCGCAGTTTTGTGTACATACTCGTATGTTTAGTTTTAACTGCAGTTTTATATGATTTTAAACTTTTAACATCGCAGACACTAAACATTTTAACGATGAAACGAGTGCTTACTCGCGATTTTTATTAATGAAAATTTTTCGCTAAAGTATTTTGTTTTCAGTGTTACCTCCAGACAAAGGTTTAACTACAGTTCAACTGTACACTTTAGATTGAACGTCTGAAGACCGCATTACTTGCTTCGAGATCTTTACTGCTGACAATATAGATAGCTCGTGTAAACACTACGGCGGAGATTTCTTATCGGTAATGACTTTATTCTATTGACACGTTTCTTAGCCTCTTGTGAAATTCAGTGGTATGACTGAAATATGAATAAATTTCATTAGAAGACATAACTAATTTGTAATTCATGTTGGGTGTGTCCATAATTTTTGTTGCAGTTTTTACCCTAGGTCTGTTTATTTTAGGAATTTACTGACGAAGAAGTTGAAATAAGTAGATAGTGTTATCAAAATCTGTTTTGAATAGTCAATTTGATTTATCTATTTCAAGTAACTAGCTAACAAAGTAGCTGAAACATGTTCCCTAAATCAATCGTTAGGTAGGTACTCTTTTACATACGGCGTTTAAAAAAAATCCTTTTCATCCTCGTATAAGTCAACAAACAAAATACATATGCCCTGTGAAAACCGTGTCAGCATCTAAATTTGGAATAAAAAATAAGTGCCTATCCCGAAGTGAAACCTACCCACTACTCGTACGTAGTTCAACAGTAAAAAGAAGAGTTATTCCGGTCTGATCCCAAAACCGATCCACTGCCAATTATATAGTTTTTTAAATTCCGGTCTGACCCACTAAAAATTTACCATTCCGCTCTGATATAACGGCATGTGCAAGAAGCGTGCTATAGGTTATTGTGTCAATCGTACTATTTTCTTGTTATCTTATCGTGAACATCAAGGAGCATGAAGGTGGCTGGTGACTTTATTAAGAGGATCAATGATTTTAAAGATATCTACGATTGCCTCGAACTCTATCTGCCTGCGAATTGAGGGGTGGGGTCCCGGATTTGATGCCTGGCCGGGGCAGATATTTATATTATAGATCATTGTTTGGTCACGGGTCGTGGGTTAGTGATGTCTTTGTGTTGTCCATGCCACCAGCGACACAGGGAATCCTAGTGCGGGGGTATGAGGTGAGCCTTCATTATTATTTTATTTTTACCCACGGATCATTTAATTTTGTTTCAACTTTGTAACCATATCTTATCGTGCACACAGCACACAGAACTTTTATGTGTTACCGTGCTTAATGAATGTATAGTATTGTGGTTTGGACATTATTATTAAAGGCGAAAAGTAATAACATATCTGAGGTCAAGACGTCAAGAAGCGAGTTTGGTCAGCATCCAGCAGTAGCAGATATTTGTATAATTATTTGACGTTCAAAGGTTAATTAAAATATAAAAATAATAAAAAGTGAATTATTTTATTTTCGCTCTTTACCGTTAATTTTTAAAGTGATAATAAGTAATATGTGCCTGTAGGTAACTGTTGCTATAAAACTATTTCCTGTTCTTTCGGCGCTACTCATGGTAGAGATTTGTTGTAACTTGAACAAAGGCATAGTTTTCAAAAACTGTTTGTAAAACCCAACTTTAAATAAATTTAATTTCATTGTGACATCGAGTTAGATTCTCATATTTTGCAGAAGAAAGAACAACACAATAGCTTTGAGTACTTACGAGTATTTGTTTAGTTAGCATTTCAAAAACAATTCAAGGGAAACGCATTCACTCTGAAAATCATACATAACAAGTCATAGAAAGGAGTTATTTACAGTAGTGAGTGTTACGATAGCCGTAAAACGGTATTGCGCGGTTGGTAATTTCAGATCATCCTTGGCAAGTTCACTCGTAGGGTCGGTAAACACTGCAGCTGTTAACATTTGTTCACAGAGAATAGGTATCATGGGTTATCTACTGATGAGAACAATTATTGCTTTATATATACCCGTTTATGTACATCTTAGATGTTTTGATGTCATAACAAACGTCCATGTTTTCACTAAAATTTCCATGGTTAAAATATATCAGCTAAGTAGTTAAATGTGTCAATTAATTTTAACTGAGGTAAATAATAAATAACCGTAGACCGAACATTTATTCGTCCAATGCACCGCCCGAGAATCGAATCTGGTATTATTCTTTTGGCAGGCCAATGAGATAGTGTTAAGTAGGTACTATTAAAACATCAAAACTGTACCTACCTAATTTATAAGGGCTATTAATTTAACTAGTCCACAAACCAGATATTAAGTGATCACCGTCGCCCACGGTCATGAAAAGGGGAGATCCTCATTTTATTGCTAGATCTATAAATCTAGGTCTATATGCAAGAGCAACACGCATAAAATATTTAACGGTCAATTTTAGCGTGAGGTTAAGAGGAAATACCACGCGAACCCTTTTTCAAATTTGGGATTTTTTCACTCAATATCTCTGTCGCGCTTGCGAGCGGCGTGTATGTCAGTGCGATAGGGACAACTGCAGCTCCGTGTAAAAACCCGAGGCAAAAATCATCAAAATCGAGGTTCCGTTCTCGACTAATCAACCCGCCAAAACTAAAGCAATCTTAACGAAATTTTGGAAATTGAATGGGAAGGAGATATTCTGTGTCGGACTGTTTAGCTTTTTGTGCTAATTATTATACAATTTGTGTACTAGGCGTTTGTTTGCGGCATATTTATCTGGCCGTTTTAAGCGCTGTTTGAAGTAGCCTGAAACTTTTGAAAACAAAAATATCAAAAAAATCAAAACGTACCGACATAGATAATGATGATATTATTCTTGTGTGAAAAAATTATTGATCTAGAGTCAAAAACCAGCGAGGGATTAGTCGAGAACGTTTGTATGGAAAAATGACCCGTAGCATTTCCTCTTAAGGATGGAAGCTAGGTGTTGCCGCTGTAGTTTAGGTATTATAGCAATTAAAATCTTCGTCAAGGCAAAATAAAACCACCACACAGTTCACGGTAAAGAGTTGTAATGTAATATTAAATTAATGTCGGTAAGAACATACACGGTACTTAAAGCTAATTGTTCGCCGAGTACGATGCGACGCGTAAACATAAAGATGCCATTAAGATGCATCAGGCGCTGAGTAAAATAACCAAAATTTTAAAAATGATAAAATAAGTAACGTAATAATATACTTAATAACTAATAGGCGATACTATACTAAACATGCCCCCGGGCGTTGAAAGCCTCGCTTTCAACCCAAATCATCAATTTCAGGTAGGGGACAAATCTTGCTAAATGATCTCCGAAGTACACCATTCGAAGTCTTCACATCCGCAACCCTGGTGATGCCATCCGTGCCCGGGTACACCGCAATGATCCGACCCAACTTCCACTTCAATGGTGGCACATTTTCTTCTTTTAGAAGAACTAAAGCATTTAGCTTCAATGTTGCACCTTTGCTGGAGCGCCATTTCGTGCGTACTTGGAGTTCTGACACATACTCCTTGCTCCACCGGATCCAAAAGTGCTGGCGTAACTGTTCAATACGCTGGAACCTGGTCAACATGCTTGTGGAGCGGTCGAGATAGTCCGGTGCAGGCAGAGAGGTCAATGGACGTCCAATTATAAAATGTCCAGGAGTCAAGGGCATCAAATCTTCAGGGTCTGAAGAGAGAGGCGTTAGTGGCCGGGAGTTCAATATGGCCTCGATTTGAACTAGCGTTGTGGAAAGTTCCTCGTACGTTAAATGACAATTGCCCAACACTCTAACTAAATGATACTTTGTTGACTTCACACCAGCCTCCGCAAGACCAGCAAAATGAGGAGAATATGCTGGTATAAAATGAAATTTAATACCGTCATTAGCCATAACTTCAGTTAACGAATCGCAGTTGTTCTTTAAAAATTTGGAAATATCGTTATACGCGCCAACGAATGAGGTACCGTTGTCGGAATAAATGTTTGTAGGTTTTCCTCTGCGTGATATAAATCGACGCAATGCCATTAAGAAGGTGTTACTCGTTAAGTCGCCTACCAATTCCAAATGAATGGCCTTTGTTGCGAAGCACACAAAAATGGCGATATAGACTTTAACTAATTTACACCCACGACCTTGGTGGGAAGCAGACTGAATAGGGCCTGCATAGTCTAACCCGATATTTTGGAAAGGAAAACCTGCTAGAAGGCGATGCTGCGGCAAGTTACCCATAATAGGTGATACAGTTTGCCCTTTCATTCGGCAACACTTGATGCAAAGTCGACAGCAATGCCTTGCTAAATTGCGACCTCTGATCGGCCAATACGTTTCTCTAATGGAAGACAATAATAATTGTGGCCCGGCGTGCAGTAACCGTCGGTGTTCATAATCAAATAATAATTTAGTGAACTTATGAGTGGACTGTAATAAAATTGGATGTTTCTTTTCATATAAATAGTCAGAATTAGACAAACGGCCTCCCACACGCATTATTTTATTGTCATCCAGGAAAACATTAAATTTCAATAAAGGACTTTTCTTAGGTAATTCTTTATTATTAATGAGTAGTTTATACTCAGGAAAAGTTTCGTATTGTGATTGCCTGATAATTACATTTAATGCAGATTGCAGTTCGTCGGTACACAGAGGACCAGAACAGGACTGCTTTCTACAACGTTTAATAAACCTTAATATAAATGCCACAGTACGATTGAGCCTTAAGAAATTTGAAAATCTATTAAAATCAATGAATTCATTATTATAAATTTTATTATTAGCTATATCACTATATAAAGAAATATTACTAGACTTCAATTCTGGTAAGGTGTCGTTATTAATAGATAAATGATTCGATGGCCATAGTGAGGCGTCCTCATAAAGAAAAGATGGACCTGACCACCACTTGTTTAAAGTCGCTATAGATTTTATATCTACTCCGCGGGAAATGTAATCTGCAGGATTGTCTTTGGTACCTACGTGCCTCCACTGACAGTTAGATGTCTTGTCTAAAATGTCTGCCACCCTGTTACGAACAAAGGGTTGCAACTTACTAGGCAACGTTCTCAACCACCCTAAGACAATAGTAGAATCCGTCCAGAATACAGTGCGAACATTCTCCAGCCGTAATGAGGCGATAGCCTTTTTATAAAGACGGGTACCTATTAACGCGCTACACAATTCGAGTCTCGGTATAGTGGTTAACCTAAGTGGAGTTACACGACTCTTAGCAAGTAGCAGGCGCACTACCACCTCACCATCATCGTTGACACTACGAACATATAGACATGCGCCATACGCACGTTCAGATGCGTCAGAAAAAATATGGAATTCAACGGATTTCGGTGAGTCGCAAATAACACGCCGCGGGGCATAAATATCATTTAAACAAGGTAGATTTACGACTATCTCAACCCACAATTTATTTATTTCAGGTGGTAGTTGTTCATCCCAGGACAACTTTTCCAACCAAAGTTGTTGAAGCAACATCTTCATAACAATAACACAAGGAGCTAGCAAACCAAGCGGGTCAAAAATCTGTGCGATTACTGACAAAATATCGCGTTTAGTGTTTCCACCGGCAACCAAGCCACTTGGAAAACACAACTGATCAGAATTTGGTAACCACCCAAGTCCTAACGTTTTACTAGGCTCGGAAGTGCCGATGTTTAAATTCACTGATGACTGTGGAGATTCAGGCTTAGGAAGTACCCGAGGCTCGTTAGACTTCCACTTTCTCAAATTCATTTGAGCAGAAGCTAATGTGGAAGTGACCCCGTCACGTAAATTAATGACTTCTTCTAAGTCGTCCCCACCAGTTAACAAATCGTCAACATAACAGTCATGGATAATAGCATCGGCAACTTTCTTGTCGGAAGCCTCCAGTCCTAGCTGCTTCATGCATCTTGTTGCTAGATACGGAGCGCTTGCCGTACCGTAAGTGACGGTGTTAAGCTGGTAAGCTTTAAGAGGATCCGACGGACTATGGCGCCAGATAATTTGTTGTAGTTTTCGATCATCTGGATGAACGTACACCTGACGATACATTTTCTCCACGTCTGCTGCGATAACATATTTGTGTTGTCTGAACCGCAGCAGAATGGATAGCAAGTCGTCTTGCACCACTGGCCCAACCATTTGGATTTGGTTGAACGAAACGCCAGTGGTAGTAGGACTGCTTGCGTTAAAAACTACTCGCAGCTTTGTAGTGGAACTACATTCACGTAAAACCCCGTGATGAGGAATGTAATGCACATTAGGGTTTGAAATAATGCTATGACATTGAGTCATATGACCTAAGGATTCATATTCCAACATGAAATCCTTGTACATCTCCAAGAGTTTAGGCTTTGCGTTAAGTTTTCTCTCTAGGGAAAGAAAACACTGCTTCGCTCGTGACAAAGAATCCCCTAGTAACTCAGGTGACTGCTTGAGTGGGATTCTAACACAAAATCGACCGTTATCTAAGCGAGTGGTGTTTTTTATAAAATGGTTTTCACAAGCCCTTTCCTCCGGAGAGTACTCAAAGTCTGTACTTACCTCCTCGAGCTGCCAAAATTTTGTTAATTGGTTTTGAATGTCATGAACATCCTCATCACACTGGACATTTAACTTCGCAAAGTTACACAAGGCTTGAGACGATGATACATGGCCACCTTTAATGGGACCTGATACGAGCCAACCCAGTTTCGTATCACAGAGTATCGGTAGTCCGTCTCCTAACGTAAGCCTTTGAGTACCTAAAATGTCCCAAAATACGTCCGCGCCGATCAATATATCGATAGCGGCCGGCATATGAAAGTGTGGATCCGCAAGACACATATCAGACGGAATGTTTATAACAGACAAATCTATCTGTTTGCATGGTGTATTATTGGTAATTGAAGGCAAAATAAAACAATGTATATTCGTCGAATAACTGTCGTCTAACGATTTTATTTGTAAGCGACATGATTTATTAATTTGTGACGTAATATTATTGATCCCTAAAATGGAGTTATTTATCCTAATAATAGGCAGCCCTAGTTTCTCATGCAGTGCCTCGGTCATTAAACACGTCGTACTACCGCTGTCTAACAACGCACGAGCGACATGTTGTTTACCGTTCTTACCGAATACTTTAATTAACGCAGTGGACAATAACACATCTCCGTTTTGAGTGTGCGGCAGCGCAGCGACACTTGCCGACAGTGATAAGCGAGCACTCGACTCGGGCGGCTGCTGTGTCGGTAGCTGCGTATGCGCAATGGGATGCATGATGTTGTTATTATCCGAGTTATGATGTGTCGCACCCGTAATCGCAGAAACCGGTTTGTTATTACGATCCAAGACATGCACCAGTGTATTGTGTTTACGCCGACAAACCTTGCAGCCTGGCTTCTTGCAATTATTAGCGTAATGTCCGGACTGTAAGCAGTTAAAACACACCTTGTACTCGGGCAGTAATTTTAGTCGCGATTCATTAGTGAGCGATAAGAAATGAGGGCAATTAATTAATTTATGATCATTATTACACTTAGGACAACGTTTAGAAAATGAACTATTTTTATTACTGCACTTATTATCAGAAACAGAAACCAAAGGTTTTATCTTATTGGTAGACTTGTTGATGTTAGGTGAACATAAATTATTATGACTTTTATTTGAAGATGTAGACAATTCTATGGTTTCTAATAAGTCAGCCCTATTTTTAATAAATGACAGAAATATGTTAAATGTTATTTTTCTATCTTGCTTTATAGACTGCTCCCATTCCCGATATGTCTTGCTGTCAAGTTTGTGTGTAATTATATAAATGAGAAGCGTGTCCCAGTGTTTAGTTGGTTCTCCTAGGGATTCTAAAGCTCGTAAGTGTTTATTAGTTTGATCTAAAAGGCGTTTTAAATTAGCTGACGACTCTCTTGTGATGACATCTAAATTAAATATAGCAGAGACGTGATTATGAATTAACAGTCTTTTGTTTTCATAGCGATCGCATAGTATCTGCCAGGCTAATGAATAGTTGGCAGATGAGAACTCAATGGATTGAATAACTACCGCAGCAGATCCCTCCAACGAAGCCCTCAAATAATGGAATTTATTAATATTGTCTATATCGTCATTATCGTGAATGAGGCTGGAAAAGGTGTCATGAAACTCCAACCAGTTGTCATAGGAGCCGCTAAATTTTGGCAATTGAATGGTAGGCAACTTAATGTTGTTGTGGGCGCACGAGCGACGTACACTTACCTCAGTCGCAACACTCTCGGCCCTCCTACAATCATTGAGAATTTTACGTGCTTGTGAAAGTAATTTATAATATAATTTTTCAAATTCCCTACGCTCTAGTAGGTGAGATTCAGCCTCATCTACTAGGCACTCTAAAGACAACTGTACCTCTTCAAAACGATCAAACATTTTTTCCATCCGCGCGATACGTAACTGCAACTCGTCAACTTCGAAGGTGTTTAGAGAAGCAGCATCCAAGTCATCGATGTAACTTGAAAATGACGTTAATTGTCCCTTGTAGGCTGCACGTTGACGAATAAGTTTTACCTCTTGCGTCATCTTGCGAGGCTGGTATGTAATCAACCTGGAATTGATGTAATAATAGCTAGTTTATAAAAACGTCTTAATGTGTGTTTAACAATGATGTTCCTATGTACTGTAATACTTAAGTACGAATAATAAAAATTAGAAACAACAATGTAATTTCAATTTATGACCAAACTTTAATAATCTAATTATGATTTTAACACTTACTTGAACTATTTTTACACAATGTTATTAAGAAATTGAATAAATTATGATTTGAATGCTAACTTAACAATCTTTACAAATTAATTAAAGAAACTGTGTAGATAATTATTAAAGGCAATATTTACTTGAAAGTAACTAACTAAATTATTAATTACTAATCACTTCTAACTTTTACAATAAATTAACTGATCATGACTAATAGTTAAAAGTAATCAAAGTAAGTATTCACCAACCTTGTTCACAATCGAAGCTTTTATACTTACAAAATACTTATAATACCATAACAGAGTGTTGGGTGGAAATCAATGGAACACTAGTACCATAATAAGTTCAACTTTTTGGCCTTTTCTTCAAATTTATCTTCTTCCATCCACGCGGTTAACCTTCCAATGACCTCTAGTTAAACTTTAACTTCCAGATTTATTAATCCAACACGCGAATAATTTATCACCACAAATTATTCGTAAATAATCCAGCCGAAGTGACCAATGTTGCCGCTGTAGTTTAGGTATTATAGCAATTAAAATCTTCGTCAAGGCAAAATAAAACCACCACACAGTTCACGGTAAAGAGTTGTAATGTAATATTAAATTAATGTCGGTAAGAACATACACGGTACTTAAAGCTAATTGTTCGCCGAGTACGATGCGACGCGTAAACATAAAGATGCCATTAAGATGCATCAGGCGCTGAGTAAAATAACCAAAATTTTAAAAATGATAAAATAAGTAACGTAATAATATACTTAATAACTAATAGGCGATACTATACTAAACACTAGGTAATAACTTTAGGTACGGGATTAAGCTGCGTAGCAACCGCTAATAGAGGAGACTTGGCGCTAATCTCGTCTGTTGTAGAGCAGAGCGCATCAAAACCTAATCTACCTGGTCTATGAAAACTCAAGGGTGGGTAGACCCCATTACACCCCCACACAACAAAGCTGTATCCATGATTGACTCCGTCCAAAACGGTCGAAATATCGGTATAAAAGTAAAAGTTTAAAAGTTAAAAGTGTATTACCAAAAGTGTAACTAAATTCTAAAAGAAACGTGCTACCTTTTTCTGTATGAATCGATTCGATCGATCGATCAAGTTTGAATACTTTCCTTTTTCATATAACACAGCTAGGATAGTACATAAGCATTATCGTTTACTGCCTACATCCCAGTGATTACCAAGCCATTAGAATGCAACATGATAGTCATGTTTACATACTGTGTAACTTATCTTATTGATATAGACGTGTTTGCTCGCCAGCCGCTTCCGTCGAATGCTTCAGTCTATGTGATTTCACTGTAGGGCTCCAACTACAATGTGTTGTTTAAAACCCTTAAGCACTTACATGTGAAATTTAGCTTAGATTCAGTACATACTGAGATAAACATACATACATAAATTTACATTACTTATTATTAGAAACATGTGTAAAAGGTACGTAAGATAATAAGTTGTATTAATCTGTTTGTTGTCATAAGTGTTTTGTTATTTACAATATAATAATGTCGTAATATAATTCGTGTTGTTGTGATGTGCGCGACAGGTGCAGTCAAATGTCGGCTAGTTCAGCGGACAGTCTGTGTTCCGAGGTACCCAATTACGGCAGCATGTAAGTTTAAATGATTATGCATCTCATTTATGACGTAACGGACGATATGCCGTGATTATTATATATCGACTGGGTAGCCTTGTTGTTAGCCTGTGAAGCGAAGGATTCCGAGTTCGATTCCCAACCGGGGTTAGACAGTGACACATAAATGTTTGTTCTCTGGTTGTAAGTGTTAGTGACGGTTTATGTGGAAACAGTCGATTTGGAGTTCAGTTGATATCGCAGACCTTTACTTGATCGATCATTTTAGCTAGCCAAGCTAGCTACGCAAGGGTGTAAACGTGCAGGTAAACTTGAGCATGTAAACTGCACATCCACTACGCCCACTGTATGGCCAGTACGTAATCCAAGTTTACCTGATTAGTTTTACTGTACAAGCAAACCTGTCAGGTACACCCTACCGTGTATGCCTAGGTTTAAGATTGACAAAAATCGTCGGACTATGAGTGCTTCGTCAAATCACGTTATATATTAATAATAACTAATGAATTTTAGTCCTTAATCTTGGATGAAGTTGAGTTGAGCGTTGCATGTATCTACGTAAGATAAGTTCTATCCCTAATCCCAGTATCTAATTGGTTCCCAATTGGTAATGTGGGTAATTTCAGAGTTCGCTCGGCGACTTTGATCTGCTATTGTCGTTGGTACGTCCTACGTGCGTCCTTTATCTTGCTCTGCCGGAATTAATTTCGTACATTTTAAGATGAAACCGTTGCATTGCTTCTCAGCTTATAAATCAGTGAAAATTGTATTTGAGTCGGTTAAGCCATTTCCGAGATTAACGGGAATAAACGGACAAAAAAATAGTTTTTCTCAAATATTTTCCATCTAGGTAACGTACTTGCACACATCGATCACTGGCAGGTTGTAGTTTATTATGATATCTAAACATAATATGAAAGTTTTAAATTTATTTTATAAATAATTATTCATCTATATGAAGAACTTCCTCGTAAATCGTTAGGTTTAATCCCTATCTATGTGTATTATAGTTGTTTGGGGTTGTCGCTTGCAAACAGATCCTTGTTACAATTTAATAGTAATATGACTGATAAAAAGACATTGAACTCGATTTTACCAAGCGACTGATCCACTTCGACTGGGTTAGTCGCGTTTTATTTATGTCACAAAAAGTAGTGATCGAGAAAACATGTGTTATGTAGGTGACTGCCGAGTCCACGCAGTTGCCGCCTGATTCTTGCACAAGTTCACGAGCTGACATATTTAATTAACTATTCTCTTTCGGATCTAATCTCGATGAGGTTTGATATCGACTGATAATAATTTTCCATGTGATGCATCAATGAATAAGTCTGCAGACGTATGATGTTTGATGCAAAAACTTGTGCAAAAATTTGTGCGATGTAATGTCGCTTGATTCAAAAACTTCTGCAAAATTTCCGTATTTATGCAGTCTTGGCGTTTAATAGGTTATGCGAGTATCAATAATAACTTTAAACTACTTAATAAGCTTTACTTTATATGAAATATTAAACATATTTAATGGTAAATCAAGACCACCGTTAATATGGATATTATTGCAGAATTATTTGCTTGATCGTTTGAATTATTCATTCATGCTACAGATGGAAAATTATCAGATGATTGCGAAACCTCGTCGATTTAAGTAGATTCGAAAAGACTCCTTAATTCAATGACGAATGTTCTGAATCTTGCTGTTGATTGTATCTTGTAGTTACGGGAGGAACGGGGAGTTAAAAAGTCAAATCATCACTTTCGTTAACACCCTAAAATAGAATTCGTTTATTCATAGACACGAGTCGTATACGCTCGTTAATAGGTCACCGAACTATTTATATGTAATTACTGAATTTCAAAGAAGCTATTCTAAAATTTCCGGATTATGTGTACTAAATTTCAATGTTCCAAATAAATTTGCAAACGAACAGACAGTTTGGGAAATATTCTACCGAAATCAAATAAATGTTGTAGGTATACTAATTTATTATAAGATAAAGTGAAAAGTGTATTTAAAGGTCTAGAAAAACACTTACGTTGTAGGTAATACTGGAACAAGTTATTGCGAAGACGTGTGTAAATAAATGTGTATATTATAGCTTATAATATCTAGTTGTCCTTTACTCGAATATTTGTCTAAAATACAAATAGGTTAAAAACCTCTTACATTCTTTTAAACTCTTACATTTATCAACACATTAAGGTATGTAAGTACAAACATACTGTATACATAAAGTTGCATAATCACTTATCATTATTAGTTAAATACATAAATGTTGTAAACAAATAATAAAAATAACCATTTTTATACACGCTGTAAAAAGCACCTACATACGTAATAAAAGGATAATTAGTGCATAGATACGTTTGTACAAATTACCACAACGAATGTAACATGATAACAGTCATAATAATGTACTTATAATTTGTGTAATAATCTACTATAATTTTTCAGCCGCCAGTTTCACAATAGATGGGACAAACACGTAGGGTTCCTTCATAGATACCTCCATTAAATGGAGTATCTTTGTTCCTAGGGGAGCTTAGTCTAATAATGTAAACGCCATGGTCTGTGCAGAAAAAATAAATAATCTTAAGTTATTGTTATTTTTAAATTCATCCATCCACCAGTTTTTTTAATTCTCTGTTGAACATACATAGGCTTAACACGCGTAGACATCGTGCGTAGACATGCGTAGACAATTTGGCATTTAAAATATGAAAAACAGATATCCACTAAAGAAACCCAGTCACAGTTTTATGTACAATTTATATCTGATGTTTTGCTTCTACGGATAATGTCGATGTATCAATTTAAATAAGTATAAGACCACACAGCATGCGAAAGTTTATTAATAATAAACGTTTTACCTAAATAGACCGGTTAACATGAAGTCGGTGAACAAACGCGTCGACCGCACGCGGTGTAATGTGCTGCGAATACGGTCAAAGTACTAACAGTTTAAATTATCCGGATACGATAAACGTGTTTGGACCGAATACGGCCAATAATAACGATTTAAACTTATCGGATAGCACAACTTAGCTCCGATTGAATTCGACCAAAGCGAATATTGAATTTTCGCTTAGGTACTACTGTAGGTGATCTTCTAACAACAAACGTAGTGGTTATATTCTCTTTACTAACAACTGAACAGATTTCTTCAGTCATAGAGTCTTGACAAGTCACCTTTCAAATTCAAACATAAATAAGATTAAAATTAGATGCCACACACAGACATGTAGATACAAAAATACGACAAAATACACACGTTAAATTTATAACACCCTGTTTGCATCGCGATGGATAATTTTTGATTATAATAATTACTTACAATCAATTAAAAGTTAACTAACCACTTATAATAATTTAATAGTGGAAGCTGGAGGATATCGTTTACAGAATACTTAATAAGTTACTTGTTGTGTACAGTTTACAATACTCACTAACATTGTACATGATATTGAATTTATTCAAATGTCCTTTTTATTGGCGATCGGTTGTCAATACAAGTAGGACGTGCGGGAAAATGTTTTAAAAACATCTTTAACCAAGTCAAGTGCATCATTAACTTGATTGCCTCTCGATTGCCGTTAACTTTCCTGGAGACCAGTACCTGCGTAAACTTAAGAAGTACGGCCAATGTCACAATGCAAGGACATAATATTCGTCAAAGTCATGTACGCGGTAACGTACGCGTAATGTACGCGGACGATTTTTGAAGTGGAAACTTCTATTATCGTTGTGATTTGGAATTCGATGAAACGGAAATGACGCGCAAATGAAATGAAACGGAAACGAAAAGAAACAGACACATTTTAACGTGGGTGAAAATGATTTGAGTTTAAAATTATAGATTTTACCTGTGATTAAGACTATGACGTACATTTAAACCTATAACGGATAAACACCGGAAAATGCACGTTTGCGTCACTGGAGTTCAGTGAGCGGAATTAACTCTTAAAAGAGTAGGAACTTGTTGTAACTCGGACGCAATGTGACATCAATCGATTACTGGCCATTTCTCATTACAGTAGGTACCGCCGTACCGCGATTAGCTCCCAGGAGTCAATATGAATGAATATTGCTGAAACAACTACATTTTGTCCGCAAATACAGACCTACGTTATGTAAGAATGAACTTAACGACAAATCGAAAAAATGACCGAATCTTTGAAGACATTATGAACTACGGAAGCTTGTCTTGTCTTAGTGGAACGCCTCCTAAGATTGTAATGACATAATGTCTGATCACCTGAAGTCCAAATTACAACATTGCCTTTATAACAAATGTCATAAGTTACAAACAAATATAGTTTATAATCGACGATGACCCACAAGAGGAGAGATATAAAACATTCGTGTCCAACTGTTTTATCTGTCGCCACAATTATTGTCCAAAACAGCGGTGGCCTCGTTTACTCCCGTTGTGATCTAATTTCGATGTTTGAGCGACGTATTTTGTGGTTGATAGACGTGCCTAGTGTTGCACACCAAGAGCTAATAAGTATTTTATTTTATTGTAAATTTCGTAGAAATCCCCTTATTTATAAAACATTGCTATATTATATAGCAAAGATAAATGCTGCCAGTATCTTGGGTACTGAACCGCAGAGACCTAGCTACATACATTTATTTACTTTTATATTATTTATGTTTTTATATCGAAACTTTTTTATAGCATTATATAAATCAAATTTTTAATATCAGTTTAGTAGTTATAATTATATATTATTTAATAGAAATAAAAAGATAACTATAATATTAAACGTTTATTCCTAAGTCTTTTATTAACAAAATAATAATTATGTCGCTTGGATGTAATGGAGTACGCTACTCATACTTTTTTTTATTTGAAATTTATAGATAAATTATTAATTCAGTTGACAGAAATTATTCATAATTATTTATAATTATTTCCACATATTATATTCCTCAAGTAACCTTTAAAAGCGACATGTTGTCTATTATCATAAATAAATAATTAATAATAATGTTTTGTAAAACTAGAAGCATTTGTTATAAAAATGCTTGTTATAATAAGAAGTGTTTGTTAATTGCATTAGTTACATTGAAACGCTTGTTATTAAAACTTTTTGTAAAGCAATTACCTTACCAAGTAATTACCTTTTTAATTATTGTCTAATGCATTAAAAAACCGAACAAAAACAATGCAAAATGGGATCGTTTGATGCAACGTAGTTTCGTCAAGTTACATAAATACATATATGATTATATTTTTTAATTAATCGATTAGTCACAATTATGTTATCAGAGTCGTTGACATGTTAATTGTTGTGTAAACACGACGCTAACCGCTACAATCGGCACGTGTTTTTCTCAAGTAAACGATGTCAGTGATAAGGCTTAGTCACGCTAAATTACTAGTTTTAATTAACTATTATAATTATGATCAGTTTATTATGAGGCTAAAAATAATTTCACATTATCCAGCTTCATTACTATCATAGTCTGTTTGTAATTGATAGTTTGAGACGGTGATTAAGCTGGGTAGGAGGCTAAAATTAATTTGTTCTAGGTAGGATCTGTGGATATCTTAGAACACTAAAATTCGCTTACGGCCGTTTTCAATAAAGCAAAGTTCTTGGATTCCACCTTCCGCTGCCGCCCATGACAACTATGACTGAATTAGAACAAGACTCAAATGGAGACCGTCACCTAACCGGACTAACTATCCCAATAGTTAGTCCGGTTAGGTGACGGTGTTAGAACATTAGTTGGTTAGTTTGTAAGTAAGCATGAGGACTGGGCCAGGGACTGTTAGTGAAAGTTAGTCCTGATAGTTATTGTTAATAATAGTCCAGTTACTAGTTGTTAGTAACAGTCTCTTAATAATTCGGTCACAGATGTGTTGCTACCCTTGAGGACTGAGATGGTCGCTTCTAAAAAAGTGTAGCTGGATCCACACTTTCTAACCGAAACACATAACAATTGCTTTTAAAACAATTATTACGCCGTAGAAATGGTACCAAGTACCATGGCGGGCGGTAGTACTACCAGGGGCGAATTCTAGGCTCTACTATCTATCAATCGTACAATTGTTATATATGTAATGTTATTTGCACCGATATATAACTCCGTATTGTGCTGTTAGTTCAGTAAATAGTCGCGTGATACAGAAGCATTGGCTCGGGTCAGATATGAGCGCGCGATAGCCTCGACACTGTTCACTGGTACCATTCATAGCAACAATCGTCTATCGTTTACTAATTGATAGATAGGCAATACTAAACACGTTTGTAGTTCTGGAAGGGAAAGAGACGAATGTACATTAGATCAGCATTTCCCAAACTGTGGGTTGTGATTGTGAGTTGTCAGTTTGGACAACGACACTTCAACCAATAGGGCTAATAGTAGGAATGGGGGAAAAGTAGGAAGCAAATTAATTTTCATTAAAATGACACTGTATTTAAGTATGAAATTTTCGATTGTAACGGAATGTCTTCTTATACTCGTACATGTAATTATTTTTGATGAGATGAGTCATAAGCGGTCATATCAACTTTGGGAACCATTGGATTATGTTATGCAACACATGTATCATTATTATGTATACTATATCTGTGCATTGTCTACATAATTATGTACAGTCACGAGCAATAATATGTATACATTGTCACGTTTTATAAAATATCTTAATTTGTACCAATCTAGAATGAAGTGAACAACAATTCGTTCTAAATCAACTAACCATTAAACGATGTCAAAATAAGGTATAATATACAATTTAGAACGAATTGTTGTTGTTGTTCAAGTTAAGATATTTTAGAAAACGTGACAATGTATCTATACATAATATTATTGCTCGTGACTGTAACTGTTCTGTCTAATTAAAAATAAACAAACGAACAAGTGCACGAAGTCCTCGCGCCCTCATGCATGGATCCTGATACAATTTATAATTAGGTAGGCATATGTAGGTATGCTTAGTAGTTCAACGATACTACATAGTAATATATAAACTCTTTTATCTATTTTTAACCGACTGAAAAAGGAGGAGGTTCCCAATGCCACTGTTTTTTTAATTTGTTTTACCTCATAATTTTCTTCTGGATGTACCGATTTTGATGATACTTTTTATATTCGAAAATGATACCTATCATGTATACCCATTTAAATTTGGACGAGATCTGACGAGTAGTTTTTGAGTTATTCTTAATAATTCGTATTTAATTGACTTCGACTACTTTTATGATGTTCTCAGTTTAGTAGGTACCTACTTGTCGATGTAAAATGATCAATTTTTAAAGCTTTTTTGTTAAAGTTATTGATACGACTACAAATAAAAAGTGTTTTCGTCTTAATAAACATGTGTACTGTAGTATATAGTAGAGAATAGTCATTATCTATTGATAAATAAGCTTCAAGTATATCTTCGTATTGTAATTTTAACCTCACTCTATATTCTACTAGGAAAACGGCTCTTGATAGAAGAATTCATGGACAACAAAGCGATTCTATAAAGATTTTATTTCTTCCTTTTGAGATACAAAATCCTAAAACTGATGACAGTAGTTATTACAGGTTTATTGTCAAAGAAAACTAATTGTGCACAAAACTACAGTTCTTAGAAGTAGTAAGGTAGGTACTAAAATTGTTCACACACTTGACCTTATTTATTATACGAATAGATGAATAGTAAAATAATACTATATTCAATGATATTCTTTTTACTTATAATGTCATTGACTATATTACGATTTTTTTGCTAAGCTCTGTGCACACAGTTACATTCCTTAGAAAGAGTTACGAAAATTATTTAACAAACCTTATTCAGTACGAATAGTTGAATAATAATGAGTACTTACATCACTTTAAAGTAATTTCTTGGTTTTTTGCAGGAAAGATTCGACACCGTTCATAAAAAATGGGTCAACCGCTATTATATCGAAGACACCTCTACCAGAGAAGCTGCAGAAACCCACCAAGGAGGGCAGAGGGAAGGCCTTCAAACAAGTCCTGGCCTCCTTCATCGCCAACCTAGGAACCATCAACACTGGCATGGCCTTTGGATTCTCCGCCACGGCATTGCCGCAGCTTCAGGCGAAGACCTCTAGTATACCAGTATCTCCTAATGAAGCTAGCTGGATTGGTAAGAGATATTAAGTTATCTTAATATATATAATTCGAGTGTGAGTGTGTATGTCACTGAACTCCTCCTAAACGGCTTGACCGATTTGGTTGAAATTTTTTGTGTGTCTTCAGGTGGATCCGAGAATGGTTTAGATTCACAATTGGACCAGGTAGGTGGCGGTGCTGTCGATATATCACCAAAACATTTTTTAATTATCAAGCGGTACGAAGTACGCTGGGACAACTAGTAGATGTATATAAATAGCCGACAAATAAAAAGACGAGCTACGTCCCCGTCGCCCATGGATATCAGTGATACGTTGCTGCCCAACGAAGAAGGTCACGGGTACTGGTTCTCAAGCTTCCTCAAGCAGGAGGGTGGAAACTGACAATAAGCAATTTTATTAAATTCGACGTATTTGGTTCACATTTATATTTGTTCAAATTTTTATATGTACAAATATTATTTTGCAGCAAGTTTGAGCGCAGCTGGAACTCCAATAGGGTGCATTGTCAGCGGCTACCTGATGGATGCGATAGGCCGAAGGCGAACCCTAATCATCACTGAAGTTCCTCTCATCCTGGGCTGGCTGCTGATCGCGACCGCGCAGAATATTATCATGATTTACATTGGTATGTATTCATTTCTTTATTTATAATAACATTTATCAAATAATCATCATCATCACACCCCATGTAAATGTAAAGGATACCTCAATAGACTAGTGGGATTTTTCCAAATACTTTCTTCTTTCCTTTTGTATTATTATATAAATTAATCTTGGCCAGTTGATTTTTTTGGTGGGTGATGCCTTTGATGATGCTAATATCCACGAGCGACGGCGACCACTTACCATCAGATGAATAATCGGCTCGTTTATCTGTTATTAAAACAAATAAAATGCTGTTTTGGAATTTCAATTACTATCACAACGAGCACATTAGGAATGTACGTAATTAGAATTTAGATTAGGATAGGTTAGAATGGATTGGATAGAGCGGATATCAACAAAAAGCCATCACTGCGCTAAATATATTAAAGGTACTCGTAATATTTATTGTTTCGACGTGCAGGAAGGTTGCTGGTGGGTTTCGGTTCGGGTATGGTGGGTGCGCCGGCGCGGGTGTACACGTGCGAGGTGTCGCAGCCTCATCTCCGGGGCATGCTTGGAGCCCTGGCGTCTGTCGGGGTCTCCACTGGCGTCCTCTTACAGGTCAGTACTAGGATAACATTAATATAAATCCAAAGCAATACTTTTCATTACTGGGCTGTTCACCGTTAGGAGTTTTCGCGTCGCGACATAATCCTGAGCGTAGTATTAAATCTTGTTTAAATTTAATTAAATTTAAACTCCGATGGATAAGAGAGTGTAAGTTAGAATTATAGTTCTAATTCACCGTGCAAGATTTACACAAACAATTTAACATACATTGCAACTTAAATGAAAGTCTTTAAAAAGAAAATTGAACAGAGAAAGATGTCTTTGTACATGTGATGTAGCGAGATAAATAAATTGGACCCTCAAGAGAAATTGTTCAGGACATTCGACGTCAAAATTGATTCATGGCTTTTTAGTATAGCAAATCTATTAATCGTTACAAGTCTTTTAATTTAGAGCCTGAATTGGAACTACTGATTGTACCGTGAAACACTGCTTCAAACAGAATAAGTTATCAGCGCGCATAAAACTTAACAAGTACCTAAAACATTTTGATAACAATGATATCATATATATTAATTAATTTAAATTACATATTCCCACATACAAATACATTTTTATATCATACTTATAATCACTCCATATGACGTAGTCGCTCTGAAAATATTTTCCATGAAGCGACCTTGTGGGAGAGCTGTTTGGATATGATCTTGTGAGTATTTCAAATTGATGTTCAGTTAAATAAACAAGGGTTATGCCAACGTGATAAGTGATAGGCATCTTACGACGAAAATAGCCCACAGCAGTAGGTCTATTAAACATATAATAGAACTGTTCATTATGGATGTATGTAATAGAAAATATTTCAGGAGAACTACCTAATTCCCCTGATATTTGGGAACATAATACATAATTATGTAGCCAGGATTTAAAGAAACTTTGTCTGTGGTTGGCTAATTTCAAGATTCAATTAAAAAAGAAATTTAATCCGGTTTTCCGCGATTATTTGTATGAAGCTTGAAGTAACATTTAGTGCACAACGCTCAGGGGAAAACAAATACAAATCCTTTGCAGCTCCGTCAGGAAATAGAACCCGTTACCACTGACTCACTGGCTACACGGTCGTTTAGGACAGTAATTTATTACTTTTAATTCAAGTATCAAACAACAATTTGTACCTACAAGTAAACTATGTGCACAGCATAGAGAGTCTCCCGAATACCCATCCACCGGCTCTTATCTAAAAAGAACTCTCACATCCAAACAAAGGATGTCGCTGAAAATAAATAAAAAAGCGTGCGAGACTGTTAACGCCGCGAAATGTGACGTTTAGAAAGGATGGAAGATTAAAGTGGCTCTTGAGAATTTTACCAGCCAAGCGCGAAGCTGTAGGTATTTATAGTACATGACTACCCTTTAAAATTCCTGAGGGACATACTTCACATACTCTTAAAAGGTTGGTATTTAAAGTCTGTTGAATTTCTTCATTTCTTGCACATAATACAGCTGATTGATTGGTTGATTTGGTTCTAGTTCTAATTTAGAAATGTCAATATCATTACTCTAGTATTACGTTCAATAAATAAGATAAAACAAATTGTCAATCAAAATACACTGATTAAACTACAAGCATGGCAATTAGTACTTAGGAATACGACTCGAATGACAGATTTTTAAAAAGTATTAAATATATTGCACTCAGCCTCTGAAGATCTCAGCCTAGGCCCTATCCGGATCCTGTATTCTGGTTCGTCACAAATGTGACAAGGTAAATTGCACTGACGTATTGCAGCAGTAAAAGATTAAAAGCAAACATAATTAAAGCGAGAATTTAAATGTCGAGAATAGTACTTAGGTACTATGTTATTGGTATAGTGGCGAAAATTGTTACTTTTAGACTCGCTTTTGCACAGAATCTTCTAATATAGGGCATTAAAAGAGCATAATATAAAGGAACAAAGTAATATATTTTCCCCTCCCTCAATATATATAATTCAAGATAATATTTGGTATGTTTATATTGTTCAATGGATTTTATTCATATTACAGCGAAGAAATGGAAGTTGTTCTAATATATGTAGGTCGAAATGGACTTGTAAAAGAATAAAAGCGGGTGAAATTAATTTACCTGTTGGTTATTAATATAGAGAGCAAAGATTATTTCTTATATTTTACCACAGCTGATGATTAAATAAAAATAATTTTAAAGGTTCAAAGGTTTTATTAAAGTTTAGTGACGTAGCTGTGACGCTTTACCGGACCCAGATAATATTAGTCCGGTTTTAATATTAGTCCAGCATGAAGTAAGGCCCTAAATATAGTTATTTAAAAATATGCACCAAAGTTTTAAAATGTAGAAGCTTACAAAATTCAGTTTCAGATCTTTGGGCCTCGATGTTTATAATCAAATCATATTGGTAATAATATAATACCACATTTTAATTGTCTGTTACAATTTTATTATGACGCTACATACCAAATCCCTCGATTACTACTTCCCTGTGACGTTGGTGTCATGGACAACACACAAAGACAAGATGACACACACCTAGACGGAGAACACATATTCAAACTCATCATTAAAATTTCCGCCTCGTGGGAATCGAACCCTAACCCTTTCGATCGGCAGTCCGCCACGGTAACATTGCGCCATGTCATGTGTTTGTTGTAAACCAATTGTAAACGCCATTATTACTGTCTGTGCTGGCACTCTGTTATATTATGTAGACTTATGAGTGTCAGAAAACATTAAATAAACACAGGCGAGTAATTACCAACGGACATATTATTGCTTATTTCTATTGAACTGTCAATGTTCGTCGTTACTCATTTAGTTACTCTGTTGCTAACTGTTTTATATTCACTTTATGTAATTTTAAGTCACGCAATTCGTCTGGCATGTGATCTTAGTTTTAAAGTTACATTGCAATAAATTATTGTTAATTAATTGAAATCGAAATGAATTAAAAGGTCGAACATCCGCCATTTATGAGAAAGTAGGTACTTTAACCTAGTTGATATTGGTCCCAATGACATTATAAGTAAAAAGAGGATTGGTCCTGTTGCCAAAGTTCATAAATATTATGTTCGATTTTCGAATGGACAGGTGGGGCATGCGTATCGTGTGATATGATAAAACGTGGTCCATTTTTAACATTGAAAAATCTTTACGGAATTATGCCCATGGATAGAGTAAATTTAAAAAGATTCTTAAATATCGCCCCTATTTTAATTCTATTTCTACTGCCTTTCGTGAGTATAGCCTCAAATTCTGTAAGAAGTAGGTCCTAATTTGTAATTTAAATGAATTTAATAAAATTCAAGAAATTAGCGTATCGTCTGTAATTGTACACTACACGTGATTATTCGCGAATTTACATGTAGAATCGATCACGCGCTCGCGGGCCAATTAATTATGCAAATGTACTATGATAACTGTGGTATCACGCTTCGTAAATATGGCGTCGACGTCGTGTTTTTGATGAGACGACATTTCAAGTATATTGTATTTAAATGTCTGGTGCTGTACAAATGCAAAAAGTATAGGAGTGATTAGTGAAGGGTTTACATCTGTCCTTTGCTGTTCATGCACCTAGCTAAATAACAGATGTGACATTGGGGCAAAGACCCTATTATTTGAGAGCTACATCAGCTTTTTAAAGCTATTATTGCAGATTATAACTTACTAGTAAACCTGCCCTCGCGTCGCTTCGGGAAACCTGTCCTTCGTACCCTCATTTCAAAATTGTTACACGTAACCCGCGCACGAATTTATTTTTACGCGCGTTAGTTTCATTTCGATAACTCGTAAGATATTAATAATGAATATCATAATGTGCCTAAAATACTTACTAAGGTGAACAACATAATTAAGTCGATTCCTTATCGACTCCCCCCAGTCACATACATACCTATTTATAAAGTATTTTTGTTTACGTATCAAAATCTATTTACGAGTATATAAAACAAAGTCGTGTTAGTTACACTATTTATAACTCAAGAACGGCTTATGTACCTACTTGACCAGTTTTTATGATTTTTGTTTTCTTGTATTTGCGTTCGCTCGGGATACGATAATGAGTATTAAAATATGATATCTAAAGTGAAGATCTATGGGATCTAAAAAACTATTAGAGATATCGATTTGCTCCCTAGCAAAAGTTACAGTATGTGCCAGGCATTTACCAAAAGTACATAAAAAAGTAATCTGGAGTAAAATTAAAATTTGAGGTTCAGAGACTCCAGATTAACTCATGTGGCATTGTAAGGAATCAGTCAAAACCGTCTTATTTTATTTAACATTTTCATTAGTAAGGGGATTAGAATAAATAATAATATGTTGCAGAACAATGTCGGGTCAGCTCGTTATATTATAGACTAGATCATCGTGACACGCAAATTAAATTAAAAAATTATATGACTTAAAATGTATTCACAAAACCTTGCAAATGTTTGCTATTTTTACCAAAACCACCATACCACGGTTTATTTTACTTCAAATTAGAAAAAAGTCCTTCAACCTGTCGCCCGGGTGTCATTACCATATTGACCGAACTTGATGAACGATAATTGAGAGTCAAACGTGTTTGTGGAAGTAAAATTAGAACTTTTGCAGCAGAGTACACAATATAACAAAGTGACACGATCATATTAGATAACTAAACCATACGACACGACGAAGGAAAATACGTAACGAACAAACAACCTCGAGAAATTCGCGACGTTGAAGGTGTTTTATCATTTACATACGTCTTTCTTCACGATTACTAGTAATCCCCCTCTAAAACTTTTATTGCTTTATGATCTTTTGTTTTAGATACATTTCTTTGTTACATTGTTATTATTTATCGTCTCTTCAGTGACCATAACGGAATCCTATGGTAATTACTTTATAAACATATACAATATACATACAGTATACACTATACATTTATACATTATACGCTAAACTCCCCTAATTATTCATTTATTTGTTTTATACGCTATTGACAATACTTTTTTTTCAATTTCAGTACATAATCGGCAGTTTTACAACATGGAACATATTAGCCGGGGTGAATGCAATAGTGCCTATCATATCTCTGCTCGGTATGATCATAGTTCCCGAGACGCCCAACTATCTCCTCTCCCAGGACAAGCGGGAGAGAGCGGAGAGCTCGCTTGTCAAACTGAGAGGCTCTACTTACAACGTGGAGGAAGAGATTCAGAAGATGATAGCGTTTAAGGAGAAGAATCATGTTGAGCCGTAAGTTGAAATTTTCTACGCTTGCATCCTAATCACTACAATCCTAACCAAAACAAATAGGTATGCTTGGGGAAGCTTCCATCGTATGGGAAACTTAAGACAAGAAGAGAAATTAATAAATGATGAATGAAACATCTCACCAAACTTGCTCATCAAAAGTAATAAGTACTTACCTATATTAAATTAAATAATGGTTAGTAAATAGTAATGGTTAGTAAGTATAGTAACGGCAAAAAATTAAGGCCCCTTTGACACATTAAAATAGTGACGTGAAAAATGTTAATTTAGTATCGAAAAAATATGGTCAAGTGCGAGTCGCATCGATACATTTTTGGAATAAAAATTTTAAGCACCCTTTTTAATTACATATTTTGGAATGAGAATCGAATACTGAGTACCCCCTATTAATATCACAAGAGTCTTAAGAATCACCTTATATTTAAGGTCTCCTCGGCTTTGAGCTCAGTAGTGGGCCTTGTTGGGTTGAGATGATTTATAGTAGGTATATTCATTTATGTAATTGACTTACTTACTTTATTAAAGGTGGCACTGTATTTTGTTAGTAAAAACGTGAAGGAATTTGTTCGCGGTACCATATACTTTGTTTATATGGTCCCGCATTAGTCCATAATATTTAAATATATATATTGTTTCAATATCCATGTAATTAATTAACTTTGGGTCTTAAAGTTATACATTCGATAAATTTTATGACTTTTTGCACATCACTATAGACCATGAAGAACAGCAATTTTCTCCTTCAAATTTATGTAATAATTTATACGAAACTTGATGATCGGACAGACGTCAAATAAACTTCATCTGGGCCTTCCTTTTGTGCCGCACCTATAGTATCAGTAATAGTAGTACCTAGGTAAATAGTAAATAGAAAAGTGATTTTATATGATATTTGATATAACCGAAACTAGTCGCGGAACTTGTTCTGATATTTTGAAGCAGATTCTCTGTATTGAGGTGGTCATTGCAATTCAAATTAGAGAAAATAAAGAAATATAAAAAGTAGATTTGGTTATTTCAATACCTTGCTTGGATGTTAATCCAAATCCAAATAAAAGATATAAAATATAAAAACACAAAATGACAAAAATATAAAAACATTTTGTGTTCCGTAGATTTAAGGATTTTACTAACCCAAGTAAAGGTTTTTAGTAGTTTGCAGCAAAATATTAAAATCAACAACACAAAGATTTTGCAGAATTAATTATAGATAATTATGGGGACTTCATTCTTATATTAATCAAATTATAAAAATAACGGTTTCTTTGACGTACCTACTGTTATACGTTGCTCAAGTATTTAACACCCAATTACATTTACCCCTGATTCTACTAGTAGTAGCGTAAACAAGTTGAATGAGAGAACAAATATTACAATTATCTTGTGGGTTTTTGTTCTTAAAATGTGTTTCTTAAGTGTTGTCGTAAATATGTTTATTGTCACGATTCCATTTAGATAAAGAAACGTCACTATACTGTCATTGTTCTGTTATCTTAAACAATAAACAGACATGGTATGAATGACTATTTTGTTGCCGATGTATCTTGAAATGATTATGTGCTTGTAATCTATACAAATAAATAAAATTGGAGTGTCTGTTTGTAATACCCAACTTGTTGCATTGTAGTCAAGCATTAAATTATATTTCGTAACAGAAATAGTGGAATACAAATTTGTAATTAAAGAATTTGTTAAAGAACTTAAGTCTCTCCAGTGCTATCCAGGACCTGTGGGAGCTATATGGAAATCTTGAAACGTATCTTAACCAGCTTTCTCCCTGTATACACCGTAACATAGTATTCTATAGTCCGTAACTCAGCATCTAAGAATATATCCATTAACCACATAACATTACCCAATTATTTATATCTCGAAGATGCATTAAACCAGTCTCCATAATAATGTCTAAAATTAAGGTGCTTATTTAATGCACACAATTGGAACTACGCCATTGCAGTAATATTCCATGCAGTATTTTGGTATTAGAACACGCCATATATTTTTAATGTCACTTCGTGGAGAACAAGCGTTTGCTAATTTGCTAAATATTCAATTTCTACAAATAGATATGTATGAAATTTGGAAAATAATAGTAACTATTGTTTTAAAATCTAGAGTTAGTTGAAATCTTCACGAGTCAGTACTTTCGTTTACAATCTGTAGCAGCATAATTTTTACCTCCAAATACTTTGTCTTATATTAATTAAAGTTTGAGGTACCTACTTCCCTACATCGGATACGGTTATAGCGTTATCTGAATTGGCTAATCGATTACAAGGTTATAGTATTATTGATATTTGTAAACTTGTTACATTAATATAATAATATTTAATAATATTTCCAGTCTAAAAACTCCAAAGGAAATCATAAAGGCGCTGCTATCTCCGTCCGCTCTGAAGCCGTTCACAATCCTCGCGGTTTACTTCTTCATCTACCAGTGGTGTGGCGTCAATACAATTACGTTTTATGCTGTCGACGTGTTTGCGGTAATTTTAATATAATACAATTTTAATTAATAGGCAATTTACTGGAATGACTCCCTGCGTCGTGGGTGGAATAAGAATAACATAAATAAGACATTACTAACACTCTCAGCCGAGTACAAACATTTATCTGTCACGTGCATGCCCCGTCCTGGAATCAAAACTGGAATTCCCTGCTTCGCATAAAGGGTCACTAGTCACTACCAACAAGGCTAGGGTATGCCTTAACAAACTTCGATGTACTTTATAACACGTCTCATATTTGAAGTAAAAGTTTACGAAAATATGTTTCCGCATAACTGCTATAGGAAGATGACCATAATTCATTACTATGCTAGTTTTGATAAGTCTTTCATTATCCTTTTAGTTTATTAACTGGGGCCTATTTCGCCTCGGTATTTCTAGAACTAGCTCACTTATTAATATTTATTTATTCTTACTTATTTCCAGGCATCGGGAGCTTCAATGGACAAGAACATGTTGGCGATCGTGACGGGTATCATCCGTTTAGTCTTCACCGTCATTGGGTGCATTCTGTGCAGGAAATGTGGAAGGAGGCCACTTACTTTTGTTTCAGGTGAGACATTAGCAAACTTTGGATTTTATGAAATTAGTACCAGAAATTTTTGACCTCTTCTTTAATTCGACCTCTTAGCGTAGCAACTGTATCTTCGTCATTATTGAACCTAGTTATGGTTAGGTTTAGGAATCAAGGAAAGTAGAAACTTCTTATCACCTTTATATAATTTAATTTGTACTACCGATATTACCTTTATTACCATTATTACCTTTATTCCTAGTAAAATTTTCATTCCTCTCAAATTACTTCTACTTTAAAGTACCTAACATTTTTTTCCATTTCTCTAATTAATTCAATCATACCATACATTAACTTAGAGGAGGTATGTTTCTTTACTTAAATTTTACTTTATGAGTTTTATACGCAATTAGTTTTGGCCATTTGGCCAAATTAATTTAACTAATCTAAATGGCCATCCGAATGACGGTTATCGTCTATTATAACATATAATTCCTTATACACATATAAGGGAGTTGAAAAAACAATTTTGTCATTTATATTTCACTCGTTCCAGCGATCGGTTGCGGGTCAACGATGATCGTTCTAGCAACGTACATGTACTACCTGCAGTGGTGGAAGGACAACAACATAGCGCCCAGCCACTCGTGGATCCCAGTGGCCAGTATCTTCATCTTCACCATTGCCTGCACCCTCGGCTATTTGATTGTGCCATGGGTCATGATTGGAGAGGTTTACCCTACCCAGGTAAAAATGCAACTTTGACCACCATTTAATAATACATTCCTAACACTCGAACCCCCGCACTAGGATTCCCTGTGTCGCAGATGGCATGGCCAAATATACATCACTTACACTCACGACCCGTGTACAGACATTTTATGAGTCAGATAATATTTTCCCAGTTAGGTATCGAACCCGGGACACCTCGTTTCATAGACAGGGCTTACTGACTAGGCTTCAGAGTCTTCAACATATAACATAAGTTATAGATTTTTGAGTCTCTTAAAGGGGTCCTAAACAAAATGGAATATATACTTGTTACACACCTTTCCAAAGCTTGTGTAGGACACAGAAGTAAATAAATACTTACTATGTGTTAGGAAAACGAAAATTCGAAGAAATATCATGATTTAAATTTTGCTTCGTCAGGTCCGAGGCATAGTTGGCGGCATGACGACGTGCGCAGCGCATCTGTCAGTGTTCTCAGTAGTGAAGACGTACCCGTTCCTGAAGAGTACCATGAACGATTACGGCGTCTTCGGCATGTACGGAGCTATGTCTATGGCTGGTAAGTATTACATGACTAGTAACTTAGTTTTAAATTCGATCTATTCTAGGTACTTAATGGTAAAACAATAACAAATTAACTAATTTCAGGCTTGGTGTACTTCTATATATTCCTACCAGAAACTAAGGGGAGGACGTTACAAGAAATAGAGGACTATTTCTGCGGCAGAACAAAGACGCTCAAGAAAGTCAATTCACAAACACAGAACGCGTGAAAATATGACTTGAAGTAGTTGAACTAGTTGTTGATGAAGTTGATCGTGAAACATAATATTAGTGTTAGCGAAATTGTTGTTATAAGAACACGTCATAATAATTTAAAATCTTTTAGGTTAAACGGTTTATTTTGAAACATCAGCTGTGCCAAAAATTTCCATTCTCAGACCCACGTGGCTGTAACCTCAACCATAAAACAAAGGTCTTAATCTGAGGTTGTAACGTCATGGGATATCATTGTCCCCAATGTTTTAATTCTCACATGAATCGGTACTATAAAATAAGTTCAAAACGCTTTCGTTTTGAACGTAACATTTGTAACAAAGCTTTTAGATATGACGTCAAGTTAAATAAAACCGTTTACTGAATTAGTTTATTTTGTAAGTTACCAACTCACTGGCTGTTTTTATGAGAAACGTGGAATAATTGTTGTTTTAGGATAGTTCGTAATGTGATAATTGTTGTAATGATAGTTGTTATGTGATATTGATATGGGAACAATGTTGATATTAATGTAACATAGAGAATGATTCGCATAATGATAGTTATAAGGAAAATTAGAGGATTTGTAACATTTTGTTATTAATGTTACTTTTGAAATGAAGTTAATAATACTAATGAATAATTAAGTGTTGTGCAGAAATGAGTGGATTGATAAAGTAAAAAAGCATAATGAGATCATAAATGTATTTGTAAAATAAATACGTATTTAGAATTATCTAAAACATTTTAATATTATAAATATAAAATCGTTAAAGGTTAACTTTTATAATAACTATACATTTCAAATAAAATATTGTTAAAATATTAACGCTAAGTAAGCTTTTGCAATTTACTTTGAGTATTATAGCTGTAAATATAACGTAACATACTTATATATTTTTAAAATTAGACTTTACTAACATTTCAGTAACAATTTTATGAAAATGTAAAAATAAAATATATAAAAGTATTATTTTTTGTAAAATAAACAAATTTCTGTAAAGTTAGTGAAATATTTATAAATATTGTAGTGCCATTAAAATAACGTTAGAACAAATTATTTATTTTTATCATAATGTGTAATTTAATTATTTAGATTAAGTATAATAAAAGCGCACATTTTTTCCTTCACCGTGTGGTATTTTTATCATCAATATGCGCCAAAATTTCTTAAACATACGAAGGGGTCCTACAAGGTTTCTCGACTGCTACCTACCAATAACTTGGACCAACTCCTTAACGTACTTTCTGGGGCACGGAAATAAAGCATCCATTAGCTTGCATTCGACATGGATTCGGGCTGCCAGCACTTCTTTTTAAATCAACGGTGATGGTACATAAATATATTTGTTGTACATTGTATTTGTATTGGTACATCTATTTGGGAATCACCATCACTTAGTATAATGAATTGTGAGAGATGACCCGTGCCCAGCAGTGGGACAGTTATGGGTTGCAATGATGATGATGAAATATATGAAATAAATTCTAAAAACGGTTTGTTTGAATGAGATAATTTCTGCAATGATTTTAACGTAAAAATGCAAAAACAAATAAAACACGTAAACATTGTTTTGGGTACTGTTGCTAAGAATTAATAATTTTCTGAAGCGATGCGAGGTCAGGTATTATTTGGAAACAAAATATGTACCTACCTATAGTTGAAACGTGACTTGATATTGTTGATAGGTGAAAATATAACTATTAATAATGAGAATAATTGTTGTTTTATTTTAGTGCCATGATATTTTACTTTTTTAAAATTTTGGTGAAAGTACCTCAATAGTCTTCATGAAAAACCTATATTATTATTGAACGACCCGATAGAATGTAGATATATACACGTGCTTAAAATGAGCATGCTCTTTAGCTGTATTGTCTACGAGATTGCTTATTTCGAGCAAAACACATGGTTGTTGTTGTAGCAAGTGCTAAGGATAAGCATGCTTTCGTGCTTAAAATAAGCATTATGTCTATCTTTATTTTTGTATGCATACCGCGAAGGACTGGAATAAAAATCCCGAATTAAAATATGGGTGTATTTAAAGTGAATGAGCTTCTTCTAAATTACTGTGATATACAACCTAACACTTACCATCCGTTGAGATATAGTGAATGTAATAATGGCTGGCTTCAACCCATTAATGGCCCACTACTGAGCACGGGTCTCTCCTCATACCTGAGGAGGCCTAGAGCATACTCCACCACGCTGCTCCGGTGCGGATTGGTGGAGGGGTTAGTGGCCAACCCATGTGTCGAAAATTTTTAAGCCGCCCGAAGGTATCCGACATGGCTTAACGACTGCTACCATATGATAACAACCGGGACCGACGGCTTTACGTGCCCTCCGAAGCACGGAAGCGCTCAAGAAATTTTTTGCCACTAGCGGTCACCCATCCAACTACCGACCGCGCCCGCTGTTGCTTAAATAGTCGATCACTTGAGATCGACGCAAGCCGCCGGGCTATGAGCGCTTCAATATTGAATGTAATAATACTTTTGCTGAATCAGTTTAGCTCACGAAGGTATTGTTCATTTTCCTTGTACATAATGGGTGTGCGAAGGCATACAATTGTGATAGCACTTTCAAGTAAAAATAGTAGAAATGTTTCTTATCAATGTTTTCTTAGTCACAGTCGATTGTCGTCTCATTGAAACATGGCTCTCATGATTTCGTTCCATTTTCTCGCTGCATTGTGTATTTGTACAGCCGATATCGCTTCTTTCTTAAAAGAGAAAGGTATTTCTATTCTATTTAAAAATATGCTCGATAAAGACAAATATTAAATTTGTCAGTGGAGTGGTGAAGATCGATTCCCGACCAGGGCAGACTTTCAAGTGACAGATAAACATTTATCTGTTATCTTATTTTACGGTAGTAGAAATTAGTGATGTTTTATTTGTGTTGCCCATGCTACCCGCGACACTAAAAAAGTTGCAAAGAGATGAGTCTGTAAGGATTTAGTTAAATCGACCCTAGCTACCTTCACTGTCCTGACCTGACTTGAATTTTGAATTGTTTTCGCTGTTTTAAACCAAGACCTGCATAAGACGGTTACGGCTATGTCTTCCAGGTGAAGCAGTAATAGCTCACGCGGACGGTGTGGAGTTCAACTCAGTCTCGCGTAGTACTCTGATGCATATCCTGTCAGCTTTTGAAGAGAACATACGATCGCGGGTAGCAGGACACAATGCGAAGCCAGTTTTCATCGCAGAGTTCACCAACAACCGATACACGAGGCCTTTTATATACCCAAAAGTGTCTAAGGCTCGCCGGTATTGATAGATGTGAGTATTTGAGTGGAGATAAGCGTTCATAGCCAGCTTGTGTGATCGTGATCGTCTTCAGTGATCGACTGAGTTAAACAACGGATGGGTAACCGCTAGTTGAAAAAAAATCTGAGCGTTTGCGTGCTTCAAAGGGCACGTAAAGTCATTGTTACAGGTTGTTATCGTTAGATAGCAGTCGTTAAACCACATCGGAGGCCTTCGGATAGCATGAAACTCCCGCTACTTGGATTGGCGGACTCTACCGATCCGGCTGGGGCGTTGAGAACCAGAATGTCCCTTCTTACCGCTGCCTTTCTTGACGGAAAACGCATTGGTGATGCCGTTGATATTACTAATGTCTATGGGCGACCGAGACTATCAAACATCGAGTAGCTCGTCTGCTCGTAGGAAAATGTACAAAAATTAAAACATGCAAACTATTTAATCCTAGTAAAATAACAATGCTAAAGAAAGAAAGTTGACAGAAGATAGAAATACAGCAATAGTGTATGATAATGTCAATAAATGTCTATTAAAATGTCAATACTAATTAGATCGCTAAAAATATCGCGGTTAATATTACAGTGTGTTACGATATTTTCATTTGTTACATGATTAATTCTTTGGTTTGTGTACTCAAGTTAAATGAGCAAAATAACCAATTTCAGTGACGCAATTTTTTTATGTGCCAGTCTGTGTAGTTACAATATGGACACTGTTTAGTGCTAAGGATGAAAAGTTCCCCTGAACTTCTACAAGCTTGTGTTACCTGTCTTATAAATCTACATAATTGGGTTAACAATGCCAACGTTACAATCCAACACCTACCCCGATCCTGGGTTCAGGACAAAGACTTCGATGATCCAGTTTGGTTATGGACTGTGGGTTAATCTCAGCATGGTAGTGCCAGGACTTACCATAGGCTTCACTGCGGTGGCGTTACCACAGTTGACGAAGCCAGATTCGGAAATAACTCTTACTGTGTCCGACCAATCTTGGATTAGTATGTAATGATTTGTTTTTTTTAAGATACATAGCCTATTTATTATTAATCGGATCTACGTGATTGTTACTTTTAACAATTACTTAATAAGAGCACTTAATAAGAAAATATAATCAGAGCCGGGTATTATAATAATTTTATGCGCATATAAAGTTATGCGCGTATTAGAAAGTAGAAATTAGTTATCATTTCCTTTACCTCAGAAATACATTGCGACAAAATCTGCACATCTACTCGTACCTAATATAAATCGTAGATATCATGCGCCAAAGTTGTATTTTGCCTCTTCTGAAAAATTGTGTTTTTACAGTAAAATTAAGCAATTTTTATGCAACTTTTTCAGCCAGTACTTTAACCCTCTCGTCCCCAATTGGATGCATCATCACCGGATATTTAATAGACAAGGTCGGGCGACGTGTGATGTTGATTGTGTGCCACCTACCTGTGATGTTTGGTTGGATCTACACCGCGCTTTCTAAAACGGCAAACGCTTTGATAATAGGTGAGTTTTATTACAATTTAGTTACTTATAAATCTCGCTATATAAGTAATTACATATGAAGCTGATAACGCAGCAATTTTCGTGATCCTAAGGTCTATCCAAAAGGATGTACAAAACTTGTTGCTACTATTGTTGCCACACTATACTGGAACGACTAATACGGTACAATATTACCAACAATAGTTTTATATCATTACTGCCGGATGAAAATATAGAAAAATAGGCGTAAATAAATTATAGGTCTCCTTCGTTTCAATGTATGAAAGGACATATTAATAATATCTACATATTTTTATTTAATAATTAATTTTTCCTATTTATATTTATTTCATTCACACCAGGTTTTTTATTATTGTACTTGTTTGTAAGAATTGTACATAATTATAGGACCCCAAATGTATTATAGATATCTTAATGTACATGCTTTGTCTCAGGGAGGACTATAACAGGCATCGGTCTCGGTATGTTGGTGGTTGTCCCTCGGCCTTATTTGACAGAAATAGCACTGCCCAACATGCGCGGTGTAATTGGAACATTTCCCAACTTGGCGATGTCTATTGGCGTTGTTATTCAGGTAAATTAATCGGCATTTTAAAATCCAGACGCGAAGTAAGTTAAGACCTAATGTGCGTCATTTATGTACTACTATTATTGTTATAAAAAGAAAAATTTAGATTTTTTGAGGTATTTTTTATGGACTTACATGACAATTGTGCTCGACACAGAACAAAACTGTATTCTAGTATGGTTAGTCCATTTAGCAGAGGAAGGTTTTTTGAAGGAATACTTCTATAGTATCGTTGTGATTTGGAATTCGATGAAACGGAAATGACGCGCAAATGAAATGTAACGGAAACGAAAAAGAGTCAGACACATTTTAACGTGGTAGAAAATGAGATAGGAAGCATTGGCAAAATGGCGGGTTACGTAAGCAAAGCCAAACATCAGTATTTGGACTGACAGTATTCGTTTTTTTTCGAAGTATTCACTTCTAGCATGTGAATTGCACATATTTTGTTTTTTTGTTTATAGCTTTATACTATCTGTGTATCTTATATATTATTTTTCCTACGGGGCGGAAGGTGGGGAACTTGTCAAGATATGACCTGGTTTTGTTCGAAATATTGTCACGGCTCGTCATCATAACCAAGTAAAGATTACCCTTTAATTTTGCAGGCCGGTCTAGGGCCGTATTGCAGCTGGCAAGTCATATGTTATGTATGCATGTTATTTTCCTTCGTGGTAATGGTGAGTAATTATTTCCTGCCGGAGACTCCCTACTACTTGCTAATGTACGCCACCGTAGAAAAAGCTGAAGCGTCCCTACGGAAGTTTCGCGCAGCAGACTACAATATTGCAGCAGAAATGGATGAGTTAAAGGATTTCAAAGAAGAGAATAATCTTCACAAGTGGGTAATATTTATTTTACTATATTTTAACCATAAGGCAGCGAATTTTAACCATACTTACGGGTTGAAGAAAGGAGAGTGGCTACTGTATTGCAACCCAAAACTGACCCTTTGCTATACTCGGGTCTCCTCTCATAATGTGAGGGGTACAGGCCATAGTCCATGTCCTACGCTGGTTAAGTGCGGCATGGTGGACTTCACACACTTTTGAGAAGATAGAGAGCTGCACGATGTTTTCCTTCACCGCAGCAAGTGATAATTATTTCTAACACACATTATTTTGATATATCGGTATATACAGTGCCAACTGCCAACTGAAGTTGAAAGGAGGGTTGTTTGCAAAGAAAGATATTATTATTGTATTTAGATACAGGCAATAACTTATGTTAGCTATCTTTCAGATTCACATGGAAGGAGAATTTTATGGCGCTGTTCAGACGGTCTTCGTGCAAACCATTCTTTTTCATGTCGATGTATATTCTCATTACCCAGTTCTCAGGGATATATGTGTTACTTATGTGGACTGTAGAATTTATACAGGTAATTTTGGGTTTATAAAGTACACCTGAATTAACATGTTATCTAATATAAGAAGCGCTTATAGGCTTGCGTCTATCGTGGTTTTGAACACTAGGCCTCCATAATTTCAAGAAGAGGCCTCAGTGGATAATATAATGGGTTGAAACCGTATGTTCTTTGAACTGAATTATTAACTTAAACGGCGAATGTTTTTTTAATCATTACAATTAAGAGGATGTAATCTCGCTCTCTCTAAAGAGGGTAAATTCATTGCCGATAGACCGAAAATATATTATATTCCTTTTCTGATTGATTGAATATCTTTCTACTTTTACCCTTCTGACGAGTTTCGTTACTACCCTAGCCTATGCCTCTGAAGGAAGATGGATTTAATATTTTATTACAACGAGCTATCTTCGCTGTTTTATTATTTTTCAGCGTTCAAAATCTAGCGTGGATGCTCACACTGGCAACGTTATACTTGGCATCACTAGATTAGGGTCCGCGTTATTCACATCTATTATTATTTTCAAAGTTGGAAGGCGCCCCCTCGCTTTGACTTCAAGTAAACAGTTTTTTTTTATTTCTATTTTAGCTTTTACCCGCAGTTCACTTGCGTTAATTGTGTCTAAAACAAAGATTCAAAATACTCAAAAACTGGTAGAAACTCTTAGTACTGTAACCATTAATAAACAAAACTATAACCACCGTCACCACACACCACCACAAACAGGCATACACCATAGTTATTCTCGCACTTCAGCTGTAGTATTGCCAATGATGGACTGGTATTGCAATGTCAATATAAGCAAAATCCAATATCTTTAAACACCGTTTAATTATTCCCATTTTTTAAGGAGTCATGTTTTGACTCCAAGACACAGACGCAGAAAAGGTCAATGATGGACTGGTTTTGCAATGTTCAAGATGTCTTATTTTCTTAATGGAATTGAGGCGATCTCCAAATCCATGCGAGTGTAGCTGCCTGCAGTTACTAAGAGGCTTACAAAAACATATTTACGAGTAAGTAGATTGTTATACGCTACACTATAATTTTATTATACTTAAATGTTTCAGGTGTCGGCACGGGATTAGTTTGCGTCTGTTTGGCCTTGTATATAATCTACATGGACGGATTGACGGTGATCCCTCAGATTTGCTACATGGCTTACATTATATTTGCCACTTTGGGTCATTATTCACTGCCTGTGCTAATTATGTCTGAATTATATCCATTACAAGTAAGTTTAAAATTGGACGCTGTTTTTAATCGTGTTATTAATATCAGTAGGTATACATATAAAGTATTTGCTAATGTATAATTTACATGCCACGATATTTTTTGTTTGCCTCATCCCCTGACACTTCTTGGGTTCCTTCTATTATTCCTCATTAGTCTGGTCAACAAGTTCGAAAACGTGTTAAATATCGCTTAAGTTGTAGGAGCTTTATTTAAGAGGGGGTATAAAGCAAAATTGGCAATCTTAGATTCAATTTTTACAGTAGTAGATCAAGTTTCTAGAAGCTGAAGAAAAACATAGTTATACTTCATCATATTATTGAGTGAATGCAAGAAGCAAAAACATAAAAAAATTAAATTTTCTCGATAGAAAAAAATCACAAAGTTAGGTCTAATTTTCAACCGAAATCAATTTATTTTCAATATGGTGCATATTTTTGAGTCAATATTTTAATATATTATGCTAATTAGTATCACGGAGGGATTTGTAGATCGATTTCTAAATCAAATCTATAATTTACGAATTATTTAAATAAAATACATTTATCTTTATAGCTCTAGGATTTTGACATGCTCTGTTCCATTTATCAGTACCGTTGCTCCATTGAGACGGGCGGGTGAAATTTGATTTTTTCCTAGCTTTATACCCCCTCTTAACACGTTTTTGAACTTGCTGACTAGTCTACAAGTGTAACGTCATTTATTTATTATTTTTAGACTTAAAACTTTCTATTTATGCAATTTTTTCTTAATTATAATTATTTATGAAAGTACTCTTTTAGGTACGTGGCATGCTTGGTGGAATTTCAACTTCAATGTTGAACTTATTAATATTCGCTGTTAACGCCCTCTATCCTTATATGACTGAGTACCTTGGCTTTCCTTACACCATCCTTACTTACGGAATTGTTTCTTTGTTAGGTAATCTATTTAATTATTTGCAGTAATCATTATAAATTTTGCTAGAATATTGCTATTGCTTTGCTGGAATATTGCAACCAATAAGGTTTTCAATGAGATATTCAATGAGCCCGGTTTTGAGATGAGACCTGTACTCAGTAGTGGGCTAAAAGTAAATGTTGTCCAACTAATTGAATTTTGAACATTATGATTTGACATAACATTTTGTGAATGAGACAAAGATTTATTTGGTAGGAACGTAATATAAGAGATGTTGATGTGTACATTCGGTATTTCAGGTGCCATCTATTTGTACTTCTTCCTTCCAGAGACAAAAGACCTGACCCTTCAGGAAATCGAAGAGTTTTACAATGAGCGCCGTCCAACTCTAACGTCACAAAGACGAATCGTTTCCATGATGCAGTTATCTAAGGCTGATTTGACTAGACCGGATGCCAGTAAATCATTGATAAAGATTACTGACAAACATAAAAAAGCCAAGAAACACGTCAAAAAAGAAGATCAGACAGACGAGGTTTCGACCAGCAAACAGGATGGATAGGATTACGATTGATAGATATATGTCTTATACTTAGAGTATATATAACTGTTTAATACTCTAAGGTCTTATAGATGATTCAGTAACATGCCTATTGCTAAATATGAAGCAGTAATTTAGTGTTCCTAATAAGTAGTTATGATATAAATGCATCAAAAATTCGAATCGTTGATAGCACGGCGCCTATAGTGTCTATCTTCTTCTCTAATTCTCTAAAACTTCTCTATATGGCAAATGTAATCTAGTGTACATATAAACTGGTATTTAAACATGATGTAAGTACTTTTAAGTCTTTATATGAAGTTGAATGTAAATAATAAATATAATCCTTGTACCCTTTCCCAGTTTTATTTTTAATTCCGACTACCTAATATGCCAATATCCTTACATCCTTGGTATATATCAGTTGCAACTTAATTTTCTGTAATGTCCCATTAGTAGTTGAAGCCAAGAATACATATTAGGTACTGACTTACTGCTTGATCTTTTAAAACAGTTTAGACAATTGTCACCGATAATTCTTATTCCCGAGACCTTAATTCGGCATAGTTATGTATGAACTGATAATAGTGTAGAAGTACTTGTGTTCAACTATAAGTCTATGGTCTACCAGTTCAGCTAGTATAATGGAAATTAGCAAGCACAAGAAGAAACAGGTTGATTTACTGCATCGCTTTGAATATTTCAATGACGCCTCTATCACCTGTGCTATCACGCAGTACCTACTAAACTTACCTATATCTACTCATATGCCTATATACAACGTTTCTTACTATGAAAAAGGTCAGCAGGACTCAACACATACCAACAATGGTATTTTTGTAAAATAATTTATGAAAAAGAACATTGACAGCAGACAATAATTTGAATGTTTTAGTGTCATTAATTTGTAGTTATAACCAATGATATATTAGACCTCTTTTAAATGTCATTGAGATAAAACTAATTCCTGTATTCATAGTACAATTGATTACAAAATGAAAGTGCCTAAAGCTTAGTGTATGAACTATCATTGCGTTGCAGCTAAATTATGTTATTGCAAGAAATTCTTTTCATCCCCATCATAAATCTTGTCCATAAATGGGCCAATAATGCCACCCCAACCAACGATAGACCTAGGATTTTTGACAAAGACTTCGCTGATCCAGCTGGGATACGGAGTGTGGGTTAACCTAACCATGGTCGTGCTCGGGCTTACCTTCGGGTTTACAGCAGTGGCTTTGCCACAACTGGCACACGAGAAATCACACATCGCTATTACTGTGTCCGATCGATCATGGATTAGTATGTTTTTTTTCGTTTCATGTTACTTAAACTATTTGAATTATGTAGTTAATATTTATTGTTTCAAAATACCTTCCATTCTCTTACGTATTTTTTATTTTTTTAATTGGATACATTTATTTGAGTGTATTCTTTGGTCAAAAACAACGAATACCTGATGGTAAGTGGCCAGGGTCGCTCGTGGATATCAATACACCAACGTAATCCCTGATATATTCTTGGACAAAAAAGAAGCGAGGCACTAACAGCATAGTTTCCTCCTCTCCAACACTCTCCAGCGGTCGAAACACGAAAATAAACGATCTATCTTACAAGGAGAGTGAGAGTGGCAGCTAACTAATGTGGATAAAAACCCCTACCACCATGCGTGAGCGCCTTTGTATTTACATTTGGCAGAGCCCGAAGATCTATTAACAATAGAACCTTTTTCATGTTTATTTGTAATTTGTGTACTTCGTCTTTCATTCTAAAACAAATTGTTTTGTCAACGTTACTTCCCTTTCTTCTAGCCAGTGTTCTGACACTTCTGTCTCCATTTGGATGTGTTATTACTGGGTACCTGGTGGATAGGATTGGACGTCGACTCATGTTGATAATATGCCACATGCCCGTCGTCATTGGATGGTTGTGCACTGCGCTCGCTACCAGCGCTACAAGCATAATAATCGGTTAGACTTCAATTACATTATCAATATAAAAACCTTCGTGGTAGGACTGAAGCCTGGCTGACTAGCCCTGACACCATCTCGTTTGGGTTGGCCGCCAATCGACTTCTAGTGTTAGGGCTAGGAGTTTGAGAGGCCGTATATTTTTGTTTCCTCTTTCATATTTCTTAGCCGATAAGACATCGGTGATGTATTTTGTGCTACCAATGCCCATGGGCGACAGTAGCCACTTACGATCAGGTTCTTATATTTCGGCTATACACATAATACAAATTTAAAACAGGGAACACATAAAAAATATGGATAAATAAAATATGGATTTTTGACGCCATTAACCACCAATTTGATAGAATCGTCCAATGAAGCGATTCCTAATGCTATGTCTTTGATATTGACTAACGTGAGATCAAAGATGACGAACCATTATAGAGCAATAAACTTGGAAACGCTTTAGTAATTTATAATTACATTATATGTTCTACAAGTATTTAATATACCTACTATTTCAGGGAGATTGATAACTGGATTTGGTCTCGGAATGATAGTGGTCGCCCCTCGGCCGTATTTGGCAGAAATATCACTGCCGAACATGCGCGGTGTTATTGGGACATTTCCTAATTTGGCCTTATCGATTGGCGTCGTCATTCAGGTGACTTATGAACCTTTAGAGTCTAATAATCGGCGCTTATTTAATGGACAGACTAAGGTGTAATTCTACCATAGTTTACATTGTGAGAGGAGAGTCATCGTCAGGAGTCAGCAAGATTTAGATAGCGATAATGATGAAACTGTGTGATTTTATTTATCTGATTATTACATTTTGCAGGCTGGGTTAGGCTCCTTTTGCAGGTGGCAAACGCTGTGTTATATAAGTATGGCATATTCGTTAATCCTAATGGTCTGTAATTACTTCCTTCCGGAGACACCACACTATCTCCTCATGACGTCTACGATGACCAGTGCAGAAGCTTCGTTACGGAAATTTCGCGCACGGGATTATAATATTGAGGAAGAAATGGAAGAACTAAGAAATTTTAAAAAAGACAATAATATTCGTAGGTAATGTAGCTATAGGTATATTGGTAGTATTTTGAAGTATTATTATATCGCCAGTAGTTTGGCTAATTGGTTCCAATTGTGAATCTAAACCATCCATGAGCCCATTCAAATTAGAACGCACACAAAAAATTTCATCGCAATTCTAACTGTGTAGGACTTCAGTGACATAGAAACGGACAGAAGAATAACGATTTATTGTACATAATTATATGTTTATGGTATATACTCAGCAACTGCATAAAGTCCTTACATTTCACTATACTTTTCCAGATTGACATGGAGAGAAAAAGTTGTAGCTATTTTCAAGCCTTCCGCGTGCAAACCATTCTGCATTATATTGGTTTATTTTGTTTTTACTCAGACTTCGGGAATATCTGTGATGACGATGTGGACGGTGGAAATTTTACAGGTATTTTATTACATTATTAAATCATTCGATACGTCTACCATGTTGTCTTGTTATGTGAGATTACACACTCATGGACATATTTAGAAATGCGCAAACAAAACGGGGGAAAATAATATGAAGACCCATTAAGGTCACGTTTTTTTACACTACCTAGATAAGTTAATGCTTGACAACAATCCCACCTGATGGTAAGTGGCGATGAAGTCGAGGATGTTGGGCGCACTAACTTAATTAAAAACCTATTCAGTCTCCTCTTGAAGACTCCCTCATTATACGCAGGTGGGAACACCGACGCAGGCAAGCTATAGGTCACGTCAACAATGTTTATGTAATGGTAACATTACAAGTGCCGCGAAAGTTACGTAAATAAATAAGTTTTTGAATTTCAGCAATCAAAATCTAGTGTGGATGCAAATACTGGTAATATTTTACTTGGCGTTACAAGATTTGTGTCAGGAGTTTTCACGTCGATTATTATTTTCAAAGTAGGAAGACGGCCTCTTGCTCTGATTTCAAGTAAGTTGTACGATGCTTTTTTTATGAATTACTGGCTGTAGAAAACTCAATTACGATGTTCAATAATCTAGGTGCGACACCTGAAAAGGATCTGCAATTTCACTTTAAAGAGGTCTGAAAGCGGCTATTTCCAGAAGATACGTGATAATGTATTTTCGAGAAGATGCGTGATAATGTGATAACACTACGCGGTGTATTTGTTATACTTAATCGACAGAATAAAATATTGTTTTTATAATTTCAGGTTTCGGTTTGGGACTCACTTATGTTGTCGTGGGCCCATATATAATTTATACTCAAGTACCAACTATATTTCCTCAGATTTGCTACACGCTGATCTTCTTGTAGGTGCGCGGTTTGCTGGGAGGATTTTCAACTTCCATAAACTACTTATTAATATTCGCTGTGAACAAGCTCTACCCTTACTTGACGCAGGGTTTAGGTTTTGCCTTAACTATTATTATTTTTGGCATATTTTCCCTTTTATGTACGTTGTTTTCATTTTGTATTCAGATTTGATTGATTTCTTCTGTAAAGGTCGTTTCAGCGGCCTTTATACCCAAAACAATAATATTGGGCTTGTTTGCTAATTATTCATATCTGCGAGTCGCTCATAAAATAACACAACTTTGTTGTAGAGATTTTCACTTCCAACGAAAAATGTTTTCATCAAAATTTAAGTGATGCTAATAGTCATCTTTACACTGTGCTAGTAGTTTGTCAGATAAACTATAAAATACACTACCCACTCTTGACATTAAAAAAATAAAATTGTGCCCGGCTGCTGGAATGGACTTTATATACCTTGTTTTATCATAAGTAATATGACATAATAATCGTGCTTTCAGGTTTTGTCTTTTTGTTCTTCTTCCTTCCGGAAACAAAAGGCTTGACACTTCAAGACATCGAAGAGTATTATAATAAACGGCGTAATACTCTTGAGAGAATGCCAACACACACGACGTCATTGGCTTATAATACAGATAAAAATGATAAGGATACATCTGAAATAATGAAAGATAAAAAGGAGGAAGGTTCAACTAGTCGTAGTCTTCCTAAGGATAAGGATTGATCGATGACGCCTAAACCGAATGGCCAAAGATCCTGAGTAGTTACGTAAGCATAACGAAATGTTTTAAATTATTACCTAATAGATAATTGGAATTATCACAAAGATGGTTCATGAAACTTCGTACAAGAAAGTAACATTACGATTTCAACATGATACTGTAAATGTGATGATTTAAAAAGTATGGTGGAAAAAAGCAAATATTGGACTGTTTTAAAAGACTAATATTAATAATTTCGAATTATAAAGTTAGGTTAGGTTAATTGTAAATAAAACATACAAAATAATTATTTAAGTATCTGACAATTTTATTTCGAAGTCATCTACGTGATTTAATCCACGTTAGCTACAGCCACCAGAACCTTTTCCATGATATCAATGCCTTTTTTGTATGTATCCACATGAATTCTTTCATCGTGCGCGTGAAGCAATTCTGGAGTTTTTAGGATGGGGCTAAAATTGATCACAGGAATACCTTGTCGACGAACAAATCTAGCATCAGTAGCTCCTGGACATATTGCACAAGAAATGTCCAATCCCCTGGGAAATTACACAGTATTTATTTGATTATTGCATTAACACGTTCGCTGCGGGTAACGCATACGTCGTGTCGTGTTTTTTCAATAACAAATTATGATCGCCGCAGCGAACATTTTAAGTAGTTTGTAATTTGTTTCCACCAAGAAGTCCCCATTGCATTTGACGTATTGAGAAATAATTAAATTTTATATAAATGTAACGGAGGAATTTTGTACCTCTACTAAAACAACTGCGAGGAGCAGGATCAGCAGGAAATGGTCATATGAGGTGTGGGGACCAGAGGTGAGGTGTGGTGAGCTGGTGAGGCGAGGTGTGGAGTGGTGAGGTGCAGGCTTGAGGAGAGGAGACGAGATTGAGGAGCGGAGAGGAGAGATATTCAGTTGGTAGTCTTTCATAGGTTTCAGGTATTCTAGCAAAATGTTACTGGCCGGCGAACAGGCCATCTACAAGAATAAAGAGATGATTAAGAAGAACAAAGGAATTATGTCAATATTGTCATTGAATAGAAATGTATTGTAAAAACGAGCTCATGTATTAATTTGCCCTTTTACATTCAGAAGTGGCATGTTTATGTTGTAAAACATAATACCTACGTGCTAAGAATGGAAAGAACAAAAAGTAATTGCCGGAATTGAAAGTTTTCTCGATAAAAAGGAGTAAGATTTCAAAGTAATATGCATATGACATTATGGCTATGTGTCAGATGGATTATAAATGATGATGTCCTCTCGATATAAAAAGATAAAATGTGGATTTAGCAATTTGATGAAGAGTTCAGAAAGATGTGAATTGTGCCGTTGTAATTAAGAGTTCATGAGTTCCGATGAAATATATGAAAAGTTCTTAGTGGCGCTCTTGTTATATTATTGGCTGGTAAGGATGTGCCATTCCGCTTTAGAAAGAGTTTCGCCCTGGAGATTATGATGTAAAGCAAAGAAATAACAATATTGTGTGATGCAGAAAATATTATAAAATGTCAGATAAACGTGTCAGTGGAAAAGACAAAAGACGTAATACTGCAAAATAAATGAAGAATAGACGATAAGTGCAGATTGATTTTATTGCAATAAAATTGGCATTTTCTGGAAGAATATTTTGTGAAGCCTTTATTAAAATAAACTGGAACTTATACCAATCTGATTAAAGAGGAGATGTAAAATATAAGCAGATATAAGTGCATGTTTTCAGAGTTGTAAAATGATGTAGAGGAGATATAGAGGAGACTATTCAGCATAAAAAGGGTGATGTAAGCCTTGACGTTTAATTACAATGTACAATTTGATGTCGGTTTTCTTGAGTGTTGATACTTTTGTATGCGTGCCAATTGCGGGCCGCAATTGTTTCAGGATGGCCGACTGTAACGGAGGAATTTTGTACCTCTACTAAAACAACTGCGAGGAGCAGGATCAGCAGGAAATGGTCATATGAGGTGTGGGGACCAGAGGTGAGGTGTGGTGAGCTGGTGAGGCGAGGTGTGGAGTGGTGAGGTGCAGGCTTGAGGAGAGGAGACGAGATTGAGGAGCGGAGAGGAGAGATATTCAGTTGGTAGTCTTTCATGGGTTTCAGGTATTCTAGCAAAATGTTACTGGCCGGCGAACAGGCCATCTACAAGAATAAAGAGATGATTAAGAAGAACAAAGGAATTATGTCAATATTGTCATTGAATAGAAATGTATTGTAAAATGGAGCTCGTGTATTAATTTGCCCTTTTACATAAATAAATAACTAAATTGATAAATTAATATGTCATTCCTATAAAACTTCGAGCTAATAAAGTGGATCATTCCTTTAAAACTTCGAGCTGATAAAGTGGATCATTCCTTTAAAACTTCGAGCTGATAAAGTGGATCATTCCTTTAAACTTTAAGCTAATAAAGTGGAATAAGAAGCGAAATGGGACCCTATTGCATTGTAGAAAGTGGTACCATTTCCCCACGACATTACTTATTATATGCGCTGCTGAACATCACATTACTTAAGGTTTGCCTTATTTTCTAAGGTTATTTACACGCCTGTCACACTCCTCTTAAGGTCGAAAATTTTCTAATGTTACTACATTACTTTTAAATAACGTGTCCAGTGCATTTACTTACATCTTTTTTACGGCACCGTATAAGGCTGTCCAGAATGGGTTGCTATCGTCAATTTTAGTTTCTTCTATCATTGGATTTTTTTCAATATATTCGAAGGAAACATCATCACCGGCTTCTGCACACCATGTCAATATCTTAAAAAAAACACTCATCATTGCAACCAAAAGCGTTTAAGGCAACTGTTAAAAATTAAATCAATATTCACCTTTTTTTCGAACTCATCGTGATCGACAGTCGGTGGAATCCTTATATCGAACGTGGCAGTTAAGTTTTCTGGCAACACGTTAAATTGGACTCCTCCCTATAAAGTATTGAATAATCTAATTTGAATTTAATGTTTCCCTTATCTTATTATCTTAAATAAAAAAATATTGCACTCTTAAACCCTTTAGTTAGAACAAGCAAAAATTCTGATAATATAGTAAAAACAATAACTACTTTGTGGGGTAATCCCCCACCAAGTATTTATGGTTTTTACTTTTGATACTTCATAAATGGAGAATAGGTACGGATTTGATCATAACTATTATACGCCGACGAGTGGCATATTATAATCGCCTTGATAAAAGGAAAACTATTCAATTAAACATTAGCTATTATTCAGTTAAAAAGAGTCGTTTCTGATTTCAACAAAAGAGCTTTCAAATATTTAAAATGCAAAATAATAACAATAACTAAATGTTACAAAAATCTATCTGACGGTAAATATACCTACCTCTAACTGCGTTAAGTTGATGGTGATCACTCCACCCAAAGGGGCTCCATTGTCGAAGATCTGCTTTTGTTCCGCCCGTAGATCCATCAGTTTACCGATCACATAATGTAGCTAGAAATACAAGTTTATATATCAAATGAATACTTATTTTAATAAATAAGGCACAAATATATTAATTGCACTGTATTTTGTACTTATATTATTTTGTTTTATCATGCGAACAAAGCGGTTTTTTTTATAATATTGAAAAACTGATGCATAAATTTATAAAATGTGATACAAATGAGAAATGTGTACAATGCCTGATAAAAACAAGTAGCAATAATTTTGAATAAAGCGTTATTTATTCTAGCACTGTGTTTTATAATAAATTATTTGATAGATGTAAAGAACTCTAAATCAGTAGGATACCTTTTCCCCGGCTGTATTAGATGAGAGCTTAAGCCCATGACCTGGTTCAGCACGACTCGTCACTCTGATTTCTAGAATACGAATTCATGCCACTATTTATTAGATAAGTAGGTACATAATCATCATTTTTTTTTTACATATTTAAAAATCTATAGCCGCTTCCCCCTCCGATGAAAAGGTATATATCATATAACATTTTTTTCTTCCTATCATCTAAGCTTTGCAACCCAATAGGTCTCTGTGACGCTCGAGTAAATCCCCATTTAGCACCACGGGCTCCCCTACCATAAAATAATGCTGAATTTTAATTGGTATTAACCGGTAATAAATATCGCCAACATTTTATGAGCTACTAGTGGTCCCGTCCTCGCTTCGCTTCTTGAAACATGTTATTTACGTTTACAAATATTAAATATTTCCCCATTTTTCATTGCTACTCTGTGTGCATTGGTCGTAGCTTCATGTTATATGCTTCTTGCTTATAGCCTTTCTCAATAAATGGACTATCTAACTCGTATTTATTGACTTGTATGCTTCGCTGCGTTTCGATTCTGCGCTAGTATAAAATTAAATATTGGCCCTAAATCTCTTTGTTGCTAAAGAAGACATGAACACACAGTAAAACTGTCGCCACGGTTATCTGCTGATAACTAGACTGTAAATATTTCACAACACCCGCTTACTTCTGTGTAAATAAAATAGTATTATCACAAAATCTTAAAGCAATTTCTGCGAAACCAACTCATTTATGTTGCTGTTTCTTAGTTAAAACCTACATAGATAAATGTTAGGATTTGCACCGGTAATCTGCGCAAAGTTACTAAATCCAGATTATATCTGCACCTAAGTTTTAATACATTATTATAATGTATGTAGAAAATTACAAGAGCCGAGTCGACTTTCTGTTAACATTGACAATGGTTTAACAAGGTTGCTAATTATGGCGCTTTTTGAAAGTAAAAAATAATTGCTACACTTTAATCATGTAATTGAAATAATTACACATAGGTGGTGTGTGTCTTCACATTTCTTAGTTGGAGAAATAATTATGTCGATGAAATATTACGGCTACATTAGGTAGGTCATACATACGTCTTGCAGTCCTTTCGCCGTGGAATGCCATAATGACTTTATCATCCAGAGTGGGTGTGCTCTCGTCCAAGCCGAACCCCACGTTCAGCCGTCGGAACTGTTCAGACTCGGCGAACTTGCGCATTCCGTCTATACTGTTGATTTCTTCGTCTAACAGAATACAATCGTTACAATTCAGATGTAGGATTTTGGGTCGTCTTAAAACAGAACACATAAGTACGTTACAATTCAGATATAGGATTTTGGGTCGTGACTTTTTTTAATCCCTTAGTGATTATTAAAGATTGACTCCTACAGTCCAACCCACCTGATGCTAGGTGCTCCCACGGCGCCGGGTACCTTTTGAAGGTTTCCCCTCGACAAAAAAAAAAAAAAAGGTGGACATGGATAAAATTATAATGTTCCACTCTTAATCATTTATGTAAACAATTTAACGCTTCGAAATTATAGTTCGTAGTCAACCTATCCTATCTTAAGGCATGATAAAAACAATGCGTAAACATGATAACGACTAATAAAACTATGCCCGGTCCCTTTATTTGAAAAACGATTCGTTTTGCTTACGGTCAGTGCGTAACTAAAAATAAGTATTCCCATAAGAAAAGATTATAAGGAACCACTTTAACGACTCGTAACTGATAACTCAAAAACGATCTGTTTAACTATTGGTTAAATAAAGGAACTCGGCATAAGAAACCCGAAGAACAGTCTATAACACCTGTCCTAATCCTTTTATAGGAGTGTAAGATTTTGTACGTAAAAAGATCATTAGGCTCACCAGGTACAAAGCTGATATGCACAGTTCTCTTCAACCTTACACCTGCATTCTTGAGCCTCCTAACAGCTTCCAAGTGCATCATGCCGACACTCTTCATGTCCTGAGCACCTCGGGCTATAATCCAGCCCTCCTCTGTGATATCGGCCGCAAATGGCGGAAACGTCCAGAAGTCCTACGCAATTTGAGAACAAGTTTCATTGTTATACCCTTCTTACATGTTGTTATGATCATCACTTATTTATTTATCTATTTAAACACACAATGATTAATTAATTATTAATTATTTATTTATTTAATTTAACGCTAACTTTACAGGTCTAATCGTCTCACCTAATGCGTCAATGCGTTACAACCTTTTTTATATAATTCTGTACTTTAATGTCACATGGGGCTTATGTTGTAAATATTTTCAATAAATATTGATCGATCAGATCTACAGTTTTATTATAATTATTTTTACATAAAGGAGACAACCGTGAAAGATCACGCTGTAAGCTTTTATGAAAGGTATGTAGGTAAGTTAGAGGTAAAGCAACGTTATGAAAGGTAACAAACCACTCAATTTTGAGTATTTTTACCTTTACGATTAGAGACAAGACGTACCTCATAGACGGGTACCACATCCATGTGGGAGTTGAGGAGTATAGCCGGCAGCTCGGGACGGAGGCCGGTCCACGTCATGACTACCACCGGCTTCCTCGCTACCAGCTCGTGCACAGACACGGGTAAGTCCAGGATCTTGGCTTGGTTACTCAGAAAGATCACGCAATCATCTGAAGAAGTCACATACACTTGATACTGCACTTTATTTTTCGAAGGGTAATTTTCCTATTTCTCACATTGATTTATTTTTTGACCACAGTTAACTAAGTAGTAACTAATTAGTAACTAGTTACTAAGTAGTAACTAATTACCCACTCTAAAAATGTATAATAAAATCATTGACTTAATATTACTAAAGTCAATGATAATAATCGACAGTTTTATACCTTTGGGTTTATCCCAACGCGGCAACGACGACAAAAGGCCGTTATTGGCAGTTCTCACACAATGGGGCTGTTTTTTAATTCATCCACTACAGGGGTAAAATAGGGAATAGAACTTTGTATACATAAGTATAGGTAAAACAAAGTGAGGGCAACAGTTAGTAAATTATAATACCTACTCGATAACTTACCATAATCCACATTAGGATGTACACTGGGTATTTTTAAATAATTCCTAAGTCTCTGAACAACCTCATCATTTCCCCAGTCCGGAAAACAAGAATCAGAATCAGAATGAGAATTCATAATTTTCTGTTCCACTTAAAACAACACAACGTATTGCACGTCAACAGTTGCAAACTATCTAATACTTAATACACCTAAGTACCCTGCGTTATCAGACATACTAAGTTATTTAATAAGATATAGGTACATATAAACAATAATATATACGGATGCTTACACCATTTTACAATCAGTCATATATAATATTATTGTTATACCTACTGTTACTTGTACAACTGATAACATAAGAATATGTATAGTCTAGGATTACTTTACTATTAGCGTAGGATTACCTAATGTAGAAGACAATTATTTACAATTGGAAACAAACAGCGGCAGCCGGTTTTACTCAAGTTCATCATCGCAACTGACTGTCCTACTTCGGGGCTCCAGGCTCCTCTCACAATGTGAGAGGTGCAGGACATAGTTCACCACGCTGGCCAAGTGCCGATTGTGCAATGTGCAGACTTCACAACATCTTTGAAAACATTATGAAGATCTCTCGGATGTGCAGGTTTCCTCACGATGTTTTCCTTTACCAAAGCAAGTGTTATGTAATTTCTAATACGTACAACAATTACCACAACACTGCATTACACAGTAGTACAGCAATTATCTTATGTACACATTATTTCATTATAGCTTTAAAGTTTAAACCTTTAAAAAGGTAGCGCCCCATAAAATAACTATGGCAATGACGCGAGAAACAAATATGATCAATTAGAAATAGATAAGTAACTATTCGTTTACATATTAAGTAAGTATAAAATAAATAAAACCAAATTCGCAAAGAGTGCCTAAACCTTCACAGGAAAATATTAATAAAACTGAAATACGAAACAGAATTAAAAAATGAAAATAATGTTAATTAAATTTCTTTACAAAAAATTAAATGCACTACCTAAATTACGAATACCTAAGTTTAATTGTGTTGTGGAAATCAGGATTTAATTAATAAATAAAGACGTTATCTGATTTTCTCTATGCTTATAATTATGTTATTAGATAGATACATATTCAAATTCATCATCAGCTGATAACACAATTTGTTTTTATCTTAGTCATACCTACGAATGGCAACGACAACTTGAAAAGGAGACAAAGGAGTTTGATTAAAATTTTACTAATTTTCATAGCAATGCGGTATTCGTAAATATCGAAGGAACGGAACGTTATGAAATAGGCGCGAAACCCTCCTACGCGGGCCTTTCAAAAATCACTACGTTCGCAACACAGGTTCCATATTGCTATCGGTCGCGTGCCTTTCGCCTCACGTCGCCGGTTTAAAAAATACGCAATCGAAATTTGAATTATAAAAACCGCGGGAAATCGTGACTTAGTGATATTAGGCACAGATTATAAAGCCTTAATTAATAAAGTGACTGTGAAAATGGTTCGAAAAGTCAGTGCTTTCATCTGTTGTGTCTGCGTTTTCGCGATATCATTAAGTGATAGCGCCATATCAGCTGAAACTGTAAGTATTCAAAAATGTTTTAGATTTCGGTAGTTTAGACATCCGCTTCCTGAAATGTAAAATTAAATCTATGAAAGCTAATTCTATTTAAAAACGAATTTAATTATGATGGCTGAGATTCTGTAAGAAAATTTTGCTAAGTTGCTTTTTTTTTAGAGGACAGTGGATTTTTATTTTTTAGAGAAATGTAGCTCTACTTAAGATTATTTTGCTTACATTTCATGCCCCATTCTACATAATTATTTAATACTCACATAAAAATACAGGAAGTATTAAGGGAAGTCTTGTTTGATAATTATATAGGTACACAACAGGTTAAAACCTTAAAACGCTTAGGCGATTTATCGCCTTAGTGTTTTAAGATTTTAACCACGTTGAAATTAAAATTATTTTTTAAACTTTTAAGTTAAAAAAAAAATTATTTTAATTTCATTTTTTAAACTTTTAACCACGTCAAAAACCATGCTCACTGCACATTGACTTATTATTACTAAGTAAGTCAATGTAACTGCATTTTAATTTCATATTTTAATAAAACTTCATGAGTTTTTTAAGCCTTTTTATTGTCGTTTCGCGTATAAATGTAATAGGTAGGTAGTTAGGTACATACCTCCATATGCAGGCATTTTATAAAAGCAAGTAGGCTATAGATTCGAATTACAGAGCATCAGAAGAAATAAAGTATACCTTAGTAGATAATAAAAACTCAAGAAAATCTCGGTACATGTAGTCGACCTCACTTCACATAATATGCTGCTCTAGTTTCCAGAATCCGGCCTTGAAACCGTGCGACTAGATCGAGTTGCCAGTGCCACTCCCGCGACAATCAGTCAGGGTCATGTCCACACACACACACAATATCTTGAAAAACAACTTATTTTTTTCACACTTAATATGATATAATAGTAAAACGTTTATTGTGATATTTAGCAAGAAATGACAGCATAGACTTTTTGTAATGTAGGTTTTAAAGTTCTCTCGTAATAGTTAGGCCTTTTAACTGTAATTACAATAAATTTAAAATTTAGTTCATGTTTTTTATATCTCTAAAAATGAGGTTGCCACTTGGACCCTTTAGACTTACAACCCTTCAATTAGTAAAATGCTAAAATCTGTAGTTGTAAGTTTAACATCAACATCTGATGTAAGTACCTACTTAGTACGTTTGTCGACTAGGTAGTACATACTTAACTAGGTAGAAGACTTCCTGTATTAAACCAATGTTTTTATATTAATTCTGTTTCTACCTTTACAAATCCCTGCTAGAAAAATTCCCTACTGTCATACCAATCTCTCTTTAAATGTTTTGGTTTTTAATTTGATCGTTAATAAATATTGCAATCTCAATTTTAATAATTCATTAAACGCCGTCATTTAAATTGATTCATTTGGAAAGCCTTCATCCAAGGCTGTCACCTTTAAAATAATACTCAGTTATATTTTCTTTCCACTCGTGTATAACCAGCGACAAACCTTGAGATACGTGTATCGAATTTCCAAGTGTATTTATTTACTAATTTAAATTATCTACATCTATAACATTGATCGATGTTTTTAAATAGAAGATTTTCAGAAAAACTATTATTGTTGGAATTTGACATAATTCGTGCCTAGATAGCATAATATTGAATATGAGTTCTTGTTTTTGTCTGTTCTGTATTCCGTTTGTTCTCGCTATTTTTGAAGGTTAAACTGTTAATTATATAATCACTATGGCATTTGAAAATAATTTAATTTTTTTAAACGACTTCACGGTACACATAATACCTACATTGATGTCCTACATTACATTGAAGTACACATTAATACATAAGTATCAGTAATAGGTATTAAACCCGGCTAGTGACTAATAACATTACCATTCAAGTAATTTACCTACACCGACGACTAGGGTTTCCAGATTCAGGCTTTAAATATCCGGGACAATTTTACTAGAGCAACGCAGTATCACCTTATGATTTTTTGATAAGGTAAATTTTGATAAAAATCAATATAAACAAGTAACTTTAAGCAAATAGCAGGAATTGTGGAAGTATTGAATTCGAGACCGTCATATCTATACCTATGTATTTACTGGATACAGCACAAGGCGCAAGTTTCCGGGACATTCTCGTATTTCCCGACTATCTGGAAACCCTACCGGCGACACGTTCTAGTTAAATTGCCTGATTCTGTTTTACATATTCATATATACACATAATAATCAGGCATTATATTTATAAATCTGAATGTCTATTTGTAATCTTAGTGACAGATGAATGTTAACTCTCAGGACGTGAATGTTTGTGAGTTCTTTAGTATGTTGTCCATGATAATTGACGCAGGTAATTTTTAACCATTGCTTGCAAATTCGCCCGCGCCAATGCATCCTACTGTGCTGAGTGTTTAAGCGTTAAATAATAGCAGTTATAGATTTCATTAGCCAGAAATATTTATTAACAAAGTGTGAAAAAATATTCTACTCCAAATACCTACATTTACATTATTTTAATAACTATGCATAACATTGTTACTTTATTTAAAACTGACCATAAAGATTAGGCAAGAGCTTTTATTGAGGACTGCGACTTTTATGTTACGACTTGTTAGTTAAGTAAGGCAACTTTTATGGTGGCAACTTTTATAATAGTACTTTGAGCTTGCAGAATATAACTTATCGTAATAAAAACACTTAGGATACCATTTACGACGTAAAAAATATTGACTTCAAATATTTTTCAACGGTCTTTTTAGGCCTAAACTTAGCCAATCTTAACTAGTATCGCTCATTGTTCAAGGTGAGCAGTTGCTGTGATTTGAACATAATAATGATCAGTTAGAAAAATGGGCAGTAAAATAGGAATGGGCAGTTTTTTTACCCTAACACACTCATGCTCCCGCCCAGTGCGCGACACAGGGCGGAGGCGCGGACAACACAAATATAATTATAATTTATAATTTATTTATTTAATTAACAAATACATAACTACCTACATAGTTTTTGATCATTGGTCCCACACTAGGATACCCTGTGTTGTGGAAGACCAACACCTTCCTCTTATTATATAATCTTATACATAATTATGTAGTTAAAATAGCACGTCACTGACACCCATGACCCGAGAACAAACATTAATCTGTCACATAAATATTTGCCCCGGCCGGGAATCGAACCCGGAACCCTCGCTTAGCAGGCAGGGTCACTACCAACTAGGCTACAAGGTCGTCGGTGGTTTAAGATCTAGATTTCCAAAGCGATGCGAGCGGGATACTAGTAAGTACAAACTATTCTCAACTGCTAGTGCTGCGTCAACGACAAACTCAGGTGTCATAAACAATTGGTGCGTGAAAACAAAAGCAGGAGAAAGTAAACGCGTTTTGCTGCGCTTCGGTTAAACAACATAATATTAGTACCTCCTATTATTATAATGTAGCTCATTGTTTATTTTGGACCGTAATGTAATAGTGTTTGTTTAAATTACAATATTTGGACGTAATTAATAAGGCTTTGATTTATTTTGTGTGCTGTTTTACAATAGATTTTTTAAATATTTGTAATTTGTGTCTGTTTTCGGTGTTGTGCGGTCAGCATTTATCATATTTCGATTTAATATCCTTTTATTCTAACGAAGTATAACTTAGCAGTCTTCTTGACAGTTCTTACATTACAAGTAGAAAAACTTCGTCATTTCATATATTATATTGTGTAAAAATCGTATAAAACATGCAACCTCTATTTATTCTGGAGTCGGTGTAAAAGTATTAAAATGTACAGGTTACTTTGTCTTATAAAACGTAAAGCTATGTGAGTTTATTGCATTACTTGAGGAAGCAGAGTCTAGTTAGTTACGCTTTCTTAGAAAATGGAAAGTTGTGCCAAAATAAAAAACAAGTTTTGCCTTGATTTGTTTAATTGCATTATTCTCAAATTTTAGATTACAAAACTTACTTTTAATTACTTAGGTACGACAAAAGTTCCGCTTATTGTAAAATAACTTTGAAGTAAAGCTTCAGTACATTGTTACTTATTTACGCAATTTTGCTATAATCGTTACTTTTATCTTATAATATAATCTTATGTCAATGATTTTATGAACTGTAATAATAATCATCTTAATGAAAAAAACTGTGCAGATTTATTACCCGTAAATAAATAAACATTAGTGTGTGTAATATATCATCGGTAAAACAATCTAGGAGAAAAAGAAGATTCAGATAATGTTTTCTTCTTGCGTAGCAACGTTTTACATCTTGCATGAGCAGCGTTGACCATTTATTACGTAGGCTGCTTTTGTCATCAGTCTGTGATAAAAAATTTAATCCGGAAACTAATCCAAATTAAGTAATTAAATGTCGTTCGCCGTGACGTCGCAATAAATCGACACGGTTAGGGTAATAAACTCAGTGCCTACAAGCAACAAGTTTGCGGTACCGATTAATCGATTAACTGCGGTTCGAAGGTAATGGATAATTTTGCACAGCGACGATACTAACTGTTGCGGATGCCTGACGTAATGCTAAACGAATTACACAAATGAAAGGAAAACGCATCTCACTCTGTATTCTGATCTTAACTTATGTTTCTCTTGTATTGGTACCTAAACATAATGTATATTAGATTGGTACCATGGGAGATAAGTTTTTCGGTTGCTAAAGAATGTATTTTCGTAAACTTTATCATTAAAAATAGGATATCTTGTAAAGACGATAAGTATTAATTAGTTCACTTCCTATCTACAAAGATGGTTTTAGGGGACCGACACTTTTTATTTTGATAATATCGTTGTTTTAATTGGGCATATTTTCAATAGGTAGATACAATAAACTAGATAGGTACACATTTAAATAGCAGCTTTGAATGGTCTAAATATTTTCTTCAACGATAGATAGCGATCCTTGCCGGTTTTTAGATAACGGAAAACAATTATTTATTAACAATTTATTGGTTGAAAGAACGAAAAAGTAGCTAAATATAACGGATCTTAAGCCAGAGAGATCATTCGTAGCAGCCGGACACCCACACCGCGCCGTATATAGTTCGCATTGCTATAAAAGTCTAAGCAAGGTTGCGCCCACACAATCTCCATGACTCAATGGACATCGACTAAAGACACATTTGCTTATAATGTCACGTCTTTAAAAAATAACTCTTGTGAATACATCATTCTTTCGTGAAATCATAAAAATACTTTACTAGCATCTGTTGCGATATTAAAGTAACATAAATATTTGTATAAAAATTATTGGAAAAGTGTATCTTAATGAGGTTTGCGAAAAAAGCAGATTTAAAATACAGATTGAAGCTGTGTTTAAAAAGGGTTTAAAATTTGGCACGACCTATAAGGCTAAATAAATCAATGAAATTGTGAAATAAATAAAATATTACTTAGGAAAACCTACAATTATTAATAATACGTACCTATATTCATACCATTATTGTCAGTATCAATTTTAGTCCAAGGAAACATACTTTTTCGGTTTTAACTGTTGAGACAGGACAGTACCTATGGCTTAGTTTATTTAATTTAATGAATCTTAGATATATAAAAATTAATTATCTTTGCCAAGCATTGCAGTAAATATAAATTAAAAAGACATGACCCTGCCTAGTTCTTTCGCTGTTAGTCAGATCGTCAGATAATGACTGTATCTAGTCAATATAAGAATTAGTCATGTTTTTAGGGCTGCCATTTGACCAGAAGAGCAGATCCGGAGATCGCTTTGTTTTACCTAACAAAACAAATAATTTTTTTGTCAAGTATTATTCCTAAATAATTCATCCTACGAGTATTATTATTCCTAAGCAATTCATACAGTGCTACTCCAGAGCCAGCTTGATTTACTAAACCATATTTTTATGGCAAGTCTTTTTTACCAACTTGTTCAGGATATTTTATAAGTTGATATAAGTTTGGATTTTTGTCGCCACCCGGACATATCGATGTTAAAAGCCCATAGCCCTGATATGTACAAGTTTATGATAATTTTTATTTATAAATTTCTTTATTTTAACAAAAAGTTGTTTTGTCTGTACGAGCCGTGGTGTGCCTAAGTAGTATTGAATCTATGGAATCTGAAAGAAGTATTTTATCGAAATTAGAATCGTGGTTCAATGCAATGAATGTGTCACAGTTCAATACTAGCGCTTGCCACGGCTCCATTAACACAAATGTGTGTCCATCAAAATACTTGTGTATAATGATACACAAGTATTTGCCATAACTAGCCATTGAATCGTTACACAGGATGAATTCAAACTGCGGACTAAACTCGGATGCCTAGCAACCCTAGTCATGTCACACTCGGAACAGAATTTGTTAGATTTATTAGTCACTTCCCAGAACTAATTTACTGAACAACAGATTAAATTATAACTCTATGATAATATTTGATTGACTTTTAATTGTTAATTTTATTATAATTTACCTATTTTTAGTTTGATTTTATCATCTACGCTGATTTAATTTAAGTCGTTGTCCTTCCTGATTGTAAAATGTCAAATTTTGAATTAGCAATGTCGTTCTAGATATTGTTAAAAGCCTTGGTGAAATCTATACAATTAATATTCTTAATAACTGCCTGTAATAACTTGACTAACCATCCTAGTTCCAATTTGAGTCTTGTTCTGGATCGATCACAGTTGCCATGGGCGGCAGCGGAAGGGTCATTATGGTCACAGACCACTTATCCAATGGTCTGTGATTATGGTATTTTATTTTGACATTTTCTTCTTTGACATAAAATTTAAGTAGAATACCTGTAATGTATTTAATTTAATTATTATAAAAACATCCTCATAGCCCCACACTAAGATTTCCTGTATCGGTAAACAAATCAATCAACAATTTAAATTATTACGCAATCATGAAGAAACATAGTTCACACGTGTAACTGATAGCAAAAAATTGCAACAAATTAAGGACACCAAGTCTACCGCTCCACATACATACAACACCATTGCGAGTTGCACAACTTGCGTGTACCTAGGTACGACAAGTTTGGATTGCAAGTTTGCAAGCCTCAATATCTTAAAAGGCTTTGGTTGCTCAAGTGGCAGAAATCGCTCTCTTGCGTAGCTGATGTAACGTTGGCTATAGATATTGGCTTTCAATTAGAATCTGGTCTGTAAATGTAAGATGAGGGTATTTTTAAGAAGTTTTTATTTACCTCGCTAAGTTTGTATGCTCGGGTCAAATCTTGCAAGCTGAATTGAAACTACTTACCTACTTCCTCTTACTTAGGTACACTTGAAATTTTGCATATTTATTTAGTTCCGATGACAATGCAATATAATGCCAAGCTTGACCGGTTACTACTTAGGCTTAGGATAGCTCCAGACAAGGTAACTCCTCATGGTTAACAGCAAAGAGCATGTTTTAACTCTTTGAGACTATATATTATTACAATGACGACTGTAACATTAAAATGTCGTAAGCGTAAGCGTAAGCGTAAGCGTAAGCGTAAGCGTAAGCGTAAGCGTAAGCGTAAGCGTAAGCGTAAGCGTCATACAGCCACAAAATGTAATTAAATGTGGCTTCCTTCGTGGCAATGTGTATCGTTTGTCTCCTTCGTCGGCACTACAAGTGGTTCTATTTGCTTTTCAAGGTTTGGAACTATAAAACCTAACTAAAAATAACAGCTATAAAAAATATCCCTATAATCATCTTTACAAAATGAAAAAGTAGGTTGTAATAGAAGATTATTGCTGATAATAGGGCTAAATTTTGCAGGTGATCGGAAAACCAATACAATATGGATTTTAAATCAGTCAAAGAGAAACAAAGCAAATTGTGATGTGTTTATAACACTTCTGTCAGTATTCCATCATCGATGTGTTGCAGTGAGGTCGAGAAAGTCTTGGCATGTCTATTTTCCACGCATGACTGACACGTCCGTCGGCAATTCTATCCAAATCACTACCATCTAACTTTCGCTGCACTACTGGTTATAGTAAGTATATCATAGGTACCTATTTGCTTACACACTATGTATTTTGTTTTTATTAAACGATAAAAAAGCTAAGGAACACGATTGATTGTAGTTAGACACATTACCTACACTTGAATTTGCAAGATATTTATAACAGTGGCATTAGCCCATTGAGGTCCACCACTGGGCACGGGTCTCTCCTCATCAAGGAGGCCTAGAGCACACTCCACCACAATGGGCCAGTGCGGACTGGTGGAGGAAACTAGAGATGCTCGTTTGCCTTCCTGAAAATAATGTTTTATTTTTTTATTGGTAGGTGGTACGGTGACTTGGCACATTATAGACAAAAAATAAGTAGCAAAGTAGTCTACAACTACAACAAGGACATAAATAAAAAAAATACTTAAGTAACTTCAACAACCCAGCCTCATTGGTTGAATCCTAATACAGGAATTCTGAATCCATATGTACAGGAATAATATATTTAAAAATATGTTTTTATTTTGAAACCTATTTAATGTAAGATATTTATTTATTAATATGTTTACCAAAAAATATCTGCCGTGCAGTATCTACATTCGGATACAGTGACGGATTAAATAAAATAAAAAAGAAATGTTTTCGATTACCTACTCACCTACTTTACCTGGTTGATCTGTTGGATAAGATGCAATTCTCGTATTAAGTAACCTTCAATACTCTCTAGCAAAACAACAATCTCTGAAATGTTTTATTGTACAGATTTGTAAATTGTAACCATTTAAACTTGTATGTTAAACTAGGCTAACCATAATGACTCATCTACACCTTTGTTAACATTCCGTGACATAAATCGTTTAAAATCTACATGCATTAACTTTACAAAGATTTACGAGTATTGATAGATGGAGTAGAAACATAATAGTTGAGATATTGATATCTATCTCGTTCTCTCATAGAGAACTGACGTGAGACAGAAAGTCAAAACCGTCATAGATACCGCCAACTTATAATGTCATTGGATACCGCAAAATTATAAACGAATTCAAATGAGTCGCTAACGACTGTACATTGAACATATTTTTATAATTATAACCGACTTACGAGCAAATTCGAGTTAGCTGAGGGTAGCTATTTAGGTACCCTCCTAAGTGGTTGCAAGCCAATACAGGGGGCATAGTTATTTGTAGAAATTAAAATCCGTATCACTTTCTTTGTAAAATTATCTAGAGTTAGAAGTAACTCTATCTATTGATACGTGTTAATCTCAGAAAGTATCGCGCTGAACATTTGCGTTCCAAGAATGGAGTTCGGTCTAGGTCAGCCATATTTTGGTGACGTTATGAGCACACAATATTGTATCGATGACACGGGCCGGTTGTCTAACCATGTCCATAAACGGCATCTTCGGAGGTCAAGCGTTGTTGTGGGTAGTTGTTAGGCGATGTTGACTAGGTTTTAAAGATTTTAATCATTGTTTTACATAAATGTTAGGTGCTTTTAAACTTTCTCGAATAAAAAAATGCGGAAATTATCGATCAGTATCTCTCCACGGTCGGAATTGTAGCTACTCGTATGTGTATTCGAAAAAGAAGTTATGTATGTAGGTATGCCTAATTTTGCCATCTTTTGTAAACCAGAAATACCAGAATTAACCTGTATCCAGTTGCCACAGTTAAAATTTAAATGGTTATACTGCGATCTACCAACCTAAATTGGTCAATCTGAACAATTGTTGCCATGTACAGTAAAACGAAGAGAGCCAGTTTAGTACATATTTAAAACAATACATCGTTAATGTAATGTGCTTGTCAGTATGTTAATTATATGCAATGCCATAGCGTTTTGTGAATGTCAAACTGAATAGGAATGTTGCGCTTTTGTCGAAGTAGATTCAATCATTCAAAAAATGACAAAAAATCAAATGTCAGTCGTCTCGAAACTTTCAAACAGACCTTTTCTTTTTAAGGGAAATTATTTACCGTTAACACCTTTAATGCCACAACTTTTTACTGGTTTCAACTTATTACGTGCCCTCTAAGGGCAGCTTCCTTTACTAAGGCATACTTCACCTGTTCTATTATAATACACAAAAACTCCACCCCAAGTCAAATATTCTTTCTTACGTTCAACGATATACTAACTCTAAATTTCTCAACTACTTACAAGCTATAATCTTGCACAATAACCTCATGAATGCAATGCATTATACAATCCATGTAGATGCATCTGCAGAGCGACCTTTACTGAGCCTCGCCTACTGAATGACAATAACTTTAACAAGGATATTTACCTTACAAGTCAGTTCAGATAGTTACTTACCTAAGTGTCAGCTGATGGTAAGATGGTGAGGTACATAAAATATAGTTCGAAGTACGTAAAGCACAATAGATTTCTTCGATGGGTTTAATGCTTCCTTGGTAGGTAAAGCGTCATGCATGTTTCTCGCTGGAGAAATGTCTACGTTTAGCCGATAAACGATCAAGCGAGAAACTGATGGTAACTGGTGACCGTCACCATGGGCATCAATAGCAACGAAGGCATTACTGACGCTTTACCTACCAAGTAAGCATTAAACCCATCGATGAAATCTATTTTGCATACATAATAACTTGTGACCACTTTCCATTACCTGTACTATGAAATGTGTCCTTAATGAAGCCAGGGATGGACAAAATGTAATCATGATTACAGATTACAATTTCACCTGTATTTTGCATTCATGAAGACCCTTGTAAAAAGTGCATGCATACCTACTAAACTAAAATAATAACTCCACAGACTCACAGACCCACACTATGATTCCCTATATCGTGGGCGCCATGGTGAACAACTCAAAGACAAGAACACACACTATTGCGCCATTATTTTAATGACTGCTATCGTAGCCTTTAAATGTCCATTTTATAGACGCAATTATTTAAAACGAATCAAAAATAATATGTAATATTGAAACTAAATAACATTATGCAATGAATTGCGCTTAACATCGATTCTACTGACACAGTTCGTCACATCTTCTTGTGGGTAACCACGTAGTGTCAAGTGTACGGCATCATTACATTATAATATCACTAATAAACGATATATATCTTGGACATACATGCTTGAATTATATCCCTTACTTCGGTCAAGGAGCACGAGGAAATGTCCCATCTGTAAGGCTTCAGTAAAGTTCTGGAAACGACTATAAAATTCCGCCTGGAAAGTTACCATTCCACTGTTAAAATCACAGAGAACCAGGCTCGCTTCTCCTTTGGTCAGTAACGCGTTGGTGATGCATTGATGTTACTTATTATGACTACTTGCCTACCATTAAGTGGTTCATCTAGCATAAATAAACCTGGATTAGGCCATAAATTTTAAGATCGTAACTCCAGTCATTCGTTGTTAGAGGAAACTTGAGCCCAACAATGAAACTAGCTTAATTCAAGTAGGGGGAGGGGGGGGGGGGGAGAGAATGATGTAAAAGTCAATGTTAAGACGCTTTAGTTTTCGGTAGGAACTATTGTAACATTTTTGGAACTTTCCACTTAAAACTTTATTCGGTGAGAGATAACAAGAATACTTATACCTATGCCTGACAGTCAACGGACATTCAAGTAACGATTATATTCATTAGCAAAATATGCCTATCTAAAAATCATATTTTTTATCTGATTGCTAAACAATGATCAAAAAACCAATGCTCCCAACCTCCGCGTTTGACGATGTTTAATCTCCCATGACAAGAGATTGTTAAAGGCCAATTCCATTGCAAACAAATGCGTGGTCACAAAGACAAGTGAATTCATTTTTTTTATCTGTTGAATAAAAACATTTTTTCCTTGCATTAATTCACAACAAGCTGAAAATTTACAGGAACGTAAGAGATACATACCCCTGTAATGAAATCCTGAAAAGTCTCAATTGATCCCGTGTGTGCAAAAAATGTTATTCAAGGTCAAAGGTCGCGAAAATGGGGTGAATTTTAGTCTCAGCTATATTTATCGTAAAACTAACAGTTTGGGCAAAAAGTCCCACTTTTGCAATGAATAATAATGTTTTGCATACACGGGATCAATGTTTTCTTTTCAGCATAAGGCATGGTGTATTGTGCGTAATGGTGTAATTGTCTCATAGGAAACAAAAATAATCGTGAACATACTAAGTCCATAGATCCAACGCGTTTCTGCTTCCATTCGACTGATCATATACCTAATATTCTCCTTATTTCCAGGAGACGAGATGCAGAAACCCGCCCACAGCCCCACAGAAGATCGAGCGAGTCATCACTCTATGTCAAGACGAAATTAAACTTTCGATACTTAGAGGTAAGTTACCGAGTTCCTATTGTTATTTTATTGTTGTCTTTTAACTGTATCCTTCTACAACCTCGTCTATTGTGTTCATTCTGTAGGATTGAAAGTACTGCAGAAAAGAATGTTTAATTATATTTTGGGATCTTAAAAACGTAAATGTTGATTTCAATAAGTATACAGAATCATATATTAACTAATATAATTAAGTATGGAAATATAATAATCATCATCATAACCTATAACTACGAGTGTCATACTCTGTCTCATTTTACAATGTGAATGATATAGTTGGTCTACCATGCTGACCATGCGAATTAGCTAACAAATGAAAAACTGTAAATATATCACTACATCAGTACATAGGATCTAATATTATACGAAGCGGGTAATCCAATTTAATTTGAAGACAAAAGACAAGCTTTGATCATTTAACATAAAAAATCACTGAATTGCTTTTTTCGGTTAGCCATCCAGATCATCGCCTCTCAAACAAAGATTAAGGGAAGCCGATGTTTAAATAACTTGTTAATTTAACGTAACATAATCTTGGCTGCGTAGAGTAAGGAAGCGCATTTCCCAACGCGGCGAGACGAGGAAACCGCAAACGAACACGTTTGTGGCTTCACTGCTTTGGTAATGTCGCGTTATCACTTCCTAACGTTGCCCAACAGCACAAAGTAGATAAGTAATCCCAACAGACATCATTGAAGCTATTAACCAATCATTTTCATAAAGTTCGTGCAGGGATAGTTATGTTGCAATATTACGGAAATTTGTTTGAGGTAAAATTATAGGTAGCTTGTTGTAGAAAAGTAACATTGTTTTTATAACAACGTTGCAAGAAGAAAATATGGTTACAATTATGGTAATAATACATTCGCGGGGTTTAAAAATAAATTCGTATCTTCGAATAGAATACCATCCCTAAGTATACGTTTTATAACGTCAAAAACGTGGGTGGTTTCTACAATTTACTTTTGGTTTTTGGTAATGGTCTGTCATTCGTATGATTAAAGGAATATTCGAAAAAGACAGCCACATTTAGCACCCGAGCTTATTTTGAGAATATATTTTTATGTTTATTATTCACAAGAACGATCTACCGTAAATTTCTTCTACTTACTAAGTAATACACTTTGTATTTCTCTTACTCTGTTAACTTAGTAACGACTTTTACTTAGTTAACCTGTCTTATTAATAGATTGTATAAAATCGTATCAGGTATTTTAAATAATTTAAATCGCAGAAACTTATTTTAATTACATCTTTATATCTACCAATATTAAATGCCTATTGCATATTGTAATCCATAATTATGAAACCTAATCATCAGGTCTTCAGCTGCAATTTATCTCCAGTCTTAACATGAACTATTTTTACACGTTTTAACAAAAGTAAAGCATTTATCCTCAAGTCGTTAAGTGCCATTCAGTCGGTCTATTCAAGGTTAGTGGGTATGCACGAGACGCAGTGAAAGTAAACAGGCAGTATCGGTAGATAAACTGTTACCGAATTATATAACATCAACAATACTGCGGGGACAATCGGGCTCTTACGATATGTGAATACATAATACGTACGTAGATGAAGCAGTGAAGGGCAAAGACTCGCATTTATAAGGTTATCTGTGAGGACCGTGAGTGAGTAATATCACTTTTAATGAAAATATCCTTATAGCTAAGTACTTATATTTTATACAGATCTAAATATGTTGTTTACACGTAGAACTAGAAGTAGTGAAGTTTTATGTGTAAACTTTAAAAAAATACTACTTTTTACTAAGTGTTAGAAACAAACCAAACAAAATTCGGCTTTATCACTGAAAAGAAATCAAAAGAATACATACGTGAGGTAATCAATTAGGAATATAAGGGACACATAAATTCATAGTTGAGGCTAAAAGGTAAAAGGCAACAAGCAAGGAACAGGAAGGCAAAGGAAGCATAAAAAGAAAGTCAAAGCTGAATTAACTGTTACGATTTTCGTCGCAGTTCTGCAAAAATATTTTGGTTCTCGACACATTGATGACTGGATAGTTTTGGTGATACAGGTGTTGTTCGGCGACTGTGACCTCTTACCATGGACCTGGCTTGTCCGTTCCTTTGCCGGTTATTTACAAAAATAAGAAACATGCATATTTTAATCTGTCATTATGACGTGACACGTATTACAATACCAGCTCATACTAGAAAGCAGTATAAAAACCCGTCCTGTTTGTTGAATTGATTTTTTAAATCGTAAACCTATTTTATTGTAGAATAAGGTAGTAAACGAGCATGCAGCACTACTCTTCCTACTTCTTTCAACTTCAAGAGTATTTTGTTATATCATAATTATCTTGACAGAAAAAATAGATTAACTATGGAATTAAAAATAACATATTAATATTAACTTAATAGTTTTGGTACGTCAAAAATAGGTAGGTGGCATGATTATTATTGAATAACTACAATCATATTAGCCTTGAGTTTAGTTGAGATCCACCAATGATGTATCATGGTCATAGGATGTGTCAAATAAAGAACCTAGATTCACATTTAGGTATGTCAACGTCGACATCAATGCCAGTTCTATTAAACTTATGGCCACGAAATCATTTCCGTAAGCCGCAGATATAAGGTCCTGTCCTCAGTCTATTTTATTTCTCTTGTGATTTTTTCTTATGTCCGAATTACGAGCCTTTTTGATTCTTTGGTCCAATTAGTAATAAGGTCCTACCTACTAGACACTTCACTAATGAATCCGCTTTATATTCTAGGTATCTTTGTACTATCTGTACTTTGTGTCTATAATATTATATGATCTACTAAGTAGATAGACCTAGGTAGAAGGTATACGTTTCCAAAACCATTAAGTTTATATTACTAAGTAGTCAACCCGCCCTTGCTTCCTATCGAATCCAAAATAATTGCTCTGTTTGTAAGCATTATATAAATTTCATTATTTTATAGCTAAGATTGTTTTTTTTCTAGAATTTAGCAATATTGTCCAAAAATTTATTACTAAGATGTTGCCAGAACCTCCTTAAAAGTATTAAGTTTATAACACGCCTCTATTAAAATATCTACTCTTTTATAAAATCAACACCTACATTCGAGTTTTTCGGCTGGAAACAGAAATGATACGAGTGTGTGAGATTACCGAATGTCGATCGTGCGCGAACTCGGAACACGTTCACTGTCGTAACTTCATCTCAAATTAACGGATATTGGTAAAGGTCGCCCGCGCAAGTCCGACTGCACAGAGTTAAATGTTCCAAATTAATGTTACATAACCAACTATACCTTATGTAACATTGGTGTACACTTTGGGAAACATGGTCTTTACGTTAACAATGGTAATTAACCATATCCAAAATAATTACTTATAGTTTTAATTTAAATTTTTTACTGTTCTAAAAATATTTAACTTGTTTTAATGTTCTATTTATTTGTAAAAGTAGCGCAGTAGTTTTGTAATTTCTAGCGTTTTATAATTTCTGTCAGCATAGAAACATTTATTATTTATTTTAAATCTATTCTATATCGCTGATTTAAATAGCTACGTTTTTCAGCGATTATACAATTTGTTCTACAACAAATGGAAGTATTATTTATTCATAATTATAATTTTAAGTAGGCATTTTTTTCATCAATTACATTTTCAAACTTATTATTGCTAATACATATTGCTAATACACGATGTAGAAAAAAAAACTTCATGAATAAAACCGATAGCTTGTAACTGAATCATTACCAATATCCTTTAAGATACAAGTAGAAATACACCTCAAGATGTACAAATGATGGGTTATAAATAAGATCAACTGTCGAAGACAGGATTTCACATTATTTTATACTGTGAACTTCAAAACAAGATTTTCCTGATAATTATTTAATCGGAATATTTGTATGCAAGCGTTATGGTTGTATGCTACTTCCTAGTATAGTGCGCATTTTTATATCTTTGCGACTTTGTGTTACTGACTCATGAATGTGACCAACGCAACGGAGGGCTTGTTTGTCGACCAGTTCCATAAAAACCAAACTACATCTATAACAGTAGTATTGACCAAAAACGGATCGTAGTAAATCTGTGCTCTACTTACATATTGACTGTATGTCCGAATGACGGACAGCATGCAAACTACCAGGTAGACAGGCACGAAAGCTTGGCCTGTAACTGTAAGGCTGAGATCATTCCTGACTCACCTTGAGGTCTGTGCACACTGACGTATTTTTTGCCATAATTGTTTTCTTAAACAGCCTTCTAGTTTTTGTTTTTTTTACCTAGCCCATGGAAAAAGTGGAATACTACTTACCACTTGTTTCATGCTAACCATAATACACATTCCCTACTTAATTCAAGTTTCTTCATGATGTGCCCTCATAAATATTCCTGTATTTATGGCGACTTCTTGTATTTATTTGAAGTCCAGTATTTTTGAAAAATCGGATATAAAACAGGAACAGACAGACTTGATAGGATTGGAATTGTTACCTATTTTCTTTATATATATAGAATCCTGAAAATGTAGAAGTATTGCTTATATTAATGGCTGACAGTCCATCTATTATGTTAAACATAATTAATGCTTTATTAATGAAATACAATTAGCACGTGTGGCGTGCACAAGCCTTTACAGTTCAATACGCTGATCATCACTTAGCGTTATTCGCATGCACACGATATTTATAAGCAGTTTTGAAGGCTGGCCCAAAACGGTAATTTTATAAATAACGTGATTGAATCAGCATTGAATCAGCAACGTTTTACATTATATACCTGGTTGATATATAGGTACGTAAAGCTTTCAACAGGTTTATTAAATTACAACTTTATCACTTTAATCCCTTTCCCCAGTCCTCATCCGTACTAACTAAAATTTTTAATAACACACTCTCCAACTACACTAACCACCCTAGTCCCGATTTGAGTCTTGTTCTAGCGCGGTAACAGTTGTCATAAGCGGAAAGGTGGTTCTGCATGCTCGTTAACTACCTTAAGTCCATAAAAAAATTAACGGGTCCAAAAAAATCAATCAATTAACATCGCAAGATAAAAAAAACCATAAGTAATACAATTAAATGTTTTTATGTAGTTTTCAAACATTAATTGATAGAAAAACGAAAAACATTCATGATTTTACACGTCATATATTTTTTGTGTCATAATATCGAGAATAAACTAAATTGTATAGATAATAAAACAAGCAATTAAATTAAATATCCCACTTACATAAATGAAAATGGCAGCCATATTGGAATGTTACGGACAAACTGACAAACCGCAAAACATTGTAAAAAATTCTTAAAATAATTCTCATGGGATCTACTGCGTTGATGGATTGTTAAGTTACTTATCGTTTTTTTAATTTTTACAAGTTAATACTTGACTACAACCCCACCTGATGAGGTTACCCATGTGGTGATGTAGTCTTGGGCGGTTAAGCGCACTAATAATAGTTTTATAACAGTTTTCCTCATATATGTTCCACGTACAGATATATAATAATATATCAGTAACATATTTATTTCATGTACTTATATGTAGATAATTAGATGTTTAGTAAAGCTTTTTGTGCTGATTTGGTAATAAAATCGTGATACTGTAAAACGTTAAATGATATCATTACTGAAATTATCGTGATAATAATCAAAATTGATGACCTCACTAGATCATCATACGATAAAATACTTACATCCTTACATGTTTTTTCCATTAATTGATATTTAACCTTTATATTGGGTACTCTAAAAAATAACAATTGAATATCAAAGTGTTAATATCGTGCCATAAAAGAAAAACATGAGTGTTCGAATGCGTTGAAGAAATCTCGCACTGTAGGTACATTTTTTGATACCATGGTTTGTTGTTTTTCCTAGGTACATTTAATAAAATGTAACTATCATATTCACAAGTCTGTAGTCAACCAACACTATATCACGGTAATAGTATCATACAGTATTCTATCTTCATGTGACTACCATCAATATACAATCAATATAGTGGCCTTAGAATAATTACACTACAGAAACCAAGTCCGCGCGACTATTTTGAAGCACCTTAATTGGTGCCAGAAATGGCACCAAACACCGGGCAGCTCCGTAGTGAACAATGTCAACGCACGCCGAACGTGTCGCCGAATGTAAGAATTTGTCCAGTTAAATTATGTCACAAAACATCTGAAAAGCTATTTATGTATTATTGCTAAAAACATATGATTATCCGCAGCCGAAGTTCGGGAAAGTTTCGGTTTAGTGCTTCACTTTAGACAGAGGGCTTGTATGAAGACTGTCTTTCTATAGTGTAATTATTCTAAGATAGGGGCACTGTGCCTCTAGCTCCCAAAAGGATCTGTGTTGTAGAAAACTACTTAGGATGTTTATGTAGTGAAACTTATGAAAACAATCAGAGTCGAATTTAAGTCATAAGACTCAATAACTGTATGCAAAAATAACCAAACAAATAATCGTATTAAGCTTACTTGAGGCCAAAATACGAGTAAATTACCAATTCCATATATGGTTCTGTTCATTCGGATTGTTAAGATAATCCAGACATTTTAAAGCTATGCAAATTGGCTTAATATCCTTTAATATTGCTCGAATCGCATTGCAATTAAATGTTTTAGGCCATTATTTTCATATGAAACAGTCACCTCAAGTAATTGGAATGACGTCATTAATTATATTTGGAAAAATGTTCGCACAAATCGTATCAGATTTGTGCAGGTTTTATTTTTAGTACCGTACCCAGATCAAACTAATAATTAGCTGTTCATTAATTCTATAACAATAAAGAAGTACTAACTATAATAATGTACATGTATTATTCCGAAAATTAATACATAATTTACATATGTATGTAAAATATTTTAAATGCTAATATAGGTAGGTATGTATATATGTATATTTCATTGTGAACCTTAGAATTTGCAACATAGTCCTCTGGTTTCATTTTGCCATTTGCATGGGTTTTTGTTATTAGTTTAACAGTTCTAGGTTCATCTTCACTATTTCAGTGCGTAAAGTGGGGGGTCAACTTCACATCGTCATGACTTATAACACGGAAGAAGCATTCGTAAATGTGACGTGAAAATGCCAAAAACTTCTTAAAGATTTGACATAATAATATTATGCATATTTTCCTTGTGTGCATTTCCTAGCACTGCTGTGTGCAATCATGAGCAATTCTGACCTATTTACCTAGTGGTTGCGTAGCCGCGATATCTAGACATAGTGGGACATGCGATGTGCACTCGCCTGTAAACTTTACGCATTTGTGAAATTCCTGCCAGTGACCATCTTTGTTTGTCCACAAGTGTACCTTGTAATTGTCTACTGCTGTGCTACCTGTGTAACAAAGGCAATCACCCAATATTAAAATTTGATTTTATCTATATTCAGGCTTAAAGCATACTTATTTTAAGGAGTTATCGATATATGTAAGTGTATTCAGTTCTAACTTGATCGGCCTGAAATTTTGCGTTCCTTTTGTCAAGGACACAAAGTACCTTTTTATAGAAAAGTTTAAAGCGAGCGACCACTATCATCAGGTGGCGCGTGTGCTCGTTTTTCGCCTAACATAAAAAACCCAAACGGGAATCGAACCGGAGAAGACCGCAGGATCACAACATCTGAACATCAGGGTCCTATTTGTAATACCTCGATTTTCTAATAGCAACGAGGTAAGTGAAAGGATAAATTTGCACATACAAAGTACCAACGACCATTTGCGACACGAAGGAAGTGCAACCCGAGCTATTGCACAGCTCGCCAATACGAACATGTTTACTTTCTTCTAACTGGTTGCAACTGGTTGCAACATATTAAAATCCTCGGAGTTACTTTGCCACATTAATCATTGATAATATATCCTTATGTCTATCTTATGGGGTCATTTTTTTTTAATTTTGCTTAAGAAAATTGATTTATGTGTCGGCATGAGGTGGCTTGACGACTCGTTTATTTAAAAAAAACGACCAATTAAGTATAACAATAACTCAGAGTAAAAAGTCTAAGAACAATAACATATTTTGAGATAGCGAATTTCTACCAATTATCTATTCTATAGTAGAACTAATAATTTGTAAAATATAATGATAAAGGACAAAAGATGCGTCCAGTGCTGAAGCAAGCAAGAAAACTAGTTTAAATTGTCAGGAGTAGATAACCTTTGGGTTCGGTATTTGTACACAAATTCTGGAAGTTCATGATCGTATTTGTGTGTTTAGTGTTTACATCTCCAAGGACATTGAATTCTAGTCGTGAATTGGTGACCTGATGTGAGACAAGTGCGCTTGTTAATTTACATACGCGTTAAATAGTTTTTTTAAGGACATGGTAACGTACCTAGTATGTCTCCCCTGAAATTTCTCTACGCCCCCCAAGGGGGGTGTGCCCCACCCTTAGAGTATATACTGTTTACTCTAAGGCCCCACCGGTTGGGAAGTCCTGCTCTAGTAAAACGTTGTGGAACGACATAGTTCTTTCAAAGTTTTTCCTATTTTGGGAACAGGCGATATGCTTATGTATTCAGTAACTTTCATCGATATGTGATATTCTGGTATAGAAAGTGCGACCAGTCCGCAAAATTACTAAATACTAGATTTATATCAATCCGTTCTGTCCTGTGGCATGTGTCTACAAATCGTAGTTAGACACTTGCTAAACCGGTCTGATTTCGATTGTAATTAAGAGTCGAATATCTCTAAAAAATTATTACCAACTCAATAGTTTATCTTTTTATTGATCCAATTGTTGTTTTCTTCCTGGATTCGATCAGCTATTTGTGCACTTAATTTTCTGTAAAAATAAGTAAATAGTAGTAATAGTAATTTTTTTAGCAGAACAGTTTTCTGCTAAAAAAATTACAATGAGACCCCACGGTTTTCATAGGTATGATTAGATCCAATAGGTGGCAGAGCGGTACTATAGTTGTTATCAAATTACCTAATGTTAATTAGTTGAGTTGACTGATAGCGAATGCCAATAGGAATTAAATTTCAAACCTTAGTTCTAGGGTTAGTTACGGGTTTAGCGAGATCTCCCGCCAGGCTAGGCGATCGTGCGTGGGGAGCGGTCGTGCGCCGATTGTTCATCAGAACATTAAAGCTTGACGTGACGTCATCGAGTGATATGTGTGCGATGTCGCCAGCGGCACACAGAAAAATAAATAAGTTACCAGAAAAAAAAATAGGTACCTCTGTGTATCTGGTAGGTGTAACTGGTGTTGTCTGTTGTAACTACGTAGCCTAGTTGATAGTAACTAGTAACGCTGTGTGCGAAGCTACGGGTCCCGGGTTCATACATTTGTTCTCGGGTCGTAGGTGTTAATGATGTCTTATTTGCGTTGTCCATGACATCCGCGACCCAGAATCCTAGAGTGCGGAGTTATGTGTGTAAGCATTCATAATATGATTTCAGTTCACTTAGATCAATTTACGACACATTCGTGGTACCCGTCTAAATTCAGGGGCATGTTGGTAAGGTGATTAGAATCAGCGGTTAGTTTTTGTAAGCACCTTTTAAATTGTTAATCAAGCTGAATTGGATGATTGTATCTGTAAATAATTTCAAATAAAAACGTAACAAAGAATTATAAAAAATGTATTATGTATAACTGGTGCAAAAAGGCAGCCAGGCACTGGTGAGTACCATTGCTACAACCTATCTTGATGCAATCCTTTTTTATGATATTATTCGACAGACGACTAGGCAAGGTTGAGGGTATCTGTTATCGGTGGATATTCTTCACCAAAGGTATTACCGACGGAGAACCTATTGTGAAGTTTAAAGACGAATAACAAATCTGTAAAGGGTTTAATGTAGGTATAAATTGGAATTTTTTTGCAAACTTTAATATGGGTTTAGGTTAGCTTAATCAGGTAAAAAAATATTATTATTATTTTTGAAATTTGCCCGTTTACATTCACTGATTTTATCAGAACGTTGCGATTTTTAGCCCAAAATTAAAAATCTCGCCCATGACAAACTCAGACCCACTTTTTGAGGCTATAGTTTCAATAAATAAATAAAGGTTCGTTTTCTTTTATGAACGGCTTATGACGACAAATTCAGCTACATTTACTCCAAATGTAATCCTGATTCGCCCGAATAAAAATTGGCCTCGCTTGGGTACTAGAAAGTAGGTACGGTCGACTCAAATAGTCAGTGAATTTTCTTGTAATTTCTAAATTCTGAACGTACACAATCGTCGCGTACGGTGACTTTGTCGTATGATTTCTGACTGAAAAAAGGTCAAGCTCATGCACAATGTTCCATGAGATGTTACTTCATAATATAGCTAGGATCCGGTAGGCGATGTTGTCAATTTTAATGTAATTATAATCGATCTTTTATAAATACTTTTTCTAATGTAACACCAAACTCAGCCATTCTAATTGTGCTGTATAATAAATAGCACGCCACATTAATAACGCAAGCAAATTGCGGAGGAAATTCGAAATCGCTTCCTTTACCCAGGTTTCTTGCAGGAAATTGTAACACACCGATTATTACTACAAAGTATGTAACTAGCTATGCCTGTGGCTTTTAAAATGATGGTTGCATTGAAATACCTAGTACCTATGTTTCTGCCTGCACCTACCTATGTCGATTATGGTGTATAATTTCTGCTAAGACATTAGATTAATAGTAGTAATGGCTAATGGTTTGAACATTGGACTGCCGAACAGAAAGGCCTGTGAACTCTTAAGTGTGTCGGTTTCCTCACGATGTTTTCCTTACCTGATACCGATTCCTTACGATATGTAAAATTGTATATTATAGGAACGTCCGAGGTATCGCGACCTATCAAAAAGTGAACGTATTCATGTGAATCGTGACGCACCTGTCCTACAAATACATCTGCGGATGGTTAACCAATTGCAATACTGGTTTGTTAATGATTGCTCTACACCGCTTTTAACTCTGTGTTACGAGTAAACGTCCATATGAAATTATATGAGGTCAATTACAAAAATCGAAGTTATACTCGTATTATAGCCGTTTAGTAATAGCAATAATAATTTATGCAAGACTGGTGAACTTTCCTTGATGTATTTTTTATTGCGAAATTTTTGTACAGTAGGTATATTTTTATAAGGATCTTTGGGAAGATGGTAGTGTCGAAGGGGTTCGATTGTGGGTAAAACAAACTTCCGAGTTCAATATTGCCCAAGTCGGTAATCGGTGCCCTTACAGATTTCTCGGTATGGCAATGCGCACAGTGAAAATTGATTTAATTTGATCTGAAAATAATCTCCAGTATTAGAAATCACCTGCTCCTACAGTAATCTCGTCCGCAATCTAGCCATCGTAAACTACTTACCGACCTCGAACAAGTAATTTGCATTTAAAATACAATTAACTTGCTTCTATGTTAACAGATTAGCAGACGGGCGATTTTTAAACGACCACATTTGACCATTTTAATGCAATCATTGCAATACCTAGTTGTTGTAACTGCTTTAATTTTTAATATATCTAGCAATTTGCAAGTTAAGCAGGAATATAGAAAAGATATTTATACTGTTCAATGTATTTATTACCGCATTAGATGTATGTATTGATGATATAATGATTTTTTGGTTCTTTCTTTGTTTATCTGTGAATTTATTCCACTAATTTCAGAAATAGCTTAACCAATTTTAGATGTTGAAGAATGCTGTCAAAACATAGTTCTTAGTGTGTAGGCATAGCTTTCCCGCAGCGAAGCGACGGCGGTTAGAAACGAATAAGCGGTTAATAAAACGCTCGTCTATTGAGTTTGAATAGATGACACACAAAGCAATGTGTATCTGATTGGATTTAAATTGTAAAGTTGCACACGAGTCCCGCGATACGTAGGTAATGTCGGATCTTGTCTCTCTAAATGTCTTGTTATTATCTTGAAAGATCTAACTATCAGCTGATGTAATAAAAGAATTACTATCTGACAAACTTAGCAACGAAAAAATATACTGGTCTCAATACAAGAAATTCCGTTCATCCTCGGGAGTAGATAGTATGTAACGATTTGAAATTAATAACACTCATAACACTGACGAGACACCTAAATAAAACTAAAAGGATTTTACTTTGTAACTCCTCCTTTAGATACTCGGCTGAACATTCGGATTTCGTTCCCGCTGAATATTCGTGCACGAAAACAACCATGAATGTCCGTTTATGCAAATACTAAACGCGTCAATGCACAATGCGGCAATGCAAAATCCGTCCGCAAATATATAAACGACTATTCATATCATCTCTCTCGCTGACAGAGAGTCTTTGAAACAAGGATGAGGCACGCACGAATACAGACGAGAAATCCTTTAATACCTGCCAAAAAACCGGCATCGAGTCGAGAACGAGCAAATACTCGTAGCGAGAAGCGAAGATGCATTTGCTCAATAAAATAAAATATAACCTTTTTAATACAACTGAGGTTTTACTTAAAAGACTGTTACGAATAGCATGTTTCAACTATAGTTTCCTTTATTTGCTTCTTCTGCGTAATGAGTAACCAGCCCCATTAAAAATGACCCTTATTTAAGTAAATAGACCCTAAGTGTAAATTATATCTATATACCAAATAGTCGGGTATTGTTAAACTATTTTAAATTATCGGTTGAGCAAGAAAAAGTTGAGGAATTAATGAGTTATAAATTAATCATTAATTTTAAGCTTTGTATGGTTCCAGAGGCCTTGGACGTGATAAAGGAAGAACACACGATGCCAGCGCAGCGACGACGAAACAAGCGAGAAGTGCCGTTCACCCATGACGAGAAACGTATCGCAGGGGTAAGTAAACGTTTTGTATGCCGAAAGCTGACTGACGAGCAGACAAGCCAACAGATGGCAAGTGTTCACCGTCGCATTGACAACAGCAACAGTAAGGGCATCGCCGTTGCGTTGCCGGCTAAGAAAAAAAGAAGGGGGAAGAAAAAGGCGTTTTGAAATAATTATATCCATTCATACAGTTATTTTTATTTGACATACTCGAGGACGTGAAATTACATGGTCTTATGTAATGTTTAAAAATATAAAATCAAAATTCAGCTCGGTAAATAAATAAAAAATGGTACTCAAAGATATCTAAAAATCCTCGGGAAGTTTGGACACAGTGTGCAAACGCTGAAAACGCTGCGGTCTAATGCCCCTTGTGCCACACGATCAGCGGGATTAGTGACCTTTAGCCGCCATGCGCGTGAGCTCGGATTGGCCGTACTTTTGGTTTTTAATAGTTAATTGGGTCAAATTTTAAGCACCCTTTTTAATTACATATTTGGAACTAGAATCGAGTACTAGTACCCCCTATTAATATGTCAAGTGACTAACCAGTCACATGATGTAGATATAAGTTGTGAGAGGATACGTGCAGTTAGTTTTGTGATGATGATGATATGTACCAAGAGAGATATGTATGAGAAGAGATACCTAGTTAACCTTCCTATGCACAACTGGACAACTTGGAGGTTATAGCGACATGTTCCTCTTGTTGGAGGTCGCTGGGATTTGCACCACCCAGTCTAAACTCGATGGCACTTATGCGTCTGGCAATTATTTCTACTAGCGGTCACCCAATTTGACCAATGTCGTGCCACCCCCATTCAACCAGGCCAACCTGCTTAACAAGATAGGTGACGCTTCTACATACTTTCTTTCCCGTTTTTTCTTGCGCGACAAAACATGCTCGATGACCTTGGTTCTCCTAATGTCCACGGGGCACGGTGACTCAATTACCATCAGGTGAATCTTATGCACGTTTTTTGCCTATTTACGTACAGAAATACGTGCTTTTAATATCTTAACACTTTTAGTACTTACTAATAACATTATCTGTTCCAGTGTCTGCTGCAATGCGTGTACCGGAAAGTGAAAGCAGTGAGTACCTACACTTTTACTTACTTTGTCTAATCTTTATTAAATTGTCGGAATGTTCACTCAAATAGTTGTCTAGTACGAGTATTATTACGCTTTTACTCAAATAACGAGATAAGCTGGTCTCCTTTCGTTTGGTCGAGACGAGATGGCTGATCGAGATTACGGCTTGTAGTAGCAGGTGTTTGTTTTATATTTCACTAGTTTTTGCCGCCAGCGTGGGGACGGAAAACTACAAATTGCCTTTAAAATATCCGAGGACGTGTCACTGGGAGTGAAGTATCCTTCGTCACAGTCCAGGTTGTGTTCTCTCCATGTGCCATATTTGAGCGCAATCTGATAAGAATAGTCATGGGTTTTATACCACTTCCCTAATGACCCCCTTATAGGATAATTTCTACTTATTAAAATTAAAAACTATCCTTAGTTCTTTGCCAGATCTTAAACTATCTCCATACAAAATTTTATCTGAATCAGTTCAGCGGATTAAGCGGGAACAGGTTGCCGACGCACAGACAAAGTTACTTTCGCATTCATATTATATAATGTTAGTATGGATTTACAAGTAACTAAATATCGTTTAGGTTTTACTTCTATTACTTTTGACCATCAATGATTTGATAAAGTTTTCTCTTTGTGTATTTCTCTGTTTCTCGGTTGATAGGCTCTGTTGGTAGTCAAAATAAATGAATGCTTAAAACATAATATCTACAAACACACGTAAGTATAAATATACACAGCTTACACAAGTATAGAACACCACTGAATAATGGATCATAACTTTCGATGTCAGATTTTTTTAATTTAACAAAAAATAAGTGCAAATTTTGTTTTACAACTCCAAGTTACCAATGCTAGTCCTGTCGTACGCTAATTGCTCCAATTTGTACACTATAAAACATTCGAGCAAGTCGTAAATGCCTTAAAAAAGTTCCCCTTATCCATCCTTGAATCCCTCCTACAGAAATATCACTGTCATAAACCTTCGCCCGAAGACGGATTCTTAATCACAAAGCGGTTTCAATTAATACTGCATATTACAGGTTTCAAGGACTTCGCAGACGCCGCGAAACAGTTTTTAATATCCAATTCTATTAAATATAGCAGGGCCCGGCCGGCACAGAGTTAGTATGACATACAAATGGCAAGTTAAAGGACGCATGATGTTCAAACACATTATACGTAGGTAACTATTACAAAAGTAGACATCTACCTTATAAGGTAGATGTAACAATATAATTAAAATTCAACTTAATACCGAACAATATAAGAGGCAGTGGACCGACTGCATTTTATGTGTTTGACCAAACCTGGAATTGTGCGTCCCTTAAATCTACCATTCTATACCTGGGACTTAGTCCAGAAACGAAAATGGATGCCTAATAGGATCATGACTGTGTATCAGTCAGACACACGCGTATTATTCCACTACCTCTAGACGGAAATAATTACTTTGGTAGCCATAGTAGGTACGCTAAATTGGTGGTCCTGTTTAGAACACAGCGTAAATAAATGATGACTTCTGGTTATACCTTTGGATGTTGAAATAGACAATAAAAATACCTTAAGATTGATTGATGATCGAGAACAGATATTTAAACTCATCATTCAAATTTTCCGCCTGGACAGAATCGAACCCAAATCTTTTGAACGACAGCCTGGCAAGTTAATTTCTGTAAATTCCCAGCCATTTCTACAATTTTACAGCCACGTGTACAAAACTATTCAGTTAGAGGCTTAAAATAATCCACAAGGCTTTACCGGCCCGGGAGTCGTAAAACCGATATTTTATTAGTAACAAGGTTCTCATTTTTTGTACTACGCCGTATGAATCATTCCATGAGAAAGAAATCTATAAAATATTTATTTGACGATAACACAACTGTGTAATTTTGAGTCACGTTACCGAACATGAAAACATAAGTTCTTGCATTGTGCCCAAACAATGGTGCAAGATAAAAATAACAAGGTATTGTCAATTTTAATGAAACTTCTCCATAATTTAGACCTCTAACCATGTTATAAATAACTTTTACTGTCTTTGGGATTCGTCCTACAAAAAATGGATTTCAAATTAGTCGTATCCAGGATCTGAGTAACCTATGAGAGTAAAAGTGTCCTATGCAAAGGAATGACAATGTGGCATAATGTGAGCATCTTCCTGCACGATACTCAATGCCCGTAAAGAAGGAAGGTGGAATAAGTTATTTGCTGATTATGTAACCCCTGAAACGAGATACGTAGGTTCACCATTTATTTTAGAAAGAACTAGGTATTGGACAAGTTCGCCGAAAACTTATAAAAAAAACTATTTTCCGCATCACGTTTAGGTTTAGGTTTGTAGGTATACTTTACAGTCAAAGATTTCTTAACACAGCGATCCTATAGGTAAACTTCCACTGTTTACCTATAGGATCGCCGGTAGATCGTGAGTAACGTCCGCGAGACGGATCCGTACCGGCCTTCGATGTCCATCGGCGACGGTGACCACTTACAATCCTGAAGATGATCCTGACCTTGGGATGGCTACTACTGTTTGTCGGAATGGAATTTGTCGGAAATTGAAATGAAACTTCTTTGGCCGCGCTGAGAGTACAAATCTAAGATCGTAACGTGACACTCAAGTAAGGGCGTTGACCGCTCGCCACTCATCGATAACTATGGAATAGCGCTATACTTATCTATAGAAAAACAATCTTACTCTTATAATATTTTCTCTGCTAATTCCAGGTGGACGGCTACGGTTTCCCGACCCTGGAAGGTCTGGTGGGCCTCTACTCCGACGGAGTCAACGAGCGCGGCTACTTCATGGCTGTGCTCGAGGCGTCCAGAGAATGCCTCATGAGGAACCACGATAAATTCTCCAGAACTGTGCCTATGGGTACGTTTTAAATAATTATATTATTGCGTTCAATAATTATATTGCGTAACAGTAGTGGGACAGTAATGGGTCGCGATGATGATGATAATTAGCAGTACATATCACTGTTTAACCAAGTTCAAAAAGGTTTTCAGTTTGCTAATGTTTTTTTTTATATTTGTTACCTCAACAAGTCAACACTCCGCCTTTATTAAACGATTTAGAAAACTTGTTTAGTGAATTTTTCCAAATTACTTATTCCCTTTTTTAAATGCTTTTCTGATGATGGAAATCATGAAAAGGTGAGGTAACTCCTTGAGTATTATCATGTACATAATTGTGATCACATATGCTTCGATGTTTCAGACAACGGTCGCAACTGTGACGTGTCATTCGACATATTCGAGTGCATCTCCGACCGCATCGGCGAGTACTGCGGCAACTCGGGACTTTGAGTGCTACGGGACTACCCACTAATTTAATGATTTTATACTACCCACAAGTAACTTAACATTCTGTCCTTCAAACATTGCTTAGATCAAATTCAAACAATACCAATATTGTAAAAATAATATTTAAAACAATTAAAATGGGAGCATTGGTTTTAAGCAATGTCGTTAGATTGATGGAAGAAAATTTTGAAACAATTTAAACTACCCTCTAGATTAAACTGTTTCAAATTTTTTCATATTTTATGCCATCAATTTCTACTATCATGCTCATCTCTTGATTGATGATTCATCTCTTGATGTCTTATAAAATCTTCATGTATCAAAGACTTTTCAACGGTCCCCACGTACAATCCCTTAAATGGTAGAAAAGTGATTTGCACTTTTTGCCATCGTGACTTTCAGGACATCCTAAACTATCGTTTAGTTTAACAAAAATAAGTTTAACCGGTAAACTTGCCGTCGATTTTTACTTTGTCAATTTCTACTTATATTTAATTTAACTTTAGTTACCATAAACTATACAAAAGATACCTACTAGGTGTAAGTATCATAAGATGATTGTATATAAGTAGTGTAATTATAACATTAACCTTACTAAATTGTGATGCTCAATAACTTTAGAGTGTAGTTATTATTTAAGATTAGATTACGAGAGTCCTGATGTTTTAATCTGTAGTTTCTCACATAAACAAGGCTCCTGATTTGTATTAAAGTATTTTATCCTAAACCCATTTACGTAGGTTCTTTCTACTCGTATGTGGACATCTATGTGGGCGAGGAAGGAGGGATTTTTTTATCAAATCGCAGTTTTCTCTTCTCTCCTTGTTAGTACTTACGTGAATTTGGTGATCCTAAACCTCACACCTCGTGAATTAAGTAGAAAAAGAAAAAAAAAATTTATTCATGAATTAAATTTGGATTGAATTCCATTTGATACTGCAATTCATGAATACCTAACATGGGAAATGTTTACTGGACATGTGCAATGTGGGTTAGGATAGATTACTCGAAATTTTAAATATTCAGAATGAAACCGCATGAAAATAAAAACAAACGTTTGTAGGTATGAGTATACAATTTTATTCTGTACCTACCCACACCACTAAAGCAAGCTTTATAACGAACTGATAGATTAATTTAGCTCTAAATGTTTAATAAAAGTTGTATATATACTTGTTAAGTGTTTTATTTCGTTTGTTTTTCATTAATTAGTTTTTGTTGTTTTAAGTTTTTTATAGAATTAAGGTAGCAAACGAGCATGCAGCACCGCCCTAACGCTGCCGCCCATGACAACTGTGACCGACTTAGAACAAGACTCAAATGGGGACTGGGATAGTTAGTCCGGTTAGGTGACGGTGTTAGAACATAGTTGGTTAGTTTGTTAGTAAGTATGAGGACTGGGGCAGGGATTGTTAGTGATGGTTAGTCCTGTTAGTTGTTGTTAGTAAAAGCCCAGTTAGTAATTTTTAGTGAGATTCTTGTTCTAATTCGTTCACAGATGTGTTGCTACCTTTAAGGGCTGAGATGGTCGTCTCTAAAAAGTGTAACCGATTCCACGCCTTTGTAACCGGAACACATTTGCTGTTCAAACAATTATTACCCGGTAGAAATAGGCGGGGCGTAGGTAGTACTACCCCGGGCGAACTCTAGGGTCTATTACCTATTAAAACAGCTTTCATAATTGCTTTCTAATTTATAATACTCCCAATTCAAAATAATTTGATTTATTGTATTTTGTCCTTACTCGTATTATACACTTAAGTATGCACTTATTTTTTTACTTTTTTCAATATTACGACGAACCCGTAGCCCAGTTGGTAATTGGAGTTCGATTCCCGGCCGAGGCAGACATGTATGTCACAGATGATGTTTGTTATCAGGGCATGGGTGTTAGTGATGTGTTATCTGTTTTGCCCATGGTGACCAGCGACACAGGAAATGCTAGTGCGCTGGGGTGTGCGTTTATTATCTTATCTACAATACACTTGTAATCTATGCAGAACTGGATGCAGGCAGCGAACAATAGTACCGGTGCAAAGCTATTATTTCCAGGCGTTCGTTATTTTACTAAGTACAGGCTTTCACATATCGCTAAGCATTTCTAAACCTAAATATTGCATCATTTTAGAAATTCCATTGTAAAACAAATAGCAAACCTCGTAAAAGTTCACTAAAGCTTGCGTAGGAGAGACGAGAAATAAACAAAGATCCAAGGAGGATGCATAAATGCGAAAAAATATAGGTATATTTGCACAGATTGTACCTATTAAGCGTCTTCACTTTATGATGGAATTTTACTTAACAATGTCGCCAAAGTACTATAGAAATAAATAGAGTTGGTACCTAATGATTACAACTTTTTTAAATGATTATAACATTATTAAAAATTTGTTACTTTTATCGACGTACCTACTTAATCTTCCCGACATTAATCTTCACTGGAGCAGCGTGGAGACCTTTGCATAAGCATTACCTTTGCTATCAATCAATAGGTATAAACTTTTCCGTTACTGAGTGACTAACGGGCAACGCACCTACTGAACGCAACAAGCTGTAATTTGGCATATATGTTCCTTGGAGAGTGTAGGGGAATAATAAGAGAGGATTTTTGGAAATTCCCCTATGTGTATGTATGTATGTAGGTCTCTCAAGTAACGCAAGTGAGAAATAGGAAAGGATTTTTGGAAATTAAGAATTTCACGCGGGCGAAGCCGCGTGTGAAAAACTAGTGTAGCTATAGGAACATTTTAACCATAACTATTTTTATAAGCTAGTAAATAGTCAGATGGGCTAGACGACTATGATGGGAAGCAATCCCCGCTAGCTAGGGTAGATTGGGGTCTGAAAAGTAGAGAGTAGGGGAGACGGGGGAAATTGGAGCCTACTAAGGAAAAAGTTCAATAAAAGAAAAATTTTTATGAATACTTTAGGATTTTTTTATTACAAACTAAATCCTTAGTCATTTGGCTATCATTTAACCACAGCGTTAACCTTATATTATAAGGCATTTGGCCACAGATAAACTTTAAACAAAAAAACAGAATCGCTCTCATTACCCCACTTTGCGGGAAATGAGAGCTTATAAATTCCCATGTGTGTAATGGGAGCTACTTTATTATTAAATCAGCCTCAAAAAGTTCTATGTCAGTCTGAAATCTCACTTATTCATAATTTTTTTAATATAAACGTAACCGTGTAACAATTAACTTTAAGGATCCAAGAGAAAAACGCAAATATAATCAACCGGGCTGTCAAAACCAGAATATTCTTTATGTGCCCATTTACCGCAACCTCTGCAACGGTAACAACTTTCGTTATCTTTTCCTGTATCACAGCAAATAGCACACATTGTCTCTTCTTCTGTATATTCTGACTCAGCGTCGCAAAGATTCTTCTTCTTCAGACGTGTCAGTTTCATCATCAAAAAAAATTTTTACTCTCTTTACTTTTTCTTTTTTATTGGTTGCCTTCTATCGTTTTTTCCTTTACCTGCGGTATATTTTCTTTCTTTGTTGCTGGTTTCTCCCTTCTTCTTTGCAATGATTTTAGTTTTTCATTTTTTTCTAAACGTTTCTTCTCCTTCTCTTCAAATACTCTTTTTTGTTGGATTTAGCTAATCTGAATCACTTTTTCAAGGTGCTGTAGGTTATTCCAGTCTCTTTTGATAACTTGTATACCTACTGATGTACCGCCACGCTGAAGTTTTTTGACAGCATTTTCTACGGTCAAGATGCTTTAGTACTGGTGCATCTGAAAAAACAAACATATCAAAAAGCATATGGGGCAATTGGAGCTACAAAGGGTAACCAGAGCCTAATAAGCTCTGATTACCCGACTACCACCATTTTGAAATTAAATTCAATAATATACTGAATCTACCTTGTAACAAAATTATACGCACAGATACTCAAAATTGATAACATTAGCTATAAAATAAAGCAAGTTTAATTGTAACAAACGTTTTACTTCACACATACCTGGCCGATGCAATTTCGTATTTTATATAAGCGCAGACCAAAAAATCGTCAAGCGTCCGTGGTCACACAACACGTGGCACTGGCGAGTCCAGTGCCACAGGGAAACACGATCGCAGCATGCCCAAGGCGCCCGAGTGGCAACCGAGTGAATACGAGCTGTAGTTTTGTGTCTAGTGGCACCGCTCCCATTACCCGCTGGCTCCCATTGCCCTCTGTTCCCCTACCTACCTATTAAGTGGTAATTGATATTTTTCGCGAGTGATTTTACCCCATTATACTTAATAGGTATGTATAATTATGTTCGAAACATTCTTAGTCTGCCAGCTAACTTTAACTTTAAGAAATATCCGTCATTTGGAGAATAATTCGAGTCATCATATCGAAGATGAAGAGTATTTACGGTTGGGTTAACTTCTTCCTCAGTTACTAGAAGTGACCTATGGCAGACCATGTCGAAGGTTGAAGGCATAATAATATAACGGTTTTGCTGATTAACTTCACCTGGACAAACATTATCCAACAATGTTGAAGTGTGGATGTAAATTGCAACGAAAAAATTCTAGATGGCGCTGTGAGTTTGATCAATTAATTAACCATTAAAAAATAACAATTATGAAACCATCGAGCATTTAACCAAGCGCAAGCCTAAGCAACATATATACGTCTATAATAACGTCTCATAAAAGTAAATTGCAAAACCTAAATGTAGGAAATCCATGAATCCCACACAGTGCATAAAGCGCGTAATCAACGTCGAACACTTAAACAATATAAGGTAGAAGAACTCAACCCAAGTAAGTGATATCATTCACTTGAATGTTATCAGCCATCAAAATTATTCTGCTATTAGCATGTCAATTGACGACCGTCTCCCACGAGTTTTTATTTCCTGATTCTAAGCGCTATCACTACATCTTTTGTGGTAATCATTATAATTAGTAATAATTCCATTAATTCATGTACTATTCCTGTATCTTGTTACATTGGCTAAGTTTTGTTTCGCAGTATGTATTTACTTCCACAGTGTCTAGTCATAAGTCACGTGGTTTTGCGACTGCAAAGTAAAATTAAATCAATGTGTGTTATACATACATAGTTATGTACTAAGTAAGTTTAAATAAACTTTGCTGAAGCACTAAAATGATAGATCTAGCGAACATCGGATATGATAGGCTTACCTATGATAGGATAAAACTAATGGGTAATGTTAGAATAGGTTAGTGTAGCGAGATCTCCCGGCAGGTAAAATTATATTGTGCAAAATTTGTTTAATTGCAAGCAATGTACAATGTAGAGATCATCTATAGAGTGTTTCAGGATATTTTTAAATCTGTTGCTAGTTTCATGTTTCGGATCTGATAGCAGAACGGCTTACGACAATTAGGGGCTTTTGTCGATATCATCTAAATACGACAGGATATTTTCAGCCTTCGACACCGAAGCCTTTGACAGTTCAACTACAAAAATGTACCAAACTACTCATTTAGATACGAAGTCTTCTAACCTGACTTACCTGAGATTTAATAATAAAAAATATTAATAACTATTTCGTTTCCGCTTCCTAATACAGTCGGTTATTAAATTTGAACAAAAGAACTAACATTACATAGAAACACACGTTCGCTTCACACCAGAAGCCAGCATCTCATATCTCATAAAGCACGTCCAATACAAAGCGCGAACAAAATTGACGATCGCTATCAGCCACGATTGTCCGTCCTTCTGTCCCACGACCTCTGGCGGATCCGCTTGTGTTTACCTACTAAATTCAATTGTGTAATGTAATAGACGAGATAAGGGTCTCCCCTGGCCATTAATTACACAGTTTTGCCTAACAAGACAGCTCGTAAAATCCTGGTTTAACTTTATGTTATTTATGCAGCTCTTAGATTCCTGTTTTGCTATCGATACGGAAGAAACGGGTAAATACCTAGTTGCCACTGATTAAGTGGCATATTGGCTGCAGCATATTAAGGCTACTGGATAAATTCGAACCTACCGACCGCGCCCGCTGTTACTTTTAATTTTATCGATCATTTAGGATAGTCACAAACTACAGGGCAATGAAACTATTATTTTATTTAAATAAACCTTATGGTTGTATTATTGACTTGTAATATTGATCGTAAGGCGTTGCGATTGTAAGACATGCCAATGATGTCCGAAACACGTTTTTTCGTGAATGATGAACAATGTGAAACAATGTTCTTGAGCCAGTGCAAAAGCCCGGCAAGCAAAGTCTCCTGCGCAGCAGCAATACAACAAAACAAACAGTCGGAACTGCATCAAAATGATTTTTACAAGCAGAGTTTAATTAAACTACCAATACAAAAACCGTTCAATGAGACCACACCGCGTGCAGCCGCCGTGAAGATGCGAGATGCCCTTCGCAGCCCCATTGTGCCGCGCCGGCCGCCGCGCCGCCGCGCCCGCCTCGGCCACCGTCCACCGTCGGCGATTACCACTCTTATTCAGACATCAATCAAGGAGTAAATTAAACTGTAAAAATAGACCTCGACGAACGCGTTTGTAAGTTACGTCATTAGGTTTAGTAGGTAAGTCAAATATACCTGCTGCTGTTGTCTATCATTTTATTATCAAGAATAATATAAAATGTTTCTCCAACTGTCTCCTCTGTATTTCCCCTTTCTATCATTCTATTTGATTTTAATAAAAGTAAGTATTATGTAAATAGTGACAAGCGAACACATGAGCCATCTGATGGTAAGTGGTGACAATCGCTCGTTTATGTGCTTTTGAGTCCAATCCCTGCTCCAAGACCAGCTTACGGTGAACTAAGGTTATCAATCATTGTTATTCGGATGAAGGTAGTTCAATATTTAAATAATTAATATATCTTTTCATTCTGTGGCGCTAGTGACAGCAACTCAAATAACTTTACAAACTGTCACATAATTATGTACATTAGCCACGGCCGAAATCGAACAGTGGACCCTTGCTACGCAGGTGTGGCCACTACTTTGCTACGGGATCTTAAAATACTTGTGAAGTACGTAAAGTACCTACTACATCTACCTACTTTACGTACTTTACTTACACAGGTGAATTTAAACCATTCAAAGTATAGGGCTTAACCGCAAAACAATGAACAGTTGAAGAGTGTAACATATCCATCATTCTATGGGGATGAGGCCTATCATATCCGTACCGCCATGATGCAACATCCGACAAACACACGGGCCATTCAATGTTAAACTAAGTGCCGATCACGGCTGATATCGAGGCCCAAGCCAGCCCTACTTGCCTCAATCAGATTTTTTGTACGACATGGTGAGCTGCGGATGTTGAGAAATACAAGTTACAAATGACGTGAGAAGCGTCATTTTAGTAATGAAAATGATTTCAGATTGTCATGAATGTTAATTCATATTCTGTTAAGCTTTTAAACGACACAATACGACCCCGTAGCCTAGTTGGTAGTGACCCTGGCTGCGAAGCAAGGGGTCCCGGGTTCGAATCTCGGTCGGGGCAGACATTTATGAAACAGATGTTTGTTCTCGGTTCACGGGTGTTAGTGATGTGTAAGTGTGTGAAGTGTGAGCAACACATGGAATCCCCGTGCAGGGGTATAAGTGTGTTTAAATATTAGAATATAAGAGAGGGAAAATATTAATTTCACCGATCATATTGAAGTAAGAGAAGGAAAAATTAAAGGACCTCGCATCACGATGTCGTGAACAGACATAATTATGTGCGCATGGATACAAGTTTAGTTTAGAACCGATAAAATTGTATCATCTACCTACCAGCTAGTGATGTACAAACTTGGAAACCTCAGTCTTCTATAGTAATCTCGAAGGTAAAGTTGCTAATCGGCACTTAGTTAGCGTGACAGACTTAATTATAAGCCGAGGGTCCAATAATAATGAGACAATTATAGGGTGTGAAAATGGAAAAGTTAAAACTGGATTGCTTTTAACTATAGATTTAATCGTAGTAAGTTAGTAAATATAATAGTAATTAAGCTATATTAAGGCATATCTGATTCCCCTGCCGTGAAAATCCCGCCATTATTCAACATAACGAACTGCAACTATTAAAATTTATAATAAAAACTTGAATAAAAACCGCAGCACTGATAAACTCATTGATTTAATTCTCAGGTACCTAAATAGGTAAAACCCAATTCTCACATTCATTCCTAGTTGGTTACACATGAAAGGGTTACACACACCTACCTTTATAAAATAATTGTTTTAAAATAATTTATTAAAATAAGTTATTTTCTATTTTTGTTTAAATAAAGTTGATACAAGTAAGATAAGTATTGACGTGTCTGTAGAGTAACTATTTATAGAGTACCGACTTAGTACATTATAGCAAAATGACACGAACAAATAACGTACCGTGATACAGTTTAAATGACTCCTAAAATATTGTTACGAAGTAAAGTAGATACCTGCGTTACCTACTAATACTGATAATACTTATACCTAAAATACTTGTAAACTATCGAAACTACCACTCTTTATAACGATGCGCACAAAATAAAATGATTATCCGTAAAATATTTGAATATAACTTAACATTTTTGAGATAACTGAACCCAAAGATTTTTGAAACAATGCCTCAGATGGAAGGACGTATGTAAATGAAGACATAACCAGAATAAATTGAGCCTCCACTGCTGAATTGATGACTGAATCAGGCTGCGGTGAAGAGGTCAACTAAAGCGTGCTTTACATCTCGACATCAAGAATCATGACTGCACCGGAACGGTTAGAACTCAGAAGACACTGTTTCCATTGCTATATTTGTATATCTGTATAATTCCTGGCTTTCATAGTAGCCCTCCACCAATCCGCACTGGAGAGGCGTGGCGGAGTATACTCTAGGCCTCCTAAATGATGACGACAGACCCATATTCACTAGTAGGCTCTAAATGGGTAGAAGCCATAATAGAAAGTTTATTTTCTTCATTTTTCCTATGTAAAGATTAGCCATTAGCAACTTCCTTCACTTAATCTTCAACTATCCTGATTTCAATCAAGTAGGCAGTGACTTATCTAATGATAATAAAAATCATGATTTAATTTAAAACTCGTTACTTTAATTTAAACTGGTAAATTTATTAAAAAACAGTTAAATTAATAAAAAAAATGTTCATTTAATCAAAACTGGTAAATAACAAAAAATGGTAAATTTAATAAAAAATGGTAAATTGAATAAAAAACTGGTAAGGTCTAGGAATTATGTGCAATGGAACTAATGTTGGCACGATCTCATCACATTTAATAGCGTTGTGCAAGACGCAAAGCCGAAGGCTCGTACAAGGAAGCGAAACAAACGCCGGACGCTGCTATTAATGGGTTTGGCTTCGGAAATATTGGAACATGAGCCGCTTCCCGCGCTTCGCGGCACACCGGCCCTTGAAATGCGCATTTGTTGTATTTCCTTTTAAATAAGATGCGCAAAAATACTGCTCGTGATTGCTAAGCTTCATAAACAAGCCAATTCTGAAAGATGCAGCGGTGGGCTGATGATAAAAAAGCGTTGGGATCGAATATTGATTAATACCGTTGAAATTGGAATGACAAATTAATGACAATACTTAATTGAGTTCTCTTCTTGAAGATTGTCTGGTAGTGATAGTCTTTATCGATGTTATCGTCTTTTGTGCTATTTTTTGCTAAAGCGTTTAACGCATCTACTAAGTAATCATTGTTGCCTGTATAGAGTGTATTATTCTTTTCTATTCGTGAAGCTCTAAGCGTTGAATATACCACATGAACACAGATTTTTACTTGGGATATCCCAGGATAAGGATAAGGAGGATAATATTATCCTCATACTTACGTTCGTGCGGGTTAGACAAAAAACAAACGACAGTCTACTGTTCCTTGACACACCATTTAAAGCCTGTTCTAATTTTAAGCTTTTAGTTTCGAATTAAGTAGTAGCTAGTATTCTTGGTAAGAATACCTAATTACGTCATGTTATTATCCTTACATGGTTAGCAAGAAACGTAAACATGTTAATAGACAAGCCGATTACGTTCCTGGTAGAGACGGAACGGAGGATGTAGCGGCCCTCGCATCTCAGACGCTTCATCTCCCAGTTAGCAAGTAGATACACACATAAAGCTATGTTATGAAATAACGTGTCAGCTATGGAATTAAATATTGTTACCTTTTTTAACTTATTGACTTTGGCTGGACTGGACTCAAAATTTGCCTAATTGAAGTATTTTGTTGATCAATAACAATTGTGCAAACAAAGCAAGTTACGAGTAGGTATATCAACTCCGAAAAAATGTTTATAAGTATTTAAAAAATATCTATGACAAAACAAACAAAAACATTCTTATCAAAAACAAAATCGAGTACCTAGGTAACAATAACTAAAATAATATAATTAATATTGTTGGAAATGAGATTTAGAAAAAAGCAATGTTTTTAATTAGTGATTTTTTGGCTTACTTATGTACTAAAGATTTATATTGAAAATCATCGTGAGCAATATGTGTTTTTAGATTCTTTGGCGCTAAATATTCGAATCTTTCTTCAATCTTCAATTAAGTAGCTAATCTTCATTTAAATAATATGGTAGGTAAAAGCGTATCAATCTGTACAAAATTTTGCCATAGTAACAGATCTCAACTTTGGTGCGAATTGAAGCTGCAGCAATAAAATAGCAACGCTATTACTGGCATGCAGTCCTAATATTAATAACAATGATGTCCGGTCGTTTTCACGCGGTATGACTCCGTTGGACGCTCATTTTTAGCGCCATATATAAAAGAGCCTTTGTTTTTTACTTCCATAGTCAAACTTTGTGTGTGTTGGCTTCAAGTCGGTGTGTTATGATATGAAAATTAATTAAAATTTAAAAAAGTGCCAAAATGTATTGGACTCCCAGTGTGCTCCTGATGTGTTTGTGCGCCGTGACCAGGACTCAGGTCATTCCCGGAAAATCTAGGACTAATGATGGCGACTATAACAGTGTCAATACGGATGGATCTTTTGATTTCGGGTAAAATATTTTTGTTTTTAAGTAATTTCAGATAATTGATATAAAAGATTTAGGGTTGTTAATTTTATGAAATATAAAAAAAAATTGTATACCTATTATTTTACAAGATTTAACGAATTATATTAGTGAAATAAAAGTAATGAAGTGAAAAAAATTAAAAATATAATAATAAATAAGGTAAAAGTAAATTACAAATTAAAATATAAAAAACACAGTAACATAAATAAATGTAACTAAGTCCCTAGAAATTAAATAGATACTAACGATATCATGATTAGTAGGTACAGTTATTTTATATACGAAGTTGATTTTCTACCGTTTCCGTTAAAATATTATAGAGTTGCTATAAAATTATTATAGAGTTGCTATAAAATTAAATGGCATTTTAATAATTAACATAACAATTTTAATTTCATATTAAGTAAGTGTTACTTGATTTATCAATCAGTAGATGACTGAATAATTTAACATACATTAACTACTATTATTAATATGAATGAAACTGAATTTTAATAGAACTCGATAGTTACAGTTACCTACTATTTTTAATTTTACTACTAATAGTAATCATCATCCATCATCTATAGGTACATTATTACTTGTTAGATTTAATTTTGAACAAGGTTTGGGAACAAGTTATTAGTTCGTAAATTAAATATTGCATTTTTACCTTTTCTGACATTTACTGACTTGGATTTAATTGAATTTTTAAGCCTGAAATTCAATCAACATTCTTTATTTTTATGCTACTTCAAGAAGTTTAAAATTATTTAACGCTGATTAATAAATAAAGGTACATGAAAATATTAATAATTTCAATATTAATAACTAGTGATATAAATATTAACTTAAATACACTATTTCTATGATATACCTACTTCAGTGAAGAAAATCTGTTTAATGACGAAAGTAATAGAAAAATCACCTCGATACAACGGATTCAATACCTATAAACATAACGTGATGCAATTTTTTCAAAAAATGTTACTCATATAAATTTTTGTATATAACAGATATACAAATAAAGACCGAGGTGGAAGTTACCACATAGCAAACGGTAAAGCAAACGGCGTAGTCGGCGGTCGGTTCGGAGCGAGGGAACCTGGAACTGAGGTGGTGAAAGAAACTATATATACAGCTGGACCAAGAGGGTAAGAAACACAAAAGATTTCAAAAATGATTATTAATTATTATTAGTTGTTAAGTAGACATAATATTCCGCCTTGAGAAACTCTTTAAAGTTACAGGCGTTTTCTGTCAATTCCAAAAATATTGTATTTATATTTGGATTTAAATGTATATTTTACTTTTTAAGTTCTTTGGATTTTATTAAAAACATTTCAGATTCCGAGCAAAAGGTCCCAATGTGCATCGTAAGCTAGATTTAGATCAACGGCCGCGTGGTCCTATAGGGAACAAAGATGATCCATTTTTCGACCCAAACGAAGATCCGAGCTACGCATTCAAATTTGATACTAGAACCTACTCAAAGAATGAAAATGCCGATAGCAGAGGAGATGTCAAAGGTCGGTTACAATTGCTAACAATACCGAATCTTAATTTAATACTGAAGTTTGATTTAAAAGCAATAACAATATGATATTGTAAGAAAAGTCTGTAAATAATCGACGTTTATAATGTATAATTAAGACAATCCTGGCCTCATCCTATCTGTGGCCCACTGCAGGACACGGGTCTCTTCTCAAAACTGAGGTCTACACCATACTCCACCACCCTGGACAGTACAGAACAAAATAGGCAATAGTAGTCATCTTCCTGCCCATTTCTCAAATTTATTTGGGGTCGGCACAATATGTTCTTCCCTTCAATTCTTCCCTATTATTTCCTATTTCCTTCCTTTTCCTTTCCCTATTCCCGTCACTTCTAAACAAAATAGACAATAGTAATTTATTTTTGACGTGACAACGTCTTAAATTAGGTTAGCTGGGAGTCACTTATGAAAAATAGTAACGCTCGGTAACGTTACGATGAGTCACCGAACGAGAGAGAGGCCCGCCGAATGCCTTGCGTCTCTCTCCCACTCAACTATGATCGGTCTGTCGCGCGCGCAGCACTAGAGAATTAGGCGCATTGAATCGGCGCGTTAAGTTTAAGTTTACATGTACAATGTTTTAGTAAACAAAATATATTTCTATAGTTAAAATTTGTGCAATTCTTATTTTCATTCAATTCCTTGTTCCTATTGCGCAATTTAATTATATTCATATCAATAAATATTCTACCGAGAAAAAGACGTTGTCACGTAAAATCTTCGCCCGTAAAACCGACTTTACAGGCAACCATTTTTAATCTAACTAAGTGTTTTTAATTGACGTGATAAAATTTTAATGAAATGTAAATGTTAACTCACCAGGCCATTACACTTTCGTGGACGACATCGGAGAGCGTCATGACGTCACATACATAGCCGGGAGGGATACTGGTTTCCACGTCTCTTCCTCTCATCCTGACAACCCGGGCGTCATTGGTACCCCTTTCCACCGAGCTCCACTAGTGAGGGGCGAAGCCCGGCCCAGAGGTCGCACTGCTGTGCAGCGCGGCTTAGATGGGTCGTATAGGTATAGACTATCACCATAAGTTATCACAGACTTGAAAACCAACCAGTACCTACCTACTAGTTTAGGATCTATTGGACATTTTAAATTTACAGTCTGAATGGTAGAATTTTGGGTACTTTGCAATACACCAAAATACTAATAAATATTAATAATTATGCAGATAAATATTGATCATGTGTAGGGAAAGAAAAAATTACATGAATTCATGAGGTTTCTAAAATTAAAAGTAAAATTTGTATGTTCGTCTACTGATGTAGATAGGTACTCCTATAATTAAGTAGATATTTATTTTAGATAAATTTAAAACACAGGAACATAGCGATAGAATTTTATTGATTTCTAATGTTTATATTCAACAGGTTTATATCAGCGGGACCTGATCAAAGGAGATCAGAGAGCAGCGACTCGCACGGTAATGTCAGAGGATCATACACATTTTTGGATGACAAAGGCGTACAAAGGTATAAGCTGATTTAATATTCAGTCAGATTTAATATTCTGAACTATGATTGTCTGAGGCAACCACTATGATCCTTTTTTTGTTCCAGAACGGTGCACTACATTGCTGGCCCAGGTATAGGCTACCGGATCGTGAAGAACAGTAATGATCCGTTCATCCCTCCTTATTTCCCCACCATCCCCAGTGCATATGATCCCACCTTTGTAAATGCCGGATCTGGTGCAAGTGTAGCAGGGCCGTCGTACTCTCCAGATGAAACTGTCAGTGACGACGTTTTTAAAGGTACTCTTCCCAGTTAATTTTTAATATACCTAAGACAAGAGCAAATGATATCCAAATATTCAAGACTCACAAGCAAACTTTATCTGTCACGTAAATTCCTATGCAGCAGAAGTCTTGATCACGCCTTCAGATCAAGGTCTAAGATTTTTCTGACACAAGCATGATTTAAGATTATTTCGTATCTCCCTGTTTGGAAATGGACGAAAATATCTTAGATTCCGGAGATAATAAAATGTTAAAACATTATTATTCTGTTATATAATTCTCTAGGACCAGACGGTACGGCAGCATCTGGCCACGTTAAGCCACCGCCTTATCCAGCTTCAGACTCGGACAGACCAGACCCTGAACCCAGCGCTGGTCCTCCTCCAAGCGGCAGTTCTGATGAAAGTCCTGGAGAAGATTACAACCAAGGTCCAACATACACACAACAATCAGGAAGCGAAGACGGATATGTTGATGAGGATGTATCGAATTTCGGAAGCCCTAATCCCACCCCAGGACCAGGTGATGCATAGCACGGATGATTGGAAGCGATTGACTTTGGTGATCTTGTTGTTTCTAATGACAAAGTCAGTGTTCATCAAATCTCAGAAAAATCTGAGTAAACTCTAACATTTTTTTATGAGAGAGAAATTTAATGCCAAAAACTCTTTTTGATAAGGGGCTACCTAAAAACGTTAAGTTATTTCGTAATTACGAATGACTAATAACAAAATCAATGAAAGAAACAAGATCACAAGCTTCAATCCATGCACAGTAACGTTCGAGTATGCACTTGTTTGGAAAAATCTAGAGAGATTGCTTGATCGCAATAAAGTTGTTCACCAAAAACCTGGTTTTTATTACACCAACACCTAAAGGCACCAAGCACAGCGTGACAGCACAAAGAATTTAGTAATGATTACAACTTGCAGGCAAACCATGGCGGCCGACCATCAAACCTTTTAGGCCGACGAAGAAACCGTACGTTCCACTAAAACCTTCGCAGGGGCCCGATATTCTAGACGGCGATTATGACGCCGGCAAGGGTAACACGCCAGAGTTCGCTGTAGGCTTTGATATCCAAAAGACTAAACCTGGAACGACGATCATTAAGAATATAGGGCAAGACTATTTCGGCATACCTCCAGGAGTGTCTGTTAGGGCTCACGTGCAAAGTATAGATTTGTACCCGTTTGGTTCGAAACCTATCTCGCCTTCGGAAGCTCTGGAGAACGAGAAGCCATTATAATAAACAAACACAATTGAAAACTGCACACTGTCTTACCTAAATGTTTAGTTATCTAAGTAAATAAAAGTTTAAAAAGCCAAGCGGCGTTTGATTTTTGTATTAATTGATGAACGTGAGTTTGTGGAATAATATCAGTCTTTATTAGCCGGTATATCTTCAGGATTGGTGTTATTGGTGATGACCATTTACCATTTACGGGGCCTTTTCCTTGTTTTTGGGTTCTTACTATATCTCAAATAGATGATCTATAGATCAAATAAGGTTTGGTAACCTACCCTACTTCTAATATTTGTTGGCCAGATGAGGAAAATCGAGGAGGTTCTAATGAAACACGGGAAGATGTTTTTTGAAAATTTATTTGAACACGACTGTAAATTTAACAAAATGTAAAATAGTAACTGTAAGGGGTTAGCATGATTATTGGGCAGTAGAGACATTGAGTGTAGTTATCTACTTCAACGTGAACATGCAATTTCTGTAGGCGAATTTACACATCAAAGAAGCTAACGAAATGTTCACGATTTCGCGGTAGTTATTTTAGACAGATAAAAAATATAATTAAGAGTTATTTAATTATTAATAAGTATATTTAATAATAAACACTTGAAAAATAATCTCAAAATATATTTGTAACTATGCCAGGAAATGTCTTGTGCATCGGTTGAAAAATCCGAGTACTTATGGTATTAAACATTTTTGTCCCATAAATTAACGCATAAACTATGAAATATTCACTTTATACGTCACAAGTGGACTTTACGCTACAATTTCACCCTATCCCATATAATTTTAATTGATATCTTAAAGATACCGTGTTTGACGACCTTTTTTAGCAACTTCGATATGTAGACTCCCTTACAAGTATCAAATTGCGCACATACAATTTATAACAATTTTATTTACAACAGCAGCAAAATGTAATAATAATATTAGAATATGTTATATTGTATCTTAATAAGCATAAAACCATGTCTCTACTACCCCAACGGGTAGTTTCAAGATCATTCGTCCTTTCTTGCTCCCATTGTGTCACTCCACTTTTATAAATTAATTAACCTGGTCATTTCAACGTGATCAATGCTAGTTAGTTTATTTAAAAACAAAGGTATAATAATATAAAATATTTTCAGTTTAAATATTAGATATGCAATAATTAACTTTACCTGTAACAAACAGGTGAAATAATAAGATTGTTTGTGATTTAGATAATGAAATAAATTCTGACAGATCCAAATATTCTGCCTATGATACAGTTAGTAGGTAAAAACTGTCATTATTATAATCCATTGACTTATTATTACTATATAAAATCGCGAAAAATGTTCCAGTCACAGCCATCGCGAGAATAAAAATGTTAACAAGGTACTATAAACACCAAAACCATTACTTCACGGTTTAATTTCGATTGTAGCTCTTTATGCGTTTTGTTGCTCATTTGGCTCGGACATTTTTTAGCGCCGACCTGACGTCCATAAGTCAATGTTATAATCATACAGTTCAATGTACGTGACATTTTGACAGTTGCTTGGGAGCAAATTAACAATATGTCTGTCCATCCATTCTGTCAATACGCAGTTATGAATTAAATGAGATATCAGCAAACCAAACATCACATTGAAAGGACCGATTAGGTAAGGTACGATCAAACCAAATAAGAAAAGATAAGTGACTCAAATTATAAAGTTTGTTTTTTCTTTATACTTAATATATTTAATATTATTCATTGCAATTTTACATGGGCGTTAATCATCCATTTACATTTTGTTTTTAACTTATATGCTCACAAAACATCATGTTCAATATAATGTATTAATTTGAATATATTTATATTTTCTGAGAAAATAATGTTCATTAATTAGTAACCGTCGCAGATCTTTCCTTTGTTGGTTTGAAACATGTTACATAATAGTTTATAGGGGGTGTAACGTGTTAAACAAGATGCATAGATTGGAAGGATCATTTTGGCAATTTCATAATTAATAACAGGAAAGTTACATAGTGGTAAAGTAATTAGGCCTAAGAGAATATCATTATGAATGTACCTACCTACATGCGAGAGTGGAAATTGTGTCTAATTAATAAATTCTTAACTTTCAAAGTACCAATACATCGACTACATTTACAAACGAATAAGGTTGTATTAAATGTATATTTTTTTAAATCATTAGAAATTATATATGTATACTATGTATTTGTATACGATAAACAAAATGATTATTTCTAAGAAATGACATTAATAAACAATATATTTTACGTACATACACGTACGAAACCTTCAATTATGCATTGGACTTATTACAACATACAAAAAAATTATTTAGGTACGTAAATCTACAATACTTCTATAACATATTTATAAATACCAGATCTCTAAACTTTCGTTTTTACAAGTGACGCGAATCTACAAAAATTTGAACATCAAGCTTGTAAAAATAATTAAATCTAAACATCAAAATGATTTTAACATGAATATATAAAGTTGACACGAACGCACAATTGGCGATGTCAGATTGATCCAATAGCACACCGATCCGTGACTTAAAAATATAACGAAAAATAATAACTACCATGTTATTAAACACCACAGTATTATGGTACAAAATTGAATTTTGTATTAATTACATGGTAGAAATATTCATTTTCCTGTAAAAATACATAATTTGTTAGAAAAAAAATGTCACTTGGATTGGATTGGTCTGGGGTGCGTCTCTGACGTGCCTGAATAGTAAATAAACCGCCCACAAACAGAAGCCTCGCTCCATTATAACTATTTATATAAAATCTACTATTTGTAGTTTATAATTACGTAGGATAGAATTCTTAAAGGCAAAGCAAATCACAAGAGAAAGCTTTTGAGCGAATCATTACGTGTGCGTTATTAGAAGATATTTACAGTTACTCTATATATTATAAGAATTACAAAAGCCCTTACAATTAAATAACAATAATGAAATGTTTACATGAACTTTCATACTATTATGTCCATTACAAATTAGGAATTTTCTTAAGATTAGGAAACGTTAGTAGTAGAGGTAAGAAAAAGTGGCTAGTTACTGATAACAACATACAAGTTAGAAAAGTTATACACGATTATTCAGGATAGAATATATAAGAATCGCTCATAGCCCGGCGGCTTGCGTCGATCTCAAGTGATCGACAAAGTTAAGCAACAGCGGGCGCGGTCGGTAGTTGGATGGGTGACCGCTAGTGGCAAAAATTTCTTGAGCGCTTCCGTGCTTCGGAGGGCACGTAAAGCCGTCGGTCCCGGTTGTTATCATTTGGTAGCAGTCGTTAAGCCATGTCGGATACCTTCGGGCGGCTTAAAATTTCCGACACTTGGGTTGGCCACTAACCCCTCCACCAATCCGCACTGGAGCAGCGTGGTGGAGTATGCTCTAGGCCTCCTCAGGTACGAGGAGAGACCCGTGCTCAGTAGTGGGCCATTAATGGGTTGTAGCCATTCAGGATAAGTTGAAGGAAATTTGAAACAAATATGATCTAAGTCTTATAAATATATAGGTTTAGTAGTGCGCAACGAATTAAGAGTGTCGACATATACATACTCGTACGTAATTAATTGTACATGTTATGTACACATACATATGCAAATACGCTTAGGGAATACATTATACGTAGCAATGATTATTTATACAAAGGGTGAAACATTCAATTTATTATAATGTTTGATAAGAGGGCTGAAAATGACTTATTAACATTTATTTCACAGCCATTTATTTATCCTACGCCATGTTCATTTCAACTGCACTATCCTATTACATTAAATGAAAAACTTTAACCATATCTTCCTATCTACAAATATATAAACATTTCAGAGCTATAATTATACATTAAACATGAAATATATTAGAATAATAATGAAAACGTTGGCCATACGGCAGTATATAGATAAAAATAAATTAGAAAAACAATTACGTCTTTTTAATTAAGATGGAACAATCAAATGAAGCAACGTAAATATAAAAGTGAATCATTTATCAGCAAGGATTGTATATAAGGTTTACATGTAACCACTTTAATCAAGATATATACCTAGTCAAAAAGGTAATTAATAAGTAAAGTAAAGAATAAGTTAATAAACATTTTATTAAAACAAAATGACGCACAAAACGGCATGTCAAAATAATAAAAGAAACGTTCTTTTTAATACCTTTTATGAAAGTACTATAAAACGTAGTCATAAATTAGAGAAAATGTTATGACGTACAAATTTTCGAATCGAGTCGATTATTCATGCATCATTCAATTCAATGTATTCAACAAATATTTTATATTGGGTTATATTAGTACTGTGCAAAATGTTAGAAACTAAAAAACTGATATATTCCATGATATTTAATATAGAACAACTTGCAAACACAACTTCTTAGAAGTATATTAAAATTTATATCAAATAGTAGGTACATGATTGTGTGTAATGTAAATAATATTCGAACTAACACAAGCACCATTACAACTAAACTTATTTTGTGCATTTGTACATAATTATGTAGCGTAAATCTATGAGGTGGTAAAGTGCCTCTACAATATTTAAATAAACCCATACTCTGAGCAATTTCCAAACGCATAAAAAAAGTTTTTTGAGTTCTTGTCGCTGTTATGTATTTGTTTTTTTCTTTTGTCATGATTTGTGTGATGCAGCCGTCTCCTATACTAACGAAATAGTTGAATATTAAGTCCATTCATAAGCAGCCCAACCACACCACATGTTAAAACTAACCACCACTAAAAATGGCAACCATAACGCTAACACTAGCGAGACACACGACCGCTATCTCTCTTTGGCGTTATATCTTTCTTTCTCTCTTTTTTTCTTTCTTAGTCCACACGTCGGTGATGTTGCTGATGTCGTTGGACGAGCAAAGGTCGTTCGGCTTTATATCAAAATTACGTTTTTATGGTAACCACAATAGTTCGGGGTCCCAGACCATGTTAAATAATAAACCATTAACTCTTAAAATTGTTAGCTCTGCTGAAATGATGTAGGTCATTTTGGGATCAGAAGTTGTTATGATGTGGTTGTGATACGTCTGAATAGACACTAAGTGCTTATCTTTATTTTTCAATAATTAACTTTTATCTTGAAAATATATTTTAACTAATATTTCAAATAATATACCTAATCGAAAATTTTACTAAATTGGACATTAAAAATTGAGTAGATACATACTATAATTAAATTATAATTTCCATTGGACGACAGTACAGTTTGAGTAACTATAAAAATATTTGCCTACTAGATTTACAACTCGTTTTAGAATTTTACTAATTTTAACATTCAGTCAATTTTAACACTTTAACTGCTGTTAAAAGTCTAAATTAAAAAGCACTTAATAATATTTAAAAAATACCCGCTTTTAGAACTAATATTGGCAATCAAAACACCAATAGTTTTTATTTCCGTGGGAAGTTTTTTAGGTAGCAAGGCTCGCGTTAGGATTTCCAAATGAATTGGCAGAGAAATTCTTCAGATAGACTAGAATCAAGAACTACTTATCTACTACGTTATACATTAAATTGTATAAACTGATTATTTATTTTTATCTGTTTATGTTGGTACCTAGACATAAGCAGACTGGTCGAAAAGTTATTTTTCTGGCAAGAAATAATTAGTTTGATTTAATGAGATCTAAGTTTTACTACTTACTAAAATTATGGCATTTTTACTTACCTTGATATTACAAATTATTTTGAAGTTAACTTAGCACTTAATCGGTTTATACTATCTGTTATACTAAGAAGTGTATTTTTATCCGTACTTAAGTACACTTAAGTAACTAAGTACAGATAAAAATTCACTTCTTTTTTATCTGTACTTAAGTACACTTAAGTACAGATAAAAATACACTTCTCTTTACGAATTAAATTTGTTAAATTTTCACTTTTGGTTGTTAAGTTAGTAAAATCTTAGGATTCTGTATCACAAACAGGATCAGCCATCATAGTGAGCTTCCCTGTAAATACCAATTATTTTTTATAAATATATTCTTAACTAGATCAGTTCGTTTCTGTTATATTTCGACCAGGCCTCCTCATGTCTACGTCACCTTTATTAACGATTCTTGGCACAAAATAGTAGATTCAAACTTCATCACATCGTTTTAGTTTGTCGCTTAATATAAAGTTACACAATAAAAATAAAATTTGTCTTACATTTATCATAGGAAACATATTCTGAGCATAAAAAATTAGAAAATTCAAAAAATATTACTCATTATGAAACTTCATAATTCAATACAAGATTTTTTTCTAAAATTATAAGTAATTAAAAATATCCATGAACCTATCACTACTACATTGCGATAAGCACAAGAAAACTAAACTAAATGTAGATAGACTCCAAATCCTGAGAAAACAAAAAATATACAATAAAAAATGTTTTCAAACAACATTGCCAACAGATTTCATAACATTGCAAAAAACATGTTGCAGTATGAATGTCAATAATATGACCTATTTCAGTCAGTCAACTTACGAAATGTGTCAATGATGATGAATGATATTACACAATTTTCAAAGACCAAAATGTAAAGAAATACGTGACATGCATGCATTATAGGGAGTTTTTGGTTTTATCAATAACTTTGCGAGAGAGAGATGAAATATTCCAATACAATAGTTTTGTCTCCTAGTAACAAAATTCTTTAAATCTCTCTGAATGAAAATGCAACGGTAATACAATTTAACAAGCTCCATTCCTAGAGGAATATATTACATCCGTAACCTATGTGTATATCGCAACAAAATCGTTGGTGTCATTGCAGATAAATTAATGTTTACTTTTATTATTTACATCACCTTATAGAACGGTGGTGGTCGTAAAGTTTTTTATTAATCCTCTAACATTTGATTTAACTAATAGAGATGATGTTCACACAATAATTTTGTTGAGAGACGAAACGCAATGGTATAAATATACATATAAATATATGTATGTATATTCATAGCATAAACCAAAAAATATTTAACAGCAACGGGGTATTCACGATCTTTGTATTTTATGTCGACATTTCGACCACTTGCATCATGGTCACGCTAAATATACAACAATTGTGAGTACCCTGTGCATTAAAAAGTCATATATACATTAACATGTCCGCGTCTAGTATAATATTATTATAGCACGTCACAATTATTAGACCACATCTCCACTTACCATCAGGTGGGATTGTGGTCAAGCATTAACTTATAATTAAAAAAAAAATACGATACACTCTGCAATGACACCAAATAACCTAGTGACGTCACAGGCGGTCATTACGTGATCTTCATTTTCTTGGTGGTCTCTTCCAGCATGTCCTTGATCTTGGTGAGTGGGGAGCGTTTGTCGTCGTCCTTCTGGACGTATCCTGTCGGCAGGTGAATGTGCAAGGGGTCGCGCAGCCGAGCCAGGTCTTTCTGTACTTTGTCAATCTGCAGAACGCAGAGGAGTTCGAATTTAACTAGTTCTAATAGAACGTTTTGTCCACGTCCTTAGAAGTATTTTTAGGAAATTAAAAAAAGAAACAAAACCGTTTACTATTAAGGACATTTATAACTGTTATTTGCTGTTATGCGTATCAGAATAAGGCCCGCATATGGAGTGCAAATCTATTTTGGCAACCTGAAGAAATTTTCCCGGTTAGTTGGGCTGAAGAGTCGTGTTTCTGCTGGCAGCTTGAGATCCAGTACGTTCATACTTTATTCTTCCTTATTTCTTTGTAGTGTGAAGCTATGACACCTTTATAAGTTAGATTGTGCAATAATTAAAAAGAGTACCAATAAAGACGTCATTCATACGAACAAGAAAAAAAAACATGTACCTATTGACGTGAGCAGCTTCGGTAAGTGAAAGACGTCTTGTTCATATGAAGTCTTTACCTATTGGTGCTCTTGCTATTGCTTAACCTAAGCTATAAAGGTGTCTTAGCTACACACTACACTTAACAGACAATGCATCAGTGATGCCTTTGGTGTTGCAGATATCCAAGGCCGACGGAAACCACTTACCATCAGGTGATTCCACAGTGCGTTTATCAGTTATTTACATTAAAAAAGTTATGACCAAGATAATAGGCGTTACCTCATCCTTAAGATAATTGTACTGGTTGATGTCGAGGCCAATTTTTCTCGCCTTTTTATGTAGAGCTAGGAGGTGTTGCCTATCTTTTACGTCGGGAAGCACGTATTCCTGAAATATGAATATAATAACCAGTTATTATTTACAATAAATAATACTTTAAAATGTCTATTTAGACAGACCACTTGTCGCCAAGTGACACAGCATATGCTTATTTCGGCGAAGAGGATCAGTTACCATCAAGACGCTGTCTAGGAAGAAGTCGGTTTTAGTCAACGTTATAAAAAATTCATCAAGTCACGTCTTAGATACGAGCGGAACTTCAAAATCACGAATGCCATTGAATTCTATCAATAAGCACTGGATATACTTTAAGGCTCTGCAGTTAGGTTTCCGGTTACACTTTTTTAGAGGCGATCATCTTAGTCTTGAAGGGTAGCTACACATCTATGGCCGAATTATAACGAGACTCGGATAATACTAACTTAACAATTACTAACTGTTCTACTATTAACAACAAGTAAGAGGACTAACTATTACTAACATTGTCTGCACTAGTCCTTATAGTACGTACTAACATACTGACCAAGTAACATTCTTAATAACGCTGATCTAACCATCCTAGTATGTCCCGATTTGGGTCTTGTTCTGTGTCGGTCACAGTTGTCTTGAGCGTTTGGTATCTTAAATCCATAAAAAAGTGAGCATTTCTAACTCAACACCACGCAATTTGTAATCAAGCCATCACAAACCTGCTTCGTCAACACGAAGTATGCATACGCAGCCATCGCGGTGCCATAGGTCACGAAGTAAGTGACGGGCTCCATGATGTCCCAAGAGTACTCCCACCAGGTAAGACGGGCCAGGACGCCGAACTGCACTCCCATCAGACCGAGCCCAACCCACGTGAGCGCCGACGTACGACGAGTGGCATCCACTTCCAAAGTCATGCGTTTCTGCAAATTTGAAGAAACTTACGAGTTGTTATGAACAAGACGTAAGATACATATTACCTACTAGCGACCCGCCCTCGCTTCGCTTCGGGAAACTTATTATCAAGTGCTTAAATATAAAGTTTCATGGTTCTTTAAGAGATGGCGCTAGGCGTTCTTATTCTTTAAGTTAGGAAGGTTCACCTAGATGGCGCTGTGCTTAAAACCCGAAGAAATCCCATACAAACTTTCAACCTTTATTTCAACTTCTTCATCCCTTTTTGTCGCAATAAAAGGTAGCCTATGTCCTTTCTCAGGGTCTAAAGATTGTCTGTGTCAAATTTCATCAAAATCGGTTGAGAGGTTTAAGCGGGAAAGCCACGCAGACAGACAGACAGACAGACAGACAGACAGAGTTACTTTCGCATTTATAATATTAGTAGGGATTAGTAGGGATATCAATTTTAGTAAGAACAATATAACGTTTATTGAAGATTTAGCTGTAGTAATAATAAATTAGTACAAGCTCTATCTCTCTCCACTAATGTTTTAGAGAAAGAAGTAACTGTACGCTTACCTCTTCCAATGGCTGCAATTCAACCGTCAGCTTTTCTAATTGGGCCCTCAGTTCTCGTTCCTTGCGAATCTGGTGCTCACGTACATTCAGAGCTTCGTACAGTTGGTTGACCAGGTTTCTAACGTCGCTCAGTCGCGTTATCTCCTCCGAACTCAACCGCTCCTGAAACGATGGCACACAATTTTCTAAATTTGAACGTTACCAAGGTACAAGTACTCGATTATGATAATTATGTCGAATATTTTACTATTGTTGCAGATAATTTGGTTCTCACGAAGACATTATTATGTTATGACTACAATTGAAAAAAATTAATTTAATTACTACTTAGACTGTTTATATCGTGATTTACGTCATGCAGGGTAGTATTCTTTTTTTCTTGTTGACTTTGGTTTTCTAATATCCTAATCCACTTTATGACATGAGACAAGAACCTCATAAAGGTAAAACAAATCAAAACTTGATGGAATAACATAAAAATGCCGTTCGTTACCGACATAAAATGCTATCAAATCGAGCAAAGAACAGGAATTTGATCAAGAAATCTGTGGAAAATGTTCAAGCGATAAAATATCACAAACATATTAAACTGTCTCCAAGATTGGACCGTAAGTTAGGCGTACGGTATTTGTAGATGTCAAGAAAATAAGTTGTCCGTTGGAGCTGGAATACAATAGAAGGTTGACCTATCTTAGAGGCTGGTTATGTCAGCTTATCCTAATTTAATCTTAAATATTAAGGCCTAGCATTGGAAAATCTAATTGGGACAAGCTAAATGCAATCGTAATAAATGTACCTAGGACATGTAGGAGTTTTGTAGCAGCACTTGGATTTTACTTTTCTATATAAATTTCTTGCGAATCACAAATACATTGTTACCAGAATTGTCAATTACTCCATACCTCAAAACTATTTTCCGGAGTGTACATCTCTTTGAATTCCATTGTTTAAAAAAGTCCACAGTCAACTTTAGGTTAACATAAATAGAATCGTATACAATTTCAACGTTACGGTATATACTTATTGGGTGGTTAGCGGTTATGATAAGTAGTAACTTTAGCTTTATGTACCAATACTATACTGGAAAACATTGATAAATGTTAGATCATTTAGGTTACTATACAAACTTCTCCCTACTCGCGAGCTTTAGAGAAAACAAACACTCTTGTTATCTTCTAATCACTTCTTTAAAAAATCCTTCGAGTGAATTATACGACTTGATCGTTCGTTTACGTTCAGTCCGTAAAATTAAATTCTTACAGAAATGGAGCACTGAGTCTTCATATAAATATTTACCCAATACTCCAACTAGATTGCTAGAGTTGTGGAATCTGACGAGTTAACGGTTTTACATTTCGCTCTATTACTAGGGATTCGTTTCGAAACTCCTAAAATATCATGAAAAGCATTATAGTATTTTTAATATTAAACGTTATTTGTATTCTGGAATAATTTTCTTTCAATTTAATTTTTTCCTGCCTTTTAAGAACTTCTGACTTCACTTTAAGGTTCTGATTTTTCATTATAGGACATCTTTCTAATTTTTTCTTACTTTTAGAAACAGTGCGTAACAATCGGCTTTGTTATTCGTTAATCGGATTGAATTGGAGTCATTTTCTATTTCAATGTGAATGTCTTTAATCTGAAGTCAATGAACATAAAAAAATTCAAAGGAAAGAAAACATACTCGTGTACATTGGTGTACTCAACGTCTTTGTTAGACCCAAACCAACACAACGGAATACATCAGACCCCATTATGAAGGCTGAACTTATACAAGATTCAATAGTGAATGTATTTGTACATCTACTATCGTCGTTGGGGACGCTTTCAGCGAGCCAAATCCCTTCTCTTTGTGTCGGATTATTAACAAATCCAGTAAAGTACGATGGTGAACTCACAAATAGTTTTGTCTTATACAAGAAACTGTCGCAATTTTCGTAGATAGGAAATATGTGCTCAATTTAAATACCTAACATCTTTAAACTTTGATGGCACTGTTTAAGTGTTTCAAATCTGAGTTTTCCTTTTTGGTTTTGAATGTTTTATTAACAGCAGGAACTTCATCTGTGTTTATTTATCATTGTCCATCAGAATCTTCTTTAGTATTCTTACTCAGGCGATCTCCTGGTTATATTGACTTATTACGTATTCAAGTCTTGGCACCGGACGCTGTCGGTTGATGTTTCAATAATAACGGATTTTCATTTGCGTCACTTTGGTTACTTACCATTATTTGTACTTGACACTGTTTTCTAGATATGTGTTCAGGGCAGGGTCCAAAACTCCACAACAAACACACGTATGTAGGGAAATCACTTTTACTTTATTGCGAGTACACAGACGAACACATTTGCAAGTTTCCTAGTGGCCGTAGGCTGAAGGCTGTAGGCCGGAAGCAACGAAATCAAAAATCTCACAAACCCTTATATATCCGCCAAGAAACCTCAACCGCGTGATTCAGAGATAATATTAATTATGCCATCTCTTGACGAATATAGGTATTAAAATACAATGACATTGACACTAAACATACCGCCCACCATGGACAGAATGTCCATAACCGTATAATGCAAAATACATAAATATAAATATCAAAAACAGGCACATTTACGAACATAAACAAAATCTTATTTAATCTAAAACAGGAAAGACACATACTTAAGATGTCGGTCGTTTAACAACATTACCCTTACAACGTAGACTAACTACGCGCATGACTTTGTCCACACCTGGGTGCTTATCTACTACGACATCTAATAACCACCTAGCTGGAGGTAAATCATCTTCCTTGACTAATACCACGTCACCTATTTTTGACTCAGGTTGAATGTGTGCCCATTTAAATCTATGCAAAAATGTGATAAATATTCTGCAGACCATCGTCGCCAAAAATGTTGAACCATTTTTTGAGTCAATTGCCACCGACGAAGGCTGCTGATGTTTAAAGTTTAAGTAGCATCTGATTTATGAGGTAGCAAAATAGGATGTTTCATGTCTTCACTGCCTTGCAATAGCTGACGACGACCACCGACACGCCTGATTCCTGTACCATCAATGAATGTAACTCAACGAGGTAAGTTTACCTTTTTTGCGAACTCTTCCTGTCTTAGCTACATCATCTAATTCTTCTCTAAAGTTCTGTGCTTGACATTGTTTAATACAAACATTCATAGCTTCTACCATTTCGTTTGATGATATCCATTTAGTAAATTTAACTTTATTAGAATGTCATAAATACAGAAATCTTCGACATAATGCAACTACTCTTATTAACTTCATTAATGATGAAAATCTATCCCATAAATCAAAATTCTTATTAACTGCCCGATTCGCCACAAACTTCTTCCATTGATTATAGTGACTACTAAGCCACGCAAACATGACAGTTGAATCTGTCCAAGCATGAAGACATCTCTTAGGAACAGTCAAAGTAAGTGAAGTTTCCTGTAATCTAACGGAGTATTCAAATTCGTCGGCACGACGGTTCCAGGTAAGTCTTAAAATATTTACAACTGTATCTTTTTTCATTTCCAGGTCTCCTGACCCTTCACCTTTAACCTTCTTTCCATGTTCTTCTTGTCCTATCTTCACTTCTTTCAATAATTCCTCACTGTTGCTATTCCATTTTTGTGATTGAAACTCTCCTCCTTTCAATAATTCATTCATTTGGTTAAATATAGTTTCACTTTCTTCAACAGTATTGCACCCGGTTATTAAATCATCCACATATAAATCCTTTAAAACTATCTCAGATGCTAATGGATAAACTGAAGCGTTTCGTTTTGACGTGCGTGAAAATATTTCCTCGCATCGAGACTCTTCCAGTGTAAAATGCCTTTTAGAAATCTCGGACTCCAATTCCCAAAACCTACGCAGCAACTCATTCACATCATAGTGTGTGTGCATGCTAATAACTTTAGCCTGATCCTTTGACTTACATTTTGTGTATATTTGTCCAGATAAGATCCAACCTAGCTTAGTTTTTTGAGCTATTGGGCAACCAGGTGGACCTTTGATAATGCCTTCTTCCAAAATCTGACCATATACAGCAGCACCCAGTAAAATGTCGACTTTATTGGGTATATTAAATGTAGGATCTGCTAAGTCTGCTTTAGTCAACCCTAAAATTGGTTGAACAAATACCTTTCTTTCAGGTAGAAAGGCAGTGATTTGGTTAAGTACGTGAGCCTTAACATTAACAATAACCTGAGGATCATGAAGTGATTGAATTTTAAAATATACTACAGACTTAAACTCTAATGAGCCAGTCTGATCACTTCCTAACCCTGCTATTATCCCCTTACTCGAGAATGTCTTCAACCCGAGTAATTGGACTGCTGCTTCCGTTATGTAGGAAGCCTGTGACCCCTGGTCTAATAAAGACCTAAGTGTCATGAGCACACCTGTTCTCGACTCAACCTTTACTAAGGCTGTGGCCAATAATACTTGGCTGGGCATCTTTGAGAAACAGTTAACAATGGACTCGCCATTTGATTCAACATTTTTATTCAACGTGGGCTCCCCAGTGTCAACAGTGTCAGTCTGTTGTAATGTGTTTTTGGGATGTAATAAAGAATGATGTCTTTTCCTACAAATCTTGCAACGAGTAGTCTGACGACACGCATACGCAGAGTGTTTACTTCCTAGACAATTGAAGCATAAACCCTTGGTTTGAACAAAATCACGTCGCGCATTTACAACCAGTTTCGCAAACTTCTTACAATTGAAAGTTTTGTGATCTTCATTACAGTAAGCACATACAGGAACAGTAACATGAAGTGTTTTAACGTATCGAGGTGCGGTAGACCTAGCACCTTTATTATCCAAAAACTCTAATGATCTGAATCTAGTTTGAAGAAAATCCTTAAAATGAACTAAAGTAGGCAACTCATTAAAAGATTCGCTTATTTTTGCCTCCCAAAGTTTTCTAGACTCAGGATCTAATTTTGAGCTCATGAGATAAATTATAATAACGTCCCAAGTACTAACATTAACTCCCAAATTCTCTAAGCTTGATAAACATTCGGTCATGGTATCAAGCAAGTCCTTGATTCCACCCGCTGACTCAACAACTAGATTTTTATGATTGACTAATTTCTTTAAGACACAATTGGCAAGATATCTTTTATTATTGTATCTACTTTCTAATTGAGCCCAGCAAATTTGGTAGTTATTTGACGTTATAGGAACATGTCTCAAAAGCTGTTCTGCTTCGCCTGTCAATTGAGTTTTTAAATAATGTAACTTTTGTACGTCATCTATGGATTTATTATTATGGACTAAAGACAAAAATAAATCACGAAATGATACCCATGTAGAATATTCCCCGTTGAAAGTAGGTAAAGAAATCTTTGGCAACTTTAAAATGTTATTATTATTAACCTGCTTAGAAGATTCCTTTATCTCCTTATCACAATTCAACCAACATGACAACTTTGACTTTAGTTCACTTTTGTATTCAATATAATCCTCCTCAATGCGCTCATATAAATTGACATACGAAGACTTGACAACATCATCTGGCTTCATCTTACACAATATTTCAGAATCTAAATCATTACATTTTGTCCAAATTCTTTCTAAATTTTCCAAACGTGATTCAACGTAACATTCTGAGAAACGTTCTTTAGGTGTTTTCTTATAATTAACTCGCGACCTTTGAATTTTATTGTAAATATCTTCCTGTAATCTAATTGATGACTCCATATTGTAACAGGAAAATATTACAAGTCTTTTTGAAAAGAAAAAAAATTCTAAGTCAAAAATGTACAAAATTATTATAAGATAAAATTCGCAAAATTTTCTAAGTGTTTGGAAACAAATATAAGAAATTGGACGTAGGTTCTCTGTCTGTTCACTTTAAGAGAAATTATTCTAAGTCCCAATTTAATAATTGAAATTTAACAAGTCCATTTTTAGATGAAAATTTTCTAAGTCCAGAATCGACACAACACTTCAAAAGTACTTACAGTTTTATCTTCATTTACTGACACTTTGCCACTTCTAAATTACCAACAAATGCGCCGCTTCTGTACTCGGTGATTGCTCCACTGTGCTGCCTTTGTTCCTTGGTCGCTTGCTGCTCCGGAGTTGTCCGCTGCTTCCTCTGCACCGGTGGCCACACCAATTACACCGCCCTTGAGCGTTTCCACAAGCACCATCAACGACGACTTGTCGTTGTGTCGACAACACAGAAGTGACCCTCTGAACTGCATCAGCCAGGAAGTCGCAGTCGAAATCCGGCTCGAAGGACCAATGTTCAGGGCAGGGTCCAAAACTCCACAACAAACACACGTATGTAGAAATCACTTTTACTTTATTGCGAGTACACAGACGAACACATTTGCAAGTTTCCTAGTGGCCGTAGGCTGAAGGCTGTAGGCCGGAAGCAACGAAATCAAAAATCTCACAAACCCTTATATATCCGCCAAGAAACCTCAACCGCGTGATTCAGAGATAATATTAATTATGCCATCTCTTGACGAATATAGGTATTAAAATACAATGACATTGACACTAAACAATATGTTTATTAATTCATTTGTCTTTGAAGCGAAGCAATGATTATTTTAATTATGTTTTATCAGTTTTTATTTATTTAATGTCTCACTAGCTTTCTCCCGCCACTTCATCTGCCAATTTCCAAAAATCCTTTCTTAGTGCTCACTTGCGTTACTTTAGGAACCCATATACAAAGTTTCAAGTGAATCCACTGAAGAAATAAAAAGTTTGAGTTTATTCCCCTTTTCATCCCGTTAGGGAGGGAATTTCCAAAAATCCTTTCTTAGTGCTCCTTTGCAGTCTTCAAGGAACATACATGCTTTCTTACGTTCAGTAGTTTCGGCTGTGCGTTGTCTGTCACTCACTCAGTAACGGAAGAGTTAAATGTGTATACAGATAAGATGTGAGGGTTAAGTTTCTTAAAATGTTAATTCCTGGATATTTACTTAAAGGTAATGCTGTAAAAGTTACACCGTATTTAAGTTTGGGTAGGATTTTACATAATATGGTTTGCTTTTATGCGATTATGTAAGTAAACGAACTCCGGCTGCATCCCCGTTGCTTCCGACAAGACTTAACGACTATCTAATCAAAACAATCGGGTGCGACAGCTTGACATGTCCTATACAGTACGGAATTCCTCTTGAAAGTTTGCCATTACAGACTGCTATAGAAGTTGCACCGTGCCAGGCCTGTGATGACAAGCTTCAAGTTTCTACTATGAGCGCCAGAGACAAAGTTTTGACCAAGTCAAGATTGCTAAGAAGCAAGTTTCATTCTTATCAAACTTATAACGGATCTTACGTGATAGAATGGAATGAAAACTTATATTTCTCTTATCCCTAATATTAGGTCTAAAACAGTGAATGTTAATGATTTTCTTTGAGACAATAAGTAAGAAATTTGGGCAGAACAAGAACAGAGCTCGCTTAAACGGTGCTTTACATACAATTTCAGTATTTTGAAGTTATTTGAATATAAGTAGCGCAGCCAGCTAGCCGTCGAAATTTAAATAATTAATATCAAAACGATATTTTGTTTTTAGTATATTTTAGTAGGCACATAACCTTTAGTTAAATACTGAAGTCCACAATCACGTACCAGTTGACGGAATTTTAATTTCATAAAGCGGCAAACATTTATAAATTTGACTTTGACTGTAATTGTATTATCTCTGATCGACAGATCTCCAATTTACAGTCCATTAACGGTCGGTTGGTTGGAATAAAAAGCTGTGTTACCATTAATACTTCATTGTAATTTTTAGTGAAAGAAATGTCTTTTAATTTTCATTTCACGTTAAATTTAGAGACAGAGGAGATTGAATTTCAAGCCAATCATTGCTTAGCAAACACCAATAGCCCGTAAATAAGTGAAACGTAAACATAGACATCTGTTTTCCATTGCGCAAACGAATCCGACTGCCTGTCGAAAGCTCAATGAACTGTAAATAGTACGGCAAATAACAAACATCTACATATTTCATATCTACTTATATCATATTATCATCGCTGAAATGCGATGGTGTTGACACCCATTATTAGAAAATTTACATGAGGCAGCTTTACATTGAAAGCTTTGCGTTAGTTACGTCCAAACAGGAACGGCGTCCTGGATAATTGTTTAGGACCCCTTGCTGTTAAGATCCGTGCATTGCAGTGGGTCTTTAATAAGTTGAAATCTTATTATTTCATTTTATCTACTCTTAAAACATAATCATAGCGCAAAAAAAGAAAAATAAATCACGCAAAATGTACAGAAACACCAATATGCCTATTATTTGATCATTACCACTAATATAGTCAACATAAATAAGTTGGTACAGCAATAAAATTATGATAAAACGCAAGTTTGAACTTATCTACAAATCGCCCGCGTCGGCGCCGCGCGCCGTGTATAATTTACCTCACATAATATATTTGTAACATACGCCTGTACATTTCTCCTGCTTGCAACTCGGTCCGTTTGGAACTTTGCTCAGTAATTTTGATTAGGCAGACATTTTATGTTTTTACTTCTCCGTTTTCGGAGTTTTAGAAATTACGAACATAATATTTATGTATTGCGTCAGTCATAACATTCAAAGGTGCTTCCAAGTTATTTACGATTATTTCCAGAGTTTCGATGATAATGCTTATTTCATTAAAGTCTGATAAAATAAACATTTCAATTAATTAAATATGAATATAATTCGAATGAATAGAACATTTTTTGTTTTGTAATTTACAAGAATTTTATTTTAGATACGTAGCAATATACTCGTACCTATAGTCCATGACAGTCAATTGCAATAAACCATTATAACCAATTTTTTTTTTATTACTTACATGTAAGTACCTACCTGTATGATAGTGTGTGTAGCAATACAACTAACATTTATTTTGTATGTAACTTAAATCGTCTACAAAATATTACATTATGTGATGCCTGATGATGAAATTCATTTGACGTGCCTCCAGGTGTACGGTTACACCGTAATCATGATTACGCTTTGTCCATATCTGCACCAGATGTAATTGTAATCTGTAATAATGATTACATTTAGCCGGTGTGTATGTGTGTGTGTGTTCGGATGTGTAGGGCGGATCTACTGACACTAAGAAATCATTAAAATAACCAAATGCTGTGCTACATACAATCATTATAAAAATATAATCCTCGTCATTCCATATTTCACTTTTCATGTAGGGCAGAACAAATTTTGAATAGAACAAATTGAATTTCCGAGCAGACTCGGAAACGAATGTAATGGGATGCCTTTCAACTGTCTAATTAGACGCGTGGCGGGGATTCCCGGGACGCTAAATAATAATGTAGACGTCAAGTATGACTTAAATCTTAAATATGATTAAGTTGACTTTTGTCGACTACGATAGGAAATCTCTATACAACAATATCGTATAATATTTATTCAACCAAACAAGGAACCTGAGCATTTTTATACGGTTTTATTTAGTTCGACTTCGTCGTCATTCAAATCTAGTAAATGAAATATTACCCCTTCTGTTGACCTGCTGTTTGACGCGCCCCACGACTTTATTTTAATCAAATGAATGCCATAGATTGATTAGGAGAGTGGTGAGATGGCTAGTACCTGGTACCTACCCATTATTTTTTAGCTTTTAATACATTTCTCATCATTTATAATTATTACAACGACTCGTTACTGGTAACCCGAAAACGCTCGGTTTAAGGAATAGTTAAATATAGGAAACGGGCTTATATTTCCAATTCTTATTGCTCTTCATTCAAATATACAAGTAGGTACGATACGTAATAATGATGCGATAAAATAACAGCACTCAGAAGATATCTCCAAATTTTTGTCGAGTGAATGATAATATAATCTAAATGGGATCTTGTTGAAATGCCTCCCGGGCATGCAAAACGAGGCTAGTTTATTTATGTTAACAAAAGAAATGGTACGTACTTATGTTGTTATATTTTGGTAATATAAGTTATATATAATAAGAAGAATCCTATTTTTCTCTAACAAAATTGAACTATACACATGTGGTTCAATTCCGTTTTATACACTACCTTTAAGAGTTGCTTTTAAAAGTTCTTTATTTAAAAACATTATTACAACAAAAATGCTGCGTGACCACCTACCATGAATAATCTAGGTACACTTTTTCTCTTTTGTTTTCTTTCTCGATCTTTACCAGCTGTTTACATAAAAAAGCACTCCTCACCTGGACAGGACTTTTGACGTAGTACTCGGTGTCATTGATGATGAGTCGGAAGTCGTTCTCGAGCAGCGACTCCACCGTATCGCTGGCGGCGATGCGCACGCGCTCGTCTGCTGCCAGCGCCGCCGCGCGCTCCACGCCGCGGTCCTCTTTCTTCACCTTAGAACAAAAAGAGAAAAAAAAAATAACTAACATCAATACATCAATTAACACGACGGAATAGGTCAAAAAGTCGTTTCCCTACTTGTCGAAATAATTATTTGTAGTCGTTTTATTTGTACTTACTCTCTTGCATCACAGGGAATCTTATCGTGTGCGGATGGGAGTGTTTTTTTACATGTATACTAAACCTACAAGTAACTGAATTCAGTAAAGGATATTAATGATCTGTCTTCACAGTCGTCAATAGGGTTCTGTCTGGTCAGCTAGGGCTTAGTTACATTCTAAAATTCGTAGACACAAAGCTAAGCAATCAAATGACAAAAAATTGTGATAGAGCCCTATCAGCAGCGGTTACCTGTTCCAGCAGATCTCCAACGGTCTGCGATACGGGGCGCAGAGTGAACCGACACCGCTCGCGCCGGGACGGCAGCGGCACCGTGATCACCGGCAGGCCGCGCCGATAGGTCACCATCACTTCTGCAACAATAATAAATAATAGTAATAAATAACGCTACACACTCACAGCCCCACACTAGGATTCCCTGTGTCGTGGGTGCCATGGACAACACACAAGACAAGAACACACACACCCAGAACAAAGATAGAAATTTAAACTCATCATTCAAATTTCCGCCTCGCTGGGAATCGAACCCAGGACCCTAGGAGCGGCGATCCGTCTTAACCATTACGCCATCCGGGTCGTCATATACCAGAGAACTTGATTAATTGGGTTTTGAATAGGATAATGCGCCAGACTGTCTCTGTGTGTATTCGAAACAGAGCATTCAACTGTTTGCTAGAAAAATATTGTCTACGACCTACGTATTTTGTTAGTCCTATCGGCTAGTTCTAAAGTCTCAATATTAATTTTAGTATCAATACTAAAATAGGCTCAAAATTTGTCATTAATGTCTATGCACTATATATTTTTAATATACTGTAAATGTCCAAATCGTAGTATGTCTTAAACCAATTTTACTCACTGGCCTAAGCATAGAAGTTTCTCCTCATAATGGAGGAGACCCAAAGCATAATTTGACAAGCTTAATCTGTCTGTGATTAGAATAAGGTTATGTCTGTTGTCTGTTTAATCCGAGTGCCAGAAGTTCGAAAAGGAAGGAAAGAGAAGATCTAAGATAACAACCGCAACCAACTAAGCGTGAAGATACGCTTGAGCACAAACTAGCCCATGAAATTTTACTATCAGCGTTTACTTAACTTCCGACGACAGTCGATATTGCCTAACTTGTTCTGTTACTAACGATGCACCTAAACCATAAGGCTATTGGACACTTTAAAAGTAGTGAAACTAAAAATTTAAACAAAATTGCACAAGCGAAAAGGAACTGAAATACACGTATAAAATACAAAAGCTTCTCCTATGCAGCAAGCAGTGGCAATTTCGTAGGAGCCCTCCTGGACGACATCTGGTCTTACAATATTGAAACACTTTAAAATTGTATTATGTGAAAGTAGAGTAACATATTATTCGTACCTATACCCTTACCATGTACCTACTGCGATTTATCGCTAAAAATATAAAAAAATATTGTATAATTTAGTGAAAGAAAACGTCATGAAGAAACATCTCGTTTTTTAATGGCCTGAAGGGTTGTCTATTAATCCGCTTTTGGTAAAAAGCTGTTGGAAATCTGAAAGGGTATATATTGTATTGACAACTATTGGATTGTGATGGTAATGGAGCTATGTATAAACTTATTGTCAACATCATTTTCGAGACGAGTAGGTTACATACCTACATACATTATTTATATGTGATGAACGTTTTATCGCATGAAAGCCTTAGATTAGACGATAAAAACTTTGAAACACTGAGCTTCACCCTTAAATTGTCAAGAGTAGAGATCTCAACACACACAGGAGACATCAGAGCTTTTAAGGCTCGAGATGAATAAAATTTTACTATCACATTAATAGGTACCTGCCCGGCAATAAATTGAACCTAGAATCCGACACGACGAACACTACGGGGTCGTTAATCTGGCAATTAAGTTCATGAATAACATGTTAATGGTCTACTTAAAAAGGGATATCACATACAGGTGAAGATTTTTCGGTACCGACTTACCGGTATCTACGTCTCAATACTGATACCGCATAGTATCGATCAAGCCATATATGGAAACAAGTAAATGCGACCTTTTGTGGGCATCATGCCATCGATATCTTAAAAATGTTTTGTTCTGGAATCTGTTCATTTGCTAAATGCCCACTTACACATACCTTTTATTTATTTATTTATTTATTTACCTTACCCTGGGAAACGGCTAAAACCGGTAAGAACCAGTGCAGGCAGCCGGTACCTGTTTGTATATGAACGTTGGACTATTTAATGTATGTAGTTTGACTTTCGAAAAGTGTTTGAAGAAATCAATTTGTAATATTATTTCATTTACCAGTGGATATGGGACTGTGTGGATATGAATCTTTATGTAAGCACTCGAAGACGAAAACAACATACCTACACCCCGGCGAAGTCAGTACACATAATTATTTCAGCTAACAAATTCTACTAGCGTGCGTAATTTAAGTTGGCCAAATATTTATGAACAGGGATATCTGAATTTATATCCATTCTCATGTATCTCAGGCCACGCATAGCTCTAATTCCTAATTAGGATACTACAAAAGGCTGGATACTCAAGCGTCACCGTCGTATAAACTCATTAGTTCTAATGGTTCTGAATTAACAATAAATATAACAACGAATAACAATTCAATCGTAACTTTTACAATAGAATACCCAAACACTAACGATACAAACAATTTCTACTGCAAATGTGTAAGAGAGTACGAGATTTCCTTGAGATGTTTTCTTGCAACTTCCGTGAGTGGCGTTGAAATCTACAAACACCGGCTCCTCGGGAACTTTTATGTACCGACTTGCTTAGTAGTCGGTTTACAGCTAGTAAACCACAAACAGCTCGTGCTAGAAATGAGAGTGTGTGAATTCAGCATGAAATTTGAAACGAAGCTGGTTTCTCTAAAATTTAATAGAGAATTCTTTTCTTTGCTTCCTCTTCATTCTTTCCTGGGTGATTCTGTATTCCGTGGTGATAACGCATCATGATGCAGATGGTTTTAGCTTTCTATTCTTTAACAGAGAGCAGTTCTACTATTGTATTACAAGTTTAAATTTTACGTTAAACTTATGTTTAGATCAGTTTAGATGGTTTATTTAACAGAAATTGTAATATTTCAGTTTCAGACAAATACTGAGAAAAAGTAGTAATACCCGAATCCGTCTGAAACTTTCTGTGACCTAATATTTGGCAAGCATTCAGGTAACTTTTCCTCAATTTGTACCCGTCAAAGCCAATTAGTCCGTCTTCAACTGAAAGGTTGGATGTAGCTTCAATAAAGTTACCTTTTATCGTTCGTAATAAATTACCTCAATTATGATTTCGTTGACGTAGGTATAACTCAATGATATTATACTAACAACCTAACCCTCGCTCCGGGAAACATGGTTAATACTTTTACCAATAATAATTGTAATAATATACTCCTTGGTACTCGTTTTTATCAGGCGCTTGAGAAATTTTATTCGTTACACCATTCACGTTCCTCAGAATTTGAATAAATTGTAATGTAATTCTAAAAGCTGTATTTATGATTTTATGTGGATTCTAAATTAATCAGCTGTGTGTGCATGAAGTCTGTTTAAAGTTTTAATACCATAATGGGCTAGTCCTACTTACATACACACGACACAAGGAACGGACACAATGCTTACTCTGGATAAAACTGACTTAGGTGAGGGTTAAGAAAGCGCGGGTGTAATTAACAACCGGGCTTTGCCGTACGAGCTTCCGACAAACTGTTGCTTGTCGGGTGCGCTTAGATACATTTGTTAGGTATAATTACTCTTCTACTTTTTCTTGCACATTTTGCTTAAATTTATGACATAAATATTGCAAGCTACTTATTTGTTTTAACGTTGGATGGGTTTAACGATTTTATTTAAGACCTAAGTCTAATTGAGTAATTACATATTTTTTTATCTTTTTGTAAAGCCAAATAACATTTTTTTCTTGTTTCTTGTCTTGAATGATATATCTCCCTTAATTCTGTGGCCATGAAGTAATTCACATCTTATTGACCAATGTAACCTGTTTTCCCTTCTTCCAATATCTAATACATACAGTATGTGTGAACTAACCCGGGTCCCGCATAAACACCTATATTAGTTTGACCGAAAAAGAGGATGCTACTACGAAACTGTAACTCTGTATTAACCTCACGTTTGGTGAACTGCCGTCTCGCGGGCAGCCGCTAGACGCTGTAATTGCCTGTCACTTTCCTAATTATCATCTCGGCCGTTTCTCCGCGCTGTTGATTTATCGCGCGTCACGTTTGCATGCGATGCCGCTTTTTTATAATTGCGCTTCTTATATGTCGGTTTCAATGATCTCTTATCTGAAGGCCATTGCCTCGTTACGAAAGTGGGGAATTGGAATTGGTTCAACTATTTATTTGGGTGCTAATCATCATCATCATCATCATCACAACCCATAACTGTCCCACTGCTGGGCACGGGTCTCCTCTCACAATGAGAGGGGTATAGGCCATAGTCCACCACGCTGGCCAAGTGCGGATTGGCGGACTTCACACACCTTTGAGAACATTATGGAGAACTCTCAGGTGTGCAGGTTTCCTCACGATGTTTTCCTTCACCGAAGCAAGTGATAATTCAATTTTAATACGCACATAATTTTTTGAAAATTAGTGGTGCGTGCGGGGTTTGAACCCGGAACCTCCGATTCGGCAGTCCAACGTTCAACCACACGGCTATCACTGCTGCTTTTTGGGTGCTAATAGTCCTACGTTTATCACGCGTATCTCTACGTGATCGCACCAGACACGATGAAATCCGCAGATGAACGAGAGTAACCGACATAGCTCAAATGAAATGGCAATATACTGGCCAAATAGTACGGACGAAGGACGGATAACCTTTGAGACAGAAAGGTCCTGGAATGACGACCACATCTTGGAAAAAGGAGCAAAAGGCGCCCCTTAATAGGTGGCCTAATGCCTTGGTGGACTGATGGTAAGAGTAGAGAGTCAAGTTGATTCGTGTAAATTTAGTTTTTTATAGTCTGATTTTCTAAAGTAAAACGAAGGTTCTTTAGTAATTTCGTTTCTTGCTCCCTTTGACACGAGATCTGAATAAGATCAAAGTGATCAAGTAAGGGATCACAATTTCATATTTGGCACTTGGAATTTCAATGTAGTCGGCTCGGGGGAGCGTCTGAGTAACCCATTTAAATACATCCGATAACTGAGTTAAGCCTCTACTGCATTATGCATGAGTACAGATAGGGGTGACGTTTGTAAATATTTCAAATTGCAACTTTATTGTCAAAAAAGGCAATTCCGAAAAGAAATTGGTCGAGATTGGATGCCTTATATTGAGCCCAGGAATAATGGACCATTAATGTTCATTCCATGTAAGTACAAGGAATTTTTCTAGCGATTGAAAAGACGTAGAGTCTACTCCATCATGCTAAGGAAGTAGGGGTTCCTAAGCCTTTAAGGTATAGATCACATAAAAATCACTTTTTATCGAAATAAAAATGCTGACTTGAAAATATGATAATCTTACAAGCAAAAAACCTACTTCAAATAATGCAAATTTAAGAATTATATGGTTTTCTCATGGATACCATTGTCCGAACAGTCAGAGCTTTCAAATAAAAAAGAATCATCATAATCGGTTCACCTAGTCGAAAGTTCTAAAAGAAAAAAAAAACAGTTGAATTGACCACCTCCTACTTTTTTGTAGTCGGTTAAAAATAACTTTATCGGAAAATATTCAAGAATTATTAAGTAAAGTATTTTAAAGATTAATAAATTTATTAAGGGCGACTGCGTATTATCACTTAGTACGTAAAAAAATTCTTTCTCTTCACATTTTTGGGCGTTTAAAAGTTGACGTAACTGTGAAATTATTTCAAAAATAATCTAAATACCTTCGCGGAACCCTAGTGACTCTTACACGAACCCCTTAGAACCGTCTGAGGAACCCATTTTAGGTATTTCAGTTCTGAAGGTCGGATTCGTGAAACTTTCTCACCAGTCACCCAACTAACTTCGACCGCACCCGAATATACTTAACTAAAGTCGATCACTTGCGAGCGACCCAAGTTTTTGGAATATCATCCCTTTATTGTATAGTTTTAGAGAGTTTTGTATTCTAACCCACATAAATATATCAGCGAAAGTATTTCGTTACCCTGTGAAAGTTATAAACTTAGCACATTTTATTATTAGGCATCTCTAAACTTAAAGTTTTACGATTATTAAGTTATTAAGTTTTTAATTTTCCTTCAGTTTTTCTTGCAAATATACCTTTAATACGTTTAAAAACTTTACCCGCTTGAATGCGTTCTAAATTAAAAGTTGGTTCATATACATTGTCTCCGTTATTCACATGGCTTCCTACGTTTTGCGAGCACCTGCCGGCACAAACCTTGAATTTAAGCCACGAATACGCCAGTAATTTCGAAGCCCAAGACTTTGTAAGTAAGTTCTTCTATAATAAAGCAATTTCCACACTTGTATTTGTCCAGGTGTGCCGTGCGGTGCTTCTTATTTAATACAATATAATACAATAATACAAGAGCAAGAAATCATGTAAATTTACTACCTACAAAGCACGAAGTAAATTTCGCGAGGGAAAGTCGTCACTTTAAGCACAGTCTTCAAGGGTTGGAGATGTATCTACATAATTATGTACTCGTGTCATGTGATATTGAGTAGGTACCTACATATAAACGAAAACTGTCACAAAAAACGAGCCCCTTTCATATGTCATATGACCTCTGACAATTTCTTTTATGTGACAGAAATAGAAACAGCAATACGAGAATGACATTACAGGGTTAGAAACGAATTTTATTTCATATAGGGTAGCACCGAAAACCCAATAAAGGACAGCAATATTAAATTCTTCTCCTACCTGAAAACAATAACAAAACTTATTCGTTGCTTTTACAAAACGAAACAATAGAGAAAAGTAATTGGATTTAACCCTCCAACGTTTGCGAAGGTGAATATTTATGACAACACCAATATAATGTTTGCGTAAAACACATCACAGCACGTTAAACACAATTATAATGGAAATTTGGCACAACGTCCGCGGAATTAAGCCGAAATGTAACGTTTCAGATTACCTACATAATGATAAATCGAATCCAATAAGCGGAGAGAGCTTTATGCTCTGTAAGTAAATTGAAAAGCTTTTCGGAACACAACGAAATGTAATTGGGTATAAACAATCAATTTTACTTGCGTACATTTCAAATGATAATGGAACAGTAAAGAAATATATAAATTATATACGATATAATATTTTATATGTATTCATATTTAGGTTATGCACACCATTTCCTGCAGTAAATTATTACGTTAAGGGATCCGGGAGGGAAAGTACAAAAAGGGAAGGGGCAAAAAAGTACTAAGGAAAAATACTATTTGTTACTTATTGTTGTTATTCACATTCCTTTTTCCTACCGTTACTGCCCTTGTCTTCTACAAAAGGTTCTTCTTATAAAGGTTGTCTGGAAGGGATAGGTTTTAGTGATAAGTCCACTTTTTATATACACATCGTCTGTATATTTTACTACTTTTATGGATTTTTATGTAACTAAATATAGTATAAACTTTTGTAGTTAAAATGTACGAAGTTGTTTGCTTTAGTCTTGTGTCTATGAAATTTGCTATCACGTCGTCTTAGCAAATTATGCACGGCATGCACGAACGCTATGAAACAAAATAAATAATACTTGGACAATACTGTATTATTTGTAGTTCAAAGACCGTCTGCGGCAGCCAAATATAAATGTATAGCAGCAACAGTGAATAAGACCGAACGTCTCACAAATTGCCCTGTCTAGTAGTTCATTGTACTATTAACATTTTGATAGTAGTTACTGAACATCAAAATTCTGTAAAAAGCTAGCCAATTTGCTCATACAGCGTAGATATTATTATTAGGTCCTTACTTATGAAATTGGCGTTTTGAAAGGGAGGAACATAAGAGAATAGCTGGATACATTTGAAATTGGAATTCCTAACCAAAGAGGAGATATTTGAGATAAAAGTGTTCATTACGACAATTGCATAATTATGTAAGGACCTAATATTTGTACAGACTTAGACATCATAATAAATTGATCAAGGCAGTATGTTGTATTGTCCATAGCCCCTGATTGTTGGCGTGATCGCCTAGTCTAGACATGAATAACACTAATGGCTGGGCCACGAACACCCCGTTGGAGGCATGAGTTCGCTATTTATAAATTGCAAAAAAAATTAAATAATATCTACAACTTTCAGCGGATGACCTTATAAGATCAGAGACATACACAAATCAGACTTGAGGTCGGTGCCAGAAAATCCAACATTATTATTAGCTCTTGGCTACAACCCATTAATGGCCCACTACTGAGCACGGGTCTCTCCTTATACCTGAGGAGGCCTAGAGCATACTGGACCACGCTGCTCCAGTGCGGATTGGTGGAGGAGTTAGTGGCCAACCCAAATGTCTAAATTTGAAGCCGCCCGAAGGTATCCGACATGCCTTAACAACTGCTACCAAATGATAAATAACAACCGGGACCGACGGCTTTACGTGCCCTCCGAAGCACGGAAGCGCTCAGGAAATGTTTGCCACTAGCGGTCACCCATCCAACTACCGACCGCGCCCGCTGTTGCTTAACTTTGTCCATCACTTGAGATCGACGCAAGTCGCCGGGCTATGAGCGCTTCAATGATATGCTTACTTAATTGAAATGAAAACAACAACTCTGGCTTTAATTTGATTACTGGCCACATATGAGCGATTATTAAAAGCTCACCTGATCCTGATTTAATATTTCATAATTTTAAGTTACTTATTAAAGTCATTTTTTTTCATTACTATAGTATAGTTTTTTATATCGATAGTTTTGGCCCAACTAGGACCTGAGCCTATCAATTATACTATTTCCATTTCTTTTTTTTCTCGATGACAGCTCCTGTGAAAACTTGAACGAGCGTCTTTTTTACACTATGTATGCATTATTTTATAAAAATATGACGTTTACACACGTACAAGGTTATACCTGATTCTGAGAAACTGATAGGGATGGGCTATATCGATAAACGTAACACGTTAACAGACCCGATATTTTTTTACATAATGTAAGAAACTAAACTACTGCCGGATAGTTTTGTAAAAATTTATTAACTAATTTTATATTTCATTACAAGATGTTACACGTATTTATTCTTGATTAATAATGCCAACTACTTTAAAATTTTCGAATTTGTTGTAAAATAAGTAGATTTAAGTAGGTACTCGACAATGAAACGAAATAATTATAACAACAGGTAATCTTTGTTTATTTATTTTAATCAAAATCTGATGAATTTAATATAATAAATATATGAGATCGATATCATTACTTATTTGGTCACAACACTACTACAGAACTGTCATCGAGAAAATAAAGAAATGGAAATAGTATAGTAACTGAATTGCATCTAAGTAAGTTAAGAATGTACGTAAAAAATTTATTGTGATACGGGTTCGCTACTATATAATCTACTATCTACTATCGCTACTATATAATTAAAAACAGTATCGTGCCAATATTACGCAGCTGCGATGTGTAATTTTTGATATCAATCTTCTATTGTCACTTGTGCCATATAATGACGTGAGAATCCATTACTTTCTAGCGTTTTACTGGGAAAAAATGATTGATCGTTGGAAAAACTTATTGATATCACGTTACTCTGTCCAAGCTAACGGGTTTATTGTAATTATAATTTCACAATTATACTTTAAACTTTCCAAGGTATATGCTAAAGCGTCTCATAAATCGCAAAATGTTAAAATTAGAGTCTGAATAATATAGAAAAATAAACAAAAAATATCACTTTCGTAATACATATTTTTAACGAATACTATATCTACATAATATTGTCGCGTAAATTAAAAATAAAAGAAAAAGAAAATTTGAAAATAGAATTTATAAAATGTTTTCGACGCTAAATTAAAAGAAAACCTTTGAATTTGGAATGATTGAAATTGGTGGTATATAAGGCGATTCCGGCCAAGGCAGAGTCAGTCGAGTCTTGGTAGCGAGCCGGGAAGCGCGCCAGTGGAAAGAAGAAATAGGAATAGTGAAGTGCCGTTTCACAGTACAGTGTCGCGAGTGTGAAGTGAAGTGTGAAGGAAAGTAAAGTGTATAGTACCGTGTCGTGTGTGTTACCTTTTTACAGTGAAAATAAACATCATCTATTGAAGCCGGCCTGATTTCTTCTCATCCCCTACCCACTGCTGTGACAGCTGGTGTCAGAAGTGGATGGGAAAGATGCCGATCGTGCCAAGGAACGAGAGAGGGGTAACCACCAGAGCGGGAGCTGCAGCGGCAGAAGAACAGTCGCAAGAGGGGCCTAGCACCGGAGACGGCGCCATGGCGACTCCGGCCGTTTCACCGCCTGCGTCAATGGACATGAGTGCGCTCCTGCAGCAAATGACTGCCATGATGCAGGAGCAAGCTCGCCGCCAAGAGGAGCAGGTACGTGCACTGCAGGAGGACCAAGCGCGCCGCCAGGAGGAGCAGCTGCGTACAATGCAGGAAGAGCAAGCACGCCGCCAGGAGGAGCAGCTGCGTACAATGCAGGAGGAGCATCTGCGTGCAATGCAGGAGGAGCAAGCGCGCCACCGGGAGGAAGAAGCTCGCCGCCAGGAGGACCAAGCGCGCCGCCAGGAGGAGCAGCTGCGTACAATGCAGGAAGAGCAAGCACGCCGCCAGGAGGAGCAGCTGCGTACAATGCAGGAAGAGCAAGCACGCCGCCAGGAGGAAGAAGCACGCCGCCAGGAAGAGCAAGCACGCCGCCAAGAAGAGCGTTTACAGGAGCTCCAGGATGGCCTTAGCAAGGATCTGGTGGCCGGGATCCGGGCCAACGCCTCTAGGATAGAAGTTGTGAAAGAGGAAGTTACGGAAGTCAAGGGAGAAGTTACGGAAGTCAAGGGAACGCTTCAACAGCTAAATCAACGAGTGAAGCTCCTGGAGGTCGGGGGTCCCGTAACTACGTCCGTAGTAACTTCGGGTAGAAATCTGAAGGTTCCTCCATATGACGGAAAGTCCTCTTGGGCTGCCTTCAAACTTCAACTGGAGACAGTCAAAAGGACCTGCTGCTGGAGTGATCAGGAGTCGCAGTCAGCGCTGATCCTAGCGCTACGGGACGAGGCTCTCTCCGTGTTGGAAGCACTCGCTGGTGGAAAAAAAGAGGTCTCTTACGACGAGCTAGTCAACGCGCTGGAGGCCAGATATGGCGACAGTCACCTGGAGCATGTATATCGAGCGCAGCTTAAGGATCGCATTCAACGGGTTAACGAGACTATACAACAATGGTCCGTTGAAGTGGAGAGACTGGTACGCAAGGCGTATCAGTCGTCGCCGTCCGTGGTTGAGGATATGCTTCTGCAAGTATTCATCGACGGAATACGGGATTCTGAGGTCAGGGCCGCCGTACGACTTGAACACCACGCCACCTTGAAGGAGGCAGTAGCCCATGCTCTTGAGGTGGAAGCTGTGCGACATGACTTGCGTTCTCTGAGGCTGCGGGAGGTTATAGCAGCGGATAACAATAGACGGCGACCGTACAATCCCATATGTTATGAATGCGGAGAACGGGGTCATATACGTAGCACTTGCCCTAGGCGTGAGCGTACCAATTTCCGACGTCAGGTGGATGCGGCGGTTTCGACGTCGGAACAGCCGGAGGAAAACTAGAGAAGGCCAGAGCAGTGGGGTGCGCGCTGGCCGCTAGCAGTAAAGCCCCGGAGATCGTTGTAAAACAGACGAATGATGGAAACACTCTTGTGATAGACGGAACAATCAACGGACGACCTTGCCAATTAACGTTGGACACGGGTGCCTCGCGTACAGTTATCAGTAGCCTCAGATTTAAGGACATCGGAGGGCGGTTCATTCGAACGAAAGGAAGCCTCACGTTAACGACTGCTACCGGTCAGCGTATCTCAACCCAAGGTGAAAAAGTTGTGGCTATCAAGATTGGTGACACACTTTATTGGCAGAAAGTCATTATAGCGAACATATCCGATGACTGCATTATTGGCTTGGACTTTTTACAAAATCATCAGTGCAACATCGACTTGAAACAAGGCGTTCTAAAACATGGAAATGATGAAATTCCAATGAAGGGGGGCAATTTCGGAAAAGTGCTATGTTTGAAGGACACCATCCTTAAACCAAGATCTCAGACATTAGTTCCTGTTAGACTACCGCAGAACGATGGAGGAATACAGCGAAGATGTGCCATCATAGAGAGAGGAGTCGTGGGCTCACCATGGATACCGGCCAGGACTTTAGTGGGAAGCGGCTGTGTTACGATGGTACCTGTATTCAATCCTGATGACGATGAACAAACAGTTGAAAAGGGAACGGTTGTCGGAACCTGTGATGAGGTGGCCTGGCTAAGGAAGTGCGAAGAAGGACAACAGCGAAGAGTTCCGAGTCAAGAAGAAAATGTGGCAAAGCTTTTGGAAGAATGTAAAAATAATCTTACTAAGCTGCAATTAATAAAAGCAAGAAATTTTCTATTCCGTTATACCGATCTGTTCTCGAAAAACGACCAAGACATTGGCAGAACTGATTTGGTGAAACACAAAATTGATACGGGTAATATAGCACCCATACGACAGAGACCACGACCTGTTCCGTTTGCTCGTGAGCAAGAAGTTGAAAACATGATTCTGGAGATGAGGAAGAACGGCGTTATAGAACCTTCGTCAAGTCCATGGTGTTCACCGATTGTATTAGTGAAGAAGAAAGATGGATCGACCAGATTTTGTGTGGACTATCGGCGAGTGAATGATGTAACGAAAAAGGACAGCTATCCATTGCCCAGAATCAATGACACCCTGGATTCACTTTGTGGAATGACGTGGTTTTCCACCCTTGATCTGAAAAGTGGATATTGGCAAGTTGAAATGGACTCCAAAGACAAGGAAAAAACTGCGTTTTCGACTGGAAAAGGCTTATGGCAGTTCAAAACCATGCCATTTGGATTATGCAACGCGCCTGCTACATTTGAGAGATTGATGGAACATGTGCTGGCAGGTTTGCTGGGAGAAACCTGCTTAGTCTATTTAGACGATATCATCATAATGGGGCGCGATTTTGAAGATCATCTCAAGAAACTTGAAAGTGTGTTCACAAAGCTACGGGGCGCAAATTTGAAGCTGAGTCCGAAGAAGTGTTCATTCTTTCAACGTCAAGTGGATTACTTGGGACATGTTATATCGGAGCGAGGTGTTGCAACTGACCCATCCAAGATAAGTGCTGTTAAAGATTGGCCGACGCCGACGGATAAGTCGCAAGTGAGAGCCTTCCTGGGTCTGTGCTCATACTACCGACGCTTTGTCAAAGGTTTTTCTGACATAGCTAAGCCATTACATCGCCTAACAGAAGAGAAACGAGCATTTTCTTGGGACGAAGACTGCAAGCAAGCTTTCCAGAATCTCAAAATGTGTCTATGTGAATCACCTATTCTCGGATATCCTGACACAGAGGGAAGATTTATCGTGGACACTGATGCAAGTAACACTGGAATTGGAGGTGTTCTTTCCCAACAGAGAGGAGATCAGGAAGTTGTGATTGCCTACTTCAGCAAATCTTTATCAAGGCCGGAAAGGAATTACTGCGTAACTCGCAGGGAATTGTTGGCTGTCGTAAAGACCTTGCAACATTTTAAGAAATATTTGCTCGGTCGTAAATTCTTAGTAAGAACGGATCACGCCGCATTAAAGTGGTTGCTGGAATTCAGGAATCCCGAAGGACAAGTGGCCAGATGGTTGGAGCAACTGCAGGAGTATGAGTTTGAGATCGAACATCGTGGTGGAAGAACTCATGGCAACGCAGACGCCCTGTCCAGAAGACCATGCTCTGAAGACTGCAGGCATTGTAATCGGCAAGAGGAGAAAGAGGAAATAAAAATTCAACTTATCCGAACGGATTCTATCGATTCAAATTGGAGCAATGACACCATGAGAAGAGCCCAAAAGGATGATAAGGATCTTCAACCGCTCCTAGACTGGCTGGAAAGTGGAACCCCTAAGCCGAAATGGTCAGAAGTGGCCAAGTACAGTACGGCCACGAAGAGTCTCTGGGCACAGTGGGAAAGCCTGGTACTCCACAATGGATTGCTCTGCCGCAAGTGGGAGACTCCTAAAGGCAAAGATTGTCATCTTCAGATGGTGGTTCCAAGAGCAAAAGTGAACGAGGTGTTGAAGACTTACCACGATGGTTCTTCGGGAGGACACCTGGGAATAAGAAGAACTCTCACCAAAATCAAAGAACGATTCTACTGGTTGCATTGCCGTGACGATGTGGAGGACTGGTGTCGGCGGTGTCAGAGTTGTGCAGCCGTTAAGGGACCGCAGACTAGAAGCAGGGGTGCAATGAAGCTGTATAATGTTGGGGTTCCTTGGGAAAGAGTGGCTCTCGATATAGCTGGACCGTTTCCAGTCACGAATGCTGGAAATCGATACATTTTGGTAGTGATGGACTATTTCACGAAATGGCCAGAAGCGTTTGCACTACCCAACCAGGAGGCTATCACCGTGGCAACGAAGCTTGTTACTGAAGTTTTCTGCAGATTTGGCGTACCACTAGAGATGCATAGTGATCAAGGACGGAACTTTGAGTCGCAAGTTTTTCAAGAAGTTTGTAAAGTGATGGGAATACATAAAACTCGGACGACGCCTTATCACCCGCAATCTGATGGAATGGTTGAGAGATTTAATCAAACGTTGGAACGGCATCTGGCAAAAGTGGTGGATAATCATCAGAAGAACTGGGACGAGTATATTCCACTGTTTCTCATGTCCTATAGGACTGCGGTTCATGAGACCACAACAGTCACACCGGCGTATGCTAATTTTGGAAGAGAACTGCGACTGCCAGCCGATTTGCTCTCGAGTGCTCCACCGGATACACCAAAAGAAATAACTGACTACGCAAGCGAACTACGGAACAAGATGGTTGACGTATATGAGCAAATCAGAGCAGCAGGATATAAGGCCAGCGAACGAATGAAAACCCGCTACGACCGACGGGCCAACGGGCCTAGCTTTGAAGAAGGAACCCTGGTCTGGTTACATAACCCCGTTAGACGAAAAGGGAAGTCTCCGAAGCTTCAACCGAGTTGGGAAGGGCCTTATAGAGTTGTGACTAAGATCAACGACGTCACTCTCCGAATTCAGCGTACTCCTCGCAGTCCTCCAAAGATCGTACATGTGGATCGGTTGGCACGATATCACGGAAGCAACGATGATCGGGACGATCATGTCTTGAGAGGGGGCAGTGTCGCGTAAATTAAAAATAAAAGAAAAAGAAAATTTGAAAATAGAATTTATAAAATGTTTTCGACGCTAAATTAAAAGAAAACCTTTGAATTTGGAATGATTGAAATTGGTGGTATATAAGGCGATTCCGGCCAAGGCAGAGTCAGTCGAGTCTTGGTAGCGAGCCGGGAAGCGCGCCAGTGGAAAGAAGAAATAGGAATAGTGAAGTGCCGTTTCACAGTACAGTGTCGCGAGTGTGAAGTGAAGTGTGAAGGAAAGTAAAGTGTATAGTACCGTGTCGTGTGTGTTACCTTTTTACAGTGAAAATAAACATCATCTATTGAAGCCGGCCTGATTTCTTCTCATCCCCTACCCACTGCTGTGACAATATATAATGTTATGTAAAATATAATGCTTACGACACGAAATTTTCACGACAGATTCATTATGCAAATCGTGTTTTCTTTATTTTCCCAGTAGTAAAGGGAGGTAATTACGCAAACCTCACTTCCTCTAGAGAACGTTTTTTATATCTCATCTATTCCAAGACCGAGCGCAAAATTGTGAATAATTTTAATACGGAAACACGAAAAAACGAATGAAATAAACCAACAAAAACCTACAAAAATGAAAACTCGCTTTAATGTTTGTTTCTGCCGAGTCCGTCTACATTAAAGTGGCCATTATGTACAATGTTAAAGCTTTTCAACCCTGTATGCAGGTTTTTGCGCTCATCCTAAGTAGTAAAAGAGAAAAGTACGCTCTCGGAAAAGACATAAAACCCAGCTTTGAAGACAACAATATTCTGAATGTAGATTTTGTGCAGGATAACGCATAAGAAAATACAACATTTGACTTGGCCTCTTATTACCCACAGACTGCACTCCAGCAATCCGCAACGGAGCAGCGTTGTTCTGCCAGCATACTCTAGTATGTTCCAGGCTGGCCAGGCTTTCTCAGTGATGATCCTGTACCCTGTAGTGAGCTAGTAATAAGTTGAAGCCAAGACTGCAAGGCACGAACAATATCCTCCTAAGTCTTAAGGAGGCCTAATAATTTATTCAACTACGCCACTCTTAATCGATCGATATAGTAATGTGGAGAGCCTAGTAGCCAACCCTAGTGTCGGAAGTTTTATGCGACGAGAAAGGCTTCCGATAAAACTTAACGACTGGCATAGAGCTATAACTACTGCAAAAGTTTTTGTTATGTTAAAATAAAAAATTATGCATTTCTCAAAATTTTGGATTCCCTGATTTTTTCATGATGCCTTAAGTGTTACGGACGGACGTACCCAAGTACATCCACAACACGTAACATGCACCCAAATGTCAGACGACATCTTTAATACTAAAATATTTTACATACATAATTCAGTAGGTACATACATACAGTTATTATTAAAAATTATCACAGATTTCAATGTGGAAGCTAAGCAAATTTCTTTCATTTAAAACAAACAGCGAAGAAACGTTTTACTTTCTACACGCTGCTTAAAATGAGAAGTTATCATCTTCTCGATTCTAATATTGGTTTATGTTATGGTGTCTTTGACTACAATTATCACATATTGCCTTGGGGCAAGTGCGTTAAATGAAAGACGGTAAAACAACAACCATAGTTGTGGGGTATATCCGCGTCCAAGCACAATAAGGAAAATCTGGATAAAACGTCGCAGTGCGGGTTTCCGGTTTTTCATTGTTTTCATTTAATCGTTCAGAATTATTCGACCCGGAAAGTGCCCCTAATTTATGTTCATTTATGTAGGTAATACATGTTTCTTTTACCAAATCTAAGTGGTACAAATTATGTTATTAATTAAGTTTTCTAGGAAATGACAGTATCGCGGAATTCGCGGAGACCGTCAAATTATTTCGTATGTCTCTGATTTACAACGAAGTCATATTTAGGTTATTTAATAGTGTGAGCAGCAGCAGTGGTGAAAACTATTCACTGCAAATTTACATAAAATGTCTTGAGATGACTGTTATGTTGTCCAGTGTTGAAGCAAGCACCTTATAACTATTTATTAAGATAACTTTTTGTTACAAAAACTGCTGCATTCATTGTACCACTGACAAAAACGCTGAAAATTTGTTGCGAAATTTTATGTAAAACTGCGCTAGTTAAAATATTATATACCGGGTAAGATTTGGATTGGGAGGGGATAATTAGATTAAATATATAAAAGCCCCAGGATCTCCTGTGAGCGCAGGGTTCATCCTCAGTGCAATACCCCTATCTTAAGTGATTCAAAATAACGCTACACACTCATATTTTTTATTTTCTTCTTGTCTATGAGTTGCAAATGTTGATAAATAGACGATGAGGTAGATTGATTAATTTTATACATTTATAACACACATGCTACATAAACATTACCTTTCTGCAATCGTTATCCATATAAATATTAACTATGTCTAATCTCAACCTATTCACGTAATGGACCTATAAGTACGTAGTAACTCATCACGTAGTAACATAAAGTTCTAATACTGATATCAAACAAAATAACAAGAAACAAGCATCGTAAACTGCGATCAGAGCAGATTGGTCACGTGACGGCACAATATCGGAATTAGATTAGTTCCGAGGATATAACACGATTACACTGGATTACACCGGCTTTAAGCGGTTACCACGGGGCATCTCAGAGTACTTTTGATCAGAATAGCGTATTATAATTTGTTTAATGAATTATAGATTAATAATAATTATGTGATTGATTATTGTAAAACGTGTAGCTATTAAGGGTCATGCATAAATTAACGTCAAAGTTAGTGGGGAAGGGTCAAAAAGTGTTTCAAAGTGTGACAGCCCACGTGCCACTCAGGCTAGGTAAATGAAAGAGTAACTAAAAAGTTTTATCAAGTTAATGCACTTCCTTTATCTTTGGACATCATAGCCAGTTACCTAACACGTTAGCTGCTGAGCACGTATACAGGGTGTTAGGGTTAAGACCAGAAACCTCGTAACCACGCTTTCGGACCGTGAAGTTAAGTCGTATGGCATACAAACTATATTTATTAATACATTAATTTGCCCACAATTTACAAATTTCATTTTAATTCAAAAATAAATGCAAATGAACTTATAACAGTATGCCACTGGAACCTCCACTACGCTAGTACTATAATTACTATAAACGCGCGCCGCGTACGCCGTTATTCATTACGAAAATGGCCATGTGTGCGTAGCGTCCGGCTACACTACTACATCCACGCGAGCGACCTAGCAATGGCGGCAATCGTTTACTACCAGTACCTACAGTTATAGTAAATTAATCACCTTTTTATTTTATGTAATTTTGTTTGGTTTCAAGATATAATACTATTTATGTAACGGCATTAGCTTATTAATAAAAGCTACCGATGTCATAACAAAAGGAAAAAATCTCAATAATATCACATCCTAGATACCTATCTAGGATGTGATATTATTGAGTATTGTACCTACAAGTACAACATACTAAAGGTAGGAATGGTTAGTATAGGTAAGTGATACCTATTCAAACATTTGATGTTGTAATAGGTCCTTTGTTTTAGGACATTTTGTATTAATTTATTAAACGAAATATCTACTAAATTTACTTTTATAAAACATCACATACCTAAGTAATTACATAATAATAAAATTACTTACCGAGCAGGGTGCATTTAATGTGATTCAATCCACAGCACTTCAATTACACTAAACACACTTTACTAATAAAGCAAAGTCGCCAGTATGCGGACCATGTCCGTAAACTCGATGGAACTAAACGTGGACATATTGATAAAATAACTAAATAACTAACTAAATTCACAGAATCACAATTCACATCCATATCCGACCTGCGAAACCAAGCGACTGGTATGTCTTAGTTTAAGTTAGCGAAAATATTAATAAGTAGGTAAATAACACAGAGTCGGTCAATTTGAAAGACTTCCGATTGCACAAATACGGGATCTATGAACCTCCGTAACCGTAACCGAAAGTATCGGATATCCGAAATAAAAATTTTATCTGTCCAATTTTCGGTTAATTTCGAATAGGGGCGACATCTAAATGAGACATGTAATGACAGGTTTTTCTGTCTGCCGGCTGAGCAGAGAAGCATACACTAGCCGCGCGCGAATCTTGCACAGTTTTATTATTTCTATTGTTTAGTCAAAATTATATCTAATATCCGTAACCGACTACTACTAGACTAACTATCTGAAACTATCGGATAATGCGGAATAATTACATATTCGTAACCGTATCTAAAACCTGTATAATATTATTCCTATATCCGTATCCAGATCCGAAATTTCATATCCATAACATCCCTGGTACACGTGCCGCGCATCTTTGAATGTTTTGCCGCCAAACGTGGCCAAACCGCCAAAAGAATGCGAAGCCGCTCAAGGCGCGGCGCGACGAGGCTCCGTAATCATAGAGCAGTTCTATCGATTTGAATTATTTTAATAGAAGAATCGATTATTTTCCTTTAATAAATCTGTTTAGCAAACCAAATAAACCTACTTACATTTATTATTTTATTTAGATAAAGATAACTTCAAGTGTTTGTGTAACGTTAATCGATTAAGTAACGATTACAGTTAAGAAGAAGGTACAATTTCAAGGATATCTTTGCAAAATCGATTTATTCGAGTAACTCATGTGCTACAAAATAATAATAAATAAATGTATTTATTATTATCATTAATGTTATTTAGCAAACTGCACACAAGTGACACAAGGCATATTATTTATTTATCTTTTTTACATTATCATATTTCACAATTGAAATGTAAGTTAAATTTTATTATTTAGAATTAATGATATTATTTAACAATTCGTCTTAATTGAATAATCGACCAGTTTTTAATTTTTTATTTCTACATACAGTACGCGCTAAGTAGATAGGCGGAATCGTTTTTATTCTAATTATTTATTTATTTACTCATAATGCCAACCATTACAATTATTAATAATTAATTGACTGTTTATCTATGTTGGATAATAAATACATGCGTAATTTTCATGTTAACACACATCGATTAATATACGATTAATCGATTGCATTCTCAACAGTGAAATATCAATTTTTCAATAACAACAAATGCTCGAAAACTGGGAAGCGCCTGAATGGCCTGACAGCCTGATAGGTACCTAACGTTGCAAACTATTAGTGTGCGTTTCTGCGTTGTGTCTGTGTGGGTTTATGACTTTGAAGATTTTATTTTTGAATTTGTACCGCGACCAAACGATTTTAATATTGTAAGCAGTGTAAGATTACCTAGTTTGTATTTTTATGAGTACAGCTACGTAGGTGTTATTTTTAAAGTGAAACTTTTATTTATTTCTAATGCTTTAGAGAAGTATTGACAAATTCCTTATTAATGACGTGTTTTAATTATGTATTTTCTCTTTTCAATGTAGGTATGTTAAGTTAGATAATTCGGTATTGGTAGGTAAATTATTCTTTAATAGTGTTGTTATTGCCAAGCCACATTCTAACAGTGTAGAATTCAGATTAATTTGTTGTCAGAGTACATTTGAGCTGGGCAGTGTGTTTCGTTAGGTATCAAATTCTACCATAACTTTCGTTTAATCATTTTAAGGTTGTAGGTATAACATTTATCGTAATGTTCACTACGAAGATATTTATGTACCTAAGTTACATTAAATAATTCTAACATTTTCATCGCAGAATAAGATTGATTTAAAATCAAGTACCAAGATCATTCGAACCGTGACAAATTAGAGCGCTACCTTGAGGTTTACGTGTAGAACTGAATGGGAATAGTAATTTTCATTCACTGTATAGCTCGGATGGGCCGCAAGAATAGTGTCATATTTCAATATTTCAGAAAAAAAAAATGTTATTTAATTTTATATGGAATAAAAAAAGGGCACTGACATTTTTTTTCTCTATGTAGTATTACTTAGAATCATGGTCCGAAAGCGTGGTTACGAGGTTTCTGGTCTTAACCCTCGTCGTGTTTTTTTACAAAGGACAATAACGATCATCGCAGTTGACCTGTTAAGGCTATTGTAATCAACATCTGCATCATCAGCATCAAGAGGGATCGTTGTCAAGTATTAACTTAAATAAATGTATTATGCTTTTAACAGACTTCAAAAAAGGAGGAGGTTATAATATGTTCGATGACAATTTTTTTATGCGTATTTAATTGACTTCGACTACGTTGATGATTTGTAGTTTGATGATATGAATACTTTTGCTCTGTAAAGTGTTTTAAATCTTTTATCGGTATTTTAATGATTGCATAAAGAGCTGAAAACTCGCACTAACGGCATGCGAGCTATTCAGCCACGTGCCAGGATAATATATTCCATGTTACAAGAGACTTCACTCATTAAAAAATACTTTGGATTCCATAGACAAAGTCAATGAAGTTCAGGAAATAATTCCACGATTATTGAATCGCAGGACAAATGAAATGAGAATATTCCAATATTTCAACCGATTTTGCGATTCACTCGGTGTCTTGGAAACGTGATTGTAATAATCATATAGAGAGCAGCCCGCCAAGGGCCACAAGACGTTCGGACTTGTTCGGACTTGTCCGACAGAAAAAAACTACGCATTCGATAAGCTTTCAACTTTTTGTGAAACTTTAAAATTAATATAACTAATCAGTGTCATTACAAAAACAGTAAACTGGTAACTTCTAATTCTAACATACATACTTAATTTAAAACGAAAAATGTTATTTTATAACTAAAACGTACCAACTGATTTTATCAGAAATCTCCGGATTTTTTATCGAGGTAATTGTCCGGAGTTATAAAATATGGCGATGGTAACCCTAAGCCCGCCCCGCTCGACATATGGCGGAAAACACGTTAAAATATACATAGCCTGATTTAGGATGATCACATGTTCTGGGTGTGTTGTAACACAGCCTGTGTGTTCTTTTGGAGATAAAAAACCTGCCAACGGTACTGGAACCACTTTTTTACAATTTTGTTCTAATCTAAGCTTGTGTTGCTAATATTAAAAATATTTAAGAAAAAATTAGGTACGTAGTATTTATAACGATTATTATGAAATAAAGAATTAATAAAATAAATAGCGCTACACACCTTTAGCCTCACAGTAGAATTTTCTGTGCCATGGATAACATATAAAGACAAGACAGCACATCATGACCATAAACAGAAAATTAACTCAACATTCATGTTGCCGCCTCGGTGAGCATCAAACCCAAGAGTTTTCAAACGACAGTCTGGCATGGTAAACATTGCGCCATACGCGTCGTCAAAATTAGTTTCAAAATTAGTTTTTAAGAATCTGTCTATAATCGATTTTATACGATTCTTTTGGTAACGTCACTATGAAAAAAAGTAAAAATAAAACTATGGAAAGTAACCGCAAAACTGCAGTGAAATATTATTATCTTTTAAAGTTTTAATTATTTTGAGCACGAGGTCTAAAAACAATATGTTGATTGTGTGTGTGAATTAATTGTATAATGATTTAGATTGATTGTGTATTTTAATATGATGGTCGTAAATCATCATTTAAATAGTATGATATTTATATGATGATTTACGACCATGAACAAAAATGATTACTATTTCAAATTATGGCAAACGTGAACAGTTACGTTCTAAGAAGGGTCAAACGGGACTTCGTAATTGCAATAGAGTATAGCAACGTATCCAATGCTTCCACTCGGAGCTTTAGCCTTTGAAAGCACTAATATGCTGTTTCCATGTTCCAGTGCATAGTATGTACATACTATTGTATTTGCATTATGTGTTTTACAGTGCCACGCGTAGTTTGAGATTCCCAAGGAACCAAAATTAAATGTTATGTACATTCTTCTTTTACTTTCCTTTATAATTTCTCCAGTTCAATTCAAGGAAGTTCTCCACTACTAAAAAACGATGCAATCACCCCAAATAGAACGAATTTTGTAGGTAAAAGCATTACCTAATCGTAACTTATCCGGTACATTTATGTAATGGGTCAGTAGCCCGTTGGAAATTGGTCGTTTGCGCCGAAATCGTTTGATTATTATTATATCTATCTCGGCTCTAACATAATCATGAAAAACAGTCCCTAGATGTTTGTACGCAGGTTGGAAGAACTAGTCATGAACTCATGATTATGAGTGTAGCTCTCCGAGATGTAATGGGCCATTCGCAAGCTTGTTTGATAATAAAATGAATGCCTCAAGGCATTAAGTTTTGTCCTTGTGTACCCAAGTTTAATATGTTACAAAATAAATAAATAGACATAATTTTATGTTTCATATTGGATATGTAGCAATTTAGAAATTAGTTATTCCTTTATTTATTTATACTTTATGGAAATTTTATAAAAGCTACATAACCCATTTTCAAAGCTGCGAGGTCGAAATAATGAAGTTTTTTTTAACCAGTAATTTAGGAATAATTCTCTTCATTATCTCAGGAAAATGCTGTTTAATATTCTATTTTTTGGTTTATTCGCCAGATTTATAGGGCTTCCGGTATAACTGTGCGCCAAATTGCGAACTTGGGGTTATTATTTAGCAAAAAAATTAATGAGCATCGAACATCAAGCACGCACAGAATTATCACAAGATCAACTATAGTAAGTGGTTTACATATAAAAACTGCAGTAAGTTCTAAGGACCGCAAAGTAGTTTCATACTATTTAAATGAGCAGGTTAGATTATAACCAGATAACATCCAAACTTTCTAAGTAGGTGAGTAGGTACGATTGTTACAATATTTATAATTTAGCTAAAAGTTCAACAAAACATACACAACTTCACTCATATTAGCAATTTAGTGAAAGAATATCGCGCACCTTGTTCCGGTCCAAAGACGGCGACCAGCTGCACAATTTCCATTACGTTCTATCCCTCTCTATCACATATAAAATCTGCCGAGTATGACCGAAACAAACACTCAACGGTAATACACGATGTACATATACTGTTAAATTCATTATCAAAAGTAATTTATTTACATGAGCACAGAAATACAGTTATACCAACGCTAGGTCAGTAAATCAGTAAGTAGGCATTCGAAAACAATGTCGAAGTAAAAATACTATGCTGACTGCTGACGTGCCTATGTAGCTACGAATTATGTGATTTTTTTGTATGATTTCTGTTAAAAAGTTCAGAAACAGTTCGATTATAATTTTTTTTTTTACTTACAAACTACCTGGGACACAAATCTGCTAATTTATAATTTTATATTTGAATAGTTTGACAAATGTGTAAAAATATGTCAAACTCCCGACGACACGACGCCAACGACACAATTGAAGCATTTATAAATTAGCAGACCCTGTTGTTTACATTAATGTAGGTGCTCGTACAATCTAATTTAAATCTTTGAAAACTTTGGAATACCTTAAAAGCTTGAAATTTTATTATCAATTTCGTCGTTCGTCGTCGTCAGCATTTTGTAACAGATACCCGATCTCGTCTTATAAAGTTTGCGAATTATTTGTTTCTTACTTTGATTATATACACGTCTCTTAATTCAAACCAATCATGTTGCGTGTTTTTCTTTCCTTCTCAAGGTAATAGAGTTTCATGTAATCGTAAATCAAGACCTTTCGTGGGCACTTGGTACAGATACAACACTGCGATGATACATTGCCCTCGAGTACAATGTAAGGTTAATGTTAGGTATGATGAAACACCGCAGCAGATGTCCTGCGAATGTAGGTACTGGAACATTATATTAATACAGTTTTATGGGAAAGTTCTACCAGACTTCATACTTGTAAAATAAATTATAGAAGAAATTGTAAAGGAATGTTTATATTTTTTGTTAGATTGACCAGTATAATGGTTGTTCTCTTGTTCCGGCGACGTTTTCCATTGGAAAAGAAGCAGCTTGTGTAATTAGCAGAAACGAGAGCGAAGCGATTTCCGAGGCGGATCGCGGCAATTAGCTCCGAGACGCGTCCAAGGCATGAGGAAACAGCGAAGTGACCATCACAAAACATTATATTGATCATTCGATTGGATTGATGATGAAAGAATTCATTCTTTCATCATCAATGACCTTCGTCCGTCGTAATCCTTCCTTCAGGACGGACGGGTGAAGGAAGGACAATTGTTTTAAATTGTAACTTAGAATTAAGAATTGTCATAAATAATATGAAATACTAACACTAGATGTAAGGTAAATTGTCACCGCATAAATTGTTACTAACGCATAAATATGGAGAAATCGAAAATAAATTCATATTATTACTGTTATTAAAATCTCAAGATACGACAGCATCAATCCTACTTTGTATTTTTTTTACTGTTATGTAAGTATTAAAAATTATTAGGTACTTCATGGAAGGAAAAAATTGTTGATCTACTCACTTTATACTTAGGAGCCTGGAGACATCTCCATAACGTTTTCAAAATTATGCGAAGTAGGCCAATCTGAACTTCGCGAGTGTAGTGGTTTTATCCCTCACGTTGCTAAAGGAAACTTACTACAACATTGTTATGATGACGAACGTTGTATTGTAGTGTTATATTTTTTATTTACAGGGATTAAAAATACGTAAATACGTAAAATTAAACAGGGTAAAATTAAATAATTAATTAAATAAATTAATTAATTTTAGGACCCCTAATAAGCTTCTATATGTGAGGAAACTAACAGTTATCTACGAGTACTATATAATACTTATTTTTAATAAAACAGTATACTTGTATACTGTACATAAGAGTAGATGATTAGGTTACATATGATTAGGTATTATACAATTGTTACTAGCAACACGAGTCGAACAAATTGAATTCAAATCCTCATTAGATCACAATTTTGATCCGAAGCTGCTGAAATCACTTTTTCCCCGCTAATCTGAATGTGACTTTCACAGATGATTGTAGTAAGCTTGGAGTAACATTTAGTGATTATTTAATTTCAATCCCGTCGACACAGTTTTTCGGGTGTTGGTAGTAACTAAGACATACTTTCGATAAGCGTGAAGTTAGGGCAACTACCTACTAGGAATCTAATATAGCCATCACGTAATGCACTCTTATTTAATCTCGATTACGACTGGTAAGGGTCTATTAAGTGGAACGCGTTAAGAACCGTTTGAATAAGTAAAGTCGATCCAGAGATAGAGCACGACCATATTCTATGCACAAGATGCATTTCTACACATGAATCCAGCAGTAGGATAGAATATAAAAAGCCTCAAATTGAATGATTGATTAAATATTTCTCGAATTTAGATTTTAATTCAATTCATTACCTTTCTAAGTTTTACCTCCTCCCATAATGATTGTTATTCTCATTTACCAGAATATTTCAAATGTGTTTAACCCAAGTTCAAAATTCAGGTCGTTCAAAAAATTCTTGTTTAGCTCATTTCTTCATGTTTTGTTGGGAAGCGCTGTAAGCCCGGCGGCTATACTAATCGGTCGGCAGTACGATGGGTGCCCACAAGCTGCAAACAATTTTAAAGCATCTCCGTGTAACGAAAGTAACAAAATATTCGGTGATGTAGTGAATAATTCGAAAATTTTCATCAAATGTTTTACGCACACAATTTTTCCCCCTACCTTCATAAGTTCTTACACAAAACAATTTTAGTAAGTAATATCACGGAATCCTCGTTCAATCCCTAGCGCATTGCCACAGGGCTTTATCTCGAGAGAATTCCAGAAATTTCCGCTACCCCTTAACTTTACCTTCTTGTAAGACGCAGTAGCTTGGGGCGATACAACCTATACTGCCTTCCTGGAAAACAGAGAATCCCATTGCGGGAGAGAGCATTTATTGCAAATAACACCGTTTATGTTCGATTGAGACTCACGTGGCCGCAAGGGGATAGCCCGTGGCGTGTCGGGGTACGTGAATCGTTGTAGAACTTTTCCGTGCCATAAAATTTAACAACTTGGGTATTCGTATTTGTTTTTCTGTTAAAACTGAAAGGTGTTTTTTCTTTAAAATTTTATCATCATTAGGTACTTTTTAAGGTACCTACTGGCAGGGGATGGGGGATAAAATAATTATAATCGATTTAAATAAACATTCTAAAATTTTAAAATGTTTTATTTATTCTTTACATTTTTTTTTATTCTTTATGTCAAAATATTCTAGTCAAAAGTTCGACTCAAATCAATTCAAATCAAAAGAAACGAATTTCTTCTAAAGCACAAAGATTAGGATTCATTTCTGTATTATTACGGTCAAACAGACTGAAATGCAAATAATCACATAATATTTCGTTGATTTATTAATTGAACGAGATCCTAAAAATTACAATTAATCAAGGACGTTTCCGTATCTCTCGTTAACTTGTTACATTTTGCAAAACTGAATCTGGCACAGCCTTGCAAACACTCTGCAGTTTTCAACTACGATAACATTGTTACCAGTTTGTTGTCATCAAGTTTGTTTGACTAAGCAGGCTTTATACCTCTGTCAGATACCATTCGACGCCTAACTTTTGTTACTTTGTTCATTTACTACGTTACAGCTACGTAAACTTGATAATTTAAGACTCAGAATTTTAAAGGCTCGTTTTCTGAAACAGTTTAATATCATTCTTTATTTCAACATATTTCTACATGTGCGCGAAATAGAATATCGAGGGAATAACGGAATTTAGTCTAGAAAATAATTACAAAAACTTCTAATTACACTGCTTTTCGAGTTTCACAAAATGACGAATGGAACTGCGCACTTCCGTAACCCAATTTCCTTTATGCCGATAACAGGTCATACAGTAGCAATAACTTGATGTTGCGTTTCAATAAAGTATCTAAGGCACACAAAAGTACTCATGAAATACATCTAACTATTCGAGGTCGGTGAAACAATCACATACTACTTACACGCTCCGTTTAGCAAAGTAAATAAGCTTCGTTTTGTTTCCAAGCGATAAAGCAACTAAAAGGTGTATTTTGCTAAATAGCTATTATTTATTTGGACACTGGTGGTAGGGTGTTGAACCATCGACTTTTCGTGTTCCGCTGTAGGATTGAGAGCCATTTTTCTTTCCTCTTTTCCTCTTCATTCATTCTCGGGCAGCAACGCATCGGTGATGCTTTGGGTTTTGTGGATGTCTATGCGCGACGGTGAACTCTTTCCATGGTATTCGCTTCCGCTTGTTGGTCAGCTTTTAACATTAAAAAAGAAAAAAAAACTTGCATTACTAATCTAAGGAATATTTAAACCACTAAGAAGAAATGGATCTTTAACGTCAACAGAAAACATTGTCACGTTTAAGGATCATCCCGTGATCTAAAAACTCATCACTAATTGCTCCAGAATGCCATCACCACTCCACAATCGAACCGTTAATTCATCCATCATTGCCCTTAATGCCGTAAGATAATTGAATCCATCTCGAGTCCGTCGTCGCTCGCTACTCGCACCAATTAATTTTATGTGTGGCATGCGCGTGCGCCGGTACGCTTCACATTCGCTAAGTGAGCCGCGCGGGTATCACGCGTGGGGTACACCACGACACCTAACATAACAGACAAACAAACAAACAAACAAACAAGTGCAACGTTAACATTGACAGCTATACCACTCGATAATTTCGATTCTTCGTGAACCGCGCGGCAAATAAAGGGTTAGTTTACGGTGTTCAGGATGTTGTAAGGGTGTCGGGTGTGTGTGTCAGTGAGGGTGTGTGTTGTGGTATGGGGTAGCGATGGGCGCGGGGCACAGCGTTGAGGGCGATAACGGCGCCTACGCCAGCGACCCGCCCGCCCATGATCGGCGGAAAACTTACAACAGGAGGCGAAGGTAAGTCTTTAAATATTTTTAACGTTGTTGATGTATAACTCAATTCGATAAAAGTAAATAATATGCTGGTCAAATATGCCATAGTAAATAATTAAACTGTGGTACGAAAACTGATTCAAATAGGTATGACTTTAAACTTCCATGCGAGGTGTTATTCAAACTAAAGTTTGTTAACGTTCAGTTTCAAATTTACAACCTATAGATTTTCACACAAACTTCAACACTACCTACCTACTTCACGCCTATAGCACTGTATTGTTCAAAATACTTGTTTAGTGCTCGCAGATGCCATATAAGGAATTACGGGTATCCATCTCTACGTCGTAAACGTCCCTCCAGTGCGGACGATACGACTTTGCTTTGTCATTTGTTATACCGACCGCGAAGGACTAGGACAAATTGCCCACGTCCATACGTAGGTGTTCTTGTTCGATTATACTGTGGGTGTCTTCAAGAGCTCTCTCTTGAGAAATAATTAAACGCACCAGAACTCCATCCACAAAAACTTCCTTGTAGGATTTGAAATACGTTTCTGCAGAAAAGCAGCGTTTGTTTGGAACTACATGGTTTTTTTGGTAATACACAGTTTCATATTTAAATTCTGTATTTGGTTTCGTACCTGTTCATTATCCTGTTAAGTATCCTGAATAAATGAAGAGTAATAACCAAATTCTACTAAGTCAATGCGCTCACCCTATGCCTAAGAGGTCATCACCACATAACATGTCAAGCATTAGCTTATTTTCAGGTAAAAATAACAAAATTAATAATATTGGAGACAGTTAATGCACAGCATAATATTACTGTACCAGAGTTCCGCTCTGAAAGACGTCAGCTCAGCTCATAGTAACAGACGGTGCGTTACATTTCAATATCTACTGAGGAATATCAGGGAAGCTATGAATATCAATAGGACTGCAGTATTATTTTGGACCACGTTGATTGCATATTTTGCTGCCAATATTTTATTTAATATTTATAGTCCTCAAATGTTAAGTAGTCATCGTTGCCAATGGACGTTTAACACCACAGGCATCAGCGATGCGATGACGGCCAAAAAAAAAAAGGAAAGAAATATATATGTAAATATTAATCGCTCAGATTCATAAACAGATTGATAAAACTTGACTATAATGCCATGTACAGTACTCCTAACAGAGCTATCCACTAATTTCGACATAATAATATATGATCGAAATAGGTAAAGTTGTCCATATGTTATTCAAACGCAATTTACGTACCAATGTAAAAATTCAATGCAATTGTAAAAATTCATACGGCAAAGTAATACACAAAAAATAAAATACATAAGGCTAACTATTCAATTTAAATCTCTCTTCATATCAGCAATTTACTGTATAAGCAGTAGTAGTGCAGTAGCAGTGTAGTAAGCAGTTTAAACAAAACAAAAACCAGACGAATCTACCAATTTGATGCTAAATTCTTCACAGTAAAATTAACTAAGTGTAGTACTCCTATTGAATATATTATCTAGCACATGTTCTACCTATTATGATATTACGGATAAAACAGGGAATCCTGCACAAGTTACGTAAATTTTATACGACATAATCTGTCCTACATTATTCGATGCGGAAAAGTTAACTGACAAGATCTCATACGCGAGCTCTGAATACGTATTCCATGGTAATTCTCTACTCACTGCAATTTACGCTGTCAGTACATATTTACTTAAAACTAGAAAGTACGATTAAATTCTGTATGTCATGCTTTTGAATTTGGTTTGAGGACATTCAAAGAAAATTGACTTTTTAGTGATATAGGTTGGTAACGCGTAACAACAGGGAACAAATGTAATAAAAATAAAACAAGGTCAAGAGCGAGTCGAACTCGCACATTTATTACTATTATACACAATATTATTACACACAGAGCGATATTAACTGAATTACTTTATCTATTACAAGAAATTTAACAGTCCAAGTTGAAACAAATTGATATTTTCGCGCATAATTTTCGAGGAAGCCATGGCCGGGTGGCTTGTACCTACTATTATAGTAACCCAATCAGAAGATCGTACGAGTATGTTTGGGGTTTTCTCTTTGGGGTTTTTACGTTTTTATTATTTGTTGTTATAGCGGCCACAGTAACACGATTTCAGGTGTCTATTAGATAGATACGTCTTATATCTGCGAACCATAAAATGTCTATCAGATAAGTGGCCATCCTTGACGCCAAAGGCATCACCAACGACTTACCCAAAAATACTATTCAACCACTAGTTAATTGACTCTGCGATAGACGCACTGAAACACAATAATAGTTTCCCGTAACATCACTTGTACCACGTTTTCATTTCATTGCCGTGGAATCAAGAAATCCAATTTAATCAGAAACTTCGGTCGCGCTCGCGAGTTTCCAATTTATGGTCTATGGAAAGTCCTACAACACACGTACAGCCGCAGTACATCCATATATCAATAACCCAATTCCAATTGTGACAGAGGCATATCCAAATCCGACCCATAATAATACGAATGATATTAATCTTGTATTGTATCGTATCAGTATATTTCACGGAACATATTTCTATCGCAGATAAAAACAACACGGTACATGTTCTTATACGCTTGACTTCAAAGAAATTTTTCCTGCACGGAGATTTCTTACGAGGATTTCCTTCGTTTCTCACGATTCAACCCGTAGGTTACGTCTGAATTTTGAAATAATATATTTACAATTGAGAAATTGGCCGCTTTTTTCATTAATAATAATTGCAAAACTTGCTGACTCTGCTATAATAGCCAAATTGTACTAAGATATATCAAAATGATATTTAACTTAACCCTTACCGAAAACATAGTTATATAAATGACCTTTATTGTAATGTAAAATTTCTTCAAAAAACGAACAGAACTTAGGCTGAGATGTATAGACGATACTTAGTCTTAGCTCAGACTTTCCTCTGACTTAAGACAGCGTTCGTATTTATAAAGCGATCTTTGACTTGGCCTAGTACGAGCTGAGCAAAGTCTAATAAGTTCATGAAATAGACGACTTACCATAAACTTTGGCTATTATCCGAACAAAAATAATGGTCCCAAATGAACCTTGATATTATTCGGTTTCTAAGGCATTTACATTTTTCGTATTAACAAACAGATAGATGGCAGCAATCAATTATGACATTAGCGGTCTTAGCTCAATCTCAGCGTGACATGTCTATAAATACCAAATCGCAGTCTTTGCAAAGCAAAGTTTTTCGTAAGTAAAGTCTGAGCTAAGGCTAAGTATCGTCTATACATCTCAGCCTTAGTCTTACTGCTTCATCATATGGTGTATGTAGACATCTCTAGTGCAGTCCTATTTATACCACCTTGTCTACTCAAAGCACATCGTCAATTACCTTAAAAAGTATGTCAATTGAGAGATTACAATAAACGATGAAGGCGTTAATTCAGCCGTTTTCTAAGCCGATATGCGACCGATGAATCTGTAATTACTTGTGTGTGTTCTGTAATTAAATGCTAAACATGTGATGGAATGTTAATAGCGAGCGCATTCCCCACTTGCAGCCTGCGTCGTTAACGTGCAGTTTATAAACGGCGTCAAGTGTTCGGGCCATTTGTCTATGTTAGCGAAGAAGGAAAATTGTTTTTACGTGAATACAAACTAGCATATGAGCCCAATCTAGATAGGGTCACCGTTAATGTAAAGTACCTACTTTTTAATTATTTTGAGAATATACTTTTTATGAATAAATAACATTAAAAATTTACTAGGCACTGTTGAAAAAATGAAACAAAAGAACTAGGGCATCATAATTACACACTTAGTTATTTTAGAGACAATGTCGCCGGTTTTCTTGCTTGCTTGATTAAGATAAAAGTTATACAAGAAAAAAAAGGTTGCTGACCCCGATGAACAAACACTGAATAACTAATATTAGGAAACTTTTGTTAGCAAAAAATTTTGCAAAACGATACTAAATAATATCTAAAGAATTAAAATGTATACACAAACATTTGCATTTAAATATATTTTTATTTCATTAACACCTAATTAGCAAACAAGTAAAACATTGATGGTATTTAAATGAAAATTTCTATTCTATTTATTTTTTTTGCTGACCACACCTTGTAGGTACCTACCAGTGGAAATTACCTGAAATAGACCTACTTATTGGCATGTGTAACATAGTTACTTGCTGCGGTGGTGGTACCTTCGTTAATTGAAGCAGTGTGGCAAGCTGGCACAGAAGGCACAGAAAGCTGTAACACTTGCACAGTATGTAAAATAATTATGCTGCAATCCATCATATCATTAACACACGTTTCCTCATGTGGCGTGCCAGGTTAATTGGCATGTAATATTTTCTATTTTAATGTTCGACCCCAAATCTAATGAAATTCTTTAAACAAATTAAACTGATATTTTTCGTTTTTAAAATTTAATACGTTAAAAGGGTAAAACAGAGTAATACTAGAGGCTATATACTTTTATGTAATTAAGTAATGGGTGTTACTTAATGTTGTAATTTGAATTAAATATCCTTGAATTTAGGAATGTTAAATTATAATATGGATGTAATATCACACATGTACTAAAAGTAGTTTGATTGGAAGAAAAAACTGTTTTAGCTCGCTTATTGCAAATTTTTGTTTTATTATATTTTTGTTTGTTTTTGTATTCTTTAATTTAATTTTTCATTCATAAAACGTGTTATTAATAATATCTACTAAAATTATATTTACCAAAAAAGTGTATAAGTCAAAAAGAAATGCTGAAAAGTTTCTTATTAACCTTATAATAAGGTTGTGCCTTATAAATTTACATGCCTTTGAACGAATTGCGATCTTTCAATGTGGTAATTGGTCAAAACATCCTGAATATCACTAGGGCTGCGTGATAAAAGGTCATAGGTTCATTCTCATCATATTTATGAGGACCTTTCCAAACCGTTCCCTCTAAAATGAACCTAACGATAGGGCTGATACATCTAATTAAGTCGGCCGCAATGGACTAATCCCGAAGAATCTTCAGAACCCCTAGCGTAGTAACTGGAAGTTTGATAATTCGCCCGACGAGTGCGATTCGAACGGCAGAAGCAATAAGCTCAGAGTATTCGTCGGGGTATTTTCAGCGACTCAACAAAATGAAAAAGCGAGGGTTTATTTACTTAGCCGCATTTTGAACTTGATTACCTGGGGCCGCATCTTACCGCACAAGCGTAACGGAACTCATCTTTGAGATATTCTTAAAATGAAATATTCAAGAACACTGAAACTATGAATGTTAATTAGTTTTATAAATAGACGCTTAGTAATTAAATTATGTTTTTATATACCTAAATACGTACAATCATTGTATCTATTATTATATTCTTATTTAATAATTTATAAATACTAAAATGTATTTTATTAAACATTGCTTCTGCCTATATATTTACACTTCAAAATCACACACTGGAATTTAATGAGAATTATATAAGCAGAAATTCCTTACGTTTTTATTTTTAACATGCGTAACATTGTATACAACCTGCCTCTTTTTATGCAAATAGTCGCCTAACCGATATGTTACCAGCCAAAATGCCTGAACGAAACACACCAGCTGATCAATGTTAACTCCGTATGTAGCATGGAGTTTATGTTGATATTACCAGAGAGAGGTTTTATGTAGATATCCATGTGTTATATAAGAGCCCATTCGTTGCGGTCGCTTCGAGTTTCCCACTCTACTGCTTACTCTCCTAGACTTGTAAAATACTTGTAAATGACATCCTAATGAATTCTAGTGCTTAATGTTTACGTGGGGTACGTACGTACGGGTTTGGACAGATTTTTTTTTTTTCGAAATAGGTTTTAACATTATTAAATATTAGACCATTACTTCAGCAAATTCCTATTGGGGGCACTCTCGGGAACAGAACCGGCAAGAAACATTACAAACATTTAAATACGTAAATATAGAAAGTACCTACTGTACTTGTAACTCGAGCATCTTCGTTTTTTCCACGAGGACAGCCTAAACGCAATAAATACAAAATAAAACTAAAATCCATTAATAAAGTGAACATTATAGCACATTCATCATTTATCGAACATACCCGTTGAAAGATTATTATGAAAGTATGAATTTTAAGTGGGTATAATTAGAATAACATGTTTCATATGAAGTGATAATTATGAAACCCCTTTCCTTTTACCTTACCTCACCACACACCGAAAGTATAAGACAATATTTTGTTTATATTAAATTTGAATATGTTAAACACCAATTTAATTCTCTTACCTTTACCTACATATAATCCGTAAAATTTAACGTTTCAATTATAAACCAAGTCAGTCATAAACAATCTTAAAAACACGTAAGTACAAATTAGTAGATATATTATACTTACTAGATAGCCTAAACTAACAGTTAATAAACTAGTAACTCTTTATTGTGAAATACATAACTTGTCCAATATTGGCGGACAGTTAATATTAGTTTTAAAACGTACAATTATTACTTGTTTTTATCAGTAAATGCGCTTGGAAAATTCTCGCAGGAACCGCATGAAATTCCGTGCATCTATGCCGTAATCAGACCTAATCGACACAAACTTTGTTTTTATACTATGTAGTGTATAAAAGATCTTATACTAATCCCATAAAAGGAGAGCTATTCACGTAATAAAGGAAACCATTTCCCCGAGTTACCGGCATTACCGCGGAAATCTTTCGTGAAGAATTTGTCGATCCGGGTAAAAACACGCACTTCCTTCCACGGTACGTGCCTTAACAGGATCGTTATAGATGGCCGTATTTATCGCCACTTACCCGGTTTTGATGACTTCCTTTATAGTAAAGACGAATTCATTATGTCATCTTACCAGTGAATACTTTAACGCGTGTTTAAGAACGTATTGCGTAACGTTTATGGTGAACTGTTTTCTTCATAACGCATAACGTCCTATATGACGTAAGTCACGTAAATTAATACCATCATCACAACTCGCAGCTAGGTTTATTTTGAATTAGCTGCTTACCGGATCATGACCAAATTAAAAATATAAATAATTTTTATCGGGTTTCCCATCGCATTGAAGATTATTTAGACCGTATTCACCATTTTCAGAAGTTTATCAGTTTCCAGTAGCCCTTCGATGCTAGAATGAATATGAATATGAATTTAGTTAACTTATATATAAAAAAATATCTAACACAACAATGAACATAACATACTAAGTATTTTAATGGACTCAACTTTTTGATATAAACGAAAACCACCCAGAAGAAATATTCCAAGCGACAGTGAACGTCAAATCATAAGCGGGTGCCAAGTTTGAAAGACCTGCATAAATAGACTGACAGAAATAACAACTTTGCTTTATAATATTTAAGTACATCAACCACAATAGTTAACATCACAAAATGTTCTGTCGCCAAGGTACTTGTGCTGCAATTTGGGGTGAGTGCCAGCTGGTAGAGCACCGCGTGACTACTGTCGACCTTTTCAACAGAAAGAGCGGCCCGGACTCCCTCAAAGTGTGAGGCGCTTTAGCTGGCTTTCAACCGAAATCGCCTTATATACATGCAAATAATATTATTATAATGAGATTCGCTTTGCTGATAAACGCTTCCTCAGCTTAATTTATGAATAAAAGTGTTTACGCCAACCCATTTTTAGCTTTATTACTCGTTTGAATACTAGTGATACATCGGTGATCAAAGTTCGAATACGGTAAAGCAATTCATATGCATTTTTTAATTTATGTTTGATTGTATTACATTTTATGACTCTCTTACTCAGTACTATCTAGCGTTTATTTACTCGTATTTATTTATTCTTGGTCCACCGGTTAATCATAATCATAGTTTATTAAGTAGATAAAATGGTCACTATACTCCGCAAAAACAAATACCATCTACGAGTAAGTTCGAACAAGCGACATTAAACTTTAGGTGGCATAAAAGTGAGTGGCGTTTTAACTTTAATAGCATTTTACTTATTCATGACTCTTCTGACCGTTTCGAATGGCTATTCTCGTCTACTGAGCTGGCGGTTAAAAGATGTCAGGCCAGCGAAAATTTATGAACTTTCAAATATTTATACATGGACGTTGTTAACTAGTTCGAGACGTAAAAGGTTTCATCCTGTTAGTAAAAAGGCAAGAAAACGGTTCAATTCAATTATATTTTTTGTTCTTTCTTTCTTCTTCCGCCTTTATTAGCCAAAAACGTATCGATTATGCCTTTGGTGTTACTGTTTTAACAATTATTGTTTTTCGAAGTCAACTATTTTGAGTAAAATATCATACAATAATTTGAATGCCAAAGTGCTATCGCATTAATTTCTGAACTATCTCATTGCGATAAGATTTTGGTTTATAATTTTATAAATAAATGTAGAAGCCGTAAATTAGTGTTCAATAGCAAAACAATAGTAACAAAATGCAATAAAGCTCTTTTATGGGCCACTGGAGAGCCGTCCGCTGGCACACAGCAGGTAATTTACATAGCTTTCATGATTCATTAAAAAAGCCAAAAATTCACGAACTCACTCCACTCAATGTACAATTTACAATCTGAAAATAAAATAAATGTTGCTACAACATTTTTATTTGGTGTAAGTGATGGTTTGTGTTTTAACACTCAAGTTAATTAAAAACTTGTAATTCAAAAGCAAACTTTATTTCATTTTAGACCTAATCCATTTCGACCGCACATTTTGATACAAAGGGGCGCCGGGCATTGATTACACCCGGGTGCTACATGTGCTAGAGCCGCTCCTGTTCATAAGACAAAAAATTGTCTTTCTAGCTCCCACCCGAAACATGTCGAATACTATCGTTTGGCGGCTGAATCAAGCAAGAGGATGGTAGCTAGCCAGTCGGGCTTCAATTCTACCACTAACCAGGGGTCGACTTCTGTCGCCTCTTATGACGATTGGGACCACAATTCTAGGCCGCTCCATTAACGCTAAAAACCTTAAATTTTGTCAACAAGACAAATTTCATTGTTATCGTCGGTGGCCAGGCAATTAGCTAAGACCCCCTTTGTTATCAGTATCAATAAGTACTAGGGAACGTGCGACAAAATGCAAATGGCGTCCCGAAGCGGATACGGATCTAAAGCACACTGATCAGAGTCAGAGTAATGAATTGCGGGTCGGGTGTTGCCATAAACCCCACGTATCTCAAACATCTGCGAATGTGTATGTTCACTCTGTTCGAAAAGTGTTTGAAACGTGGCTTAATTATTTAATTAAACCACAAATGTTTCATTTATTTTTTTAAGCAGCAACTGCGCCTGCTTCGCGCCTTATCCAGACTCAAAAAAATAATTATACGAGTACCTTTAACGTTGATGCATATATTTTGACAAACGCACAGACAAACAGATGAGCAGACAAAGAGACAAACGAACAAACTAATAAAACGTCTAAAACATTAATAAATACCTCCCAGTATTCGTTCTCTCAAATACCGTCCATGTACAGACATCTACCAGTTTTTTTTTATTTTTTTATTATACGTAAGATAATGTAGGTATTCATTGCCGACCAACGTCTGCCAGTCAGGTGAAACTATAAAAACGAATGGAACACATGTTTTCATCTCTAAATAAAGTACACATCGTTACCAGCGCAGTCTAGTCGAAGTGCCGTATTCACCGTGACACGGGCGGACCATAAAGTAAATGACGAACATTTTTCGGCCTCCCGAGCACTTTCCAGTCTCATTTCTACGCTAAACACGCCCGACTTGTGTACTGAACAACATTTCGGCCCTGAGAATACAAAAGAAATACCCTGAATACGAAGAAATACAACACCCGCTAAGTGCGTGTTGGTACAGTCGTTGCAGCTGAGGAGCTCCGTATTTATTTGTCTTGATACTAGCCAGTGGTAAATATTATTAATATAACTACTCATAGAAATTTTAACTTCCCATAAGTAATTTAATTATCATAATTCAGTTAATTCTTTAATTTAGTTATAAATTTCATGTTAAAACAATATTGGACGAAATGACACGATGGGTGCAAGGGAACTCCCCCTTCCAGCTGAATCCAAGAATAGAGATAGACACAGAACACAAGTTGTCCACAAACAAAAAACTTTTAAAAAACCTTCGCCCGTAACAATTGCACGTCAGACTATACCTAGTTAAAGTCACAAAGTAACTCACATCATTATGCGAAACTGAAATTTCTTTGTAGCCAAACTACATCTCTAATTAGTCTGAATGCTGTCAACCAGAACTTAACATTACACAGCATAGTTTTTTACTTAATCACTCTCTTTGAGATAAGACCCAACAGATAATAAAAACCGATTATATAGCAACGGAGCTCTTAAGGGATTTATTCATATGAAAATTTCATCATTATCACCTTTTTATGGATATGTAAACCTTTTTGGGATCCTTCGGGTCCGGAAAGTTCTTTAGAAATACGAGCATGGACATACATTTTCCTTACTTCAAACCAAGATCTATAGAAAAAGTTTTCGAAATGCTCATTGGACTAGAAATGTCTAATGTTATAAAGGCGTGTACAAATATGGGTCACTGATCTTATAAAAATTAAAAGTTTAAATTATGGATGTATTTTTCAGTTATAGTTTGCCGATGATTTCCTGATTTAGGGTGGGTTGCATATCACGTGGTTAAAGTAAGGTTATAGGTAGGTACATGTCGGTTAAAGTAAAATTGAACCGCCGAAAGAAACAAAACTGGGTTGCATCAACTAACTCTCGTTAAATTTTGACTAAAATTTAACCCTAACCGTAACCGTCCGAATGAGATCGGTCAACGTCAAAGTTAACCTTAAAATTGACTTTGTTTGACATATGTCTGTATACATTTCCGTTAATATTTTGATATTAATTGATAAATTATTGTTTTTACGTAATTGAAAATCGGTTACAATGTTTCAAAGCAGTAGAGTGATTCGATCTATGTATAATTGATGAAGATACTTCATCCAATGACGACCTTATCATCGAATACATTGCGGCAAGAAAAACAAACTTCTTCAGGACAAGAATTGATCATTTTCTCTGGGATGAGGTGGACATTGTGGCGCGTTTTAGGCTATCTAAGCGTGTAGCTAGGTATTTCATTTGTATATTGGAAATGACACAAAAAAGTAATACAAACAGGTAAGCACTTACTTATTGCAATGGTCCAGTAAAATCGAAATTATGTGTAATATGAATTCTATTTACTAAAACCTAATTATTTATTTCAGAAACCATGCAGTATTAGTAACTGATCAAATACTACTGGCCTTACAATTTTATGCATCAGTATCTTTCCAAAGATGTGTCGGTGATACCTACAAAGGTGTACATAAATGTATTGTTTACAGGATTATATAAAATGTAAACGAACAATGAAACGAACGGAATTTTATTATAGATTTTTATACATCTACCCATGAACGAGCCACCAGTTTTGCTGAGTCCGAAATTTGGTGCAATCAGTTTAGCCTTGTTCCTAGTATTAATCATGTGAACATCACTCTTCTTAAGGAAACTGTCATAGTATTTTTAATAACGTACATATATATTATCAACAATATATTGTGAAACTACATTTAATATATTTATTTCTTTAAATAGATTTCTTAGCGAATCCCTTCCCTTCATCTTCCTTATGTTTGTCAATTAACAGTTTCAATTTTTCTATTTCATCCTCTGAAAAATTGGACGATCGTTATCTGAAAATGAAATCATTGAATTACTACACACAGTAAAGTAGATGTAGGTACATCACAACCAAGATGACAATAAATTAACAAGAAGAAACGTAGGTACTCACTTTACTGAACTGTCCATATTAAAGTTGATTTGAATTCCTTTTTAGTGATTACGATACCTATTTAACTTTGATAATATTACGAAAATAACCTTTAGCGATGATCGATCGAAGAACAAATCAACAAAGTACAAACAGTAATGACCATTGAGTTTAGCACTTATTGACAGCATTGACAGATGAAAAGCTGCCCGCACTGTCAATTTGACAAGAGTCGTAGGACATTTTAGCACAATGTTGCTAGTACAAAATATCTTCCATACAAAACAAACTCAAAAAACCGGGAAGGGTGTCATAATTGTCATGGCAGCCCCATTGACCGGCGTTACTTTTGACGAGGGTTAAAAAAGGCATTGTGCAACGCCACATGCATCTTGACCTTCGCTAAGAGCTTGGTAATGGTTATGGCATTTTAAAAGTTAACGCTGGTTACAACGATAGCTAAAATGTACCAAAAACCCACCCTTAATCATGATAAGCGGCCAATAAACTGCGACTCGATTGGGGTCGGGGTATAAAAAATGTAGTTATACTTACGAGATAACCCAAGACATTAATAACAAACACGATTGTTTTCACATGCGTCAAAGTTGTGCTATTTTATATATTGTTATGGCTAATGGTAACATTGTTAGAAAACCTAACTATTATCAAAAAAGACTTTAATGAGTTTATTAAAAAATACCTACCTACATGAAATAAATGATTTCAGTTTGAGTTCATGAAATAATTCTGTTTCGTTTAAGGGCACACTGTCCATTGGCCATATTGTTCAATCCTTTCATTTCATTCATTTCATAACGAGGCAAGTTTTACAATTAAACTGCATTGTAACATGCATTTACAATATCTCAAAAATAGACATACAATAATATTAACTAAATTAATCAAAAGTGATTTCGAAGATACAAAATAATGCTTCTCATTGTAGGTGAAAGCTAAAACCGCAATATTGAAGCCGATGTTAAGATAACAACAATTAACACCGCTCTACGGGATGGTACTGAACATATGCAAAGTGGTACTGATTCACATGCTGATAAAATGTGGAAATTCTCAATACGTAGGAGAAAGTGTAATATGGCCAATTGATCACCAAGTTCATTAAATTTATGTAAAGTTGCCAGATTTAAAGTCAGGGCTGTCAATCTTTATGTTTAGTACAATCATATGTCCTCTAAATCTCTACGTATCCCCACACTAGCCTTCCAATTGACCGACTCAATCATCATGGACCCCTGGAAGTATAAAATTAGTTACATAATTCTATTGCATGTTTGTTGTCTAGGTCATTATCATGTTGTTTCAACACCTGCCATCAGTTCTTGCCTCTTTCACTCAGGAATACCTAGTGGTCAATGACATTATGCATTAACATATGATTCTAAACTGAACTAATCGCGAGTTGCACATATTTTATTATGATACGGGTGCTCAGCCGTGCCGAGGTTTCATGCAACTGGTTCCAAATATAGGCGTACAAAAACATACGGTGGGTATCATAATAAATAACAAATAAATTACAGCAAAACATTTCAAGTGAATTTATACCAGAAATACATAATAAAAATTAATTGTAGATGTTGTGCATTACGAAAATAATGAGTTACAAAAGTAGGTACAGCGGATGGTCGTGGTATTTACCACTACCTATCTTTCATAGTATCGTATGAAACATCGCTCTACATATTATGTTTTGAAATATATAATAACTTACTTTAATAACACACGAATGTTCATCACGCGCATCACGTATTTCTTTAAGTCATCGACTCTACAATATACATATAATGAAAACCTCTATTCGATTATTAAATTTACAACAATAAAAAACACCATCGCTTCTGAAAAACTTCGCTGTGAACAAGAAAAGTAAGAAACTCCACTTCAAAATATAGGTACAGAGAATATTTCCTTAATTATGATGACTTATTATGAACTAACTTCCAAGTATTGGTCTTATTAACTTCATTCCTCTTATCAACAATTATAAATAAATTAGCGTAGTAACTGCCTTATACTTATTTGTACATACTTCCCCAAATTCCAAGTATATCTTCACATAGGTAAATAATATTTGAACATGCTGAAATAAGTGAATGAATAATCGCACCTAAAGTTACGAGTACTAATGCACGATTTAGATTAACATCTGTGCTTTCTTAAAGTTACAATATAGTACAATACGTAGGCGTAAAAAACAGCCAAAAACGCACAAAAAACATTACCGAAACCCATTAGTAATACTCGTAATACACCACCTATGTATGTCTGCCAATATTCCCTCAATAAATCTTATTGTACCCCACTTAAAGTGGAGGTTTTTATTACAAGATAGATTAAGGCGAAGCCTAGTTGCCCGGTAGCCCGGTAACCCCATAACTTAGACCTATCATAACGACATAACGACTGCTGTCTCGTGCCAACACCTATAACAATAGATTAAGGTGGCTTGGAATTTACGTTATAGTTTTCTATTGGACGAGAAGTCTTGCTGCTAATTTTATTTTAAGTTCTACATTTTATTTTAAACTAGTAAGCGAGAGGAGCTTCGATTCAGGAAACTTATGTAATAGTAGCCACACACAAAAAATACTTGGACGGGAAGAAAGTATTTGGACGGGACGCGGACGGGGACTTTTTTATTTTACGTACCAATTGAAATTAAATAAACACTTTATGAGATAACCGCCATCAATTCGATTAAGCCGCTTCTGCTGAGATTAGCGGGAACAGTCGCGCAGACAATCAAATTCTAAATCCATCTTTATTCTTCAAACTCTTCTTAACATAACGATTCTGTATCCTAATAAGCTAAATCATGTTAAGAAATTTATATTACAACTACAATTAAGGAACACTTATAAGAACAGTATAAAATATAAACTCGCGGCTGCTGGAATTATGTTGATGTCTATCAATGTGAAAGTACATAATCTGAGAAGTTTATTCACTAAGCTGATTATATACTTTGTTACAAACACAATCTTCGAACACAAAGGTTATTTTATAGGAGCTGTCTTTGTTTCTTTATGAAGATCCCATAACTTAGTTGGGGCCACTGCCCTACCTGCGAAGCGAGGGACCCGTGTTCGATTCCCGGCCGGTGCAGTTATTAAATGTAGTACACACATACCCACATACATTCTGTTAAATGTACCTAACAGATATAAGTGTGGGATAGATATTTGGTACCAAATGCAATTAAAGCATTTATAAATTAGCCTTCTGTTACCCAATCCAAATGCCATAATAGGGCCCTGGTGTTAAGTGGTTGCCGTTGTCAATCAATACCAGTAACACTAACGACATCTCATATGCGCTGCGGGCCAAAAAAGGGAGTCCAGCAGTATTTAATTTTGGCTTTCGGACGCTGCGACCGAAATACTTAAATATTTCACGGTCGATTTTAGACCCAGGATGATAACTAGCCTCGCGTTTTAAAATCCTTTTACCATGCATGATTACCGTCAGGATTGAAGTGGGAATTCAGAAGGGGTAATATAGAAGAAGATAATATAGAACCCAGCTACCTCCAATAGAAGGGTCCGTTCACTAGCCTCGTACATTGTTCAACAGAGTGCATCACGCGAAGGGTTTGGACTCGAAGATAGAGCCCCTTACACCCCATATAATTATCTATCGCTGTTACCAAACACAATACACATAGCTATGTTGTAGTTACTACATATTATATCTATTTTGTTACTAATAAGTTTGCAAAAAAGAATTCTCGAAATTTTCGCTTTTAACATACGACTATTAAAGATGTAAGTTACAATCGAGAATGACCTCGAAGGTACGTTACCCCGTACGTCGCGGGCGAAAGGGTTGCTACCCAATCGAATTGTTTGTGACTTTGGATGTACATGGCTGAAGTAATGTTTTCTCTTTTGACTTCCAATAGGATTGAATTGAATAAATTGAACAAAATATAGAAACAACGATGAATTCTTTCGAATGATAGTAACGCCAGATATATATATATAATGTTTGAGATTTCGTAGTCAGGAAGACTTGATTTGATTCTGTGTTGATTCTGTGTGAATCGTTTATTGATCACACCTGACACTCTTGTTTGATTGTTTGTCTGGTAATTTATCTACAACTTAATATTATTAATCTTATGGCACACCAATTAGCAGGCTATACGCTACTAATTCCATTTCAATAAAAATACCTCGTACATGTATGAGAAGTGACAAATAGACGACTAGACAAACAAAAAATTAAAAAATCATTGTTATATCTATCGCGATAACAAATTCCCCTACTATATATTTTCTTCAGTCAATCCTTGCAAATCAAAGACTTGCAGAAACAACAAGACATTGGGTCTACATTATCTCCACTTCCTATATTGAACCAGTAACGAGTCACTAAACTCGTTCCATATATAATAGTTTCTTAAAGAACACTTTTTAGTTAGGTCTCGTAGATAGCTCTACTATCTAGAGGTAAAAAGAATAGTTTTTCGAATATGAACCGGGCATAAGTGATACATCATAAAGCACCAAAGTGTTTACGACGAGCGTCCGCGATGAGCGAAGCGGTGTCGGAACTGGAGCGTGGCCTAACTGGACACTGGCAGCTGGAGGCCGTTATCAGGTTTTTTAGCCTTTATCAATATGCAGGAGGTTAGTACGTCGGCTCTGGAACCAGCGTGGGGTTCATTGTGGACTTGAAGTAATTCAACAGTTATGTGGGTCATGTTATGGTCATCGATGATGTTAATTTTGTAAATCTTATGTGGGAGTGGCTATATAAATGTAATGCCGTTCAAATTTACAGTAACTACCAGAAAAAGTGCTTTTATACATTCAAATAACTTACTACTTGACAAGAACCCCACGTGATGGTGAGATTACACCGTAAAACTAGCCACTCTTTTCTTGAAGACGTCTGCATCAAGCAGAGGTATTTACTACCTTAAAAAAAGTCTTAATTACGTAATTTTTACCTGAGTTTTTATTTAAATCATTGTATTTACCTACTTTAGGAATAAAATAAAACATAAGAAAGAAACATTTTTTTCCCATCCCAAAAAGTGCACAACGCCGCTAAAGAAGTTTTCACTTCAAAAAAAGTTACATAAAAATTGTCAGAGACGGATACCTACCTTACGCATACAATATCATACAATTATCACGAGATTTAGATGCAAACGAAGCGTAATTTATTTAAATCGTAGTCTAATACTATTGCACAATAGTCGGCACAGAATTTCTCCGACACGTAAGTTACTTTCTTTACAATTATGTAAATGTTTTGCTGTAATTAGCGAACATCATGAAACCTTTGAGACAAAAAACTTTTATTGTCAGATTTCGTGGCGCTTGTTATACATCTTTGAATTAGTTAGTTACTTGCAGTCACTTGCAAGTCGAATAGCGGTCGCCGACACGTTTTAATCATTTTATTTCATTTCACATGTGTCTTATGCTCGTTAAGTAGTGTTTACCGTTCAAATGGCTACCACTTGGTGTGTGAGTCGACAGTGCTGGCGGGTTTCATGAAATAATTATGTACGGTATATGCTTTGTACTTTACAATCATACATTGGTGTACATTGTTCAGTAATTGTTGTACAGAAGATGACAAACAATAAATTCATAAAAAAATACACAATGCTAGTCAAATTGTGTTAAAGTTATTATTATTAGTGTATTAGGTATTATTTTTATTAGTAGCTACATAGTTACTCGTCATCGATTCGTTTCAGCAAACTATTACCTTAACTTAAAAGATGGGATTCTTTGTACTGACAAAATTCCAAGTACAGGTATCTCTTACTACACTTTTATTACTAGTAAACCCGCCCTCGCCGCGTTTCGAAAACTTAATCGTTCCGTTTGCAAAAAATTATTACCTATAAACTTTTGATCATATTCGTTTTACAGATACATAATGTTAATTCAATTGAACAGTTACTTTATGTTATTGAATAAATGGGCGACGTGACTTTTTAAAATGACAGAACGTTTTTATTTAAGAACTGATTAATAAAAAAACAATTAATGTTAAGTAAATAAATACTTATACAATTTTATAAAGACAGCTGCAGTGTCCCCAACGGATAAAACTCTTTCAATTTAAACATCCCACCCACTTTACCAAGCTTTAATCTTTCAAACATCAGAATAACTCTTCAACGAGCCACTTACTCATACTAACTTGCATTGCTTCGCTGGCATGTTGCCAGGTTCATACAAACCGTTTACTGATCAACACGATTTACGACAACGCTTCATCTAAGAGCTTGCTAAACTCAAGTGGTGATAAGAATAGCTTTTCATACTTTGAGATTTATTTATATTCTAAACAGCAGTAACATTTTAGACTTAACAACATTGCAACAGTCAGTTTTTTGCCTGTTAGCGAAATCTTGTATCATGGACCGTTTTCAGTCTTTTATTAGTTTTTAATTAGGATCAGATGTCCATGACTCTGGTTGATCACTATATCAGGTATATGCCAGACAGCAATTTTTTGATAAATAATTAGTAGATTAATAAAAATAGAATCTTTTGAGTTTAATTGTTTCAGGTCCCATTAGTAGCAAATTCCCTCGCTGGGACTCTAGCATACTATACCAATGACCAACCTGACCGTCAATAATAATTCTTACGAGGAACGAAAAAGACTATTTCACATTATTAGTTACTCGTATCTATGACCAATATGGAAACAACAAAAAAAATATTGTGTCAAAACAAACGAGGTATGGAGCAAAACAATAACCGGACATTTCTCGCTTGCAATAGCACCACACCTGACGCGTAAAAAAGCGCTCAGCGAAGCGTGCGCGCCGCTCTCGCGTTTCTCCACACTACATATTTCTCGATGACACACATGTAACTATGACTACGGCTACATCGCTTCACGCTAGCTTGCCGGCGCGATGGCCAGATCATTGCAGTTATTGGCTTACTTGTATATTTGTTTCCTCAACTACTATATCTCACCAGGACGTCACAAGGACGTCTCCAAATATTTTGCACGTATTCAAATATTGTGGCCAAGACGTCGCCATATTTGTAGCAACATACCGTTGAAGTTAAGAAAAGTTACACGTATTTTTTTTTATAAAAAAGAAATATGGCAGCCTGTGGCGTCCATAAAGTTTTTTGACATACATACATCATTATGTAAATGTGTCCAGTCACTACAGTATCATCACTTATACGAGACGAATTTAACGACGCGGTGACATGTTATATAATTTTATTATATTAATTATTACATTTAATAAATTGTTCATTCATTTAGTAGTTCCGAGGGAACAAGGAAACGGACACATACCTACATACAAGTCTAACATAAGACAACCCGTCTATTTGACTTTGCCGCAGTCGGGTAAAATACATACATATAACGTATCCCAGTGCAGCTGTAAGTTACCGTTTGTAGCAAAGTTCTTCAACACCGAAAGTTATGTTATTGTTCAACAAAAATAATTGCAGTTGTTCAAGTTATTGTAATCTCTCAACGCTGAATGTATGTCTTGGATTCCCATCAAGTATTACGATTTATTGGATGGAGTAAATATTTACTCAAAGAATTGATACAAATACACAATTAACACTTGTGATTAATTGAAATAGTCCACAGAATTTACATAGGTGCATACCGAGTACAGAGAAACAAAGCCTGAAAGCAGAGAAAATGTTCATGGAAATCAGTAACACGATAGGCTTTACCAAAGCGTTCACGGCCAAAAAGAATGCTGGAGACCAGCTTTACAAACAAGAGTAAGTACGCCAGACAAATGGTAATAAAAAAGAGAAAACTCCCGCAATTATCGTTCTAAGCATTGACTTAAATTTAATGGTGCTAAGAATTAAATTTTGACAACAGTAGCCTTAAAATTGGAAAGTTTGTGGCACACTTAGCCAGAAGGTTATGCAAAGTTTTAAGGACGCCGTAAAAGTTTAAACGAGCTGCGGAGAAAGTTCAGGTTTTTCCGCCCGACTGTTACCCAATATCACTGCATTTTAACCGAAAGCAATTTTGGTCTGAATGGGAAGGGTGGAGTAAATTTCCATAATTCTTCAACGATATAGAAGTATTTAAAATCTCGGACTTCATGAAAGATGTGCTTAACCGTAGGGATAATTGACAAGACCAATAAATAAATTTAATAATGAAAAAATTCATGCATATCTCACAGGCGCCAGGTCACGTCCAGTCGAAGTCACACCATAAAGTGATTTTGATTCAAACATAGATTAGCCATATTATGCAATCCAGGTCTGGTGGACTCATAATTATATTATGGAATCCGACTAAACCAGTCAGATTGGCACCAGCAGAAGAAAGTATATTGTCTAGCACTTCTGAATGATTGAAATACTGGATATATAAATTCATTTAAAACAAAAGCATAGAATGGTTTACAATCACCGATAAGGAGAGTTAGAACCGAGGTACCCGTAAGTAGATATTTCTGGTGATATGACTTATGTACATAAATACTAAAAAAGTAAAGATTCTTATAGAGCACGTGATATGAATATGAGTTTCTTGTTAATTTATTTTATTTGAATTGATAACCTACAACAATGTAAAACGCGTTCTATATTAACTTATGCATAATGATATATTTTTTTTTTAACAATCCGAGTGCAAATTATGAAAAACCTCAGTATCGCACGTACCTTGTGAAGTTGGAAAAGTTTAGAAAGAACTTATGCAACTGAACGGCTAACGTTCTATTGATAGCTAAAACCATGCCAATCCAAATAAATCTAACTAACAACGTTGCAGATAACGCTGCGAGCAATGAAATTCAATCAGAATTTAAAATGAGAAATAAAACGCGGATAAAAGGGTTCGCTTTCATCTCGAGTGCAAATTTATCAAATTGTCGTTACATTCGTGCCTGCCACAAAATGTAACTACAGGCGCAGAATATTTTTTTTGTTCATATACAGGGTGTAATCGTTAAGTGTGCACAGGCGATTATTCCGTAACTATTACAGATATCAAAAAACTTTAAACTGATATCGAAAGCACTTTACCTAATGAGTAAAATGACAATAATAATTTATTAAAAATAAAACGAGAAATATCCAAAAAAATTACATTAAACTCTCCCATACATATAGTATGAGATAGTAGAAAGGTTTTACTTTCCTTATTTAAAGTGGAATAGAACCTACTCCCGCGATAAAGAATTTGAATTTAGAACGAACACCAAAGAGTATCTTTCTTTTTGTTTTTATTTAGTATGTTGCTTTTCAGCCAGTTCAAATCAATACGATATTGAAACAAGGTTTATTATTAATTTGAAGTGGTAAGATAATTAATCTACACGTGTGTATCTACTTGAAATTCATCAATATCATATCATACATAAATGATAAGGGTAAAATGAGTAGGTACTATTCCACTTTAAATAAAGAAAGTAAAACCTTTCTACTGTCTCATACTAAATGTATGGGAGAGTTTAATGTAATTTTTTTGGATATTTTTCGTTTTTATTTTAATAAATTATTATTGTAATTTTACTCATTAGGTAAAGTGCTTTCGATATCAGTTTAAAGATTTTTGATATCTGTAATAGTTACGGAATAATCGCCTGTGCACACTTAACGATTACACCCTGTATAGTTGATTCTGGAGCGTGCATTTGTGATGCTACTGTTTCTCTGTCATTATCTATTTATATATTCATTATGGAATTATATTTCTTATTGCTGTAATGTTACTGCTCCATTCGCGTCATCTACATTAATGTCAACAGTTTACATTATATCATGATTGTAGAATAAATGTTTAAACAGTTAAACACTCAAGTTACCTCGAATTGTCGAATAGTTATCATCTATGATAATTATTTTCTCAGTGCGCTGTTCAACCCAAAATTTCTCTAAACCACTCACACAGATACCTCCTCCACTCATACAGATACCTCCTTTTTTTCTTGCTATTCCTTTCTCGATCTATTACTATCTGCGGTAAGTTATCATAATTTTGATAATAAGTGCTTCTCTTTTAATTCAAACATCTTTAAACATTGTAGTTTAACATCACGGAGTTTGTTTTGTTCTCTAAGTTACTCAGAAAGTTATTGGGTTATTAATATTTATGTTATGAAATCATAATGCTTTTCAATTCAAAGCCAAATTACGAAGCACAGCATTTACTGAACTTTGTGCCATTTATTCATTCCCTTACCCCTCGTCCTTTTAGAGCTCAATTTGCGGGGAACTACGTACCAGACAAAATTATGACAAGCTCTTCATCTATTACGAGGAAAATTGCGAACAATTTTGCTGTATACTTAATTCTCAAGAGTCATCGAAATTTTCTGGGGCTGAAGGATATTATTTTAATTATATTGTCTACGACCTCTACATAATACAACTACACTAAATGAGAATTCTTTATTTTTGTAAGAACCCATAACGGCATAACATCAGTTAATAATAAGATAAGTTAAAATATGAACTTAGAATTAGTCCACTTTGCAACAATCCGCAACAACAATGCATGATGATATATCCTTAGACATGCGTTTACCCATAAATCTAAAAATGCAAAAAAGTCTACAATGACAATCAGTTATAATTAACAGAACAATTCAGACGAAATTTCTAAGACATTAAGCATGGGATGTGAAAATATTTACACCATTGCAAGTTGCCCTACTACTCTCCTACTCCTAACTCAACAGCAAATCCATTTAGCCAGCGGTAGACAACAAGAACAACTACCTATATCACGGCCATTGAAAGCATATCAAGATGTAGCGTGCAAATATGTATTCACATCAATTTGCATACAAACGAGCGAAACAGTGACAATGTCATCACTGTTTACACACGACACGTCCATTTATCACTTAGGATCACGACACGACATCCACTCAGCGTGAACTGAACGATTATGTCATATATTAATATATTTTCGGTCATTTCTTTATTTGCCGAGGGCTACTGCGTTGTTCGTTTAAAATTGATCGAATACAATGCTTCAGCAGATCAAACACACATAAGCAACTCTTAAAGGACTGTGTGCTTCAGTCTGATAGTAACTGAAGAAGCCTTTTTAAGGCCGTAAGAGGCTCCATTAACACTTGAACCCAAGCCAATCTCCATAATCGTGGTCCATTCTTCTTTTGTTCGGCAGCGCACCGGTGATACCTTTGATGTTACTGTCGTCAATGACCATCCATGGACGAGGGTGGTGGTCACGGTGACGGCTTACCATCAGATAATCATTTTTCAATAACCAGTTGTCTTAAAAATTGTCAGGATGTCTAAGATCAGTGTTTATTCTAGATCAAAAAGGTTGCACACAACATAAAAACGGAATAGCGTTATCCCCATTCAGACCTGCTATCGTGAATAGCCAGTCTGAAGCGGACGTTTCAATAGATCCTGAGAGTAATGGATTTTACAATTGGCTCTTCGAAGCTTATGAACCGATTTTAAAAACGGATAAAGTCCTAGATTTAACGACGAATTTTAGCAGACAATCATACAAGCTCTATATACTGTCAAATATTAATAGAGAATTTTAAAGCCAACGTAATTATGTAATATTTGCAATAGATGAAGTTGTCCCACAGGATGAAATAATCATCCTTTTCAAACTAAAGGTCCGGATACAGTTATCCAGAATGGGGCCATCATTTCCGAATTTGAACCATGGAACCTTTGATTGGTAGGATCACTAACAATTGGCCAACAACCAAGAGGTCATTCAATGTAAGTTTAGTCCCATTCGAGAGCAATTCCAATTTAAATCCCTATTAATCAGTAAATCCGGCAAAGATCGTAGGTTGTCTTCTACGAAGCGAGTGCCATTCGAAAACTTAATTCCTTAGCGGAAATAGATGGCAGCGGACATCGTCGAGTTGTTAACGTCCAAACGACCGTTCAAGTGCTCCCGAAGGCGTTAAATTATTTCGATTCATGGATTTTGTTACTTGTGCTGAACGTTTCATAGAAGTTTCGTTTTTGTACTATGCCAAAATTGGCAGAAATTGTCACTGTATACTGGTAAATTTATTTATTGTCTTCGAAATCAGCAACTATTTTTGAAGCACGGTCATCATGTTCAGATACGAAATGTACAAAAGATGCAGCTTTACAGCTATGCTTTTGAAAACGCCGGTCTTTTTCGCTCCGGGCTCGCGTGAATACTGTCGATGTTTGCAGGCGCATTGACCGTTTTCTAAACAAAAAGGGCTTATATACTTCTACACAAAAAGGATCTATAGGTTTTCTAGTCAATAGTAGAGCTCAGCAGGAATTCTTTATTTGATACTATTTTTCTCTTTTTCATTTTAAATAACTTGAATTAACAATTTTCAGTATTGTCGTTTATGTAAATACACCCTGTATTTAAACTTTTTCCATCCAGGTAATTCAAAAATAAATTATTAGTTTAAAAAATAACCACATGTTGAATTATAAATGAAAAGCAATTAATTAGTCACTGAGGTATAACTGTTGAGAACTGGTCTTGTCTGGATTATATCCTGATCGTAGTATCCGGTCAATCTCGTCATAAAATGGCATTGTCATCGAAACTAAAATAATATGCAAAATTTCAAGTCCGTAGAGTCCGAGAGAAAGAGATTGACCCAAACATACATACAAACATTGCAAGTGAAATAAAAGCTTGCAAAAATAGTATGACAGATGTCCGGACATGTCCAATGATGAATGATCCATAAAAACAAAAACATTCACTGAGCTAATCTTTTCCGTGTCACGAACGTAATTGGGTGGGCGTGAGGACAAGGACACGGGTCACGGGGTGCGGTACGCGAAGTAACCACATTACATTAGGTCAGCGTTATTAGGTCTTATTCAATTTTTAACGTTCATTGATAGCCAAGTTGTAGGCTATCAATGCGCGTTGGCTATGCAGCACTACTCTTCCTTTGCCGCCCAACTGTGACCGGCCCAGCATAACAATAACTCATCAACAACAACTCAGAGGGGCCTGGGTTCGATGTCTGCACTTCTAATTTTCACAATTATATGTATGCATATTAGATATCAATGATCATTTACTTTGGTGAAGGAAAACAGAACGAGGAAACCTGCACACCTGGGTGTAGTCTATTAATCCGCATTTGGCCACCATGAGGGACTAGGGCCTGTACCCTCACATCGTGAGAGACCTCAAACCAGCAGTGGAACAGTTATGGAATGCGAATAAGAAAGAGTACAGATGTACATCTTGTGTATGAATATCAGCTTGATCGTAAATGGTAGGCTAAATAAAAAAATGGATATTATGAAATTGGTTAAAAATCTATGAGTTTATTTAGTATGTTTTAATTTCCCTTAGAATAAAATAAAATTACATTAAGAGTTATTTAAGTTAATCTATATGTCCATGTTCATTGTACAGTAGTGCACATTGTCTTAGTCTTACATACAATGTTTACTAAAGTATAATTAGAGTATTTATGTAGTCAAAGTTAACCATATTTATTTACTATTATAAACAGGCATTTAAAAAAAGTAAATAAAACGTTTAAATCAAAAATACATTAATTCAAATGATGCTTGGTTCCTGACATAAATTATTTTGTAGAACCGTGTGCTCGTATATCACCGAAACGAAAATTTTAAACCATGTCGCAATTTTCATATATTTTTTTTGCTTTTACGGGTAGCCCCTCGAGCGTTTCGAGTTAAGCCTTCAATATGGATGCTAAAAGCATTGTTTCAAATAATACTTAGTCTATACATATAATAAATCTGTATCTGAATCTGAATAAATCTTTGTCTAAGGGACATGTTTCCCGAAGCGAAACGAGGGCAGGTTTACCAGTCATAAAATATATTTTTGTGTCATAAAGTATGTATTATTATATTATGGAAAACATAAGAGTAACATAGGTACTTATTAGGATCATTAAGAGTTTGGAGTCAAATAAAATGTTTTTTTGGATGAAATAGAGAAAATCTATTTTTGAGGTACCTACTTATTATTGTAATTTCCCCATAATCCCATAAACATAATATTTAAACAAACAAACAAGTTCGTACCTACTTGATTTTGTGCGTGTAACCAAACAAGCGAACAAGCAAGGAAGCAAGCAATCAAGTGATACAAAGAAACAAAATTAAAAAATATTTCTTGCTTTTGTTTATAAATTGTCTTCATGAAGTGAAATTATTTCTCTCGATGTTTTTTCTAATTGAATAGATGCGATATGCGATAACATACCGCTAACCTTTTTAGTCTATTATTTCCAAATCACAGAATACAATTTTACAAATTATTACAAATTAAACTGCGAATATTATGTAACTATCACAGTATAAAAACATTTCACGAATTCAATCGCTATATCTATGTAATCCAGGTTATCACTTGAACATTGTAACCAATATGAGTTAGTCGGGTCGGTAATAAATCAACCTTTTGTAGGATCACACATTTATAACACGTGTCAGAAATATTCATGGGTGAGTGGTACTTAATATCTAGACAGTCTGACATTTCATATGACCTTGATACTCATGACTATACATATCGGTCACCTACGTTCGGTGAGGTCAATTTCACCTTTACTTTTGAGGCCTTTTGTATTTTCCCCCTAACAGTGATGATACTATTCATAAACGATTTGGATTTGTGATGATGATGATGACTTTTTATACTATAAACACTGAATTGATAAGCATCAATGCCGCGCTCCTACAGTCGCTTTCGTGGTATTCAAAATCTACATAAAATTAACTTAATACGCAGCAACTGCTTCACACAAGTTTACATCTCAACAGGATAATACGAATACCATTCGTACTATCTATTTCCCTGTAACATAATCTCTATAATATTCGCGCTATCGCTACATAAATTGCCTTCAACTTTTGACGTAAGCTATTTTCGCTCAGACCGCATGAATATTCAAATTAATATTCATACTTACATACGCCCGTATTATTCAAAGGATCGCAGACAAAATCCTTTGCAGAAAATTCATCTACCTATTTGCATTGATAAATGATTAATTGAAATTTACCCAAAGGTCGGCGATTAAATTGAAATCCTCTCAAAAGTGTTGAAGAGGAATTCAAGCGGCAAATAATTTGCATAAATTAAGGAATACAGCTTCAATTTACACTGGCTTAATTTTATATGAGTGTCTTTATTTATTCTGAAGTGGTAACAGCCCTTGTTTCACTTCTAAAACATAATCATTACGTTCACAAACATTGTCCCCAATCAAAAAAAAATGGGTATAACTGAATGATGTTAAAAGTAAAAAATTCGGGTGTGTACGTAATTTCGTTCAAGAGACAAAGCCATTAATAGAGTTCAATTTATTACCCTTCGAATACAGCAATGTAAGGGTAATTACTCGTAATAGCTCGTCACTAGCGCGCGAAAACTTTGGCAGTAATATTCGGCTAATTGTCGTAATTTTCATTTAATTATCTTTCTATCTCATACATTGCATATAAAATAGAAAGATAATAAGATAATTTTATCTTTCAATTTCATTTTCATAATTACAATAATGTTATCGAATGCAACTCGTGTTCTATGAACGATATGCATCTATAGTATGATAACTATATCTTTGGTGTAACTAGTTCTTATCAGTCGTTATATATTAATTCATGTTAACCCCACACCTTTCTTGTCAAACACTATCTACTGATAAACATCACGTACCATGCAGTTTATGTTAACGTTTTAGTTACAAACTTAGTTAATAGATTTTTTACTGAATATAAGTTACCGCTTGATTACGATCCCATCTAATGGTAAGTGGCGACGTAGCCTTTAGTTATCTGTAATCGGTGTTTATATAATAGAGGAAAGTATATAAGAGACTGCATTTACGAGTAAGAGTACGATTAAAGTAATTAATGACTACAAAAATCTTCCCAGCCCCTGCTTACTATTTCATACATAAACAAAGTCAAAATAGGTCAAAGTACTGGAAAAGGAACAACGGTTTCATTTCCGCACTGCGTCTCTATAACGAAGTTTACGCTTTGTTTTAATCATTATCAGATCGTGCTACAAAGAATGAACGTACAAAAGGTACAAATATTACCTAAGCGTTAAATTTTAAAAATTTAGTTAAAATATAACAAGGGAATGTTTAATATTAATAAATAAATAAATAAACGTTGACACACTCATACTCCCGCACTAGGATTCCCTGTGTCGCAGGTGGCATGGACAACACAAATTACACATTACTAACACCCATGACCATAGAACAAACATGTATGTATCTGTCACATAAACATCTGCCCCGGCCGGGAATCGAACCCGAGACCCCTCGCTTCGCAGGCCGGGTCTACCAACTAGGCTAGGGGGTCGTCTGTTTGAATTGTAATTATTTATCAATTAATTCCTCCGAGTGATTGCAACTCGATGAACATTTAGAGTTCATTAGTTTTACGACTATTGTTTAGCAATGTAACAACATTATATCTTAATTTTAATTTCGCGAAAATACAGTGACCGCTTACAAATAAGTGGCCCATCTACTCGTCTGTAGGATTTTACATAAAAACCTTGTAAAATTATTTTTGATAAAAGTATCAAGGGATATGTACATACACATACGAGTTTGTTGAGATTAAGACGAAGACAAAGTTTTTCTGTCCATCCATTTCTTTGAATTTCCCTCGTCATTTTTACATCTTCAACATAACGACACGGCAGGGACAAAACTTTGACATGGATATATTGGGATAGGAAACTCGTAAATATAAAGTATTTTTAGTTTTAGGTGGGACATTTTGATGTTTCCATAAAAGGAGTAAAATACAAATAGTTATCCGTAAAAACTTGTATAAAAACGAATATGACCAAAATAAATGCAATCATTACACAAGATAAAAACGTTTTAAACGACCAAAAAGAGTTCTTAGTCAAAAGAGCACAAAGAAGACATTCAAGCACAATTTCCTGCATAATTCAAAGTTAAATATACGGTGCAATCGTTAAAGCATATCAGACCAAGTTCCATCGTATTACGATCCAAATTCCGGTAATGGGTTTACGGAATATTTTAAGGACAGAACATTTGCGTAATATTCAGGGCGTTCAAGTTTATTTCTATTGAAAATGTTTGCTGTAACCCTTACGTTATAAAATCTTTTTCTATTTGCATTTTAACATTTACGCGTTCAAGTATGTACCGCTACCACAGCTAAAGGTCTGCGCACATTAAAAATTCTACTCCGATTGAACTCATACGAAAGCATGGAAATATGAGCCTTATAACCTTATATTGTGTTCCTTATGAAGAACGATAACACGATGTTTCGGGGCTCAGCTTGTAGTTATTTAATAATGCATTTAGCTAAGATCACGTCGCTATACCGTGCCAATGTCACTCTTAATACACCAATGTATCCTCTTGAAGTTACATTTATAATAGGTACACAATTCCTTCGAGCACTACATAAACCCTTATTTAATTGACTACGATCCTATTCACCGAAACGTCTCAACCACGTTGAAAAGGGTCAAAGGTTGTACAACACTTAAAGAAAATAAATTGTATTTTGTTACGGACCAACACCCTAGAAAAGATTTACCACTTTAAATTGGTTCATTGTTACAAAATATTAGACAGTTTTCTAAAGTAGGTTATATGGGATGCACGGTTAGTTACAAAATGTTACAATTGAAACATGTTTATGATTCAATTGTAACATTTTGTGAATCAAGTAATTCTTATTTTAAAATTAAAAGCTCAGTGAAAGATCGAAGCACAAAAATGTCATTTGATCTCGTGTGATGTGACACACAACTTTCTAACCTATTCGTGATATACCTACCTTCGTGAAGAAAAATCTTTGTACTGCAGGAATAAAGCACGCATGTTTACATGGAGAAGTGCATAAGTCAAAATTTTATAAATAATTATGTGTTAAAAATACATTTTATCATAGAAATAAGCAGGGCAATGTGAAGTAACTAAATATTTGACAAAAGGAATTGCAACCGTATTTCGTCTATAGCCTATGTGAATGTCAGAAGAGAATTGAGCCTAACAATGAGACATTTATGAGTTGCCACTATGATGATTCACGAAACTCGATCCTGGTTTACCATTGGAAAGAATTTTGACTAGCTGAACAGGTTGGCTCCAAAATAATCAAAGCTCATTACAGCACAAAAGCTACAAAAGCAGCAATCAAATAAAGATTAACAATTTATTTTAATCCAAGTCTTATTCAAACATTACAGTGTATAACGGCCCAAAGTTACTGAACTCCCTTACATGTTCTTTGCTCTATATTTCAGAAACGTTCGGATATCTTGCTAGATACGCATTGCAGAGATTCCATGTTTACGCATCAGTTTAAAACGCCATACAGGATCGCTTGTTTGGATGCATATTATATTTGTCGGATTTTCTAATCTGTGGTTCGTGAAGAACGGAAGATTTGTCAAAACAGTAATTATTATGGTATTACGCGTAAAAGAGAATCTCGGAACAGTTGTTCTAAGATGCGCGGTCTCGGAAAGTCGTTGTTGAAGGTATAAAGTTGAAGGTTAGCTTAACACAGTTTTTTTTTTCGATTTAGTATGAACACGATAACTTAATAAGTAATTAATATGGGAAGGTACAAAGGTTATGTAAATGTTTTCTAACTATTTGGATGTCCAAACCTGCATTCCTCCATTCTATTATTCCAGAATATTTGAACGACATTGTTATTCTCATTGTATTTCTACAAAACAGTTCGAATATTAGAGAGAAAATCGGATAGATAAAATTAAGTTCAACACTATCGTCGCAGCATTATGTATGCATCACTAGCAGTAACGTGAAAGCTCCGTTGGCGCGCTTTTGGTGATATAAAAAAGTTGGTCTTCGAAAATTAAGTATGTAGGTACAACGAAACATTTCGTACCAAAATTAGTAGTCTCATAATTATCATGACATCAATGTCAATTACCCTAGAATAAAAGTATTTACGTAACCTGTATATTATTATGAGCCTATCATATTGTATTACTCTGAACATAAGAAGCCATTATAGGGCTAATCGAGAAAAACTCGTACGTTAGACGTGTATAACAATAGCCCAAGTAAGTATACAGATTCTACCATCTATCAAGTTACATAATAGATAGAAATTCTATCGGCGTTGGAAAGACGTAACTTAATACACATGAGTTACTTTCTGGGTTTGATCTATAAAAATATATTTATAAAAGCTCATCATCAGTCATTGATTACACGTAACCTCATGAAGAGGAAATTTGGCAGGGGAATCGTTTATGAGTAGAAGATAAGAAGACGTCAGCTAAGAAATATTGTCATTTTTCTGCACCTAGCAGGGTAATGTTAGGGATGAAAGATGGTTGAAAAATCTGATAATTCCACGCAGACTCAGGCACGGACAAATGTTAGTTCTGTAAGAACTTTTACGATCACGTACCGTACATTCCATCGTGTTTGGAAGGTAGGTTTGGTGTTAAAAATGGTAACCAACATGGATACATTTCGCTAGGAACAAGCTCGCATCTTGAGGCGCGAGCCTCAAGATGCGAGCTTGTTCCTAGCGAAAATCGTACCGCCTTAGAATTAAGAAATGTTGTGTTAGGTTATTATTAAGCAAAGTTTTATTCACTTTTTTATTAAATATAAAAATGTAGGTAGATAAAATGTAGTTTTTAAGGTGATTTTATTGTGCGCAGGTTAATTACGAAATACTTTTAGTTTCCTCACCAGATCTGCTTTCCTGGTACTTCATTACTGCAATTCAATTAAGCGCTGAAAATATTATATTTTACGTTTGCTGTCAAGAAAACTATAATACAGATTTTATTTTTGAATTTTACAATCGGTAGTCTCGGAGATAAGGAGGTGATATTAATTGTCTTTGTTCATTATCCTTTTAAGTTATACTTTTCAAAATCGTACAAAAAACGTACTGTCGAATACACGTTTTTGTTGATCGCATTGACAACAAAAGAAAAGACTCGCCTTTATTTCGTCGAACTTAATAAGCTATTCATTCCTTCAACAATTTAAAGTTGAGTTCGGTGTACACAGTTGGCTAGCAAGCCGTACGCCATGCAGACACAAAGACTTCAGTTAAATCGTATTTTGGTCCAATTGCAAGTGTTTTCGCCGCCTGGTAATACAAAATTGGGTCAACTGAGCGTCTCCTATTAAAGTTACTAATAAAACGAACTCGACACCTTTAAAAGGAATTGAAACCTAAGTGTAAGGCTAATTTTTCACTGAGAGCCCAAGTCTGGCCTTAGGGTTGATTAAGAAAGTACCATAAATATTCTTGTTTTAAATGTTCGTACAGTTCTAATACAGCCAATTGAATTGGTTAAGCTATAACGTTGACGTTTAAAGCAAATATTCAAATTTCGTGATACGACCAAACGTCAGCAAAATTGAACGTTTGTGATTCAATGATATTAGTTCATAGGGTGTGAGCATTTTAAGTGATTGATATTTCAGTTATTGTCTGTTCTACGATTGTATCATGACATGAATATAACGTGGAAAACACGGATAATAGAGAAATTATATTGTAGTGTGGATATGAATAATAATGCCAAGGACGTTTGAAAATAACCGGTTGCAGCACGCTCAATATAGTAATACAAAATGATTTAACAGCAATAATTGTAGGTATTATTCAAAACATTTATTACAGTTTATTTCATCGTTTATTCTCCACTTTAATAAGGGACCAGTACGAAACGTACTAAAGGAAGAATAAGGACATTTATGAACGTATTGAATAAACATTTTTTGGTTTGAGTTACAGTATGCCCTTACAAACATACGAGTAATTCACCCACTAAAGCATTATAAACGATTACTCTGCGCTCACAAACTCCCTTAAGCACACACGCCAACGGCAATCAGTTTTTTTAACTCCACTCTTTAGAAATGAGTGCTTTCATCGAAGCTTCGTTAATTTTTCATCAGCAGCGATTGAAACCGAATGTGTTGCGGCCTACTTTACATTATGGCAGTTGAACTCAGTTCGACTAATTGGATACATTTTCAATTCACTGAGCTATACTGCCGTATTTCGATGGGTTTAATTTAGCGGCACAACGTAACTTATTAATAAAAAACACCATTAAAATTAAGTTCGTCCTTTGTATAGATCTATGTGTCAATAGAGATGAAACTATAAATAAATAAAGGGCGCATGATACGAGTAGGACCCGCGCCGAGTGGAGCATAGAGCAAACATTGCCATAAAAACGCTTTCTAAAGGAAGTTCGGCATATTTCATATGAAAAGTGAACAAGCTTTTATTAAAATATTCATTATCTAATAAGCTATTGAGGAAACCCGAATATATAAGCGTTTACTGTGCATTGGTCTTTAAGTTTTTGATAATATTATAAAATCAACCGTCTTCACCAAGGTACGTAAGTAAAAGTTCGCAAAGGTGTCTGAAGTCCGCCAATCCGAACGCTCACGCGTGGCGGTCCTGTGTTCACCTCTGTCCTGTATTCACATTGTGATAGGAGACCCGAGCCCAGCAGTGGGACAGTTATGGGTTGTGATGATGATGACGTTAATATAAAATATAAATAACAGCCGGCTACTTTCCTGGTATGCGCTAAAAAAATCGCCGGAAAAACGCTAACGCACACGACTAAAGAAATTTTTTTTTAGCTCCATCACGGTTACCACGGACGTCAAAATATTTTCCTTATCACACTTCAAGGAGCTTAGCCCTGTAATGCTTTGACGGAAAACTCCGCCGTGTCTCACGCATATTGGATTTTTTGGGTAATCCCGCTCGGAATAAGCAATGGAAGTAAAGACAAAGTAAATCCCCATCTTAACTTCTTGTACAGAAGCCTAAAGCTTTGTTCTGTAACTGCTTTATTAAATGTAAAAGATGAGTACAGTAATAGAATTAGGATGTTTGTCCCTAGCATGAACCGGATCGCTAAATCCAGTGAGAACAATTCAATTTGTGCCGTCACGTAACATAAATTTGTGTTTGTAGTGGTTTCCTCGTCGTCAAGATGTTTTGACTTAATTTAATTATAACTATTACGACCCTGTAGCATGGTTGGTAGTGGCCCTGCCTGCGAGGGGTCTCGGGTTCGATTCCCGACCAGGTCAGATCTTTTTGAAAGATAGATGTTTGTTCGTGGATCGTGGGTGTTAGTGATGTCTTATTTGTGTAGTCCTAACACTCCTAATGGTGGGCAGTGAGTAGGCGTTTATTATTGTTATTCCTTAAATATTATATTTTCTGTGTAAAGTTATATGTATCATACGAGATTAAAATAATTTTGTTTCTTATGCATTTGAAACCCACACTATGTTCAGAATTTATAACTAAATCGCAAGCACAACGATCTACAAATTCGGCAACGTAACCAAAAACTAATTTCACTCCTTTGTTAAACAAAATAGGAACGCAACAAATGCTTGAAGATAAGTCTTTGCAATTATAACTTCCAATGTATTAAATAATAACAGTTTAATTAAATAGAAACCAGTAAATATTGGGTAATTGGTATGAGGAACCTCCACCCATCAATCAGCGTTGAGCAGTGTATGCTTCAGTGTTACTTAATTAACAGAATACATAGCTCTCCATCCGTATTCTGCAAAGAGCCGCTAATGCGTCGAATGCATTCGAGATATAAAATCTATGTTAAAATACTTAATAGTCATACGGAACTAGAAAACAAATAAAATCTGTTTGCACTAATGCACTGGGTATAAACATTCTTATGCCCACAGGTAATAACAGTCGTCATTTATGACGTCGTTAACAAATAAGTATGGCTACATGGTCCACGTCAAAGTTTTGTTTAAAAGTTACAAAATAACTATGAAAAATTATATAAAAAAAAATATTGTGTGGGGCATACACGGGGTGAAAGGATATAAAGCTACGAAATTAAAAATGCCAATTCCGTGCGTTCACAATTCAAAAAACTTTTTGACGTATTTTACTTGTTGATTTTAGAAATCCGACGACCTATATTAAAATTAACATACTTTATAATTAAAAATGAAAATATTTGTGGAAAAAATAGCGTCGACTAACATTATTCATGACAAATATAATCCGTCAAATACAAAGAAAAACAATTGGTACCAAGCAAACAAGGATAACAGGCATCTGTGTGCAAAGGTAAAATGGGTATTGCGTAAGTAAACACGACAGTCAGCCTTTTTCTGTTTGCGCTGTCAAGAGATTTATTAAAGGTAACATTTTTATAAATAAAACAGTTTCGAGTGCACTTGTAACTAGATCCGCTGGGTTGTAAAACAAGGTTTATGGGATATAATTTTCCATTAAGTGCACTTACGGCGGCAGGGCGTTAAAAATTACCAATACGAATGATTGAAACTGAAACTCTATGTCATAAATATTTTACGAACAACGGTCGTCGTCAACCGTTAGAGCAGGCAGATAAAGAAGCTTATTACCAACAGTGAAACAGAGCCACGAGACTTCGAAAAGGTCAGGTAAGGCAATGTGCTGCTCCTGCCCATCTTAAAATTCTGGCGTTACTGAGCGACTGACAGACAACGTACAGCCGAAACTACTGGACGCAAGAAGCTGAAAATTGGCATGTATGTTCCTTTTGAAGAACTTCATTGCATCCCAAATGTATTGCCTATCCCGTAATGTCATGGCGGTCCAAGTAGATATTAGTAAAATTCTTCGACACTAAAAAGGATACAACAAAAAATAATCTTTTCAAAGCCAGTTATCCCTTCTAAGAGTGTAACTTACTGTACAAACTGAGTTAGTATAACACATAAAAATAACCCGTGTTTCAAACAAGTTTAAACGTTAAAAACATAGTATAAACATTGGCATCATTCCTTTCACGATTTAAACTTTTGGGTCCAGCCTTCATTAATTACCTGAAACAAACAAAATGAATCAATATTAATAATGTACATGAACATACATATAATCATAATTTATCTATACTCGTTTAGTATCACATGTGAATATTAGAATACGATCGAACAATTTCTAGAAAATTCGAGCAGAAAGCCAACATAACCGACCACATAAAGCTGTCATAAGCGAGACAGAGTTTAGTACCAATATAAAAGAAAATTTTACTACAATGGCACAGTATACAATGGGACCCTTGGAAACCCCCGAACTATCCGAGATATCAAAATAACGCTATACGCAAAAATATTTAACACTCTATTTGCTTTGGTAACCCACAATACCCATACTCGAAAAAATGTATATATGGGACTATTTAAATTGACATTATTATCATTTATATTTGTAAAACTATGCGACCGACTTAGAACAAGGCTCAAATAGGTATTAACGACTTTGAATTAGATCCTTGCTACCATAATTCGTACCTTATTAACGCATATTTATAAACCCAAATTATTCCTCCTAAATCTAACAATCGCGTGTTTTGTCTGCGTATTGAATCAAATACTGTTTCGTTTGTTTTTCCGTATTATTGATACAAAACATTCCGCTGGGTTGCATGACGGACGACAGTTTACTGACGGCGGCTCACACTAATTTAGCGGTGAGTTAATAAACTTAACCGTTTCTAGATGACAACAAATGGGTTCCGGATGAAAAATAAACTGGGATTCTCTAAAAACATTAAATCAAACATGAATGCTAACGTACACAAACTTATATTTGTAGTATAAATACATACCCTTACATTGGTAGGGGTATGAAAAAACAGGTAAACAAGCATAATACACATAAGAACATTTATACTTTAGCTTAGTTGATAATGTCTACCCTTGCTGATAACAGAATCCGGGGCGCTTGTTTAGTAGAATCTCATTGACTTATTGCAGAATCTCTATAACCTGGGTTCTATGATCAAAAAATAATCGGATAAACGGAGTCAAAAACGTATGTAAGTTAAAGATATTACTTCAAAATTCCTACGGTGCATTTCCCACTTACATTCTAAAGAAGTACAGTAACGTTAATGGGGCCATTTTAAATTTGCACATATATATATATAAATCCTCTTAATTTCTTGTCCCGTAGTAATTTCTAAAAAATCTGGCGTTTACACTCTTCTACATTATTAAGGAAATTTCCGTGGAAATTTTCAGTTTTCTAGCGCCAATGGTTAGCTGAGCGTTGAACAATGAGTCAATTAATCCAGACTTCTCTTTTTATACATTAATAATGTGACTTTAACCTACAACCTTACCTACTTTTAAAAGTATGAATATAACTTATAAATACTTAGTTTAAAAATAGATGTAAACATTTCTCCTTCTATTTCGACTCCCATAACTTGATACGTGGTACAGGAAATTTCAAATATCTATGCCAAACAAAAACAGATCGCTTAAGCGATTTTGTTTATTTTAAAATAAAAATTAAGTTTATGGATTGTGGAACTCTAAATGATATACCCAATGTGCAATGCATGACTGGTTAAAGATTCTCTCCGCTAACCACAGCAAACAAAGTGACAACGCAAAAAATCTGTGACGACGCATCTGTCAGTGTTTAGATCTGAAAATTTATACTTTCATACATGAATGGATGTTATCATTACCTTTTTCTTATAACAGTTATTTGGTAACTCCGTTTCTCCTATTAAAAACTAATAGCTCATACTTCATTTATCTTTCTTTATTTAAATGCAGATTTCATTTTTATTATGAACCTCCTACATATAAGTGACACGCGATATACGATTACTACTACTTTTACTTGTTTCAATATTTATTACGCTGCTTTAATCTATGCATTGAAACATTATAGTCACTTTGGCTCACAGTTACTCATCCAAATTCTGACCGCGCACTAAGCTACTTATTCGATCATCTACAATTGACTATCGGTTGCGTTACGAGCGGTTCAACAAATAAGCATTTTATTTATAAACATAATATTATTGCCGATCGCTTTTAATGAAACATTGGATCTCACTGATGCCTTCTTATAAGTATTAATTGTCAACGGTATCTGCCTTCGTTCAAACCCTAAATTTGCACTCAAATAAAACAGGGTCTTTGACGTAGGTGAAAACTGTATCAAAGCAAAAGTCCTATTACGACGGACAAAATTTTTGAGAGCATTCGTTTTAGCGAAATAGCAAAATAAACGTATTTGCTGCGAAAAAGACAAGCGATTGGAGAACGGGAAAATTTTAAGCGCTTTATACCCGAATCGTCGAGAACGATATTTTATTGTCGCTGATTTACAGAAATAGATAAAATGGCTTTATAAACTTTATTATTGTTTGAAACCCGTGATAAAAGCCAACAATTTTTCGTATTCGTAATGCGTGGTTGGAGTTTAGTGGTCATACATGTGGTGTCTGGACGTGCAAGATACTTATGTCATGGTGTTACGTGATTTTTGCTGGCGCGTCATTATCATGCTTTTGGATTCAATTCATTTACAAATGTTTATTTTTGATAGAGTTTTCTTGCCAGTGAGGTGAAAAGTTGTGTCGAACGCGAGAACAAAGGAATTTTGTTTATTGTGTCTTTGAATCCGGATCCGTAAGGAATTTGATCATGAAATCACTGGATACAATTGGAATCAAAAATAAACAATAACGAAGTTTTTTTGTTGAATACTGACCCCAATAATAAAATACTGACCCCAAGCCCATCCCAATTCCGTTGTCCAAACGTTAAAATGTGGATTCTTCAACAGCAACGCTAGCTTATTGAACATATCCACCCACCACCCAATATACTGCAGGACGCTGATACTCGTTTCCGAGCTTCAGACTTACAAGAAAGCCCTGCATTGTTTTCCCAATCTACTCGAATGTGTGTATGGAATTTGCCAACAATCAGCTATGATAGAGTTGAGTCCTAACTCGTTTTTAAGACCGAAGTCCATCACAGCAACAGGGTTGAATTATAATGAAGATGTATTACACAAAGAAACACCGACCGACCCATATACAATGAGATACAAATCCCTAGCGAGTAAACGTGGAAAATACGTTACCGCTAACCGTGAATCACCTTCACGAGTCAGCCCTTTGACGGCGAATTTCAACCGTTCAGAAAAAGAAAAACATTTTGTAAATCAACGACGATGCTATGTCATCGTGATTTTGTTGATATTGTAAGTAATTTGCTTTTTTTATTTCTTTAAAGAGCTCTGTCGAAGGTCGACAATGCCACTCTCTAACTATTATAAAGTTAATTAATTAGTACTTACGCCTTAATACCAAGCTGACTAACGAGTATACATATAACTACCTATGTAGTGCTCCGGCAACTTCCCCTGAGGGTTCAGTCAGAGCACTATTACATGGATAGACATTAAAACAAGACATTTTATAGTGCTTGATAAATATTCCATGAACACGTGGTACACATTAAATACGTCACATTCCAGGCATGATGGCGAATTTTTCTTTTAATAACTGCTGAAAAATGAGCAGGTTAGCCGGCCAAAAGCAAACAGTACATTCACTTGTCAACTGCCTTTCTAGCTGTAGTACGTTATAATATATTAGTTTTTGCTTGCGAAGTTGCGACGTTGCTCGCGTAGAAGTCGGAATACAACAAATAAATTAAAATGATCTCAAGGGACAAGTAGTCTCAGACTATCTTCATACCAAATTTCATCGAAATCAGTTCAGCGGATTAAGGATGAAAAGGAAGCATACAGAGTAATTTTCTCATTTATAATATTAGTATCGAAAATATGTAAGTTTGGACTTCAAAGCAATATTTAAAAGTACCACGGTAAAACCCGACCACTTTCCGTGGAGAAAACGTAATGAACGTTGTTAGGGTCAAACCGACCTCTAATAGTGCTGTAGTTTAATTTGAGGTCGGTAACAAATGCCCACGGGTGTAGTAGTCATTTATAATCTGGTGGGCCGCATGCCAGTATGTAAAATATCAACAAAAACCTACAAAAGTGTTCTTAACCTTTAGCTACCGACGTGGCTTTTTTGTCACACTAGTACCGACGTGGGGCTTGAGAGGCCGCCTATACAACACTGACTTTTATAGAAAATACGTTTAATATACATCAAACAATAGGTTATATTGTTAATTTGGGATCTATAATGTAAAGAAAAGATAATTATAATAACCAACTTTATTAAATTTTGAAATTATAGGACCTGTAATCTTTGGCTCCTTTAATTAAGTAAAAAATGGCCCTTGGCAAAATAAAAATCATTAAAAAAAATATCACTTCTTAGGAACCATGAAATATACTTTTTCTTAAACTTAAGAATTACATATATCAGCAAAAAAATAAAAAATGTCTGGTATTCTCACAATAAAAAAAAATGTCCAACAACAAAATCATTCACAATCAGGGCAAATTTGTTTAGCGCGCTGTAAACAAACATGTTTTTTTGCAAGGAGTAACATCGATATGTGGATTTTCTATTTAGTTTAGGTGGATAAGATGCACATAGTTTTCTTGTTTTTTCTTCGTTAGCTTGACTTTGAATTGAATCTGGCATATCAGAACCGAGTATTCTGGCTAAACTCATACGAAGTTCACGAGGCAAGCGGAAGTTGAACACTCTTCTCTTCATGTGCTCTAATACGAGTTGTCGAGCTAATTGTTTTATAAACACACCACAATCAGTTTTATTTTTAGATGCACGTCATGTAAAATATGCGCATTTTCAGTACTTATGTCTAAAATTCTATAGAAAACTGTCATTGGCCAACGTCTTATATTTTCCGTCAGAGGTAAGGGCTGGCTGGGTTATAGTCTCAGCATCAGACATGTCAGTATCAGTACCTGTATCATGATCTCTGATTTCAAGTACCGTAGTATAAAACCGTATCCGACATCATCTACTTCTGATCCGTTAGAATATTCTGCAATCCAGTTCTCGATTTATTTGACGACGTGGTCTTTTAGGATAGCGTAGTTTATAGGTTGGTAAACCACGTTTACCCCCCGACGTCCCAGGTACATCCACTCTTTAAATTAGCAGTTAGCTTTCTGAAATTAAGCACTTTTATTTGATTGTAGCTAAAACAAAAAACTAACGTTAGTACCGACGTCGGGCCTGAGAGGCCGCGTCGTAATTTAAAATTGAAATAACTTACCGAAATTGTATTTGCCGGCAATACTACCACATCCAAGGGAGTCAGTGCAACTAAACTCGCAGCTACTGAGGAGCACAGGACTCTTCTGCACCGGGAAGGGGTAAATCTAACAACTTGTCCACCCGCCACGGCCTCACAGGCCCCACGTCGGTACTTAAAGGTTAATATACTGTACACTTGTATATTTTATGACAGACAGCATTGGATTATAATTACGTCTAAAGCTTGGTCTACGCGTAACCATAACAGCTGAGCATTTTTTTTATGCATTTGCTCTTGTTATAAGTTAACGGTATTTTTCAGAAGAGTAGCAAACACATAGACCATAAATAGTTACTTCACTGCATAGCACTTTATAACTCGAAGCAAACTACTTTCCAAGATTAAGTAACACGGTCGTATTTATTGGCATGAATAAGGATACGTGCAAGTTCGCTTACTTTTCTGAATTCAAATTTAGACGACTAATCTATCTATCTATCTATCTAAATTATGTTATCAACCTTTGAAATGTGTCATAGGGTCATCGTTCATAGAGTCAATGTTAAGTAACTCTATGACAAAATGATTTACGGTCGAATTTCGGAAAAACCAGTAAATATAAATACATAATATAGACTGCACTGAAAATGTTTCTATTGAAAGTTCCGGTAACATTCTGCGGCAGACAAAAGTTGAATCAGGTTTGATAGAGATACCCAAATAATAGCAAGGATTTACTGAGTTATGCAACGGGCTTTCAACATAGAGAGTTGCGAATATTTTCACAAACATTTTCTAGTTTTATTCTAAGTCCTTAATGTCTTCTATAGGCGATCTATTAATAACTATAATAGTAAATTACAAAAATTCACTTTACCATGATAAATAACCTCTTAGTAAAATGTTATTTAATATGAATATTTAATATAAATTTATATAATACATTAAACAAAAACCAGTGAAAACTTTAAACATAATTTACTTAACACTTTTAACCAGCGATTTCCTAATAACTAGAAAAAATATTTTGATTATAAAGTAATCAGTTCCGACATGTCCATTACAAGATGACGTACGTACTACGTTATCCCGAAAGCGCAGCACCGATAAGCTCGCTTAATATCCGGTGCGAGCTTATAAATTCGTAGCAAACATTTCCCTTGCCACTGCTACGAGTCTACGTTACTTGTAGATGCTGTCGTAGCACCGTAGCGAGCGCGTAGCCACGACGGTGTGCATTTGAAAATCAAAATCGAAAATGCTTTATTCATGTTCTACTAAGCTTTCATTTCTTTTGGAAATCAAAAAAGAAAGAGCTTAAAATCTTCACCGCACATCTTTTAGTACTTTTTACAATAATAGAAAAACTTTTTTGTTGTGAGTGACAAGTTTGAATCCCGAGCAAACATAAATGTGACACTAGTGCAACGAGTGATTACCTTACTTTAAAATTCTGAGCACAATGAAGAATCAAAGCACAATAACCCTTTGATCTCGTATGACACAACTTCGCTAGAAACTAAAACCATAAAAACCTTTATCTACACCTTTTTAAGATTAATTCACGCACGTAGGACTTCGAGATTTGGTAAAAATAAAGCTTACATGAAAAATAAGTACATAGTTATGTGTAAAGTTTGTTTGAATATCACCCACTAAAGCTTGCTTTTAATGTTATTCAATAGGCGACGAAAATTTTTATCAACTTAAAAATTCATAGCCTTAAAGATGTATTAAACAACTATTTAATTATTATAAAGAGAACGTTACGTCATAGCTATTTAAACGATTCATTTAAATCTGCAATTATCTGAAATTATGTTAATGCAAGCACATTCAGTTCTGTACCCAATTAAACTTCCTCCTTTTACTATCCCGATTTCCTACTAATCGCATTAATTGAGTGTAGACTGAACATTAATTTGCGTTTCACAGTAACGTAATTAAAGTTTCCAACAAGCCGCAGACACGAAGATTGTTGCTACCACTGCAAACGCCGAGACGTACGTTATTTGTTTGAATTACGCCCGATGGCTTAACCCATTAGCGGCTCACTGCAAGGCACGTCTTACGCGTAACTTACTACGGCCACGACACCTAGTACCATATCTACTTTGTAATAATTGTTTTAACAGCAATTGTGTTCGGGATAGAAAGGTTTGCATCCGTTTACACTTCTTAGAGACGACCATCTTAATCCTCAAGAGTCCCATCTGTGACCGAATTAAAATGGGACACTTACTAACAATTACTAATTATACTATTACTAACAATAACTAACATTACCTCCCCCAGTCTTCATATCTACTAACGAACTAAACAACTAGCGCTGTAACACCGTCTGCTAACTGGACTAATCACCCTAGTCTCGATTTGAGTGTAAGATTTGAGGGCCAATGCATAAATGTATTATGCATTGGCATTTGTAATGTATACAAACAGCCAAGATCTATGAACAAATATCTGTCTTTAACACATATACATACATTTGCTTGCATTTGAGAATAAATTCCAGGACTCCACATTCAGCACGTTAGTGCTGTCAATAGTTATATTGAGCTACGTGATCTCTCCTTAGAAACGAGGAGGCCTAGAGCATAGGTACTCTACCACGCTACTCCGTTGCGGATTGGTGTAGCTTTCTTTATCTTTACACTAAACACCAATATTCTAAAGCTAAAGGTTTCAATTCGTTAAAACTCGGTTCTATTTCACGATACATATGGTAACACTGCTACAACGAAGAGTCCCCAGAGCAACGGCAAAATTAATCACGAATTTGAAAACTCGTTAGCATTTTATTAAACTTTTTGTTAAAAAAGCCGACAACAATACTGTAGCTGCACAAACAAGGTAACATGGTATTGTTCCGAATATTTAAGCTTCCCAGGACAAAACCTGTGTTTCTGTAACGTATTGTACGACAAATTTGCGGGTTAACGCTACCGACAAACTCGGAGCGAACCGTGCGAAGGCCAACTATGCGTATTAAAACTTTTGCTACAACATTTGTGACAACGTTGCATTTTATTACCGTTTTTGCTGGCCACATCGCTGTTTTTCGGCGTACCGTATATAATGGAACAATGTTATCTTTATAAGATTAGTCACGGATTTATCTGTCTCTGTGGGTCTGTCAGAGGCAATTTGTTTGCAAGCGTTTTATGGTATAGCGTAACAAAATACCGCCCTCGCTTTGCTTCGGCATAAAGTACAAAACAAACACTTTAATTATGTTAACGCAAACATGATGCAATATATCGCTGGAAACTGCATGCAAATATGTTAAGCGCTTTCTTAGATTACAACCGATAGAATAGAAATAAACCTAGAGACAAGCTGACAAACAAAAATATTAAATATGTGTTTCATACTACGTTCGTCCTTTTCCTTCTCTCAATCGGTCTCAATCGCTCTCTCCCTCTCTTGGACTAACAAGTCCCACTTTTTCGTGTCACGTCGATTGCGTTTCATCCGTAAAAATTTACTCTCATGCGCCCAAAGAAGTTTCACTTCAAAAGTATTTTGTATGATCATTTTTATTTGTCAGCACACAAATAAAAATGATCCATGCAACTGGGTCGAAATATTGGTAAAGCAATTCAAAATCATGAGTACCTGTATTAAATTAAAATGTTTAGTGTCCGCGATGATATCAATTTTAAAATCATAAAAAGTGTTGAAATCATTGTGGGATCTATTTACACTTAGTTTTTCTTATATATCTCAATCACTTACAGTTGCATTATATGCATAGATAATAAATAAAACATCAGCTACACCATATCTCTGCTTTATAGTTATTCAAAAAAGACTACAAATTAGCCTACGACCACGTATTTACATACCTTCAAATTTCCATTTATTGAAAACCCGTAAAGAATAGTATCCGATCCGAGGCGTGTCAAAGGAGAGGTCGGAGTGATAAATCTTATCTAGATATCTCCTCAATGCGGGTTCTAGAACGCATCGCTGACGTCAAAGCTTTCATGTGTTCCTATTCAGCTTCGTCCAGAGCACGTTCACTCGAATGAATCACTCATTTTAAAACGGTTTTTATTGATACGAAAGGATCCGGCTACCTAGTAAATGAACACTGCAGCATGCCTATACAGGGAATGTGTAGCATGAAAGAGCTAAGTTTTGAAAGAGTCTTCATTCACGCAGCAGTTTTCGAACGAGTAATGTACCTACTAAAGATTTTTTAAATAGCTACACTGACCTGCTGTCAAATAGTAAACACTGATAGACCGAAAATAAATTATATTGTCGAAAATAAATAAATGATGAGATCCTTATCGGTCTGTCTTAGCCATACCAACCTTTTAAGTTTTACCGTGAAATATTTTTGAACTACGAAAACATTACTGTAATTTTGTTGCGATGTTAGAAATGTTAGAAAGGAAAAGAATTTCCGAATTCCTTCTTAGCCGACAGTGCTTCACCGCATCGGTAATACCTTTGATGTTATGGAAATCTATGGGCAGCGGTGTCCTACTTACGATCAGATATATGTACATACATGTTCGCTAAAAAATACCAAAATAACCGACCTAATATCTCGAGTATAAATTTTAAAGGCATCTATATCCATTTATATCCATCTCTAAAGACCTAACATCAGTCAGCGTTAGAACCACGGAAAACAGACCTTCGATCTCCAATAGCATTTCTCCCAAAATCGCAACATACCCACATCAATTTGGGTGTCAGAAAGGCAGATCTAAGACATATGTATGTATGTAATATATTTTACATATAATAAAATTGTAACTTATCGATGTTGATGGAAGATAATTTAGAAAAACTATAATTAATACATTAGATCCTATAACATTATTTTTTGATTTTATGATGACATTAGAATGTTTATGTTTATTTGTGCTTTAATTCCTACTTACTGAGAAACGGCTTCTCCGATTCTGATGCGGTTGATTAATGTTTATAGTGAGCTTGGGGTAACATTTTTAGCATAACATAGCAGTGATTGCTTTTTTCATCGTGTGACCCCTTGACTATATAAAGAGACGCCGATGGATTACAGCTTCAGTGAGCGGTAAGTTACCGACTGAGTTAAGTTATATCTTGCGCGTTAGGAAATGGATGGGCGACGTTAGCGGCAACATTTTCAGGGTTCGGAAATAGATTGCATGAGGACACGAGCATGTAGTCGTTAAGGCTTGTAGGAAAAAATTGAGCGCTCTGATAACGTTCCAGATTCGCGTTAGCCCAAGAATCTTCCGCCAATACGGGCTTTAATATATTATTATGATAATACCAGAAACTCGCTTCACCGTCTCTATGGGATACTTACTTATTTTATTCTTGTCTAGTTTTCTTTATATTTTTGTATGTATTTGTTAAAATTCCCACAACTGTAATTTTTTTGTATGTAAATATTGAAATTACACTGAAATAAATTTAACACTAAATGTAACTCCAAGCTTACTTATACATGAGTGAAAACAGAATGCAAATCGGTTAAGCTGTTTCTAAGATTAACGGTAATAGATGCACCGACAAATACACAACAATTCGTTAAGCGATCTATTGTGTTAATACCCCTTGTAATGGTTTTTCAATAAAATCTACCATGTACAGATATCAATCAGTCACAGTTTTATTACCATTAAATATACCTACATATCGATAGTTGAAATTTGGGTACCTGCATTACGTCGGATTACATCGGATGACATCCCTTGAAGTGGCTGTTATTTCAGAATGTAGAACCCTCGTTACGACTGAGAGGCACGTTTTACTAATCCTCGTAAAAGAATACTGGGGTCGTAAAATTTAAATAAATACATTATCATGAAATTTTATCTTGAGATTACCATTAGTTGTGTTGATAATGTAATAATTTAAATCTTCATTCTTAAAGATTAGCCATCAACGGGATAAATTATTCGCACAACCTAATAAGTCAAAAGTAATATTGCAGCAGTCTTTAAACGAACAGATGAGATTTGAAATAAGCTCAAGTGTCTTTCTCCGTTTCTTCTCCTCCACTGTAAAACACCTTTTCGATACGGTGGTAGATTAATACCTATGACCTGAGAACAAACATTTATCTATCATATAAATATCATTTAAAGACAATTATTACACGGTAGAAATGGTACTAAGTGACGTGGCGGGCGGTAGTACTACCCCGGGCGAATTCTAGGCTCTACTACCTATATGCAAACAGAATTAACTTATATAAAATATCTCTTCACTTATCCCGCTAGAACTTAAAACACTTCTTCCTACCCTATGAGCATTGACCATCACAAAATTTTTGCTTTTGTCCCCCGAAGGTTTTCACATAAAACCATACACAAAAATCTTCCAATTCAGCGAGTTCCAAGGATAGTTTTATGAACTCATAAAACTGGGTACCGAAAAAGTGAAATGTACGACTACGTAAAAGGGTTTCAATTATGAGCGAATGGACGAAAGCATTCGGTCATTGTGCGCCGAATGATAGATTAGACATCTGAGTGGGAATAACACAGGGATACGTTTCTAACGATATTTTGCTAGATCAATAACCGACGAACGAGTAGATGGTTAATCTGAGAAGAATGTGAGGTATATTTTTGACGTAGGTAATTTCTTAGTAAGATATAATTTTCATATAATTACTTAACGATATAACGAACTTTTATTAGTAAGATATAATTTTCATATATTTACTTAACGATATAACGCATTTTTATTAGTAAGATATAATTTTCATATCCAATGTGTCGGAATGTACGCCTTATACGGATTTGAGCTTACAGATTAATAATTAATTAATATATGAAAATTATATCTTACTAATAAAATGAACGAAGTTATATGCAGACTACATAGTCTGTATACTGTGGAATTAAGGATTTTTTCAGAAGAACAAGATAAGCAAATCCTATTTATTAACAATGTTACAAAAACGAGAGTATTCAAAGCGCCATGAATTTTTAATAATAAGTTTAAGAGAGTAAAAAAAATCGTCGAAATTCACAAGCTTTAAAGCCACTATCGACGTTGAGCGAGTTTGGAGCTTATAAAAATATGCACTAAAGTATTATTAATAAAATTGTGCATCTAAATTCGTGATATTACTATTAAACTTTTTATGTTTACCATCGTAAAAATTTAATATCAAGTTTAGGAGTTGCGGGATTCGATACCTCATAATTCATAACCTAAGATGACTAAATAAACTCCACGATAAATAACCAAACACAATACCTTTTTATCAAAGCAGCCCGCGTGAAATGCTATGTACCTATCTTAATGTGAATCATTGCCCATCTGGGCATAGTGAATCTCGATATCAGCGCAGTCTTAAGTAACTCGAGCCCGCGACTTCGTTCGTGGAATAATACTGCCAAGAGGAAGTTATACAAGTAAACCCACTCGACTATACAGCTTAATGCAAATAAAAATGCAATAATAAAATTTACCCACTGTCAATTAAAAAACATTTATTATATTTGGAAGTTCTACTTGCACCGTTGCACCTATTTTTAACCCCCGACGCAAAGAGAGGGGCGTTATAATTTTTAACCCCCGACGCAAAAAGAGGGGCGTTATAAGCTTGATGTGTCTGTAAAACAAAACAGACAAATACACAGATGTGTCTGTTGCATCGTAGGTTCCAAAAGAATGGACGGAATCAGATGTGGTTTTTATTTGTTTGAAAGCTGACTTGATCGACTACAGGAAATTTTTAAGTTTTGAATAGTTTCGTTAAATCGCATTTTTACGAAGCTGTGAAACAAAAAAACTTCCCAATCTCCTTTATCAAACAAAATTTCATTACTGTCAATAATCTTAGACTTTTTATAAATGTATCTGTTTTTTCGGTCAAATAAAACGTCTTGACAAATCTGCATACCTAACCAAGTCTCCCTTATATCAACAATGATGTGTGAAGACTCCCAATCGGTACTGGCTATGATGGTGAACTGTAGCCTGTACCCCTCTTATATAATGAAGATTAGTGGCGTTTGAAGTAAGATATGGTTTAGTCATTAAGGGAAGTCAAGATAACATCGCCGCTGGCTTTCGCCGGTGTAGCACAAAGACTTGTCGTATAAAGCGCCTTGTATTCTCTGCAAGCAATCACTGTGCGCAACGTGTTGACAAACTTAAATGGAAGGCACATGTAGTGTATACCCAGAGATGTATGAGCAGTAAGATCAAATACAATTTCCCTCGTTAAGTGTTGTGTTCCTCCTTCAACTCTGAACTCATTATTTATATAATACACATAATGGATTAACGTATTTATTTTTCTCAGGAATAATTTTCCCGCGTCATTGGACGCATTCGATTAAAAGGTCTTCAACTCAAGACTAAATGGATTTATGTATAATTACAATACTTTTACCTGCGGCATCGTATAGTGGCTGTGAAATTTAATGAAAAACAAAGCATTGTACTTTAAATACAAGTTTAAACACGTTTTTAAATGAAGATTTATTGCGGTACTTTTTTATGTAACCATAGCTACCATAACCTACCCTACTTTATTGATGTTACTACTATATTTAAAATACTGTAACCAATGGAAGAATGATTAAATTTTATATAGCAAAATTAATTATTGTATAAAAACAGTCTTAATAACTAAGAGCAATCTTTCCTAGGTAAATACGTTCCATAAATCTAATAAGTGTAAGTCGTTCAAGCAACCTAAATATTTTCTGAACTTGCTATTATAAATTATATTACAGGACAGACAGACACTGTCAACGTCTTAACGAACAATTCAGAAAACTATAGTGATATTTTTGTAGTCAAAATTTCGTTACTCTAGCACCGGTAGTTTCGGCTCTGAGTTGATGAGTCAGTGCCAGAAAAACGGCCTACCTCTTCATAATACTATACAGAATATAGACAGATTTTTGAACTGATATCAGTATTTACTTTATTGGAAAAATACAAGTCAACTAGACGCCATACTCGGACATTGAAATAAACAAAGGAAGCAACTCGGGTTGTCCCAATACTCACAATAAACAATGTAGGTACTAGTCAAAGCAAGAAACTCGGGTTGTCCACGTAATTTCATTGTGTATCGGGAAGCCAGACCCTAACCGCTACTTGGAGCCAATATATCGTACACCACATGCATGCAATAATGGTGACCGATAAATTAACTGTAACTCCACTGCAATTTACGTTCGTCCTATACAGTTGAGAAACTCGGTCGGTAACACTGTATCATGTTACACCTGATTTATATAATATTGGCTATCGATGATTGATCAGGTGCAACTTTTTAGTTAGATATTTAGTTAGATAACAATTTAAAGACTACTTATTTCTATCGAAATTATACGTACCGGTTGGAATAAATTGCCAGCGTCGGTGTTCGTCGTCGGTAGATGGCTTCAAATCTAGAGAGAATAAGCTTCTACTAAATGAGTGCGCTTAACTACCCAAGACTACATCACCAACTACCATCAGGTTGAATCAAAGATTACCTTATACTCAATAATAAAAAAAGTCTCGACATTATATCAGTTGGTTGGCGAGTGAAAAGAGCATTTGAATCTCCTGAATTAAATTAATGAAGTCTATGGTTATTCAAGAAGGAAATGTAATGAAGATGTTGAGTGTTCTGGCCTTTGTTTGCCTTAATAACAAAGGGTGTTAACAAATGTGGGGGCAATTAAGTAGCTATGGGCGCCATTATATTACCGGGAAGTACGAGGCTTACAATCAAGCTTCGGGCGATATGTTAAGTAGAGGCCTGAAACGATCCCAAGTAATTTTGTGCTGGCGAAGCAGCTTTCGTACAAGATCCGGTCCGTGTAGATACGAGCCGAAATACTAAGGAGCCCATGTCGAACGATGTTAGGGCACATACTCGTAGTACAAGTGTGATATATTCTATGGTAAGGCACAATACCTAAGGCATTTCAATTTATAATTATATTATATACTATTATATATATAATATAATATTATATATAATTATATATATTATTATATAATTTTAACGGTTACGTTTTGTGTTAATTATTGTACTTTTAACTTAATAACATGTTACTTTGCCTTAATCTTTTTTTTGAAATAACACTTATGGACAAAGTAAGTCAGAATAATTGAGGTAATTAATATTGCGTTTTGTAAATAATTTGAAGTACCTATACCAAAATACGAGTATAATAATATTTGCTCTGAATGCAATTACACCTGTAATGACGATTTCTGTAGAACGTGTTACATTACCTTCTAAGACTTGCCGTTCCCGGCACATCATCATCAATAAACAATCCACGTTTTCAACGTGTTACAGGAACAGAGTGGAAAATCTACTCTCTTCGTTAAATAAATAATTGTTACTGTGCTGTTATTTTTTTTCAGGAAGGTTTCAGCGAGTTTCGTTAGAACGTTTCATACGTATTGCTATTTCCTGAATTGTGTTTCTGTTTATTGTTTCATAATTTTGTAATAAGATACTTTTAATGGAAACTAAAAATTTTGTATGTTTACGAAAACGCTTGTGAAGAATGTCACGTAATGGGAAGAGGCAATAAATCCAAGATCTTGAATGAACTACTGCGTGTAAGTGAAGGGGAGAGCCAGGAGCCTTCACTTAAGTATCCCTCCTCTATGACTAAGAATGTGTTAGTAAAAGGCTGATTATAATGTGGTAAGTATTTAAGTAAGGAGTGTCACATTAATTCACTGATAAGATTTAGCTGTTCAAGCAAAATGCGCCCAAACACGTATTGTGTATAAACAATGCTAATTACACACTGAATGTAAATGACGAAATTAATTTCTCTTATTGTCATTGTAATGGATGATTCATAGCTACACTGTCCTCGTGGCCTGGTCACGTAAGCAACACTCGTATTTCTGGTGTTATTACAAAATTTAGCGCGACAACACGAAATACCAGATAATTTTTTGTAACACTTTTGAAACACATGTTAGGTACTTATGTAGACTATTACTCTATGTTTGGAAATTATTCAAGGCTATGTTTATTTGTAATCAGCAATAAAAAGTTAAACAGATATTCGACTATGCGCCGTTTATATCTCAATAAAATAGATCCAAACCAGCCGACGTTGGAGCAATAAATAAACGCCTACACAATACATCGCACCACTGCCGTTCATAGGACGAAGTCGATATCGATATTAGAATCGTATCGCTGAAAAACCGCAGATCGCAGTTATTCATAAACTAGAAAAATTGTTGTTACTGCCGCGGAGTCACTGTTCGCTCGTCCTCTTGTAATAGTAATAGGTAATAGTATCATATATTACCATGCCTTGTAAATATACTTGCAAAACAAAATACCTGTATTGTTGAAAAAATCAACTTAATTTCTAATTTGATCCAATTCAGTCGTTTCTCCTCTCACATTACCTACATTTATGTATCTTACTACGAGTATATTGTTATGTTCAAATCTGTCGTAGATCTGTATTTGTGAATCAAATATGTATAGTGATAATTTAGCGCAGACCGATCGTGAAGGTTTGATTAGCACAAATTGTGAACGCCTGGTTTACGTGCATTTATTAAATTAGGCGTAAGACTCGCCTGTCAAATAAATGCAAATTTTTCTTTCGCATGATCGATACGTTCGGGTTACAGCATGCTTTTTAATGTAAACATAGAAAGTTGTTGAATAATTGTAATATTAATTAAAAAATGAGGGGAACATGCAACGTTACTTACATTATTATAAATAAAAAATAAATAAATAACGCTACACACTCATAGCCCCACATTAGGATTCCCTGTGTCGTGGGTGCCATGGACAACACACAAGACAAGAACACACACACCCAGACCAAGAACGGAAATTTAAATTCATCATTCAAATTTCCGCCCCGCTGGGAATCGAACCCAGGACCCTCGGAACGGCGATCCGGCGTGTTAACCATTGCGCCATCCGGGTCGTCTTTCTTTAGTATTACGTCATTAGAATGTCAATGATAACAACAGAACAGTAGAACGTTGATACGATCTCCGCAAAAATAATACATCACGTCGTTAGCTTTTTAATCGTCGGTTGTATGGGGGTGTCTAAGAACGTAACAGATCCCATAACAATGATTCTTATAATGTTGTCTGCTTGTCTCTGCGGTTGATCCCGCTACTCTCGGAAACGGTTTAGCTGTACTTAAAACCATACCTACTCCGATAATAATAATAATAATGCGTTCGAAATAATAGAATCAGACCTTTATAACTTATAATTATACCACTTATATTTAACAAACGCGCATGTTTTCAGTTTTTAAGCTTGGACAAAAGATTGCTGGCTTCAAAATATTTTAAAAGTATTATGGCACTGTGTGAGTTTCAGAGAATGCTTTGTTATGAAGACATAATTGTTTTTCATATGAGTTCAGTTCCTGTTTTCCCATACATTTGTCTTCTTTAATCCAGTTTCACAAATGTAGCGAAATTCCCTGCCTGTCTTATATATAAAGCGTATCGCTTTCTTGTTTCACTTTTTGCAACATTTATCTTCCTTGTAATAAATTGTCCTTTTATTTACGATATTAGTTTACTACATTCATTTCTTATTATACAAGTATAAGGATATTTATCCACCAATCCGCACTGAGCAGTGGGTTGATGCCATACCCAAATCCTAATACGTCATGATATAATGTAGTATATTAGGTATCCTTTGTTCTTAAATAAATGTACGATGGTATTTAAATCTAGGATTTCAAACCATGATTTATTAGATTAGACAGGGTTTAATGATTAATATTTTTTATTTAATGACTTTCAGAACGTATACCTAATTAACATAAAGACCTTTAATAATTCTCAGAATTTACCGTAAATTGTATCCATCGCACAGAGTCAAAGTTAGTTGGTTTAACCATGCCATTCATTAGATATTTAGTTTTGACTATTGTAATCTAATTTTTCGTTTTACAATAAAAAGTAGATATACCTAATTAATACAATAGAGAGTAAATAAATAAATATTCTATCTCAATAAAACAAATAATAACAAGTAACTCGAGTGTTATACGAGTTTGCAAAACATAAAACTTCTATTAAAACTATTGACCTGGAACTAAACAGCCTAGCGAGTTTGATGTACACACATACTCGTATATCCATGCAGAGCTTTTAGAAGAATAGGATCGCCAGTATCTACTAGTTTCAAAACTTTATGATTACTGAAATTATAGGTCACTATCAGTATTAACAGATTCACAGTAAGCAGTTTGATTGTGGTTAACACCACAATTGTCCTTGGAGAATTGGACTCAAGAAGGATGAAGCTTCTTAAGTTCCTAAAGCACCCCTTAAACCAATCGGTGGTTGTAGTGCTTGTAGTACACCCTACTGAACGACGGGCAAGGCTACGATGTTAAGTGCCTCCCGAGTGGAGATCGCTAGACATTGTACTCAGCTTAATCTAGAGCGTTCATCATGCAGTATGGTAAAATATTACACACGACTGGCTGTCTAACACCTCCCTTCTATGATCGACTGTGTTTTTACGTGTTTCGGTCGCAGTGTCGGAGAGCCGGTTAATTCTTCGGTCTGCACAGCTGCGGTGACGACTTGCGTTGCTGATAAGTGATGACTGCATGAGAAACATTAGACGTCTCATAATTGGGCGTTTGTTGAATTTTAAAAATTTAACGTATCTACTATTTACTTAACCCATAAAAATTCAAAAATATGTGTTTAAGTCTCTTTGTTGACATTCTATCTTGTCAAAGTTATTAGTATAAACTGACCTTAAACTGACTAAAGCCGTAGAAACGAAGCGCTTTGAATAAACATTACGGCAGCAGTACACATTAGCGTTAAAATAATGTCCATCATAATACACAATTAACGTTGGCGTATTTACCAACCTCGTTATTCGTGCAATTTGTGAAGTTAATCACAGTGGACATGTTTGAAACCGACGTGAACATTAGTGGCTCAAATCTAGTTTGCTGACCAATAATCTGACAAATTAATGCTTTCCTAAAGCCAGATTTGCCAACCAAATAAGTTTCCCGTTGCGAAGCGAGTATGGTAGTTATTAACAACAAACGTTTATCGGTCACAGAATTCGCTCATACCGATAACTAGCTACCAAAACGCACTGTAACTATTCCTTATGATTTATATAAAAAATATCTGGAACCTATTTATGCCACACAATAAATAAAAACTCTTGCATTGGAATATTTTCGACATTCGAATTCCGAATATATCCAATATTCCGATTGAATCGAATCCCAACAACTGCCGTAAACCACTACCATAAAGAAGTAGTCAGGCTAACATATAAAGCGTCCAATTACATTATTGTTAAATTATTAACAAATATGTAATTCATCTAATCAGTATTTATAGACAATACTTCTAGATTGAGAGCTACCGCCAATTTTTGGGTAGGTATTTGAGGCAAGCTGAAAACTTGTCTGATAACTCTCCTACTAAACCGCAACTCGGAGCTACAGACCTGGCTAATGAGTAGTGGGGCAATATGGACCCCTATAATTTTAAAAATATTTTTTTTTATTCCAAAAAAAATGTTTGAGGCAATTTGCAATTTTTATAATGTTGTAGTTTAATGTTTAAAGAGTACAAAAAAAAAATAAGCCAGACGATTTAGTCGGGGCTTTGACATTGCCAGGCGCGTCCAAAAATTAAAAAAAATAAGTTAAAAAAAAGTGTTTGAGGCAACTTGAAATTTTAATAGGGTGTAATTTATAGCTAAAAAATAAGATTCTCAAAAAGACAGATCATTTCGGTGGGGCTTTCTACCCGCCAGGTGATCTAACAAATCAGGGTAAAAAACGGTTTATCTCGATTTCTGGCAAAACTACAAGTCCGATGGGAAAAAGTTTAATGACAAAGTTGTAGGTAATAAAAAGATCTATAATTTTTGTCTTGACACTTTTTTCACATAACCTCAAAATGTATGTGAAAAATTAAAAAAACCAAATTTTTTGTTTTTTATTTATCTCTTCCAAAAAAAAATTTTTTTTCACTAAATTTGGTGAAAACCTACCTTTTTTTTGTCTCAAACACACTGTAATTTTTTTTGCACCTTATATTAACTTAATATCGAAAAAGCACCCTAATTTTCAATCTAAAAGTCTTCAATTCAATCAAAATTTCTTTTTTTTGTACGTCGGTGGGCTTTTTGTTCGTTGAAATCAACTTTCCGATGGTGTTAAAAATATATATTATGTCGGCATCAGGTAGGCAGGGTGTTTGTATGGGTTTTCACTCGATTCTACTCTGTGTAGCATGTATTTTCATGCAAGTAGGTATTCTTCATCAAACATGCATTGTGGGATTGGTATTGTTTCATGTCAGAACTTCGGATTAGGATTTCAAATAAAAGACAAGAGTCCGGACCAACACATAAACAACTCATTTATTCACTGATCACTGTCTGGCTCCGTTTTAACGCTCTTTTAGTTTGTTTATTTGGTTATTTACGCGGATCTCCGATTCCGACCTGTTTAATTTACTCAACGATACGCAATATTGATTTATCGATCGAACCACTCGCTCTGTCCGCGAGTTATATGACAGCACGTTTTATTAGAACTTTATTCACTTTCAGAGATTACTCGAAGGTAGCATTCAGTTCTTAGCGACCGCGACGCGCGACTGCGTCCATCTCCATTCAACTACGCAACCATGGTCGGCTGTCGCGGGGCAACCCCTAGCTTTCGTTCGTCGTCGTGTTCGTTGTCGTTCTGTTGCAGTACGATATGTCGGACAATTTATCCGCAGCAAAGTAAAAGTTATCCATCTGCTATTGGTGGATGAAGATGATGATATTCTTATTATGTTATTATCTATGCCTCCGGAAAAAAGGAAGATTGACTCAATTTTCACATCACGAGAAGTTGAGGGTTGCTTTCAAATACTCATAAAACGACATTTAAATTATAAATAAAGAAGAAAAGTTCAGAAAATATTGTAGGTAAATCATAAACAGTTTCATTTTGTAAACAGATTAATAAATCAAGACATCAAACCAAGAAGAAATGGCACATCAGTAACGCGGCACTGCCTATGCAGTGGATGAGACGCGTGGAGCCGCGCGGTCGCGGGTCGTGGTCGCTAAGAACCGTATGCTACCTTTAAGATAACCTTTATAACTTCTCCCGAGAATTCCTTTTACGCGGGACGACATCATAATGAACTCCATTTTGACAGATCACGTGATCTCCCGATCCATTGATTATCAATACCATCGATTAACGCGTATCACAGATTAATTCGTACCATCGATTTACCATCTCCGACATACATATATGTATATTACTATGGTAAATTTTCTCAGAAAATGCGCCTTTACTGCGACTACATCAGGCACATTTTGCACATTGCTGAGAAAATTTACCATAGTAATGTATATTTTTTTACACCATCAGAAAGTCAGAATATCAACCATAAAAAGCCTTTAAAAAAAAGAAATTTTGACACGAGAATTTTAGATTGAAAATAAGGGTGCTTTTTCGATATTAAGTCAATATAAGGTGCAAAAATGAATATTTTAAATCAAAAAAATTACAGTGTATTTGAGACAAAAATAGGTAGGTTTTCACCAAATTTAATGAAAAAAAAAATTTATGGAAGAGATAAAAATAAAACACCAAAAATTTGGTTTTTTTTAATTTTTCACATACATTTTGAGGTTATGTGAAAAAAGTGTCAAGACAAAAATTATAGATCTTTTTATTACCTACAACTTTGTCATTAAACTTTTTCCCATCGGACTTGTAGTGTTGCCAGATATCGAGATAAACCGTTTTTTACCCTGATTTGTTAGATCACCTGGCGGGTAGAAAGCCCCACCGAAATGATCTGTCTTTTAGAGAATCTTATTTTTTAGCTATAAATTACACCCTATTAAAATTTCAAGTTGCCTCAAACACTTTTTTTTAACTTATTTTTTTTAATTTTTGGACGCGCCTGGCAATGTCAAAGCCCCGACTAAATCGTCTGGCTTATTTTTTTTTGTACTCTTTAAACATTAAACTACAACATTATAAAAATTGCATATTGCCTCAAACATTTTTTTTGGAATAATAAAATAATATTTTTAAAATTATAGGGGTCCATATTGCCCCGTTACTCACCAGCCAGGTCTGCAGCTCCGAGTTGCGGTTTAGTAGGAGAGCTATGAGACAAGTTTTCAGATTGCCTCAAATACCTACCCAAAAATTGCCAGTAGTTCTTGGACCATTCTTTGCAATCCACAACAATGAGTTTATCAAAATCGACTGACACAAATAGCTCTGTGTGTACGCGCTTTGACAAACGCATTGTAGTGGATTGCAAAAGGATTGCCGGTAATAACGGGGCATCTTGGTCCTACTTAGTATCTTATCCTTCTTGGCTTAGTTTGTAGATAAGAACGTAAGCGGAGAATTTCTTTTCGTAAACAAAGTAATGGTCTAGTAAGATTTATGCTTGATAAAACCTGACCGCTTCGGACCATAAATTCTACAAATGGATTAACGTTCGGCGGGGCAAGCGAAGCTGTCACTAAGTTCATCCCGGACCGCTCTTGATATTGCGTGAATTTAATGCGACAGCCTGATACACTTTGGTCCTCAAGCGCATCGAGATCGGAACGGGAGAAGATTGTTTTATTGGGAGCACTTGTAGGTAACATTTCTACAGTTCAAAGTATGTATATGTTATACCTTCGATATAATTTAATAGATTGTGTATTTTTCTCACAAATATACGGGTCATGTAATGAAACAAAATTTCTTAACTTTTTATTGGTGGTTAGGTTTTACTTTACCAAAGTTATTTATGAAAGCACTAAGGAATATAACATAATTTATTACTTTATTAAATAGTAACTTTTTAAGACTTTATAATATAATTAGCTTATTCACTAAACTATTGAAGGTTGTGATAAGTGGAGCAAAACAATTTACGCGATCCCTTAAGCTGTTTACGCATTAGAGGGATTGTAGCTAATGATGCCTCAGTGACGGAGACTAGTGACGTGGAAACTGTAAATTACTGCGCGTAAAAAATTGGGGCCCGCCGCAAGACAGCGACTAAAGAGAGTTTTGAACTCATATTATTTGCGTTTCAGGGGAATTTTTTAGATTATGCAGCAGCAACCCCCCACTTTATTTTTAAAATAATATTTATTTTAAGTAATACACCTTCTTATGTATTTAATGTGTGTTTTATACATACACACAACCTACATATATCTATACTGACTGACTGCTGCCTAAACTATCAGGGTTAGAAACTTGAAATTTTGCACAGGGGTTCCTTTTATAGCGTAGGGGAGCACTAAGAAGGGATTTTCGAAAATACACCGCCTAAGGGGGTAAAACGGGGGCAAAGTTAGTATGAAACTTTTCCGTTTTTGAAGTTATTCGAATGAAATTCAGTATAACCGTTTTTCATTGAACGTCATGAAACACGTATAAAATATTTTTTCGAAAATCATCCCTTAAGGGGTAAAAGCGGGGTGCAAAGTTATTATGAAAGTTCTCTGATTTTATAAACTTACCTTTTCATTAACAGATCAATCAGTAAGCACCTTAGAACTAAAACTTCATATCCATCTCTAGGCATCATTATGAAACCCTTTCCATTTGAACATCCTAGGATCTTTAGGTAATAGTTGATTGCATCTTTAGGTAATAACATTATTTTTGTTGCAGGTAAACGACATCATTCGGCGTATGCTCAGCCCTGACCTTTACCCAAACATTACCGGGTCACCCACGCAGACAATTGAAACATAAGTATGGTAATAAGCATATATTTTGTTATGTGGGACAGCGAAATACAACAAACAGCGACATACAAACGACGCGACGGAACATTGTTACTGAAATATGTAGGGTCAGATATCCAATCCAATAATAAAAGTGTAACAGGGTCAAACCTCTTTATATTTTTTATTTTTAGGTAAGTTTTGTTACTGATATACCCAAAACTTTTATTCTACCTGTTCGTCGTTTGTTCTTATTAAATGTAATTTTATGACAAAGACATTGTTGAGGTTTGTGATTTCCTGTATTTATATATCTCGCTGGGTTAAGAAAATTTTATACAATTAGATAAAAGTAAGAAAGAGTTTTTATATAATTTCAACACATTGCAATTGGATCCTTGATTAGTATTAAACATCGTGCATCGTCTCAATGAAATAAATTGTGTTGTGCTCATCTGACCTCAATTGATCAAAGTCACACAACTACAGTTGGTTTTTAACATTAAGATTTATAGCTATTTTATAGTTTTAATATAGTTTATAGTTTTATAATTAATCACACATTATTGAAGTCATCGCAGACGATTTTGCAGGCAAAATCTATTTGAAATTATAGTATATTCGCTAAGTACCAGAACATTAACACAACTACGGTGACAATTACGGAGCAATTAAAGACGGCATCAAGCCTCGATTACGGCAAGAGTTTCACCATTAATCATGCGATAACGGCCGTCGAGAGTGCTCTGCGTCAAAATCTCAAGAGTCTAGTTGATGAAATCTTCCTAAAGCGATACACTATTATGTGGGAATCGACGTATACATAATGTATGAAGACAATCACACAATTATTAAGCTTATGTTACGTGTTATACATCATTATAATAATAATATTATATTACAGATTTTTTATTATTAAGTCGGTAAGATCGAAAAATATTATTCATAATTCATCAATATGTAAAACGTATATAATATAAACACCGAGCAAAACTCGGTCACCTAGGAACTAAAAATAATGTCAAAAACGTGCAACAATGAAAGACATACATAGGTTTTCAATAGTGGAAGATTTTTTGCGTCCATTTTCCAATAACTCTGTAGTTAGAAATAACTAAATTTACCTTCTTGTAATAACAGCAACTATAAATAAAGCATTGAAGATATTTTATTAAACTGCCATTGTGTAATAACTAAATACTACACCGTTTCTTTTCTTAAATTTCCTTACAGCGTAAGCTAAAGATATTCCAGACAGCCTTGAATTCCTCAAGAACATGATCCAGTTATAGTTTGTGCATAAATTGTCGGCTAACTTTTTGACTAAAATTATTTCCAAATTAATCTTCCAACACTAGGGATTGTTTTTCGTAAAATAAACAGAGCATATACAAATTTGATTTGATTGCTAATAAGTAAATCTGTTTAACTACGCCGCTTCTCACATACACAATGTCTTGTCTTGTGAAGTATAAGAAAGAAAGAAAGAAAGAAAGATATCTGCTGACTCGTCTCTCTGTCTCTTTATCTTCTCTGAGACTGGAGAGGAATATGACTTAACAGATTTCACCAGACATTGTTCAAAGGTTCCGAGTACGAGTTGAGTTGGTACGAGAGGTGAAGTGTGTGAGTGAGTGAGTGTGGAGTGGAGTGGAGAGGAAAAGGGGCTGTAGGGCCGATAGTCAGCAACAAGTCCAGGCAATTGGATGTGTGAACTTGCTTTACCAGGTGGGAAAGCCCGAAAAGTATGGGTAAAGGGATAGTGGCAGTTGGTACAGCTTCCCGTCATCGTAGTATAATAGGTGCGCTATGGTAAAAATGGATAAAAAGGTTTCGCTTCAAAAACGCCTCCAGTAACACGATAAAATCATTTTGGGTTAATGTAATGACCGCACGTACGAGGAATAGACAGCGAAAAGGGTTGCACTTTGTGGAAGCTACATTTCTCACAGGCACGAGCCAGTATCACAGATAAATGACTTTATATTTCGATTTATTGCTTTCCCTAAACGATATCTTTACAATGCCTTGATCACAGTTAAAGCATTCCGGAAAATCGTGAATAACTAAGATGAACTTGTTAGGGTTGTACTTTTATTTTCGTTTATAATTATTATTAGGATAAAGTATTCCTGCAATTCACAAAAATATTTTTATTTTTAGGGTATGAAGTGAATAGGATGGAGGTTGGCAGTTAAACGAGGAATACTATAATATAATAATAACAATATAATTTACACATTATAAAGTTGTAACAATAATAATAATAATCGTTAATTCGGCATAAAAGTTGTACAACAATCAAAATGTATGATAAGGATACACAAATATTTGAACCTCAAAACCATATAAACTTTTCCGTATCGCAAGACAGCTGACATCTCAACGTAAGACTGGGATTTTGAAAGAAATTCGTTTAACTCAACTACATTATTTTTAAATCTGGGCGAGCGCCAGAACTGAACAGAAAACTAACCATTGAAGTAGGATTTCTCCTTCAGGTGCATTTTCGGTATCATTGAATGTAATTATTTAATATTAGAGTACCTCTAAGCCCCGGAAAATCGGGCAAATGTACCGGTTTCAACTAAATCAAGTTGCAAGTACATCATCCATAAAGTTTAGATTTGAAATGCTACAAGGATTGCTTTGGTTTCCTGAAAAATTCTGGGCTCGAGTGAGGTAAAGCATGCTTTATGAAATACTGAATTGTAAGATAAAGTTTGTGATAATTGTATCACAAACTTTATCTTACAATTCAGTACTAAAATCGTTTATTACTAAAATCGTTGTTATCATATTAGTTTTACTACTCGTACAATAACAAACAACAACAACTTTAATACACTAATACACACGTAGAGCGATACGTGTGTATTAGTGTGTGTGTATAAAATCATTTGTAACTTAGATACAGTAATCATAACAAAATAAGTTGTTTACGTAGTGTGTCAGGGTATAGAAATATAATTTTAAAATCGTTTTTGCGAAAAACATCGTGTCATTTACCACAGCGCGTAAACAAAGTAACGTCGACGGTCACAGATGTCTATTCATAAATCTTCGAACATTTGTTTGACGAGGTAATTTCAAGTAATCGTTATGTTTCTTTTACAAGACATTCCCCTTCTTTGGTTGATTAGAAAATTAAACAAAAAAATGGTTGTCTGTAAAATCGGTTTACGGAAGATAATTTTACGTGATAACGTCATAAGAAAACACTAAGTTTAAGCGTTTCCTCCTGGATACTGCTCGTACATCCATTAGCCTTCTCGCAATCAAAGTGAGTTCGATTAGGCAATTGATTTTGCTGTTGATTGCTAGTACCTAAATGTTAGTACGTACGTTTGCCGTAATCTCACATATCTTGATAGCTTTGAGAATATTGTATGGATTTGTGAACGTAAGGGGTTTCATATTTACATATACGAAATTTATCGCACAATAATAATAAAATTGAAGCTAGATCGACTCTAAAATCAAATTGCAAATTAAATTATAATTCAATCCGTACATGTTCACATTTAGATTCTGATTTAATGACTTATAACCATTTTCGGAATAGGTAGTGCAATTTTGGGAGGTTTGGGTGACGTTAACGTCTCAATAATTGATATGGAAATGCTTAATTGGCAATTACACCCAATAAGTGGGATCTATATTATAAAAATATTAGATAAGCTTTGTTTTTTTAGACGGCTATTGATACGAACGTCATAGACGTAAAAAGAAATAGATTAAAGATTGAAAAAAATAGAGAAAATGATTGAAATTTATTTTAATTCCCTAAAAGCCCCAGAAATTTATGAATATGAGGAGGACAATGATTAATAAAAGTTGTTTCCATTTATTTATTTATTTGTTTGACTTGTTTTCTTTTTTTTTTCTTTTTCCCACTCTCTCAAGGCTTATCCATATTAGTATAATGTTTGAGGACAATAATTGACCGGAAATTGCACTACCTATTCCGATCTATAGTTACCTATAACATATCAAAACTCATTCATTGACATCCACCAACACAACCACTTCACCACAGATAACTATCAATATGTCTCTGTCCAAATTAAAAGCCGTCCATATTGACCCAGTGTGTATTAAAAGACTTCATAAAATTTAAATTTTGTTTCGTCACGGAGATTTCCATCACTGTAGCGAGTCGTATTTTTTTTTTATTTTGCAAATAATGCATTTTGAATTCGAACTCTGGTCCCCGTGCAGCATCAGTGGAAAAATCGGCGAATATACGTCTTACTAATAGTCGATACATAATGGACATTACATACATAATGTGTACTTACGTACTAATCTGTGTATTACTGCATGTAAGAAAATACCCAATCAAAGTACACAACCATAACATTAAACCGTTTTCCAGCCAATTCTACGCTTGACACATTTCTTAGCATACAATTTCATAATATCCGGTCACGATATTAACATGAAACGAGACTGTAGATAATAACAAGGCATCTACGTAACAGCCGGTTATTACAAGAGATTTATCAGACTTAGCCTTCAGGATGACGGAGCCATATTTTCAGTAGATCTGTTGAAACTATGCGTTGTAAATATTTTTTACAATAAAGCCCTGTAATTCAACTGATAGGGACCTTATGAATCGATTCATTTTGGCCAGAGGCAGATAATCATGTGGTAAGTTGAGTTTTCTGAGTTGCGAGTCATTTCTGACGTAAATAAAGTGAAAATTTTTCTAGATAAATTAATTAAATATATAAAAACAATATAAAAATATTTTATATTTTTATTTTGGAAATCGATCTAAACATTATCTTTACGGCATACACAAACATATATACTAAGAATCGTATTCTAATACCATAAGTATATAATTATGTAGTACCTAAGCAGTAATTTACTGCCAATGCTGTAGTACCCAGTTCCGATTATAAGCCTATTACCAATTAAATGGAAAGTTCAAAGACAAACCGTCACAAACTTCTGAAATGGAAGTTGTTTGCAGTTGGCCGCTCAGATGAAAGCCCTTAATAAATTTTTGCGAGCAGAAAGTTTTTTAAAGATAGATTTTATAGATATCCATTGTGTCCACCGAGTCTCGTCCTAGTCCGAGGGTCGTCTATGTAAATCGACGTGTTGTAAAAGGCCCAGTAAGTCTCTAACTCTCGACTAACATTTGTTTAGGCGAAAGTTATTTCGAAATTACACAACGCCCCAAGTCAAATAAGCTAGATAAACTCTTAGTACCTAGATTATCAGGGATTGGGCGTCGATGCTCAAACCTATGTTTGTTATGAGTGTATACATATTTTAAAGGAAGTAGATTAGATTCAACGCATGAGAGGTCCACTGGAGAGGTCTCTCCTCTTGAAGAGACCTAGGTTTACTCCACTCCACTGTTCCAGTGCAGATTGATAGCAAGGAAAGTGGCCAATACAAGCTTCGGAGACTCTTATCCTCTAAACAACAACTAAAGATATATGAGGATAGTCGACGTTACGACCGCTTGCAATAATTTGTGTAACAAACGATTACCTATTCAACTGCCGCCACCTTGCCGACACTACTTAACTCGTTCGATTTTACGATTGGTACACCAGGTGTAATGTAGAGGTGCAATTTAATGGTAATATTATTATGTATAATAGATTCGCTATTCAACGGAGCCAATATCCATTTTACAGACTAGACAACCATAACTGTCCATGTTTGATTTGCGTCTATGGAATCCAATACGTGAAGCTCTCAAATTAGTCAGTTCTCTAACTCACTAATTTGAGAGCTTTGAGAGAGAGAGCATTGAACACTTTCAATTATGAACAGCGGATATTGCAATCGGTTAGCATAGAACACCTACAATTGAATAATGAACAATCAGCTGAACCCTACCTACCCCTTAAATACTTTAATAAGGGTAATTTTCATTTCATTAGTAAAGTACAGAAAATGAAACTACAATAGTGAAGGACAACAACCTTTGCTGGTAGATGTGTGGCGACGTCGCATACACGTCACACGTGTCGTCACAAAGCCTGAATCACATTAAGGAAGTTTTCTACACCGTTGGAATATATAAAAGTTCAAACCGAGATCAGTTGGGTCTTAACCGCCTCCCGGGCATGTCGTCTCGGCCCGGCAGGAGATCTCCCTTTACCAAAGATGAAATCTGCAGCTTTCAGCATATTACAGTGTTGGCTAAAAAGTGAGGTAAATATATAAGAGTACACGTCAGAGTCGGGAGTATGTTGGATGTACAAAGTCCAGCTTCCTCCTAAAGAAGAGACCCAACTCCATAGCCTAACTAACCAACCCAACCTCCCCTGCTTGGGTTATACCCAAGGATGGCATAATTATGTCCATTACACCCTAAAGTATTCTTAAATGTGCAACATAATAAAGCTTAAAGTTTTTGGTGCGAATGCCGAACAATAAAAAAAACATCTATATACAATAACTACAAAACAAAAGTACCAGAAAGTATCCGGCGTTCTTTGATTAGTTTCCTAACTTCCCGTAGTGTATCATTGAGCTCCACCCTCCGTTATGACGGACGTGACTGAAGTTCGTTAAAGGAATTATTGGGATTGAGAACGAACAGACCAACTCTTTTAAAACTCGTTTATTTTAATTGGCGCTGAAATGAACAGAAATTTTAAATGAGAAGAATCTTCCATTTAAAAAATAACGATCGCTTACTGTGACCTATAGTGAAGGAGAAAAAAAACTTTGTTAACTTAAGGCTAAAATAAGGCTAATATTATAAGGCCTCATAATTGAGGAGGCCAAAGATTTACTCCACCACGCTGCACCAGTGCAGAGTGGTGGAGCGGTTAGAGGCCTACCCAATTGTTGCAAGTTTTAATGCTGTCCGAAGGCTTCTGACTGTTCAGGGTCAGTTTTCTCTAGGCGTTCTTAGCACGGTAGAAATGGTTCTAAGTACCGTGGCTGGCGGTAGTACTACCCTGGGCGAACTCTAGGCTCTACTACCTAAATTTAAACAAGCCAAACCTCTTTCTAAAACGCGAATTGACTGTGAGAAATATAGAAAACCGTCGGCGTCGTGATCTGTTATTCTATCTAACACTAACTCCAACCTTATACATACGTTACAGAGTCCAGTGTCCAGAAGTGTATTATGCTATATCCCTCACACCCCTAAGCGAAGTAGCCGTACTGAGTAGCATACAAGAAAAAATACGTCTACAGACGTACATACATCTCTCCACGACACACATCGTCAAAGACGACAAAAAAGTTTCACGACGCGTAAAGATTAAAACGTTAATAATTTCTAGCTCGTTTCAAACGCTATGCCTCACGAGCAAAGGGATTTTAAAGCTTGTGCGTGAACCAACAAGCTCTTCAGAAAGATGCCAGAACCATTCAATCTTCCATTACAAAACGAGACGCAAAAGAATATACATAATATCACATACGACGGGATGCACGCTGGGAATAAGTTGACAAGTAGCAATGTAGCAAATCAGTAAATTCTATTTACTTTTCAACTTCAATACCTATTCATTATGCGCTAATTGGCTCCACTTCGTCCGGACCAACGCGTTCGGAATAACCCGCCCCTCAGGTCAATTTTCTTCAGATCATCATTCCACGTGGTCTGGAAGCACTTTAGACCTTTTCTTCAATAATGTTTGAATAATTTAGTAATTTACTCAGCACAACTGCACAAATCCACGACACTTCGTTATCACATCTGCATTTTCCCATTTATATCAGTTATCATAATGTGAAATTTCTTAACAAATTACTTCAAATTTATCAATGGTACGGAACTCCTTAAATAAATTACTCCAAGATAAGACCGGAATGATGGAAGGAGCTGAGTAATAAACTTGGCTATAATTTGTTACCCTTATAAGATTGGGAGATATTATTTTAAGTTTATTAATTTGAGTTGTTGGGTTGATAAGTTGAATAACCCTTTACTGTCCGTCCGTTGGGTTGTTCGGACCTCATTCTAGCAGAGGAGAGATTAAGGTCATTGAAAGTGCGGTGCCTAAACTCGCAGTTTATAAACTTCACCTCTAAATTAAATTCACTCATCATTAAATTTCCGTTCTTGGTCTGGGTGTGTGTGTTCTTGTCTTGTGTGTTGTCCATGGCACCCACGGCACAGGGAATCCTAGTGTGGGGCTATGAGTGTGTAGCGTTATTTATTTATATTTCACTTAGTATTATAAACGCGTTTTTCAAATTATTAATTAACGTTAACAACGAATACTAATAGGACTTACATCAGGCTCTTTCCTCTACTAAGTGCACTTATACAATACCATTAGGAAAAAACATTCGTGAGCCGAGAACCCGCCAAGTTAAACAAGTATTGAATAAGAAAAACCTTCGGCAGTCATATCCCCTTTGTTCGCTAATCGACTATTATCGCGTTTTTCCCAAAAAGGCCCACTGGGAACAAAGGGTGCTTGCTATCAGAATGGCGTCCGTCTAGCTCAATACGACCCTAAAGTTCTTGGCCTATTTATTTAATTTTTGTGACTCAGATATTTTACGAAAAGCAGATATTTATATAACATTCATCCATCATCTTATAAAAGGCTGCCATTCGCAATTCTTACCCATAAACATTAAAGTATGAGCTTATCTGCTTAGTATAACTTTTGTGTAAACTGAAAACCTAATTTATTAAGTTCATAAAATCTAAATTCAACTATCCTCTTGCAAATGTCGAAACAACGATTGGGTACAATAAAAGTATGTATGTGTATGCATGGAATGGAAGAGATTTGAGAAAAACTATTTTTAGGATATTTCTAAACGTAATAAATCTCATAAAAGTTATTTCTGTTTGTCGGTTTATCACTTTGTTCATTGTTTCAAATATTCTTTCGATTCAAGGCATAGGTTTCCCGACGTGGCAACAGCGCAGCGCAGTTCCTAGTTTGTCATAAGATTCTTTGCAAGAAAATCGTTATACATTTTTCCTAAAACACGCGACACTAAGGCGCCCAGGGTGACCATTTTCACTCACTCCACGGAAAAATATCTATTACGAGTACGTACGTTAGGGACATATGCGTTTGTTAATAAATAACAAGTATCCGAACTATTTATGTAAATAACAATAAATAAGAATAGCTACGGCCCTCCTGAAATAGATCGTGAAATGTTTTTGCGTATTTCAGTCACATTTTCAGAGAGCCAGATATAATTCGGCCCTTTTTTTGCAATTGCTTACTATCACTTAGCTTGTCTATTCGTTTAGAAGCTATTTGCTTAAAATATAACTATTTTATTGACCGAACAAAAACGTGATGGATATCTGGAATATTCCATAAGCGAATGATGTTATATAATCACTTTTTACCTATAATGTCATTGTCATAAGCAATTAAAACACTCAGGAGACACATACATTATATTGTTGAGACCCACATCACGTGTTCGGTGCCGAAGCGTCGGGCGCCGGCTTCAATATGCGGCTCTCGCATTAATGCCTCGAGCTTCGGTAATCCCCTTTCACTTTATTATGCCGCGTGGAAGTCAACCAAACAATTTTATGAAGAATATCTACATAGCTTTATTAATTATGTCTGCAGGTAACGATAAACATTTGCTTCGGAAGTTCGTTTTATTAATGAACCTATCCTCGATTTTCTCTACAGCCTGCCTGGCAGAGAAGTTCCATTAACAGGGTAACATAAAGAATATTATACAGTTTCACCTTTTTAATTCATATTAATAGTTATCGGGTAAACGTCAAACTCACTAACGTAGTTGTTTCCGCCAGCCTGATAATGTCACAATATAAACTGAAGTACTGAAACTTGTTTTCCACCGTTTATTTATCACACCATACGTTTTTTAACAAATTTCAACATAAGATACTTCAAATTGGCTAGAACAGGCTTTTTAAGGTTCCATTTCCAAATCACTCACCTCTTCTCGTGATGCATTCCGCTGTACAACGGACGAGGCTATGGCGCCAGATCCCTCCTGATGGACATCCATCAATCAGCCTTTGTGCGTCAACTGCTGGACATAAGCCTCCCCTAACTTTCGCCACTCTGACCGGTTCTGAGCCTTCTGAATCCAGCGGATGCCCGCTGTCTTGTTCAGTTCGTCAGTCAGTCCACCTGGTCGGGGGGCGTCCTGTCCTCCGTCGGTGATGCCTTTTTTGGTACGGAAATCCATGTGTGACCACTTACCATCGGGTAACTCGCCTGCTTGTTGTCGACTAATGAGACATAAAAAAAGAATACGCTAGGGCCCAAATGCAGGGCATTGGTCTTCTTATAATTGACAAGTTTAGAAGCGTACTCTACCCCTCTGCTCCATCCTAGATCGTATATTGGACATATACACGACCACAAAGGATTGTCTGTGGGACATCGAATATAACCTGCGTCAACAGAATTTAATCAACCGAGGGTTGGACAGACGCGAAAGCGAATGATTCACTTAATCCATGATAAATTGACGCCGACGCCCTTCGTTCAGATTAGATCAATCTGTACCGAGTTGGTTTCAGCGTCTGTGATTACAGCCACTAATCGACCGTTGTCTCGTTGTAAATCCCACTCAGATTGGTAATAAAGTTTGTCTTTCCAGAAAAACGTTTTTGCCAGAGTAATTATTGTTACCAAGTTTTTCTTAGAGGGCTGTGTAGCTATAAGTAAAATAAATTTAACCTAAATACGAGTAGGTACATAATGGATGTTGGAACAGGTTTGAGACTATAGACTCTGACATCGTTAGAGATATTACCGCGAATGTTACTCCATGTATGTAAGTAATTATTATTGAATGTTTAATTTAGTATAGAGAATATATATTTTTCTTTCTAGTTGTCTCAACATGGGGTAATGGAATTATTTAAATTGTCATCCATTAACCCAAGAATTGTAAATTCAACTAGACATGCGCTTCAACAAATAGTCAACAACAGTATGACATATACCAACATTTATCAACTGAATATGGAATCTTACAATATACTCGATTTAGAATACATACATACTTCCCTTCCCAGGTCGTGTCTTTGGTAATCAACTCTACCAGATAACTTAATAGACACACATATTAGAAGAAATGATCACCGCAAACAGATTTTTTTATCAGTTTGAATGATGATATCATAAACCTCCCTCGTGGATGGCTACTAACTACCAGCTTTAAAAGTTTATACCACATTTTAATCCATGCAGTATTTTCGACGCTTTCACAAAGTGACTTTATTTATATTGCTCAGTGATATATTAGTAGTTTAACAAAGTGTAGCTTTCAGTCAAACCCGCATGCGGCGAGCCAAACCGCGCTAACCCCCTGCTGTTTCCTCAATTAAATTTACATGAAGCAAGTGCTGATGTATGCTAGTAGGCTAATAGAATATTGGAGCGTTTTATCCAACGCTATTGATAATAAAATACTTCACATTATAATACGAGTATTTTACTTTCAAGAAGTAATATCAAATTAATTGCAAAAGATTTATGTCCCTAGACGATCATGCGGCATGACATGCATGTTACGTGAATTATATGCTGCATGATGGACCGTATGATCGTCTAGGGCCTAGGGCCACTTTAAAATGCATGCTATGCATAGTATGCATGTTATTCTGCCTTTTAATCATTTTGTCACACTTGATTGACGTCGTTTCGAAGCGTACTGAGCTGTTGCATGACATGCCGCACTAAATAAGATCATGCGTGCATGTTTGCATGATGTAAAATAAAATAGTGGTAATCAACTGCCAGCACGTAGTTGGCATGACATTCGCATATGCAATACAGTCCGTTTTTCTAGCGTTGAGTTAAGGAGTAAACAAATGATTAACCAATATGGCCGACTAAGAACGTCATCGTAACGTCAGTTAGACACTGGCAGTCTATAGAGTACAGAAGTATTCAATGTAATAGCTGTTGGTAACTACCGCAATTTTGTTGTATCGAATCGCATCGATATCGATTTCTACTCTTCGATTTTATTCCAATCTAACAAATATGTTTTATTGAAATTAAATACTGTGTTTTATTTAAATATGCTTAAGTGACTGTATAATTAGGAAGGATGATATCTATGGCATTTTATATTAAACCAGTGTAGTCATTCATATATTTTTATTACTCTTTTAATTAGTTTCAAGATATTTAATTTTTTACTTACTTAAACAGAGAAATTATTATTTTTTCCAACTTTTGCAGACTTAATACAGACTGCATTATTTTATCTCCATTTCGTCGTTCTATTAACAGAAGTAAAAAATAACATGATGCAATCATTTAAAAAATTACAGCTAAAACCAATATTACTTTAAACATTAATTTTGAATTTAAGTTACGTCATGTACATACTAAATGTACAGTAATATTTGTCTTATATTGATACTTTTTGATTCCCCTTTAAAGTCCAATCGTATGCAATATCGATGTCCGTAAGGGTAGCAAAAGGTCGTCAGTCTAAAAAATAACACGAACCAAATCACAGAGCAAACACAAGTCTAGTACACAAGCCAAGTAGTTGAAATCAAACACAAAGGAGAACCCGAAAGTCCCGAAACGTACGACATCAAACGAGGCGACGAAACGAAACGAATGATACAGTTTTCATGGAAGTCATGTCTGCCCCACAGTGTTGCAAGCTCGAATAATGTAAACATTAACAACTGCATAAATGCAGTCATTTCACGTATTGTTACTTTTAGTGCGTATAATCGATAGTTAATAATTTATCTAAAATACCTTTAAAAATATTATTTTTATTGATGATGATTTATTTTTTATCATAATTCGATACCGTTACTTGTTTCGGAAACTTACAAATTAATATTCTGTAAAAAAATCTGTTCCTATTTGCCAATTTTTATTCGTAACAGTTCTATGCTCTATGTTCTATGTACGTAATAGAGAAGTGACTAAAATGACTTACCGCGTGGCCATGCAATCTTAGTTATATTTAGTATTAAATAGCAAAATAATATTTCACTCTTTCAAAAAGCAAATACCGATAACTATCATTTAATGAATCGTTCAAGCCAATACAACTAATCGGTTTGTCTTTCCCATCACTACGATTCAAATGTCCGGTATGTCAAATTCTTGTTGAAATATTATATCTGTGCAATTTAAGCAAATGAGGTTAAATAAAATTTCTTAAATTGATGAAATTAAGTATATTCGAAGCAGTTTGTGGTGTAAATCAAAGTTAAATGTATTAAGTGAACCGATTTAATTGTATATAACATAATTGAATCGTGCAATTGTGTGAAAATGAGATGTTTCCAAAAACAGGTTTGTTTACTCCTTTAATCAACGCTAGAAAAACGGACTGTACAGTTAAACTTGCATGCATGCATGACAGCACGTAAGGCATGTCATGCCGCATGATCGTCTAGGGACACCATAAGAGTTTCAATTTCGTTCATTAAGTGAGCTGTCAGTGTCATATGGAATAAATGACTCGAATTTTAATTGAATTTTATTTTATTAGCATAAATTCATAATGATAATTAAAATTAAAAAAATATAATAAATTTGAAACACCATAAATATGAAACCGGTAAAAAGTTCCTCATTTAATTTTTACTTCTTATATTTATGCAAAAGCTTTAAAACCAATAAAATCGCAGTGACTCCGTTCGAGTTACAATCTCGAAGTTTATTTAAATATGCTTCGTACTTCATAATATTAACATATAACAGTTTGTAGAACGATCTTCTGACGTAAAAGCTATTTATATTAGAAGTGATAAATGATCGCCCACGTGCCTTGGTTATGTGTAACATCATTGTGTCTATGACACTTTCGACATGGATATCGTAGGCATTCTGATAAAGATCGTAGGGACGCCGTAGTTTTGTTGATAATGATTCTGCTTCTGAACAAGAGTCTCGAGTTCGATTTCCGGCGTGGGTAGATTAATGTGTAACTATATGTCAGACAAATGATTATACTAGTTCTTGGGTTTGGTACCATCCACCACAAGCAATCACTTGGAATGGTTTTATTTATCGGAACATTATTTTTTTCTTATACAGAAGACTTATTCATATTTCATCGTTTCATACATAAGCTATACTTCCACAGTATATGTCCCAACTCAATGTCCTTCGTGTCACATAAAGACAGAAATTATATTGACTCATCGGTAAACTCTCTCAAAACAGCTACTCGCAGATAACATCAATCGCAATATTTCCATAGAAAATATTACTTATTTTCAACAACAATATAAGGTCAAAGTCTGCTTAACTGCAACGATTTGGACAAAACTCAATGACACTGTTTGACCTCTAATAGAAACTAAGTTGGCGACACAGAATATACCATAAGTATAGATGGGCATTAATACCAATAAATCTAAAAGGTTGCTTATTTTTATAAGCGACATGAGGTCAAAGTCCGTTGAACTGCAGCGCATTCATCACAGAAACTTGGCAAAAATAAGACAGTTTGAACTCTGCTTCGGGCGTAGTAACCTACTTGGCGACACAGAAACTGTACCATAACTAGGGAATATCAATCTGCATAATAGTTCTAAATGTTTTAAATTGTCGCAAAATATAATGGCATTGAAGAAAAACAGGGTTATAATGATATTTACGATTATATACTATTAACATTATCTTCCTATATTAAACGTTTTTTTCTAACACCGCATCCACGTGCACGACTAAGTTTTTAGACTACGTATGGGTTTAATACTCGTTTTAATGCTATTTTTTTAATAATATTACTACCCTACGCCATGTTCAATTTCTACCCAACTCACTCTCGACCGAATGACTATCGGTGGATACCATTTTCTTATCATCATAAATAAAATTAAACAGTAAAAGGAAAATGGAAATAAATATAGAGCTATTTATTACCTCACTACACGATGAATATGTAAGAAAGAAGGTACTATAACGGCATAACAAGAGCAAAGTACCTCGTTACGATGATGCTCGTTACATAGGGATATGTTGTGTGTTAACCTGATTGGCCCTTCAACTCCAGCCTTCCAAACAAAACTAACTACCTACTTGTATATGTTACAGACGCTTTTACCAGTCAATACTAGTTTATAGTGACTGTTTTTGTTATACTTAACCCCATGTCACTGCTATTCAAAAATTAACGAGTTGAAAATAGTTTTAAATACTTATCCCATTTTGCAAAATGGTAAAGTTAAAAATGCGAACTTTGAGGTCAATTTCCATCTCTCAATTGCTTTACTGGGTATTTTTTTAATAAAAAAAAAGTTTGGTTGAAATGTCATGTACAATTATCAACAATATTAATATTCTTTAAACAAGTCAACCGTATTAATCTTAGTTAATTTGCCTGCTTTTAAAATTATACTTTATTCTTTTATTAACTTGGATTATAGTTTTACTTTGTCAAGATATGCATCATAAAAATAATAAAGATTTAAATATTACTCCATTAAATCCACGCTGGTCACCCAAATCACGCGATTTGGTCACGTATCGTACTTTTTAACGGTATTTTATAAGCAAACGTTTCACAGTTAATTAGTTCTTTTTTATCATTTAATTATTCAAACACTTTAGGTACCTCTTAATAAAATGTAAACTGTCAAAGGCGAGTCTGAGTCTTGTTCTGGGTCGGTAGCAGTTGTCATAGGCGGCAGCGGAAGGGTGCAAACAAATTGTGAATAGTAAGATCAGTCGAGATATCTAACTACGAGCGCGATCATTTCCGCTAGTAACACAGCGTTAATAATAAGAATTATTATGTAAACAGCATTTTTATTTTATTAAATTTTAGGTGTCTTTCTATTTCCGTTGAAAGCATAGAGGCCTGTGACAGATAGACAGATGCATATTAATAGCGTTGAATAATAATGAATACGCTTGCAGCAAATGATCCAAGAGCGGCTGTATAGAACCAATAAAACTTTTATGCGGATGTAATTAAAATATGCTTCAAGTAAAAGTGGAATCAGTGATTGAGTTTTCAAAGTTGTCTGATTATATTCTTATTTAATAATGGTTTGTTGAATTTACGTGACTGTCCAAAAAATGTAATGTTTTCAGGGCTCGTATATGTATGAGCAGTGGACTTTAAAAGGCTGAAAGATAGATAGATTCGAATAGGTTTGAATCCTTTCATTAGGTATCTCGAGAAATACTGGCTATTTTTTTTTAATATAAATAAAAGACGAAAGAAGATAGATATACCATACCTACCTATATGAAAAAAAAAATTATATGTTCGTATTTCAGAAATAGCGCTACTATCATAAAATACAATGGAAGATTTCTTTACTCTCCTATGTCTTTGTCGTAACATTATTCAAATAGCCTTCCCATCTATTCTTCGGTTTTCGTCGTTGTTTCTATTCCTAGGGAATAATATTAAGTTTTTCTTGTAACATTACAAATGAAAATTATGTTATAGTAGAATTTTTAAATTTCAATAATCATATGTATACCTCTACACCCCTACACACAATTTCTCAATAGTTGTCAACATCCCAAATTCAATACGGTAGAGGTAAAGTATGGGATGTCAACAAGTTCATGTTAACTATTCATAGTGAGATATCCTAAAGTTTTTGTGATAAGAAATCTCAGGAAGAGGCAATTGTTTGCCGAGTGACTGTCAGCCATTATCTTTCTGAAGGACGTCACTGGCGCGAGAAATAAGCTTAAACAATGAGCAGTTCGTAATTAATTTACGACTGTTTTCAATAACAAGGTCGTGTTTGGTATCAAGTGAGGGAAATTATGTCAGTGACTTATTTTTGTAGATAACTGCACAGTACATCTATGCATAGTAATGTTTACCTCAATAACGAGGCATGACCTAATGTCCTTAAACACGTTTATGTTCTACCTATATCCGTTTGTGCCTATGTAAAAAATCTAAGAAGCTTAATTTCGCCCACTCGTTTTTTAAACTTCTTCGTTTGCGTCGGAGTAAAAAATAACCTATAGATTGGGTGTAGGAGTATTTAATCGGTATATAAAATTTAAAAAATGCATTATTTAATGTAGGTATTGTATCTTGAGACAGAGCTCACAATTAACTGAATTATTTAATTATAATTTTATTACATTCTTATTATTAAAAATTGCCGTTTTAATCTATCTATCCTTTCGCTAAGTATGTGGGTAAAGTAATAAAAACTAGCGCTAAAAGTTATCCTAGTCAGTTGCTAGGCAACTTACAGAGGATTATGGATAGATAGATTATTGGGAACGCCCGAAAAAAACTCAGAATTCTGTCGCTCCATGTGTTTACAAAAGAAAAGTGAGTATTGTGCAAACTTGAAAAACTGCGAGGCCAAGTCTCCTCTTTCGGAAAAATTGCAATTTTCTTCTGCTTTGCAGTAAAACTAATTGGAGTGGGGATTTATCTTGCTGACGTAAAATATGTTTTAATTTTAGAAGTAAATATCCGTCGCATTTTGTTCCAAGAGAACATTAAGTGCAGCTGTTGGTTGTAATGGGTAACAATATCAGTCTTTTTTTTAACCGCTTAGGAACAGAGAGGGCGCATGATGGCAAGTAAATATAGGGGCAGGGTAAAGGAATTCACGTACATATCTCGTGGTGCGCCAAGCTGAAAAACGGACGAGGCTAAACGAACGGTCCCTCCTCTTGAAGGTCGCTGGGTTCTTTACCAACCAGTTTAATCCAATCGGTACATGATTCTTTACAAATATTGACCTGATTATGTCCTAAATTTGGCAAAGATAAGAGATAATACACTTACGCGTGACGTGATCTCAGTCGACCGTTGAATCTGTTATATCGTGAAAATCCAAGCGGGTGCCGACATTTTTATGTAATGAATCCTGAAAATGGGGATTGCGTTCATCTTTTTTACCATATACTCGGTAGGTACTGTATTAAAATGCAGACGTTTATAGGTAAATGAAGCAAAAACAACGTAAAAGGTTTTTGAGTAGAAGACATAACATTTTAGGGTTCAGGTAGCAATAACGATGTTGCGAAAATAATGCAACCAAAATTTTGCAATGCATTGGTAAAATCAACACGTAGGTTTACTTACTTTGTTACTGTGTCACATTTTTGATGGCTGAAACTCAATAAAACCCCGCTGCCATTATAGTTGAATGATGTTAGTTCGCTTTATGCGTTTTATCCTGAAAAGCGTTACAATCTCCCACTATCACGCAAAACTATTCGTAGAACATGAAAATGTTTGTGAATAACGAAATATTTTTACCAAATCACTCTTAACTGCAATTCCCTGACGGTCGGCGCCGCAGCAAAACTCGAGAAGAGGAATGCTGGAATTTCACACGTACATACGCTTTATAAGAGCAATCAACTGTTTACAGTTGAACAGCATATATGTATACATATATATGCTTTTAGTACTCCTGTGCGTTCTTTATACGATATGGATTTTAAACTGACTACAACTCTAAGCTTCTTTGGACGTATTCTGAACTTTTCATTCTCTATTAAAGTTATCAGAATTATCTCAATGCATTGCCTATTTTTAATACCCATCTAATGGAATTCCAATGTTTCAACTTTTAATTTCTAGTTTTTTGCTGGTTTGAAAATGAAAACGCATTAGGTAGATACCTATACTCTATTCAAGTCATTAAACAATACCAAACGCAGCTGAGCGCAGTGAAAATACTATTTTCACCGAGCACAATAAATCATTCAAACGAAACGTACTGTCATATCGTGACTGTGGACAATAGTAACGTGAAAAGCATATTTGTCAGCGCACACGTAATGTTATATAACTCATAATGATCCAGCTGTCTAATTAAGATTTCTTTTCCTTTTAGTTTGCACAACGGCGGGACCATCGTTTGTATGTGCATTGTAAAACAAAATACCATGCCGCCTTTGTGAGGTGATCATGAATATAATATTACCGCGCGTGATCAACGTGATTGGCAGAAAGACAACGTGACAATTCTTGACAGAGATGCGCACTTATTTACTGGTGACACTTGTAGAATTGCCATCTGTGACACCATAATATTAGTCTTGTTTTTATGTAAATGGTCGACAAACAAGCAGACAAGCCATTTGACGGTAAATCGCCATCGTCCAATTCCAAATCTATGGAATCTGTTAGTTAGTTTGTATCCAATAGACGCAAAAAGCATCACCAATGTATCACCAGCCCTATAAGTATATAAACAAAAGAAATAAAATACTGGCTCTCAAACCACAGACGGAACAGGAATGACTCAGGCAAGGTGCAAACTTAACTTAAATCAAGTTCATGGAATTTACGATAAATTTTTACCCACTTTCCAAAACAGTAAATTATAGCAATAATAATAAAAAAGATTACATGCTGACACTCCCGTTATAAGTTCCATGTAAGTAAGATTGTTTTCAACAAAAAATTAAGACTTCAAGAACATCGGCGTTTGACTGCAAGTATACTTCGAATGAAAGTCATACCATCCATAAACCATAAATCACACAATCACCACCTACTGGCCGTAATAATGAACTAGTCACCTACTGTTAATAATTATGTAATATCATGTACTAAACAATGGTGTTATAGAATTATATATAATGTACCACCCTCCTTTTTATAGACAATCTTAACAAATGCTTGGTACCAACAAATCATAATTGAAAATACTATTATGTACTTCATCTTAATTAAGATGATTAACCTTTTGATGTGTCAAAACATCGATCATTTACATGATATAGGAAACCACCCTGAGGGTTATTTGCGCTCCCTTGATAGAAGTCATTAATTAAGTAATTCGCCCTTTCAACTAATTTATAAAGCAAATAATATATTAGGTTGTTTGCAAATTGTAAAGCACTGGCAAGCTCAATAATTATTATATTGAATCAATTAATAATATAGAAATTGTTAAATATGTATTGTCGTATCTAATTTTTGCCTTGTCGCTAAGTTAACCCGCACGACCATAACTTGTAAAATACCCCAAATTACAATAACAAACAGTGACAATAATAACTACAACAAATAACAAACAATAAATAAACATCATTGTACAATTTACTGTATAACAATTGAGGACGAGGTTTACATTCAATTGCAATAAGATTTACAAACTATCAGTTGCTTACAGTCTTGACTCTAGAACATAGTTGTGGAATGAGAATTGCCAATATATAATTAAAAAATATTGCTAAAAGCAACAACAAAGTAGGTATAAGTATATTACCACCTACTAACTATAAAATGCCTAGGTACTGCAAGCTTGATAAAATGATAAAAAGTTCAGAATTTATGCAAATTATTATATTATGGTATGGTAGGTACCCTATATTACAAAGCAAATCCGTGTTACCTGCAAAGGTACTCTACGCCGCTCATTCATCGAGTCGTACGTCGGATCGAGTGTTATGTAATGTAATGTAAAATTTGTTTTTAATATAATAGAACCATTTTTAAAATTGGAACTCATCAACTAAAACGGTAACATCCATAAAAACATTACGATTACTTGAGACTCCAAACCTACATCAGCTGTGGTAACTGTAAAGATAAAGTAAACAACCAAACAGTGGCATAGTTAATTCAAACGAGACAGATACATTTCCTCATTGAATCATTGATGGTGTCCGGTGAAGCGTGAAGAGCCGTTAGTTCGTCTGTCCGCCGCATTGAGCCGGCACGCCAGCGCCACTGTGCACGTGATCGTGATGCGCCCGCGCAACTCCGCGCAACCTGCCACTGCCAGACACGCTGCCGCGCGACAGCCTCCCGCACACAGCCCGCGACAGTACCAACCGTTACATTACTTGACGCGTGTGACAGTGATTATATTTTATTTATAAAAGTGTAACAGTTCAGTGATAACCCAGGATTATGATGAAGGTAAAATGTTTCTTTTAGATTTGAATTTAGAACTTATTTTTATAACGATGAACGCAACTGATAGAGCGGACGTTTAAAACGATTATAACTATAATCAAATTTAAATTCATTATAAAAATATATTTTATGTTTAAAGCTATTATTGCCTAGTGACGGTATAATATTAAGTAACTATATGTATGACACTAAAGATCACAATTACAATTTACATACGTTCTAGGTATTTTCAGGCGATAGCTTGGCATTGTTATTCGTGTTCACATAATTGTTAACATTATCTTAACGCGAGTTTTAAGCAAGGTGTATGTTATCTTTTTACGGCGTTAAAATCGTTAACAGAATAATTATGCACGAATCGCTAAGAATTGTGTTTATACTCTGGAGTAGTCTAGAGTTTAAATATTATGAATTATTATGTTGTTTTTACAAAATTATCACTTTATCACAAACATTCTTTAATTAATTACAATATAAAAACACAACCTTTTTGTTGCTGTAAGTTGTATCAAGAATAGATGCTATGCGTAATTAAAGGAGTATCGTCCGGGAAAAGCTTTAATACAATATAATATAATAAGGATAAATGTTTCACGTTGATTAAATCCGGATTACTCTTGGCAATTAACGGCATCACAGGGACTTCGGTAGTAGATTACTTGGGTATAAATGGAAACAATGGAGCAACGAACCTTTGTCGAAACGCTTTTGTTACACCAATCTAAGATTGTTATTCGGGTAAAAATGTCTAGGTATCAATTAAAAAATAAACAATACAATAGACGCGAGAACTAGAGAAATAATAAAAACTTATTTTAACAAACTATTAAAGCAAATAATATAATGATAAAATATTATATTGATATGTTAATGATTTGTGTTTGGAAGCATTCTTTATCATAATTTCATGTGTTTCGACAATACTTGTAATTTTTCAAGTCTCTTGTGGGAATATCATACCTCAATACGAAGTACATAGTTATATAATATTGCTTAGAGTACTTAATTTTTGTAGTGAATATTATTTGATAAAAAATTAATATATCTAGCACCAGATTCCAGGAGTCTCTTTGAAACATAGCAATTATTTAGACTTAAAATTACGAAAAAAATTACAAACATTTAAATCCTTTGTACAAAACGTGACCTCTTTTTACTTTGTTGTTTAAATCGACGTATTGAATCTTGTTCATTACAATTTGTGAGTAGATAGGTTGTATCTGATCTACCTAGACCAACGAATGACGTCAGTGTAATTACAAAGAGCATTATATACTTTTTTGGTCTTGACATTTAACAAAATTAACTCATCACTGCTTAAGGTTTTTAGTCTTTGATGCCTATAAAAACAATTCATTCAATTAAAGGCTTTGGGTTTAATACAAGTATAGTTTATAAAAACGTGATACGCACTAAAATGCTATTAGTCAATCAACAACAGATTTTCCTAAAATACTGATAATGTATTTTAAAATACACATACTTTTTGCATCGTCCTCAATTACCTATGTGAAACTATTTTCTTTGAGTTTCCCATATAGGTTTGTCCCCAACTATGTATGTATGTATGTATGTATGTAATACATGAGATTACATCATCTCATATGGTATTGTTAACAATTTTATCCTCAACTTATTTTCCTCTAACTTTTATCAAGATAGCTAAGATATCTTTAGATACGGTATCAGTCAAAACACTTGTTACGGTTACTTTCGTTTTGTAACACACGATTTATATAGGCCAATCGAAAGTAAATCAACAGCAGTCTGTTGATTTCTAATCTCTACATCTTTTTATTCGCGGCAAAATTTTATCGGGTACATACCTATTGTTTGTATAAGCAGTTCAAATTAGAAATCAAGTTTGTCTATAAATGAGGATGGATTCGTTGACATGACTATCTTGTTTGCTTCATTAATAGTCTATTCTTTTAATATTTTATTATCTACAGTGAATTTTATGTTCATTATTCATGTTCATTATTTATTATTATCCTCCATATTTTTGAGAAGTGCTCATCTGTGTCAAACCCTACTCTCGGATATTCGGATTCGGATTTCGGACATCGGAGATACTGATTGCGGATTGGCAGACGGATTAGAATGTCATGTATTATAAAAAAATAAATCTCTCCAACCAGCCTCATGAAAAAAGTATCTACAGTATTATAAAAAGAAACTATTCTGTGAATGTAATATACTGAAGATAAAAAATTTACAACACTATGGGGTGGTAGCATTCATGGCACAGACACGCCCGTAGGGACGTTTCCTGAAACAGATCTATTTTAGAAATCTTCCTTTTTTGTCTCCATCTCACGCAGTTACTGAACTCAGTTTAACGCAAATTTCAAGGGTCGAAGACGGGCGAACTCTAAAACAACTAGTATAATACAAGCTAATCAGTAATCACAGCGTGTCAAATATTCAATTTCTATCGTACAATACCTTCGGTGATTGAATACTTTCACCAATTTCCATGAAAGTGTTACTTGTGCCGCTGAAAATGATGAGATTACAACGCAAATATAAAGTCTTGTTACCGCCTTAAGACCTCCATGGGCTGCTTTAAAATAAGAAACGAGATGAAGTACATAAGTGCTCTTCGAAGTACGAAAACTCTAAAAAAATACGTATTATATATTACTGATCCACTACCACCCGCGCGTACAGTTGAATCTCGGTCAGTCACTTACGATTGACACAAGTTCTAACACTGTAAATGTTTACTGTAAACTGCACATCCTAGAGACAATTACGACCACGCAGGCGTGCAGATTTTCTCCACATTTGTATTATAAACCTAATCATGTTTTTTGTTGCTCTCCACCACTGAGAAGGCGGTGGAATCTCGTATGAACGAACCACACGCACTTCGATTGAGGTATAAGCAATATGGAGATCTATCAGGTATTTCCTTACGTTTTCCATAGCAGGGTCACACACGTACTATCGTCGGTCAACCACTAAACACTTATTATCGTCATCGCAATCCATAGCTGTCCCACTGCTGGGCACTGCCACCACGACGGTCATATACGGATGGACATGTTTTACACTCTTGCGGAAACATTATGGAGAATTTTGTACAGGTTTCTTCGCAACGTTTTCCTTCACCGAAGCAAGTGATCATTAAATTCTAATTCACACATAATACGAGAACATTACTGGTGAGTGCAGGATCCGAACCCAGGCCCCTCTGTTCGGGAGTACACCGTTCAAACCATTTGGTTATCACTGCGTTACTAAGCACTCACTCCTAAGTAATTAAACACACCGCGTAATTATCACGCTGCGGCCAATGTTATTATCTCACATGTACGAATACACACGTACCTACTTGCCTCGAAGTTCATAAATTGCGTAACATCTGAAAAGTAAATCTGCTGAAGAATTGCAATTCACTTTCTCTTCTCAATCACTCTCGTGTATCCTTTACTCTTTGAGGACGTTCATGTTTCGGGTTTTATTTCACTGATATTCTTGTAACCGATTTGTTCTTCTGCTGGCGTAACGACCCTTCATGAACATTTGGAATACAAATGCCTAAGGAACCACCTTGGAATTAATAACAATGCTTGCACGTATATGCCTCCACTTAACAATTCCCTGGGTTGCAGATAGCATTGACATACAGAAATGAAATAACAATCAAAAACTGGGAACTGACATTAAAGTTATCTCCCACGAGTCCCATGTCACCAGTAACCGCGCTTCAGGATCAACTTTCTCAATCACTCTTGTGTAACTCCATTAATCGTTAATGGCACGACGTGTCTTGAGTTTTAATAGAATTGCGACTCCTCACTCGTATTTACGTTAACGTACATAATCCAGTTACCTGCCGTACATTGCTTCCCTTCAATGTCCACTTGGAATACAAATGGCTAAGAAAGTCAGTTTACGCTCGAGTTTACTTCTTAATTACTTCCTGCGAGTGCGGTGTTTAACCCGGCCTGTGGATTCAATTTGTTTTATATTGAAAGCCAACTGGATTTTCCTTTTCAGTTATGACCTATTTAAGAACTCTATTATTTTTATAAAGTAGTCCGAGCACTTAACCATTAAATCGTAATTGTACAGATATTTTTTCTGTAATCGCAAAGATTGAGAGATTAAATTTAATGTTGATAATATTCATCCTTCTCTCTACTAGAGATTTCTCCAGGCCCGACCAAGTATTTTTTTATTTATAACAAAATTCGAACTTAACATACTCGCTTATGACGCGTACAGTAACTGACATTCATTAACTAAAATTAATTAAGGTTTATCATAAACATTTTTAATGGAAAGAACACTCATGCCCGGTTGCTTGTCGGATATTTGATGAATGACTTAATTAGTGCCTAGCCTTGGGTAAGCACCAAAATGTTATTGATATTCACGATAGCAATGTCAAACGAAACAAAGATCAAGATTAAGACAGGTTTTAATAAGCTATAATCCTCCCCAATTTCGAGGCTTTCCTCCATCTGCCTATTGGTAAGAGTCCCTATCCCTATTAAGATTTTGATAATCGAAAAAAATTACGGATATTTCAAACTTAGAAACATTACGTTTAAGGGCAGCTCTTTAATATGGAAGTTTCCTTACATAGTTTTCCTTATCCGACACAAATTACGAGCGTATTTATATGTATTAGAATACAATATAATATACAATATAACTACAATACAATACAATACACCTCCTTGTAATTTTTAATAGTACCCTATTCAAAATTACGTGCTATATTTGATTATACTCTTGGATACAGACAATTGTGGTGTAACTGCTTGAAACGTTATTACCACATAAATGTAATTGACTTATGTATGACATGACATCATGGATCAAGAGCACCACGTAGTAAGTACAAGGCCACAAGATAATCTGCATTGTTTATACTACGTCGGAAACGCGAACACTGAAAAAGTTCCATCTTATATTTGTGTCATACTCCCTCCTTGACCTCACATTGTCAAGGCTTGTATCCTGTTACTTTAAATTATTTTAATAACCTTTATCCGTTTTTGTTGTTTTATTGAAGTGAGTATAAAGTATGTATTTTTTCTGATAGTACTCATAAGTGACCATGATCACAGTCAGAAATCAAGCTCATACAAAATAACATATCTACTATTTGAAATGGATGTCTCTACTATTTCCTATTTATTCCTACAATCATGAGGATTGTATTTCTATTTCTCATTTTTAACATAGAGTTCCGTCAGGACTAATAAAACTGGTGTTGCTGTAGTACCCAGCTAAACAGTAAATGGTTAGAAGCCTATAGAAATTTAATGCGTTCTTATTATTTAGATGTCATACAATAAACATATTATTTATTACCGAATACTCGTCTTAACGAATTACCTACGTAGGTAACAAAATGTATGTATTGTACAAACTAAACTAAACTAAAAGTTATTAACTCTCGAATGTATAAAATAAGCCTTTAATTAACATGTTTATATAACACCTAGCAAAAATATCCGATGAGTTAAAGGGTGGTCGACTGTGTCGCGTTTAACAGAAATATGGGTCGAGGCGTAAATCATACTTAAATATTACAAGCTCAACTTAATTGGTAGTTATTAAAGCGGATCTTTTGATTAATAACACGCTTATTTACACGTAACAGTCTCTAGCTAAATGAGTATGCCAAAAATACCTGCAAAATTGTTGGAAAAATCATGAACTGAACTAATTGAACCCTGTAGTTGAACTCTGCAACACATTAATTGCATTCAGTAACTAAGTAACCCAAAAACCTTTAATTCAGTTATTTTTTGCTTATTTGAGGATATCTACTACGGCTACAACATAGGTCTACAAAGTCACAAATGAACAAAATTATATCATTCTTACAAAATTGTGTACTCGTTCAAATTGACGGCTCATTCAAAAGACAAACGCAATTTTTAACCCAAACACATCAAAATGCTCGACGTATAACAGTTCACACCAAACCAGTTCTGCTATCTATCTGATTATAATATAATAACATTATGACCACCCACTTAACTATGTCACAGATGGTTTTATCATTAGACATAATCAGCACCGGATTCACTCACGAAACAATGCGACAGGAACCGCGCTTCGCAAACACCGGAGAACAAGACATTTCACTCTAATATGATCCTTGTTACCAAAATGATATAACTGAATTTGCAATACCTATACGCGGGACAAATGCATAACTAATTTTGAGCCCAACAGTTCCCCTTAGCTCATTTAAATTACGTTCATGACTATAGCACAGCCTAATAAATATACGCTCATGACTATACTATGAGCATTAACGTGAAGATGAGGTTTATATGAATTGAAAATGTGTCCCGGTCTCGGAGTTTACTTATAATATTCACAAATTACTCCTACAGTCATTTCTGAACATCCTCTCATAACGAACGGGTCAAGTGAATATCGGACCACACAGTGCAAGGTTCCGTAGTTATAACTCTGAGTTGTAGATTAAATCAACAAACTTACCCAGCAGCGAAGATAAAGAAGTCATATACTCGTATGTACATTATTCTTTTTTTAATTTAATTAAATATAAAAATTTAATTAAATGTATTCTGTGTTAACTTATTATTCAGAAAAAAATTAAGATAATATCCAAATGATAACATCCTAGCGTTACACTAACATTATATAAAACCATTTATGTATATCTAGTCCAATTATTCACTCTATTTAACGGATTATAGTTGTTTTTGTTAATGTTATAACTTATTAGTAATATAAAAAAAAATGTTTTAGAAGCTTTTATTTAACTTGCAATGTATATAATCTAAATGTTCGGGTCACATCTTGCAAGCTGATTTAAAACTTACAGCAGGCTGGGTAACATCAGGGTTGGATATTTACCTGGAACAAAAAAAGTGGTATTCAATACTATAATTTATGAATATTATTAACAGATAAAATAAAATAAAAAGTTGCATATTGTTTTACTTCCGATGACAACACAATTTTAAGACGAGTATGATCGGACACTACGCTCAAGATTGTCTCCAGACAAGAGAACTACAGAACAGAAACTATAATAACTTAACATTTATAATTCACTAAGCATTATAAAAGCGTGTTATTAGTTTTTTACACTGCTAAATGTATCTTCCTAGTAAAAGAAACAAGTGACATAACAAATAATGCACGGAAGATAAAATACTAGGGTCAGATATACAGCCTTACGTAGCCTTACAACACAGCAGATAGGAGACATATTGCGCATGTAATCTGTGCGCGATGTAATTAGACGTCGTTAGTAATAAAATGTGAAAGTGGACCGCAGCGTGCAGTGTCCACGTTGCGTCACGGTAAAATGTGACATTTAAATACATGTGCATCGTCAGCGGGACATGTGTGTAGGCTGGACTTTCTCTGCGGAACCCTTAAATGTTCTTAAATCTAAAATGTCCCTTCAATGATCCAATTTTTTCTTGTATGAGATTTTATGGATAGATGTAAATCGATATATTGGGAACATATGGATAGTGATATCGGGAATTAGCCGTAGGTAAATTATATGTGAATTTTAATATTTTCTGTTTCACGTAAAACACGATGTTTTTTTATAAATTCACCTTATAATGTTATTGAAGATCTATATTATATTATAAGCTTTTTACTACATTGTTCATACTCGAATGAAAGTCTACATGATTATGTGAAAAATAAAATAATACCTAAACCTGCACAAAATAATTTCAAGGAACGACATAGGTACTTAGGGCATAAACTGCGTTAAGCGTGTGCACGCACGTGAGCACGTCGCGGGCCACGCTTCTGGTGCACGCACGTGAGCACGTTCGCGTGCGGGCATCGGCGCGTGCATCCGCGTACGCAGTTTTCTCAGTACAATTTTGACGTTGGAGGTGTACAGTCGAATAAGTAATAATGGATAAATTAATGTTGTATTATTTATCAAGACGACGGCGCGTCACGTCGCGTGCCCCATTGCACGGAAGTATCACGCGACGGGCTCACGAGCGTGTGCACGCGCATGGGCACGCGCGGGTCGTTTTTGTATGGACACGCGAGAGGCACGCTTAACGCAGTTTATGCCCTTAGTAGGTAGGTACCCATATCCATGCCAAGATTGCAGATTCATGTTGCAGATAAAATAACTAGCAGCCAAAAAGACATTTTTAACATATTATAACATTTCCAATAGATACCAACTAGTAGGCGGAATCGGTTTAAATTGGAATTTTATACTGTGTCCTTGTTAATGGCAAAAAGTATATTTCAGCAACGAAACCGCAATCCTCATAACGACCGACCGAGATCTCTGCGATCTTAAAACGTACACGTGGTTGAAGATAATTTCAAGTAACATAATGTAACACAAGTTAATACGTGGGTAACAAGTTACTTGACGAACCTTACGAATTTACACGAAATCTTGAAAACTATTTGACCTATCAACATTAGGTACCGATATTGTGGATATCTCAAGTAAAAAAACAGACTTCAAAATAATGCAAATTAAAGACTTATATGGTTTTGTCATGGATACCATTGTCCGAAATGGGCCAATATGAAAGTAATGCCTTCTAATAATATCTCTTGTATGACAATCTGCAAGTTAGGCTGACTTCCCTCGTCAAACGGACGATATTACTACACATTTTGAAAATTTTTATACGTACACAGTACGTGCAATGATGCTGTATGGTGAAATAATGTAACTAAATAATAACTTCTCATTCTTAATAAACGTGTTATAAGTAAATCCGTAGTGACGAAACTTTATAAGAAATATTGCAGCGTGCGTTACAACTATCTTTAACTAAGAAATACATACTCGTGGTCAATTATTTCCCAATCAGTGTTTGTAAATAAGGCGCTTGCTCCAATGATCGCCTTTCATCGACGTAATTTACGTGAGCCTCGTATATTGACTTATTATAAGTCAATGGCCTCGTAGTAAAAATCGGAGTAGAAAATTAAAACTGTATTTTTAATTTTCAAACCGATTTTAATATCACAAATCGGTTCATCATCAAATAACAAAAATCAAAAAACTGATTATAATAAAAAAAAATTTAAACACAATTTAAAGAACAATGCAAAGCACAGAACTTTCTATGCAATAAATTAAACTTTGTTTGTATGGATGTACATAACACTCATGGCATGGAGGATGGCAGACAAATAGACAGACAGACAGCGATGGTTTCATTTTCACCTTTTGGGTAAGGGGCTCTAAAATTGTGGTCTAAAGTCCATTACTGGTACAATCACAATATTATAGCTAGCCTCGCCCAGCGAACGTAACAGTGGGCGGTTATATAGACCAAACCCAGTTGATCTGGCATTTCCCCATCAGCCACGCTTCATTAGCTCCCCGAGAAGCTCTACACTGCTCGCATGAGATTACAATTACAAAGCAAATAATATTTCTAGGAAACAGAGAAACTACCGCAACTTTTTCAATCTGAAGTCCCAAGACTTGTAACAAAAAGTAAGTAGGATAAAGTGTAATATTACTTTCTTCATTCCCGTCAAGGTTTTTCTGTCCAAATATTGTATTGTCTTATAAAGAATATTAGGCAGTGTATTGTTTATAAAATAAACAAGTAGTATCTAATACAACTAATAATAGATAGATGGTTTTTTATTACTTTATAGTAGTAGTAGTTTGTTACATACTTTAAGTGATGATTTATTACTACCATTTTGATAAGTGACAATGAAAACCACCAGCAGTCAAGTATACACACAGTTATTACGGTTAAAGACATTTATTTCTCAAAAAGAATACAATTCACTTACTTGAGAAATACACAGTTCATAATATTAACTATTGCAAAGAAGGACGGTTTAGACAAAAACAACGTAAAAATTATGTATTAATACAGAAAAATGTAAAATGATTTGAGGGTATTGTAAAATAAACTAACGTGCATTTGTAATTACATATCGGTTTCGTGATAGCGACTTGATGGCAATTACATTCCTATTCATGTTTGAGTGATGCTAAATTTTAACTTGTTTCATTTTAATGAAACATAATTATTTAGTCACACTTATTTTGAATACATAGTTAATATTTAAAATCTAGAATATCCTTTTAGGATGTGGTGTTTTAAGGTTTTTTTGAAAAGAGTAAATGACTGAATTTCTTTGATAATGTTTGGTAATTTATTATATATATCTGCTCCTTCAAATAATATATTTTTCTTGCCGTAGTTAGTACGCGGGTGCCTTCGAATGATATCATTGTTTCTTCTAGTTAATCGCTTTTGTGTCTGTCCTTTTTTTGTAAATGAAATATTAGAGTGTATCTTTTTGTCCATTATTTTTCGTATTAGTAAGCAAGTGTTGTACCTATATATTTGAGATAAAGTCATTAATTTTGTTTCCTTAAACACTTTTTCTGTTGGCGTACGATAATCATAATGGAAGAGTAACTTGATGATTTTGTTTTGAGCAATTTCTATAGATTTCAAATTGGTTTTAGCAGCTGTGCCCCACACTTCTATGAGGTAATCAAGATGTGGTTTGACCATCGTATTATATATTATGTATTTAACAGGTTTAGGAATACAGCGAACAATACCGCGTAATCTACCCAACACGGACGAGAGTTTAGAACGTAGTTTATCCAAATGAGTTTGCCATGTAAGACGGTTATCTAAATAGAGACCCAAGTATTTTTCTGAATTAACTCTATTTATGTGTTCATTATTAAGACATAACGGCTGGTAGTTTTCAATTTTCTTGTTTTTTGCTGTAAATATTATGTAATTGGTTTTAGTGATATTAATTGTCAATAAGTTTTCATGAAACCATTTGTTGAGCAAGTTTAAGTCTTGTTGCGCTTTTTCTATAATGGGGCCTATTTTATTTCCGAAGTAAAATAAACTTGTATCATCAGCATATAATGTCATATTACCATTTAGAGCCAGGTCGTGAACATTATTGATATAGATGAGAAACAACAAAGGGCCCAGAATGGATCCCTGAGGTACGCCATAAGTTAAGTTTTCACGATTACTTTGTACTTCACCAATTTGGACTACCTGACATCTATTAGAAAGATATGACCGGATGATGTCATATGCTTTTTCCCTAATCCCAATATCGTACAATTTTTGAAGAAGCAATTTATGACTTATGGTATCGAATGCTTTTTTTAAGTCAATGAAAATACCAAGACCGACATGTTTTTCATCAATGTTTTTCTTTAAATTAGTAATAAGATCAATAGTGGCAGCCAATGTATTAGATTTTGAGCGAAAACCGTACTGTTTCTCGGAAAGGAAGTTAATATTATTGAGGTAATCATTTAGCCGAGTATAAATTATTTTTTCAAAAATTTTTGACATTGTCGAGAGGACCGAAATCGGGCGATAATTACTGGGGTCCGATTTTTTTCCTGATTTAAGTATTGGACTCACTTTTGCTACTTTAAGACTATCAGGGAAATAGCCATTTTGAAAGCAGTGGTTAATGCTAGCAGTTAGTTTGGGAACTAGTAAGTTCTTGATGAACTTTACTGTTTTACAGCTAATTCCATCTAATCCAGTGCTCGTATTTATCTTCAGATTATCAATGATTTTGCCTACTTCCTTTTCAGTACACGGCCTGAGGTCAAGTAGCAAGTCCGTTTTAGAGTAGTTTTTAACATAAGTATGCGATTGGCTATTGGAGGTTGTGTTAGATAGTTGAAGCATTTTTATTTTATTGGCTAGAATAGACCCTATCGTTGCAAAGAAAGTATTAAAGTAGTCACATATTCCTTTAACATCTGAGATGTTGCCCGTTGGTGTCTCTAATTTTGGAGGAGCAGAGGATGATTTTATTTTATTGTTAGCTAAATCATTTATTAGTTTCCACATCTTAAAAGGGTTTTTTGCACAATTAATAAAAGCTTTATAATAATAACTGTTTTTGGTGTGTTGAATTTGTTTTGACACTTCATTTCGTTGAGTTAAAAATTCTTCTTTAATGGTAACATCATCCGGCGTTTTATTGTATGTAGACCATAGTTTATTTCTTTTACTTATTGCTGAAATCACACCTCTGTTTATCCAATCTGACCTTGGTGGGTTTTGTATTTTGGTTTTTGATACCCTACTCTTCTGGATAGCTTCAACTATTACAGATTCCAGGTTTTCGTACTTTTCGGTGTATGTATCCGCTATCATCATTTCGACAGTGTTGTAAAGTGCTTTGTAGTCTATGCCATAATATTTTACTTTCTTTCTTGTTTCTGGCATGTATTTTCCAACTTCCAAGTATATCTGCTTATGATCGGACAAGGACGATGAAACTATAGCCATATGAAAATTGTGATTTTCTAAATTTGTTGAGACATGATCGAGAATAGATTTTTTAGTAAATGAATCTCGAGTGCTAAATTGCGTGTCTATATTGTTAAGTATTGTATATCCGTCTTCCTGTATCATCTTAGTGTAACTTTTTATGACTTGATTGGGCATCAGTATATCATAATTGAAGTCACCAAAAACTAAAGCCCTTTTCCTCCTAAGCAATTGCTGTGAAAATTCATCACGAAAATCTGCGTCATTTGTTCGTTGAGGTTTGTAAATCGCGCCGATATCCAGTGAGTATTTATTAATATGCACCCATAAGTAATGACAGTTGTCTCTACAAAAGTTTTCAATAATATTATGCGTCAAACAATCATGTACAAATATAGATACTCCACCACCTCTTGAGCTATCTCTATAATTATAGTAATGAGTATAGTTAGGAAGAATTATGTTACAAGCTTCAGATTCGGACTTTATCCAGGTTTCGGACAGTACTATTACATGTACAGTGCAAGAAATACTGTGTATAATGCAATTTAATTCATCCAGTTTTCCCGGTTTCACGATGCTTCGTACATTAGCATATAAGAACTTTAAAGACTTGTGGTTTTTTATAAGCTTACTGTATGAATCCGTAACTTCATATGTACATTTGTGAGTATTATTGTCACCACATCTCTCGTCCTGTATTAGTTTTTTGGCTGGTTTTTTATGATTTTCGGTATACCATTGAAATATTTTATGGTAAGGTCTTTTTCACCATTTTCAATTCGACGCTGAAGTTCAGTTTTCAGATTTTGTCGGTATTTCTGTTGGTAAGAGGTTTCATCAGAAAATATTTTGACCGTCTCTGATTTTAATTGTTTCTTATTTTTCAATATGGATTTTGCAATCTCTGATGTTGCGAAGATCGCTTTAATTGGTCTTGATTTAGAAGGATTGTATTTACCAAGACGGATAGTTTTTAACAGCCCTGTACATTCTGGAACGACCGTATTAACCAAATTATTAACTTCTTCGGCATCATGTTTGCGTCTTATTTCGGAGTTTGAGGATTGTATCTCGTCTATCCCATGGATAATTAAATTTTTCTCTCTTTCGGATCGTTCTTGCATCTCAGACCAAATATTCTCATAGCTAAACGATGAGGGTAGTTGAGTCATAGTGTCAGAAGCAGATTTTAAGGATACGATCTCGTTCTCGATGACTCCTACTTTTTGTTCAATGTCAGATTTAAAATTTGAGATATCTGCTAGTTGCGATTTTATTTTGCATTGCTCAGTGGTTAGTCTATCTGTAGTTTCTTTAATCTGATTTATTTGTTGTTTTATAGAGGAAACATCCTGGGATATTCTGTTTAGATTATCAGATTGGGTCTTGGCCATATCCGATAAAAGAGACATTATACATGTTTGAAAATTCTCAAACTTCCCTGCAAAATCATCTTCCGGTTGCTTTCTTTTATGCCGTAACATTGCCTGATGTTGGTGGTGTTGCAGGTCCAGGTCTTTAGTGTTGATATTTCTTAAATCGGGTTGTGATCCACTAAGTCTATCGGTACTCACAGTTGCTATCAAATCTCTATTGCTATCCATACACTTATTTGGTGCCGGGGGCGCTCGGACGACACTCATTATGGCCGACGCCGTATGTTGTTTCTTACGAGATGACACAAAATGAGTTTATTTGCGACAATTTGCACTCACGCAGAAAAGCTGATACAATTTTGTTTGTTTATTTGTTTAAAGTTTTTTAGGGCACTAGATGTTTTATACTGCAACTTTATTTCGTTTCAAATCAGTGTTAAAGAATTTTATAACTGTTGACACGTCTGTCCCGTACGCTTCCTCGCTTTATATTTATTAAAACTAGTTACCTGCTCTGCGGTCGAAATTCGACCGTAATTCATTATGTCAAAGGGTTAAGAGGAAATACCACGCGAACCCTTTTTCAAATTTGGGATTTTTTCACTCAATATCTCTGTCGCGCTTGCGAGCGGCGTGTATGTCAGTGCGATAGGGACAACTGCAGCTCCGTGTAAAAACCCGAGGCAAAAATCATCAAAATCGAGGTTCCGTTCTCGACTAATCCCCCCGACAAAACTAAAGCAATCTTAACGAAATTTTGGAAATTGAATGGGAAGGAGATATTCTGTGTCGGACTGTTTAGCTTTTTGTGCTAATTATTATACAATTTGTGTACTAGGCATTTGTTTGCGGCATATTTATCTGGCCGTTTTAAGCGCTGTTTGAAGTAGCCTAAAACTTTTGAAAACAAAAATATCAAAAATATCAAAACGTACCGGCATAGATAATGATGATATTATTCTTGTGTGAAAAAATTATTGATCTAGAGTCAAAAACCAGCGAGGGATTAGTCGAGAACGTTTGTATGGAAAAATGACCCGTAGCATTTCCTCTTAATTAATGAATTTATGCACGATAACCCTATGAGACATTTCAAACGTCGTGTCAAACGTATTGCAGTGTGAATAGAGTAAATTATATCACGTGTGTAATGTTTTATCTCTTAATTTAATATACATATTTTTATGCATTATTTTTAAAAAAGCATTCTGCACTCTATGTGTAAACTATAAGTGTGCAAAATTTCACACTCCTCCGTCCGCGAAATTTTTGGAAAATGGGGTACATAGTTGTTGCTTCACGTATTAATATAATGATTAATATCCATTGATATGCGTATTAATTTCCACTAACTTTCTCTGTGTCCATTAGAACATTATCGGTACATTTATAAGGGAACATCTAACACGCACATTGAAAACAAGACGGTGCATTGAATTGGCACACAATTGGAAAATCAGAGTATTATTTTTCTATAAAAAAAATCTTTCTATCTTCTTCATATCTTTATCTATTCCTCCAATTCTTTTTCTATTATTTTATATAATAAATAAAGTTTCATCAATACGCGACGCCAATGGTTAGTAATAAAAAACAATTATTATTATTCTTTCAGGCGACTAAGAACCATAAATTATAAAGTACCTAATAGGTACCAGTAGTACTTATTTACGTACTAAGTACTTGTTATTGTTAGTAAACCATTAAAATATTTTATCAACAAGACAATTTTTAACAAAAGGAATGTTCCGGAGACTTCTCAAAATGTAACGAATAACACCTAAAGCGAAGTGAATCAGTCCGGTAAACAATTTTATCTTTTATCTAGATATAAATGGCTCAGCGTCAGCACGACCGTCGTGATGTGAACTCATTTATCACCTTAGTTTATCTGACGACTTTTTGCAGTCTTTTCAGATCAGTCGCTTGTGTGTCGCCACGCTACAAGACTGAGATTAATTGCTTCATTTGAATGTATCGTTCAGACCATTTAAACCGAAATAAACGAAACTAACATCTATTCTGTGTTTCCAGGTTTTGGACATAAGCATATAATATGGCATTTTCATGATTCCATTGTTCCGGCCTACCGTTGTTGTTCATTGTTCACGTTGTGTTGTTCGTTCTGTTCATTCCCGACCGGGCAGATTTTTATATATGACGGACAAATGTTTGTCTCGGTAGTTTGTGATATATATTATTTGTGATGACAGAGAATCCTACTGCGGGTTGGAATCGTCCTACACTCGCCAGTAGGATATCATTGCTTACAGACCATCTTAATGTTTCAATGTTTAAAAAAGAAACAGCTTTAACTGTGTCCAATTCTCTATCTATACTCTTGCACTAGATAACCCTAATAACACACATATTAAACTGCCCACTTTACGCTGTCCCGACTGCAAGTATTTCTTAAAAGTGGAACGTTACGAAATGAAGTGACAATTCTTGAAAATTTGCCAAGTCTCATATAAGTCTACGTTTTCAATAAGTCGGCCATTTGGCGACATTCAACTACTAGTATGTGCGTAAATATTGCCAACACGACAAAAGTGATGATAAAACATAAATCAGGCTATCGAAGTATTCTAAATTACTTGTATACATACAAAGGCTACGTCGCCACTTACCATCAGGTGGGATCGTAGTCAAGCGGTAACTTATGTTCAGTAAAAAAAATATCTCCAAGCAAGATCACATAGCAACCCAGTAGCAATCAACAATAGCCAAGCTTCTGCGTTAGCTGATGAGTGTCTGGACAGGAGCGAATAGGATTTTATTATGTTAGTAGGTACCTACGCTTTACTACCCAAGATTTAATTGTCATTTACAGACAGGTGGGATCGTTCTCGAGCATTAACTTAATAACTTACTATAAATAAATAAACTTGCTAATCATTGTCTGCTTCGTCATTACCTCCTTAGATCAACAATTAGGATAACGGGTATGCAAAAAACGGCGCTACGAAACACCCCACACCACACGATTGCGTGTAATATGTGCTCTTCAAGCAATTCGTGTCTTTATAAAAAAGACTTATGATTGATTTTTCAATGGGTGGTTTTAAATTTTTCATCATTTTACCTCCGATTATTTCCGATGTGTCTGAATGAATGGACAGTTTGTCCACGCAATTCTGTATGAAGCCTTATGATCTTAAAGTAATACTTTATAATAAAGGTTATTGTTGACGGAAGCCTATACATATTACCTACCTAATAAGTGGTCATTTTAAACTTAAATTGTCTATTTTAAAGTTATTATTTTAAGTTATCATTGGTTGAATAAGCACTGTCGGACTTGACGAGCACGAAGGTTAAAGGAAAACTTTTCAAATAAAAACCCGTATTACGTTTCATTGTAAGGTCAAGCTGTTGATTACCCGTAGCTTTACCCGAATTCGAGACAACTTGTCGTGACAAATTTTGGCCATAAATTTGTTCCTTTACGTATTTTGCTCAACGTCATAACATAAGTTTTTCAATTCGGCGACAGGAAATTGAATTTTTAATTCGCACGCGTTTCTCCCCGACCCATGGCTTGCTAATAGGACTTACAATACACGTACACAGACACGTAATAAATTCAATAAAGCAATAACTGTTTTTGTAATAAAATTAATGCTCACACGAAAACCAACCTGAGAGTATGACTGTAGGATCAAATGAAGCCCCGAGACGAGATGCGAATCAATATCTCTTTAAATATTACCATACCGTGAAATCCTTTCGGTTCATCGTTTCTTTAAGAATATATTTTCTAAAGCACGTAGACGCTTAGGAAGCATCTGACCGGTGTAAAATTTTCCATATTCGACAGATTTATTGCAGTGCCAAAAGCAACTTGTTAAAATTATTTGAAATATATTTGAATGCTTGTTTGAACTCGTTGCACGTTCGGATGTGGCAGTTGTGAAAAGTACGTATTTCGATGTAACTCTATCTATTCGGTGAAGTTTTGAAACAATTCGTTTCAACTAATTGCATAGCTCTTCAATTATTTTGCAACTTTACTATCACAAATTTCCAGGCGAATGTGTAGTGTTATCAAATGAAAGCAATAAATGAATAAAATAAATGATTAATTCATTTTAATTACTTAGTTCGACAATTAGCGATATAACCCTTCAAAGCCCGCTCGCGCTCTCGCCTCCGTTCATTCCTTTACTAAGGAGGACTAAGAAAGGATTACAAAAAGATAAACCTCTAAGATAAGGAGGCAAATTAAGACACTTAAATTCCTTGGGATTAGAATTGCCAAACACTCTTTAATACAAAATACTTCGCATAATAAAACATTAATTAAATCTTTACGTTGTCGAGTACTATTGGAATAAGTTGTGATGGTATATACCTACCTGGAGATAAGGGAAAGTGGTGGGTCTATACCAAAACAAGTTCCACGTGTGCGTGGAACTTGAACTTAACTTGAACGTGAACTTAAATTGGTGTTATGTGCGCAGACCTAAATCCCGACAATACTTGCTATTTTCAGAGTGACATGGTATACTGCTTCCCTCACCGATGACTTCCTTCCTAAAATCAACCGTAAAATGTTCTCTACGTGATCCCAATGTCGAACAATGTCCATGGGCGAAGGTGACCACTCAGCATCAGGTGGCTTCCACTAGTTTGTCGATTATTTACATAAAAATGTACTCTCTAATTTTCCGCTGAAATCGCTGAAGGTCAGCTAATCTAGTTTTAGGCGTGTTTTCCTTAGGGGACGTCGATACGGTCGATAAATACCTAATACCTAGTAATTTCTTAAACCGTATTTTTATGTACGTGTTTTCTGTCTTTATAACTTTTGATACATACATTTCGAAGAAAGCACGTATGTACCTATCATCCATCCATCACTAAGACATTTTATAGAGAACATTTCGACAAAAAAACTGCGTATTATATTTTGCTTTCTAAGAAATTTTACCATTTTACCATAGATATAAAATTGAACAGCTAATAATGACTAAATAACTAGCCCGGCTGCCGTCAAAATTGACCTTGGCCAAAAGAAAATAAAAGCTGTAATTGCTTGGCTGGAAAACTACATTATGTAACTTTAACTTCAAAGCGTATTAGCAGACACGATGTCGTGTTTGTTTCCTTGTAAGGTCGTTTTAAACGCCTTGCGTAAATCACGCTTTGGCTAAATGCTATGTAAATTTGCTATTACAATCTTTCAATATACTGGGCAAATCACATATTAATTATCATATTCTTGAGGTCGTTGCAGTAAATGGTTTCGTAATATGCAAGAATATCCCTACCTATTTAATATTTGCCAAAACATCAACTGCTCTTAATTTGTGGCTCTTTAAAACCTCTTTATTTTAATTTCAATGCCAGAAAGTAATTTCGCTTAGATGTTGCCAAGTTTAATAGTTAAGAGAAAATTAAACTATATTCTCATGCCTAATTCATTTTAAATTCCGAATTAAGAATTAAAATAAAAGGCATTACTTAACCTTTAAGAGGAAATTAAATTAAATTGTTCATGCTGCCTTATGATGTAAAAAACAATAATAATCTTGCGCAAATGTTTTCCACTCCGACCTTAACACCGTTGTGAACCTGTGCGACAATTTTACTCGAATAAATAAAGCTATCGATGCGGGCAATCGGTTTTAACCAGCTGCCGCTAAATGACCCTCTTTCAATTTAACTGCAACGTTTGATAATACCACCATGCCGTGCGTGCAAATGCTGCTTTCGATACCGTTAATCAGATTAGTATCTATTAATAACGGTACCGTATATGTGTATTTGTTTATATTACCTGTTCAAATCGTAGGTATTAATAAAAACTCACACTTAAAAATAAGTTGGATGGTTTCAGTTAGGGGTACATAGATAACTGCTAACACACTCACACTTGAATGAAATGTGTATCGGAAAGACAGACAACTGTAGGTATCCTAACTGTAACTATATGTATGTAGTAACCTGCTCAGGATTGGAACCTGCGACTCTTCGCTAGATAGGCTGAGCGATAATTATCAACAATACTATACAAAAAAGGAAAAAGAAATTATTAAGTAACTAACAAACTTGACCTCGGTATGCTAATCAAAGGTTAAACACGTGGTTTAGTAAAAACAGTCGGCTGTCAGGAATAACAGAAGGTTACGTCTAATAAAAACCTCCATGCATATTAAATAACCGCGACCATCACGCTAATATACTAGTTACGTAAAATCATGTAGTTGACGTTGTGACTTTAAGTGTGACATTCGCATGTAATTAATTAACGGCCTAAAAAATAAGCTTCAGGCGTTGTGTTGGTCTTACGATCGTGGAAAGAAACAAGTACTCGTACTTAAGAGTAATATGTAACATCAACGTTTGGTTTGGTACTGGTAAAGAAATGTTACAAAATGTACCTTTATGTCGCCTTTGGACTTTGAAGTTGTGGACATATCTAGTCACTATACGGTGGTAGTCGACCTCTTTTCATTGCTTTAATTACCTTTCCTATCTCATCTCTGAATATGTCTCTTGTGAAAAATACATGAAAAACGATGTTTTTAGAAAGTCGTGTTCACACCGCAGCAACGGAGACTTTACATTATTTTACTTTGAGGTAATCTCAAAGTAGACAATCAAAATCTTATTTAAAACACACAGGCATTACATTATTGTTAATCAAATTATCCTAAACCGTAATTTTGCCCATAAACACAAAAATTACTCAAATAATTATTTATAACGTACAACCATTAGTCATTAAGGTAGGCAATTCACAATACCATTCAGCAATCGACCTAACAAATCTAATGTCGGGCTGAAGTTAGCTAAAGTAGAGTAGTTAAGAGCCCTCATTTAACATTGGCCTAGGGCCAAGTAACAGCTCTCTCCAATGTATTCCGCTCACAAGGGCTACTGTGGTAATAGAAATTCACCAAAGCATACAGAAACCTGAATGGCACGGTCTTTAAGAATTGGTAATCGGACTCTCTGTCTGCAGACCTATTGCCGCTACACAGTCTTTACACGTGATATTTTTATTTTACCATCAGACGGGATTGTGGTGAAGCCTTAGCTTATTAAGAAAAATGTGTCACAAATATAAAGAAGAAAGGGTGATAAAAAATCATCAACGTTACAACAGAGCATGCAAACTTTGCAAATGCGACGACGACAAAAGAACAGACGCGGTACAAGTGCTCATTCAGGCAAGATGCCCTAAAGACCCTCTTTGTGCCCCACGTGTTGAACGCAGGGTGAGCGCCGAGCGACAACACTGCTTTTCCGGAGTTTTCCGGTTATGAAAGTCTTTTGTTTTCGTTAAAATTTTGTAATTATTTTGTAAGCTTCTCAAATAGTTGCTTACAAAAGTTTGTTTGATTAGACTATTGATGGCCAGTACCTTGTGACCCTGCTTACAGAGGGAAAGTGCAGGCTACCCCTGAAATCAGACAATATAAACTCGCATACGTACATTATGTATGTGTGCGTGTGCGTCAGTGTGAGTATGCAGAATACAATTGTTTCAGTGGCCACACACCAGATGAACCTACTAGATTGCTACATGTTATCAATAAAATGTTACGTAACATCGATAAACTAGATTATATTAGTAAGAAACGTCTGGCTCAGATACGGAAGCCATCATTGTTATTTAACGTTAGATATTATTCATTTATTTGAATTCGATCCAGCTATCGAAAGAAGTTGTCAATTGAAAACTGATTAAACACCTAACGCACAGGTGTACTGTCTGCGGGTGGATTTCAACAGTTTTATAAAGTAACAACGTTATAAGAGTCAATAACGTAGGTAAGTTTTTTATACAGTCGTCCTAAAAGGTTTAGACTATTTTGCGAGGTAAGACGTGCTTCTAGAATTCTCCGGGTTCTGACGAATTGCTTTAAAGGTCAACGGATTATAAAATAGTAGGTACACGTTTTGTGATCTCTCTAGGCACTCTCTGTTATGAGAGACCCGTGCCCTGAAATGGGCCAATAATGGATTGCAGGTAGTTAGTCATTCGTTATATAAAACCTAAGGAATAGACTGACGCATTCATAAATATCATCAAAATTGTTTATGGTGCAGGTGTTAATGGTATTAAATGATGATAGAGTTATAAGCAAGTGAGTTGTAACACAACATCTTTGACTCCGACATTGAAAACATGCTTTAAATATGGTTGCCTTTTCATTTAGCATATTCAGTATGTTGTGTCTAATGCAGGAAAGGATTCACTACATAATTTAGATGTCTGATTCGTACTCCACCACACTGAAGGAGGTACATATGTAACATGGTTTATTCAAACTACTTCTATTACTAGTGGCCAACTGGAGAACTCCCAATACTGTCATTTCACAACGATAACAACCGGAACTGACTACATAACTAACTCTGTAATTGTGATATGTATGTAAATTATAAAATGACTTGTTCAATGTACCTATGTTATCGCTCATGTATACGATAAATTACTTTTTGCATACTTATCAAATCGAAAATGTTATACCTACAGAAAATTATAAAACAGGTTACCGAATTGAATAATACTCGTTCGTAACTATGACTCGCTTTTAATTTTGGATAATACATCAACTTTAATCACATATTGCAGCAATTATAAATCCGGAACAAGAAATGCATTTCAGCAGCGTTCGAAATTATTGAATAGATTTAGTAGAAAGTCTGTTTTCGGTGCACTGCACGATTTATAATCCGAATCGATTTCCGAACCACAGTGATTGCCACAATTCTCTCTTCGGAGATTTATGCACTTAGTTACTATCTAACGTGGTCGTACTTAGGTACCTATTGCTGTCTAAAGTAGGTAGGTACTGTGGGAATTCGCCGTAGTGTAAAGAGGTAATAAATTTAGAGTGGCAAGAGTGACTAGGGTCGGACGGACACCTACGCGGTGACCACTTGGCATCGCATCATTTATTTTTTGTCGATGGTTAAAGTATTAATTTGTAGTATTCGTAACGGTAATGTTTTGTACCTGCTTGTAACCTATATCGATTTTGATCTGTCTCTATACACGCTCGCAAAAGATTAACTACTTGATTAGAGTATGTTCAAAAATACAGGAATTATTGTATTCCCATTTTTACGCGAGGTTAGGGTTAGGAATCTGAAAACAGGAGCATGCAATCCAAAAATCTATTTATATAAGAAAAGTTATAGCATTTTTCATTCAATTTTCATGTTGTATGAAGCTTTACAGACAATATTTGATTTAAATTAATAATTATACTCATCCCTTACGTGTCATATGTATTCACATGTATGTACTAAGTGTACTAATAAAATAAAATGAGGAGTACAGAGACAACGAAATACAATATTAATCAATGTTTATGGCACCATCAAAATGATTGATTCTTTAGCTAGAGTGTCAATACTTTTATTTTATTATGATTATGCACTAATGTGACTAGAACTGCAGCAAGCATGTTTTATCTAAATCATCTTTCAAATGTTATCTATTTTATACTAATGTATCTGTAACTGGACGCTGTACCCTTCACATTGTGTGAAGAGACCCGTACCCAGCAGTGGGAAATTATGGTTTGCGATGATGATAAATCATAAGTATACTTACTCACTTCACCTCACTTAATTTCCATAGATATTTATATAAAACCTACTTTGCGATTTTCTCTTTAATTTACCTTCATCAGCTTATATTTCCTCGTACCTAGACCATAATAAGTTATCATCCACAATAAACCCACAAGAAATGTAGAGCACTGGATAAACTGTTTATAGGAGATAACACGTTACTATAAATTTTGTAATCAAACACCTTGTTCATTTAGTATTGATACGACACGTATTTAGCGATGGTCAACGACTTTTACATTAGTTACGAAATTACTATACGTAATTACGAGTATAAATCATGTCACTTACTACGTGCAATGGACCTCGAAATGTCAGATTGGGGTAATTTAAACAAGGACAATTGTCAACAATGTTAAGTACATCACATGAAATCTTACGCATAGGTATTGCATACGGTGTTGAAAACGCAAGTCATACTGTAATATGTCTAATTTAAAGTGCTATAAAACGTCCACTTAGTTTAAAAGCCTCTCTTCATAATGTGGGTTAAACGCTGAAATTGAAGCCGCCGCTCTTTCCGAATGCTGAAGCTATCTTATCTGCCATGCAAAACCTTGTGAGCGGCTTCTGAAATATGGCGGGATAAAAAATGTAAATGGCTATGTAATACGTTTTAATAAGAACTAAAAAAATGTAATTTTTTGCATGTCTTTCATGAAACAGTTACATTCATCATACAATTAATTAAATTGAAAACTAACAACCTAGTCGGTAACGTTGTTACATACACTACACCAAAGACATCAACTCTTTGTTGGCCAGAAATGAAACGGATACCGCGTTTCTCTCAATTTGAATTTATGGATTAATAAGTACGTTAAATAAGATATTTTTAAATTAACCAAACTAAGTACCTATACGTATATGTATACTATACGTATACCTATAGTATGTTTGTATATCTAACATTATGCCAATATACATTTCATAGTGAATCTTAATAGTTTCCCTCCACTCCACTTAGGAACAATACGAAATTTCCTAAAATATCAACTGTCAACTTTACGCCACATTCATAATGACAAGGATTTGTCGTACTGACAAAATTTCACACTTCAAACAAATATAGATGTAAAACACTTGAAGAGCACAAATTACTATGATGTATCTCTAACACGACAAGACATCTTTATATTTATGCAAATTACAATGAATTGTATCATGTAACGTGTACCAGTGTACCTACACGTAAAAATGTAACAAATAGGTTTTACATTTAACTAAAGCTATGTGAATAGTATTAAAATTAACTTTACATAAGCGAATAATAAAAACAAGTTTCAAAAATTATTTTATTTATGTGTTCGACAAACAAACAGACTAGCCACCTGATGGTAGATGGTCAATGCCACCCATGGACATCACTAATTGCCATTTTTGAAATAATTTATCGTGTAGAATTTTGACTTTATATTTTTAATCATTACCTATGACCATGTTCTTTCATGTCCTCGAGTATGTCAAGTGAAATAAAAATCCCGCAGTATATTTAAAATCATAAACATAGAATATCAATGTACAAGATTCTAATAATAAATAGATGTAGCTTATATACTTCTTACTATTAGGTATTTAACCAAAACTAACCAGCCGTAACATAGATGTCTAGATAATAGATAAATTACTATATAAGTGAACTGATAACAAGAACGCGTAGAGAACATCATTAAATGAATTAATAGCCGGTAATTATGAACTCGAATGCGGTGCGAACACACATCGGAACTGGGGTGTCACGGGAAAGGCGGCCACAGCGAACGATTCTGGAAAATTATCATCGTATTGCGATAATCGAACGAACCGACCGTGGTCAGGGTTGCCAAGTTTTTTCTTTACTTGTGATAAGTTAATGCTTGACAACAATCCCACTTCATGGTAAGTGGCGATGAAGTCTAGATGTTGGACGCACTAACCTATACCCCCCACATCATGCCACGTGCTAATGTGACTGAATGTGCGCAGACTTTTAGTCCTCTGTCTGACTTTGAATATTGTTCGGTTTGTCGGGTTGTCCGAATATTGATAAAAATTAAATAAATTTGAAAATGTTATAAGCATTCGACAAGCTTGAATGCTTGCCTACTTTTTACTTAACTATAAAAATATAATCTAGCTATCAGTGTCATCTCAAAAACAATTGACTTGAATCTTATTCACACATAGCACATAGGTAGGTACTTAATTTAAAATAATAAATTCAAAATTTTTGTTTTGTCATTAAAATGGCCAAATATACATTTGAAACAAAAGATTACAAAAGTTTTATTTTATTAAAATAATGTTCAGATTTTTTTATAATACCCAGCTAATTGCCCGGTCTTTTCAAATCTTGAGTCGGTAACCCTAACCATGATAGAATTATTGTTTATATAGCCATTGAACATTTTTTGTTAGTCAGCTGGTTTATTGACATGGCGTGTGCGCTGGTTACCTTGACCTAGACAGACTGTGAGTAGACCGCGAACGAATCTATACCTACACTTAATGAAACTGCAATTTAACTATGTCTGTATATGGTAGTTTGTTAAAAATATTAAGTATAAGTAAGTACTAATTATTCTGAGTACTTATTAACGTATAGATAGATCCTATAATAATGAGTTCCTGGATGACCGAGTTTATCTTGGTATTTATTTGTTTTTAATAGCGTTTTCTTGAAATTAAGATACGATTTACATACTGATGAAATATGAATAATATTTTTCGATCTTACCGAAATAATAATAATACTCTATGATATATATGTATTCTCATAGATAATACATCGACCGCCTCCAGTTGTTGAAAAAAACAGTATACAATACGTAAAATTTAACTAGTAAATGGCATAACAACCGATCACATCTCCTCACTACAATTTTACATAAAATAAAATAAAAACAAATTACGATTCCTTGTGACGTAATGGACATAGACCATGCAAGGTATGCAAGGTGACCGCTATGATCCGAGAATAAACATCTACTACATAAATGTCTGCCCAGAACCCAGAACCGAAATCGTATCCAGAATCCTTTAATTGGACAAACAAGATCAACACTGAACTAAAGGCGAACTAAATATCAACGCATAAATACCACATTTTATGTATTTTACACTAAATAACATTAGATCCAGCTTGATTGTGTCCAGAAAAATGTTTACACGTGAGTTTTATGTCTTTAGTCCAAAAATATTCTATGACCGTTCTATCTTCACGATACGCAGACAAATATAAAATCTCTGATGGCGCTGCCAAAAAATTCAGCCCTCGAACATTGTTGACTTAACATCGTCATTGAGGAATTCAGAGATTGAATGTAATTAAACAACCAGTTCAGAGAAACAACAAAGATATACCTTTTTCTTATATGTATTAAAAAAAATTAAACAGCTTTTCTTTCAAAGGATCAAGGTGTATACGCCCCTTAAATGATTATGAAATTAATATTTATAACTTGCTTCGGTATCAGTTACCGAAGCAAGTTATAAATATTATAATATAATATAATATTATATATATAAATGTAGTTATATGACAAAACCGAATTTATTAAATAGTTATTGAAAATTTAATGCTTTTTTAAATGTTATGTATACTAGACTACATGGATTTATGTAGACCAAAATAGAAAGCTGACCTACTCGCTATCAGACGTTATTGATTTTATCCGAAGTTGTATCTTAATCAGATCTCTAATCTGTAATCTGTGTACATTTTTTGTCATTCGGTTTAATACGATGTATGATCAATCAATCCGTAAACATACCTATTTGTGAAGATATGGAGTTAATTGAATGCTTAAAACACATATATTTTAACATATTACTATATTATAGAATATAGAGTAACTTACAAGTTCTTACTAGTAAACCTTAACTAAGTCGTGGCAAATACATACGTGTAAGCATTTTCTAACAAGGAAGTAAGTATATATTGAGACCATTCACATGCAAATATTAAAAGGACTTTAATTGGTTCATTATTATTGTACATCGACTTTCTGATAATAAATCAACCACAAACAAAGAACCAAGGAGGTCACGAATGTCAAAGGGTCACGAAAATTTCCATTACTAAGAAATTATTCAGTCTATAACAAGGAAGTGTTTCATCACATACGCAAATGTGCGTTTGACACGAGAAATAAATAATTAGAAAAGAACCACACTGTAATAGTGGTTCCGTACTGTTAAATACGTATATTTTACGTTTCTCCTTAGGATATTAATCCTCATGTTGTACGTAATATAACTTTAACAATATATTACTAATGTTCAATTGGGATAAAGCAAAAAAGTGTTTTTTGTTTACTGTGTCATATCATAATTATATGAATATGATCGAAGCCACGATTAATATCTCCCGAATAAGGTCAGTAAGAAAAGTGCCAAAAAATACACATAATATTAATTCTACAGTACTAAAACCTGTAAAATTGTAACGAGGTCAAATTCGTGCTATAAATATTTATAGAAATTGTACTGAAAAGGTTTGAAAACTGAACATTATGCTATCTCTGTTAGGTATTTTTATAAGAGTGTCTTCGATTCGATTTGCAATTTATTAGAAAGCAAGCGAGTTACCATTACCATCCCGCGAGCAAATTCTTATGTCCGATAAGAAATAAGAATACGAATGAAGTGACCTAGACTACTCTATTCTTTGTTCTTTATTGTATCGACTTAACGGGTTTGATGACTGAACTAAATTAAAATACTGACTTAAAATCCAGGTTAAAAAAGATTGCTCAAACTGAAGATTTAATTCATGCTATTTGTAACTTTGTTGAGAAAAATGTTTTCCTAGCAACGAGCTAATTATTTTTCGTTTTTTCCTCAACGAGCTACATAAATTTTGCGAAGAAGATACAATTATAAATTTATATTAGCATAGTTTAAAATGACATCTAAAGTAGAGCAAACATTCAGTGGTACGACAAGGAATGGACTACACCAAAGATCAACAAAGATTTGGAATATATCTAGATCTTACGAGGTCATAGCTATGGATTTATTGATATCCATTATATTCATTTACATACAGGGGAAGCTAATATAAAGCGCACAATAACAAGGTATTCGTATTCACCTGAGAGCTTCTTACCTTCTCATCACATATTAATCTGCGAGTTATAAACTTGTTTGCAACTTTAACTTACCCTCGAGAACTAAACTTCCTTAACACCAGTTGTATTACTTACTATAATGTTTGTATAATTGACTACAGTGCTAATATTTATGGTTATCAGCATAGTAACAAACGATCTTTATAAATAATTAAACAATAATGTATTTTTAGATTCTGCCCCTTAAATTCCTCAACTAATCATAATATTTTTGATTAGGTTGTCGAATGTTATATTTATTCATTTAATTTTACTGGAACAGGAGTGGTCTCAGTCTGGATTTGACGCTGCCAAACCAAATTGTTTTAAAGTTATGCGCTCATTACAGCTGTTATGTTACATCGTTGGACGGCTTATAGTTCAAGAGCTCATAGTTCGACAGCTCGTAGATCACGTCGCACCAGTTGCCCAAATAGCAACTATGGGCGCGATCGGCAGTTAGCTTGTTAGAGCATACTTTAGTGACCGCTTTTGATAATGTCATTGATCGTAGCTATAATATATAGCCCCATATAGATAGCCACCGAGTGGTATAAGGGTTATACGTACAAGACTTACCAGAGTATACCTGCTAATTTATTTGGTTTTTATTAAAAGAAACAGGCTCGTTGCGAAGTTGCTAAATAAGACTAAACGAATAACAATCACAAAGCAATAGGATTTTTTGTTAAACGCTTAATAAACTCAGTATTAACTGAATCGAATATTTCAAAAAATAAAAATTCAACATCGCATGTCAATTGTCTATTTCCTAACAATTTAAGAATCAAAATTTTACCGGAAGTGCAAATAATATAATCATACCGGCTCACGCAAAACGCTTCGAACGCCTTACGTCAGAGAATGCAATCATTACGTTGGTAATGAATTGCCTTGAATGAACTGTAAGCTTGTTATGAAATTTCTTTAGTAGTTAAAGAAATAAAAATATGCAGAATACTATTGTTACGCAGTACAAGATTGAACAGCGGAGAAAAAGACAACAAATTCTGTTCTACAATTAGAATACTATACAAATTAACAGTATTTATAAAGAATTTACACCCGAATACCTTTACAGTACATAAGTATTTCTCTCTCTACTTTACATTTTACTTTACGCCCGTGATCGGTTAATCTTAATGCCTACTCAAAAGCTTGATTGAGTCACAATACTCACAATACAGGTAACCAAATAAGTCTTGTATAGTCGATGTATAGAAAAAACCTTGCGCATAAGTACATTTTATGATATATGGGAAAAAAATCCATTTAATCTTAAAATATAAAAAATCCCCTACGGGGGAACATCACTAACTAGTATGAAAGGCACTACATCTTTAATACCGAAATTCTTTTGAAAATTAGAGATTTTTCTTCAAAGAGAAACTTTTAGATTCCCTTTCGAAAGGGGACCGTTGTTTGAGTTCCATCCGCAGACATGAATATTTATGAAAGGCTTTCCTACGAGCCGACAAGTACGTTACCCAATGAATAGCTCAATCTTCTACCGGGTGCTTCCTTAACTTCTTCATACCATTTTATGAACGTTTCACCAACAGACTAGTTACAGAGTAAAATTGATTGACGGCTAACTTTCTTCAAGCTTGAGATTCCTAGTTTTTTATGTCATCAATGTTTGCTTTCTCTTGCGTACGCCGCTTAAATTAATATATTTTTTTGGGTAAGGCGGTATTTCTTTTCATATTTGGTTTATCTTTGATCGGTGCACGTTATTTTCGGGCTTTGATATTGATTTTTCGATTTTATGGAATTAAGCTAGCAAACGAGCATGCAGCACCACCTTCCGTTGCCGCCCATGACAACTGCGACCGACTTAAAACAAGACTCAAATGGGGACTGGGATAGTTAGTCCGGTTAGGTGACGGTGTTGGAACATTAGCTGGTTAGTTTGTAAGTATGAGGACGGGGACAGGTTAGTGAATGTTAGTCCTGTTAGTTGTTGTTAGTAATAGTCCAGATTTTTAGTAAGAGTCTCGTTATAATTTAGTCACAGCATGGTGTGTTGCTACCCTTGATGACTGAGATGGTCGCCTCTAAAAACGTGTAGCCGGCTAATTGGACAAGACAGATTTTTGGGATTTTCATATGTTTGTCTATCGGTATCACGTTAAAACCAATAAATTAATTAAGATGATTTTTTTCTTGCCTTGTAACTTATGGGGCCCTTTATAACAGATTAAAATCCAGCACAATGGATGAACGGATCGTAAATATAATGGAAGTAGAATACGTTTGTGCCTCTTTTACCCTTTCTTACTATGTGCTCGTACACTCAACAGTCTTAAAATCGTTTCGTTGCCGGAAATAAATCGCTTCCTTTGTGTATACCCTTTACTCTTTGATCTATTATTGTAATATCTTGTATTGTTTGATTTCGGTGTACCTACACTACGATCAACCAACAAAACGATCTTTGTTTTTATTCTTTTTATTCTGTTCTTACACTATTGAAAAGTATAGTGAACTTCTGACCACCTTTCATCTACCATTAGACAAATTTTCAAGAGATCTAAATCCAGATTAACGATTATCTATCTACGACAAGATCAAAAGATATGTGCTGCGAAGACCTGTCCATACAAACGTCACTCTGATGCTCTGTAATAAAATGACGTAAGATTTTGAAACTATCGACTGAAATACCAACAAAGCTGCTGTAGAACAAAGTCACATATTGCTTGAAGGACAAACAACTCTTAGAAACTAAGTTTATAAGCGAAATAGACGACGCGCGACGCCCAGCTGAAGTGCGAGTTTATTTTTTGAGCCGTACATCCATATACCCTCATCTATAACCTTGATCTTAGGATCTAAAATATTAACATTCAACTGTAGTCTTTTATTGCCGAGTCGTTCCCACTTTGGCAACCACTCAACCGATCGGCGCAGTTGTCGTCTATTAACTCAATACCATTCGCAAGCACTAAATCTTGCGACACATTGTTGTGTCGATGTCACTAATTAATCTAATTAATCTTTTAATAATTGGCAAAGTCGATCCCATTGCTTAGATATGAAAGTAAATGCATTATATATGATGCATGCGTATCATTTGTGAATGATACGTGAAAAACGTATCTTTACGTGCCCATGGTATTAATCTATACAAATAAATAAAATTGAAGTGTCTGTTTGTAATATTAAAATAACCGCTTTTTACTAAATGCATATGAATGTACGAGTATACACGGTGCATATACCAAAATAACACTTTTTACAATTTTTGTCTGTCTGTCTGTCTGTTTCTTTGAGCTAATCTCTGAAACGGCTGGACCGATTTTGACGGGACTTTCACTGGCAGATTGCTGATGTCATAAGGAGTAACTTAGGCTACTTTATTTTAGTTTTTTTTTTTCACGCGGATGAAGTCGCGGGCACAGCTCGTTATAAATAACTAACCCAATATATTTTATGTAAAATAATCGAAAAAAATAACTAACTTCATACAGATTTATCAAAGTTTAAATTAAGTAAGTATTAAAGAAAAGCATTTTCTTAACTAAACCAACAGTCTGGCCTTGATGCATAACTTTATGAAAGTCATTTTCGTTATTGTAGTTCAATTGTGTGAAAATTGCGACCGCTTTTTTCAGTTTCTAGCATATAAAAAAGACATTTTATTACACTGATTTCAGTTTGACGCAATTTTATGGCCACCGTCAAACCTTACACCTAAGAAATTGTTCGTTTTTGTTCGATGAGTCGTGAACCGTAACAATTTTTATATTTAGTGATTCTCGTACCAACTGCAAAATAGAAAAGTTGTTGTCAACTCCGGCGCGCTAATCTACTCTGGATAGATGCCAATACGACTATTTACATCAACTTGTGGCTAACACCGAGTGTCGTAGGACTCGTAGGCCCAACGAAACTGGCAAAACTCAAAACTCAGGTGTCGTCTTTTTTTACTTTAATTATGCATTTAATATTAAACTACGGGCCGTAGGTAGTGTGAATCATAAGTGATTAAATTTAGCATCGTCGGACGCAGTGAGGAATGATGGTTTTGGATGATTAACCACTAATAGGATAGTTTCATGAGTGCTTGCATATGTCCTTAAGAATATCATCACTCAAATTGGCCACTGGATCCTTCGCAATCCGCTCAAGTCCACATAAGAATAGCGTTTAAAAGTAATTAGCGGATCATCTGCTTCCTTTTAAGCTGCTCTGATATCCTTCGGAGACAGTGACCACTTACCACTGGTTGGCCGGTCTGCTCGTTTGACCACTATTTGCATAAAAAATATTGTGAAGTTTATTCCAGGCGGTGGGAGGATTTATTATGTATATTTATTCAAGCCTCACGCGCCTTGTATCAATATTTGACCCACTTGCCTTCACCATTACATGAACTATAACTACGCCCATGTCGAAGATAACTTTCGCAAACATTTCTATCTTATTTGTGATCGTGAGCGTTCGTTTTAATCTAATCTAAAGCGTTTTATGTTTCAGGCACTCGGTGGACTCGGTCGCGTCGTATTCTAGTCAGAATCACGTTGACCGTATAAGGACTCAAAATTTCTCAGCGGCTTCTTGTCAAGACGAAGGCGACTTCGGGTCGATCAAGACAAGCCTCTTCAGACGATCTTCATCGTCCAATTTGGAGTATCCTGTTAAACGCCCTGAAAGCGTCACTTCCAACGCCAGTTCCACAAGAAGCCGCCTTCGAGAACTTGTCGAAAGGAAATCGAGTCAGGACGAACACAAGTCCGCAGCAAACACCGTCGCTGATATACAATATTTTGAAAACCCCACAGAAACTTTAGAGTTTGACAATCCTCGTAACTCTTTAGAATCAATCAAAAGCAAAGAGGAGCGCCCAAAAAAACGGAAATTATCAAAGAGCAAGGAAAAGGAAAAGGAAGCGTGCGACAATAAAAATAAGAAGCACGAAAAATACCAAAGCAAGCTTGCTGAGTACTACAAGCTTCCCGTTCAACTACCTCAAGACGAATTTTATCAACATTTAACTAGATCAAGGGCAGCAGAAGAACTTCTCCAAAAGAGATTTTCTAATTCTGATACTGAGTTTAGCGGAAGTTACGGTAGGCTGTGCAAGCATAAGGAACTTGAGGGTTCAAATTTAAGACGCAGCCGCAGCTTAGCTGTTATCAGAGAAGAAACTTTTACGGACCTTCAAATTCAAAACCATGCTAAAAGTAAACGATCTCAACTAATTCCTCGAGCCCGCTTATTTGATAAGCCGTGCTTTAAAGACAGGTAATCAATAACATTAATTCTTATTTTAACTTTTCTGTGATAGATTTACAGCGAATACTTGTTTTTTTTTTCATAAATCACAGTAAGCAGTTTTATTAAAGGTCTTAAGATAGTGGCCGTTAAATTTTCAGAGATTTTCTAGCGGCATGAGATCTTTTAACGCTGAAGTTGTTTATTGATATATTGCTACAACGTACCAAACCACAGTAAAACTATTTTCTTGAGTGCATATTATGATATTCATCAATATTAAGGGCAATAATCCTTCAGAGCAATAATTGTAAGCCAATATTAATTCAATCAACGTCTTGCTGTTTCAGGTTACCTGGACGAACAAAATACCAGACAAAGGAAGAAGTGTTGGAAGGAATTTATATTGAAAGCACAGCTTCTTGTTTTGGAGATATCAACGGACAAAGGGGAGACGATAATACCAGTCATCGTAGTAATACGGATAAAAAATCTGACAAAGAAGACGGGGTCTCAAGAGCCGAGAGTCGGCAGTCCAGATCTATAAGCGGAAGTTGGCCAAACTTAAATGAAGAAAACAAGCTTACAAATCTATCCGAAGATAGCATTGGACATTCACGTAATCCCAGCGAAATCGACAGTTTAGACTCTAACTACGTCAGAAAGCACTATAATTTTGATGCTCACTTAAAAAATTATAAGGATAGCTCACCGGAAACTGAACGGTCTAATCCAACGCCAAGCAAAGATTTGTACATAACGACAGACGATCACGAAAGTGAAATAGGAGATAAAGAAAGATCGAAAAACAATTCACCAAAATCTATAAGTAGTCCTCATGTTCTACCTAAAAGTAGTAGTATAAATTGTCAGAAACCTGAACAACATAATGAAACAGATTCATATGATGCAATTTCAGTAACAAGCAAACATAGTGAAGAATCAAATACGAAGTCAATACACAATACACAATCCAATAACAAAATCCAAGAATGCAAACAAGAAATTGACACACAGTCTGTACTCTCGGAAAACGACGGGACTATATCAAGTCCACCAGACAGTATAACATCATACATTTCGATATCAATAGCATCTTCTACAGACAAGTCACACAAATTAGAATACTTGGCTAATTCACTAGCTGAAAAAATTGATGAGTACTGTGATTCTCAATTAAAAGACGATCCACATGAAGTACAGACAACACAAACGAAAGAGCCTATAGAACCAGATCCAATATACACAACGGTGCAGAAGAAAAAGACATTTGCAGATATAAGACGAAATTCTTTTTTAAATAATAAAAATAACATTTTTCAAGAAGTAACAAAGGAAAATAACAACGAAACCTATATTAGTAACACGTACATCGAATGTGACAATTACAACCATATAAGTAATTGTAGTTCATCGAAAAACATAACAACAGAACCTTTTGTCACGACACTAATAGAAAACCAATACTATTCATTACCGGACATAAACATTAGCAAATGTTTAAGAAAATCTGAAAGAATTGATGCGCAACTAAGAGAAGAAGACCCAGATGACATACCGTGCGAAAATACTTACGAAGAGGCTGGAAATAGCTTTGAAAATATATATGCAAACAGAAGTAATGAAAATTACGGACAATTAAATAAAATACAAATCAACTGTATTGCAACGAACCACAACAATAACATTGAATACTCAGCACCACAGCAAATACAAAACTTTACTAAGCTTGAAGACGATTTAAAATCAATAATTACCGTTGAAAGTTCGAACACTGAAGAACAAGAAATTAGCTTCTATACTTCAGATACTCATCAAAACGAACGTGAAATAAATGAAATAGAAGGAACAATTCGAAACAACAAATTAATTACAAAGTCTGAAAGTTTCAAAGTAAATTATAATTCTGTATACAAACCTGACATAAAAATATTAAAATCTCAGTCTAACGATAACATTAATAGAACTTCACAAGACAAGAAGGCACGTACTGCGGTTCGTAAACATTATTCACTACGTCAACGTGACCCGGCTGACAACGAAGTCCCACGTCTTCCTAGCCCAAGTGTAATAGAGAGGGATCTCTTTAAACATACTGAGCCCCAGAATCAATCGTTCCCTCCAGAAAAAGAGGAAGTTGATAAAATTAAATGTCTTTTGTCTAGAGTACAGTCGTTTAAAACTAACGCAGAATCTAATATCACAATCGTACCTCTGAGCGGTCATCAAACTATTGTCATAAATCCACCTCTTAACCAGAACTCCACAGAAGCTATAAAGCAACCGAACCGAGAAGCTACAGAGAACAGTACAAGTGAAAAACCTCAGAATAATTTAAGTGGAGAAAAGAAATCAATTGAAGAAACCTGTCCTAAAGTATTCACAGAAAAACAAAATAATTCAAAAGAATCAAGTAAATCCATAGAATTTGCTAATTATTGCACGTCAAAAGATCCATTTATTACTATAAAATTAAACAAAGTGGTAAAGAAAACTATTCCTCAACTTAAAAACACTTCTTGTAGTAAAATTACATATTTACCACCTAAATTGGATAAGCCACCATCAAAATTGATTATTAAAGACGATAAGTCTATTAAAGACGATAAGTCTATTAAAGACATAAAAAATTTAACATATACAAAAGTAAACAAAAATATGACTCGACCACAAGTTTTACAAGTTATAGATTCAAAAAACAAAAAACAAAGTTTAGGCCAAGACGAAAATCTTACTGAAAAACCCGATGCTAACGTAGCAAACATGGTTCAAAGTCCTGATAAAAATGAAGACCTTCGCGAAGTGAAAACAGAAAATCCTAATGTTAAAGAAAAATTGAATAATGCTATAAAAACTGATATTGAGTATCAAGAAAAGATAAACTCAGTGAAAAGCTATTGGTCTAAACTTATAGATAAGTCCCCGGAAAGTCATAATAACCAAGACATTAAAGAACAACAGGACGATTGTTATGAAACTGAAGTTAGCATAAAAGACACCAATAACCCGAATAATGGCACCGATGAAAATAAGAAATGTGTACCTGAACTGTCAGTTGGAAGCATTATCAAATCGTTAGAAAGTGTGAAAATTGTAGATAGTATTCGAAAAATAAGTCAAGCAAAACTGCATCTTTGGAAAGATGAAACGGAAAAGGTTAAAAGTGATTCCGAAATCGAAGATACTCCTGTGGAAAAAATCTTCAAAGAATCAAACACCACTATATATGACACACCTAGATCAGATAAGGGTTACAAAAAGCCTGAAATAGATTTATGCAGAGATACTCCCGAAATTGAGATTGTCGAATTAAGTGGCGAAGATCAAAATCAAAAAACTCAAGCTACTCTTATTAAAGCAAAAGGATACGATAAAGGTTGTGACGAATTTGACCATGTGCGATACAAAGTCATGAAGTCGGAACTGTTTAAAAATAGTATGATTGCTAATTATCGCAAAGAAGCACAATTCGACGGTTTATTACAATACCTGCAGGATTATAGCTTTCAGGAACTTCTGGTAAATAATAACATAGTCATAATTGAACCTGTTAGAACTAAAGTTGAACCTGCTCCCAGGAAAAATAATAATACAGACACGTGTAAAATACCACCTACACTACTAAAGAAAAATGACAATCACTTGCAAGATAAATCAAAAAATGCTATTCGCAGACACTTTTTCTATCATCCTATAAGAGTAAATAAAGAAATTATAGAAGAAGAACTGCCAAATCCAGATACTGTTAAAAAGGTACGAAACTTGTTTGAAGATACATTGAAAATGAAAAGTCCTATGAGTCAAGATCCTCCTCTAGTCGAGGAAAATATTGGTCTTACTAGACGAGCTACTTCCTACAGAAACCTAAGTGAGGAAACAAAAGGAACCAAAGGCGGTGTACGAAAAAAGGTTATAAGACAACTGACCATCGATACAAACTTTGGCAACAAGAAATGGGATAATGCTAGTCTTTCAAGTGGAGTTTCCAGTGGAGACCTTAGCTCAACTAATGAATACGATAATGAAGGATTAAGTCCATATTCACAGAAACATTTAAAGGATACTGTATATAGTTCAAGCGATGAATACCTTTGTGACTCTGCTAACCAAGATTTTTGTTGCGAAAGTCAGTACGTCAGCCCAGATATTCTTAAAAAAATTAGAGACTGTGGAACGTCAGTAACATACTACGGTGGAAAAGTGCTTAACTCTAAAACTGGATCTAATGTAAGTCCAATGACTAAGGCAATAATGGATGAAATAAAGAGTTTGCAAAAAAATTGCAGTAGGGATTGTTATTCATGTCAGACTAAATGCCGAGGTGATAGATGCTCGTGCTTGGCTGCCGATAAGCATAAAAAAATGGCTGTAGAAAAACAGAATGGTAATCCGCCCTCAGAATCCGCAAGCACAAAAAACCATGATAACAGTAATAGAACAGAAAATTTCCCAAGCTTTAAATTTAAACTAGTAAAATCAAATAGTTGTAGCAGCAGACTGGAACTGACAGGTACGGATGATAATAAAAATCCAAGACTGAAATTCCGAAAGCAGTTCTCAAAAACCGAAGATCCACCGTTATTAAGTGAAGACGAAAATTCGGTTAAAAACAAAATTTGCAGATTAGAAAGTTACAGCAAAGGTATAGCAAAAACTCCATTTGAGAATAAAAATACCGAAGACAAAAAAGTAACGAACATTATTTCGGGTCAAAATATAGTAAACGCTAGGAAGTCAAAGATCGAACAATCACAAAATGTTGTAATAAAACCGGAGAATGAGTGTGTTGAAGAAGAAATACAAGAACGTTCCGAAAGCCGTAGGAACTCGACGTCAGTCGATAAACAAACAAACGACGCGCACAGCTTCGAAAAAAAATATTACTATGTAAACGACAACTTAGATCAAAATAAAGTTACGACTGGTAAATTTGGTGAGATGGTATTTGAGGAGTTCGAAGTGTTAGAATCATGTTACGATAGTTTAAATAGCAATAAGTCTAAGTAAATATTTTAGTTCATTTATAAGCTTTTGCTTACTAATTGTGATCTGTATTCAAAAACGCTATTAAATTATTGCTTGTAAATGTTGAATCATATAAATAATTAGCTTAATAATTTACCTTGTTTAAAATTAAAATACACGATACGTAATATTTTCGCGTATAATGTCTAATCAAATGTACTGTAGTTCTGGTGATGGTAACGATATTTTGTAATAAATTATTATGTTAAAATTTATAAGTATTGTTTCTTTGGCCATTATACCTTACCGTCAGATTTTTCATGCTCGATTTTCGTTGGTGTGGCCTTTGATCCATGGTCGCAGACGCTTGTGAAGAAGGAACGGCGCGCGGGCCGCCACCGACGACACCATGATTCCTATAGATATTAAAACATTAAAAATTAATCGATAACGGTATAATAATTAGTAGACATACGTACACAGCATCTATACATAATTATATCAAAACTGAAAGTTTTCTATGTGTGTACAATATTGGTAATGTGTAGAAAATCTTTTTGGGGGACTGTGGTTAATTAAGTAGCAAAATAAAATTCCATAATTTTTCGTATGTGCTTGAAATCGCATCTAACCAAAATTATTGTATTAAATTCAGGGAATTGAAAATATATTTATACTCCGTATTTTTATTAATTAATTAAAATATTATGTTTATGACAAAGAAAATGCTTGAAAGCGCAATGTTTCCGTGTAATCGTATTTAAACGCTAAATGTACTCCAGCGAAATAATCCTCCTTTTGGTTCCTATGAATAGAATCATGTAATTTAGTCTCATTTTACTAAAATAACGTATCTACGTACACAGCTTTCATCCGGGTGACTAATAACTTAAACATACTAAATTATCAGGTGACTAACTCATAACAAAATTTCTAATTCAAGGCGAACTCTCGTAGTAATCTTATCCAAATAGCCAGAATTCCTAAAACAACAAAGATAATGTGGCGTGCCTTAAGACTGGTAATACTTAGATGAAGTTAGGTGAAGCCTAAGCCAAGCCCTCGATTAGGTATTACATACGATAAGCTTCGTAATGTAAACAAATAGCGATGAAAACGTACTATCATTTAAATTCAAAATAAAGTTGTAGCAACCCTACTTTTGTAAATATTGTTAATGTTCGTATTTCAACACTAGTTTTTAAGTAGCCATAGCAACATAGATCAACAGCATTGTCAAATAATTCTTATTCATTTCACTTTTCTACGGATATATGTTTTTCTCATCACAATTAAATAGTTCTATTTGGAGTCAGTTTTATCATTTAATACGTTGCCACGCACCACCACAAAGTATAACTTAACTAGGTATATTTATATTTTTCAATAATATTGTAAAAGGGCAAATTAATACACGAGCTCCATTTTACAATACATTTCTATTCAATGACAATATTGACATAATTCCTTTGTTCTTCTTAATCATCTCTTTATTCTTGTAGATGGCCTGTTCGCCGGCCAGTAACATTTTGCTAGAATACCTGAAACCTATGAAAGACTACCAACTGAATATCTCTCCTCTCCGCTCCTCAATCTACTCTCCACTCCTCAAGCCTGCTCCTCACCACTCCACACCGCGCCTCACCAGCTCACCACACCTCACCTCACGTCCCCACACCTCATATGACCATCTCCTGCTAATGCTGCTCCGCGCAGTGGTTTTAGTAGAGGTACAAAATTCCTCCGTTACAGTCGGCCATCCTGAAACAATTGCGGCCCGCAATTGGCACGCATACAAAAGTATCAACACTCAAGAAAATCGACATCAAATTGTACAATGTAATTATTCGTCAAGGCATACATCACCCCTTTTTATGCTGAAATATACTCCTCTATATCTCCTCTACATCATTTTATAACTTCTTTTCTTTAATCGTTGACTTATATCTGCTTATATTTTACATCTCGTCTTTAATCAGATTGGTATAAATTCCAGTTTATTTTAATAAAAGCTCCACAAAATATTCTTCCAGAAAATGCAAATTTTATTGCAATAAAAACAATCTGCACTCATCGTCTATTCTTCATTTGTTTTTGTCTTTTGTCTTTCCCACTGACACGTTTATCTGACATTTTATTATATCTTCGACATCGCAGAATATTATTTCTTTGCTTTACATAATATCTCCAGGGCGAAACTCTTTCTAAAGCGGAATGATACACCCTTACCGGCCAATAATATAACACGAGCGCCACTAAGAACTTTTCATATATTTCATCGGAACTCATGAACTCTTAATTACAACGGCACAATTCACAACTTTCTGAACTCTTCATCAAATTGATAAATCCACATTTTATCTTTTTATATCGAGAGAACATTCATTTCTAATGCATCTGACACATAGCCATAATGTCATATCTTATTTGAAATCTTACTCCTTTTAATCGAGAAAACTTTCAATTCCGGCAATTGCTTTTTATTCTCTCCATTCTTAACACGTGGGTTTTATGTTTTACAACATAAATATCCACTTCTGAATGTAAAAGGGCAAATTAATACACGAGCTCCATTTTACAATACATTTCTATTCAATGACAATATTGACATAATTCCTTTGTTCTTCTTAATCATCTCTTTATTCTTGTAGATGGCCTGTTCGCCGGCCAGTAACATTTTGCTAGAATACCTGAAACCTATGAAAGACTACCAACTGAATATCTCTCCTCTCCGCTCCTCAATCTACTCTCCACTCCTCAAGCCTGCTCCTCACCACTCCACACCGCGCCTCACCAGCTCACCACACCTCACCTCACGTCCCCACACCTCATATGACCATCTCCTGCTAATGCTGCTCCTCGCAGTGGTTTTAGTAGAGGTACAAAATTCCTCCGTTACAATATAGACACACACTCATACCCCGCACTTGGATTCCCTGTACAACATTAACACCCCAATCACCCGGGACCCCCCACGACCCGAGAACAAGAGTAGGACAAAATTTTCACTTATAATGTATTATATTATACTTACATGATAGCCAGTTTGTGGTTACAGTAAGTTACTTGTTTTTTTTTTATTTCAATCACTTCGCAAAAAGCAAATATACATAAATATATGTCAATTTCAAGAATCCCGACTAAACCTTTATATTGGAAAATAAAAAAAATCTATTATAAGTGGTCGGTCCGGCTCATAACCATGATCAAAAATCAAAATACGTTACAAAGCCCTATAATATCAACGCTAATACTAAAACATATTATGTACATCGACGTAAAAACATAATAAAATTTGATTGATATAAATGATATCACTCCCTTTTATCGTGTTTTATGAAAACCAGATTTATCGGGTGGGAAAACATGATAAATGGGGATCAGAAACTTCGGGTGATATCAGATGCTTCAACCGCGGCCGATTGTTATCGACTATCATAAATATGAGACTACTTACTAGTGTTGTATCATGTAAATTATTTGTGTATAATAAATCGTTAAGTGAAGGTAAATGTAGGGAAACCTTTATTTTTAATAGTTCGCCATCATATTAAAGTAAAATTATCAAAAGTGAATGAAGTCTAACAATCGGGATTTGGCCAAGCGTGGTGGACTGTAACTATAACTGCCTATCTTAGCTAGTAAATAACAATAATAAATTGTAGAGGACGTAAAATAGAAGTGATAAATTGAACCATTTATCCTAAAACCTGGCTCTTGCTCTGTGATGTTTACATCATTCGATATGCAAGACGCATCCATTTGTGAAGTTGAAAATTTAAATTCTAAGGTGTAACATTTTATTGGTATCATAACAATGACATTAAAAGTTGTATTGTATAATATCATTGTGGTATCTATAGCAAAATGTTTGTCCAATCCTAATAAATATGACAACTGCGGATCAATTTAATGGTAAATAAGGTTACCTATATGTTTGGGGCTTTTTATTTATGGAGAACAGCGTACGCGCTTTTCTAATCTGATAATCACCAACGAGCATACGAGCACCTGAAGGTAAGTGACCGCCTTCACCACCCACCGTGCACTTCAGAGACGTCACACGTAATGCTGACCAAAAAATAAGTGGCAAACCCTCGAGTTCCGAACAGGCTCCCCATCTATTATAACTAAAATAACTGTGCAACAAAAATATGTCACATTATGACTCTCAACAGGTGTACAGATATCCGAGACCTCCCGACCAAAGACATGACTGGTCATGTGCCATCACTTCGTTAACTCTTGTCTATTAGTCTAAGGAAGTTTGACTTGTACCCATGGATCAATTTAATCCTAAAAAAATATAAAATGCAAGTGGACTCGCCCACGATTCGTTTCGGGAAACTTATTCTTATCCTACGTTTACAAATACAACATTTTTCACTAATGCGCCACTCATATTGGTCGTAGCGTAATGTTATAGCCTATATAAATGGACTCCTGCTCAATAAATGGACTATCCAACACATTTTTTTTTAATTCGAACCAATAATTCCTGAGATTAGCTCGTTCAAACAATTCCAATTCAAAATCTGAGCATGACTAATTTCTAGCCACAGGTTTTACAATGGCAAATTAGACGCACATTAAAACTGTTTATCGTTCTAGTGCATAGACAACAACACAAATAATAAAAGGTTGGGAGACTATTATTGTTTGTTCAATGGCTAATTAAAATTATCTATTGAAACCTTAGTGGTCTCTAGAGTTATGAGAGGCCTTGATGGATAAGGTTCGTAAAATCCTAAAATAACATTCATATTAAATTTAATTAATTCGTCATCGCTATGATAACAGTTAGCTTGCTTAAGCTATCAGCGTACCTATGTTATATTGTATTAAAAGTAGATTATAATATTATCACATTTCTTATGTGATAATCGATACGATATTCAAATTTCAATCTGAGTTAATGTTACATAGTTCCCAGGCATAACTTAGTCTAGACAATTTCGTCCTCGTCATCTTCACAACTCATAACTATCCCACTGCTAGGCTTGAAACTAGTCTCTGAGAGGATTTAAGGCTTTTCACCACTAAACTGTATATTGACAAACCACACACGCTTTCGTAAATAGTCCTGCAAACCGATGTTCTGTGGCTGTATAGGTATGACCTAAGCGCATTGTATAAAGTACCGTAAACCAGCAAAAGTAAACCAGCAAGAATCGCAATATACATTTTGCCAAGCTTACCACATAAAACAGCTGTTTGAAGTAGGTATTTAAAATTATAATAAGACTCATTGATAGTTCTTTGAACTCTGATGAGTCTGCCTGCATGTATGGATTGTCTCGCCACGCTATAACAGGCTAATGAATGACAGACAGAACACCATAATTTGGAACATAAGAAACTGGTCCCAGGGTTTACTTTCCTTTTCGCAACGCGTCGCTGGTGCCTTCCCTGTCACTAATGTACGTGGACAACGTACATTGTTTACCATGAAATGGCTAGTCTGCTCGTTTATGGCCTATTTACATATAACTCTCCTGCAGCTAACAAAGTAGCAAATACTCGCGACGCTGACGACTCCACTTTACGAGATAAAAATATTTGCTAGAGAAACTTTAACTTGACCAAACGTAAATACTTGATGTATTTGCTAACTCTTAAATTAAACAGAATGGAAAGTCGTTACCTTTTCTCGAATACACAACAATGGCAACTCTAAGGTCAGGCTAAATCAGGAACAAATTTGCAACCTACCATTCGCACTTTTACGAATGAACTGCTTGAAGTACAAACTTCACCATTGTCCACATACAACACTAACACCTAAAGCATCATGTGCTAGAAGTTACCAGCCAAAAAAACGGGGGACCCGCATTATTTTTGGCTCACCGACTCCGGTCGAAACACGTAAAAACAAAATAGATTTCGATTTTATAAAGAGCGAGAAAGCTAGGAGGACAGAATACCCTTCCACCATGCATGGGTACCGCAACTAAAACTGGGTGGTGCAGACCACTGAATCTCCAACAGGAGTAGCCTATCGTTAATGCCTTGTTGATTGTTCAGCATGTTGCACTCCAAGCAGAGGATGTGAGCTCAAACATAAGGATGGATGGAGGCCTTTATACCCCAAAGATGTGGATGACGGTCTACCTTAGCTCTCTAATAAGATAACAGTTCCATGGGATTTTGAACTCTGAAACTACTCCTACTCGGCGTCATTATAAATCTGGGACATACCTATCAAACTTGCCTACCAGGCTACCACCTTATTTTACAGACAAATCTAAAAATCAATTTATCAACTTCATTATACCTTCATAAACTTTATTTATTGAGCACGGGTGGCCAACAGAATAAGACCTTTTGACCCCAAATCATCAACAATAATAAAGTTAAGTATACATTGTTACATAAATACACTTATGTTCCCAGTATGCATCTGTTCCAAATGTGTTTTAATTATGACACTACATTGGCAAAGAATTCCTCAGAGCATAGTCTGGTATTTTGCAGTTTACAGAATAATTTAGCAATCAATTAATAGGAACATTGTTTTTCACAAAATGACTGCTCTACATGAATGTTTATCAAGTAAAGCAATTGCCTTATCATTACAATTTCAATTTCATTTACCTTCATTTACCTTAATTCAAATAGAATTAATATTTTTTATAACTTATACTTAGCAATTTTCCCTAAAATAAATGTGAAGGCATACAAAATATATAGGGCATACAAAATAATTATGTACTATACCAGTTTTGTTTCATACCCATTAACACATTTTATTAAACAGAGAACCAGGAAAAATATTTTACCTTAACATACTTATATTTGACACGCCAACGAAATTTAAACCAAAATTAATTATGTAAATGACTCCTCTGAATTTATGACCATTATTAAATACATGCGGAATAAAATTATTATTTTATTATCTTAATCAAATCTCTTTATTGTCCCATTTACTTTTATTAATAAAATGTACTTTTAATTAATTAATTATATCACTAACCATTTCTTTACATTATTATCATTTTAAATAACAAAAAGTTGCGATTTAATTTACTTCAAAGTACCTATAAATAATTCATAATAACAATATTAATCACATTATAAGTTTTCATTTTTCATAAGTAAAGAACTTTTTCAAACAATATCAAAAGATTAAAAAGTTTCAACTCCACCAATTAATAAAAAAAATATTAACAAAAACAAAAGTGAACGAATTAGGAAAAAAACACCAACCAATCGGGTGACATTTGACAGCTGATTTAAAAATAAATATCTATACTTATACCTGCTTATACACGTGCCGACGAAAAGGTGCCGAAATGATAATTTCTCTATGAAACTTAATCAAATAAAATCATTAATGCACTAATGCTATTGAATACATACCCTGTTATTTGACAAATTCCTGAATATTGGTGATAAACACAAACCACGATTTATTTCTAATTTCGCTAAGAGTCGGCACTTTGATACACACACCGTCGACGCCATCTTTACACTACATAAGCATAGATATATACAGAGTTACTATACATTCGGGCGGGATCCGGTATAGAATATGGATACAGATGTACGCATTCTATAGTCCACCAGCGCGCAATCAGTCTTGATTCAAGTTGGTTCTTGCAGTTTAAATATTCGTAATATAAAGTATTCTTAGAAAGAAGTACGTAGTTATCTCGATATTCTGAAGCTGTGCTGAAACTTTGAATATTCCTATATTATAATATTTAAAATAATTCATAAACTCATGTTAAAATGGCTATTTTGTCACAGGAATTGTCTATTTGTTACAATAACTATTGTCAAAGAATAGACACATATTGTTGTAATGTTGTAATTTAATACACTACGCTAAAATATGCGATTTGTTTGTAAGTTTGTGTTTTGTTTAGCAAAGTTAAAAAGTCTAGCAAAATTATTTTGATTTCGCGGTTTTTTTTTATAATGTTGGCAGTAATGTGTATGTTCAAGCATGAATCTAGTAAGAGGACTGTCGTTTAGACATAGACAAATAGACAGCCGGTCCGGTACTAGTTAATCGAGATCTATGGCCTCTGTGCATAACACGGAATACAGAAAGAAGGTGCATTTCAAAATATACAGAGTAAAAGACAAACAAAAATAGACATACTAGACTTAAAATTAGCATGCTCTTTAGCCTGTATACATTTGCTTTAAAAAAGAGTGTCCTTAGGAAATACGGCTAGGACATTTTATATGGGGGCGTATTTTGTACGTCCCCATATAAAATGTCCTAGCCGACAAAGCACGTACAATACACCTCGACAATACAATTCGACAAAGCACGTACTATACACCTTTAAAAGCATGCTTTCGTGCTTAACTGTGCCTTTATTCTGGCGGGTAAAAGTATTCTTTAATGCGTGGAACATGCGTCAGCTACTTAAGCCTATTGTAAGCGAGAAAGCATGTGTTTATAGTAAGCACTTGCAATTTACATTTTACAAGCATGTGCGTAATTAAAATGTCTATATTATATAGCATTTATCGAAAGAGTCATGCTTATTTTGAGGATGCTCAAAAATCAACAGTCGTACGTTTATCGAGCATGCTACCTGGGCGGGCTGCGCGGCGCTGCAGCGGGTGGAAGGGGGCACAGAACAGTTGGAAAGGGGCGTGCTTTAAGTAAGTCTACATACAAAAAAATCCAGCCGTATTGTCTACGAACATGCTTCTTTCAAGTAAATGTAAATAGCTACAGACCATGCTTATTTTAAGCATGCTTTTTCAAAGCAAATGTATTTATACCTTAACAGAGATTTGAAATATTCATAAAGGTCCAGGTTATAAATGATTATTATTATTTTAATACATGGGACTTAGTTTAACGTTTTATGATGCTGTGCATTACTTGCGGCTGTTTAATTAAATTAATCACTGCTGAAATGGAGATCCTAAAAAATATAGAGGAATGATGACAAGTATTTTTGAATGTCATTTACATATGTCATTGTGACATTTCTGCTCTTTGGTTGGCCTGTGTGTGCTGAGCTTTATTTGATTTGATTGTTTCGTTGATGAAAAGGATTCTCTTCAATCAACCATCGGCTATTTTTATTTACCATTACCAGTAAAATTACAATTCCCAATGGCGTCACCGGAGTACAAATTAAGCGCTGTACTATGTGGGCATTCCATGGACGTGCGATGTGTAACTACAACTAGAGAATCAAATATTTTGTCGGCTTCTCGTGATAGGACCGCTAAGTTGTGGCTCCGAGAGGGGTTTGTATGATCTTAAAAATTGTTAAATTGACGTTCACAACAAGAATATGCATTTAAATCTTATTGTATAACTTTCGCAGAGAAAAAAACTATGTGAATGTTGTTACATACAAAGGACACAAAAACTTCGTGTCATGTATTTGTTGGTTGCCACCCTGCATGTCTTTCGCTGATGGGCTTATAATCACAGGCAGCAACGACAGTACCGTCATGGGGTACACTATGCAGGACGGTGTGGTTCAAATCACACTGAAAGGCCATGAAAATGCTGTTTGCAGCGTTACACCAGGCTTAGAGTCAGGAATCTTATTAAGGTACAATTTTTTTATATCTGAGTTAGTTATGCTTTATTTCAAACTCAAACTCAATATACACTTATGAACATATTTTTAAATACACTTATGAACATCATTTTTTCTGCTGCTGCTTCATTAAGGTTAACTTAGAATATTTCCTTAAAATATTAAATTTATCAACTTTTATATATTTAGGGATTATTGGCGGGCGAAGCCGCAGGGGAGAGCAAGTACACAATAAAATCCTACTTATATTATTAATGTGAAAGTTTGTGAGGATGTATGGGTGTCTGCTTGTTACTCTTTCACGCAAAAACTACTGAATGGATTTTGATGAAACTTTACAATAATATAGCTTACACATCAGAATAACACAATATGCTATAATTTATAAAAATGTAGTGTGAAAATATATAACTAAATCAAAGCGAAGGCGGGTCACTAGTTATTAATAAATCCTTTGAAATATAAGTAAATTACATTTGACATTCTTGTAGCACATAAGCTTGTATATTGTATGTTGGAATTTAATTTATGTTTTAAAAAATATATAGACTAAAAATGATGTTTCTTTAAAAACAACAAGTACTTATTTGATGATTATTATTATATTATTGTTTCTATGGAAATTATTTCCGTTCAAAATTCCATTATGTGTTTATTTATAGACGTAGGTATGTTTTAAGTTTCAGTTGAGATGAATCAATAAGATGTTGTATCATACACTGCACTTACAAATTAGAAACATCCTGTGGAATCTCCCATGAGGCAGAGGAAACTTCGATCAACATTGTCTATTATTTTATTTATATAAATCAATGTAGATCTTCTATGTTACATATAGGGCTGCCTTCTATCTGGGATCCTGCAGGATTGTAGTTCAGAGAGCATCAGGGGTCAAAGCATTTTATTAAGTGTCAGGATGATATCACTGACACCTGCTGATATCAGAGCAAGCCACATTAATTATTGAACAATAACCAAAACTAAAAACATAATTTACTTAAAAATTCAATTATTAATTAAAAACTACACCAAAGATGGTCAAGCTGGGTTGACGCTGAAAAAAGCTTTTATTTCTTTCAAAAATGTACCTACTTAATTTTTAAATTCTTGTCCAGTATTAGCAATATAGCTGATGACAACCCCAGATAAATGGTAAAATAGATAGACCTACTTTACTTATTAAAGGATTTAGGACATTCAACACCCTATGGTTCATCTCAACACATTATTGCTTGGACGTAAATATAATTCTGGTTATATTAGATCAGTTTATGTTGCATTGATGTAACAAATACATAAGATTACTACCAACTAATAATAATAAATAAAGATTCCTTATAATTATAATCCTAGCCTAAGTTACTACTCATTTGGGATGATTGATAGATACACTCTTTATTTATACATCAAAAATAAAAACATTTAGCTTTATTCATTTTAATAATGGGTTTATTTTATGTTTCTTGTTTTATTCTTAATTAAATAGCTAGATATGAATGCCAAACCATAATACATCCAATGTTATAATTGATTTTTAAATTTTTTATGTCACACCATGCATTACTTGCCTAGCACAAAATCACACATAGTACATAAAAAGTGGACTACATTGTGCTTATGTAAAAGCCAAGGTGCATGACTATGAAAGACTGCGTAGGAATCTCGTTCAGGTGATATTGTAATATTGCATTTAAATTACTTATTTTGCTCTCTTTAGACATCACAATCGAAACAACACATGGTATCACAAACAATTTTAATTCCAAAATCATTTCTTTATCACAGTTCCAGTTGGGATAACACAGTCCGCGTGTGGAACGTTAATACCCCACAGGCACAGCCAGTGGTCCTCAGAGGGCATTCAGCGGCTGTGTGGGCTGCGCTTGAATTAAGAAATGAAACGTATGTAACAGCATCAGCCGACAAGACAATTAAGATGTGGAAACGTGATGGTAGCCTGATTAGGACTGTTAAAGGTATGTTTAGAATATGTTTTACTTCAAGAATGTAATTCTTTAATATAAAAGTAATAAAATATCTGGATGTTTATAAATTTACTGGAGATATTCACACTAGTTTGAATACCATACATATAAAAACATAAAAATAAATTCTAAATTAAAACAAATGTATGAAACAAGGTCCCTATGGTGCAATACCTAAGACGCTGGCAGCGTTTCCTCACTGTGTAGCAATGCCAATATGCTGAGTGATATCCATATTACCATAATTTCCAGGTCACACAGATTGTGTACGAGGTTTAGCTGTAATGGACACATCCTCATTCCTCAGCTGCTCCAACGATGCTAGTGTCAAGTTATGGTCTTACACGGGGGAGTGCATCGTAACTTATTATGGACACACTAATTACATTTATGGGTAATCTGGTTTGATATTTTTTTTATATTGTATTATAAAGATAGTTCTTATATAATTATGTGCAATCCCTAAACTTGCTGCATAAATACATTTGCTTGCCAAGATAGTTCTCAGAGGGTAGGATTATCAGACACATCATTTCGTGCTAACTAAAAGCTATTGGTGTATTTTACAGCATCTGCATAGATCCCATCGCGCCCCAAGGGTTCATCACTTGTGGTGAGGAAGGCAGCTTGCGTATATGGGTCCTGGGAAAATGCGTCCGGGAGTTGCGACTGCCGGCGCAGTCGGTTTGGTCTGTGGCTTGCTTAGAGAACGGTGACGTAGTTACAGGTCTGTAATACATCACTATCAGTTTATATCACGACTAGTATTCCGTGCTCCTATCGTTTCTGCAATCCTATGATATGTTACAAATAACATGCATTAAAGCAAATTGTAATTTACTTTTGTAAAGTGATTGTTTTGTGTATAAATTTAAGATATATATTCAAAGTCGCTGTAGTGTCCGAGATCTGATCACAGTCAATGGTTCATCAGTACACAGTAGCTAGAGTGGACGTCTATCGGTATCTGTGTCTGTCACAAGACTGCACAGAACACAGAACACTATATAAAAATAAAAATAAATCAGTTTGTAATAAAACTGTAACTAAATGTACAAAATAATTTATCATCATCAAAGTGTGTGTGATTTTATTTCATTTATTAAACACTAGTAAACCCGCCCTCGCTTCGCTTCGGGAAACCTGTCCCTTAGTACCCAAGTCCAAAATTGTTAAACGTACGTGTTACGTAACCAGCGCATGAATTTTTTTTCACGCGCGTTATTTTTCATTTTGCGAAAAACTTTAATATATTATACATATAGACTTTCCTCTTGAATCATTCTATCTATTAACAAAAACCCCATCAAAATCCGTTGCGTAGTTTTAAAGATCTAAGCATACATAGGGACAGAGAAAGCGACTTTATTTTATACTATGTAGTGATGATAACAACAATATCAGAATGTTAAATTTAAGTGAACCCTAAATTAAAGGTCTGATGCAGGATATTGATAACAGGTTCGAGTGACGGTGTGGTGCGCGTGTTCACAAAGGACCCGTCGAGGTTCGCTGACGACGCAGTGTTGAAGGAATATCAGGAAGAAGTCAACAAGACGCGGGACGCGAATGAGCTAGAGATTGGTGGATTCAAACTGTCCGAGTGAGTTTATTGTTATTTCTAGATAGGTGCGGTGGCATTGTAAAGAGTGGAAGGTGAAGTGTGTGGACTTCAGAAGACTCCGGGGCAAACCCAATTTTCTCTGGCAATTGGGAAAAATACTGATGGAGTCCGTTTCTGGATGTACCCTGTTCCTATTGATGATTTAGTTGCGGTGAGACATTTTATCACATCAAAGTAAAAATTAAAAAAAAAATAAGAAATGTTTAAATAAATATAAAACTAACTAACTACTTACAAAATAATCTCGAACTCAAATAATTTATTTCATGTAGGTATTAATAAATAAAATAATGAAGATAATTATATTTTTTGCATTCTCCACCATTTTACAAAGGTATTAATATTTATTAATATTAAATATTTTTACACATACATACAAGGAAATACTAGACATATAAATAAATAAGTGGATATTGAAAAAACTGAATCTGACACATTTATTGCCATATTCAATAATTATGTAGGTATTCATAATCCGTGTATATGCTGGTAGGTAAAGTAATCACAACCAACATTATGGTAGGGGAGCCCGTGGTGCTAAATGGGGATTTACTCGAGCGTCACAGAGACCTATTGGGTTGCAAAGCTTAGATGATAAGAAGAAAAAAATGTTATATTGTATATACCTTTTCATCGGTGGGGGAAGCGGCTATAGATTTTTAAATATGTAAAAAAAAACTGATGCATGGACATCCTCGAGCGCGTCAGATATTGATAGCATCAATGCCCTACGTATTTTTAATAATGTACGTATGTTAATCTGACCGTTTGCATGGTGGGGGTGGTTGTATGTAAGGGTTGAAAATGAAAAAAAAAAAAATTTAATCGAGCGCGTCAGATTTTCTAAGGGAGTGTTAAGTGCACCAAAAATAAGCTCTCATTCACTAATCTGACGATTTCGATGGGACGCAAACTCGTGGCCATTCTCATAATATGCAAAAATAATTCGCCATTTTGACATACTCAAGCGCGTCAGATTAAGATATATATGGTTCATCTTTATGTTCTAAACGTACTGTCTCATAATCTGACGATTATCCAGAGGGATTCGCCTAATCTGACAAAAAAAACGGTTCACCCTAAAGGCCATCCCTGCAATTTCCCGCTAATTCCATTCCTGGGCGCTTAAAATTGTACTTATGACATTTATTTTGAGCTCGCGGAGTTCAAAGAAATAATATTTCTATGCATTTGAGCTCTCCCAGCTCAAAAGTCTGATAGAAGTTTCATAGAACACTATTTTTGGAATTTTCAAACCGCAATAACTTTTGAATGGATCAACCAATTTTCACGCGGTTGGCGGCATTCGACGCATTTTAATTGATCGAACCAAAAATTTCGGAGTAATCCCGAAAAAACACCTTTTCGGGTTTCTTTCGTTCACGATATCTCTCGAATGAATCAACCGATTTTGACCAACTTGGTGGCGATCGACGTGGTTTTTCAAGCTCAAGGGCGGATTAGTTTTTGAAGTTGATCGATAAAGCCGTTTAAAAGTTATTCCAAAAAAACCACTTTAAAAAAAAATTTTGCTGGAATATGGTGATGGCGTCATGACAGCAGAAACTGGAGTGGGGACGGAGTGAGAGAGTAATAGATAGAGAAAGAGTGAGAGAGGAATAGAAACGCGGAGAAGGAAATATAGGCATCACGCAGCTGCACGCATTTAACTTTATCGACGATTTTTTTGTTATTTCGGCTTGCGGAAATCGTCAGATTATATATTTTTCGTTATTCTTGAATTATTTCCTTCAAAAAAAAAAAAAAATTAACTTCGCTCGAGAATGTCAAGATGACGTTTTTTTTTTACAACTTTGCTGCCCTCCCCTTTCTTTACGTCACTCTCAAATTGTCAGATTAGTGGAATATACACTTTTTAGGAGGTAATTAACTCACCCTACCTTAATCTGACGCGCTCGAGAATGTCTGATGATCAATTTTTTTTTACTAATCTGATCCTGTATCCTTCACGGGCGGCCTTATATATGAGGCTCATTTTTGGTGGAGTTACTTAACCGGGTACAGGGTATCGCCCTGTATATTAATCTGCCGCGCTTCTGTAAATCCCGAAATCCCCTCTTGGGCTCCCCTACCATATAATGATACGACGTTTTGACCGTTGCCAGGTAACTGACTTTAGAGTAGGAATGAATCAGCATAAGCCATCCATCATAAATGCATGGATCTGACACTTCTGTCCAGGTTACCTGGCCCGGAAGCGCTGTTGGAGCCGGGCAAGTCTGATGGCCAGACCAAGCTGGTGCGGAGGGGCACCAACGTCAAGTGCTACTCCTGGAGCGTGGCTGAGAACACCTGGAACGAGATAGGGGATGTGCTGGGCGCTCCCCCGGCCGCTGAGGGCAAGACCATGTACCAGGGGAAGGTGAGGAGAATGCCATTTTTTTATATAATTGAATATTTATAAGTATGGGCATTCTGTTAATAGTACATGTTTCAAAAAGGCAAGGCCCAAGTTGGTTGGCTTGGGTCGAATCCTGAATCCTTTCTTATTTTCAAAAATAATGTGCTTATTAGAATCTATTCATCACTTGCTTTGGTGGAAAGAACCACCGTGAGGTCTGCACACCTGAGAGTTCTCAATGTATGAAGTCTGCCAATCTATGTGAGGAGAGCCTTGCCCAGCCCTTGAGGAGGTGCGAGGAGACCCTTGCCAATGTAATACTTATGGGTTGTTATGATGATGATGAATTGTGACAGTTATGGGTAGTGATGATGATGATAATGTGATTTATTTTAAATTGTATTACAGGAATATGACTTCGTATTTAGCGTGGATATAAAGGACGGTGCGCCTCCGTTGAAGCTGCCGTTCAATAAGACTGAAGACCCCTGGGTGGCCGCGCAGGCATTTTTACATAGGTTAGTATTTTCCTTATTTTCTTTATTAATTTCGCTTGACACGAATTCGGGGATTATGGTGCGGTGTTAAAGGTCAATTTGCTATCTCAATCAAGTCATAAGTATCTCATATCAAGTCTTGAATGGTCGCTTTAATTCCTCAATGATCCTCAATGACTTCCTGAATGGTAAATTTAACGCCTTTAGCAAAATACAATAAGTTTTGCTTTAATTTATAATTTGTTTTGTAATAAGTACTTATAATTTTAAGTTTCAATCATCGGATACGCTGAAAATTTTAACGGGTACTCACGATTATTATTATTATTATTTTCGCTTTTCACGGGTCGAACGAAGTATCGGGAAAAGACACAAAAATCCAATATTGTTTTCTCTGTAGTGTAAGGTGTACATGAAAATTTAAATAAATAAATAAAAATCGTGAGTACCTGTTGCAGTAAAAAATACAATTATTTTGTTTATTTTATTCCAGACATGATCTTCCGCAAGACTATTTAGAGCAGGTCGCAAACTTTATTGTCACTAACGCCAAGTTAGACTCCACAGCCGCCTCCACTGGTTCCGGGTAAGATGTTTTAATTGCTTATTTATATGAATGGTCCACAAACGATCAGACGAGCCATCTGACGATCAGTGGTCACCACCGCCCATCGTCATTAGCAGGACCGAAGGTGCGCACTGGCCAAGACAGTACAGAAGAAAAAGTAAGATAGTACTTTAATTGCATTTTATGTTAAGGATAAAACCGCGGTTCTTCGAATGAAAAATCACCATTATGATGGTGATTATTGGTATGCCGCATATTTAGTAACATTTACTGACTTTAGCAGAACTGGCTGATTGCGTTTGCTTGGTACAGTGACATCGTTGATGTGTAAGAGCATAATTTGCATTGCATTTATTACATAAGTTCGTACAAAACCGCAACAGTATTGTGTCGACATGAAGGAATAAATATTTTTCTTTCTTGTTTCTTCGTGTCAAGAGTGGATAGCCTTCTAAAGTTATTGAGCTTACCACCCAAGACTACCTCTCGATTGACCATAAAGTGTAAGTTTACAAAACAAAGTTTCAAAACACCAAATACACAGTACAAAATGCTTTACAACGAGTAGTTGCTATTAACTAGTATACGGCGTCAGGTACGCGGACCCGTTCACGGGCGAGTCCCGCTACGTGCCGGGGAGTGCGGGCGCGGGCGCGGGCCTGCCGCCGGGCTCCGCCGCCGACCCCTTCACCGGCTCGGGCGCCTACACCACCTCCTCGGCCAGCGCCGCCACCAGCGCCACCACCGCCGCCAGCGACAAGCCGCTGCTACCACATGACTCGTATATCAGGTAAACACCTCATCGGCGATCGTCTAGAGGCCAAATTATATTAATTTTAACTAGTACTCATTATATAGGTGACTCTTCATAAAGTGTACCTACGTCAGAAAATGAGGCGAACTACATTAATTTTTATGGACAAAAAACATTAAAAAATCCGAACGCGCGCCACTGGTTGTGATCATTGATATTCCCATAACTCCATACTTATATCACCCATTATTTATATTAATATACATAAATGTGTTGCAATGTATTGTATTGTAGCAGATTGTTGACAATCTTACAATATCTAATTTCAATCTTTAAAAACAGGAGATTTTATATGAGACTACATTTTTTGCGTCCTTTTTTTCATTGGCTTTACATGTTTCAATAAGAAGAGCACATTATATTTTATTCGAAATTGAAATAATAACTTAGTTTTTCATTAATTTTCATTTTTATTGTCTCTTGGTAATTGGTTAAACTTTATGAAGGTACTAGTAAACCCGTCCTCGCTTCGCTTCGGGAAAACCAATTTACACAAAACTTTAATATATTATACATATAAACTTCCCTCTTGAATCAGTATATCTATTAAAAAAAACCGCATCAAAATCCGTTGCGTAGTTTTAAAGATCTAAGCATACATAGGGACAGAGAAAGCGACTTTGTTTTATACTATGTAGTGATTTGAAATAAACATAATATATGTACCACTGTTCCAGATTCGACCAGGCCAACCTGCGAGCGATCCACGACAAGCTGAGGGAGTTCAACAGCAAGGTGGGCGACGGGCTGAGCCCGCTCACGGACGAACAGCTGGAGAGTGTCGTTAAACTGGGGGAAGTGGTCAGTTATCATTGTTTATACGATGCTAAGTTAAACCTTGACAACAGTCCCACCCACCGACCACACTAGACTAATAATGTTTGATTTTCCGTATGGAGAACATTCAGACCACTAGTTGAGGTAAGACGAGCGGGGGGACTGGCTAATTCAACGCTGTGATTGGCTAATTCAAGGCCACACGAAACGTTGGAAAGAAATAGATTAATTTAAACAACGGGAAAGAATGTGACGGCACGAATTTATATCGTTTATATTTTATATTTGTTTAATGATTAAAGTGTTTTTTTGTTTTGTTACAGGACTGCAATCCCAGCACTGAAACTGTGGAGTTACTGAAAGATATGCTAGAGTGGCCCAAAGGTGACATCATATTTTATTCATTATTTAATAATTATTAACTGCAAATTGATTACAAGGTTATTGATGTAATTTAAATAAATAAACTGTATTTAATTCTTCTCTTATACGCAAGCACCACATTTGGAATATCAAAATCGGTACACCCAATAAAAAGTTATGTTAAAAAAGTACAGTCGAATTGAGAATCTCCTCCTTTTTAAAAACAACGAAAAAACACATGCAAACATACACATTGTGATAAGAGATATTTTTTTCTATAACACTCTAGAGAGGCTATACTCGAGTCTAACTTCGCTTTGCAAGAAAATGTATGTTATTATATAACGTCTATTACAACCCACGAATACGCCAAGTACGAAATGACGTCAAAGAAATAACCACCCACCACGCCCACGCAGCTAAAATGCGTGCCCGTGCCCAACGTGCGCGTCCGAGGAATCGCGGCCAAATTGTTTTAGAAAATACGTTTCTACACTTTCTATTCTAAACTGGAGGTTTTCACTAATGTTGATGATTTGTTTGCAGAGATACTGTTCCCGGTACTGGATATAGTGAGGCTGGCCATCAGGAACAAATCGGTCAACGGACAAATGTTTGATTCCACGTTCGGGCCAATGTTTGTCAACTTCCTGCTCTCATTAATACCTCCTAGTAAGTATACCAAATGAATAACCCAGTGATAGTTTAAAGTTATGTGAATATTAGAAACTAATCATCACTTTTGGCATGTTTTTTTTTGCGATCCATGTTTCATCTCCCATATTCCATTTTTCTAATCTTATTATCTTTACAAAAGGTCGCCTTTTTGTATTTTCTGGTATAAAGACAATCTATCTATCTTTATCAATATAATCAATGTAATTATCTTTCTATCTTCCTATCTATTAGATAAGCATCTATCTACCTATCTGTCAGATAAGCAGATTATCTATCTACCTATCTATCAAATAAGCAGATTATCTATCTGTTTACCAGATGACCAGCCCGCGAACCAAATGCTGGCGTTGCGCGTGCTGGTGAACGCGTTCAGCGACCTGCCCGGCGAGATGCTCGTGCTGGCCGCCAAGGAGAGCGTGCTGCACTCCTACGTCACGCTGCGACATCTCAGCAACAACGCACAGGTGGGGGGGGGGGGGGGGGAGAGAGAGATTTAGTATCATGACCCGCACCAAGTATCGATGAATAAGACCCGCAAGAAAAGATTTGCAGTTAGTCTGTAAATATAATAAATAAAATGTAATAAATATATAACTGTAAAATACATTATGGAGTCATTCAAGTATTACGTACGCACAACAGGGCAGCGGGGGGTCTTTGCTTTGCTTATTTTTGATGACATGCGGGGTGGGCGAGTCTAGATGGTGATTACGTCAGCAGGATCAATATTTTTTTTTCACTTTTTCAGATTTCCCATTTTTTTTTTCAAAATTCTCTTGAATCATTAAGGAACCATTGAACGCAAGTACCAATGTTTACGTAAGCATGGGGGGAGGGGTAAGAGATTTGCTTACTCTTGGTGACGAGGGGGGCGGGGGGGGTTAAAAATTGCAAAAAATCTGCTTACGTAATACTTGAACGGCCCCTATATTATAAACATAAAATGTTCAAAGAAATACTATAAAATGTGATATGTTACGTTGAAATTGAGCAGTGTTGTAGCGGCGGCATGTCGGTGGGATCGGTTGCAGGTGGCGGCGATATCGCTGCTGCTGAACCTGTCGGTGGCGCTGGCGCAGCAGGCGGACAACGCCGACCTGGCCGACTGCGTCATCTGCTTCATGGAGCGGATCGACGACAACGAGGCCTACTTCAGGTAACCCGTGCCCAGCAGTGGGTTGCGATGATGATGTTATAGACAATGAACAGTATAATCTGTTGGACCTAGAAGCGTAAAAGCGCCGAAAATAGTATTAAATAAGTTGGTTATTTTGAAACAAACATGTCAGCAAGGTCTGTTTGTGTGCGCGCCGCTGCGTACCACCTTCTTCCTTGAAGCAGCTGTTGAATGACTCATCTTGCGTCGACTGGGGTCTTGAAAGACAGTCATTTCTGTCTTCCTTGGCCAATGCATCAATATTGCCTTTGCTGGTACTGAAGTTCATCAGCTAAGCTGATCACTTATATTATAACATTATATTACTTAGGATGCGTTATAATCCGATGGTTTATCATGTCATTTATTGGCGATTTACATAAAGAATATGTACCAAAGTGAAAATGGCGTCAGCTATATGCCACAGAGGTTCCATGTTCTATATCCCCTTGTGTCGTCTGTTCCCAGGGGTCTAGTGGCGCTGGGCACGCTGCTCTCGGAGTCCCCCAAGAAGATGTTGATACGCACGATGCTGTTGGCCCACCCGCGCCTCCACAAACGACTGAAACTGGACGCGTCCAACATGCCGCTGGAGCCCAACCTGAGGAAGATTGCCGTTTGCTCGCAGCAGATAATGAAGATGATATAAGTTACTGTTGCTGTGCGCTGAAGATGCTGGTGATCCTGGTGACCAGCCGCTCTGTACTACCTTTAGATGGCCTTGCCGGAAATGCCGAATGAAATCCAATTTTTGTAAGGAAATAATTGCAAGTCTTATTATTATTATTATCTAGGGATTCCTGTACCGTATGCTGTCTTCTGTTATTGAGCGACTGATTTTATTTTATTTACGTATTTAAATATTTTAATGTATTATATGAAGGCATACAAATGATTAACAAGTATATGATTTTAAAGTTTTGCCATCGCGTTAACTGTAACGGGTACTCACGATTTTTGTTGGGTCGAAATATCGGTACAATAAAAATCGTGAGTACTCGTAGAGTAGTGAATAATAGTGAGTTATTGTTTTTATTCAAAATGTTACAGACAGTTTAAATAAACAAGTTATACCAAACCACACCTCAGACCATGTAACCGTCGTCGGTAGCGGCGTGCGTCCGCGTGTAAACATATATTTACACTACAGTGTTTCCTAATCTTCTATTTATATTCGATGGTGGTTGTGTTGGTGTAGAAACTTGTGGAGAATGCTTTGTGTGGTCGGCTCCCGTGTTATTATATAGCAGTAATAAGTTTCCTACGTCACGCCAACGACTGTACATTACAGAGAAGGGTGACTTGCATTGTTATGTATAACTAAAATGTTGCAGTATGTGGTGTGGTATCTTTGGACTGTTGCATTTTTTTACCCTCTATTAAGTTTCTCGCGCGCATTTCGGTGTAGAAGTTTCACTTTAATATTTTTGTTTGTTGTCCAAATATGATTAAGAAGCGGTTTATAATTAAGTATAGTAAACAAAACATTATTTACTAATTAATAATAGCACTAAAACAACACAGCACAGCCACTGATGCAAATTATTTAAAAATACCCCCTAAAATCGTAAATGTAGTATTTCTCATGTTAGTGTTAACAACTAGTTTAAAAGTTTATCCTTTGAAGATAACATTAATCAGTATAGGCACGGTAATAGTATCATACAGTATTCCATCTTCATACAAATGGTCAGAACGCGAATCACACCTACGCGCCTCGGAGTTCAGTACATACTCGGTACGCAACAGCCGCAGATGCGCCGTAGGGACGAACGAACGTGTGGGTTTGTAATCAGGAAGCGTGCGTATTACTACCCACTTACATTCACTTATTTCAAGGACAGGGCCGAGTCACGATACTGTATGATACTATTACCGTGGTATAGGTTAGGGGAAAAGATTAAATTGTAACTTAACACGATAATAAAATTATATTGGCTGCATGAATAATAGAATGATTAAAGCAAGTACGGCAAAGCCCAATCTGTTACTCTTACAGCACTTATCTGAAGAACTATATTTTGTAAGTCTTATATAATAGTGACACGAGTAGTCTGAACAGTATAAGCAATTAAACATTTTTATAATGATTTCAGAACGATGATATAGGGTCGTATTACCAACTCAGTGAGTTCGCAATATTTTAACACTACACTGTCATTAAAACACATTGTATTACAAAAATGGTTTTATTTATATCCTTTAAATATTTTACAATTTAAGATGAGTTTTTACAATTTAAGATAATTATGAATATTATGATTCATTATATAAAATATTTCAATACACAATAATGATTAAATATGAATAATTATAAAATTATACATCATATAAATCATTTCAATTTTTTATTGTACAAAAGATGAATTTTGTGACCTAAGCAACTATTATATAGTCAGGCCATAATTATGGTAAAAAAGAAATCACTATTCTAGCCTTTATTTTGAAGCGCTCAGTCAGCTTGCATTTATCGTAAGCGATGGATCGAATTAAGCAACTTCGGGTGCCATTGCACATGCTTTAAGTAACGGTTATTTATAAGCGTGATAGTATACGGAGTCCAATTCTGCTAATTTCAAAAGCATCAATAGCGTCGTGTTGGAATAATTTTTAAACATTTTTTGAATTAGCAGACTTGGTCCCTCATTTGAACCTTCATCTCTCTCCGAGAGGTCTGATTTCGAATCTTGCACGCGCCATTATCAAATTTATGATCACTTGCTTCAGTGAAGGAAAACATCAAAAATTTGCAAAATGTACCAATCCGCACTTCAAAAACCTCTAACCCCCACGTTATAAGACCCCGGTGAGACATTTAAGAATGCAATCTACTTCTTTTTCTTCAACTCCTCGAACCTTCTGTTGAGATCTTCGAAGTCGATCTCGTCGGAGGCTCCCGGGTCCTGGTGGGACGTGGAGCTGTGCGGCACCGAGGGCAGCACCAGGTCGGAGGGCACCGACGGCAGCTCGGGGAGCTCCGGGAAGTAGTTGTTGGGGGGCTTCGACCGCGGCTGGGGCGTCGGCTGGGTCGGCTGCGGTGGGTGAGCTGGTCCCGGTATGTGTGCAGGCTGGGGAATTATGAGATACCAAGGTCAGTCTCACTATAACCAGGATCCATGTAACGGGGTTGAAATATTGCTATAAGACTACGAAGTTGTTGTTTAGTATTGTTGATGAATTAAAAATCATATTAGTTTTAGTCAGTTGTTCGTCTTACTACTTATAAGTTTATTATTTAGTATGTACTGTACAATAATTATTCCACCTTGTGGCGAGTGGAGATCTATATTTTCGTTAGTGGAAATATTCTTTACATTATACCACTATACGTTCGAAAACTTGTCATTTTTGGAAGACTCTATAGCCTTGTTCATAGGCAGGGACACTGCCTGCAAAGCGGTAGGAGTCTGGTTCAATTCCCGGCCGGGGTAGACGTGATGTGACGCATAAATGTTTGTTCACGGGTTGTGGGTATTTCTTACGTGTTATGAGTGTGGTCTATGCCACCCGGGACACGCAATCCGAGTGCTGATTACCGTAAAAGCGATTATTTATAGGTTTATTTCTTAGATTTCCGTAAAATTAGAAAACCCCTATTTATATTGATGCACTTGTTAGTCATGTAAATGTAAAGAAAATTCACTTACCAAATTATAATTAAACTAAAATATTGTCTAATATTCTAGAACGAACTATTACTGCAAGCATAAAGCAAATTAAAATATCTGTAATATCGTGGAACCAAAAGCTTTTTATCACCTAATTTTCAAGAGTTAATCTAACAAAATATACATTTTATAACTATTGCTACAAGTGCTACAAATATAGGAAAAAAGCACAGTGTACAAGTAATATGTAAATGTAAAATTAAATTTTAACACCAATAAAATTTGAGTAAATGTTCATTTGACGACATTATTTTGAATTAAGAAATTTATTTTCGTAATAGTTTTTTCTAGAGAAATGTTCGAAGGATAAATTCGTATCGTAAAAGGATTACCGAATCATGCGCAATGCTGTCATAAGCAGGCGGTAGGTTGTGCATTTCCTCCTGCAAAGGAAACCGTAACTCAATCATCTTCATGTTAGTGAATAACATATTTTTATTAGTATTTTGATTGAAAAAACTTATTTTTTTAACACAAGCATCAATTGAAACTCAATAAACGTTAACATTTAATTAGCACGTGGTTTTGTTTGCCAAAATAATTTCATCAATTTATTTGCGATTTTAAAAAAACAATGCCCATGCATCTATGCACATTAATGCGTAATTATGCATCATTATTGTATTTTTTATCTTTGATTTTGACATAATGCTTATCAACTTTTTATTTTCAATTCAATTAAGCATAAAATTATGTGCAATTACAAAAACAATTCAAGCAATACTTAAATGTTTCAATGCTAGACTATAAAAATACAGAATTAAAAAAAAATACATAATATGTACATACATAAAGCAAACAAAGTTTACTTCAATTACTATAATGCCAAAGATGCAATAGTGTAACTACCACCATACCTGTAGGAAGCTATTGCTGAAACTTTTCGAGTCTGTTCCTGGTGGCATGTGGTAATTCATAGGTTGACTCGGGCCCCCATAGTTGTTTGTCGGTGGGGTCGCAATAAACCCACCCGCCTTGCCTCCAGATGGTTCCTGAAATGTGACAATTAATTATACTTTATTATTACATCTGATTTTGAAAACTTGAGCTCTCTTGCATTATCCAGACCTAACCTTTGAGGGATTGGAAATACGACCTAATGTTTCGCGACGAGTTAAGAAGTGCCGTCTTGGCAAGGGCACTCCTATTCTCCCAGATACACACTTGAATTTTTGACGATACATAATGGATCTTTCACCAAACTTTTCTGGAGTAACATAGGGAATGGTACTGAATAAACACAAGAAAATTATTATTATAATAATGACTAAATGTAAGCCTTATTTACTACACTTTGGGAGGCATGGTTAAAACCGGCATAAATAACTATAACGAAAACATTTGTTTTTTCTTACAAATTTGATTTCATATGAGCACCTATATGTCATTAGATACACCAGGAAAGTTTATAGAATCACTCTAATACGTCATTTAAACAAAGTACTACATTGTGACCCAGACCCAGAACTGAGCGGGCTCCATTTAACCTGCAAAGCTAATTTTATGCTGCTGCATTTATACTGCATACTAGCTCTTCAACCAGGAAAGTCTAGCCAAAAGGGCTAATCAAGCAAAAGATTAAAATGAACACACATTTGTCAGGCAGTGGATGTGGTGCAAATAATTAAAAATACCACTCTGGACAAACACAATTTACTTACACTTGGGTAACTGAATGGTGTGACTGTAGGTAGATTGGGCATCTGGGGCATCGGCGGCTGAGGAGGGTACCCAATGAAGCCAGGTGGCATCGGTGGTCCATTGATGTCAATCAGCAATGCATCTCGTCCTATAATAAATAGCAGTTGCTTACTTAGCTCAATCTGTCATAGGAAATTGAGTCAGTTCCAACATTTGAATACACACAATAAAAAGCTAATAATAGTTTGTTTTAAAAACTATAATTATAACAGTAATCATATATAAAGGTTGATTGATCTTTCTTTCTTTTTGTTATTCAGACTTTAGAAGTAGCAATGTATCAACATTCTTCTCATAGAACAACAGAAGTGAACTGCATGCAGATTTTGTACTTCAACATCAATAGTACATTACGATACGTGTGCGTAAAGTAGCTTATTATTGCACGGTGTGAAGTTAGCGCACGAGCGGAGCGAGTGCGCTAAACACTGTACAAATAATATAGCTACTTAACGCACGAGTGTCGTATACTATTTTATAGCACGAGTGACATAAACCCGCCTATACTCAAACATATAATTATTTACAGGGAAATAAAAGAAAGGAAATGTTTACGAAGCTGCTGCCTGCCTGCTTTACCGACATGTCAAACGTCATTCAAAAGTATTATTAGTTTGTCTGCTTTACCGACATGTCCAACTTCATTCAAAAGTATTATTAGTTTGCCTGCTTTACCGACATGTCAAACATCATTCAAAAGTATTTTAATTTGTCTGCTTTACCGACATGTCAAACGTCATTCAAAAGTATTTATTGTATAAAATGAATGTAAATTGTTTAAAGTACCTATTTATTATTATAGGAATCCTATCCTCTTATCTAATCTAATACCTTTAAACGAGCAATTCTTGAATCTCGGAATCGGCTCCAACGATTTTCAAATTAAATCGATCTAGCTAGGAATCATTTTTAGAAAATGTCATTTTATTCGTGTTTTTGTAGTCCCAATTTAAACTGAAAAATATGACTCTTCCTGACATCTATTGGCGAATAATAATACTACTATACTAATACTAATTGCTTTGACGACACAACAGCAGAATAGATGGCGTTGTTAAATGAAAATCAATTGTTTATTTATATTATTTGTGTCTTCTTAATATTATTATTCGTACTTAAATATAATTTCCAAAAAACACAATTTATAAAAAAAAAAAATACCGAGCAAAGCTCGTCGATCTAGCTAGGAATCATTTACGCTATCAATCTATCGTAGCGACCAATGTCGATGTTATCGTACGTGCTTATAGTACATTTTAGCATCGAAAATGTTGCCCATAAACTTGGTGGGGCGTACTTTTGTGACAAATGCGCAAAGTATGCCAAGGGACATCTTCACAAAAAGTTGTTTCCTCTGCGCCATTTCTTAAATGCATTGTACGCTGCTGTATATAGCCTTGTTGATTTACTGGGCAACAAATTTAGTATCACCGATTTTGCTATTTCTTTTATAGCGTCTGGAACAATTTCATCAATGCCATCTTCACTAAACTCACTATCCGAACTACGAGTATTCATTTTAGCGAAAGTTATAATAAATGTACAACTATGACTTTGATAATAATTATTAATACCGTTTCGTTTTGACTTACTTAGTATTTCTACCTACCCACTTCTCTTTTGATATTTTTCCCCTACCAATTTGTAATTGTCAACAGTGTAAGTGTCAATTTGTGCACGGTATGAAGTTAGCATCATAACCCGTGCTATAATCGACTACTTTACGCACGGAAAACCGTGGCATAAATGCGGGTTTAGGTCACAGTGTGCTATAAAAAAAATTATTTGCTAACAAGACTAAAGATTGAAACATGTTTTTTCACTAGAACATACAGTAACTCTCTCATCAAATATAATGCCACAACACAACAATGACAAGCTGTAATGTCACAACGATAAAATATAATACTGGATTGCATGATGTTATCCTTATGTTAGATAATACAATAGTTCTGATACTTTGGGAGGTCTAATTAGTTGTAGAACAAAACCACATTAAAATAAACAAACCTTGTTCTTCCCTCATAACTTGTTCATCTGGTGTATATTCAACATTATAATTCTTAGCAATCTCTATAAGATACCGCTCCACCAGTATCTTAGGTGGGCTTTGCACAGACATTTTGTGCTTCAATTTGTCACTGATACTGTTGACACTATCATTCCTGCATGCATCTGCATAGATTTTACCATACTTTGCTGTTAACAGATCTGATATCAATTTTAATTCCTGAAAAAACAGAACAAACAGTCAGTTAATTTACTTCATATTGTCATCTAATTTATATTAATAAATCATTCCATATCTTTTAACAATATAAATCATTACAATACAATTACATTTAAACATATTGTTAAAAGATATGGAATTGAAGAACTATAATAAAATCAATGTAACTTTTTATGATTCTGGATAGCATGCAGTGCTGATAACTTTTTAACATAACCACCATTAAATATAAACAAAGTGAGTCAAGAGGGAAACCCTTACCAAGTTAAGTTTAACTGTACTCACTAGACAACTATAATCCTCTAACAATATCTAAACTCAGCCCAACCTAAAATTTTTATTCTATCCACAAGGTGCAAAAGTTAATCTACAGAATCACCGTCAGCACACAGCTTGCGGCCAGCAGAAGTGAAACCAATGGTATAAATGTATGTTACCTGTATATCTGTGTGCATCCTTGGTGCCACCCAAATGAGACTGGAGATAGCCTCTGCCAGACCTTCGTCTAGCTCCTTCATCTGAGTAACCAGCCCAAATCGTGCCAGGATCAAATCACAATACATTTCTACAATCTCCATTGCTTCTACCATGTAGTCTTCCCTGAAAAAAATGATATTATTATGACAGTAGTAACAGCTCTCGTTAATATGTTCTCGTTAATAACACCCAAAGAAATATTTCAATAGGAAGTTCAACTAAATACAATTTGGTTAAACCATTTCTAAAAATCATTTTTATGGGCTCTATTGTGCAAATAATAATTTTTATATTTAATACACAATTTCCCATGTATAACTTAATGCATAATATGTTGTATATGGAAAAATGTGTAGTACTTCTTTGCCTTATTTAAGAAATAGATAAATATTAGTGCTATATATTATTACCCACATATAGCACTAACATTTATCTTAATCTATCAAGAGAATATTACAATGTAGGTAGATTTGTATTCCGTCACTTAATGGCTACCAACCTCATTAAACTGAATTACCTAGACCTCTAGGCCTTCTCAGTAATGAGCAAAGTCCCATGCTCAGTAGTGGTTCAATAATGAGTTGAAACCTAATAATTCTACTAGCCATGTGGATTAATCCTAATAATACTTTACTAACAAATAAAAATAAACTGCTAACACACTCATACCCTTGCACTTGGATTCCCTGTATCATAGGTGGCAGAGACAACACTAATAAGTAATAACACATCACTAACACTCATGACCCAAAAAAACAAATTGATGTGTCACATAAATATCTGCCCCGAGCTGGAATCACATCACAAGCAGAGTCACTTCCAACTGGGCTACAGGGTCATTGGTGCTGATACATATTATGAATTTATAACATAACAATCACCGACGGCTAGAAGCTGAGGCAGCATATCATGCATATCACAAGGTAATCTATATGGACAAAGTATCTTTATATAAAGTCAGGAGAAATTCGTGAGTCAAGTTGATCTATCGATTACAGTTAGGCAATTAGAGGTAATTCCATGGCCAATGTAATGACGCAAAACGTACATTTTCACGTAAAGTACACAAGCTAACTTCAATTTGTTAATCAAATACGGTATATTTACCGCGCTTTACCTTATAATATGTTCAACACGAATCTTCGCTCGTTCACTTTTACCAGCAGCTATATATTCAGCTATTTCCTTTCGTGCTTTCTGAGCCAATTCTGTTTTCTTCTTCTCTAATAGTTTGAGACGATTAATAGCCAGTCTCAAATTGGTTTTTAGCTTTGTGTAATTAGGATTTGTTGAAAACATTTTTTATTTGTGACACTACTTTGTTTCTTACAAGATAGATGAAGTCAACGAGCGCGATGGATGAGTAACACAAAATATGTTTACTTAATTTCTTTGGATAATAGTGATGAATTTTATGAATCACCAACAACCAACAACTTGGCACTGCAATAAATAAATTGCCCTTGTCGTCATTTTGACGTTTGTAATAACTTCTTGTCAGAGTTGTCAGTTGTCATACTTGTCAGTGTCTATACGGTCTATACTCGGCGAGAATAGACAAGAACGTGCGAATACGAGTACGATTATTCGCTTCGAGTATTCGGTCGTTCTCGGATCGGTATCGGTATACAAGATGATTTTTTTAGTCATTTGACATTTATTATTAACAGGGGGTACTCAGTATATTCGTTTCTCATTCCAATGTATGTAATTAAAAAGGGTGCTTAAAATTTGACCTAATTATTCGTTACAGATCCAAAGTGTGGGCAAACTGAGCGCACGTGGTATAAAGTAAAAAACCAGCCGAAAACGCGGTGTATCATAAAGACTTCCGGAATTTTGAATTTTCTTTCCTTCGCCGCCACGGACGGCCCCACCGTACCGGAGACCGCTGTTTCGGAGGTTTGCACACCGTGTCAGTTTACCGTGCAGAATATTGATTTTATATTTTTAAACATTAGTTATGACCATGTAACTACTTTCGTGTCCTCGAGTATGCCAAGTGACTAAACTTTCACCCAGTATACTATAAAGTATATTATAAAACTGGAGATGTTTTTGGTTGTTGGGTACAACAAATCAAAACACAATTTTACAAATATTAACATTTTATACATTAAGTTTTAAGTACATAAAGATTCTGGCCGCTTAAAGAAAACATTCATTAAAAAGTGGATAAGTACATGATATAACTAATTACGTACTTAGGTTCTATATTCGCCTTAAAGTATAAACAAACATGAAACTTGAAAGTCATTTAAAATACTGACTTTCTAAATGAAATTACATTGAATTTCGGACCTTCTCGATATTAGATAGGTACAGTAAAATGAAATGCAAAACAATCTACCGATTAATTATGTTATGGCACGTAGTTTTTTATTTAGAATTGAGAACAACTAAACACTTAACCTTACTCAAAATATTCGTAAGTACGAGAATTACGCGATAAAAGTGTAGGTGGCAGGTAATAAGATTAGGCCCACAGTTTATTGTAACAAAACGTAAAGAAAAATTAATATAGATTGTGAAATTCAACGTGTCTTCCCAATAGGTCTTAGGACTACAAAAAAAGTGTTGTAATTTTAAGATTTACAACAATCACAAAACCTACCTGATTTAAAAATACTGAACAACGGGGCCGAAAATCTAGGAAAAGTTCTCCCTAGTACATAAGTACGGAACATTCATTTTTTTAAATATTATAATACATACATAACATTATCACAACATTTTAATGATTATAATTTTTCAGATTTTTTTAACATTAAGTAAGTAGGTACTGTTATATTTTTTTACGGACGACATAACTTAGAGACTCATAAACACTTCTTAATTATTTGTCAACACTAGCACATAGCTCCTTTACAATCACTTCGTAAAATAAATAAATCTTAAAATATAGTTGACTGTACATATAAAACCATAATCTCTCATGTATGTACACAGTTTCTAATACTGCACAAATAGACAAGTTGAATAAATATAAACATTTGTCAACAATAATAATGTAATTGTAACTTCTAATCTAACATAAGTATTTGATATAAACTAGGAAAGAAATGTAGAAATTCAAAAACATAGTAATTCAATAGCTATCGTGGTTCTTAAAAAATGTAAAGATTATGACTATGACATAAATAATAATAAATATAGACACCAAAAAATTACACTGACACAGAAAATTTAAATGCAATGTGAATGCAATAAATACCCACTATGCTACTATTACATGTATTGAAGAATAGCTGGTTTCATTCATACCCACATTTAAGAACACATAAATTTAATACTACTGTGAATTTACCTACTGGTAAATTGATTTATCGCTGGTTCATTATCGAAATAATGTTTTCAAGGGGTACATTTTTATGTTGTAACCGATGCAAAATATGTTTAATTTGTTATGATACTTAATTTATATAGGTATCCATCCTTTCAAAATGTAGTTCACGTTTTATATAAATAATTTATCTATGAATAATATAAATAAATTTTAACTTAATAAGTTTACATATACCACGATTAATTTATTTTTCGCCAAAAGTAATAAAATTATTTTAATATCTTTGTGCTTGTGAATTGACATGAATTTCATAATTTAATAATTATATTATGAGTAATTCTAATGTTTATACAAATAAAATCTTTACAAATTAGCAACATAACAATATAGTGGCCAAGCTAAGCTCGTTATTTTTATATTGTCGTGTGTGAAATATTTAGATAATTATTGTCACAATAATCGTTCAATAAACACAGAGATAGATTGTGTCATAAACTCATTATTTATGATAATTTACAAAAGACTAAACTTATGTAAAAAAAATTAAGTATACAGAGGAAAGGAAAAAAATGTAGAATTTTTACAAAAATACTTATTTGTTCAATACTGCTACATTGCGAATAATACTTCCAAAACTGGGCGTTACAATATCAATCTAATAGATTGTAAATTCAGTCGTTATTTACATCAATAATATTTTTTTTCTCTAGTTTGTTGAGCGAATTTTCATATTCATCGTGTAAGACAACGGTTGTAGCACTTATACTCGACGGGCTATGAGAATGAGAATGTGTGATATTTGTACGATTACTATCAGCCAGATGTTCAAGTTCATGACTTTCTAGGTTAGGTACTCCGGAACATATGGAACTAACACGGGAGACAGACTTTCGTTCCTCTTTAGGCGGTTCTTGAGTGCGGTTCTTGACCGACTTGGGGCCAATAAAATATAGCAACGAACAAAGAAAAAATGTTGCGTACACCCAACTAACGGACATAATTAAAGCCAAAAATGTCCCAATTTGTGAATAGGGAAGTAGATTCGAACGCAAAAGAAATATCCCTGCAAATCCAGTCGTCAAAGCAGCAGCAGCGGTAGGACCCGATGACGCAGACAATGCGTATTTAGCCCTCGTAGTTTTTGTGCCAGTAGAGTTCATATAACTTAGGGCATAATGGAGACTAAAATCTACTGCTAACCCTGCGGATGTCGATATTGCTACACTCTCTAGGATATTTAATTTCCAATTACTTAATACTAAAATCGCAATTGTTACGGTCGAAGAGAACGTCATTGCCAATAGTGCACAAAGACTGACTATAAAGCTCAAAGTGGCTGGTATAAGGACAATAAAGCCTAAACCGGCTGATAACAACAACGCCATAACAGTGCCACTGGCCAACGTTCTTTGTAGATCGTAAAACTGTAGATCAGACAAGAACCAACCTCCTTGCAAACTAGGTGGTGCAGATTTCAATTCATATTGTGTCCAGGTCTCAAGCTGATTGAAAAAGTGATCCATTGCTTTGTAAGACATCGAGTACGGAACAACACTTTCAAATTCTACAACTACAGCAGCAATAAGAGGAGGATAAGCATTTCTTAAAAATTTAGGTCCCGCAACTCCCGGCATAAAGAGCTCACGAGGTGTTTGATATAGAGATTCTATAGCCTGCACTATACAAAAATTGAAAACTTCCTTTGAGTAAGGAAAATGTGATGAGTCACAGCATGGTGACCTATCTATTTTGTCTATTCTATCAATGCAGCGTCTACTCATAAACATTTTAAAACTTTCAATAAAGCAATTTGGTAGAAGTGGACCCAAAGTATGCTGATAAAAAGATTGATTTTTTATTCTTGCGCAGAATTCTAACAACCATTGTTGAGAATTGGGGTCTGATATAGAAAATTCCTGATCAAAAATAAGAGTACCTGTTGAAGCTGGATCCATATGATTTCCATTGTCAGTAGCTTTAATGCCCCATATCCATCTTAGAGGCATTTTGCTTCCTATTCCAACATCTTTACTAAACCTCTCAAATAAAAATCTATCTCTATATTCAATATCATAACGTTCAAAGGGATGTGATATTTGAAAAAGCTGAAACTGTTTGGAATCTGGCAATTGAAGGCCAGGATAATAAAATACTACAACAATACTGCAAATCCCTATAGCACCCAGTATTACTACAAACCCTAAATATAATCTCGTAACACAGATCATCATAAACCTATTCAATATAACTCTGATATCTTCTCCAACCTCATTAATAGCTTTACAAAATACTTCTAACATTCTTGTTTTCTTACTAGTACACAATTTAACATCTAAGATAAATACTGATACAGGCAGCCAGCTTATCATTAATAAAAAGTTGACCAAAACAGTTGTGCCAGCAAAAATGCTGAAACAATTTATGGCTGGAATGTAGCTTACATAAGAAGCAAAAAATGCAACAGCTGTTGTCAGCGAAGTAATAAATATAGCCACAACAGAATGTTTCAATGTTTCCTCAAGTATTTGCACAAGTATAGTCTCTCCTGCACTAGAAACATTTTTAATATCAGTCAAACCATTTTCCTCATTTGTAGCATTATCATGTATTAGTTGTTTACCAACCATTTTCCAAATTTTAACATAAAGAAATGCATCATCAGCGCCAATTCCTATCACAACAACTATAACTAATAAATTCATAAAAGGAAAAAAATCCAAATTGTACACAAAAACATACAAGAAGTAGGCTATTCCAAGAGAATATGTAATTGCTATAAATAACAAGATTGTCAGGGTGACAGACTTGGTATATATCCACACAGACATAAAAACAAACAACCCTCCGAGGCCTATAAGCCAGGTATCTTGTATAATCCATAAGTCGAATAAAGCATTTTTCAAACCAAAATCTATAGCGGGAATTAAAAGTCTATGGTTAGAGAGATCAGTATTTTGTATTTTTTGATAATAAGGCAGAACTGTGCTGCTACAAGGCAAAGGAAGAAATAGCATAGTGTCTTTAACGAATACTGTAGAAAAGTCTGGTGGAGAAAAAGCAGATCCATCTATTAGATAAAACAAAAGATTGTAGACGGCGTCATACTGAGAACAGTATTTAGGTACACTGCATCTTTCTAATTCACATGAAGCCATAAGGGTAAAATTATGGAAATAACCAGCACATCTTTTAAGAATATCTACAACCCTATCAACATCTGATTCAGTTACATTTTCACATGAATCTTTCCCCGATATTAAAGCTATATAATTAGGTACACTCCATATTGGACAACATGCCTCTTCGGAATGTTCAGATCTTTGGCACAAATTGTAGTAGTCATCATCACCAACCTCAATAAGCGAAGACTGCAATCGACAAACTTTACCTACATTTTCAAAAGTCAGCATCGATGATTCATCAGAGCTTGTAACAACAAGATGAGCATAATCCGACATCGGTGATCCACACACCCCAGAAGCGTAGTTGTGATGCCCTGGTTTAATCCTCTGCATGCCTTTAAGGGTAATCCACTGCCGTCTGGTATGGTTTTTCAAATATACTGCATTTTCATCTTCATATGTTACATTTTTACCAAATCCCCAGTGCACGTGGACGTCAGATGTATTGGTTTCAGGAGCCCTGTATGATGTTTTCGCAAAGCTATTGTTGTTTTTAATTTTTTTCTTTTTACGCTGCTTTTTAGGACGACCACGGCCTGATCTAGATTTATCATGCGCAACTCTGTTATTGTACGTTCGGTTCATTTTGATTTGGTCTTCTATATCTTTGGGATTAACCGCAAGTCGCCGTGATGGTCTTGTTTCTTCGATAAGATTGTCCCAAGCTATAAATCGATGCGCTAAAGTCGTACCACGCGTCTCGAAGCCCACGGTGGGGTCGGTGAAAGATGGAAAATCATAGCACACTAAAGGTATCACTGATAAGGTAGTACAAACAATACTTACAGCCAAAAGAAACATGTATGAATATCGAACAATAAACTTGGCGTAAGCGGACAGCATGTTTGAATTCTGACTTCATAGTTACATCATCTTTAGTTTTCTACACCATTTTTTTGAAACAGAATTCAGCATATGCCCTGAATTAATGCTTGGTTTTACCCAAAATGAGCCCTTTAAGTAAAGATTACATTTTTTAGAAGTAAAATTATTTTGTTCAAAAAATACAAATACAAAGAGACGTCACTAATGTCAATTTTGACATGGTATGGCATTGGCTATGGTATTTGCTTTTTTGCATTAATTGACAACAATAGTGATGAACCATTGTGACAATGACAACGACAAGAGGCATGAGCATCATGCATGTTGCATGACCATTAAGCACAGAGTACTCTACATTTACATGACTATACTATACTTTTCTAACTTTTCCCTCATCATCAAGTTGTCTAGTTAATAGGTTCTACTTAATATAGCTGATACAACAAATAGAGTTTTATTCGACGCATATGATGCTTTATTTGTGGGAACCATGTGATCATTTCAAAATGGGGGAATTGTTACATACATTATTACGTACATTATAATGCGTGATATCGATTCAGTTTTGCAGGGGCCACACTATAGCGATTAATGCGAAGATTTTTTGTTACGTTGTCTAGCATGTGTGAATTGCACACATTTTGATTTTTTATCTATGCAGACATTATTTTAATATGGCAACATTGTTCTTGTCTCTGACATCTTGTGATCACAAGACTTCTCCGTTTTGAGTTTTCTGTCAAGGCAGAAATTGGAGAAAAAAAGACCTTCCCTTGCGGGATTTTGAGGTTCGACGGCTCCAATTGACTCCCCAAATATCTCAAAATGAGATACTTCTTAAGTTACTTGTTCGTGCTGCTGGTGGGGATCACTGTACCGATATTTTCGTTGTACTACCTACTCAATGGAAAGGGTGAGCAGATAAGCTTCGGATGGTTCCTGGAGAATACTTCCCCTTACATGTGGGGAACGTTGGGAATCGCATTCGCCGTGGCCTTCTCCGTCGTGGGCGCGGCCATGGGCATCCACACGACAGGCGTGAGCATAGTCGGAGGCGGTGTCAAAGCTCCTAGAATCAAGACTAAGAATTTGATCTCTGTCATTTTCTGCGAGGCTGTGGCCATTTACGGCTTGATCACTGCGATCGTGCTGTCGGGTATGTTGGAAAAGTACACGGAGCCACTGATCGATATTACCATAAAGCAGCAGAACTGGATGGCTGGCTACGTGATGTTCGGCGCTGGTTTAGCCGTGGGGCTAGTCAACTTGTTCTGCGGAATCGCCGTGGGTATCGTTGGCTCCGGCGCGGCACTGGCGGACGCGGCGAACGCTGCCCTCTTTGTCAAGATCCTTATTGTTGAGATCTTTGGATCTGCTATCGGTCTCTTCGGCCTCATTGTTGGAATTTACATGACGTCAAAGGTTAAAATGGGCAACCAGTAACTTAAGAAGAAATTTAACGTGAACTTAAGTGTAAGTATTTGCTTACTATTAAAGATATTTTTATTATACAAATACTTTTTTCCAGCCTGTTGGTATATTATCATAAAATTGCTATTGGTTTATTCATTAGTCAAATTTAGGTTTTTTGTCCGAAACATGTGACTTTTATCATTGGTAATCACTAAACATGTCATTTGTTGGGTTAAGGCATTATACACCCAATTCACGGTCGGTTTGGCTTGTGTTGGATGAATATTGCCTAAATTATTAAAATACATAATCAGATACAGTACATTAAGTAAGTACATTAGTCTGTTTAATGTTAACTGAAGTTGGATTGAACTAAAGTTGTATTTAGAACTAAGCTAGCTTATTACATTATTTTAAAGAATCTAAGGTAGTGCAGGGATAAAATATCACAAAATCATTGATATCAAATTAATTAATTATAATATTCATTAAATAATTCGTTTTATTTAAAAAAATAAGTACAATATGTTACTTCTTGACTGTATTATAAATTGTGTAAGAATGACTGCATATTTTTTTTTATTTGGTATAATGATGTGGTTTGCTAGTTAATATAATTAATAATGTGATAATTCTCTATTCAAAATGTTAAATAACTCAACATAGATTTTTAACCCATTCAGTGCTACCTGATATCATATAACCCTACCATGATTAAACAGATTTTATAATCGAGAAAATAGAAAACTAAAGCAATAGAAATGCAAGATTTATTAATTTATTTGTCTTTATCTAATCAATCAAAATACTTATCCAAATATAAGTTAAGTATGTATGTAGCATAAAATATACCAATAAAAACCAAACATTTGTATTTATTTTTGTATAATAAACGAGGATATTATGATATAGTAAATGAGGAGTGATTATGAACATTAGCACTGTGATCCCAGTAACTTTAAAATTTGACGTATTCTACCTGCGAGCACTTGGCAAGTACTAATTAGCAGTCATGACACGATGACCACACAATGGTAGTAATGTATTTATCAAATATATTATTATTATTGGTATAATGTAAAAATCGAAAAGAGTGACGAAAATTATGGGTAGCGGTTACTGACCCTGGTTACATAATCAATATAGGTAGCAAGAGATTAATGAGGCTTAATAAATTGTAATAAAAAAATTTACTTCTGAAATATATAATACTTATTTCTTACCTTATTAGGCCGTATTTTACTATCCTCTATTATACAAAAAAAAAAATTGCATGATTTGTATTATTAATATGTATATTTGTCAGATACAGTTTTAACTTAATTTTATTTATTAAAATTTTTTTATAAACTATTTACTAGCATTGCTTTGTTCTGTGCATAGCATGCATTAGCTTAACAGCTAGTTGTATGTACAATATTATATTGCCAATATAAATTGATGCTAATTGATCACTGCAGATACATAATTATAACGTACATACAGTACATACATACAGTAAAAGACTATTGAAAGACCATGTACAGTAGGTTTCAGGATCTGAACATTTATTAGACTAATGTGGGTAAATATTTATATTTATACTATGGTGGAAGTGTCATTAAACACATCTTATCTATCTCCAAGGATGTAGTTAATAAATGAAATCAATATTTATATTTATTAACTACAACAGACATACTGTTGTAGTTAATAAAATAATAATAAAAACAACAGTATGTTCCAAAATCTTTCAAATTCTCGCTTAACAAAATCATCTGCCGACCAATAACTTTTTAGATGGTTTGCCCATTCACTGAACAGTATGCAAAACAATTGTGTCAAATCTGCAACTCAGTTTGCGTCCCAACATTGCATAGTTTTTTGAGTCATTCTTTTTACTTTATCTAAATAATTGTTTATTGTTGCTGTTTCTAAATGTTTAATTATTCTCATTATGTTTCAGTAGACAATGCACTGGATACCTGCCAACCCAACCTTTACCTGAAAACTGAAATCCAGTGTGCGGAGCAAAAATATTAATACATAATCAAGGAGTAAAGCTTTTGAAGTTTAATATGATAAGTGTTGGACTTAAGTATTTCTGAATCACATTTTTTGTTGAGGTGTTTCTGTAAATGTATTTAATTTATATTGTAATCATGATGACTATGGTTTTGTACAGCACCTAGGCTTAGCACAGTTTAAAAGGGAATTAAATACTTATATATCACATGACATTTAATACATTTTTTTAATATTCATTAGTATATCTGTGTTCACCTATGTAATTTGTAAAATAATGATATGTTATTGAATTTCTGGTTTGATACCATGTAATAATTTGCAATCAACCAAAAAAGAAGTTATGATTCTATTGTTTTATTTATCCGTATTTGTGTCTAGATCAAGGTGTTTGTCGAAACAAGTCTGGATTGTATTGGAGTGTTTAGACAATGTTTTTAAACAAATAGACTTGCGTGTAATACCTTAACACAGTGCCCGGATGTTGAATTGACTAGATACACATTGTAATTTATATTTTATATTATCAATATTTAATGCAGAAAGTAAAATTAGCGATTTATCAATTTGTATTAATTTATGCAATGTTGTATTTAGTCATTTTGTATAAGGCTTAAACATTCCATGAAATCTTAATACAACTTTGTGAAAGCTTTGATTGGTTTTTGCCAGTGTATGTAAATATGTCACTTTCAAGATTTAAATTTTTTCCATTTATTGACACAGATTTTGGTATGTAACTTGCTTATTGATAAGACCCATTACTGATCTTGAATTGGGCCATCATTTCTTTTAATTGTTAACAAAATGATGTAAAACATGTTTTCAATGAAAGTGTCTATAAAACCATTCAGTTTATAATTATTGTGTAATTCATAATTAATCTGTGTCTATTTGGAAAATAATGTCATTGTGTTTACCGAGTAAAGTTTTTCGAACGAACTATGTATACAGCATACTTTCATTGATGAATACTTATTGTTACTATCACTTGTAAATATTAGTTTGCTTCCTTATTAAAAGGTACACTTTAATTTATTATACTTATAAAATCATATACTTAAAATTTATGATGTATCGACGTTACTGCCAAATATTAGTTGGTGTTTTGTCACTCAAGCTCTTAACGTGTTCGCACACAAAAGTAAGCATTATGAAAGTATTATAAGGAGCCGTTACTAAAATGTTTCTAAGTAAAAATATTTGTGCAAATGTAGATATTATGTATGTTGATGAATAAATAGATAAAAGTTTGTGGTTTTTTTTTCACTTACGCGAGTCCTATTTTCTTAACATTAGAAATTTTTAGTAACGCATTTCACACAGAAAATCATTACCCAAATCTTCTGATTTGTGTTACATGTGTTGCATAAGTTATTATGTATAAGTTATACAACACGATAGAAATATTATATCAATCGTCTTGTATAACTTAACTTTATCTTATCAAAACCTTTCTGATATAACTGGGTATAGGAAATATATAAGCAGTACTTATTATAGCAAGTGATACTTATATATTTCAAGTAGTTTGAAGTTGAACGTTGAACTACCGAACAGGGAGGCCTGGGTAGGAGAACCCAGTACACAAATTATGTGCGTATTAGAAATTAATTATCACTTGCTTCGGTGAATGTAACGTGAAACCTGCACGCCTGAGAGTTCTCTCTTTCTTAGTGAGCCTACCTACCGTAGCCTCGACTACCACTATATTGTAAAAGGGCAAATTAATACACGAGCTCCATTTTACAATACATTTCTATTCAATGACAATATTGACATAATTCCTTTGTTCTTCTTAATCATCTGTTTATTCTTGAAGATGGCCTGCTCGTCGGCCAGTAACATTTTGCTAGAATACCTGAAACCTATGAAAAACTACCAACTGAATATCTCTCCTCTCCGCTCCTCAATCTCGTCTCCTCTCCTCAAGCCTGCACCTCACCACTCCACACCTCGCCTCACCAACTCACCACACCTCACCTCTGGTCCCCACACCTCATATGACCATTTCCTGCTGATCCTGCTCCTCGCATTTATTTTAGTAGAGGTACAAAATTCCTCCGTTACAGTCGGCCATCCTGAAACAATTGCGGCCCGCAATTGGCACGCATACGAAAGTATCAACACTCAAGAAAACCGCCACCAAATTGTACAGTGTAATCACACGTCAAGGCAATCATCACCCTTTTTATGCTGAAATATTCTCCTCTATATCTTCTCTACATCATTTTATAACTCTGAAAACATGCACTTATATCTGCTTATATTTTACCTCTCCTCTTTAATCACATTGCTATAAATTCCAGTTTATTTTAATAGAGGCTTCACAAAATATTCTTCCAGAAAATGCCAATTTTATTGCAATAAAATCAATCTGCACTCATCGTCTATTCTTCATTTGTTTTACGTCTTTTGTCTTTCCCACTGACACGTTTATCTGACATTTTATAATATTTTCGACATCGCAGAAAATTATTTCTTTGCTTTACATAATATCTCCAGGGCGAAACTCTTTCTAAAGCGGAATGATACACCATTACCGGCCAATAATATAACACGAGCGCCACTAAGAACTTTTCATATATTTCCTCGGAACTCATGAACTCTTAATTACAACGGCACAATTCACAATTTTTTGAACTCTTCATCAAATTGATAAATCCACATTTTATCTTTTTATATCGAGAGAACATTCATTTATAATCCATCTGACACATAGCCATAATGTCACATTTACTTTGAAATCTTACACTCCTTTTAATCGAGAAATCTTTCAATTCCGGTCATTGCTTTATATTCTCTCCATTCTTATCACGTGGGTTTTATGTTTTACAACATAAATATGCCACTTCTGAATGTAAAAGGGCAAATTAATACACGAGCTCCATTTTACAATACATTTCTATTCAATGACAATATTGACATAATTCCTTTGTTCTTCTTAATCATCTGTTTATTCTTGAAGATGGCCTGCTCGTCGGCCAGTAACATTTTGCTAGAATACCTGAAACCTATGAAAAACTACCAACTGAATATCTCTCCTCTCCGCTCCTCAATCTCGTCTCCTCTCCTCAAGCCTGCACCTCACCACTCCACACCTCGCCTCACCAACTCACCACACCTCACCTCTGGTCCCCACACCTCATATGACCATTTCCTGCTGATCCTGCTCCTCGCATTTATTTTAGTAGAGGTACAAAATTCCTCCGTTACAATATTATAGTCTATTATGTCTCGTCCTCGACCTCGTCTATTACTATTATAATTATAGTGGTAGACGAGGCTGTCCCAAGCAAGGGACATCAAAGTACCCCTTGAACAAGTCAAGGGGTACTTTGATGTCCGTTAAAAAAGATCGCTTCTTATGGCGTCGACTCCGTAGAATAATTAAAAGCGCCACGTACCTACCTACTATAAAAAATCTCCCGAATAACCAGGGAGGTCGAGAGACTACTGCACAAAGCTACGGTGAGTCCGCGAAAGTAACGTGAATTAATTCCACTGAATTAATACAATAAGCGACGTGTAGTCGAGAGCTTGAAAATGACCACTTCTAACTACCCACGTATGCCTCTAATACGCTTGCGTAACTGATAGGTACTAGTAATTAATATAATATAAGCGAAATCAATAATGAGGTTTCACTTTATTCTACACTAACACAATACTTATGTTACTTATGGTCCTTTGAGCAAGAGGTTCGATGTCTTCTGGAACATTTACCACCTGTTCGGAAATTGACGCACTGAGTTTGGTAATTAGTAAGTGCAAGAATGACGTTTTTTGTTGATTGCTGTTAGGATGCACCACAATAAAAACCCTCGAATTTTAAATTCGGCTAAATCTTTTGCATATTTAGCCAGGTAGACCTGCCCATCTTAATATTTTTTTAAGCAAAAAGGTCAAACAATGAAAACAAGTTATAATTTAGCAATAAAATATTTTATTTCAACATAAAACATTTCGGATGTTACATTTGTACCACTAATAAACAATTCCTGATAGTCGGTGTACCTACACGAAATAAGTTATCACAAAAAGGAATGTTGAAATGTCTTAATAATTGAGCGATTAATATTAAATAAGTGCCAAATACTAAATGCAAGTTGTAAATCATATAAAACAATAGATATTTCGATTTTATTTATACGACAATAAAGCGTTAGGGCAGCTAGTTGTGAGGTTGATCAGTTTGAGATACAAGATGCGAAAATAGCACGAACAAATTGTTTTACCATTTCAATAACTTTAAATTTTCAACAATATGTAAGTATTAGTTAATAGTTAATACCTATTTAAAGGTCTGCTATATAAATATACAGATTTCATTTTTACTTAAGTTCATTTTAAAAGATTTCCTACTTATCCCATCTCATTACGATGCTCTATCCCTCAACTGGACGCAAAAGGAATCAAAAAATCTATGCTTAATTTTATCAGACTACACAGCACTGCGAACTACAAACCCAGTAAACTATAATAATTATGGCAAAGTGACACTAGGAAATATTCAAATAAAGCTTTCATAATGTTTCCCTATTTTATCTAATTATTTACTACGAAGTGTAAAAGTCTATTTTATTTACAAAATAGGTGGACTCTTCGTTAAATGTTACGCACACAACACTCCAATACAACTATATTTATAAACATCGGCAGCTTTCTTCCATTTTTCCATATTTATCCCTCCCGGATCCAAATGCATAGTCGGCAAAATAAAGTTTGATGCATGAAACTACTACTTAACTCTACTTGAACATAGATTCCTAACAATTTGGTATCTTATATAAAAATAATTACGATTTAAATCTTGTGTATAGCTAGGTATAATTTAAATATTGTATTTATCCTAATCCTATTTATTTACATGACTGACTTTGGATGTCATTCGTTACGTTCATACATGCTACTTGCTGTGTTCCCGACACATTGTAAAATCAATGTCGGTTAGTTTGCACGAGACCCGGATCAATAGTATCTTATAAAGTATAATTGTACCTCATTTCCTACATAAAACATGTCACTTAGGTATATTCAGGTTGTAACAATTAAAGGACCTTTTATACTTGGGCAATTATAGTTCGGCGACTTAAGTACAAGCCTATATCATTTTTAATAGTCAATTGATCACTTTTATATTATTAGTGCAATTTTTCTTTCAAATAGTACCTACTTGTTAGGTACATGTTTCAAATAGGAAAATGAGATACCTATAAGAAGTTGATTACATTAAAACACACAAAAGCTTTCAAATTAGACATAGAAACATTTACTATGCCCCTTCAAGTCATAGCAGCCATCATCATGAATGCTTGACTTTTGCATCCAAAATGAGCTACTCGTAATCTTAATAAAGTTTTACTCTTAAAGAGTGTTTTTTAATATAGGTCTGCGCATAAAAAACTAATTCTAACATTTATTTAATTTATGGTTAGAGATCGGATTCTGATGCATATTTTGACGTGACAACGTCTTAAATTAGGTTAGCTGGGAGTCACTTATGAAAAATAGTAACGCTCGGTAACGTTACGATGAGTCACCGAACGAGAGAGAGGCCCGCCGAATGCCTTGCGTCTCTCTCCCACTCAACTATGATCGGTCTGTCGCGCGCGCAGCACTAGAGAATTAGGCGCATTGAATCGGCGCGTTAAGTTTAAGTTTACATGTACAATGTTTTAGTAAACAAAATATATTTCTATAGTTAAAATTTGTGCAATTCTTATTTTCATTCAATTCCTTGTTCCTATTGCGCAATTTAATTATATTCATATCAATAAATATTCTACCGAGAAAAAGACGTTGTCACGTAAAATCTTCGCCCGTAAAACCGACTTTACAGGCAACCATTTTTTAATTAACATTTATTTAATTTAAAAAATAATTAGGATTTTATAACTATTCGGATGCATATTTACCAGAAGTAAACCCCCGCAATGCAAGTAAACATATGCGAGGGTAAGGTGTAAAACACTCGCAAAATTGTAGGTGTTTTGCGAGTTCGACGCCACTGATTTTTTAAAAGTCGTTTCCGTAATTTCATCCAAGATCCGATCTCTACTTATGATATAGCGACATCGCTATATCTATATCTACTTAACACGTTCGCTGCGGCGATTGTAATTTTCTATGGAAAAAACCGATGTACAAACGTGATCCGCAGCGAACGTGTTAAAGCACAGACAAATCATTCAACCAAAATAAATAGCCTTCGCATACAACACTATGGCAGTGGGCACCGCTACCGGTTACAGGCAGTCTTATTAAACGAACTACACTTTACGTAATATTTTATTTTCTGTAAGTATTATAAAATTAATAATAAATTAATTAACTAATTGAGATTCATTGGAAATCTTGTACTATGTGCTACTACACCCTCGTTTCAGCGTCGTCTTCAGTAGTAGATTTCCTGTAACAGAGTATTTTTTTAGCCTTTAGTATGTAACATATTTGAGCAGAGATTAAAATAAAATTTGAATAATGCTCTGGTCAATTTAGGTTTACAACTAACAAATTTTAATAATAATGGAATAAGGATATCTACAATTGAGTAGGCACGTACTATTAAATCGTTACACCCAACTGGTTGTGCCGTGAGTAAAGATTTTGGTCCAACAAGAACGGATCCATTCCAGTCGCTGGGTCAAAACTTGTGAATATCGATGTTATTACTATTTTAGTCATAATTTAGTAGTAGTGTAGTATGCTTGTTGAATGACACTTCCCTTTCAATTCCATATTGCTAATTATAAAAAAATCTCAATCACAGACCATTAAGTTACTTTATTACATTTTAAAATTAATAAACTTCTGTTCAGAGTCACATGAAACTAATGTGATTGATTAACATTGTGCCAAATTAAAATAAACGAATAAAATTTTGTTAATTGCGAAATTTCCAGATGGTTGAATTTAAGAAGTAAATTGAAATGTGAGTTGAATACTTAATTGTACAAAATTTTACAAAAATAATTTTGACCGTGGTGTCTAACACTAAGTTCTCCTATACATAAATACATTGAACAGGGTATCATTATGATATTCGATTCGGTCCATTTTAACACTTGCGCTAATCACATTGCATAATGCATTATGCAGTAGTGGGATAATTATATTATTATGCATGTATCCGATCTTTTACTTTTAGTATCGAGTAAAATAAAGATAATTTATATGTATTTGTAAAAAGAACTTGTGTAAAATGAGAAAATAGTAGACAACACTATAGTTCTTTGTTGATTCACTTGGGACTTTTCTAAAATGAATCTGTTAACATTAGCCTGTACAATGTAGTTATATAACAGAGAGGGCGATAGATGTGACTCCGTTCAGAAGGGCGGAAGGCTGGTGAATGTTACCTCCTCTCTACGTGGAGCGCCGCGCCGCGCCACGCCACCGGTTAGCAAAGCAAAAGATGATTTACAATGAGTGTTTCTCATACAACCGCCACCATCTATTGACAATTCCAGTACGGTAAGTGATGCTATGACACAAATTGCGATACAATTCAGTTTGTACAAGTCTTTATCTCATGTAATATTAGTTATGAATAAATTACATTATGAACAATAAAATTATATTTATAATAATTATAATTACGAAAATATTGTTTTATTAATTTTATATTACATAAATTATTATACAATGTTACTTCGTATTTGCTTACACAATTAAGTATAATGAGTTTAATATTAAAGTTATGTTAGCCTTTGTGTCATAGTATCTAATAAATTGTGAGGTATAATTATGTATAATAGGATAAAGATATAAGATATGTACTGCACATTTAAATGAAATTTTTAAATTGAGACTTATAAACACATGCATAATTTTTATGCCATATGCATGCAATTATGAAAATATAATGGTTGAAAAAAAATTGTGCCTTACTCGCTGGTTTCTCCCATACTCGCCAGTGGCGCCCCCATTTGCTGCTGGCCTTCGCCTGTCACATACATACATTTACATTAAACACATAGTCGTGGGTACATTATTCATATTTCAAAATATTTCGTAGGGGGTCTCGTGTAATCAAGGCCTTGAGTTATCAGTGCTCAAGTTCGTTTGAGTTTAGAGTACGCAGGTTGCAAGTAAGTTTGACTTTAGAATACGCCCGTTTGCATACGTTTAGGTTCCAATCAGGGGTGAGGGGCAAAAAGAAGCGTTATAAGATCTTATTCCCCCAAGGCTATCAAAGAAGCACAAACAAGAAGAAATGAGTTTCTGCTGCTAGGGTTACCCACCCAGCATCCACCTACCGCGCCCGCCGTTGCTTAAATTAAATCAATCACTCAGGATCAATACAAGTCACCGGAATATGAGCGCTTCAAAAGTACAGCCTTCTGCAAAAGTATTAGGCACTCAGATGTAAATAACCTCAGGATTTTTCACTACAAGCACTAAAAACACAAACTAGCACTAAAACACAAATTAACACAAAAAACTAAATGTTAAAATGCCTAAAAATCCAAATGATACGAAACACGTGTTGCGCCAGAAACATTTTTAAATCGGATCTAGTATTGACGTTATATTTTTTAATTAAGCTGTCATCGATGAGATCATAAAAAAACAACAACATTTTTTAATTAGGTATGTACCTAATTAAAAATTCTATTTACTAATTTTCCAAATATGTATTTGGAACGAGAATCGAGTATTGAGTATCCCTATTAATATGTTAAGTGTCTTACAAATCACCTTGTATACATTATGTTTTTATACATTATGTTTTGAAACCTAAAAAGTTTAGAGTATGGTGAACGTTTTCTATTTTATGGGTTACAGCTTTTTCGCTGTTTTGCGTCGATTCTACAGCGAGTTACCTGCGATGTCGTCTTATACTTTATAAGAAGGTAGCATTGAATTTATTGAGTGTCATGCTCGTTATTGCCATGTACCGCCATATGGAAAATAAACAGTTATTAATCGCAATCGCACTTGTCGTTTCACTACATGGTGTCAGCGGTGGGATCCAAACCCACGCCCTTTCGGACTGGTGTACAGCGTGTATAGTGTGGGTTACAGCATTTCCGCTGTTTTGTCTCGATCCTACTGGTCTGAGATCCCTCCACAGACCGCACTACCTTCACCCATCGCGTCGACCTTCAGCCAATAACTTTTATCTCGTAACGCGATGGGTGAAGGTCATTGAAGGTGGGATCTCCTACTATACAGCGCCTTACCTGCGACGTCGGCATCCCTGCGCGCGCGCGCGGCGGGCGCGAGCCGCGGGCCCACGTGGTCCTCCTCGGCTATGCCAAACAAACGAGAAGCTCAACACACGCATACAACAAAAAGCATTTAAATGATATAAATACAAACAATACAGTAGTGTGCGGGAGTAAATAAAATTAAAAAGGGGGTTAAGAGTTGAGATTTTTACATTTTTTCGATGTTACATTGCGTTAAGTTAAAATTTAAAATAACTTTTTTTGTGGGCATTTTATCAATGTTAGTAATAGTTTTTTGCTTACACTACCGTTTCGTAAAGTTACTTATCAGCCTAGAGAATTGAATATTTATCTATCACATTAATATCTGCCCTGGTCAGGAATCGACCCGGGACCCCGTTGCAGACAGGGCACTACCAACTGGACTGACAACCTATTACGATAATATTTTTGTTTTTTGTTCAGAAACAGGATAAGTGCTGAAATAATAACAAAACAACTAATAACAAAATAGAGGGTAGCAGCAAATTATCAAAAACGGTCACTCGCTAACAACCAAAACAAACTCGTACAATCTACTCTGTGCACACAACGAACAACTGACCAGTATACGGGAACAGGTATTTATCATGCGGGTGGTGTTTGTCCGATCCCTCGGACATGCCGTCGTTGTAGTCCGCACCGTAGTGGCTCTCCATTTTGCGCTGATAGTCATTCTTGAGCATCGTCGCAATCCCCGAATCCCTAAACTCCCTCGAGGGGTATCCCTCGTGGTCCCTAGTGACCGGGTCTCTAAAGTCTCTGGAGCCGTATGTCTCCGTGTTGAGGTACTTGGTCGGGCTGTAGCCGTAGTCGGAGGTCCGTGAGAGGTAGGTCTTGGAGCCGTAAGGGTTGGCCGGCAGGCGGTACATGGTCGGCGATATGGGGTAGGCGGGGTCGTACGGCATCTGCTTGTCCGTCTCGGTGGGTAACACCCCGTACATCAACTCCTCTTCCATTACTCCGTATCTGCTGTGAATAACGTTGATGTGAGTAGCGTTGATTACTTGTACATAAAACTTGGTGGTGATTTAGGACCATAACTTTTAATGTAAACAGTACAGTAAGAAGCAAATGAGCCTAATGGTAAGTGGTTATCGTCGCCCTTGGACATTAGCAACGCCAGGGCATCACCAACACGTTGCCTGGACCCACTTCTTGAAGGACCCAATGTCATAGCACTGTGGGAACACCGAAGTAGGAAGTTCGTTTCACAGCCTACACGTCCGTGGCAGGAAATGACGTAAAAACCGAACTGTGGACTAATGCCAGGTGGTATTGGTGGAACCTGGCTTTACTTCGCGATTACTGATTTTATGATACTGCGACCTATGGTATTTACTCAGTCTAGTTTAATATCCTGTCACCTTGCCAGTTCCGCCTGGAGTAAACTGGAAGGTACAGAACCCAGCAACCTTTTTTTACTCATAGTAAATGAATGTGATAATGCTTGACATTAATCCTCCATTGGCTAACTGGCTATCACTACTTTAGGGGTGATTTTGAGAGGATTTTTAAGTATCAAAATTGTAAGACAATGTCTGTGGTACCTGTTGTCCAAAGGCAGTCGTTCGTCGACGCTGGCCGCGTACGTGTCGAGCGGCGCGCGGCGGAACACGTCGCACGTGAGGTCGGGCGCCGGCAGCGGCACGGGGGAGCCCCCCGGCCCGCCCCCACCCCCGCCCCCGCCCGCCGACCACCGGGACAACTCGCGCCCGTCTGCCGAACAACGTGCACTGGTCATGTGGCGGAATCATACTCGTCACTTTGACCTGACTGTTTTCTACATCGCTCGACATGCACGATCACCTGCCAGGCGGGAGATCACCCTTCGCTAAATTTCTATTAAAGCTGAGTCTTCAAGCTTACTTTTATTGGAAACACGTGTCGGTGACCAGAGTCGGCAACTTTAACCTGATGGAGACACAGCCGCAAAAAAAACACAATAGAATTTAATATAACGTTTTACTACTTATAATTTTAAAACGTCTTCTTTAGAGGACAGATGTGATGGTAGTGGCCACGTCCACCTAAGTTAATTCAATTTCATTTCGGAGGCCTTAACCTAACCAAACCCCGTCAGAAATCGAGCAGCGGGGTGTAGTAGGGGTAGTGTAGGGGTGCATGCTCTAGGCCTCCTCAACTATAAAGAGAGACCAGTGAGCCAGTTGGGCCAGTAACTCTGCACTCACCGTCGCGGACGTGTGAGGGCCAGCGCGGCGTGGCGCCCAGCGGCGCGCCCTCCGTGATGTTGGGCAGGTAGCTGGCGCCGCTGCTGGTGCCGCGCTCCCCTGGGACAACAATACCTTCGGCGTCAATGCTGTTATTATTTATACACGGTCTATAGGCAGTATCGAGGAGTTTAAAAGCTGGACCCTCGAACCAGGAGGCTCGGGATCAAACCCCTGCACGCAGGATGAATGATGATGAATGCAGGAAAATGATGTGCGTATTAGAATTTAATCGTCGTGAAGAAACCTGCACACCTGAGGGTTCTCCATAATGTTCTCAATGGTGTGTGAAGTCCGCCAATCCACACCTGGCAAGCGTGTGGGCCTGTACCCCTCACATTGTGTGACAGTTATGGGTTGATGATGACACGGTCTGTTTGCCTGCTATTTCTCAGCCCGACCCCAGCATTGGGACACTTATGGATTGCGAAGATTGATATAATCTTATATACTTAATATAAAATTCTAAGTGCTTAGAAAGATAGTGCTAAAAAAAAGGTTAAATCTGGAAGTATGTTCCTTAAAATATAAGATATTTTTCAAAATTGATGGATAAATGGCAGAGTTCTGAGGGAACAAAAATAAAATAAATAATAGTTTTTTTTTTAAAGTTGGATTAAAATATAATTAGGATTACAAGCGAACGCTCCAGGACTCTTAGTACAGTTAAGGTACTCCTTGTACCTTAATAAAAATATTATAAACACTGACTGTTAGCGGAGGGCGGATGGCTGGACCGACGCGTGCTGGTCTCGTCGTCGTCGGAGGAGTGGCTGGAGGCCAGGTCGAGGCTGCGCGCGCTGCCGTCACTCTCGCTGTCCGTGGCCTCCGTGCCCTCCGTGCCCTCCGCGCCCTCCGCGGCCTCCTCGCGCGCCCCGCCCCGCTCCCCGCTCCGCTCCGCCTTGCGACGGCGGCGACTCTCTTCTGAACATTGTTAATATTAAAAATTTATTAATTATACTATTGTCAAAGCTTCAGAACATGGAATCGTTCAAACGTATAAAAACACAATTCGAAGATAAGGGTAACCAATTAAGTAATAAGTGTAGACAAGTCTAAGAAAATATGCATGTAAATGACCAGATCTGCGACCAATTCAACTCGGGTTAGGGACAATTCTAGAGAGAAAAATATAAAATGTTTTTGCTAGTTAGAGTTACCATCGTTCCTGGTGCGCAGCGAGGAGTCGAACCCGCGCAGGTAGGCGGGCATGTCGCTCGCGCTCGTGTTGTAGTTCGACGTGGACGTGCTCGTGTGCCGCAGCTGCCCGTCGCTGCGGCTGCGGTGCGACATTGTTATTATGTTATTGATATTGTTATTATGTTATTGTTATTTATGTTATAGATTTGAACGTTGGACGTTGTACCTCTAATTTCCAAAATTATGTGCGTATTAAAATTTTATTATCACTTGCTTCGGTGAAGGTAAACATCGTGAGAAAACCTGCACACCTGAGAGTTCTCCATAATGTTCTCTAAGGTGAGTGTAGTCTGCTAATCCGCACTTGACCAGAGTGGTGAACATGGCCGTACCTCTCACATTGTGTGATCCCACAATGTCATTATCATGTTTATAAATAGTAATTGAACCTGAAATATTTATTGTTCGCATTATGTAAATATTTCCTGTTTATTTTTCATTTAAATAACTTTGTTCCAGAAAATTTCATTGTAACATTCAGAAAATTGTATTGTAACATTTATCAATTTTGATCCACTTAATTAAAAATATCAAAAACCTAGATTAACCCCTTGAAAAAAATGTTGTGATGAATGTACATGAATAAACAAAAATATAAATGGTGTAGTAAAAGTGTAACCGAGCGTGGCGGATGGTATCACCTGTACGGGCTAGAGCTAGTTTTGGTGGTGGACCGGGAGGTGGTGGACGACGCCGATATGCCGATGTTGCGCAACTGGCGGCCCGCCTCCGCCCCGCTGTGGTACGCTAGGGCCGATCTATTGTGACACCCAACAAAATATACTTTGAATAAACAAAATAAACAACGTAACAGGTGAAAAAATCATTACAAAAATGAAAGAAATCGAAAAAAAGTACAAATGTTAAAACGGATGAGGTGACCATTCTAACTACTATTATATACATGCCTGCCTAATTTAACGGTATCTTTTCGTACTGGACGTAATAGATGTTTGCAAGTGGTTTGGGAGAAATTGATTTTGTTTCACGAACTAATTTAAAATAAGATCAATAATCGTTTTAGTACTGAATGATTCGTGAGTGTCTGAATACATTTTACGAGTATATCACGGCTTACCTCACGTGTTTTAATTGTCGGATTCGCCCGACTAGTTTCGGACCATTCCGAGGTCCTTTATCAAGAGCCGTCGCCGACGAGAGCGCGGTTCCGACTGACGACGTCGTCGGCGACGTCGTCCGAAACTAGTCGGGCCATTCCGACAATTAAAACACGTGAGGTAAGCCGTGATATACTCGTAAAATGTATCAATAAAAGAATTTAATAACAGACTTTCGTTTTTTATTTGTTGTGTCGTTTCTCCTTAAATCTCTGTTGAGTAAAACAAAGCAGGCAAGAAAAAATACTTTTTGTCACGTTAAAATGACACAAAGTTCAGAAGATGGCTCACCGGTTTACTTGAGACAGATTCTGGGCGCTCGTGCTCACTATGACAGAGGTATCAGCGAGCGGCACCTTCTTCCCGAGGCATCGGAGTATCGTTCTGAAACATACACTTAAGTTAAAACACAACAACAAATGATTACCCATTTCTCTGACAATAATCTGCTTCATACTGAGCAGTATGGGTTTATCAAAGGTTGTAGTACAGTTGATGCAGGTGCTAGGCTCTTAAAACATATATATGAAGCCTGGGAAGCATCACAGAACGCTATAGGTGTATTTTGTGATCTTTCGAAAGCGTTTGACTGTGTAGAACATAAAACATTACTTCTCAAATTAGGTCATTATGGCCTTACCGAAAAGGCACTTAATCTAGTATCAGCTTATTTAAATCGTAGAGTTCAGAGTGTCTGTATAAACGGAGCTAAATCTTCAGGATCCCCGGTTTTGATCGGTGTCCCTCAGGGCTCAATTTTAGGGCCTTTTCTTTTCTTAATATATATTAACGATCTTCCATATCATATTAGTAAGTATGCTGATATAGTACTGTTTGCAGATGATACGTCACTTATATTTAAAACAAAAAGAGATAAAATAAACTTTGACGATGTAAACAGTACTCTCAACTATATCTCATACTGGTTTTCTATTAATAATTTGGTTCTAAATGCAAATAAAACTAAATGTGTAGAATTTGTTTTGCCAAATGTTAAAAGCGGAAATACGGCTATTAAATTGAATAACGAAATATTAAATATGGAAAGATCTACAGTATTTTTAGGAATAACTTTAGACTATAAGCTCCAGTGGGGATCCCATATAGCGACGCTTGCGGGTAAACTCAGTAAGGCTGTTTATGCTATAAGGAAAATAAGACAATTTACTGACGTTGACACAGCAAGGCTCGTTTATTTTGCCTACTTTCATAGCATTATGTCCTATGGTATTTTACTTTGGGGTAAATCGGCAGATATCGATACAATTTTTGTGTTACAGAAGAGAGCTATTAGGACAGTTTATAAATTAAAAACACGCGAATCACTGCGTGACAAATTTAAAGAAATAGATGTACTAACAGTAGCTTCACAATACATTTATAGCAATTTGATGTTTATTCGGAAAAATATGAGTTTATACAAACAAAAATGCGATGTTACCAATCGGCAAACTAGACATATGCACCAATTAGTTACCTCCTCATATCGCCTGCGTAAGGTTCAGCGATCTTTTGTGGGGCTCGGTGTACGCTTTTATAATAAATTGCCCAAATCAATCATTGACCTCCCCTTACAAATATTTAAGAAACGTGTTAAAGCACGGCTTATCGAGAAAAGTTATTATACTATTGATGAGTATATTAATGACAAGGATGCTTGGTAATAGACATCCGCAACCAGTTCCGCTCAAGTTAGTATTTAGGTATATAATGGTAGTACCTAGCAAAAATATTGTAATTCGTTTTTAAGCACTATTTTTAAAAGATGTGCCGAGGAGTTTTCTTTCGCCGTTTCTTTTTCTCCTCTAAGATTTAAAATTTAAAGGCACTTTAGCGAAACGGTGGTAAATGCAAAAAATGACGTTCACAAGTGTATGCAAAATACCTACGTGAAATAAATGATTTGAGTTTGAGTTTGAGTTTGACACAGAAAAAGCTACAAGTTCATTATGATTAATATATTTCTTTATTTATTTTATTTAATTAGAGCGGGTAGGTACACCATTTACACTAATTAAAAAGAAAACCTAAATAACAAAATAAAAAATAAATGAAAAAACATTTAAAAATAAATTAACAATTATTAAAACACAGTTAGTCACTAATACAAAGTAATAAATGAGTGACACACAGAACTTAAACCGTAAAAAACATTCAACAAATGGATCCGGTTTACCGGATCAGGAAGAAACCTAACCTACCAACGAATCGATGCACCTGAGATAAGCGCACTCGCCCACGACACAGATATTAATTGCGGCCACATTATACTCCCCGTAGCAGTAAAATTGGTCCTTCGAGCCGGACACACATCCTACTATACGATCATGCCGGATCACGACACGACCTCTAAAAGAACTCATAAGCCTGTAACATACCGTTTGAGGTTCCGTCGGACGCGCACGTTGAACGCGATGTACCCGAGCGAGGCGGCGGCCGCGTGCAGCAGCACCGCCGCGGAGAGCAGCGCGCTGAGCACGCCGCGCCGCTCGCCCGCCTCGCTGCCCAGGATGAGCGCGCTCGCCCACGCCACGCACAGCAGCGGCAAGCAGATTATACTCACCGCTAGCAGCATCCTGTGTATACAAACAAAAAGTTCAGAAAAAGGAGGTTCTCAAAATGACTGTATTTTTTTATGCGTTACTTCATAACTTTTCACCGGGAGTACCGATTCTGATAATTCTTTTTATATTCGAAAGCTGGTGCTTCGCGGGTTCCCGTGTGATTATTGATTATTGAATGTGTATATTTTTTACGAACATTTGTACGTTGAAGTTCTACTTTCTTTATTAATAAGAAGTGTTTCTAATTATATGACCACCACGGTATATAAACCCCACCTTGAAAGCGTCGTTTATCTATTGTGTATTGTGGATATGTCTATCATGACGGAGCATGTGCATCTATGTACAACAACAGAATTCCTCAATGTCCCAGTTACCTCAAATTCCCAAATCCGATGACGTGGTCTCGGACAGTGAAGGCGGCGCGCGTGGCGCCCGCGAGGCACGCCAGCGCGACCGCCGCGTACACCGCCGCGGGGACCACCACCCACCACACCACCGGCTCGTGGCAGCTCACCCAGCAACTGTTTACCATTATCAATAACGTTAATTGGATACAATTGCACTTAACCCAAAGAAACGTGGCATGCCCGAGAACTAATATTTATCTATCACCAAAGATATAAATACGTCACGTTCATGCAACGCAAGTTGCAATTTTGGATCCACTGCGATGACTATTTTGGATCCACTGCGATGACTTTACTCTATAGACAGAAAGGGATAGCTACATGAAAAGTAGGACAATTAGCAAAATATGACTGTCCCACTTTTCGCACGCTAGTGACATTAATCTACTTCTCTTTTACTTATATTACCATTGTTTATCACATACATATCTGACCTGGGCATCGAACCCAGGACCTTACGCAGGCGGCGTTATTGCCTACTAGACTACCTGCCTTCAACCCATTAATGGATCTGTACTGAGCACAGGTCCCTCATATGTAAGGAGGCCTAGCGCATACTCCACCACGCTGCTTCTGTGCGGATTATTGGAGGAGTTAGTGGCCAACCCAAGTGTCGGAAAATTTTAAGCCGCCCGAAGGCATCGGACATGGCTCCACTACGAGACTACAGAATCATCAACCAACAAGCACTCACAACAACGCGTTCCCGTACTGGTGCGGCTGGTGCGCGGCGGCGAGCGCGAGCGCGACCGCGGGCGCGGCGTACGCGGCGGCGGCGTGCGCGGCCAGCGGCCCGTGGTTCACGTCGCGCACCTCGCGCACCAGCCGCCGCAGCTGCCAGCCGTCCGCCGCCGCCCAGCCCAGCGAGCACACCCACCAGTAGTGCAGCGACATCGCCACCAGTTTGCACGCGAACTGCGCACGCAGGGAACGCACGTTAGGGCACGTTCACATAGAACGTCCGTTTTACTGGATTTGTTTTAACGGGTCAGTATTTCCGTTGTGTGTGGGATTTTTTTACTGGATTCTGTGTGAAATCGCTCATACAACTACATACGCTAATAACATATCCGTTTAAACGGATCAAGTAAAACGGATTGCTGTTTATTTTGTTGGATTCGGTATTTTTTACTGGATCCAGAATACTGTATTCTGTGTGAAACCGCTCATACAATTACATACGCTACTAGCATCCAGTATTCCAGATCCAGTAAAACAGACGATCTATGTGAACGCGCCCTTACACACGCACACGTACACACCGATAGGGGAGCGACATTGCTACCAGTTTACACGCTTTTTATACGAACTTTGCACATATAAATGTATATAAAAAACGTAACAATTCCCCGATATCTACACTGACCTCATTTTGCACCAACGGGTTCCTCGCCTTCAGTGCTATCACATACAGCAGTTCGGCCATGAACACGCAGAAGATGAGGTGCTTGTGTATGGAGTTGGATACTGTGGAGGCGCCGCCCCTCATGAGGCAGAGCGCCGCCCACGTCGTCAGTAGTAGCGGGAGGGACACGCTGAATGCGGTGTATGACGTCACTGACTCCAGGAGCGATGGTTCGGGAATGAACTGCATAATTGGTATACACCATCATTATTTCATGAAAGATCGCAAATATTTCAATAAATGTGTACTCGCGGATCAAACTTAGGACCTCAGTAGGTAGTGTCAGTACGAACACGACTATAATTATCGTAAAATTTGAAGATACGGTCTGAAGTCTAATCCAAATGAAAATCTATCTTAAGTAGAAGATATAAATTACAAGGCTTTAAAAGCTGTATGGGAAATTTTATAACAGTGTTTATATCAAACTAAAAAAAGTGAATTTAACTTACCTCTATATCTACTTCATCTACCAGGACAGCAAAAGTAGACAGATGGTTGCAGGTACAGTTGATTAACAGCGGATCCCCCGAGTAAGGAGACCAGTCGTAGTCTATCTCAGTGTGGCACCCAACGCGGGACCACTCGCCCGTTCTACAAATTTTAATATATCTCTATTCTTTGACAAAAAATACGTAATTATGGAGTTGAAAACAAGCAACAGGATATCTCCAGGTATTTTTTTCCATATTGTAAACAATCTTCAAAAATATTATTGAAGGTTCCAAGCAAGACTGGTAAATTTACGAGAAGCGCAATAAAAAGAAACAATTTCTGAAAAGTATTAAAAGGTGACAACAGTGTAAGAAACTGTTAAAAAATGTTCTCCGGAATGTTTTTGCTGTGGAGAAAAAATGGATTACTTACCCTCTCAAAGTCGACCAGTGAACACATTGAGGATTGGTCCTCGATCCGAACGTTTCCTTATCAATGTCCAGCCACATCTGTAGCCTGATGGGCTTCTTCAATCTGATACCACTTAGGCTCTTATACACCAGCTTTTTCTTCCCGTCTTCCTTGCTAGAATTTCCAGTATCCTTGCCTTTGGCGTCCGGTTCCATTATCAAGGCCATAACCTTCGGCCCTTCATTTTCAAGCTTATCAGCTACGTAAGAGGATTCATTTTCCTGCAAGTTGTCCGGTGCGAACGCCTTATCCTGTTTCTTGTACGCCGGCTGTATGACCACGGGGCCGTGGTGGTCGTGGTGAGAGTCATCTTCCTTAGAAGACCAGGTGTTTTTAGAATTTGTTGTTGGGGTGATGTGGTTGCTGGTTTGCGTTTGGTGTGGTTGGCCTTTGTTCACGTATGTTATACCTGGGAAAATACGAGTCATTCAAAAAATATCTAATAAAGAAAATACTCTTATACTATTTGCTAAAGATGTATTTAACCTAAAAATCAAGATTATTATAGAATTTGTGTGTGGTTTTTTTAAGGAATTAGGATAAAAAACGAACATGCGGCACCACCCTTTCGCTGTCGCTCATGACAATTGTGACCGCCACAGAATAAGACTCAAATCGGAACTAGAATGGTTAATAAAGTTAGCAGACGGTGTTAGAACTTCTAACACTAAATATTTTTTTGTTTTTTGTTTATGGTGTGGCATAAAAAAATACGCATAATCCCAAATTTTCACTTCACTACTCCCAACCCTCAAATTTAAATACCGCTTCTTGTATTTTTGTATGAAAAACATATATGGCCGAACAACGTTCGCGGGGTCAGCTAGTAGAAATATATACCAAACCAAGTTTACCTTCAATATCGTCCACACCAGTGTCCACCGCGGCGTCCCCGCGCGCCTCCCGCAGCCACACGCGCTCGGGCACGAACAGCGCGAGCTGCAGCACGGGCGAGCCCACCGTCATGTTGACGCCCCAGCGCCGGCTCACGCTCTCGTCGTGGCGCAGCGGCATCAGCTGCGACGTGTTCCGCGAGTACTGCAGGTACGAGAACACCGCGCGCGACTCGGAGTTGCTCTCCAAGCTCTCTGTGGGATACGAGCGCAATAGTCGAATTGGACGTGACATTGTAATGGACTTGCAGGCGTAACGACTACTCAATATTTATGAAAATTTGTTTTTATTGATATAATATACAAAAGAGCTACAGGTACAAAATATGAATAGTGTCCGCAATAATGGATGTTTAAAATCATATATGATTACTTTGACATTAATCATGGAAGTAGTGTGGAAGTAATTGCAGCAAGAAATGAGGATTTTACATTTATCGATTACAAAGAATCGGGGTCACCATTTCTTATTTATAAGATATTAAAACTCATCATATATCGTATAATAGACAAATAAATGTTATGTAGTAGATATACATAAGTCATTAAATATAATCAATCATAATACCTTGAACGTTATTATTGTTGATGCCGAGCAAATCCAAAGGCAGCAGAACCCGGGAGTACTTGTCAAACTTATTTTTGTTCTTCACGTAATTATTGTACTTGGGGAAGGACACGGTGGGGCTGGACGGCTTCTTGTTCTTATTCTTCCCAATGTAGTAGCCCACGGTCTGTATCGGCGAGTGTATGAAGGCGGAGGTGTCGGGTAGCACCACCCGCTCGGTGGTATACGAATCGCCGCCGAATTGGTTCAGTTGGGTCGGTTCAAAGCCGTATATCGACTCCGCTGTTACGATGTCTACGCCGATTACTGAAAGGAGGATGCTTATATTAGTTATGTCTGTCAAGCGTGTGTTATGTAAACCCTAAAAGGGACATTAATTTATCTATTAGATAACTGACACTGATAGAAACAGAACAACTTGTTAAGTTGGGTCATCAGGACATCGTTAAAGACCTCGAAGTGTCTGGCTTCAAAGGGTATGGCATCGGCAGGTGTCGTATATACAATCTAGACCTTAGTCAAATATTTATCATATTCATAAAACCAAAGCTGGTCTCTACTTTAGAAGACGGGGTCACCACAACCAAAATTGCCTGATCTGGTGTAGCACCTAAAATATCAACGAGTAACAACATACCCAGGTCACTGGTGACGATCTCGAAGGGGCTGGTGTACGTGTCATGCTGCGTCTCGGCTAGGGCTGCGATGTATCTGTCGAGGAGCTGCACGAGGCGCTCCGCCCCGCCCCCGGTCAGCTGGCGGATGCGGCGCCACTCCGCTGCGTATTGCACGTTCAGGATCGTGTTCGCCGATTTGATTATGTTCTGCGAAGAGACCATAAACCATTCAGACATCAGTTACTCGAATAATGACGAAAAGGCTTCAAGATATTGAGCTTTAACAATTCTTGCAATTAACAAAAAAGTAACAGATTTACTGCGAAAGAAATAATGTAAAATTATAAAGGAAAATTTTATTATGTTACTCCAAGTCACGACATTTTTGCAACGGGACTGCCCATTGCGACGCCGTCAGTTTGGAGAAAATATTGTCCATTATAAATTATATCCATGCAACTCGGTCGAAATATCGGCGTACAAAAATAAATGACATATCGTGAGTTCCCGTATCATAATAAAATGTGTAAAGGCAAAGTCAACAAGAATTCAAATGCAACTTAAATACTTAGTTGTGGTAATTTCCTTTATGTTAGTTAAGTAGTTAGTTCACGGCGAACACAAAAATAGCGAAGCGAAACGCGTCGCTCGCGTCGATCATAAATGACCGAATGAGTAACAGCGGAATCTCTGGAAAACTTTTTCGTGCGCGCAGCCCATTACATAGACGTTATCACGCCAAAACGCCCCCTCACCCGCACGAAGTCCTTGTCCTGGCTGTGCGTGAGGTTGAGGCCGGCCTGCCGCAGCTCGTGGCCCAGCAGCTCGGCCAGCAGCCGCGCGCCCGCCGCCACGTCCGCGCCGTACAGCCGCGCGCCGACACCGCACGCGCGCGCCAGCTCCTCGCTCAGCCGGACGCCCACGAACGTGTTCAACGCCAACTCGCCTGATTCTATTTTATTTAGCTGCAAATCATTATTAATGTTTAAGATAATGGATGTATGCAAGATCAGTCTTGAGACTGCTTACGAATAAATAAATGAAGTTTAAACGTGTGTTCTTGTTTCCTTTCTTTTTGGAACGGATCGTTTGTACGATTAATAAAACATGTTCATAAGGAAGTAAAAAGTTCTACTAACAGGGTAAGAATGCACAAAAATAACAAAAATGGCATGTCAAACTTTTATCTATATTTTTATTTAACTAAATAGTTACGTCCAGTAATACGTCAAACTAACTTTAATTACTTTTGGTTCAATCAAACCCATTACTGAGTACCCGTTTATTCAATACAAGTTTTAATTTCTTAAATTATGAACGGGTACACTTAAATAAAAACTTAGAACCTCTTTCAAAGATGACAACGAGCATAACAATTGTATCACAAATGAAGAATATGTCGTTTACGAACTAATAGAAGTAATGCCTTACCTGTTTCTTCAGTTCATAGAAGCTCGCCGTAGTACAATTAAACATGTCCGGTGTCTGCCAGGGCACTACCTGCGTCTCGTCGCACATCCGCGTCGCTTTACCCACCGACCCTGATTATATTACAATAATTATTTATTTATTATTAGTAATTAATTAATGGCTGGTCGGAATTCGAACCCGGGTTTCCTCACCTCGTAGGCAAGATTCCTACCAACTGGGCTACAGGGGAGTTAGTAAAATACGTATTCAATGGAACTAGTAATTAATTAATAACATAGTATACTTTACCTGTGGGGCAGTCCGTGATCGCTTCGACTCCGAATTTAGTTCGCGGCCACCAGACGCCGTGGGAGAATGATCGCGGGCAACCATCGTAGACAACTGTTACGAGAATGCATTATATTTATCAAAATTACTGTCCTTTTCATTGGAAACCAATTGCTAGTTCATGTCAAATGACACTTTTCAGATTTTGTGTTTTAACAAAAACTGTATATTCTAATGGAAAAGAAAAGAAAAAATTGTATAAGTATTTAATTAAATCTGAATACAACATCAATTAATTATAAACAACAAACAACATTACATTACCAGCAACTTAGTAACATCAGTAGTATACTTTCAGTAATTAGAAAGAAAGGACAGACACAATGCAATGAGTACTATCCTAAACATTTTAGCTAATTTAATCCCGCATCGTACTACATGGCAAAATAGGGTTGCGCTCAGCAAGTACCATCGAACTAGTGGGAACCACAGCTGCTGGTTTTCAGCGCAGACCTTTTAGATCTCGCGTACTATTCTAAACCCGATGAACGCCATAGAACACAACAGTTCACCTCACCTTTGCACCCGGCGTTGGGCGTGACCTCGGCGTACGCGTTGGCGCACGCGTCGCACGCGCGGCCGATGACCCCGCCGCGGCAGTGGCACTGGCCGGAGCCCGCCGCGCACGAGCTGTTCACGGAGCCCGCCGCGTAGCACGCGCACGGCACGCACTGCGTCGACGAGCCCGCCGGCTGATAGTGGTTCTCCTGCGACGTCGACGGACCGCGTTGTAATTGCGGATATAACGAACACGAAAAACATTACGTCATGGTATAGTGCGGCCGGCGGTTCTAGGCCGCTCTGAACTTTGTTCGGATCGCTGCGCAAAAGTCAATTTTAGGGTCCAAATGGTGGCAAGACGCGCGGGGTGTCACTTTTAGCATTGTTTGTTTCAGTCACGCGCTCAGTGTTCGTGTCGCTATCTCTCTCTAAAGTACAATACCTGCGCACTATATCCGAAAGCCTAACTTCAGAGCGGCCTAGAACCGTCGGCCGTACTATACAGTGGTACAAGTATGGTAAATTTATATTTAACTGAAACGTCCGTTTTTACTAAGCACGATTGTGTAGAGAGAAAGCAGATCGATTTCTACAAATGTCGGTAGCTAAAAGTTAGTTAAGTGTAGTGTTGCTTCAGTAACATGTATTTGACGTAATGAATTGGCTTCAACCCACGAATGAACCACTATTGAACATGGATCTAGAATTCTAGAGCATACTTCACCACACTACTCTTGAGCTAATTGGTGGAGGCAATATTGACATAATACTCCAACATAACGTACCTTGCAGTGGCACTCGCCGGTGCGCGGATGGCAGTGCGGGTGCTTGCCCGAGGCGGGCGCGCCGCACGAGCACGGGCCGCACGCCGCCGCGCCCCACCAGCCGCGCGGACAGGTCGCCGCCGCCGCGGGGGCGCAGCCCGACGCTGGGACACACCGACACTTATATTACACGATCCATCTTCTGCTAGATTCAGTGTCCTAAAGACTAGTCGTATTTCGGCTAAGAGCTTGGGATCAAGTGCTTTTTACTTTCTTTCTTTTCTATTGCCCGACAATAATACAATACAATAACATACTTATACAATACAATAACATAATATACCGATACCAATACCATACCGAACACCAATTAGAAACAGTAACAATATTTATAAAAACATAATTACTACATAATATGACAACGCATCGGCAATCGGCAAATTTTTGGTGTCACCAACCATGGCTGCTTAGGTGGCTTGTCTATTTACGTAATCGGCTTTTTACGTAATCATTACATTTCGTATCATAGCCAGTATACTAACCGGTCATGGTGTACCCGTCGTCGCACTGGCAGCGGTACCCGCGCTCCGTGTCCTCGGGCACGCACGCCGCGTGCGCGCCGCACGGGCTCAGCTCGCACGCGGCGACGCACTGCGGCCCCACGCGCCCGCGCTCGCACTCGCATTCCGTATTGTCCCACGACGACACGCATTTACTCTGTATTACATACATTATTACATACATTTAAATTAAAATAGACAAAAATATAATAAATTCTAATAAGGTTAGGTTAGATTTAACTTTTTCTAATATTCGTCTTCCTAAATCACTATCATCACAAAGTAGATAAGTAAACTATCATCTAAGTTACAGTGAACATTTATAATTATAATGTGGCAATGGTATAACCAGATTGATTCATTGTGATACACGTTTGTTGCGGTGGTCGTAATTTTCTATAGAAAAAAACGACGTATACTACGTGCTCAGCAGTTAACGTGTTATATTGAATGACTAACTTTTTGATTGTCTTGATTCAACACAGAACCTTTGTCAATAATTAAAAAAATATATAATCTCATTAAGCATCTTTTTGCAACAAATTTCACTTAACATTAATATGAGTTTTAACCAGTGTTAACACTCAATTGCTTCCGATATTATATAAAATCATTTTTTTTTTTATAATAATAATAGAACTCACGTATGGCGGACAGATAGACAACATGCAGTCAGCTCTGGACTGACAGCCGTCGCGGACGTTTTCCCGCACGGTCGGTCGGTTGAGCAGGGACTGCGATGTTCCTATGCGGACGTCCTGGAAACACAACACGTATGTTAATTCTTCCCCGCTTATTTCAAATCTCATATCTTAAATTACAATAGTGTACAAGTCTACAATAACCAGCAATATAAATATTATTCTGAACAATAATATGCTTGAAGGAATGTTTGTGTATTGTAGATCCGTTCTGTAAGTCTAATTTTCGCTTATTTCGTTTTATAAATTAATAGTGCTTTGTTAAAGAAAAATATATAGGTAATATAAATTAATATAAAATAAGCAAAAACGAACCTGAATACACCCTTCAAAGTATCCAACATCGGCCGCGAACAACCCAGACGCGCTGTCCGGGCCTCCGATCAAGATCTTCCCGATGTACTGTCCCTGGATCTTGTTGGCGAGCACCGGCAGCAGCGCGTTCCGCAGCCCGTAGTCGATGCTGACGGATATGTCTGTGCCCAGCCATTTGATCTCGACGCGATGCCACTCGCCGTCCGCCAGGGTGGTCGACGGTAGGAACATTGTTTCGCCGTTGTACGAGTAATGCAGGAGGCCGTCTTTTAGCTGTTGACATTTCAATCGTCAGGTATATTGGGTTTAACGACTGTAGTATTCACATCTGTGAACTTATGGTAAGCTTTATGTTTCTCATAAAATTTATTGGTATAAAAAATGATTTGCGCTTATAGCAACATTAGTTGGACCCATTAAACGACTTAAGAATTAAAAGATAAATTTTATGAATTCATATTTCTTAATTAATACAGAACGGTTAGTTTTCGTAAAATTAAGTCTATTTCTGATACTTATACCTACTTAGTTTATTCATAAAACTACTTATACAATTTATATTTAAGATCCCAGACGTCAAAACCGGTCCACTTCGCATCTTTACTTTTGATTTAGTAAAAAGAAAGATGTTATTTAGAATAATATTCATAAATTAATCAGTGTTCTAAACGAATAGAGCAATCTATTAAGCGTACCCCAACTCATAGTATTCGTCATTATAACACGACAAGAAGGTATTAATAATTAGCAATATTAAATCCATTGATAAGTAAATAGTATAATCGCTCACGGTGATAAGCACGGAGCTGTTCTGTCCGACTTGCAGGTGCGCGAGGAAGGCGTCCCGCTGGCGCGTGCGCAGCGACAGCGCGTTCAGCCACGGCAGCTGGATCGGCCGCAGCAGCGGGTTGAACGACAGCGAGCCGTCGCCGCTGAACCGCCACGGCGGGGACGTCGCTGACACACACACGCACACACACGGTTCACCACATTTATTTTTATTTTTTAAATGAAAGGCACAATACAATGAGCGGCCTTATCGCTTACGAGCAATTTCTTCCACTGGAAGAAATCGCACTCTAATGCCGTTGGGTTGCCTGGAAGACTTCCATGAATGAAGGAAGATATGAGAAGAAATTAGGGTAGGGTGTACATAAAAAAGAAAACAGAAACATAAAACAGATACAAAAAAGCTGTTTTAGAGGGCATTAATGTGTTTATTATAATTTATTATTGTGTTTGAACCACATCGACACTTACTCAATTGGTGATTGTTAGAAAACATTCATTTATTATTACTAAAAATATTACTAAAAACAATGCGTGTTCTTCTTTATATGATTTAAAGACTTAAATAATGTAAATAATTCACAAAAGTAAGTATAATTCACAAAGTAATTTGGAATAATTTATCAGACATAATTTAATACTTAGGAGAAGTCATATGGCTGTTATGGTAAAAACGATAGCTTATCGAGTGCATGCATGCTACAGATCGGTGCGTTAGACAGGTACACTCACAGTCCGCGCAGTCCTTGCCGGTGTACCCCTCGGGGCACTGGCAGCGGAACGTGTCCCACAGGTCCGTGCACGGCGCGGCCCGGTGGCACGGCCCGCTCGCACAGTGCGACCGCTTCTCCGGACACCCCGCGACCGACCCGTTGTCTGACACGTAGCTGGGGAACAGTGTGAAGTATGCAATCGAAGCGCAAAGCACGGTTTGTATTAAGTAGGCACGTTGTGTAGGCTTGTAGGTAAGGGTACTACGTAGGTTTTAACCTACCTAAAATTGTATACCGAAACTTATGTGCTGGTTTACCCATTAATAGCTCACTAGATTTCTCCTTTTCAATGAGTAGGCTTAGCAACTGACCTATTTAAATCGATGAATTTGTGGTCAATATAGAGGTCGGAGATGCAGCCGACGAAATCCTTGTTCTTGACCTGGAAGCTGCTGGGGATGTTCGGCAGCCCGCCGACTTGGAGCGGACCCGTTAGGTCCAAGAACCTGCTCGAAATTACATTGATTATATTCAACAACATGTAAAAAATTAAGTTTTAACGGAAAAAACATAGTGCAGAAAAATTATGTCCAGGCAAGTGAGTTAAAGGTCCGCCCTAATACATGACGTTTTACCCGTATGATTTGTTAGTTTTAGATATAATTTCACTAAAATAATGACAGTATTTTGTATACGTACTCTATAATGACATAATGTAAATAGTCCTTAAATATGTTTTCATATTTAGAAATTTCTACCTACATATATTTGAACAAATAATAATATATATATTTAAACTTCAAAGCACCACACAAAAGTACACAGACCGCTTTTGTCTGTGTACTCTTTGTCTTAATGCTAAAAGAAGAATATTTTTTTAAATTAAATTTGTAAAAAACCGCGGTTTACTGTCCCCAAGCCACCTGCACCCGTCTAACCAACGACAGCTCTAGCCGGGTACCTGTGGCAGGTCTCGGTGGGAACGTCGCAGCGCGCCGGCAACACCTTGCGCGTGTAGTTGGCGCAGGCGTACCGCGCGCCGAGCGCCGCCGCACCCGCCAGCGACAACGCCGTGTCGCACGCGTCCAGACTCATTGTTGCTGTCTGGGACATTACACAGAAAACATCATACATGTGTCGTTACTTTGGCGTATGAGTTTTTTCAACGTGAATTCAGAATCCATGAGAATTCCGCTTAAAGGTAGCCTGTATGTTGCCCTATAACCTCCTCTATATTACAATAAATGTTTCATTAAAATCAGTTCAGCCGTTCTAGAGATTAGCCCAGACAAACAGAACGACAGACGGATAGATAGACAAAAATAAAAATGTTTTAAATATCTTGTGAATAACTGAACAAATTTGAAAACAGCAATGACGGCATACTAAGCATAAAACCGATATCACAATAATCAACTTACCCTATTAACATAATCCACGGTGACAGTATGCCAGGCGCCGTCAGCGACGTCCCCCGCCACGGTGAGCTCGGTCCGTCCCCCGCCCAGCGCGAAGGTGAACCTCACACCGGCGCCACCCGCCCGCCCCGCACCAGAGCTGATCACCTCAAGTGCCACGAAGTCGTGTCGCTCGTTGTACCGCCCGTTGTATAGTAGCAGACCAGAGGTAGCTTGGGTTGCGAACCTATTCAAATTATTGACATAATTTAGCAGTATTCTGTGGCGAAATTTTCTACACAGCTCGCACATAGGTACTAGTTCTGAACATGAACAGTCAAAGCTCGGCCACTCCCCAGGCATGACAGGTCGCTTAGTGGGAGATCTCTTTGCTAAAATTCAATTAATGAATGTAACAGTAATACCCACATAATGCACTAGCATTTCCCATGCCTATGGCATGGAAACACAAATAAGACTACACGTACGACCAGAGAACAAAAATTTCTGTTATATGAATATCTGCACAGGCCACACACAGGGACGCTAACCAACTAAGTTACAGATTAGTTAGTCAAGATTCTTCAATATTCAACAACAAATTAAAATTGCAGAGAAACAATTGAATATCACATACTTGAGTTTCAAATGAACTCGATGCCGTCTCCTCAGTCCGGGGAAGGTGAGGAACGAGGAGGCGGGGAAGCTGCGCGCGCGCAGCTCGCACATGGCCGTGGTGTACGCGTCGTCGATGGTGCAGCCCTGGCACAGGATGCCGCCCTCGCGCCGCGCCACGCACTGCGACCCGCTGCGGCAGATCGACCCGTCGCCGCTCACCTCGCACGTCGCTTTTGTTAGGATGGTCTCGCAGTTCACGCCTGGTAATAGGTTTTATGTAAGTATCTGACGAACAGACGAGCGATTCGTGGCCTCAGTCGCCTATACACAATTAAATTAGAAAAATGTAAGAAAAATAATGAAAACATAATTAATTGACGGTAGTTTCGAAAAACAGTTTTACGTGCCATGAGAGTTTTTTTGCTAGACTACAATATTTAATGGAAAATATGTCTCATATGGCTAAATAAAAACAGTTAGATAAGGATGTCATTGAGAATCTTCATAAAGTTAACATATTCATCAAAAGGTGAGCTAGTAGTACCTATTTACTGCATCGAAATTGATGAAAAAAAATCATTAGGATTACCCCTTTTTTTGTAAAAGGTTTTTCTGAGCACCTGTTTAATAATTATGCATTACCTGTGAATCCCGCTGCGCACACACACGTGTAGCCACCCTCGCGCCGGAGACACGTGCCGTTGTTGACACACGGGGAGGAGTAGCACAGGTCCACCTCTGTGTCACACATGTAGTGTTCTTGAGATCCTGTAAATATACGTATCAATAGTACGGTAAAAATATGAAAGTACTGGCTTACAAGTACCCAAATAGCTAGCCAGGCAGGTTTGGTTTTAAAACGAAATTATGTAATTAGATAAACCAACTAATACCAGGTTCCTATATTTAACCAATTGTTAAACCGATCGTTTTCGAGTTACCAGTAACGAGTCATTAAAGTCGTTCCTTATAACCTTTCTTTTAGTTACGCTGAGGTTACACCTCGTTAATAGATCATAATAATAATGATAATTCCATACAAAAGTTACATCGTTTTTCGAATATAGAACCGGGCATAGATAAATGAACTAGACTGACTAAATAAAATAAATGACTTGGACTAAAAACAGACCGGTGAAGCCATGCGGGCACTGGCAGGTGAAGGTGGTGACGGGGTAGATCGGGCGGAAGAGCACGGTGTCGCTGGCCACGAACCCCGACGCGTTGCCGAACCGCAGCACCGTGAGGCACTCCTCGTAGTTGAGGCACGGCTCGTGCACGCACACGTTGTCGTCGAACGGGAGAACCTGCGTGCGATGTGGGGGGGAACGTGTACAGATTATTAAAATTTAAGAATAAAAAATACATTGCAAAATAGATTTATGAGCGTGAAATATTTTGTATCTACCGCCGTTTCAGATAGGATATTAAAGAGAACGAACGGCAAAAGAAACTTCTCAGCATTTCTTTGAAATTGATAGTATGTGATATACTCGTATATGCTTCCAAATTAAAAAAATATGTCCCCAGCTAAAATTGAAGTGACAGAGTTTGGTTTCAATATACTTTGGTCTATAAATTCTTAAACGTGTGATATGTTTGGCTTCCAACTAAACATTGTTTTAAAATATAAAGTTTGTTTTTACAATTAGAGAAATTAACATTTAAGGCATGTTTTTGTTCACACTCGAAAAACAATCATTTACTAACCTGAACAGTAGCAAGCCTGGCTAACGTAGCTCTATGTAGGTACACCCTCTCCCGCAAGTGTGTCGGTGAATAGTACTGCGAAGTATCGCCGCCGATCCCAACTTCTGCTTCCGGCCGACGGGCCGAGAACGATACGTTCAGAATGTTGCCGGATACATCTGTGTCATCCTGAAATCACAGTTCAATTTAAGTATGTAACATTTTGTACAGTAACGAGTAGTATAGTAAAGAGTTTGCTTTATGTTTCGTTATATTATAATTATCTTATAAATATTTAATGTACATAAGTTTACGTACTTATGAAACAAAAAAGTTAATAAAGGCACTACTTATTTGTAACAAAAATCTCTCTCAGTAGAGTTGATTAGAAAACGTGTAAGATAGAAAGAGAAAACTACATGAACAGTGCGCCAATTGGCCTAGTTTCCGAGCGCTAGTGAGTGACATATAATTGCAATAACCTGTACACTAAACACGTATATGTTCTCCTTGGGGCAGGGTATGATGGCGGCGAGGCCGTCCAGGAAGAACCCGAGCAGCGGCGACAGGAACCGCTCGGCCGTCATGTCGTTCAGCCGCACTGTGATCGAGCTGAGCAGCATCTCCTCGGTGATCAGCCGCACCACCAGCTGCATCACCGCTTTCACCTCGTTCACGCCGTCTGCGGTGATGAACAGCACGCGTCAATTTACGTCAATACTTGGCAACAAATTTTAAATCTTCAGTCGATCTACATTTTTTTGCTTAATTATTGTATTGGTTATATTTTTGTGGTGTTTTTTATATTAATAGCCGACTGGAAGATATTAGGACGTATTGTCAGGTACGTACAATGTTATTGTTTTCGGAATGAGCTGCTTGACCGGACTTAAATTATCTCATTGCCAAGTTCGGATTATCTCTTAGAAGTCACAATGAGATTGTACATGGCCATAGTTTGATACTAACATAAGAACTTTATGATTACGTATATTAATCCAATTAAGATATTCAAATAACACTAAAATGGAAGACAATTTCTTTTCGATTTAAGATAAAGATATATTACCAGTGACAGAAATTTCCATGGTGGCTAACTTTGGTACGTTGGTGTTCAACTGTGGCGACAATGTCATGCTTCCCGTGGTTTCATTCAAGAGCACTAGATTTGCATTGTTTCCAGAGAGTATCCGGTATTGGAGCTGGAATACAAAGATGGTTTTAGTATAGAACCACACAGGACAGATCTTCATGGGACTTTATTCAGATTATTTTAAGTTAAATTACATGTTTTAGACGAGATGTACTTAAACGAATTTTATTTACTATGTTATTTACCTTGTCCTTAACATCGGCGTCGTAAGCCGGCACTCTTCCAAACGGGCCCACAGGAAAACAATCCTTATAGTTATTGAAAATGATCTGAAAGTCCTTCATCATGGGCGCGTTGTCGTTGACGTCAGTCACCAGTATCTCGACCCTTACATCGTTCCATAGAGGAGGGCTGGCCGCTCGTATGACCATTTCGTACTTCTTCCTCGGACTCTCGTAGTCCAGATCAACCATTGTGACTAATACTGCCTTGTCCGAGCCTTGCCTCGTCTCTAACGAAAAGCTGTTGGAGTCCTCGCCACCTAGTAAGGACATAGCAAATTCTAATCGTTACGTTATTGATGGTCCTTCGAGCCGGATAAAGGTTTAAGAACTTTTTTTTTAAATTTATAAGTAATTTCAATATCATAATTGATTAAATTTAATATAAAATCAGCATAAAATATAATTGCATTAAAAATACAAAAAAATAAGTCATCTGTTTTAATTTAAAAAAATGAGGAGATCAAGTAGTATTTGGTTTTTTCTTTAAGTAATGTAAACATATACTGTACCTTTAATGGAATAATGCACAACGGAGTTGGGACCTTCGTCCGGGTCGTGGGCGTATATTTCCCCAACAGTGGTACCGATGGGGCTGTTCTCTGGGACGTAAAAAATGAGGCAGTCGCTTTCGAAGACAGGCGGCGAATCGTTGATGTCTTCTACTTTTATATGAACTATTACCTAAAAGAAAACAAATATCTTAACCAACTAGATAACACAAAAACAGATAAATTTTACACTGTAATTGTTAATTGTAATTTGCTTAACTTTGTCGACCCAAGCCGCCGGGGTACGAGCGCTTCTGTAACATTTACTTTTAAATTAACGACGTTTACCATGTACTGTGCGTTGTAATAATTGTCTCAGAAAAGTGTATTTTTACTCGCAAACACCGAACATTTTAAAGTAAAGCAAAAAGCCACAAAAAACAGCGTTGGGTCAAGATAATTGTAACTTTACTGAGGTTTTGCGACTTTTCACAAAAAACCTAAACATCATACAGCCAAAACAGTTCACAAAACAAACTTACAGTGGAACTCTGCGGGGGAGTCCCCCCATCGATAGCGAGGGCCTTCAGGTCGTACGTAGCAACGGACTCGCGGTCCAGCGCCTTGTTGGTCCGTATGACGCCGGACGCGGGGTCGATCACGAACGAGCCCTCCTCGCGGTCCCGCGTCTCCAGTTCGTAGTGGACGCGTCCGTTTAAGCCCACGTCCGCGTCCGTTGCACTCACTTGGGTCACTGATGTGCCTGTGACATAATATTGAAAGGTTATGAGGAATGCTTGTCTTAAGCATGGCCTAAAATAAGCTGTTGTTAGGAGGTTCTTTTTCTTCCCATAACTGTCCCGCGGCTGGACTCGGGTCACCGTTAACAATGTTAGGAGCATAGGCAATGATCCGCCGCGCTGGCCACGTGCGGAATGGTACACTTCAGATACCTTTGAGAATTACAAAGAACTCTCAGGTGTTCAGGTTTCTTCACCTGGTGAGCATGATTAAAAATTTGTTTACATTGAAATTTTCAAGCAACTTGGCAATCATTGCCGTTTGAGCTATTATGAGGTTATTTGAGGAACTGACCAACTAGCGCGTCCTCCATGATGCTGGCGGTGTACAGTTGCTGCTTGAACACGGGCTCGTTGTCGTTCACGTCCACCACTGAAATCTCCACGTCCGTGGTGTCCGACAGCGACGGGACGCCGCCGTCGCGGGCCGTCACTGTCAGGAGATAACCTGGTACGACAACAGATTGTATTATATATAAATGTAATCAAATATCCGGAGACACGGTAGTGTCTCGCGCCAAGTACACGTCCAACATATGGTTGGTTAGAATTACAGAATTATTCTAGGACTCAATGAGAGTGCTATAATTCGATTTTCAAAATGGAATTTGGCATTGTGAGTATTTTCTCAGAAAATATACCTTAAATAAATAATAAAAAAGTATCCCTTATGTGTGTGGTGATATCTAAAAGATTATAATAGTTATTATATGACCTCCAGGATGAACACATAGTAATTAAAGGGTGTACTCTTTCTTTAGGTATTTCAAGGCTCTCACATGTTACAAACTTGTATTATTACAATTTGCACAATATAATTCTCTCATCTCACCAATGTAACGATCGAATCCGACCTATCACATAAACAGGCGAGTGCTCTCGGTTAAAGTACACAATCACAAACTTACCACTCATGGTTTCCCTGTCAAGCGGTTTGTTGGTGGTAATGGCGCCGGTATGCGGGTTGATGAGGAACTCGTGGTCGTGGTGAGCGACCGCTTCGTTGGATATCTCGGAGCTGAGCGCGTACGTTATCTGTGCGTTCACGCCCACGTCACTGTCCGTCGCCGACACCACTAGCACCGTTGTTCCTACGGGCGCGTCTTCGAATACCTGCACCGATTATATGAAACCAATTTTTGGAACGTTCCTTTATGCCCTTGCAGTTGGACCTAACTTGTATAAATCGTATATTTTCAATAGAAATGGATGCGTAACGGAAGCGCGTCATCAACGTTGACCATGATGTTTCAAGGTAACAGATTACAGTCTGCCAGGAGTTTGACGTAAAATATTTTTAAAGTAAAGTTGTAGTCCAGCGTTGTTAACTATGCCATTTTGCTAGGTTGTGTAATAAATATAATTTATAACGGAAACAAGTTTGTTTCAACCGGGCGTTCCATGAGATGTTATGTGTCTTAGGTGTGGGGGACAACTTATTTTTCAAATTCGAAAGTAAACCTACACCATCGTTCAAGATCTAGAGCTAATAGATCGGCGAGTAACATACATCCAACGAAACTCAGCTCGTGTTCAAAAGCTCACTTACCGAAGCGGTATACGGCGCGTTTTCGAACACAGGCGCGTAATTATTGGCGTCCGTGATATTGATATGCACCATCGCGGTGTCCGACCGTCCGCCGGAGTCGGTGGCGGTGATGGTGAGCACGTAGCGCCGCTCCTGTTTGTAGTCGAGCGGCTGCGCCACCGTCACCAGCCCGCGACCGTTCTGAGATGTGATCGAGAAACGCCCTCTAGTGTTGCCGCCGGTGATCTCGTAGTGGAGCCTGGAACAAATATCAGTTTAAAATTCGTCATCCAAGAAATAATAGAATTCGCAAAATATACTAAATGAATTGAATAATAATGTTGAATTGAAATAATCACTATGACACGCACTATTGGTGAAAAAAACAACAGGTGATTAGGTTAGGACGCTCGTCTTAAACCACCGTGAATTGATACTGCATCAATCTCGCTTAACGAACAGGCCGGCCAGGGCGCCTACACACTGTATTAACCCGACAGGCCGGCCAGGGTGCCTACACACCGTACCTATTGTCCTCATCAGCGTCGGTAGCGGTGACGGTGACGACGGGGGTGCCCGGCGGCTCGTCCTCGGCCAGCTCGAGCTCGTACTGCGGCGGCGCGAACACCGGGTCGTTGTCGTTCACGTCCTGTACGACGACCACCACGGATGCGCTCGCCGACTTGCTCGGCGACCCGCCGTCTGTTGCTGTTACCTTTACGTATAAATTATACCGATTAGTTGTAGAAATGATATGGATTAGTTAAGTTGTATAAATTTTATTGATTATTTGTATAAATTATATCGATTAGTATTATTAATTTTATCGATTAGTTGTTTAAAAGATATCGATTACTTTTACAAATTTTATCGATTAATTGTGTACATTTGTAGATTTAATTGATATTTGATATCGATTAGATAAGTCGGCCCCTGTATCGAAGTGTCAAAAGAATAATAGATAAATTAGAATTATATTCTGTTACCTATGACCGTACAGGTCCTTTATTGTGAGAGGAGAGACGAGCCCAACAGTGGCACAATTATGTTTCGGTTAGGTGAGGTTAACGTCAACAACCTCTATTCATCTCATCCCCGTAACCGAAATGGCCCGGACGGACATTTAAGTGAGCTGTGGGTGTTGGTGATGTATTGTGTTATCCATGCTATCCGCAACATAACAAAAACTATGTGTGTGTGTGAAGGTATACTTATTTTATTTCATGTATTTATTACTTAATTTAAAGCATTCAACAACATAGTGTTCTACATACTTTACCTGATTCTGAATGTAAAACTAGGTTATTAGACTATACTAACCTGCAGTTGGTATTTAGACTGCACTTCTCTATCGAGCGGCGCCGACGTGTACACCCATCCCGAGCGCGGGTCGATGGTGATAGGCATATCGTTGGTTCCGCCGTAGTCCTTGTCAGATAGACTGTACGTCAGCTCTGCGTTCACACCTTCGTCCGCGTCGTATGCTTGCACCTTTGAGAGGAAATAATAATCATCATCATCATCATCACAACCCATAACTGTCCCACTGCTGGGCACGGGTCTCCTCTCACAGTGCGAGGGGTATAGGCCATAGTCCACCACGCTGGCCAAGTGCGGATTGGTGGACTTCACACACCTTTGAGAACATTATGGAGAACTCTCAGGTGTGCAGGTTTCCTCACGATGTTTTCCTTCACCGAAGCAAGTGATAATTAAATATTAATACGCACATAATTTTTGAAAAATAGTGGTGCGTGCGGGGTTTGAACCCGGAACCTCCGGTTCGGCAGTCCAACGTTCAACCACACGGCTATCACTGCTTAGAGGAAATAATAATAATATAAAAAGCCTTCTTGATTTTTAAATGATATCACTACTACTACTAACTACTAACTACTAACTACTAACTACTAACTACTAACTACTAACTAACTAGTACTAACCCTGACGATGCTGTACCCCACGGGCACGTTCTCGCTGACGCTCTCCTGGAACAGCGAGGTGTAGAACCGCGGCGCGTTGTCGTTCACGTCGCGCACGTTCACCAGCAGCTGCGTGGTGTTCGAGCGTGACGGACTTCCGCCATCTAGCGGACAGTACGGGAAGCAGTGTTAGCAATATAAAGCTTATCATTTTTATTAACAGCGTTCAGCTGCGATATAATCAACGAAATAAATATAAAAAATTGTATAGAAGGCAATTTGGATAAAAATAACATTTTATTATAACATTCCAGCACTACGTTTGGGTGTACCAGCATATAAAACTAAGAATGTTTAAAACCTTGTACATTACATTTACAATAGTTGCAAAAGTAGCGTTTAATTGCAAAAACACATGATAGATATCTTCTTCCTGAAAACTTCAAGAAGAGAGTTAATAGGATTTTTAATAGTTAATACGTTCAATTTTCGGACACTAACACTTACCACCAACGAAATACATTATTGTCAAGCACTAACTTAAGTTGAGAAATCATGAACGCCCAGTCACCTTGAGCCCTGATAACAAGTCGATAGCTGCGCACTTGCTCGTAGTCGAGCGCCTTCACCAGCGACACGTCCCCGCTCAGGCTGTCGATGGAGAACTGCATCTGCGTGTTCCCGCCGATGATCGCGTACCGGATGGCTGCGTTCGCGCCAACGTCTGCATCCGTTGCTCTGGACAGATAATAAAAAAAATAAAAACCCCCCTTGACTAAGAATAACTTATCAATTTTTTAATTATTAATTGAGACCAATGATATTAAAATAAAATAAAAAGTAGAAATATCACTAATGCGCGAAAAGAGGAGTAGTCGAATTCTGTCAATTGTCCTACTTTTTATGTAACTATCTCTTTCTGTCTCGCACGTTTCGTAATACAAACATTTAACAACAACAACAAAAACAAACATACAAAAATTTTTTCCAGTGCGGGCACTAAGGCATAGGCTCCCCGTAGAGAAATGATGGCGGTCACTAAAGGTTATTGAACCTATTCTCATTGTTCCCAAAAATTTTCGCCGGCAAAGATTTATTCTATGCAGCAGATAAGTATTTTTAGTTTGTTATTTTGAAGTTTCTTAGCTATTGATGTCGGAACTATATTGTGAGTTGCTTTCATTAAAAATTGAACAACTTCCAAACTTTTCAAGAAACAAAAGCTTTTTAAGTTTGCACTACATTTTGCTACGCTAAACTTTTAGATCGTAAATAAAGTCTAACTAACGTACTTCGCTTTCTATAGCTATATTTCTTTATTAAGATTAAAAAAAGAACGTTTATTACAAAAAAACCTGCAGCGTGCTAAAACGATACTACTCACATGAAATCTCATGTGAGTAGTATCATCCGACGCATTCTCATTCGACGCATATGAGACTAAAATCTAGTCTCAAGCGTCGAATGGTCGCCTATGGATTTTGTATGGGCAGAAACACCGCATAATCCGAACCTAGTATGTATCTTCAGGCTATCTATAAAAGTTTCTGTCCTGCTCATTGACTTATTATTACTATAAGTCAATGGTCCTGCTGGAATGAGACGCCGAACGACGCGGGCCGGCCAGTTGAGAGCGACTTCTTTCTTTCTTTCTTTCTTTCTTTCTTTCTTTCTTTCTTTCTTTCTTTCTTTCGTGGCAAGGCATTACCAATCCGTGCGATCAAACAATAATTTTATAACAAAGCATTGAAAGAATGCAATCAAATAAATTCAAAATGTATTCTACATTTAACAAATAGAATTATATCACTAAATCTTGTAATGCAACATTAACTTACTAGGAAAACTTTCAGTTGTGCATCGGAAATAAGCCGTATATAGCATTAAACTATCGTAAAACACAACAGGGAGCATAAACAACGATTTATTGTCGACTTATAAATTCCAAAGCCGGACTACATGCGGAGTTTGTTCTGTCGATACTACTCTGACAAACGTTACAAAGGAAACGTATAAATATTTTAATTTAAAAATAGATTTATTTCCAATAGAACCTCGAGTTTCAGTTTCATTTCACTTGTGAATTTCTTTTAGTGACTCTTTTTGTGAATTACGACACGAAACGTTATGGTCATAACGGCATTTCACCACACATTTGGTTGGAACTCATTAATGGCCTACTACTGAGCACGAGTTCTCCTCATAACACCACCTCACGCCGCTCTATCTCTATCACACAATGATTCTATGTATATTCATTTATCTTGGAAATCTTCGGCCAAAAGACGAACAATAGGTAGTATAAAATCGAAGTTTGCCGTGAGTCATTAGTAAAATGTAGGGAATACCCACTTGCAGCTTCTTAAGGACCCTTTGCTGAAGGGTCCTTACGATGCTGTATATTATAGTTATGTATGTTTTATAATTCCTCGTTCATTCCCTTCACATCGTCGTTCCCATCGATTAGATGTTTGGGCCTAGATGAGGTGCAGGTGTCTGGATGTACCTGGAAACACTAGGAGGCTAGGGAAGAACTCACTTGATCCTCGCGATGACCGGGTTGTCAGCGGCGCTGATGTCCTCGTCTACCGCGACGGTGTACGTCTTCTCGCTGAACTGAGGGTAGTTATCATTGTCGTCCAATATGTTCACGTGGATTGTAGCGCTGTAACATTCGTCGTTTAAATTTACATAACAAGTCCTGAAGATATTTGAGAGAAACTGCCACTGCGAGCATTTATAAACGCAATAGATCCCTAACGGTGATTATTAGAATGATTACCTCGTAGCTTTTGAAGGTTACAAATACCTATTATTAGTTATACCTGTTAATAGACTGCAATGAGCAATAAGATTTGAACCTGGAGTCAGGTAGTTCATTATTAATAATAAAATAATGACTGTTCTACACTTAAGTTAATACCGCAAGAAATTTAAGTATAGGGTACCATTGCTACCATTTGAAATTCCTAAAAATCGTTTACAATACTGTTAATGACTTGTAAGTGCGAATGACCTCTCGCATTTGCGTGCCGCTGTGTAGTAGTTACGGTTCTATAAACCTACGGCTCATAGGGTTGATTTCATCTATTATTTAACATTAATCGTCTACATGAATTACTTTATTGCCTTACAAGAACGCTTTTATTGATTTATTTAATGTCACATGTAAAAGACGAGTACGAGGTTTGACGACCCGGATGGCGCAATGGTTAACACGCCGGGTCGCCGTTCCGAGGGTCCTGGGTTCGATTCCCAGCGAGGCGGAAATTTGAATGATGAATTTAAAGTTCCGTTCTTGGTCTGGGTGTGTGAGTTCTTGTCTTGTGTGTCGTCCATGGCACCCACGACACAGGGAATCCTAGTGTGGGGCTATGAGTGTGTAGCGTTATTTATTTATTTTATTTAATAAACATGAACCGCGAAAGCTTTTGTATACGAAACAGGAATTATTTTTTGATTCCACCTGTCAAATCAAGAAATAAATTCGACAAATTGTATTTTAGATTGAGTACATAATAATCACCTTCAGTTTTACGCGAATACAGTGAAACCAATATGAGGGTTATTCTGTGGTTATGATTCAAACCCGTATGTATGTAAATGTATACTCATCTGTTCTCGCATAACTTGTAAACTACTTATTATAATTCAACAAACGAGGTATTATTAGAAGCTTTCTGATGGTTTGCTAATTATGGGTCATGTGAAAGCATATTAAATTCAATATGACACCGTCTAGAGATCATAAAATCATTTAATAATATCTTTAAAGTATCAAAAAAAAGAGCTTAATTTCCAAAATTAACCATTGCAAAAGATATGACATCACTCACCTACTAGACAGGCGGTCAGACAATGGACTGGCTTGGTCAGTCGCCTTCACGATGACCGTGTATCGGGAGACCTTCTCCCTGTCGAGCGGGGCTCTGGTGAGCAGGGCGCCGCTGCGGCCGTCCACACGGAACACGTCGTGGGCTTCTGTCTGTTGGTCCGAAGACTCGTTCACAGCATCTGGGTTCAAGCTGTCCGCGGTCACGGAGTCTATGGAGTACTCCACCTGTTTGATTGAGATTATCAAAGTGAGCCAATTTAAAAACTATTTATTGCGCGGGTAAAGTCTTTACCTACAATTCTGATTACTAACTTAGACTGCTTCACAAAAAAGGAAAGTATGAAGTCTGTGTAGGTATCTTGTAACATTTTAAGTAAAAATGACGTTTTTACTAGATACATTATACATTATTAAAACGACGCTAGGAGGAGGAGGAACTTATTAATAGATTTAAGGTAAAGTTAAGGTGCATTGTGAGAGGAGACCCCTAGTATACCTAGTCCTAACCCCTATTACGCTAAAAGTTAATTGAGTTTCGATTATGACGTAAGGTTAAGGAATATTGATTTAGCATAATATCTAATCTACATGTTGGCATGTTAAAATGCGAAAGCGTGGGTGCGTTATTAAGGAGGCAACAGAGTTCGTAGAACTTTGAGTTAGCATTCTTCGTCACGTCACGTTACTTCACGTCGATTCCTATACACCCTCGCTCCACCAAAGAGCCCACCTAAATGCGTAAATGTGCATTAAGTACCTATCTAAGCAAAATAATTCCTTGTTTTTTACGATTTGGGGAATTGTTGAAGAAATTGTGAGCGGGTTTAGTTAGTGACCTCTGACCTCTAGTTAGTTTGAAAATGTGTTTCGGGTATCAGCGTTTTCTCCCAGCTTTTTAATGAGTTTTAACAATATGTTCAATAACAATATTTATTTATTTATTTATTTATTTATTTTATTTATTTATTTATTTTATGGATCACCAACGTAAAAAACAGTAATCACAGATATCTGTTTACATTGCATAATTAAAGAATTTTACTGTTCCTACAGTTACAGGTAATCACAGCATGCTATGTGTTACAAACTTACGAGAAGAAAAAAGAAAAAAAAAGATTATTTATTAAGTAAAGTAAGGTAAGTAAAGTAAGTGATACTACAGTTTATGAATTTAATATATCTATCTATTACGTTAAGACTACTTATGTATTATATTACGAGGCTGCAGGTATGTCACACTTTATGAGCTTTAACTTAAAGTTTTTAAGACTATCAAAATTAATGTCAATATTTGGACTTTTCTTTGTATAGTCATTATAACGACGAGATATGCGTACCACAGGTGAATGACGACCTAGGTTGGATTTACATAAACTTGGCTCAAACAAATCACATGGATATCGTGGCATTCTTGCAGGAAATTTAAATTTAAATTTATTTAAAAGATCGGGACAATCAACGGCACCGTTCAATAACCTATAGAGAAATAACATGTCTAGATGAGATCGTCGCGAGGATAGCGGTAGTAAGTGGAAGTGCTCCAATTTGTCAGCGTATGTTTTCACTTCATTTGGCGTCTTGAATCGGTATGATAAACTACGAATTAACTTCTTCTGTACCCTTTCCAGTCTATCTATATGCACCTTATACATCGGGCTCCATGCTGTACTACAGTACTCAAGCTTGCTCCTCACGTAACAGTTATATAATTTAATTACTGTAGCTGGTTTTTTGAAGCCTTTTGTACTTCTTAAGATAAAGCCTAGAGATCGATTTGCTTCAGCCGAGATTCTGTCAATATGATCCGAAAAACGGAGCTTACTGTCCATTTGAATGCCGAGATCTCGTATAATTGATACTTCTTGTAGTTTTTGACCATCAATAAAGTATTCGGATTGCAAAGTGCAGCGCTTTCTAGTGTATTTTATATGATGACATTTTGAGGTGTTTAGAGACATTTTATTTTTCGTGCACCATTCATGAATGTTATCAATGTCATTCTGAAGGCTATTCACGTCGGAGCTGTTCCTCACTGTCTTTACCAATTTGAGGTCGTCTGCAAAAAGATAGACATCGCTGTGATTTACAACGCGGGTTATGTCATCGATGAAGACATTGAAAAACAGCGGCCCCAGAATGGAGCCCTGAGGTATACCAGAGGTCGCAACAAACGGTTGAGATTCTTTTCCGTCTACTACCACTCTCGCATATCGGTCTGTGAGGTAGGAAGCGCACCATTCAAGCAGGTTGTCGGTTATTCCAAATCTCTGTAATTTTCCAATAAGAATTTTATGATTCACCTTGTCGAATGCTTTTGAAAAGTCAGTGTAGACTGCGTCTACCTGTACATTTAGATCTACAGTTTCTTTCAAGTCTGACGTAAAAAGTGTAAGATTTGTGTTAGTCGATCTCTTAGCCATGAACCCATGTTGCTTAGTGGTAATATATTTTTGTACATATGAATAGATAATGTTATGTACCAGTGACTCAAATACTTTGGAAATTGTCGATAGGATGGAAATTGGGCGGTAGTTAGTTATTTGCTCTTTCTTTCCGTTTTTGTGTATAGGGACTACTCTTGCTTCCTTCCAGATATTTGGGAAAGTTCCTGACCGCAGAGATTTATTAAACAAATATGCGAGGGGAAGGCCCAGAACATTAGCACAATTTACTAAGAAGAGTGGATGTATATTGTCTGGACCTTTGCCTTTAGTGGTGTCAATCATTTTAAGTTTTTTTTGTGACTTCATCATGTGTGAATTCGAAATGCCCTATAACATCTAGTGGTTCAACACATGAATTAAGATTATTAAACTGGTTGTTGCTAACGCTAATATCTTTCTCATATACTGAAGAGAAATGCTTTGCAAACATGTCTGGGATATCGTTTGGACTAGACGATACATTTTCGTTTAGGGTCATAGTGTCTGGATACAATGAACTATTCTTTCTCATGTTTTTAATGTGTGTCCAAAATATTTTCGGATTCTTTATAAGTTCCTTTTCGAGTCCAATGATGTATCTATCATAGCAGTCTTTTATCAGCCTATTGCAATCGTTTCTTAAGTATTCAAATTCAATTTTGTCTAGCGGATTTTTGTATTTCTTTATTTTGTCATGATATTTATTTTTTTGTTTTAGAAGATATATTAAATGCCGAGAAAACCAGACAGGGTATGTACAATATCCAGATTTAGTCATTGGAACGTACTTTTTAATAGCATTGTGTAATATTTCATAAAATTTCTTGACCATTTCATTTATGCATATACATGATTTGAATTCATCTCTCCATTGAACAGATTCTAGGTAGTCATTGATTGCTTTATAATCGGCTTTGTAAAAATTATGTCGATAGGTGAGTGGTATGGTATTTCTTATTCTTTTAACTTTTAATAAGATGTCAAGAGGAGGATGAAGCTTATCGACGTTTCTTAGAGGCTGCAGACATTCACAAACTTGCAGAAGTTCTTCATTACATAGTACCAAATCTAGAATTTTATGTTGTATGTTTGTTACATTGTTAAATTGTTTTAGGTCATTGAGCATCAGAAAGTCTACAAATTTGCATAGTAGTTCACGGTTTTCGTAACCTGTAGGTTTTGCACAATTCACGATTTCGTTATTTTGATTTGTTAGCCAAGTGATTCCACTCATGTTGAAATCACCTAAAATCAGAGTGCATTGGTAACCGGTGCAGGATTCCAGATTTATATTGGCTTTGTCAACGAAAATTCTTAGACTGTCATTAGTTACTGGCGGTGGCAGATATACGGCACATAATATAATTGTTGAAGCACTTTTGCCTGGTCGAGCTCCTGCAGTAGTTACCGAAACCCAGAGATCCTCACATTCACTTTCCCACTCATTAAGTCGCTTGGAACTCAGTTGATTGGATACTGCTATCAATACCCCCCCACCCCTAACCGAACTAGTAATGGAAGAAGTTTCGCGATCTCGCCTATATACTACATAACCATTTTCAAAGATTTCACCATCAAAACAACCACTATTAAGCCAGGTTTCTGTAAATATATATATATCATAATTATTATTTAGGATATTTCGACGTACCTCAGCTGCATTTGAATTCAATCCTCTTACATTCTGATAATAAATTTTAATGTTATCAGTTGACATACAATTTGATTAGGATAGGTAGTGTATTTATATAATAACGAATCTTCAATAAACTGACAATAAAAACGAAAACAGTTGAACTAACTAAAACTAAAACACAATTAGAAATATATAATTATTAAAACTAGTAACAATAGCTATTTGGGTGATTGTGTTAAGAATAAATACTAGCTTAGTTGCGATAAATCCTCAGCTTTTTTAATTAATTTATATTCCGATGATTCGGTTTTACGCATAAAAATCCTTCCTCCCTTTACCCAGACAATATAAAAATGATGTAGATACCTCAGCATTCTTCCCTATGTCCTGATCAGTGGCCTTAAGGGTGAGGACGGTAGTACCAGGGCTGGCGCCTTCTCTGACCGAAGCTTCGTACTGTTGCATCTCAAACACTGGCGAATGATCGTTGCAGTCTAATACGTTGATCTAGAAAAAAACAATGTTAAAAGAATGCTATAAAACTGCCACTATGCGAGGATGTAAGTAGTAAGTAGTTTTTTTAAATTACCTGCGGGGTAGTGATACCACTTTTAGTACCTTGATGAAGATGCAGAGTGTTACAAAAATACAATAAGAGTGCCATTACGCTAAACTCTTCGAACCATTTTCAAATACCTGTAGGGTAGTGGTCCCACTTCTCGGCGGGAAGGTGTCATCTTGCGCGACCACACGGAAGTAATGCACGTCGAGCCGTTCTCTGTCCAGCCGCGCTTGCGTGGTCACCACGCCAGACCTGGTGTCCACTGCGAACATGCCCGCCGAACGCGAGTCCAGGAGACTGGACATCGAGTACGTCACTGGACTGTTCTCTGGGTCTCTGGGAGATTGGAGAAATTATCAGCGAAATGTGTTCACTTACTTTTATTGAGGACATAAGGGTATAAGTAGGTAACTACTCATAATAAAATTATTTTAAAGTTGATTCGAGTGTAGAAACCTATACGCATTTAGCTACTCCTAAATAGTTTAGGGCCCCGCGAAAAAAAATATGTTGTATATATTATGAGAATAAATATCAGGGAGTGAAGAAAACTACATTTACATATATTATATTATCAACTTCTAAAGGACTTTCAAATGGCGTTAAAATTAGAAAAAATAACTTGAATTTGGTCAGAGAATGAAATGAAAATTTAATTAACTACTTTTCACGCATATAGAATATTGAATAACATCTTCTATAATAAACAACACATGCGTACCAAAAATATGTTTTAAAATAACTTGCATTATAATATTTGCTCACGTATTAAACCAACCATTTTAAATTCTCAGTATTGTTAGCAAAGAAACGCACAAAAGCTCTGAATAACTCGATAGGAAAGTATTCCTGTTAAAATTTATTTAAATAATTAACAGACATCTTTCATTCCGTGGTAACGTCACGCCATAACAACATTAAACGATGTAACTTAACGTGTCTCGGTCACGTTCCTACCACTTAACTCTGTTTGCGTAAAGAATAAAGTCTCCTAACAAGAGGGGTATATGTGCTTTTACCCTGAACCGTCAAATAAACCATAAAGTTTGTTAGTCGTGATATTATAAATAATCCTTTTGTAACTTTTTTTACATAAGCGTGATACAATTATTAATAGTAATCAGAACATTAATAAAGTAACGCAGAAGTAACGGTTATAAAATCACTAATTTCACATGAAACGTTAGAAAATTAGAGAAATAAAAGAAGATTAAAGAAACTACACGTTACGTATAGTAACGTGTAGTTTCTTTCATCTTTCATTACTTCAAAAGAAGTCCAATCCCACAGCATTATTGAGTAAATGAGGTAAATTGATGCTTGGGAGAAATCGTAATCGAGAGTTATCTATAACTAATCTATAAATAGTCGTCGTTAGAATAAGCTCCTTAAAAAGTCATTAAGACTAAAAGCATATCAAACTAGAAATCAATATTTTTTATGTTCCCACAATGCAAATCAATTAAATAGCAAAATTACTATAAAATACATTTTCCAGAAATTTATAAATTGCAACGTCATTTCTTGGGGTCTTTTGTGGATCAACACGACAAACGAAATATAAAATAAAATAATTTCTGATCCTGCACGATATGATTCTCATTCGAACAAAATGACCGCGTCACCGGTGTAAATTGAGTCGGTTTAGCTTTATGGCGCACCAGCCATTGTCTGCCGGCTGAACAATGACAATGTTTCCGGACCGCATAAAATAGATGAGTTCATAAAAGCCCAACAAGCCAGCTTAAAGTCAATTAAGCCGTCTAGGATGGTTGGTCAGAGGTGCTACGACATCATAATTAACTTACTTAAAAATGAAACACAATATGACCGAGCCAAATTAAATAATGTCCCCATTACGTCTCGTTAACAGTAACTATTGCATGACTTTCAGAAGCTATTACTTACCGAGCTCTGACAGTCGTGACGATGACCCCTGGAGGTTGCTCTTCGGCTACGGAGGCAACGTAGAGCGCTTGTTCGAAGTAGGGTGACTGGTTCCGTAGCTCGCGTTTAACTCTCCTAGCAATATCCGTGTCATTGAGCTCTTGATGATGATACACTATCTTCAGCCTATGATCCGAATCTACGATATTAGTCCGGTCACAATTGAACGTGAATAAAACAGACACTTTCCACATTGGCTCCAGGATACACACGTCACTGCTCGCGACCAGGTCTCCTTGACTGGTTTCAATTACAAACCGAGGATCACTCACGTCCAAGAACTGCACTTTGCACATTTTCTGCACCGTCCGAGGCAGGAAAGCCGTCAATGAATTTACGAATTGTGACTGCTTCAAACAAATCCCCTGCCATCGATCCGTGGTCGGTATGGAAAAGCTTGCGTACGTTTCAGAAATCCATTGCTTCGCTTCGGCTATTTTAATGTCAATAGCCATATCGAACGGCACCATCGAAAGAGATCTTTTCGTCCTATTTCTAGCTACGAAGTCCTCGAACATCGCATTCGACCACGGATAGGCCGTGGAGAGTATATTGTACTGACTAGATATCATCTCCTGTTCCTCTAACAACCGCCAGTCTATTGTCTCTGGATGAATTTCTCGTTTATCCCTCGGATGATCTTCCTCGTACTGAATTGCAGCATCATTGTGATCGTAAACGCGGTCAAAATCAATGTCGTATAGTTCTGCGTGTCGCCGGCTGCAATCGTCGCCCGTGACGAGAATTCGTATGGGAAGGCTGTAGTAATCGATGTCGCGGATGCGTTCCGACGTGGAATCAACGTAGAAGGTGAAGAGATTGGGATAGAGAACGCCATCACAGCGGAGCCTTTTCCTTAGGGTGACGAGGCCGGTAGTGCGGTTGACTTTGAGGATGTGGTGTACGAAGTTAGCGGTGCGGTGTACGTCGATGGCGTAGGTGCGTTCGGAGCCGAGTTTGTAGACGGCGGCGTCGATCACCTCGTGGCCGGGGGGTGCGGAGTCGGGGATGAGGACGAGGTAAGCGCGAGCGACGGACAGCGCTAGCGCGGCGAGCACGGCGTGCGCCCACCGCGCCATCTTGGATTCTATTCACCTACAACAACGCCGCCTCGTCCGCCATGCACTTGCGTTGGCCATCTGCAACAATTGAAACAAATTACATCCAACTAAATGAAATTACAAGTCACCGTTACACGTGACGATAACCAATCGCATGGTAGACACATCTTAACTGTGTTAAGTGTGTGTGTGTTTACTTTATTAACTGAACTTAACTTGAAATCTGATTAAAAAAGTTTTCTTCCAATTTTCTTGCAAGTCTAAAAGTAATAATTTTGTATAATGTGTAACACGGAGTATCTACCTATAGCTGTAGTTACTTAAAAATGATCAATTAAATTAAAAATGTCAATGAGTTAAAGTTAGTGTCATAATTGCATTTGATTTCCGTGCTACCGATAGCACGTTAACGATTCGTAAATACAGGTTGTTACCGTAAATACCGATATTTCCCGGTTCAGTTTTGCCTTTCATTTCGATACAACGAAATTTAATCATGAAAACCTGCGTGTCATTATGTCACGCCGTCATCAGACTAAAATAATAGAAACGCATTCGCTCAGATTCATTTTCCCTGTTCTACTTATAACTTACATAGTTACCTATAGTGATGTTCAACATACAAAGTTAAGAGCCAAACAATGTCGTCACGTCAGTTATTTCGCAGTGACGAGTTTATGATGCATAATAAGCGGGCGTCGGCAAATTGTCGAAAATACGAGGTACCCAATGGCTCAGAAATATTACGCCCTCTGTCTGCTGCTGTCTAGAATACTAAACATTGCGAAATTGTTAGTGCGTGTAAGCCCAAATAAATTTAAATAGCCCGGAATAAACGTTTTAGGGCATGAAAATGGTTGAATTCAGATTTGACTCGATTTTTACGAATAGTTTTCATGCCTATTTATCCTTTTAATATTGACAATAAATGTCGTGTAGGTATACGATCATAATTATTAATTGCCTAGTTATGATACTTAATAAAAAAAATATACATAAGTTACGACCAATACCTAGGTAATAATGTGCTTCATATTTTAACTAGTCTTTGTCCGCATGCGAGTCAGAAAACAAAAAAAAACCGTTAAAATTATCCCCAGGGAACATAATTAACGGAATAAAAGCTATCCTGTCTTTTCCATACCAAATTTAATCTAAATCGATACGGCGGATTCAGCGTGATAAGTAAGTACTATTGCTAAACAGAAATATTGAAAGTAGAGTAAAACAAACATAAGTAAGTAGGTATAATAAAATCTCTGGGAGCAAGTAATAAGCCTCCTAAACAAGCGACGCTAATCCCGAATTAGCGCGCCAGCGAAAACATAATCCGGCCGAGTTAAACAGTTCACAAGTTCGCGACCAATTACAGTCGGTGGGTGCGGGCATAGAGACACCGATCACTATCGGCACCAAATCCTGAGTAACACGAACATTTATTAGTATTTCGAGCTGCATCCGAATACAATATTACATACTTACTATACTTAGTATTAATACTTAGTTATTATTATGCAAATAATACTAAAATTAATAAATATTGTAAGGAATACAAGAATACGGGTTGGACTTTGAGAAAAATAATATTTTTGACGTGATAACGTCTTATAAATTGATGAACACCGGCAGCGCGCACGAATAAGTGTCCCGTTTCGCCTGAGCCTGTGCGTGCAAGCGAGAGCGCGCAACAAGCGATAGAGAGGCACGATCGGCCCAAGCTTTGGCTTGCAACGCTATTACATCTCTCTTCCACTCCATCAAATTATGCAATCAATGTTTTCTTATGATGTTATGATCACTAATTACAGTTTTTTGTCATTAGTTTTAACTTAATATTTAACATTTATGTGAGTAGGAAGTGTTTACCTACGTCTGTAGTTGTTTATTTAAATTAGTTATTGTTACATCATAAAAGGAAGCAATTCCATTTAAATTATTTGAGACTTTAAAGTGCTCATATACCTATGCAATTTTTATTTTAAAGCCGAAACCTACTAAAATGCTAGTATAACAATACTTTTACAAGCAAAGTACTAAGAATGCTCAGTAGCATTCTAATAAATGTCGATGTCGTGTTACAATATTTAAATACTAATATTAATTACAATACTTCTATTTTTTATTACGACTTCATTATGCACGCGCCCAGAAGTCTAAGAACGTATTATTCGGGTATATTCGAGCAGAAATCGGTTTCGGTCAAAAGATTAATGGTGGCAATTAATGACACCGTTGCGTTATTCCGCCCGTGGCAGCAAATTAGCAAGGGGAGCGGAATTCGAACGTTATGGCCATGGCAGATTGTCTGCTAATGTAGCTACGGGTATACACAGCATCGATTATGGCATACTGAGCCGCGTCAGCACAATGGCACAATAGCTGCTTTAATATAATAGTGACGTAGTGACAGATTAAATGTTAGGATCCTACATAGTTACGAAAACGCGAGAATATATCAATATGTACATGTACCGCATTAGAATGAGACTCTTGCTAACAATTAGTAACTTCACTATTACTAACAACAACTTATATAGGAAGGGTAGGGGAAAAGGATAGCAAATAAGCACGAGTTCTTCACGAGTGCTAGTTATAGTTTCTTCTTCCTTTGCGGCTGTGGGTTGTCTGTCAGTCACTCGGTAACGCAAGAGTTTTATATAATTAGGTATATTGATTGATGTAGAAACCTCTCTTTGCTACAACTAAAGTCTTAGATCTTACTCTCTCTCGAAAAAATGTATAAAGAGGATTCTTTTTCTCAAGAGTCGGGTTTTTTGTTTTATTTGGGATTATTTTAGAGCACACACTACTTCTGATTAAGTAAATGTTTAACTTTTTTTAAAATCGGTAATTGCGTTAGTAAAATAAATAATCATTCAATTGACTATAATATTATTATCTCGTAACCTACCTTTCCTATGAGCTAAACATTTTTGACCATGATTGCGGCAAATATATGAATATTTAACACAATGATGTTTCTTTGTCGCAAAAATTAAAGGTGTCATGAAAACTATTTTATCTGATTCCAATGAGTTAAGCACACCCGAATAAAGCTCGGTATAAATACCAAAAAGCTCGGTGTGGTAATATCATGAAACCAATTCCGATTCTCAGTGGGCCATTAGCCCGCAATACAGATAAAATCGGTTCCGAAGCCAATCATTTTAATTATTGCTACTGGTTTAAGCTGCAATCCGTTCGAGTTTCCGGGAATTTTTCCCTATTTAAAAGGCATCCATAAAGCTATCAAACCTATACCTATACCTACATATATTATACTTTACTATCAGAAAGATGAAATTTGTTGGTTAACATCATTAGGTTTTACCCGACTAGAGCGATAGGAGGACTGATTTCGATCCATAAATTAATATGTGGGTATGTCTATTCATAACGGGTTCATCCATTCCTTTAGAACTTCTAACTTCTAAACGACATACGTATCATAATTCTATGTATGACGTATCGTTAGAAGCGTTTGATCATCCGGTAGTAATAGGCAATATGACGTAGGTAATAAATTAAATTATACCTCATCAGCCACTGAAAGACTTGAGTTCTTGACAGGTGTCATATAAACGATGTAACATTGAAGTGAGAAGTTGCGTAGAAATAGCGATAAAATTTTACTGACATTTATTTGCCCTACAAACTTCGAACGACTAGGTTCATTAAAAAGTTACCTGTTACCACAGAGTACTACCTGTCTAATTACTTTAGAAGCGTGTTTTAATTATAGAGCTTTATTACTTTACAATGTTAAAATAAAGATTCTACTAATACTTTTACCTTTTACTATTTACTTAGTAGGAACATTTTATTATAATGTATTTCCAGGTACAGAGCAGAAAATAAATTGCACGAGGAATTCTATATGGAACGACAAATAAAATAAAACAGATTAACAACTACGGTTAAAATACATCGGGACTGTAAATCAGAGTAATTTACACAGATTATTTTAACATTGTGTAATAGAAAAAGCCTATAGAAGTATAGAAGAAAATACGTATGTGTGGGTGACACGTAATGACCGAAAAAGGCCGGGACAGAATCAGAACTCGGTGATTTCCGACACGTCTAAAAGATAGCCCCATTTGCACAAGGGCGACCATCCTCGTTATTCGATGTTGGTACAGTCTTAAAATATGTCACAATTACTACTTTTACAATAATACAATTAATACAAACGCACTCGCACCTATGTACTTAGACACAGAAAATACTAAGTACACCCCCGTATTCACAAATAATACTTTTGTTAAAATCGACGTGTACGTACGCGTCGTATTTGACAATATAATCGTATCGTAGTGACTGATATTGTACGACCCGTATGGCGCAATGGTTAGGTTACCATGACGGATTGCCGTTCCAAGGGTCCTGGGTTCGATTTTCAGCGAGGTCGAAATTATTCCTGTTCTCGGTCTGGGTGTCTCTGTTCTTGTCTTTGTGTTGTCCATGGCACTCACGACACAGGGAAACCTAGTGTGGGGCTATTAGCGTGTGGCGTTATTTTATTACTGTGACGGGTAGGTACTGGGGCATCTGAACGCGTAAATTAATTTTTTTTTTCACCAATATCCGCTAACACGAGTAGTTTAAAGCCACCCTGCCACCCGGCAGACCCTACTGTGTTTTGCCGCGGTAATTCTTGCTTTTCATTACCCAAAAGCCGCTGTTAGGTCAGCACTTTATAAGAGGCCTAATGTTAAGGAATAATCCCCTTTAAACTTCCATTTCTGCGGCCATTACGACTGAATTACGAGTGTACAAGTGGGCCTCCGTAATTTTATGCTTAATGTGCATTAAAATAAAGTAAAAGGTCAAGCAGCGCGAAACATTTTGCGTCGGTTTTATCTTAATAACAATTGCAAATTACGAGCATCCGTTTGTGTATTATTTTATTGTCATAAGAGCCGGTCACAGAGGAAACATACGCATCTAAAAGTTTTTGACGTTTTCACAAATATTATAACCCATTGGCCAGTTTGGGCAGAGCCCTTAAGGGGCATACAGTGCCCAACGACCTTGGACATTTTACCTTTGTTCAAATTTAGTGCCATCTAGTGGCAAATTTTAGTACTGCAGAAAATGGTTGGAAGATTAATAAGAATACAGATGTTTTAAAACTTATTTTTAAAATTAGGTACTTTTAAATTGCCTCTGAGAGACAGTTGTGTAAAGTTAGCTATACAATATATTTGGAAGAAATAAATATAGAAGCCAAAATTGAATTATTAATACTCGTCTAGCCTATCAGTCAGATGTGCTGCAACGTGATACGTTCTGAAGGTCTGATGATGACCAGGTAAGTACCAACTAGTTGTCAGGAAGGGATATAGTTAGAAAGACGTAGTTTTGAAAGTAGATTCATTTTAGGTGGGGTGCTCCAACGTGACACGTTCTGAAGGTCTGAAGACGACCAGGTAAGTACCAACTAGTTGTCAGGAGGGGATATAGTTAGAAAGACGTAGTTTTGAAAGTAGATTCATTTTAGGTGGGGTGCTCCAACGTGACACGTTCTGAAGGTCTGAAGACGACCAGGTAAGTACCAACTAGTTGTCAGGAAGGGATATAGTTAGAAAGACGTAGTTTTGAAAGTAGATTCATTTTAGGTGGGGTGCTCCAACGTGACACGTTCTGAAGGTCTGAAGACGACCAGGTAAGTACCAACTAGTTGTCAGGAGGGGATATAGTTAGAAAGACGTAGTTTTGAAAGTAGATTCATTTTAGGTGGGGTGCTCCAACGTGACACGTTCTGAAGGTCTGAAGACGACCAGGTAAGTACCAACTAGTTGTCACGAAGGGATATAGTTAGAAAGACGTAGTTTTGAAAGTAGATTCATTTTAGGTGGGGTGCTCCAACGTGACACGTTCTGAAGGTCTGATGATGACCAGGTAAGTACCAACTAGTTGTCAGGAAGGGATATAGTTAGAAAGACGTAGTTTTGAAAGTAGATTCATTTTAGGTGGGGTGCTCCAACGTGACACGTTCTGAAGGTCTGAAGACGACCAGGTAAGTACCAACTAGTTGTCAGGAAGGGATATAGTTAGAAAGACGTAGTTTTGAAAGTAGATTCATTTTAGGTGGGTTGCTCCAACGTAACACGTTCTGAAATGAGTACAAACAGGGTAGTTCTAGGTAGCGCCATCACTAAGATGCCATACCCACCTTCGGAGTCCATCATCATGTAAGTGAAATCATCATAGCCACGAAGGTCTCAAGGAGCCCTTTGAAATGAGTACAAACACGGTAGTTCTAGGTAGCGCCATCACTAAGATGCCATGCCCACCTTCGGAGTCCATCATCAGGTAAGTGAAATCATCATAGCCACGAAGGTCTCAAGGAGCCCTTTGAAATGAGTACAAACACGGTAGTTCTAGGTAGCGCCATCACTAAGATGCCATACCCATCTTCGGAGTCCATCATCAGATAAGTGAAATCATCATAGCCCCGAAGGTCTCAAGGAGCCCTTTGAAATGAGTACAAACACGGTAGTTCTAGGTAGCGCCATCACTACGATGCCATACCCACCTTCGGAGTCCATCATAAGGTAAGTGAAATCATCATAGCCACGAAGGTCTCAAGGAGCCCTTTGAAATGAGTACAAACACGGTAGTTCTAGGTAGCGCCATCACTAAGATGCCATACCCACCTTCGGAGTCCATCATCAGGTAAGTGAAATCATCATAGCCACGAAGGTCTCAAGGAGCCCTTTGAAATGAGTACAAACACGGTAGTTCTAGGTAGCGCCATCACTACGATGCCATACCCACCTTCGGAGTCCATCATAAGGTAAGTGAAATCATCATAGCCACGAAGGTCTCAAGGAGCCCTTTGAAATGAGTACAAACACGGTAGTTCTAGGTAGCGCCATCACTAAGATGCCATACCCACCTTCGGAGTCCATCATCAGGTAAGTGAAATCATCATAGCCACGAAGGTCTCAAGGAGCCCTTTGAAATGAGTACAAACACGGTAGTTCTAGGTAGCGCCATCACTAAGATGACATACCCACCTTCGGAGTCCATCATCAGGTAATTGAAATCATCATAGCCACGAAGGTCTCAATGAGCCCTTTCAAATGAGTACAAACACGGTAGTTCTAGGTAGCGCCATCACTAAGATGCCATACCCACCTTCGGAGTCCATCATCAGTTAAGTGAAATCAACATAGCCACGAAGGTCTCAAGGAGCCCTTTGAAATGAGTACAAACACGGTAGTTCTAGGTAGCGCCATCACTAAGATGCCATACCCACCTTCGGAGTCCATCATCAGGTAATTGAAATCATCATAGCCACGAAGGTCTCAATGAGCCCTTTGAAATGAGTACAAACACGGTAGTTCTAGGTAGCGCCATCACTAAGATGCCATACCCACCTTCGGAGTCCATCATCAGGTAATTGAAATCATCATAGCCACGAAGGTCTCAATGAGCCCTTTGAAATGAGTACAAACACGGTAGTTCTAGGTAGCGCCATCACTAAGATGCCATACCCACCTTCGGAGTCCATCATCAGGTAAGTGAAATCATCATAGCCACGATGGTCTCAAGGAGCCGTTTCAAATGAGTACAAACATAATTATGTACTACATAGCGCCACCACTAAGATGCCTTTGGAGTCTAATGTGAAAAATAAAAATAAAAACATCTATTCTTATAAAATGTTGAAGGGCTCGGACACGCTTCACTTTAGATCTATTTTTATATTTTGGCATCGTCAAGCGTCAAGTGTAATCTATGACATGAATGTAAAACAAAACTCAAATATCAAACACTAAACGAGATATATAGGTCTTTATCTCCGCAAATTATAATGATAACTCTGTTTAAAACAAGTTGTCATTCATAAATGTCTGAAAATAATCATTTTTTGATATTATTTTGTGCTAATAACGCAAGCGCAGTCCTCTCGTCGTAAAAGCCGAAGAGGCACTAAGGAATAAAAACGAGCTTTGTAAAACAGGCATTGCGGGGGCGCTTCTTGCGGGGAGCTAGTGTATGATTGGGATTTTCTTAATTTTCGTAAAATATAAGACGAGAAATAAAATTATAAACAATACATTTTTGTAATTACAATCTAACAATTATTTTGATATGAAATTTGTGACTATCTATTGCGCCATTACAGAGAGAATTTACAATTTACCTTCGAAAAAGAACATTTTTATTTATTTATTTACTAAAAAAAAATCAAGTCTATAGAAAAATGAAACAATACATTTTAATGTTGATGAATTGAAATATAACTTATTTTTTTTTCATGTGAATTGAACGAAAGGGTTCTCCTACAATTCTTTTTGAATGTAGGTGTTTTTTAGGATTTGAGCATTGCATCGCCCTTAATATTGTGACCTTTATCGTTCATATTGGGCGCGACCCACTTAGCGATCAGAACACCCAAACATTCCTTTTCTATAGACAAAAATGTTTTGAGCTTTGTGATCGCTTAGTCGCCCGCATTGTGAGATATTAAAATACCTGTACACATGTGTCAACATAATTATGAAACTTGTCATTAGCAACTGACTAGTGGTGCAAAAGCGACCATATCAATTCGAAAGTGAATCAAGCTTAGTTTTATTATGACTATACTAACCTTTAGTTATTGTGGGAAAAAATAACGTCGTCTTCATTCATTTACTCGCAGCTCCATCTGAAACAATAGAGGCATTTTTATAAATCGGTGATTTTGAGTTTAGATTAAGATAAATAAGATAAATTAAATTTATCTAGATTGATTAAAACCATATAAACTCCACCAATCCGCACTGGAGCAGCGTCGTGGAGTATGCTCTAGGACTCCTTAATGATGACCTGTACTCAGTAGTAGGCCATTAATGGGCTGAAGCCATATAAACTTCGTCGTCTTCGTTTGTATGAAGATGCAAAATAGTTGTTCATCGTCTTTAGAAATTTATTGATAGTTTCTTGGTTCCAAGGAAACTGATAACTTTGGAGTTGGAACTTAAGTAGATTACGAGATACAGACAAAAGCTAAATCGGGACACAGTTCGATAATAGTTCTCGTGGAGATATCTTGTTCAGTTTCAAACCAGTTAAATGTCAAAACTTTGGGAACCTTTATTGAGATAAGCGGGAACAAACGTGCAGACAAACAGACAAGAAAAATATAAAAACCATTGTTATGGAATCGAATACGTTAATACATGATACATACATATTTCATAATAGCTTTTCCAAATATCACATCAAATCTCTAATATCAGTTATAGATTTATTATAATTATTATTCATTGAAGTTCCATTGCTCTCCCTTCGTTCCTGTCCGCCAAGGTATGCCTTTGGTGTTACTGATGTGTCCATGGGCAACGTTGACCATCTACCACGAGGTGACTTGTCGGCTCGTTTCTCGGCTATCAACTTAAGAACGGTCTGAAGTAGGTATCGCCATTCATAAGATTTATATAGAAGAGCATATTCAATGAAAATTATAGATGTCCGCTACAATGTGAAATTATGAATATTGTTACAATTAAATTAAACGCGAAGCCATACGTAATGAGGTCAACCTCTGTGGAGTGGAACTAACTCGTACCTTGCCAGGTTAATGAAGCTTCGGTGTGTTTGAGGCTTCCATTTCCATTGTCATACTTTGTGCTGCTTATAGCTTTTGATGTCAATTTTATTCCGCATAGGTACTCCGAATATTACATAATTTTCTTTTTCTTTTGTTTTGCAAAAATATTTAAATTAAAACAGGTCAAGTGTGCGCCGGGTCGCGCGCAGTGTAGGGTAGGTACTTTACGTATAAGGGAGGCACCTACCAGAAATTTCTTATTTAAGACTTTATTCTACCACATAATCGGCGAAATCAAGAGTATTATTTCTACTCGTGTCAATTTTCACCTTTGTATATGCAAAGTCACTAAGGTTCCATAGTCCTAAATTAAACATAGGTACCACCATAATAACGACATCTACCTGCCTATTAGGTGTCGTTTTATGTAAATAAATAGATATAGATAAATCATCATCATCATCATCATCATCACAACCCATAACTGTCCCACTGCTGGGCACGGGTCTTCTCTCACAGTGTGAGGGGTATAGGCCATAGTCCACCACGCTGGCCAAGTGCGGATTGGTGGACTTCACACACCTTTGAGAACATTATGGAGAACTCTCAGGTGTTCAGTTTTCCTCACGATGTTTTCCTTCACCGAAGCAAGTGCTAATTAAATTTTTAATACGCACATAATTTTTGAAAATTAGTGGTGCGTGCGGGGTTTGAACCGGAACCTCCGGTTCGGCAGTCCAACGTTCAACCACACCGCTATCACTGCTTAATATATAGATAAATAGGATACATAATATAATTATGTCTTAAAGTATAACACAACACGAATAACAAATGCTTTTCACGTAAGTACCAAGAGTTCTTAATAATATTCTATCAATATGATCTTTCACAATACACAGAACTGGAATTATTTAAGATATAAATATATGCCCAATTAACGATGACCTTATCGATATTTATACAATTAATTAGATCCATGTCTGGCAGAGCCGGTTGACGGCGCGAATCTTGTTTTCACAGTAATGAGTTCTTTGGTAGTTGTTTAATATGTTGAGTGTAAAGAAATTACGCGATGCAATTCGATAGCCGCTTTTTGTTGAATAATACAATATTCAATTAATTTAAAAATAGATTTTAATGTATCTAACTGTACGTAGCACATATGCAGCTACAAAACACATAGCAAAGTACAAAGTGCATAGCAAAATTCCTCTAGCATATCTATTAAGTATTCTGTAAAAAAATGCGCAAAAAAAACCACTATTGTTCTGTGACAAAGCCAGCGGCGACAAGGAGTACATAAATTGAGGCATCTCGACAATCAGAGGGTGTGACTGGATAACGAGGTGTTGCGGCACGAGAGTACTTCTCTCGAGGGTTTGCGTATCCATACAGAGTATGCGCTTAAATTGAACTGTCTACTACGTTATTTTAACCTGGTACTTTTGTTTCGTGTTCTCTTGTGTTTCATTCATGTCTGTTCCAAAAAGGCCTTCCTTCTTTAAAAACAAAATTGGTTTTGATCACACCCGACGCTATTACACTGTGATTTCTAAAGGGGAGGGTTTTACTGCAGATATTTTTTATAAAGAAGTACCAAATGGGCCTCCTACGTACCTAGCGGTAGGAGGTACTCATTATCTAGTTAAAGGATTAGAATTCTAAACAATATATATAAAACTCTTCCGTTACTAAGTGACTGACGGACAACGCACAGCCGAAACTAGCAATGCAAGGGTTGCATGTATGTATGTATATACATACATACATGTAACGTAGTAACGTTACATGTATGTTACGTACGTATGTATGTTACATACGTTACTTGGAGAGTGTACGGGAGCACTAAGAGAGAATTTTGAAAATATTGGACTTTGTATCTACGAGTAGGTTCCTCAAGGGACGCAAGTGTGAACAAAGAAACGATGTTTGGAAATTAAGAATTTCACGCGAGCGAAGCCGCGAGCGGAAAACTTGTTCTATTATAATATTAATAAAATAACGATACACCCTCATAGCCCCACACTAGGATTCCCTGTGTCGTGAACTGTGGACAGCATACAGACATAGGTACATTCTGTCCGTAAAAGTGTAATATGAATAAACCGAGAATAAAATAAGGCATGGTAACCATTGCGCCAAATGGGTCGTCAAGGAAAAGTAGGTAGGTAGCTACTTACTTCACTAGTATGTTACCCTGACCAAGTGCGCATCAATTTGATACGTTCACCGTACAAAACTTCTTTACTGCTGGATTAACCTACATAATACTTACGATTCTCGTTAATAGTTTTATGTGAATCATAATAACTTTCTTATTCCGTTATTTTCCTGTTTACTATTGTCGCATCATATATCCGTATTTGTTCCTTAATATCAGTGAAGCAAATAGGGAATAATACAATTTGTGTCAAAAGGATCCTTTTGTTCTATTTTTGTTACAAAATAAATTTGATCTGCTGAATTAATGAGAAAAATAAAAAAGGAATTTAAGAAAGGCTTTCACTAACAATAACCAACAGGACTAACTTTCAATAAGTCCCTGCCCCAGTCCTCATACTAACTTACTAACAAACTAACCAGCCAATGTTCTAACACCGTCTCCTAACCGGACTATCTAAACCAGTCCCCACTCGAGTCTTGTTCTAAGTCGGTCATAGTTGTCATTGGCGGTAGTGGAAGGTGGTGCTGCATACTCTTTTGCTACCTTAATACCATAAAAAAAGTCAAAGAGATGATAAATAGTAAAAAATGTCCAAATTACATGATAAGTAGTATGAAGTTCTCGGTACACATATCACGCGCCGAGACGCACGGCGGGTGGCGCTCCTATTTGTTCAATTCGAGTCGGCTTTTCGAGTAAATCGTCTCACGTGTACATCTGATGGATAGGGCACTCCGCGAACGCGACACGACGGAAACTTAGGAGAGGTTTATTTGATCGGCGAAAGTTCTAGCCCGCTTTGAATCGTTTAGCTGCGTTCACAAAAATATATGGTACAGGAATAAAATATTCGTGAACCGTCTTCCAAACCGTTTTGTTCATAGACAACTTCAAGCCCTTTTCCATTGTTCTTATTACTGGCTTCAACCTATTAATGGTCCACTACTGGGCACGGGTATAGTCATACCTGAGGATGCCTAGAGCAAACTCCACCACGCTGCTCTAGTGCGAATTGGTGGAGGGGTTAGTGGCCAACCCAAGTGTCGGATGTGTTTATGCCGCCCGAAGGCATCCCATGTCGGTAACAACCGGGACCGTCGGCTTTACGTGCCCTCCGAAGATCTGGTGTGCATAAGAATTTTTTGCCACTAGCGGTCACCCATTCAACTACGGACCGCGCCCGCTGTTGCTTACTTTGTCGAGCTGCCGGGCTATGACCGCTTCTTGTTCTTATCAATCATGACGATAAAAGATGGCCTGCTCACCGGCCAGTAACATATTGTTGGTCACTGGCCCGAAACATTTGAAACACTCCCTCCTCAACACATCTCTCCTATCCACTTCCTGCGAATCCTTTTTGTCGCTGTTGTTTTTAATAGGGGCTCAAACTCCCTCTGTTACAATACGCTACATTAATTTAAAACGATGATATGTATAAAAGTATATTGTACCTACCTAAACGTAATACTATGTGGGATGCAAACTTAGTACCTACCTAATTTTAAAGCATATTTGCGCGCGGTATGTGATATTATACATAGTTACATTTTTATTGAAATGAAGTGCAAAGGTGTGTTAAGAATATTAAAACATTCTTTGTTTACGCACGTACTGTCAATATCAAACAATGAATGACGCTTTACTAATATTCTGTAGTTTAAGAACCACTGGTATATATTGAGCCACGAATTCAATGCCATTTCATATTAAATGTAGCAATTACTCCGGCGAGCGTAGCAACGCGTGATATTTTTAAACTAGATGTCAACTCAGCCATCCGGTCTAATTGCTAGTGGCCGGGCATTTACGGGATTTTGACGATTTATATTTTTATTTTAATAGGTGTAATGGCGGCATGGGTCGTCAGTTTAAATGTTATATGCCAGATTTTATATCGCGTAAAAAAACGTCGAAACAAATTAAACTTAATTAAAAGATTTAAATCATAATTTGGCTGGTTTAACGGTTGATATTGTGATACAGAGAACTATTCTATAGCTCAGGGTGTAGCTCGACCAGTTAAGGGTCCCGGGTTGGATCCTCGGCTGTTTCTATATGACCTTTAAGTTCGTTCTCGGGCCACTTTTTTGTGACACCTCAATTGTATCCATATACAATTAAGGCGTCACAAAAAAGTGGACCGAGTTCTTGTACTACGAGTGTATGTATGTCCAAATAATAAGTCAATGATGTCCATACATACATACACTCGTAGTACAAGAAAGTGCGTGAGTGTTTGTACATATAGACCATAGACCTATCTTTCCGCTCTTTCTTGGCCGACCAGGCATTGGTGACATTGGCCTTTGGTAATAATGATGTCCATGTGTGACGGTCACCAACTCACCACTTACCATCAGATGGCTCCTCTGTTTCTCGGCTTTTAACATTTAAAAGCGTTTTTACGAGGTTGAAACAAATGACGTTACAAAGAAGTGTACATAAAACCATAGTATTATACGAGCCGTTCTTAATCAATTTATAAAGCACTCAGACTCAGACGTAGATCCTGACGAAAGAGATAGCGTAAGTCGTAAAGAGGCTGTCTTAATATCGGCGTGTAGAGTAGCCAGCTTCACTATGCGCACATATTGGACGGAGGTTAAGGCTTAGGATTAGGCTTTAAGATAGCGGATACAAATAAAAAAGTTTTAACAATTACTTAGTAGGTTACGTAAACTTTGAATGAATGAAGTAGAAATTGGTAGTAATCAAAAACTCATTACAAATTATTGAACCCCCAAACTATAAGCCTCATACGGAGCAATCAGTAATATTATTAATGACTTAGGTAATATAATAATAATATTAATATAATAATATTGATAAAATAATCCTTACGCGAATACCTAGGTAGTCACCTCTTACGACATCCTGCTCTGTCGACATTGGATTGGGCTCAGTAACGCCATTATTCTAAGCAACCTCAATACGGTCAAACAGTAACAAATACAGGAACCTAAATGTGCCACGAACTTTTACCGCGGAACTTCAGTCGCGGACCTGCAATCAAGTGTAGTTTGTGTACAAAGAGCAAGAGCGAGCAGGTCGTCCGGCACCGACGCCGACGTGTCGCCGAGTGCATGAATACATTGGTCGCGGAGTCACTGCCCGCGGCACCAACGGTAACTAAGAGCAGCATTGTGCTCGCCGCGTTCAGTTGTGAAAAAGGTTCACGTGTGACCTGCGGAGATCAGCTGGAAGGATAGCTTTACTTGTGTTTGTTGTAAAAGATTTTTGGTAGGTCTAACGCAGAATGTATGTTGGTTAAATTAAAAAGTTATGTAACCGTATGCTGAGCGTGAAGTCTTTTCACCTATCTACAGTCTACACATATTACATTATATGTAGTTTTAAAGTTTTATAACATTGTAATAGGGTGAAACAAATATGTATTTCTTTCTTTCAAATATCATGGTCAGCTATGTATGTCAAATAATAATAGTATCCCACAAAGTGATGGTGTGCCAAAAAAACTGATTGCCAGATACTCTATATTTGATTTGTTGTGTGTATGTGTGCGTGTGTTCAGTCCACTAATTAACTCAAGTAAATCATCCAGACGAAATGAAGTATCAATGAATGTCTGAAAATAAATAATAAAAAAATTTGATTTACACTCGTATGATGAAAAAAGAAGCTCTTCTGGTTTGTAATTTTTCAATTATCTCTTGGAGTGGATCGCTCTAATTAATATCTTGCGCATAATTAATAATTCTTGTTTTATATTAAGTATTCGTGTAATAAAATTATCAATAAGTTCGTAATTAAAATGTTTGTTCTGAAGACGTTATTATTAAAATTTTATTAAAGAATTTCCTTTATTTTAACTAATAGCCTACATTCGATGAACTAATCATATTTGTTTTAAATTAATATTCTGCAAATTAATGAACATTCCAATCAAGGGCCCTAAGGATAAAAAAAAACATAAGTAATAAGTTGTAAAATACAGTTTACAGGAAATTATTTTAAATTTTAAAACCTCGACATATTTACAGTATGGAACCCCAGACAGGCATGTCCGTTTCGCACTTGACCAGTTTTTAACACAATGTAGAAATACAAACTATGAACTAATGACTTGCAGGGGTCGACAACCGTTGATTACCGGGAAACTTATGCACGAGCGTATCGATCGATTGTGTTACTGTTCACTAAGATACAATCACTTTTAAACTACAGCAAAAGTCATAGAACTGTTTATAAATGAGTATAAAAAGTTTTCATAATAAATTTATATTGTTTAATGAGGCAAGTATTCCAAAGTAACTAAAATGTTTAATATTTTTAATCCATATTCAGACAATTTTTCAATGCATAAAACAATTGAATATTCAAGATCTTTTTTTATTTCTAGTAGGTACCTAATTGTAATCGAATTATCTAGTAATATTTTTAAACTCCCGTCAATGCAACGTTGTTTACAGTGTTACAGTACCCAATGTACTGTCTGAGCAACGCTATATGACAAAATAGTAGAAAATATCAAAACCGGAGTTCAATGTCCGAGGATAACTGAAATACGCCGTATTGCCACTAATTAAAACCGCTGATGGCGAAAACAAATACACAGGCTACCTGCATTACGTCAAGCCCTTCCTACACTGCACCGAGCCAGATAAACTGTCAAGAGGAGAGAGAGAGGAGGAAACCTTACTTTGACCACCAGCTCTTACGATCTTTGATCTTACGGCCTTAAACATTTAAGTTTCAAACTTTATCATCGAATAATGTATTTAGCTATTAAATAGCTCAATGGTTGAAAGCATTAATAGTTGTTAATTATTTAAAATTTAATTATACTTGCAATTAATTAAAATTTAATTATACGAGATTTATTATAGGACCACCCGCTAACTAAACACAATTTTCATAGAACATTGTCTCAGTACGAGTTTGTAATAAATCCTTCATTAAATATTACGGTATGAATAATATTCATTGCGAGTATCTCAAGGCCACTTTGGCCCACTTTGCCCCGCACGTGACTCCACTTGTTAACTTCGCTTCTTTTCGATTATACATTTGTAAATGTTTACTGAGCCATGCTTCGTAATTCTGAGGTGTTTGTAAACTGTGCAAACCAACACTCAACCGTGTACACATAAGCCATCACTTTCATCAATATTTATTACAACCGTTCGACACATGAATGAATTATTACGTACTGCGTTTAACAAGGTAACTGCCGGCGGAGACGCTTACTCGTATGTCGTGCTAAAATTGCTAGAAACGAAATTTAACGAACTGTCTATCTTTCTTCACTACCTTCTTAGCCGCAACGCATTTTACCGTTCACTGTTGCTGCTCTCCATGAGCGACAGTGACCACTTACTATCAGATGGCTTGTCTGCTCCTTTGTTGACTTTTGACAAAGGCAATCTGTGAAATGGTTGCAATGTTGGCGAGTCAATTAATAAGTTTTCATTTTCTTCTAGTTCAGGAACACATTGGAGACGACCCTGGTGTTAAGGATGTCAATGTACTGCAGAAACAAATTAGCATCGCGCTCTGTCGACTGCTTAGTAAACAATAAAATTGAGAATTCATGACGACATATCAATACATTCCGTCCGTCAATTGAGACCGTAATCGAAGCCCTAAGTTGTGTGTGCTTCATGAGCCATTAATCAAATACTTAGTTAGTAGCTAAACTCAAAAATTAAACAAAGTAGCCTAAACTCGAGCTTTAAAAAATGAGATCCGATAGTACAACTTGCATAATCAATGGTGCTAGATCTAATGACCTCATCTAGTGATAGTGCTAACGCTGGAACAAGTTGCGTGGCTGCGGGCTGGCCACTCGGAGGGAGTCAGTGACCGATCGAGTTCATTTACTTACTGAATGCGCATAAAGTGCTCAACCACCCACCGTTATTTTCTCACTTTCATTTGGATAATTTTATCTCCAACTTTATCTATAAACAGCATTTACATATAACTCTGCCAGCGCCCATGACCTGACAGCTTCAGTAGCTAAATGGGTCATGAGTCACATTTACATACTTACTGGTATTTCCGAAACGATTTAGTCCTAGAAGCTTTCGCTCAGTAAGAATTTTCGATAATCGAATGGGTCTCTATAACTTCACTAATCTGTACTGGAGGAACTTGGTAGAGTTTGTTGCAGCTTGCTCTAAGGCTCGAAGATCCGTGCAATGCAGTCGACCGGTAATGGACGGAGTCATTCGTCATTAAATTCCGAATGGCACGTGTGTGTAAATACAGATCACTGATTAAAAGATTACCGCACATCGTCAAATTTTAAAAGGTTCTGGTAAATGTCAATAGTTAAGGAGTAAATGGGCTCTATGGTGGTTTCCAGATTATCCAAGTAATTTGGTTGTTTACACCAGCGAACTAACACTATTGTCACGTTCGTTGTTTGAGGAAGTCGCACCGTGTACAAGGAATCTTGGACTTAAATTTGGAAGGAAGCCTTATGTCCAAAGTCATCTTTGACTTCTTCATTTAAGTTATTTTAGTACCAAAATGTGTATACAAAAAGCTACAGGTAGCGTAGGTTATCGATAAGTAAAAATATTCCATAATGTAATGAAAATACCAATAAAGATATCAAAGAGTTAAATTCTACCACAAGGAAACTTTGTTACGAAAATATTGAAGGAATCGATATTGTTGCTTTAGTTCAGGAAATCTTTTGATCCTGCCCTGAAATAATACAACGTAAACATCGTCGTTGCGTTTTGCTCGTACCATATGTGATCTAAATGTAATGTGCGGAAAGTAAGTGAAAGTAATTACTTTTTATTGAATCAGGGGCCGAGTAACAAGAGAACGGGGAAGGTCGATGTATGTAAGTATCCAGAGGTCGAGAGCATCATGTAGTTGCCAATATGCCGGACCTACAGGTCTTTTGTGCATCAAACATTTTATTATATTACACTTGTAAAGTAATCCAGGTCCAGTGAGAATTTTATTACGACTAAACTGAACCCACACTTTTAAAACAAGAAAATCGTATGTCACTTCTGCTTACCGCTATTTCCATCGCTGAGAACGATGGATGTAAGATTGCTTACGACATCGTTGCCGGGATAGGAAAAAAAGTTTTATAGGCGTTGTCTAGATTCAGTGTGCCGCGTCAAAGCAATATACTTATACTAAAGTTTATATTCGTCTGAAAAAAGGTCGAGCAAATTTTCCCACAACTTCCAAAATAGCGGTGGCGTAGACTTAGCTGGTTAATTTAATTCCTTCAATATTTCCTTGATTAAATCCTTCCCATTTAGGCCAGTAAGTAAGCCACCTATTACAAAGTTTAACCGTGTAATAAAAGGCCTGATTTACAACTTCCTTCCTTTACAGTAATGCTTCATTGACACTTCTGGTGTGGCAGAAGTTCTTGGATGGTGATCCCTTACATATATTACTTATGTACTTGAAATGAATATCGTAACAAGGTTTTTTTGCGTTGTGTGACAAAAATAATTATGGTGCAATGATCAGCGACGCGTTGCCAGAGACACAGATAGATCATTGTTCAATCCAGGCCAAGTCGGGAGGGCCATTAGTTAACAGTCAACAACAGGTACAATAAATTTACGAGTCAATACTTTAGAATCGTTAATAGAGAGCCTTTTCCTTACCTTTCATTTTAAACATTGTAATAATGCTTCGATGCTAAATAACGTAATAATCGCAGTCTCCAGCCCAGTGTCTGCGCGATCTTCCGATGGCGATGACCACAGTTATTAAAGTCAGTCAAGCGTAACTCACACCACGCCTCCCGTTTGAGTCGTGAATAGATCTCGGATAAGTTAAAAAGTAATAAAAGCTTAGCGGCTGAAATAAAGAACAAAAACGAGCAAGAAAAGAAAATTGCTATCATAGTTCTATTATATAGATTACTGCTATTACTTTCTTAATACGTAAGCAGCAGAGTTCATATTTATTTTATTTAATCTCATGAATTTATTGTAATCGACAGAGTTATGAAACGTAATCGGGTTGAATAGATGGATGACCGTTAGAGTATAGTGACAATGAATGTACTCTTCTGTATAACCCACGAAGCAATTGTGATGGGATTTACTGTTCGTTATTTTCACATGATGACCAACGTAGCTTAGTTGGTAGCGGCCCTGTTTGCGAAGCGAGGGGTCCCGGTTGCGATTCCCGGTTTGGCAGATATTTATGTGACAGATGAATGTTGGTTCTTGGGTCATGGCTGTTAGTGATGTCTTATTTGTGTTGTCCATGCCGCGACACAGGGAATCCTAGTGAGATGTTAGCGTTTATAAAAATAAAGTTCAAACTAAAATTAAGAATTTTAACAGAAATGAGTCGTTTGTGTCACAAAAAGCGAGATTAAAGTTTGAACTTCCATCAGTAAAAAGGTTTATCGTCCGGAACCCGCGGAATGCAAACAAACCATTAATCATTCGCCCAGCCAGTCGGTCCAGTCGCAGTCATTACACTGAAAATTGCTTCTACGGCAAACAGCAATACTCGACTCGATTATTTTCAAATGCCGGAGAGAATTTTGCCGCAAAAACTTTAAAAATTACTTTCTGAATGTTGTTTTGATGTTGTTAAATCGAGTTCATGTTTATCTTTGCTTTAATCAAAGTATTTTTGTTTAAACTTGATTGGGTATTTACGATAAATACAATCGGTCAAGTTTCAGTCGGAATTACGGGGGCAATGACCTTTATTCAGACCAATTTTATTTGTCCTTTTATAATAATACTAGTAACCCTCAATTCGCTTCGTTAAAATTAACGTTTAATGATAACTTAAGGATTAACCTCATGGATATCTTACACAATAATTTATCACTATACTATAATAATTTTACACTTTATATAACGTATTAGTTTAGAAGGTATGATCACATATATTTTTTGACTTAAATATCCTCAAAAACCGTGTGACAAACAGTAACATCTGAAGCATCGTAAGAGGTAGTATTGTTGTACTGAGTAAAACCTTTTAATTAACTTCCTACGGTGCAAGTTTGCTTGGTCAAGTCTTGGAACCCACGACACAGGGAATGCTAGGTATGGAGTTATTTATTTATTTGGGTCATAATAATCATATATTTTTTTCTATTTATAGCATTTTAATAAAAGTTTTTAAAAACCCTTTTTAATTTCTGCTATTTTATTCTTCTAGTAAAACTAGTAATTTAACAGTAAATCAATAATGAAATATAAGACTAAAGCCTTTATCTTTATGATTCACACCCCAGTATAATCACAAGATGGCGCGCAATCACTATAATTAACTACAAGGTGAAGCACTTTCAGTCTTTCTTAAAATAGAAGGCCGATTGACCGGGACAGGAGATATCTCTTAGCGCGATTGCACCTCCCCACAGAGCAATCTAGTGAAAACAATGGGGTGGTGAACTGGTGAGCCATCGCCCTGCCATATGCACCGCACTTAGTGTTCAAAGGAGAATGTCTGACGATTCTATTACACATACTATATAGTATATACAATAAGGAAAATTTCGGGTATAGCAACTTGCAACTAAAAAATTCAAAATATTAAAAAAAAACGCATCACTCTTTTTCTATTTTGGCTGATAAGGCATGTGATATCTTTGGTGACAACTTACAATCGTGTCGTTCGTATAAAATAAAATATCAATTTTGTTTTCTATATCATAACCCACCGACCACACAGCCAATAAACAGAGTTTAGTCTCTATTCGTATAATAGTAACAAAAAAACATAAAGGGATCTTCAATTCCCGAAGCAACTTTTATACTTTCTTTCGAACCAAACAATTAATGATAATAAATGACTTTCAGGTGACGAGACCAAAGGGACCGAAATGAATTATACCCGTAATAAACTTGCGTTTGATTTCAGCCAATAATACTTGGCTCCGACATCAAATATCAAACTTCAGACCTTGTCAGCCGGACGGAAGTGCTTCTCGCAGTAATTGTTGAACTCTTAGCAGAAAACGTGCTCCAGATGATAGGATTTTGTTATTTCTCTTAACGTTAGACACACTCAGACGGACATTGAGACGTCTTCACTGCAATACAAACAAGAATCTAGACTTAAGTATACTTTGAAAGGTCAATCAACAAAAATCCCAACGTTCAATAAGAAGAAATCCGGTACACATACGAGTATCCTAACATAATTTATTTGGAAAGGTAATAAGAGTGAAAGAGTTTCAGAAGAAATTTTCAACATTTTTGATTTTGAATCTTTTATCGGCTTGTGTCGTGGCTTGGCCTATTTCTTTCTGCATGTTATAATATTCATGAAGTAAAAATTTACTTAACGTTGACATTATAAGTAAAGTCTTCTTAGTTATTTAACGTTTTATAGTTAAATACTTTCTAAAAAATAAAGATAAAAGCACAAAATGCTTTCTGACTGACTTTAAAAAACACACAGTGTAGGTACCACCTACGTATGAAAGCTCAGTGGCTGAAGTTACGAAAGTCCTGTCTAAAAGTAACTTGTTCAATGCGATAGATAGGATAGGATAGATAAGTAAGGGTCAATGGACTTTCAATATTCTTTTAACATATTCGAACTCACTTATAATTAAAATGGTTGGCAAGCATTAATTTACTTTATTACTATTATTGGTACTAAGTATTAAGTTGCTTTATGTCCTATGCATTTGTGTCCTGTTAAAATCTTCCAAGCGTTAATGGTGTATGCAACAATGCAGCTCAAAAAACATGTATTCACTGGATTGCCACCGAAGTATTGAGACTATTTACTGTCCTTGGGTTGCGCAAAAACATGTCCAACTGATTATGGAGTTAATGAATAGCCAAGCAACAGGCTTTACTGGCTTTAAACGCTTAAATGCCGTACTAATGGAATCGTGGGGAGTGGAATTACAAATCCACTGCTTAACATCAAATTTTATTACTTCAATGAGTATTTAAGTGTGTGTAAATGTTTTATTGGTACTAATTTCCTGTATGTAGATGAGGAATCATAAGCAACGTGTGTGAAATATATTGCCATATTACACACCAAAAAATTGCAAGATTTCAACAGAACCGAATAATTGCTAGGAAGGAAAGTGTATTTTATGATTGTAAATATTAAACAATAGACAAAGTGTGTTGTTTTTACAAAAAAAAGCAGTTTTGTATTTGACGCCATAATGGCGATCCCACATCACACGTCTTACGATCCCATACACGCATCTCTACCTATTCTTCAAAAATGATTAATCCAAAATGTTCTAAGAGAGTAGTCGTAAGAGAGTGTAGTCTGTCAATCCGCACTTGGCCAGGGTAGTGGTCTATACCCCTTCACACTGTGTCACCCGACCCCAGCAGTGGGATAGTCATAGGTTGCGATCATTTATTTAAGAGCGCAAGTTGATAAACCGTAAAGTGGACATTTTTACAGCCTCACGCTACGGCGCGGCGCGGCGGCGTTATTACAAGACATCGGCTAACGGTATAACAAGTATTTCTAGTCTGTTATTTACTGCGATAGTAAAATAAAACGCAATTTGCTTTCAATGAAATGTTCTTTAGACTATCTACTAATCCAGCAACAGTTGATCATTGTACTTTCTGAGCTAGCGGAAAAGCGTAAGGTTACTTAATATAAGTATACGATTTTATTTCATACTAGACGAAGTTGTGTTTTGTAAAAATCTGAAGTACCTAAATAAAAATTTATAACTAATGCATAATACATTTTGTACTTAGATATAACATTATGCCTGCATTAATGTAGTGCGCAGAAAACAGATGGAGCTTTATAATCGAATAAATGAATAAAACTTACATTAGTAAATTCTAAATTGGATTCAAGAATTTAGCTAAAGAAAGGTAAAAAATAGTTGACATTTTTAATCCATTTTACTACGTGATACGGTTACTCGCTACACCTCGCAATATGTACCTACATAATTATTATGTACGCCTATACTATATTTAATCCAATTACTAAATCCTATTTCAAAGTTGACATTCCGTCATACTTCACGTTACAAGCTTCCTTTATTCATATCTTATTAACATACAGAAATATGTTACAATACCGTTTAAAGCAAAATAGCTATCGGCTGTAATGAAATCAGCCTCAAAGTTTGAAGCCTCAGTTTTCTAGGTGATTTTAAAAGCAATGGCCGAACAATGGCCGGCCTCTTAAACAACCGGCGCAGGATACCTAGGCATTGTGCCGCTTCAGACCACTCCACGTCCCTCCTAATTAAGGGGGGCGATACTCGAATGCCTCGGCACGTCGGTAGCTCCATTCAAACGTGTGCCGTCTGCGATGAGATAACGGGGCTCTCTCGGTTATTACACCAATGTTCTTTATGTACAGGATGTTTCAGGTGCATTTGAGGGGTACAAAAATTTCGGTTTTACAGGCTTAGACAAATTGGACGTGTTCCCCTAACATAATATATTCATGGCTTCAACTCATTAATGGCCCACTAATGAGCACGGGTCCGTCCTCATCATTGAGGCACCGTCGAGCATACTTGACCGCGCTGCTTCAGTGTGGATTGGTGGAAGTATGTTCATATTCGTACACAAATGTATACGTTGGTCTACGGTGACATAATTGACGATATCACTACGACCCATAATCCAAGAACAATCATTTATCACATATCTACATATATTATGTCTGCCCCGGCATAAAGTCCTTTGCAGGTAGGATCACTACGGACTAGGTAACGGGGTGGTTTCCTAAGACAAACGTTGAATTAATTTCACCAAATAACATTGTTTAGTTCACGTTTGAAGTATGTAACACGAGTATGCCTCTACAAACAATATCAATTGTTTTCCCACTTGTCTAACCTATGAAACCCAAACCTACCTAATATATTATCTAGTAAGCGCGAAATTATGTCTGAATTTGACCTATCAGTCATTAAATTAATTAAGCTATGAAATTGATATGTTATCAATTCTGTAATAGGAGTACATAGTCCAATTAAAAATGACATACCTACTAGTGACTGCCATCGCTTCGCTTCGGTGAAACCTGTGCCTTATTATCCACCCAGGAAAAAAGTTTCAATGGGATTAACACATCTTTTCAATTGTGAATCAATTTGTAAAACATACATTAAATGTTACCCCAAGTTCACAACAATAATTAGTTAAAACCGTATTCAAATCTGTTAAACCGTTTCTGAGATTACCGGTGAAAAGCAGTTATAGACAAAAAATTCAAAAATCATAGTTCAGGAATTTATTATCTATGGCGATTCAAAAACCGTAAAAAGTTGTTTTCTTCAAAAAATTGTTATTCCATGTGCAGACATCGACCACTAATATTTTTATAACTAGCCACGATTTGGAATAGAACTCGAGACGGACCGACTCGTTGAAAAGTGAAAGCTGTTTTATGCCTTTAGCACATGTGTTTTTACACTTTTATTATACCTACTCGTATCTTTATTCTTTACACGATGACGAATCGCATTTGATTAAGCAATGAGCTCAACGAGAGCGCCATTGCCTCCAAACAAACAAGAAAACCGTATCCACAGACAATTGAATCCGTTTTTTGCCCTCTATATGCCTGTATAAGTGGATTAAGAAAATGAGACTGTTTTTGTCTCTGGTCGGGTAATAGAAACAAAATGGTCCGTTAATATTTGGGAATTGATATAAGACGCAGACGCTTTATAGGCTAGGGTAGCTAACATACTAAAAACCCGATAGTGAGCTATTGGATGACCCGTATGGCGCAATGGTTATCATGCTGGGGCGCCGTTCGAAGGGTCCTGGCTTCGATCCTCAGCGAGGAAAGAAATTGAATGATGGGTTTAAATTTCTGTTCTCGGTCTGTGTGTGTTCTTGTCTTGTGTGTTGTTCATGGCACCCAGGACACAAGAAATGCCAGTGTGGAGCCACGTGAGTATAGCGTTATATTAATCATATTTGCTTAATTTTAATTTTTTTATCAAGGAATGAACCTTCTCATTCTTCAAGAAATTAAACAATATCTTGTGAATTTCATTCGACCAACTTCCCGATTTTCATCTGATTTAAAACACCAAATGTAACCCTGATGCGTTGCCGGCCAAAACAAAACCGGGGTACCCACATCACCAGCTCAGCACTACGCTTCCGCTGCCGAACATGATAACTCTGACCGACCCATAACAAGACTCAAATCGAGACAAGGATTGTCAGTCCAGTTAGGGGTGTCGTTAAGAATTGTAATAAGTCAGTTCATTACTATTAGTTCAGTAATACGAATAAGGACTACGGCAGAGACTGTTAGTGATATTTAGTCCTATTAGTTGTTGTTTGTAACAGTCCAAATTAGTAATTGTTATTTGTTAGTGAGTGTCGTTATAATTCAAAATTAATGACGATCACAGTTGTTAAAAGGGAAAAAGGAGTTTCTATGCACTCTGTCAGGTGCTATGTGAGTGGCGTTTGCTAAATAGAAATTCTATTATAATTTTTGAAACCACATAATATGCTCGCCACGGCGTGAACATTACAATCTGGTAATTGCACTAACTGCAGCTGTTGGAGTGCGGTAAGCCGGAGCCGGTGTGAGAACAATATTGTTTAAAACTGCGCATTATTATAATTAGCAGCAAATTAACGCTAGAAAGATGTTTTGTTTATATTATTCTTTATTTTACTAAGCAGTATCGAACATTATCGAATAGAAAAATCATTTTATTTACTTCCAATATTAAGCTATTAGCTAGATGCTAGATAAACTTCAGTGAAACCAGATTGGTGTAGTGAAAATGAAAAGTTAAAAAATATACCTACTGTAAAATGGAACTAAAAATTTAGATGACACCTTAAACATTCTCTAAACGTAATTTTATAAAATCGATATATCGAACCGAAAACTTGCTAAATGATAGTTCATTTTTAAAACGGAGGCGTCTAACACAAACAAAGGGAGAAAAATGCCGGTTGAAATGAGAACAGAGACTTTAATACCAACATAAATGTCTTTTGTAAGGTATAGATTGCGAAGACGAGGCCGGGAATGTCTACGTATCCTTAGCATTCAGCGAATCCGGCACGCTTCCAATAAATAAATCAGAAATGTATCGTATTTTCTGGTGGATTCTACATCGAACGATGCTCCTTTGTGAGAGAATCATATATCGGCAGCCGCTTTTGAATGGCTCTGAGAGGTTTAGGTGAACCCATTCATTCTCCTTAGCTACTCTTAGGTGGTACTCGGAGGGGAGTTACTATACAATGGGTATAATAGGTTTCACGCAACTGAAACCAAATATCTCTGGATTATCCTATGACTTAATAGGGCGTCGGTTATTATATTTGGTTTTGGTGTTGGTTTGTAAATACTGCTAGCATTACGGTAAATGACAGATACGGAAGTACTGCGGACAGATAAACAAACAGGTATGTATGTAGTATATCTGGTTTACTTTTAAAAGGTTACGAGTAATCTATAGGATTAAACTTAGTTCTCACTGACACCTTACATTTAAAATGTAACGAACATCTACAAACTCAAGATTTTACATTACCGTGCCATCGACTGAGGCCAACATGAGGCTCACAGATAATGTTACTGGGTCAAAATATGGGTATAAAAGTCAAAACTCCTGACACCAACTTACGTCACCAATGCTTTGCTAGCCCAGAAAACGATGTATCTGCTTCTTAAAGTTCTCTATATCGTTGCACCGTGAGAATACTGCTGGTGGTTCTTTCCACAATTTAAACGTACGTGATAGGTAGTATCACCTTATAGTAGACGAGCACCACACAGATTTTCTTTGTATCACCTGGTATTGATACAAAGACAATCTCTGGTGGGTTGGAAGATAGTGTAATTGGCTGCATTTACCAAATTAAAACTCATTCAGAATATTGTCCACATTACGGATGATAGACAATGCTCAGAAAGCTTATAGCCCTTCGCAACCCAAACAATTCATTTTGCATAAAGATTATATTTTTCTTCCCAAAATCTACAAAACGAAAGCCGGAAATAATCAGAAGTAACGCAGTCTGCGTCATCGCAGCCACATTGTCCCGGTCCAAATTGGACGTCCTAATTTAATTCGCTTCGGCCTAAAATGTCCAAAGCTCTTCAACAACTCCCAATCTATACGATATTCCGCCGCCGCTTTTGTGCTTTGGCGCCCATTCAATGTATTGTCCGTCCGTGAATTGGAGCAATTTTGCACCAACCAGCAACGCTGGTCTCCAGACCCGTCCGCTAAAAGAGCACATTACTCTGGAAAGCAGCTTTTCATAAAATTTCGCAGCTCCCAATACAGTGGACTTATGATTCACAGCCATGTCGGTAATTTGTCCAGTGGCTATACAGAGGTGCAAGATTTATGACAGTCTCTGGCACACATATCACATTTTGCTTTTGTATGCTTGGAAGTTTTGCGGTTGTATGTTATTGTCAAAGCATTCCAGTGACAAGTGATTAATTGTTGTTTTGTATTTACAGTAAAATGAGAAAGTTAGAAAATTAATGCATTTATAGGTAAATAATGCTCTTTTGTTTTCTAATTCTTACGCCATTATCGTCACATTAAAACACGAGCTAAGAGAAAGCTTAAAACAAGCTTATGCAAACAATGCGTATAATACATAAGTCAATGGTATAAAGGCAAATCATGGTTATTAAATAGTTTTATATTATACGAAGGATGAGGACGAAAGAAAAATTTGTTAAAATCGAAGACAATATTAAAATAAAAAGGCTTGATAGATAGTTCACTCCAAAAGGTTAGTTTTGCAATTATTAAGGTACCTTGCTAAAAAAGCAATATTACTGTTTAAAACAAATAATAAACTTAACACTGTAACAGACAAGTAAGTTTTAGTCACCTTTTAGCTTAATTTTCTGGATCGGAATTCGGAACATATTGAGAAATAAAACAGAATTCCATAATTTCCAACGATTGGTATCATCCAAGCAGTAGTTATTAGACAACTGAGTCCGGAACATCAATCACCCCGCTTCACTGGCTATTAGTAGATTAGAAACATACGATCGTTCACACCCCCGCGCGGTGTCCATTGTTGTGAAAAATTATACCATACATTACCCCCGTATATCATGTTAATGCGATGCCGTCTATTTGTAAAGTAATAACACGCCGAGCCCGCTGAGAGTTATGTGACCTGAGCATCAAAATTTTGAAGTTAGAGAAATACTGTTTCCAGCTACAAAATACTTGGTTATTCCCGACGAGTTTAGAATTAAAACATGAAGTTACTTCACTAATAGAATTTTTATTAAGGACAGGTTAATTTATGTTGGGTCGGATAGTTTTTATGACTATCCGTCACTTCAATCTAAAAACGTTAAACTTTTCATAGTTACATTCTACGTGTTAAGCATTTTAATAGTTGCTTCATCAAAGGAGGGCGAGTAGGGCGGGCGAAGGTACCAGACAATTTTGTGTTCAATGAAACCAGAATAACAATGTTGGATTAAACAGAGACAATATTTAATAATTTGTTAGTTACAAACGTGCTCTTAATTATTCCTGTAGTGTTGTCGTAAAACGTCAGAAACAGTAGTAGCGAATAACCCCACGGTCACAGAGGGACCGGCTCGGTCTCTATATCTCATTTAATATTGATATTATAAATTAAACTCGTGAACCAGTAATAAAATTTCGCAAGCGTATTTAATGGGCTCAGCCTTTCCGCACAGACGGAGTGTAATATCTGAGGTTATTGTTGTCTGACCCGCGTACATTACAATTTTAATAAAACCTTTTGTCTGATCAAGTCAAAAAACGTTTGACGTGTAGGTATACGAGCCTAGATTAATCTACCATTAAATCACCTCTCCATTAATTTTAATTTTAATACCATGTTAATACAATAAAATTATGCAATTAATTTGCTTAAAAGTATAGCATATCAGCGTGTTTCAACGTTGGATTTGCAAATTCATTTGGTACAGGTTTTACTTTAAAGCTTGAAATTAATGAATAATACGTGGAGACGCATCACCACATAACAATGAAATTCAATACCATTAAACAATGTTCCTACAGGTAGGGTAAAAGCAACATGTAACATCACACTTCGCGGTGAACGCGATCGCTGTCCACACACCCCATAGTGATGTCAGTATGCATTTACTTTTACGTTTGATATAAATGTTTTACGTTGTTCATATAAAATAGCATAGTGATAATGAAATAGCAGATATCAAAGTCTGAGAATTTACAAGAATTTACAATAACCTAGAATTTACAAGTAACCTAGCGATCCATACACTAAAACACAAGTTTATTGCTTAGGATTGGTTAGTGCAATAGCATACTCGCATACCCCGGCAGCGAATGTGATGCGAAAAAATCGTATCTGACTATTCTTATAAATGAGGAGAGTAGTTATGATTGTATTACCAGGACGACATAATCGCATAAGCGACGAAGCTACATTTATATTCTAGGAATCATAAAAAAAAGTTAATTGCTAATGTCTCAGGTGAAATGTCAGTGTGTTCTTAATTCTGAACAGCACACCTACATTGGCAAGATGAGCTGCGAGGCGTAGTTGAGATCTATTTTGTCAATTGACATAAAGTGTTTCGTTCGCTGTTATTTTTAATATTAATCTATCATTTAGCATTTTGCCGTTTACGTCCAAACCCAACAACTATTACGCACGCCATCCATCAGGTTTTGTAGGTTAAGTACTGGATATATTAGTCCTTCCGTAATTGGTGCTGTCTCATCATTTTAAGCCTTCGGAATACATAATTTATCCGCAACTCTCAGCAGCTCATCAATTAACTTACTCAGAGTATAATTAAAATGCGTTTGCTTAGTCCTTAGCGTAATCAGTCCGTATCATAACTGGTTGTACTTTCTGCCAAAATAAAAAGGTTTGAATACTAGGCTGGTCATGTATAAATTAACAGACTTTTCTCACGATGTTCACCGTACTGATGCATGTTAATGTTAACACCCAACTTAAAACTACTGCAGACTTTGAACCTTGAGGCTCCATGCTATGTAAAATCGGCTATCTCTGCTTAACTATGTTGCCTGCAGTATGTGGCTTTCAGAACACAGCTCCCATTAATTACAACTCCTTTAACGTACAAAGCCATCTGCTTTGCATGTCGTAGACGGTCTCATTGCACCGCGTCTTGGGTGCGATTCTCGTTAAAAATAACTAGCGCCGCATTCAGGGCCTCTGCCAGAACATCGTAGAGTCGGTCTGGTGCAAGAAATTACCTTGTACTATTCTAATTGTTATTCTTTGCTACTTTATGTTGAAAATGTACAGTTATACCAAATAATTAAAGAACTATTTTAAAATTGGGTGCAATAAAGAGTTTTTGTATTGTACTTATTGCATTGTTCTGCTTTGTAATAAAAGCTAGCTGACCCTCCACCTTCTTTGAGCATTCTACTTAACAATAAATATAATTATTTTTTATTACAGCGTGTAAAAAGTTCTTACTCTCGACTTCTTCAGGAATTTTAACTCGAAAATTCAAGCGGTATTGAATATAAAATAAACAAAATCATTATATTACAATAAAAGACATGCTCCGAACGATGTTATGCTTACTGATGGAAGACTAGTTAGTCACTTGCTCCCGATAAGCAAGGTACAAACACAATACCCAATAAAAAAGAGAACACCAGAGATGATGATAAAGATATAGCTTCAGTTTTGTAAGTATACAGGTCATATTGAAAACGCGATGAACCACCTTTAAAAAAGCTCCAATCGAGGGAGTTGGGATTAGAAAATGTTACGAAGCCTTCTATAGCCACGGATTCTCGCTTCGAAGACCCTTTACAAGTCAAGTGTGGGTTAAGGAGCGTCCACGCTCGAGTTGCGAAGGGAAACCCTGCGAGTTGCGACTGAATCTTATTATTTCAAGGGGTGGAACAGGTGTTTGCATAATCACATTAAGATCGTCGATTCATTGATCGCCGACCCAGTTTAATAATCGCCCATTATTTATGTTGTTCGCGGGAAACTCGCTAAGCTATATTAATTACGTCACCGCAAGCTATCGGGTACCGGCAGCGTCTTTGTATTGTGAGCTCATTATGCAATCGGCTTTGTTTAATATATTATAATAATTTACGACCAAATATTAAGACGTAATAATTATAAAGCTTGGCAGGTATTAAAATATTTACGCTACGGTATCTCATCAATATGGTAAACAAAGTAGTAGGTATTTTGGTAATGTAGTGGGTAAAATGTTTAATATACTAGACCCCTTTGGGGGAGGCAACGGGTTATGTTGTATTTTTATTCAGTTATTCCTCTCAACAGTCATCAGGCGTATAAGGAAGAATCGTCTAAGGAAAGGTATAACACACGAGTGTTTTCCTGTACATAATGACCATGTTCTCGCCCTGGAAGACAATATAAGAATGAGCCATTTTTCTTCCTCAGCCCCATTCAGCCCCTTTGCGACTCTAAGGTCTCTTCTGACTACACTAAACAACAACAAAATATTTTTTCATTATAGGTTAAACTACAGGTAGGCAAAGTATTAAAACATACCTTTTTATTTTGTTTCCTGTCATTAGATTATACTTTTAATATACTTCAATTTTGTTATTTAATGTGGTATTTTTTCCTTTTCTCTGACCTCTATCTAATTTCTATGCATTTAATTTTTAATTCCAAATCTTCATTTACATAATATATTAATAAAACATGAAACGATGAAAAAACCGCTTAATTTCACAATGGCAAAAATCTAATATTCCCTAGACTACTAATCAACATATTATTTCAACATACGAGGGGGGATCAAAAAGTAATGATAATCAATATGAAATAAGGATATTTTAACTAAAAAAAAAATCTATTTCTCTACATAGTCTCCTTGCAAGTCAATACAATTAGTCCATCTTTTTTCTAAACCCATAATTCCCTTTGAAAAAAATTCTTTGTCTTGACCCTCCAAAAACGCCTCTACGGCAGTCATCACCTCGCTATCGTCGTCAAATTTTCTGCCTCGGAAGTATTCCTTGAGCCGAGGAAAGAGGTAAAAGTCACTGGGAACCAGGTCTGGCGAATAAGGTGAGTGTTCGAGCAATTCGAATCCCGTTTCTTGAATGGCAGCTATCGCAACGGAGGCTTTGTGAGACGGTGCGTTGTCTTGTTGAAACAACACTCGAGCTCGGAGTTTGCATCGTCTTTTTTCTTTGATGACCTCTCGCAATCTTCTTATTTGGTCTGCGTAGTAAGAGCCTGTAATAGTGGCTCCTTTTTTCAAGTATTCCACCATTATAATTCCTTTAGCGTCCCAAAAAAGGGACGCCATAACCTTTCCTGCCGAACTTGACACCTTGAATTTCTTCGGCGTCGGTGAAAGGCTCGTTTCCAAGTCATTGACTTTTGTTTGTTTTCCGGATCAATATGATGGATCCAGGTCTCATCCATGGTCACGACACTAGACAAAAAAAAAATCTGATCCGTCTGGAACTTTACGAGATTCGCCCTCGAAATTTCGACTCGATTTTTCTTTTGCTACTCGGTTAACATTCTCGGCACCCAACGCGCAGAGACCTTTTTCATATGCAGTTCGTTCGCAAAGATTCTTTGAACACTGCCATATGAGATCCCTGTGACCTCAGCTACACGCCTTATGGTCACTCTTCGATCTGCCAATACGACATTTGCGACTTTTTTAACGATTTCCGCATTGACGGACGTGGATGGGCGTCCCTCGCGATGTTTATCTTCTGTGGATGTTCTACCCAGCTTGAACTCCTTTGCCCAGCGCGCAACTGTGGAATATGGATGAGCAGAGTCCTAAAATGTTTCCACTAGGTCGCAGTGTATGTCTTTGGTAGACATTTTTTTCAAACAGAGGTACTTTATGACAGCTCTGATTTCGTTTTTCTCCATTTTGATGTTTACTCTCCGACTGTTCGTATTCAAATGAATGTACCTCACGGAAATCGTGGCCTATTTATATGATATTTTTACGCTGAACTAGTAGATATATGAGGAAGCAAAAACAATTTTTTTCATATTTTTATATGCTCTATAAATATCCGATTCTCATTACTTTTTGATCCCCCCTAGTATTATAAATCTCAATATATTAATCAATTTCAATATATAAATTCAATATATTATAAATTATATACACCCACTTAATATTAGCCTTAAAAATTTGCAAATCAACCAAGACCTATCTGTCACTGTCTCAAAGTCCACTTAGTACTCCCCATCGATCACACTTTCTTATCTATTTCTAACGCCCGAGGCTTGCGACTTGCGAACAATGATCAAAACGCAACTCATATACTATGAAATGTTCAAACTACGTTTATTTTCACTTGTCCCATTAAAATATACTCCAAATGTTTTGTATTCGTATGATTGTGTGGAAAAATTCAAGTTTATTTGATTGAACAAACCCATTAGTAGGTTCATACACAAACGAAGTACAGGATGAATGCTAACCGAAAGGTTTTGCTGGTAGAAATCCCATACAACCCGACATCTGTGAGTTCGGCTCGGGTAACTGTTAAAGTTTGGCCTTCCTACAGCGGGAAAAGGTCCATTCATGGACCGAACCATTATAAGTAAACAGAATAATGAATGGTAAATTGTATTAGGTACTTTTTTACTTGGTCTAATAGAAGACGATTGGCATTGCATAACTCGATAAAATGTTATAAATAAACGCATTTAATCGCTAATATACGAAAATAGGATAATTGATACCCACCTTTAATAAAGGTAATTAAATAACAGGTAAGGGATATCCGTTTCGAGGGACACTCTTATAAGGATTCTCATGGCGACAAGATATAGTTACAAAAACTTACAACAAAGGAAATATAATGATGTCCATACGAAATGTACCAAGTAATTATTAATTATACGCTAAGGGAGTCATCCATCCGTAAGTTTAAAGTAATGGTAACATAAGTCAGTGTATGTATGTAACTAACCCGTTTGATAGTCCTGGACTGCTATTTATTTAGTGATCTCGACCTTACCTGTAAAGACACAAATAGAGTGTTAAGACCAAAAGACAATAAATAAATGAAAATATGCAGCAGATATCATCACTATTTCAAGGTACACAAACTTGTAGGATAATAATTCGTATGTCCTTAAACATCAATGATGTTCAAGGATGATGATGAATATATTGTTCAACTTCTTATTCAAAATGTAATTGATTTCAAGTGATCTACCGAGTTAAGTACGGGCATGTCGGTGGGTGGATGAGCAATCTGTTAGAGTCAAAAATTTCTTGAACGTTTTAGCGCTTCGGAGGGCACTTGAAACCGTTGTTCCTTATTGTTATATTGTAAGATGCTGTTATTAAGCCATGTCGGAGTTCTTTGAGCAGAATAAAAAGTTCCGACACTTGGGTTGGTCATACTAACTCATCCGCACTGGGGCAGCGTAGTGGAGTATGGTCTAGGTGTCCTCAGTTACGAGGAGAGACCTGTGCTCAGTAATGGGCCATTAATATGTCAAAGCCATTTCCTGTAAACAACTTATCAGTGACATGGTATTGTGCCTTGCGATGCCGTATACCTCCGCTGGACACGTCACGTACATAAGTAGATAATATAGAATTTTATAAAAAACTCTAAAACAAAATAAAATTCACTCTAAAAACCGAAGTTAGGGACATGAGCTTGATGATGGATTTTTATGAAGACGGCGAGACAAAATGAAGTTTTAATTAAAAGTACCAAGGGATTCCCACTGAACCCAAACGAATGAGTTCAGAAACTTTGCGGGCTTGTTCAGCTGAATTCAGTAGGTACCTAGACAATTCTACATTCTGTTTAACTTTATCCGTAAATTTAGTTATTTTACAGCTCGCTGTCTAAACGGAACCAGAAGCTAATCAGCTAATATTCTCCCCGCGCGCTCTTTACGAGAACATTCAAGTAAAAAAATATTTTTGTGTTTTACCTCAGCTTTGAAATGAAAATGAATTTTATTGTTTAAGTCAAGTTCAGTAATCTTAGTTACACGTTAGATACAATAAATGCGCTGAAAGTATACCACTGTTGACTAATGTTGTTACATGCTTGAATAAAAATTGGATTTCATATTATTATGCTTTGAGACGCGAATACGTCAAAACGTAACGATATTTCCTATTGTACCACTTGGTGCGTTCAAATTGAACGCAATTTAAATGTTCAACTAAAAGCAGAACAACGTGATGTGACCCATTTTCATAGCTTAGTTTGGAAACTTCATTTTGATGGCAGCTGCGCTGTCTAGTTTTATTCTCTAACCAATATTTTTTCAAACGTTCTCAATTCACCTGGTGCCGAACTGCCGACACAAAATTACTTCCAGAGCTTCTACAGTTACTAGAACATAACCATATGAACAGGTCCGTAAACATTGTCGATTTAAAAGGTAAAAACGTGGCGATAAAATAGCCCGAAATGGGGTTAATTTACAAAAAGCTTGACACTTGCATCTCCCTCTTTTGTTTTGTAAAAAAAGAAGCGGAGCTGCAACCACAATAGCTTTTGTCCTTTAGAACTCGTAGAGTTCATTGTTACAGTCTTTTAGTATTTCATCACTGAAAGCTACCAAGTATTCTCTCAAAAAATTGTAACGATTCAATCTGAAAACGAAAACGTGGTGTAATTATCCGCAAAAACTTGACAGAGCCGAATGAAAAGGTCTTAAGGTCTTTTGTCTTCGCAAAGCGGCGCGTCACCAATTTCTTAGCGTCGGTTTTTGTCACAAATAGGCCGTTTATGTAAGTCCGAGAAGCTATTTGTCATTTATAGTTAGAAATGAGGACAAATGGTTTTGTTTTTACCACTACATAAACTGTAATTTCGAGGATCAGGCCTACGATAATCTGTCGTATGATTTGCGTTTCGGTTAAATAAATGCCTTGATTTGGGGAATCTTAACACTGTAAAACATAGAACAAATTAGATTTTGTGGAATGTTTTTATCACAGAAAAATTTCACCGATTCGTTGCCGGCCAGAAAAGGGTCAGGGATTCGATTTTTTGTCTGAATCTCCGACATTGCTACCGAAGCACATAGGAACAAAATACTTCACCGTATATTAGAATGAGGATGGCTGGCCAGCTATAAAAAACGTATTCACCATAATTACCGCGTCAGGAACTGTGTGTGCGTGTGTAAGGGCATTGGTGGCATAGCCTCGTCCGATGTTAGAATAGGAGAGCTTGTCTAATGACTTAGATTTAAGATGAAGCTCTTTACACCTTTCACTAGTATTAACCGTCAAAACGTATCTTTAGCATGTTAATAATGTGGTCACAATCGCCGGGTAAACCTATTTGAGTTTCCGCCACATCGTAGCCAGTTCGTAAGGTTCAGGAAATCCAGTAACAGTAACCTCATTACCGGTCGTTTGGGTCTCATGCTGCTCGCTATCACTGTGCACAAGGGGAGGGAAATCGAATTCCGATCTAATTTACTACCGACACAGCGAATGGCGATGCTTTTGAGTGTAAAACAAGATGTACGACGACTGAAGATAAATTAGATGAATGTAGTATCGAATCCATCGTTGAACTAAATTGGTGTAAGTGTGAATAATTTTAGTAGTGGAAGCACAAATTTGTGGTTGTAGTATATTTATTATTTTATTCCATAACTTTTTTTACTTTATATAAGTTAGCGTTTGACTAGATCCCACTTGATGGTAAGTGGCAACCTATTCACCCTTGACTTAAAGACCCACCCACCCACATTATAATCGAACGGAAACACCGACGCAAGCAGAACATTCCACTCCTTCGCGGTATGTATGATAAACGACGAAGCAAAACGCGTCGTTCGTACCGGAGAAATGTTCACAACGAGAGAATGGATACTCGCCAGGCGTCGGCTTGTTCGATGGTAGAAACGAGAATCACCAACTTGATTATTTATATTAGCGTCTTGTTAACTAGTTTCATACTTCTCCGTTATAATTTAGAACATTAAACTCATCCGTAAGACACTTTCAGTTTGTAACAGGTGTATGCGAGTTTCTAAATCACGTGATAAATAACTGTCACAATGATTTATTTTGTTTAAACGAAAGGGAGATATTGTAGGTAACAAAATCTGCTACCCACCTTGATAGATTAGGGAGGTTCACACTTCCCTCTATGATTAATGTTACTTATAAAGGATTTCCCCATCTTCCCTCGCAACGCATAGGTGTTGCCGTTATGTTTGAACGAGCGTTTGTGACATACTATCAGGTAGCTTTTCTGCTGGTTTTGCGTCTAAAATACATATAGATTTTCAAAAAGACACTGTCTATTTAGTTATTAGACTATAATAAAACCCATTCAAGTTCCAGTAGACATCAAAACTATGTATAAAAAAGAAGTATAGAGATAGTCAGTTTGTTTTACACTGCCATTTCCTAGTGGATATCTAGGAATAGTGATGTAGTTATTTCAAATAGAACTGACGGTAGTAAAGTTTTAAGTCGGAGTGACAATGGACTTTTAGGCACTCCTCAACGGCAATATATACTTTTGTATGTTCCAAGTGATTAAAAAAAATTGATGACCTCCTTAATTATGTCAAAATGAAAAATATGCTTATGACTACACATTGATACCTGATGTATATTTAGCGCGGAGGCTGTTTACTTTTTTCACGTCTGTACGCCTAAAAGATAAGACATCCACAATTTTGATCGCATGTAAAAGTTACTTGAAAAAATCCACAAGTCATCATATTCCTTTGAGATATCAAGCTCGCCACTTCACAAGATGCATGTTTAACTCCATTAAAATGCGCTTCGGTAATGTGGTGCACGAGAAACGATTGGGACAATTTTTGATCATTCAAAACAAGACGTAAACACATAGCGCTAAAGTTGAGATTAGATTGCAGCACGACAGGTTGTAATTTGGTAAGCAATTTCCGTTAATACAAGCCTCCGGACCGGTTGCGTCCGCATTTACCTGCACGAAGTCCTGTTCTATGCGCTTTTTGCCGGTTTATTTATCGTTAAACATTTTTCTGAGCCTTATTTGGTTTTCTGTACGTGAGCTAGTTACGGACGAGTTAGTTCGGTCAATTATGAGAATAGCGGTTTCTCGTAATGGGAGTTACTGCGAATGGATTCCTAATCTAAAACCCATGTATTACAACGATATAACCTAATTTTTGTTTAATGTTCGACGCATGGCGACATGATTAACTACCAACTTTGCATACGTTTAACTACCAACTACTGGCCCGTCTGTGATTGTTATTGGTAGATATTAGCGGTGAGTGACTATTAGTAGTACTCAGTTTACTCGATTGTGTGTACCCTAAGTGATCGTTTGAGATCAACGAGCTATAAAGTAGATTTGATTGTTATCTTCAGTGTTAAGACATATCGGAGGCCTTCTGTCGCCATAAAATTTTTCGACACTTAAGTTAGCCACTAACCTACCTTTCTGCACTGGACAAGCCTCCTATTTTAGAAAGAGACCATTTTGGGTTAAAGCCAAAAATTAAGAAAGATAATAACCAACACACAGAAGTTAATTCCAAAGTTTTATCGAACTTATACCTGACAAGCTTCGCTCGGCGTTTTCGTTAAGTCTCAATTAAGCTGCGTTGTTTTATTAATAAACTTTATATTAATTTACCCAGACACCAGTTCCATTTCGAAAGCGAAAGTACGGTTATATTTGAATAAAATTAATACTTGTTATGGCAATGACAATAAAGATAACTACTTAATGAATACGCCGTGACAGGCTAATGGTTGAAACGTCGCACTCGGACAAAGGCTCGAGTTCAAATCCTGCATACACCTTTAATTTTTTAAAGTTCTTAAGTTACAATTTGTGTGGTTAGTGTTAGTGGCAATCAGTTGGGGTTTGACAGCCGGTCATCTTTACCTGAGAAATTTCTGTACACTTCTCAAAGATTTAACGAACTTTGTGCGTGGTGACAGGGTATTTTAAATGTTCGGCTGGCTACCACCCGCTTGTAGAATGCGATGAAATTTTTTATACGTGTTTCCGTCGTAGTAGTGTCCAAGAACCCAAAAAAAAATGCTCTGCTGCCTTTTTGATCGGCAACGCGTCAAAGCGACAAGCCCGTAAAATAATCACAATAAACCAACTATTCCCCTCATGTACCCAGGTGCAACCCCAATTTCAAACATGCATCTTATGGCATAATATTAGAGATTGCAAACGTAAAAAGGTAAGCTGGCATCGCATGTGGCCGCGAGAATGGGAGCTCGTTTGACAGGAAATGCATCGAGAGTCCACACATCCGGAGTATCGCGTTTCGTGTACCTTAACGGATATAATTGCATGCCAAAGTAGAAGCATATAATTATTAAAGCTTTTTTTGTTACCATGTTGGATCGTTGGCGCTGTGCGAGGCTCCTGAGTTCAATTCGCAGCGCAACGAAAATTTGAATGATGAGTGTTCAGTCTGGGTGTATCTTGTTTCGTGTGTTGTTCATGTCACCCACGACACAGGATATTCTATTGTGGGGCTATGAGAGTGTAGCACTGTTAATTTTTATTTATTTATTATGTTGCGAATTCTTTCTTCTGCAGTCAGTATTCTTGTACTCTTAACAGCACATTAAATTTTAAAACATGGCCATCATCTCAATTAAATTAATATACTTAAATAACACGAAACGGTGTCGATTTAGCGTGGCAGAGGAGGCTTTATATATCTATTCATGTTTGCCTCGAAGCATATCTTGTACTTACCTAAGATTAAATCCAAGTGCCGATTCCTGGGAATAATGTCATTATGGTACCGGTTCTACCACTACAGCTGCAATTTAATATTCTTCTGAATCCAATGACGTTTATTAAGTGTTTAAAGTCGAGATCAAGTAGCGACATTAAATCTTTAAAGTCATCATTAAATTCTTATGTTTCACTAGTAACCGCTCTCGCTTCACTTTGAGGAACTTTAGTACCAGTACTGAGAAAAAGATCAGAATCAGAAATAAATACCCTTAAAACTATAGTTTTTCTGAGATATTCGGAGGACTCGTCGCGTTGGTCCCGTGGTTATTATCCTTGGATTTTTTTGAAGTGAATACTTCTTCAGTATCGTTGTGATTTGGAATTCGTTGAAACGGAAATGACGCAAATGAAGCATCGGCAAAATGGCGGCTGACGTAAGCAAAGCAAAACATCAATATTTGGACTGACAGTATTCGTTGTTATGAAGTTTCACTTCTAGCATGTTTGAATTGCACACACTTTAATTTTTCGACATTGTGACGTTACAAATTAGCTGTAACTCTTTTTGGCCGACCAATACACACTGAAGCAACGTGGCAGATACCGCTCCAGACCTCTGTAATTACGAAGACTTCAATCCTTGCAGTACGTTGCAAATGGGTCGAAGGCAATTACACGTTTACTATTCTACATAACATTTTTTATGTCCTCATAAATAATGTGAGCCACTAATGCACCACATTACCTATTTTTCCATAAAAAGGCTACGTTAAACACTTCATTCTGGCCGTAACTACCCAAGTAGCATTGCAAGCTGTATAGGAGCTGTATATCAGTTTATTTGAATACTATAAGCTGTACATTTAGGCTGTATTACACCTGTATAAGCGCTTATACAGCCCTTATAAGTTAAAAAAGGGCCCCAATTATACAGCTTTTCGCGTCATTAGAGCTGTACAGTAGCTGTACAGTAGCTGTACAAGCAATAGATAAGCTGTATAACAGCTGTAATTCGGTGTAAAAGGAAACCTTAGCACTACAGATTATCTCTTATAAGTATGATTTAAGAATAAAAGTTTGAAATAGGTTTTTAAGAAGAATTACAAAAGATTAAAAATTATTTAAGTCTAAATGTCTTCTGTTCATTCGTTATATTTGTAATGGCGACAATGACAAATAATTGAGTGAATAAGTAATAAAGTGCCGTTAAGACACAGGATCTTGAGAGCAGTTGTAATACTATTGGTAAGTGCCGTTTATTATTTATTGTGAACATGTGTATCTTTTATGGCAAAATATTCACGCGCCTGCTTAACAATCAAGAGAAACATAACAAAAATATCTAAAACTGTGGTAGGTACATAAGTTATAGTGTTTGTTTTTAAAGTAAAAGTTTTTTTTTAATATCAATTCTAAGGCTAAAGTCAATTTATTTTAGCTGGTTATCATAATATTAATTTAGTTATTGTTAAATATTTGCAAGTATATTATTATATTTAATTATATTTTCAAATATGTTTTTATTTATAGTAAAATGGCGACAGTTTTTAAACAGCCTATGAGATAGTTGGAGAGCATTATAATCTTAGTGGCTGTACTATGTAATTAATGGAGTCACTTCTCCAGCTTTTGGATTTAAATCAGCTTTGTAATAGAATATTTTTATACGTTTGACTGTATTTCGGCTTTCCGTACATAAGTTATAATTCCCGTTTGAGATCCGTATTATAAATAAAAAACCCTTAGGGCTTAATGCCACACCGTTTGTATTTTTCCAAGCGGTGTAACTGTCTAGCTATACATACACACTATAATTATAGACCTATTCTAACCAACGCAGCACTGTATCTGCGCTCACGATTTGTATCGAAACCTTTAGAATGTTGTTAACACGTTGTACATACAATACACACATTATACCAATTGTATATAGAAAGTGCCTTCTTTTCATTTACCTACAAGTAATGCAAAATAACAACTGATTTATTAAATTTGAATCCGGTTACAGCATACAATTATTAACTACAACATTATCTATGTTGCGAACGAGTTTGACCGTCCGTAATGTTTTGTTTACTTTAGTTCATCGCAAGATTCGAACAAGAGCGGATGCGTCACGTTTGTTTTAAATTTCGGTGTGTGGTTATACTCGTACGTTACATAGGTGAGGATAGCAACAATAATAAAATAAATATATTTTACATATGTATAAATTATTTAAACTGGTTGTGAAGTAAGATTTGTTTTTTATATCACGTGTTTTACTTTATATTTTCAGAAAAACATGCCATTTAAAATTATAGAGACATATGAGAAGGGCCAAAGTAGACTCACTATTATACCAAGTTTGTGGGAGTCGCAAGGCATGTTAAGATGGCCAAGAAAGAGATTAAATCTAAAACAATTAACTAAGGATGAATATTCTAAACCTGCGAATGATTGGTCTACCTCTAAGTGCACAGTTAAAAGGCAATCATTATCGTCATACGAAGAAGCAGTCAGAGAATTAGATCTCATGGTCCAAAACAGTGACACAGAATTTGACAATGCAACAGAAACAATTAGAACAGATAAAAATATGACCAACTTTAACGGTTTAGCGGATCAATTGGTAAGTATTCTTTTGTTATTATAACTATTTACATGTATGTACTATCGAACCAATGGATCCCAGTTGATTTATATATTGTTGCAGGTGAATAACCAGCCAGAGAAATCAAGAATTTCATCCACAGTTGCAACATCGACGTTAAATTCAGAAGAAACGACAGCAGCACAATATATAATTCAATATGTAGATAATTCAGAGTTGCAAACAGTTCCAGTTGACAGTCATCAAAATGAGCTAGGCACCCCTCTAAACACAGACGCAAATCAGATTGAAAATTATCTAAAAATAATTCTTGACAATCAAAATAAGTTAGCACTATTAATAAATGGTTTAGAAGAAAATCAAAACAAAATTTTCCGCAAATTGGCAAATCTAACTGTGCAAATTGATGAGGGTTTTTCGTGTTGTAATCAAACAAAAAATAATGATGTGGTTACATTGGGCGAGTCTAACCTGGTTGAAAGCGAGGCTTTTATAATAAAGCCTATTGATTCTGCTCAGGAGCTACAGGAAATGGATTTACTTTTGTCTGATAAAAGTCTAAAATCAAAAATGTTAAAGCAGTATTCTTTTGTATGCTCACAGTCGGATGGAAAGGGAGGAACATGTGCATACAAAGTATTGGATTTATTCTTTTCTCGAGAATTCTTATGTAAGTGCTCTTGGACAGGCGGAAGCAGAGGCAGTGAAGAGGTAAAAATTGGACTAAAAGGATATAAGAACATCCTGAACTTTTTCTGTGATTTAGTACGTTTATGGGATAAAACTTATACTGCTGAGGAAAACGAAAACTTTTTCAAAATTGTCTTGAAAAATTCTGTTAAGAGGAAACTCAGTAAAAATAAAAGAGCTTCAACAAAACGCAGGAGAACCAAAAAAGCTGCACCTCAAAAAAACACTACAGTAAATGACAACCGAGCAGAGGAAGAATCTCTTTGTTAATGTTTTACAAAAACAAAAGTGTACTTTTACTCTCAATAATCATGTATCATCATTACCTAAATTTCAATCTTACTATTAATGTGATTTTCAAATTACAGAGGGTGACTGGTATAAACTAAAAAATTCTAGAATAAGTTTTTTAATTCTTGATTATTAAAATGTATAACCTTAACGTGCTCTAACGTATATTTAGATAACTTTTGTCTAAAATTACAAGTAAAAAAATAACCATGCAAATTACTTCGACCCAAAATGTAATGCACCGCGTTAAGGCGTTGACAGTTTTTGAGAAGTTACGTGGAAAGAACAACAGGTTCCCAATAAAGTGTAATTAAAAAAATTTAAACTAAAACATTTAGACGGGGTTGGTTTTTAAGAAAACTATAATTACGAACACATATTGTTATGGCTAAGGTTGTCCTTAAGCCTTATATTTTATTACTGTTTATTGAATTGTTTAAGTACTTTCGTTAGATTTGTAAGAAATACGTAATCTCGTAGCTGTGATTGTCCATAAGACAAAATTTATTTCTGTTTGACATTTTTTTTTCTTATCTGAGAGCTTAAGAGCATAACAGCTTAAGAGAAACACGTAATTTTGATGCTGTGGTTATCGTTAAGACAGAAATCCTATTACTGTTTTGGCATATCTAGTAACCGTACAGAGATTAACATGGCTTATAATTGATTGAACATCTTGAATTATACTTAAGTGTACCTACTGATAAAACAGAAGGTGAAAAATAAAAAGCGTTTTCTCAATAAAAAGTTTTTTATTTCGTTTCAAACTGTATGCAAGAGGGGAATGAAATATAATAGATTTTTGTGTTCTACACATACTAGTTTAATCTTTATATCCTGAGGACGAACGATGATCTCGGTCCTGCTGTTAGTTTGTAAGTTAGCTTTGAATATATTCAAATATGATGATTTCACGGGTTTCTCAAAAACATCCGTTAAGTGTACAATTTTATAACCGTGTATTTGTATATCATCATTAACAACAATAATTTTTTTTACCTCCAAAACGTTATTGCTGGCTAATAAAAAATATTTGTCATTAAATTTCGATGATATCTTATAATCCTTGAAATGTAGAACAGTTTGTTTCCTACTACTAGTAGTTATTAAAGGTTCACAATTTTCGAGTTCTTGCTTTTCTCTGCTCCTAGTAATTTTCATAGATGCCGAATCTTCACTAAATCTCTTTGCAACTTGAGCAAGAGGTCTATTACCATGCCTTAGCATCCTTTTAATTAAATATAGTTTGTTCTCAAAAGGATAAGCGCTGAATGTATGAAGTGGGCCAAATTTATCAACTTCGTCCGTGACATGTACTATATTGTGAACATTACTAGTTAAATAATCTGCTCCGTAAAAATCTTTATAGTGTTGAACAAAATACAGCAGAAGTTCTTTTGCCAAAGGAAGTAAGTACATATAGTTTTTACTAGAACATATTGTTATGCCGCAGAAAAATGTCAAAAAATGAGAAAATGCATCTTGTGATAATACGTCTGGAAGTATAACAATACTCAAATATAGCAAGAAAGATCTATATTCAGACGCTTTCCAATGAGAAAGACTGTCTTGTCCTCTCACAGCCCTGTGGATTTCAGATGGCAGTTTACGTTTATTCAGAAAATTTGAAACCGTTTCGGTATCTTTGGCACTCCATTTAGTTATGTACCTTCCAAAATTGCCATTGCGCCAACCAACAAGTAACCGTTTCATTATCCCTAAGTCAACAAGGTGTAGAGAATCTGCTACCGGGAAGTCTTGTACCATATCTACGGGAAGACGCAATAATGGAGAATCTGTTTTATGATGAGACCCATACTTTTTTTCGCGAAATTCTTGGTTGGTTCTAGGTCGGCAATCAGTTTCAGGAAAAGTAACTGTATGGGATAAATGTGAATACTCTCCAACTGTAACACATTTTAAGCAACCGTGCTTGCCGTTGAAATTGCAAACCCCTTTTATGTAAGCTCTGGCAGGCGAATCACATATGAAGCATCTTATTTCAATAGAGACTTTATTATTTATTTTATCAATATATATTCCGTCTTTCATTAAATGCTCCATTTCCGTTACAAAATCATCTAAATATTGGTCAATTTGATGTGGTTTTCCAATACCGAAATAGATTCCAACTACAAACGGTTCAATATCGGGTCTTTCAAATATAGTACATAAAATTGGCCAAAACTCTTTATTTGAGCTTTTAAATATTGGGAGACCGTCGAAATTGAAGTTTAAAAAAATTTTAGTTGGAATATTAATCCATGTCTCCAGCGATTTCTTAAGAGAATTAGTGAGGCCGTTATGCCAGTATTCACCTCGCTCTAATGTTTTAATACGTATTTCTTTGACGGTACCTAAAATCGTTCTAGCATCTCGAGGCAAAGTTTCTGGAAATCTTCTATTAATAATTGAAGCTAAATCATTAACAGCCACTTGAGATATATTTCTTTCTATAGCCCATTTCTTTATTTGCTGACGAAACAACTTATTTAATTCGTCATTATCAATATTTGAGCTACTTGCGCTGCTGCTGCAAGAAGAAACGTCATCGCCAGGTCTCGGAGATTCAAATAAATCCACACATTGTTCATTATTGTCGCTGTTGAATATTTTTGCTACGGAACCCTCATTAGACGATGATAGAAGTGCCACTTGACTGGATGTTTTTTCTTCCTCATTGAATGACGATTTACTATTATAACTTATATTTGTATCGTAGTTTTTTATATTTAAGTATTCATTTTTGATTCGTCTCTTGACTGCACCCGATCTTTTTCTTTTGTTCCACATATTTACACTGTCCGAAATAGATTCAAGCAACTGTCAGTAATACAGACTAAAGCTGTAATATGACTGCCATTTATTCATTTAGTTTTATAATACACTCATTGTCAGTCATCATAAAACTACTTTACTTATGCGCATGCAAAATTACGCCAAAAAATTATAGCTTACGACTTGGTCAGAAATACAGACAAAAACTGTACTAAAGCTGTCATTTATTCTTTTAGTTTTATAATAACCTTACAGACAGAATTTGTAACACTATTATACTTATAATAGTGTAAAATTAGGCCATAAGAATTAGTTTTAAATCGGAGTTGACAAACACTTTTGTACAGCAACAAGTGCCAGGTGATCCTACACTACAGCCTCTATACAGCTTTAATAATAGAAAAAGCTTGTAGCGTCACACAACACTTAAAGTTTTATAACGGAGTTCACAGATACTTTTTTACAGCAACAAGTGCCAATTGATACTATAATACAGCCTGTATGCAGCTTTAACGATAGAATTAGCTCGAAGTGTCACACAACACTTGAAGTTTTATAGTATTTTTTTTATTTTCTGATATAACACCCCATGCGTACGCAGATTCCTTTATAATGATTTTATACAGCTTGAGCTCAGGTTAGTTTTCTCTGACACTCTTATAAGTCCCTTAAAACACTCTAAGTTCTAAATTGGCTGGTATATTGATTTAACCGACACTTAAATGCTACTTGGGTACTCAACCCTAACTATCAGCTTATGCGGGCTTGTTTCAATCCGGAGCGCATTCAAGTGCAGCGATTACAGCATTACACGGGTTACAACAGTATAATTATGTTATTGTTGTAATTTGACGTCATTACAACGACGCTTTTGGCCTTTTTTCAGGACTATTAACTACTAATTAGAAATATAATTATTGAGGTATAAATGTCTAGATATGTCATTTACAATACGGAATAAAGTCGACAGTGCTTACAGAAAAAACGAGAAAAATGGAGTGTCATTTCTTTCAAATACACGACGACTCTGTTAGCCCATTATTAGTGATCCTGTCTATCGAATCAGAGGCCCTACACGTAGAAAATAAAAATAAAAATAACGATACATACTCATATCCCTACACTAGGAACCATAATATCGTGAGTACCAAGAACATCCAGCAGACCCGACACCCAGACCGAGTACAGAAATTTAAGCATTTTAAGCTCATCATTCAATCTTCTGCTACGCTAAAAATGGGAACTACGCACGACAGTCCAGCACGGTAATCATTGTACGACGCGGGTCGTGTAAATAAATATTTGTCATCGGATCGTGAGTTTTGCACGTCCCTTCTCTAGTCCCTTGTCTTATAAATGAGCCGTGCGACGGCTGTAATGCGTTGTGATGACGTCAGAAACCTTGCGACTTATAACGATGACTCACGGGAAGCACCGTACATATAGAATCAAAGTCCCTAGCAAACTTTCCCGTGGGAGATACACCTTGACAGGTAATGAAGCGGACACTGCGATTTACAACGATCATGACAATGCCACTGCCACCGTTAAAGAAACAATGTGAATGTCGCAGGGAAATAACGAAAACGGGGATTTTAGCAAATCTAACTAATAAAATCCCCTTTTGGGATTTTATTAGTGCACGAAAGATGTGTCCAAATTATTCGTGCATCTCGAGTGTTCACGGCGTGCTCTGCATGAATAACTAAAGTTATATGAAAATAATGTGAGACAGAATTGTTCTTTACGAAAAGTTCTAAAATAAGTCCGCGAATATGTAGGCACTATTTTCCAAGCATAAACAACAGACAACAAAGTAACCAGAAACTACTTTATCGCCAAATTAAAAACAATAATAACAAAATTTATACAATTCAGCATAAATGTGTCTATAGCTTATGTAAATCTAATGTGAAAATTGCTTTGAGTAGTAAGCCCAACGCTACGGAAAATTGTGTCACCAGTGTTTTATTCGTAAAAGAAAGATACTCAAACAGACAGATTCTAATAATATAATTATCGACAGATTCGCATTGACAGCTTGTCAAAAGACACAAATGGTACAGTTCCGCACAAAAAGCAATTTGGCAATTGAAGATGAAATTATGATTGAAATTTTTTTATCTGTGGTTTGAGTTATCCACCATGAATAGTCGTATATCTGTTCTCCAATGGCTCGAGTAATAGTAACAGTAATGGTACCAGCAGTCAAAGGCCGGCGGTAACAAATGACCGCGGACATTACACGCACCATAATCCCAGCGCACACACATTATACTACTGCTTCCCATATGAGTCATACTTATTTGTTTTAAAAGCGTTAGGTTATTAATTATGATAACAGTTCAATATTCCTAGTTGAGTGTATTAGTGGTGTCTGTGGAGATTGTGAACGTAATGCTTGATTTAACTTTGTATTATCAGATTACAACATAAGACTGGGTGTTGATGTAGGTTACAGATATTGCGTAATTTTGATTTATTGGCATGATCATCGTATTAAAACTAAAACTTAGACTTACCTAATTCAGGGACATACCGAGATACACGTTGGAAGGAAGGCCATGGGAGCGATTTTATAATTATTTTACTTTTTCATCGAACAGGGGTAACGTAGGTTTAGGTAAACACGTTTGATATAAAAAATATTTTAATAAAAGATGATACCATACAAACGTTTTCGGCGTAAGTGTACTCAGGTGTGGAGTGTACGAGTAAGTACAGTCACGAGCAGTTTCGGAGCAGCAGGTAAACGGAAAAGCGATAAACAGTCTATATTGAAATAAGTTGCAGTCGGCTGGTGCAATATGCGTCTGGCTTGCCAGTACCAATACAGCTGGGGCGGCGGAACAAACGGAAATAAGGGGTTTTACTTTGAATATTTAGGAGGTACTTTGTAATGTAATGTATGTAACACTTAACAAAAGAAATTTCATTAGAAAAAGGTCTTCATGATGTGATGTCGTGACGGCTCCATGTTGTGATTGCACTAATTAAAAAAAACTTATTGATTTCATTTTATTTAACGTAAATTTTATATTGTTAAATTAAGATTGATATATTCTTTCACGTGAATTTTAATATCGTCGACCAGAGCCGTGGGCACTGCTGATTTAAAGTAAAAATCTGATAACAAAAAGTTTTTACGAAAAATTCGATTTGGAAAACAATGTTGCCTAATATTCAATATTTGTACAGGTTGCTTATGACCTTAAACTGGAGAAGTTTCTCAATACTTCTGAATTTTCACGACTTCTTTAATTCTTTAAGCCTTAAAGGATTCGAATTCGTACGATAATAACGATAATAACCTCTACGAAACACATCGCTTGCTTTCGGTATTTCTAAATGCATTTCACCACACATGGGTATTGAAAATTATTACATTGATGGTACTGACTTAAAAAGTGTACATATTTACATTTTTAAAAACACAGCTCTTTATATAAAAAACAATAGAATAACGTAATAAGCTAATAAGTTACAAAACTAGTTTTAAATAAACAACGCTGTTTATTAAAATTTATGGAGAATTCAACGCAAACAAAGTAATATATGATCAATATTCAGAACGGTAAAACGATAACATTGAACCAATCGAAGTGAGGAAAATAAAAATACATTTTCAGGTTTACCGCCTGGCTTTGAAAGTAACATTTTTCCTTGAAATGGCCACATTATCGGCGTCGTATGTTACAGAAATACGAAATACGGTTGAGGGAGACGAACACTGGTTGTTGCGAGAACAGTTCAGTGAAACTACCCAGCAGCGGAAAATAAGAAAATAGGGCCCATTGAAACAAGTTTGGCTTCATTTGATTTGCCGATTTCGAGGAGCGTTTCGACTGGATGTAACTAGTTTGTATAAGTGGGGAGGGGGAAGGGGGAAATGAAATAAACTTTAGATTACTTTTTCTGACAAGATTGCAGATATAGTAAATTTAAGTTTACAAAGTGATTTAATTTTTATGATCGGCTATTTTTCTTTTGGAATTTTTTCGATTGTGGCGATTTTGGGAATTCTTCCGACCCATATCTGGGGGTACTTACCTCAAGAGTGCTTCGGCTAGTTATAACACTGATCCCCGCCTAACAAATTAAGTAGTAATCAGGAACTAAATATTATTCTCTCTAATTCATTATTGCATACAGTGCATACGCCAAGTCAACAAACTTATTCGACAAAATTAACCGATGTCGTAACTTCTTCCGACCATACTCAAAGAAATTCGAGATATTTTTGCTCCGTGGCATTTAAGTCGTTCAATGAAATTTTGGCGTCCCGCCGTATCTATTACAAGTGGAATACAAACAAAAGTACATTGGAAAAGCTCCGCGAAATACAACACGCTTAGGAATAAAATCACTCGGTCGGTAAAGCGGAAAATTTAAAATAGTTTGCAAGTTGCGGGTAGCGTCTGGTCTGGCAGTAGCGACATCTACCGGAATAATATTTGCGCAGTCTGTTTGCCGATTACAAGGTTGACTGGGAGTGCAGTGTCGTTTCTCACAAATAAACAATTGAGAGCAAACACATGGAAACAATAGAAAGTCGAATTCTTACATTCCAAAGACTAAGAAGAAATTTAAAGAAGAACAGTGATGATTACCTTGAAGTTTAAATTAATGAAAAAAATATTTATATAATAAGTAAGTAACCAAAAATAAAAAACTTGTTTTGCTTTCACTGCTAAAAATTTATGATTTTAACCTGTTTCGCAATCGCAGTGGTCGCAACGTCGGAGGGGGAGAATACTCTATCTCATGTTGTCAAGCTTTAAACTCTACAAGACTTGAATAATTCTCTACAAATCTGGTGTCAAGAATTAGAGTTTGCCCGCTTAGCGACTCATAATTATGTGTTATGCAATAGTTCAATGAAACGACAACATTCTCTCAATTCCTTTCTTTTTTACTCATAGACTCATCATTAAAACATTCTGATGTTATCAATTTTGATTAGTTATCTTTCTATCCAACGGCAATTGTAAGACAATGAGATAGGTATCTCTATCTCATCTTTTCGTAATTCACTCAGTAAGAAATGATATAATTGACGTCACCAACTCACCATGAAAGCTGATTGATATGCCAACTTCACATAAAGACATTACTTCTTGGAAGAAACATGCTAGTAGTCACTTTCTTTATGATTTATGAACCTAAGATAGAACCAAACAATACATTTCCGTAATTGTTTAAGAAGTATGTTCAATATGCTACGAGTAGGTACTTAACCAGTAACACTACGAAATAGAAACACGGGATAGATAGTATCCTGCAAGGTATTTAAAAGTTGTTGATAAAGCAACACAAAAAGTTTACCCTGCCCTAGACATGTCTACCCTACGTCCTACATTTTACTGAAAACACAAAGTTGTACTAGAGGAGAGTGAATAGGCTTTTAATAAGTTAGTGCGACCAACATCTTCGACTTCATCGCCACTTACCATCAGGTGGGATAGTTGTCAAGCATTAACTTATCTCATTTAAAAAAAAAAAAAAAACTACCATACTTTATTAATCCTGGACCTATCCTCAAAGCCAGTAAGCTCTACACAGGTCAAAGGAAGTCAAGAACAAAGTTAGCTTAGTGAACTAACGTGGTTTAAAAAGTAAGTTATGTACTTATCCGATTTTTAATTATAAGAAAATGCGCAATATTCTACGTACATATAAAGCCCACAGTCCGAGTTAAGTTCACAACTATTTCGATTACCTAAAATATCTTACTGAACTTGTTCTGGTATGTAAATAGAGTGGAGTCCGGAATGACGCGACTTAAGAGTTTTACTATGAATAACTACGAGTAATTTGCAAGGGTAATAGTCAACGAACTGGAGCGTCTTTCTTTATAAATCTTTACTATAGTAATAATCGACTGAGTTAATCCAAATTAATCGAACACACATACACACACACACACACACTCACACAGAACATACACACTAGCTTACGCACACACATGCAGGATGAACAGAGAAACGAACGCCACACACACAATCTGTATATTATACAATTAATTGATAATCTTGTAAAAAAACACTTTATATATTTTTGGAAGAATCACAGTAGTATTGCAATACAAGTATTGCAATAAAAGAACTGACGTAATTCTACTAACTTTAAAAGTTAGATGGCGGAGTTAATGACCGGAAACACAAGAAATCGATTAACGATTAGATCGAGTGTATCAAACACCGTAAAATTGTTTTAATGGCTTAGTATCTACGTGTATAACATAAATTGTGCGGGAAAAACGAATGAAAGTAGGCACTCGTATATTTGTTGAATCACAAGAGGGTTCGCGCCACTTCGCGCTGAATAAAATACTACCAACTTATAAGAATCTCGCATTGTTTTCACTGCTACGGATCTAGCATGAGAAATTTCATATTTATATTGAGTTAATTAGGTACAGTATCAGTATTCTGTTTTTGTTGGGGAACTGCTAATGAGCTGGAAAGTATAAGCTTTTTCATACTCTTTTGTTGGAGATAACGTTATGCTATAAAATATATTTTCAATAATAAAAAAGAACAGCCAACACTGAAAACTTTTTTATTTCTCAATCGGCGGGAATTAATCCCTTTCCCAGAAGGGAATTACTTTCGATATTCACTCAAATAATAACTTTTAGGAATCCTGATTGTTTTCATATCATTATATTAATACGAGAAGCAGATTTTTTAAAGCGTAAATCAACCATAGGTACTTTATCTGAGGTCCAGGGATAGGGTAGCTGCCCCCACCTGCCCCTACCTGGTTACGCCTTGTATAAAGATAGATAAAAATTTGGAAACATAACTGTTTTATTATTAGACCTTATAGATTATTATGCAAATATATCTGTATATAGGTGTAACATAAACAAGACGATATTATGCGAGCGTTGCCGGCGCCTAACTTATCATTTTATAGGGCCGTAAAGATCGTCGCCCATGAATTTAACAGTGCGCTGCTCATTTATTTATCGTAAAGCCGCTTAGAGCTTCTTGTTTACCTACTACCGTTCTTATTAACTAGTTGCTTGGTTAGTTACCTAAAGAGTGGTACATACAAATGATAGGTAGTAGAGCCTAGAGTTCGCCCGGAGTAGTACTACCGCCCGCCACGGCACTTATACCATTTCTACCGTGTAAAAATTGTTTTAACAGCAATTGTGTTCCGGTTAGAAAGGTGTAGAGCCGGTTACCTGTGGTCGTCAAACGTATATTTCGAGAATAGATACAAGTACAACTCAATAACTCAATCTCATCTAGTAAACCCGTATGCCAGTCCATACATAGTGCATGTAGCGCTGTGTCAACGGTCGCGGTAATCCGGTGGCGTGTAATAGTTTCACTGGATTACTATTAAGCTCCAGTTTACCCATGCTCGCACAACTGTGAGGGTACATATCGTTGAAATATTTTTAAACGACCCTGTAGGCCTTTAGTCCACTTATCCTGGAACAATTCCTGGTCGGAGACGACATGTGAGTGGCAATTTTTTATAGGCTACTTTTATAAAGTGCTTCAGTAAGAGAAAACTTGAGGAAAGCTTTATAAGTGAGTATCCACAATATTCTTAACAATGTGTGGAGTCTATCAATCCAAATCCATGGTCAGTATGATAGACTATAGCTATTACACTCCATATCATTGTTTTATTCTCTCTATATTTGGGTGAAGAGACCTGGTACGGCGGGAGATTTTGTTAAGCTATTGCATAGCTTTTATCGCGGGCCTTGAGCGTGGGGACCGAATCCAGAAATTCCGTAACGAAAAAAACCTAACACCCCCAATCAGCGCCATCTAGTAACTTAATACTAAGGTATGGTACGTATGTTTTTTACAAACTAGATGGCGCTGTTCTGATATAACTATATAACTTCTAATAATTATAATTGCATAAGTTGATAAAAAATGCTATGCAATAGCTTTACCGCGGCAGTCTCCGAGTGCCTTTTAGTGGTTTTTTTTAATCTCTGACTACAAAAGTTAAAAGTGTGCAGTTAAAAGATAAATAATGCAATGTTGAAGATGACTCTTGGCAGTTAGAGTGCCCTCGAAACCCTCAGATATAGTTTACAAAGAGCAAATTAGCCAATTTTAGACAGTTTAGCCAATTATTAGCATATCCTGCAATCGCCGCTGAGAAACCCGCATTTATACGTTCGTAGGATGAAAAGGATGTCGATATTAGGGCAGAGGTCCTCGCGGTGACATTTCCCGATGGACCGCGACGGGCCAGCGCTGGGCAAAGTTCAACTATTTAATGGGTCTTAAATTCTTACGATAATTGTACTATATATAATGTATTGTATAATGACATGCAATGAAAATGTATTTGATGTTTGGGTATAAACAATTTTTAGAAAATACTTTTTTACATTAGAGTCAAACTACACTTCAACAAATCATTAGTGTTTCCAGAAGAAGCGGCAAGCAACTCTCCAGTCGTTTTTGCTACCCACAATTATAATAAGCTATGTATAAAATCGTGTAGGTACTAACAGCAAAATATTTTAGTAATAACAAATAATACCTATGTATATAGGAACCACTTACCGTTTCACTGCAAGGAACTTTTAGTTTTTACAACTCCCGAGCAGATCCATCCCGAGATGAAACTGAAAGAATAGGTCGGGTATCAAACCCAGGATTTTTCGCTCTGCAGGCAAGATGATTCACGGGAGCTATGGGTTGGACTTATACATACTAATTAATTTGTGCATTATCTGTGAGTTTTACAGAATGTAAAAGTGATTTTTATATTTTAACTCATTTGTTAAGTGATGCAAAAGGATCATCATCGCATTCCACAATAACAGCTATGTATGCAGGAGTTTGATAACACACACATTTGCAATTTTAATAAGACATTCAGCATTCAGGTAATTACTAGGAATGGAAATTTAATCGAGAAAAACTCAGAAACTGTTTTACCTACTTCCTCGCAAAATTAAATTTTTCATTTAATTAAATGGAACCTTTGATACTGGAAACGCAACAAATTGAAAATTCTAGCCTGCGTTGAGTTGCAGTAAAGTGGAAACGTTTTATATAGAAATTAATTTTAATTTGTTTTGTGTGGAAGCACTTGTGGAACGGTATTGGCGTGTCAAAGCAGTCCGCCAGCGCGCCAGTCCCGCCGCAAAACAGAAAAAATAAAAGATGTAATGACTGCCGCTCACGTCAGAGTTCCGTAAGTAAAACCTGCACAGTTTACTCCTAGACTACTGATACAATAAATGAATAAATAAACGTTACACACATAACCCCACATTAAACCGCGCATAAAAATCTAACTGTAACTGAGTAACATTTGCAAACAATTTTCAAATTATAAACATTGAAATTTTAAACAGTTGTTATTAGTTTTTTCAATAAATACTAACGCATATAAATCTTGAAAAAGACAAAGACCATTGACTAAATCCTGCAGAACCCTACTATTTAACTACGAAGTTGCAAACAAATACACTTGCTCGGTATTTCTCACTGAAGCTATTCAAATAGTCAAATAGCACAAGTCTAAGAACGAATTTCAATGCAATCCGTTTTTGCCGCTCGCTCGCCTACTAGCAAGCTAGCAACTATTGAAATGAGTTTCGACTTGTTTCACGACGTTTGCGCGGGAAATTATTATATGAAAGCCTCAAATGAAAGCGTATTTTATTTTTAATACGCAGACAATGAAGCTTCGCTTTAACGGTTTAAAGTTATTATGAATAGGTATTTTAATGAAATCATTATTCTATTAATAAATTGGTTTCCTCCTCCTTCTTCTAGAGACATCACTGTCAATTCAATTGACCATGAACTTACTCAATAGTTGGCACTACTTTATTTAGAAATGTATGACATTCTATGTTTTTGAAAATAAAAACATAAATCAATTCCTTGACTTTAAAAATCCCAACATGCAATGTTTTACTTTTACTTAAAATTTTATTGAACTGATTGTCAATCTGTCGGTCATGAATCACGACGCAATCACTGATCAAATTTGGATCATACTTGACATGTTGATGGCTTTTATTTATATCACGATTTGTCCCCAAAGTAGTTTTCATTCCGGATTCTGTTCCCGCGGGAGGCTCTAGGGAGGTAAGAAGATTAGTTATTAATGTGTCGACGCGTTGGTACAAGCCCGTGCAACAATTGCAATAAATTAATTTCCTTCTAATTTAAAGAGCAACAAAAACATGTAAAAATGTTATACCCTACCCTTCATATTATTAAAATATGTCATTAAACTTATCACGACTTAAAGTTAATTGGATGCTGAAAAATTTACATAAAATTTTCATAATTGAAATATTATGTAAAAAAATAAAATAATTGGATCTAATCGGGTTGGATGTTACAGCCTAATTGACACCCAGTGCGACGGATCCTTAATTAAAGTCTGTAACTGCTTAATTTTCACCGCCTTTCCGCTGCGCGACCAGGCTTAACAATTTCAGAAGGGAGGAGTTTAATAACAAAAATGTCATAATATATAAGAGTAGAATACAGCTAAATATCAGCTTAAAATTTGCTTTTCATTCCGTTATCGACAATATATTTTCAACAGGAATAGACGTTTTTATTTATTTAAACAGACCAATGGGCTCGCGTATTTTAAAAAAAATCTGCGTGTCGCCTAACGAACTAAAATCTTTTTAATTGGATGCTTATAATAGGGATTACTTAATGGCATAATATAACGAACATCTTGGAGCTAAATACAGCGAAATCTTCTTATGGAAACAAGAAAATCCAAATGTAGAATGAAGAAGTTCCAAAGAAGAAAATCCAAATGTAGTTGAAGAAGTGGATAATTATTATCAAACGTCAAATTTTCACGTCACAAAAGTGATAAGATTGAAAAAAACTACAAGTAATAAAGTAATAATTAAGGTAAACAAAATTATCATGGAATGCCGCTGGAAATACCCGTCACCAAGACAATTTTCTTAGAAAGAACATAATCCTATTAATATTATAAATGCGAAAGTTTGTATGGATGTATGAATGTTTGTGGCTCTTTCACGCAAAAACTACCGAATAGATTTTGCTGAAACTTTACAATAATATGGATTACACATCAGAATAACACATAGGATATAAATAATAAAGATTTACGGTGAATTATCCAAAATATATAACTAAATCTTTGCAAACCGAAGGAATAAGTTTCCCGAAGCAAAGCGAGGGCGGGTCGCTAGTATGTTATAATCCCCTGTTAACATTAATTCAGTACCAAGAAATTTGTGACAATTTGTGACGTTGTTTACAATAAATTGCAGTTAATATTGAAGTCGACAAGAAACCGGGTGCAAACGACAGGCGTCCCGCGCAACCCGACCTCATTATGTTGCAGGTGGAGTTTCACAATTAAACAAATTAATCAGATTGCTTTATTATATTTTGTCAGAGCCACGTTGAAATTAAACAACTCATTATGTATGACATTGTATGATTGTACCGATTTCTTAGTCTTTTCGTTTTTAACCAACTTCAAAGCGGAAGAGGTTTTGTGTGTATAAAATGTTTGTATGTACAATACATATATGACTACGTTGCTTATGAATCTATTTTGATAATTATTTGTTTACTGTATAGGGGATTTCACGATGTTTATCCCAAATAAACATTGTGAGGATCTAATTGATTCTTATAGATTAATAGTGGAAATTTTCAACGGATGGTAACAATTGATATTAATTGTATCCTTCTCCATTTCAGGCTCTGGGAAGTGTGTGTGCTAACAATAAAAAATCTAAGGCAGTGAGGTGTTCGTGTTCGTCTAAAAGTCAAAAGTAAATTATGCTGAACTGATGCTGAAAGTCACAGCATTCCTTTACAGTAAGCGGAAACACATGCTAAGGTATGTGTTTGTAAAATTACGCAAATTTAATATGTCACAAAAGGCTGCAGTTAATTTTGCAGTCACATTAGGAGCGGGACGGAAATATGTCCTTATTATATCGTCGGACGGGTAAGCAAATCTCTTTCCTGGAGTTTATTTATCTCCAGAAACAATTTATATTTAATTTGTTTAAAATATGCAGTCATAAACCTGTTTTATTAGTCTAATAAGAAAATACCTATAATTCTAATGGCCATTACTTAATGTTTCTATTTGCTTCAAATACTTTTTAGCTTCTGATCGTACTTCTCCTGGAAAATATTACTTATGTAGGTATATCGTAGGTATTCCGCCTTTGAAAATACACCTCTAGTTTTGGTTGTTTTCTTAAGTTATAATATAATTGTGTCGTGGGACACCAGGTAGGAACGAAGTTCCTTCGGCTACTGTCGCGCCTGCGCACGTCTCATTTAACGGTTTTATTCCACGCCTTTTTTCCACGCTTACGGTTTTACTATCACATATTTTTCAGTTCGGTCGCGCAGCAAATATAACGGTTTTATTCCACGCACTTTTTTCCACGCCTTTTTTCCACGCTTACGGTTTTACTATCACATATTTTTCAGTTCGGTCGCGCAGCAAAATCCCTATCCCCTCCAAGCCTGCCGTAAGGAACTTCGTTCCAAAAAAAAATTATCGTTAAGTTATAATAAGTTAAGTTGTAAACACTCATATCTCGAAAAAATGTTTTTAATAAATAAATTATTACAACTATTTATTTTCAATTTTTAATTCGTACAAACATTTATGAACATACCCAAGTAAATGAGTGATAAAATTATTCTATACGAAAGACGTAAACGCGAATCGTAATTTGTCGCGGAGGATCGCGATTAACCACATCTGCGACCACAGCTGCCTCTCATAACGACGCTCCAATTAGTGCGATGGAAAATATGCTGTTGGCGACATCACTTTCGATTCCCGATATCGATGAATTTCTGTAACCGAAGATGAATGTATAGACTTTACTAATAATGTTTTGATGGATTGTAGTGGAATTAGGAAATTGGCTTTGAAATTATCGTTGCTCCTTTAGGTATATCTTTTTATTGTTTATCTGAAAACTGAATATTTACTAAAGGGAAAAACAATGTAGTCAAGATTTCGAATATTATTTTTGGTTGATACAAATTTAGACAGCGCTTTACATTTTGCGAAAAAATATTACCAATGACCGATCGAGATTAATTTCTAAATTCTCCAGACTACAATAAGAATGATAGAAAAAAACAATAAAAGGACATACTTATCTAAGTAAGAGCTTCTTAATTGTCAGACTCTTTCATTTCATTTCACAGCAGAAGCAATTCAAATAGGGCCGTAGTTCATTGTTAGGTCTCTCTTATTAAAAGAGGGTAAGTTACCTCCATTCAATTTTGAGTCCAAATCTAATTCCCCCGTGAACAACTTTCTTAAACAACGGTTGAAGACAGAAGTATCACAGTCAGACTTTTAGAGGCCGCTGAGCTTTATAGCACGATGTTCACAGCGGTACTGGGGAATGATAATAAGCTTCATTAACGCGTATCTACAATTTTAAAGTTACTTCTCGTTGCAATAACTTTCCTTTTGCGTTTGGAAACTCCTCGATTTCGTTTTAGACTTGTCTACCCGATTCAACTATCAAGATAATCTGGGAGATTTGCATAGTTTTAAAATTACCATATTGGATTTGTAAGTTAAGGACTCTATAAATCTGCAGCATTGTAAAATAATTCCATCATGCTTTCATTTTCATGTATAAAATAAACCTTTATCTAAATGTGGTCTATTACAGGTGCAAGTACCTTATTTCCTCATAGTCGAGTGTTACGCCTGTTATTAGCTGTCTAGTATGGAGCCGGCCTTATCTTCCCGCAGCCGACGCACGGTTACAGTCGTAAATATTTAATAACACTCCGGAATAAGATGGCCAATAAAAACATCAATGTTGGTGTTACCCGTTTTTATGTTACCATTTGCTAACATCACCTTATCCGCCGCCATTGAGCGTAGGGAGGTCTATAAATTACTGAGGGGGTAAAAACGTGTGACATCCTGTGACAAGAGGGGGGTCAGGTCAGCCGTCACATCTATAAAAGTAAAAACTCTAAGCTTTAATTCCAAAGCTAAGTCTTAAAATTGCATAAAATATGACTTTACACCTATGGTTCAGAGTTCAGACAAGTGGGACCGGGGAAGGGGACTCCAAAAAGTCTTGGTATTCGTTTGACGTAATTGATTCTTATGCGATAAGCAAGAAGGACTTTGGGCTTATAAGATGAATCTTTCCTCTCTTAGGTCTAGTAGCTCAGTAAGAAGTCTGCCTACAGAGCGAATGAGCATAATTATAGGTAAATTATATAAATGGCGTCAAGTTAAAAAAATACTATCAGGTAAAAAAAAATTCTTCGCTTTTTTCCCGCGTCTATAATAATTTGACATAACCTGCATAAACATAATATATTGTATTTAAAATAATAATATTAAATAAGATAAACTTTCGAGTCGAATTGTAAATGAAATGATGAGAACTATCTGGCTTGATAATTGAGACCAGTTGCAATTGAAATTCAGTATGGTCATTAATATTCGGTAAAAAAACAATTCTTGTCAATCAGACAAAATATATTCAAAACTTTATTAATATCAATCAGTTTCATTTATGTCAATAATCAGATATACATAAGCGTGAGACGCTTGGCATGGTAAACGCATGCATGATGCACAGAGTAGTTAGACTAAAGGAGTGCGCACATTACAACGACTCCACGACCGACCGACGCCAACGCGACTAAAACCTTGACAAAGCTAACTATAATTATATATAATTCAATTATGAGCCTTATATCTTTGAAGGTAAGGTTGAATTTCGAACTTATACTTAAAAGCCCTGTACGGCTCGCCCTACACCCATAGCCGTTCCGTTTCGAGACCAACGCGTCGACGTTGCGTTGACGACTCACCGTAGACGAGTAGTCCACGCGTCGACCGACACAATGACGTAATGTAAATAGCGTCGGAGTTGAAACGGAGTGGAGACGCGGAGTCGAGTTGACGTCGATGAAGCGTTGATCGCAGAACGGAACGTCGGAGTTGAAACGGAGTGGAGTCGGAGTCGAGTTGACGTCGAGTTGGTGTAATGTGCGCACTCCTTAAGGCTTCATCAGACGTATACCTACGGATCCTTAGCACGCAGCCGTGCAAACCGTTCGCCACAAAGCTCTAGCGACTTCCTCTCCCAGACAGGTTTAGAATATAAAACGAGATCTTAGCTCGAATGGGCACTAATGTAATGGCATAGTTTGAATAATGTAGTGTAGGCTTCAGTTGAATTTATATATTATGTCAAATATCTTCACTATCTGTGGCCTGCCTTCAAAACGAAGCAATAGGTAGACTCATTTTTAAAAGCTTTTATTGTTTGCAATGTTTTGCAATGCTGATTTTATTAGTCTACGGGCTTGATATTGTGCATATTGCTTTATTTCCGATGACAATGCAATTTTACGACAAGCAGGATATTACCACAGTATAATATGATCTTTATACTGTGATATTACGCTCAGTATTGTCTCCACTTGAGGGAACTCCTCAACGGTCAACAGCACAGTGACTGAATTTGTTGCTATGCATTTATAATTCACTTAGTATGATAAAATATATTATAAAAGCGCATTAAAAGTATTTCGATTAATACTTTTAAAAGTCGATCATCCTAATAATGGAAAATATTACTACCACCTAACTTAACTTTCCTTCTACCATTCTAATACCTATCTTAACATAAATTATAAAAAAGGCCCCCGCGCCGCCGCGTCTGTTTGTCTGTTTGCGATAAACTCAAAATTTAATGAACGGATTTTCATGGGGTTTTCACCAATAGTCAGAGGGATTCATGAGGAAAGCTTAGGTATAATATTTATTAAAGTTTTATTCATTCGGATGATTTTCTAAGGGTCCGTGGAATGAAAAAGGTTAAGAAACTGATTTAAATGAAAATATCTCAGGAGTTTTCGCTAAATGAACACTGACGCGCGTGAAAATAAATAAGTACGTGTGCGGGTTACGTTTAACAATTTTGGAGTAAGGGTACTAAGGAACAGGTTTCCCGAAGCGAAGCGAGGGCGGGTTTACTAGTTTATATAAATAGTTGTTTATAGTAACTATGTGGTAATACTCAATAAAAATTCATTCAGTTGCACTTTGTTATGCAGTGCTTTAAAGTTGTATGTTTAAAGCATTCAGTAAACACGTGTTATAAAATACTTATTATTATGTAAACCACATTCTCAAGGAATGTTCTAGACTTTGAAACTTTCACGGTGCGCAAAATTGTTTAAGTATCCAGGAGGCGGGAGTGTACTTTATACTTTGTGAGCGGGCAAACAGCCGAGCGTATTGCATAAATAAAGTATGCATGTCATAAATTATTCAATAATTCAAAATACCATTCGATTACATTAAAAGAATAATAATAATAAACGATAACACACACATATGTTACACCTATTATGTTACCTCATGTTCACACCGCACTAGGATTCCCTGTGTCGTAGATGGTATGGACATCACAATTTTACATCACTAACACCACCGACCACACAGCCACTAGACTCCTAATAACAGGCGAATGGTTTCAAACAACACATCAGTATTATAGTACTGATATAAATTCGTGCCGTCTCATTCTTTCCCGTTGCTTAAATTAATCTATTTCTTTGCAAAGTTTCGTGTGGCCTTGAATTAGCCAATCACAGCGTTGAATTAGCCAGTCCCCCCGCTCGTCTTACCTCAGCTAGTGGTCTGAATGTTCTCCATACGGAAAATCAAACATTGAGTCTAGTGGCTGTGGTCGGTGACTAACACCAATGACCCGAGAACAAACATTTACCCGTGACATAAGTATCTACCTCGGGAATCGAACATGGGACCCGTCGCTTCGCAGGCAGAGCCACAACCAACTGGGATACGAGTATATAATTGATAGAATATTAAAATAGTAGAACTAGATTAGTATAATTATATTGCTCTCGTAAGTAACGTATCTAAGAATATCTTCGTTGTTCTTTCTTTATTGCCACAGAAAAAGGTAGATGTCATGTTCACAACTATAAAATTTAATTAAACCTTTTTGTCCCTGGAGTATTTTTATATAAGTAGAACAAAGCAATTTCCATAGCTCACCGACCCCTATAACATTTAAACGGGGACGTCCCAGAGTCCAGGAATTATCTAATATAGTCGTCCTTCTACCGTTCCGTCCCAATACACCCCATATTGATATTACCTTTACCTTTCGGGGACGAATTTCCTTGCAAAGGATCTTATTGTTGGACTTTACTGAATTCAGTTTACCTTCTGATTATAGTAAAGTATAATCAGTAGGTACCTAAAAATATGTACGGGCTACGGGTTTATTATTACGTATTGTTTATAATTTACACAACCAAGAAAGATGATTCACTCATTATGTGTGCATGTTGCGTTATGCTGTTCTTGTTGCTGTTATGCATGAAGCGCGCGTTGGATATCATTTGGATGAGTGATAGCAGCGAAGTGGCTGTTTCTTAGAGCTTTGTACATGTTAGGGCAATTCATTATCATAGCATAATACTTGAAGCACTCGCAAGATTTTTAGAGGCCTTTGAGCGTTGCGACTTGAGCGGTATATGAAACTATAAATGCATAATTTCATATCTAGCTCTTCCTTTTTATTCTTCTTTACGCTTTTTATAACTGGAAAGCTGCCATTAAATTCAAGTGGATATAAAGTTATATTAAATTCCCTTCAACATCAAAGCGGGGTAAATGCGACGTTATAAAGACAAGTCTTTTATTTACTACCCAGTCAACATATTCAGAAGGTTGGTGTTTCAAAAATGGAATTTTATGGATGTCGCTATGGTACAGTGTATATTTGCAAAAATATTTTTTTAAGTAGCCTTCAAATGAGCATACGAGCCACCTGATGATAAGTGGTGAGCTGGTCAGCCACACCAAAACCACCACCAATGTGGTGCCCACCAAGAAGAAAACAGAGAAGAAAGAAAGAATTATAATATGACTGTGGACTATAGGTATAATTTCTCATCTGATTCTTTTAAATTTATTTTAACACTACGATATTAATTTGCTTGTCTGTTTGATGCACACACTAAAATATTAAATCCTACTTACACACGCATTATTATTTATGGATGGATAGCGTTATCCAATTTCGTATAATAAACGTATATAAAGTATGAAAAATCATATAAGTATCATAATCGATATAAAGTTGGACAGACAAAAAAGTAATTTGCAATTTTTGAAAATCTCGTCTAACACGGAGTCAGTGACATATTGTGTCAACTGATGCATATGAAGTTAATATGGCAAAAGCTAATTTAACGTGAGCGCACCCGCAGCAATATAATTATCTCTCATGTTTGCAAAAACCAACTCATTCATGCGTTATTATCTCGCCATGTCGTAACATATTAATACGACAGACAAAAACGATGCTTCTACAGAATGTTGAGTGCATTTAGATATACAAATTGCAGATAACTTCCACACTACTTAATAAAAAATTAGCTTTTCAAATTTAGAACAAACAATAAAAATATAATGTTGTTCTTCAAAAGTCTCTTTCAGCCAGCGTTGCATTGGCGACTCCCCTGATGTTACTCGTGTCCATAGGTGACAATGACGCCTTTTCATCAGATGCCTCGTCTGCTTTTGCCTCAGCCTTTCAGACCATACAAAAAAGCGGCCACACACTCATAGCCCAACACTAGGATTCCCTATGTCGTAGGTGCCATGGACTACACACGAAGACAAGAACATACCCAGACCGAGTGCTGAAATTTAAACTCATCATTCAAACCGCCTCGCTGGATATCGAACCAAGACCCTTTGAATAGCGGTCCAGCATGTTAACCATTGGCCACAGGTCGTCATCAGTTAGTAATCGTCAGTAGTAATTAATACTACTTAATTAGTACCGTCTAACTGCCTACAAGTGTCCATCCAAAGCGTACATAGTATATTCAGATCGGTTTTCTTCGACCATGTGCGAGCGAGTGATTGGGCAGTGACCCGAGCCAAGCATAAATCAGAGGCCATCTCTGCACTGATAGGAGCGATAGCGGTAATAATTGCTTGTCACTTGATAGCTTTTGTGTAAAACATTATAGTTTAAATCGAATTAATTGCTTTTTATATGAATCGTTAGTTACTGGTTATACGCTGTGGTCACTTCTATTTATAAATCAATTAATATAACGCGTAGGCAAGTGGACAGTTAGTAGATACTTAGTGTACACCCAATAGCATAACATATTTATATATTCTATTTGTCACATAAATATCTGCCTCGGTTGGGAATCGAACCTAGGCCCATCGGTTCGTAGGCAGAGTCACTAACATCTAGGCTACGGAGTCGACAATTATGGCTTATAATATTGTTATTATATTATTTGGAATAAGTACTAACAATTTTACACAACACATTACTATATTTTTTCAACTCTTAACAAAAGAACATATTATGTTTACAAATAAAAAATGTAAATTTTGAAAATACTACTTAGTCTTAATTTTACTTAGTATAATATTACTTAGTCTTAATTTTACTTAGTATAATATTACTTAGTCTTCATTTTACTTTATATTTGCTCACAATGTTGTTAATCGAAGCTCATTTAAGTTTTATTTACAATACTTACAAAAATATTTCTGAAGCGAAATGAAGCGAACCAAAGGATCGATAAGGGCAGAAGGGTTACGCATCAATCAGTCGCCAGGCTGCTTGCGACAGCGCTAACGATAGATTACTACGCTTGACCAGGTCTGAGACCTTATTGCGAGCCTGTAGTCTAGTCGGATAACTCTGCCTGCTAAAGCGAGCGGTCCCGGCTTCCATTTTTGAAGTGAAAACTTTTTTAGCGGCGTTGTGCACCTCTTGCATTGACTTAGGTAATAATAACTGAATGACTTTTTGGGATGGATAAAAAATGTTAAACTCGCGTCAGGAGACGTGGCCGGATCGAAAAATCGTAACACATATTTTAGAATCAAGTTGAAAGATGATAAAAAACGTGATTTCACCCCTATACGGGGGGTAAAAGTGTGTACAATATAAATATGTATATTTCCGAAACGAACTCAAAAGCATCAGAGCCAATAAATCCCACGACACAACTCATCGTGAAAAAAATAATATGATATATTTTTGTGGAAAGGGTTATAAAATTGAATGGTACTTACATTCAGTGAATCACTACATGCTTTCGAATATTGAGCACCTAACGCGAACAACAACGCAATATTGAACCGCTCGTTCGTTCGTTCGCGTGCTGCTGAGTGAATGTTAAAATTCACGACACGCGAACCTTATTTGAACTTTGTATTCAATATATTTGAATTGGAATCATGTAGATTTGTCGAACAAATTAGATTCGTGAGAAGCCTAACTAGCCTAATAAAATAATTCTTACAAAAAAGACTTAAAAAATGTACATTTTACATCGGCATGTTTGTAATAAAATAAGAACATCAACAACATAGTCGAAGTCAATTAAATACGCATCATTAGGAATAACTCAAAATCTACTCGTTACAACTCGCTCAAGAAATGGGACCAGCTTTCGAATATAAAAAGAATCATTAAAATCGGTACACCCAGTAAAAAATTATGAGGTATTCATTAAAAAATACAGTCGAATTGAGAACCTCCTCGTTTATTAGAAGTCGGTTGGTTTCTACTCAACTCCGTTACTCTATGCTTGAGAGCAATGTCAGAGTTCCTTAAAGTTTATGGTATTCTGGGTGAACACGAATAATGAATAAGTACTGGAGTACCAATGGAAAACAATTCTTAAAGAACATTGCTCCTCACTTCCCAGTAGCTGATGGTAAAGGTCTTTAAGGAACTGGACTAAATTTACAATAAGTAGGTATCGCAGTTCTATATAAGTACGGAATTTTATTACAAATTCCATTTAACAACATTAATGATCAGGAATTCATCTTAAATTACTGTTTATTTACCCAACTACTCTAAATAAAGACACTGATTTTACCAGGTCTGAAACTTGGTAGTCAATTAACCTTATTTCTATGTGATAGAAATTCAGTTTTCACTCTATTTCCCAAGTATTAGAGAGACATCCCTACATGACAACCCGTGTTTATTTTTGTGGAAACAGTCTCATTAAAATTCAATAAATATTATACATAAGAGCGCGTCTCCAAAAAATCAAGTATGTTGAAGCTCGGTAGGTTCTATAAATATGAATATTTATTATTCAACACCCGAACATTAATGCGTGAAAAACCTGGGGGTCTCCGTTCTTCAAAACTGAAACTCCCGTATTTGTTAGAGGGCGTATGAATTATTCAAACACGTTTATCTTGTGTTGTAAATATTTTTTCAGACGACTTACATTAAAACGATAATGTACCGTAAATATACATAGAATAGTTAATACTATTCTCTAATAGAGTTCGATGCGTAAAGACGTGAATGGTTTCATATTATATCCACATTATAAGATTTTTGAATGCTTACATAAATATTCACATTAAGTATAGGATATTTTAATGTTAATAACCGGAAAACGAGCAGAAGATCCACCTGAAAGTAAGTGCACATCGCTCATGGACATCGTACTTTGTTGGCCAAGAAAAAATAAAGACGAAAGAAAGAAAATTTCTGCTGAAATATGACTTATCTATAACATAGCTTGATATTATAACGGTTACTCAACTGAGACAGGCTTTAGCACTAAACCCATTAACAAAAACCCGGGAGTAAGTCCTCGAAAACCAAAACTGATTTATTCGTTAACGCAATCGCAAACGTCCCGCGCATGAATAATTCACGCCTACTCGCACCACGCGCTTATATGTTCATTGTTCAACGTCGCCATGTTATTTTTTCAGGGAACTGGTCCTAAACAAAACCAGATTTTTTTTATTAATGACGTGTTTGAAAAATAAACATTACTTATACTTACAGCCACAGGCAATTGTTACCAACTAATTGTAAAACTGTCGATTACTATGGCCGTTGTATCTATTTATTCATATCTGGCTATCAATCCATAATATTTAACTCAGTTGCTTGGCAACTATCAAATTCAAAATATACTAGTCATTTGTTATTACTTATTACTTTACCCAATAACTTATGGGATTATGGATATATATATGTTGATGTTTGGCTATAACTTAGTTCATGGGACTTAATGGCATGTCGGATATATAGAGCTATGATCGGCAATTTACTAAATAACATATTTACACCTAATAAATCCAAGAAGTCTCTAGACAAATCCATGTAGAATGTACTAACTAAATCATGGAAGACTCTGATGATATTCATCAAAGAGATTTCACAAAGCAAGCGTAGAGTAAATAAACCAATTAGTCGATCTAATTTTACCGCATACGGTATAAAACTGCTTCGACACCATCCTTTAATAGAAATAATTCATTTTCCGTATCCTTTGTTAGCTCAGACAAAACCACACGTCATTTATCTACATTCGTTAAGCTTTTTACGCTTTAAATGTGGACATAACAGCACGTTCGAGGGAGCACTTAAAGGGTTTTGAATGAAGGTTATTCAGAATTCGTAATGAATGGTATGACAGTTTTGTTGGCATAGGTTCTTAATTAAATTCGAGTACTAAAGTAATAAAACAATCTGTATTTGAACTGTAACCCCAATTGGGCAAATAGAGCTCATACGAAAATATCTGTTATTGCAATTAAATTTTGTTAAAAAGTGTATATTTAAATGTACCGGTGTTATTTTCATTAGTGCCCAACTGTCGGAGGTCTTAAACTTATGTAATTAAGAAAGCATAATACATAATAAGACGTATGTTATGTAAATAGCCGACATACGAGCACATGAGTCACCTGATGATAAGCGAGCAGAATATGTTATTGGCCAAAAAAGAACAGAGAAGAATGAAAGTGCTCTCGAGCCCCCAATCGGAACAGGAGGCATACTACGAAAAACGAAAGTCGACGTTTCGGACGACGGCTCGTACTCTTTCTTACTGTTACGTGTTTCTTTTCCTATCAAAATAAATTTATATACGAAAATCGCATTGAGTTTTCTTAAGAAAATTCCATAATATATGTTCACACGAATTTGATGACCGTGACTGGTAGGTAAAAGTACGATCCGTCGTCCGAAAAGTTCATTTGGCGGCTCACTCGAACTCAAGCAAGAAGTTGATAGCCAAACAAGGTTCACAGACAATACAAAAGTCGGACTCACTGGAACATAATATGTCAGATAACTTATATAATATAATAAAAAGAAACAAAGAAATAGGCACTAATATTACATATTCGAACGAATCTTAGGCAATGGCTTCAAAGGTATTATCTGATATTACCGTTACTCGAATTTACATTAAAAATCCAATAACCAATCGGGCTTACGTACATTTGTATTCTAAATTTAATTTCAGGCAGCCATGACTCGTGTTCTGAAGTGTAGCCAATACGTATTACCAAGAGCAACGAACACCTAAATTGCATTAATATTTTATCAGACATGAGACGGAAAGCGAGGGTAAAAAGCGATATTCATTTAATGTACGGGGAAGAGCCTTTCAATATCCTGATGGAAGACTCCGATGATTGTGAGGTTAATGCTTAAAAAAAGATTCGTTGTATCTGATTATGATGAGTATTGGCGCTGTTCACGTATAAGCAAAGTTTAACCACGGTACAAATTAATAATATTCGCTGATATCTTTATTCAATCTGTGGTAATTTAGTTTAAATCTGATATCATTGATGCTAATGAACGTCAGAAATGAGTGAGCTGTCAGCTGTCACGGTTGTCACAAAAAATAATTGGCGCGCAATTGATAAATTTGCATTGCATTGGAATACTAGTAACGTTAACGCAAACTAAATAAAGTTCCAAGTTGAACTAATCAAATCAAGTGATGATCCTTATCAACACAGGAAATAAATAACAGTGTTTCTGAGTCCCTGTGAAATCCGGTATTTTATTTGGCAATCGTGTCATGGTGACATTTACACATAATTCATGTTATAACCAAGATTTTCTATCTGAATAAAAAATACGCTACACAGAGAATTGTTAAACGGAAAACCACACAAGTGCGCTCCAGTCATTCTAGCACGGGATATACTCGGATTTACGGCATATTATCGTTTGTCCTCGTATCATAGAAAAATAAACAAACCTTAATGGATTTTAGTTTAAGTAGAAGAGTAAAAGTTTAACACTTCAACAAGCAAATAAAGTTTAAATAAAGATAGATTAATAGTAATGTAATGGTTTTTTAACTTTTAAACATTTTACCATTAAATACTTTTAAAGGAAAAGTGTATTTTTATCGTAACCCTACCTACCACATCCAACATGACATTTTATTTCGTGAGTGAGTGAGCTCGTTTGTCGCGGACCCTTCTGTCATGAGCTTAATTTGAATTATGCGAGGGCAGACGGCAGTCCGACGTCGCTCGATACACACGAACATACTATAAAATTCAGTCAATGCCTCTCGAGGGATCGCAACATTCATACTGGCAACATTCGAACTGGAAACATTCATGCTTTTATTCTAATGTGAATCTCTCTCGTAAATACGTGTTGCGGGGAAACGCTAAATAATTAATGGATATTAATACTATTACGTATGCCACGTCATTATCGTATGTTTCGAAAAGTATTCTTGAAGGGAAAACAGGGCACATTTATTTACTTTTATTTTTAGGTATAAATGTAAGATACTCCTAATCATCTTTAACTCTAGACCAAACTCTTGTGAGGTACGGTACGAACCAACGGACGAAGTGTACGAGGGTAAAATTAGGTTCCTTCGTTTACAGATGACCACCACCGGGTTCTACCACCGAACTTAATCACGACTTTAGTGCCTGGTGTTGGGGTTTTTACATGTCCGGATGGCTGCCACTCTCATTTTAAATATTGTAGTGCTAGATAACCACTCAACCGACTAGTTTCCTGCGTTCTTTCTGGCCAGCTGCGAGGTGATAACCTAACCATGACGATCACGTCATTTCTAGTTGATTGGCTGATACTTTAAAAAATACAACGAAAATTGTATTTATAACCTAATCGTTTTAATGGTTCTTTGTTCCATTTTTTTGACAGGCTTGCAAATGCTCGTATGCCGAGTTAGCCCAAGAGACGTTTCCAACATACATTAACATGGATGATTGCGTAATAGCAGAATAATAAATAGCACAAACATTGTGTGATTCCTCAGGTGCGGGCTTGCTACACAAAACATAAGCATTCTACAAATATTTGGTGGTAACAATAGTAATAGCCAAGGAATTCCTCGTCGCACCACCAATTCGTGCTACCAATTGTACGAGTGGTTTGGACGTTGGACTTCCTAACAGGGGCGCCTTGATACAAAACCTGCGCGCAGCTTAGAAAATATGTTGGCAGTAGTATACTCGTATTATAAGTATAGTATAGTATAGTAGTAGTACTCATAGTAATTATCACTTGCTAAGGAGAAGGAAAACATTGTGAGGAAACCTGCACACCTGAGAGTTTCATAATGTTCTCGAAGCTGTTGTGACGTCTGTCAATACGCACTTTGTTAGCGAAGAGAATTATGGCCTGGAACCCTCACATTGTAACCCTTGCCCAGCAAGGGACAGTTACGAGTTGCGATGACTATGCTTATGATGACGATGACTGTGTGCTCAGCCATTATAACAATACACATAATAAAACAGTTTTGAAATCACGAATCAATTTTGAAAGTTTAAATTCGAAGGCATGTAATCTCATTTCCGCGGTCGGTTATTCAAACTCCAAAGTTGGTGCCTAAGATATACACTTTAGGTAGGTATTGTATACTCTCGAACGGAACTGAATTCAGCGCGGGAAAACTTGGCGGCCGGAAATGAAATCAACAGCTGTTGAAATGCTGAATATAAAAAGCGAGAAATATTATTAAATCTTATATTGTTTTGGAATGGAATTTTTGATGAATGAGATTAATAAATATGCTGTATCACACTCAGAAGGGTATGAGGTAAGCAAGGGAGACGTTTCATGCGCGTTGTGCGGAGTGAATAGTTGTGCGGAATGAATGAAACATCGAAATGTGTTTAGGAACTTTAGGATAAGCGGACTATAGTTAACTTTTTTATTGTATTATTCTACATATTGTTATGTAATAAAGATCGATGGATTTCCGACACTTAAAAAGTGCAACCAAACGGGAATAACACACACATACATATATCACTGTGCTACAAAGTTTTTGCCTCACGTATTAATATAATGATGATTTATTGATTTAAACTACAGCTCATTTTTCATTTAGAAAATGGAACTCAAAATATGGGACTTCGAAGTAATAGTTCCATTAATAACAACTTCTTGCAGAACAAACGTCCCACTCCATTTACTGTAAAGCAAGTACGTACTACAAACATAATTTTCCTATTAACTCGTTATGGAAAATGTTTTCCCGGGGAAACAACTTTGAAGTCCTCACTCGAAGCAGTTCAGTTTATACGATGAGATTAAGAGTTATGAAAGTGCACAACCTGTGTTTAGCTGTGCACGTAAAATTACTAGGTAATAACAATATTATCGCCGCAGTTTTTCATCTTCCTAGCCCAAACTAACTTTTCTTGCTCAGCCTAAATCCTTGAAGCGACAAAGCTCTTATTTTGCATACAGATTTCTTATACATATAATATAGCCAAGATTGAATAAAAAGGATTTATATTTTCGCTTTTAAGTATTTCCGTAAATTTCAGTTTCTAAATCCGACTTGATATATTCGCATATTCGCATTGATTATGTATATGTATTTATGAATGAAACGGCAACATCGCAGCAATCATAAAACATCATAAATAACCAACTACCAACATCGTACCAACGTCTGCTCCATGTAAAAACTCACGCTTCGAAAGCCTCGTTATAACCGAGTAATATAATAGTAAGTAACGAGTAATATAATAATATAATACTGGCCAAATACAATTAATTTATACATTAAATACTGTATAAACAGCTGGACTATCCATTATCGTGTCACGAGACAGTCACCGCTGCTAGTTCAGTTAGTAACAAAGCAGCACACCAGAACCCAGGGTGATTAGCGACTAGGACCCCGTAATACCAAGACATGGAAACTCCATACTGTTTAAACAGGATTAACACGTAGGAGATCCGTTAACAGATCCCATAATCCGTGTCTCCGGTGCTCGCTTCATTAATCTCGTATCAGTTGACGTTAAACCGATGAGCGTGTTTTATTTTGTCCATCAAAGAATCCTCCTTGAATCCGACGATACGACTACGAGTAGTTTATATGACAACGACTTTAGACAAATTTTGATGATTTTTTTGAGTGTGTTGGAGGGGGTCTCGATATAGTTTCGATTCACGATTGGAACCCTAAGAGATCAGCCAAGATATTAGTTGCCAGTGAAATATGGGTTTTTCTAATTATATCAATGGTAGCCACAAAAAAGTTTATACATTTGATGAGCATCTCCTAAAGGAATATAAAAATGTAAGGTCTGGTCTGAAGTAACACCGATCCTCCATCATGTGGGTTAGTACTTACTACTTACTAATTACTTACTACTCTTATGTGTGTCAGTTTTACCGATGATTCATTGGAGGCACATGTACAAAGACCGGCTACAATTCAATAATATTGTACCGCTAAGCTGATCTGATTGTGTAGCAGATGGAATCCCGGAGTGCCTACTAGTAAATCCTTATAACACCCTTTCGCTATTACAAATTTCAATAACACGTTAACATCCCTAATCGAATATTGCCTAAACAGTTAATAGCTATATAGAGAACATTAGTCCCAGCAGCCGATTCAGTTGGAAAGGATCAGATAAATCCCTATTCCCTAGAGAGCGCTCCAAAGACTATCCGCTTAGAAACAGCTTGGCTAAACACATTAAGTAAGGAGATAGACAAGATTGTACAAATAAGGAAACGATTTGATGACGTGTTGATTTGTCAGCTTACTTGCGCAGCGAAATTGATTCACAACGAAATAAGGCATGTTGCGAGCAAACAGTAAAATTGCTTATCCAATTTCATACTCAATCTGTGAACATACTTACTCTACTTGTAAGTGAAACAATCACCAGTAAGCGCCATGTCTACGTCGACTTTCAATAACAAATCATGAATGTAAAAACTAAAACCTAGGAAATTTTACTATAAGGTGAAGCTCACAGGACTAACAGACAACACAATCTGAACCAAAAAACTTTGTACAGCGGTTCTTTGTATAGTTTGGGAACACAGACCAGTGTGGTCGGTGTTTGGGAATTTTTGACATTACGCTCCGTAACTGACGATAATAATACAGGTAAGTGACATAAAAATTAGCAGTGCAAAAGTTCGAACCCTAGCCTCCCTATCGTGTCACGGACTTTTCAACAACTAAGCTATCAGAGCTTGTGTCAAAGATAAAGTAAGTTAATGAAGGGATTCGATAGACTGTTGATTTTCCTACTTAATCCAGCGACGTCCGGAGCGGATGGAATTGAGTGGTATCAGTAGGGTCGGGTTTCCTGTTGCGAGTGATTAAAGACGTTCGCGCAACACAAAGGGACTCTTAATTACAAGCTTGTACTACAAACAGAATTACTTTAAACTTTACCTACGTATGCAATACTCTAGCGGTATTAGCGTTCATCTATCTACGAGGTGAATTTTAAGTATGTACCAAAATGTTTTAATTTTGTTTTTTAAAATTATTTTGCGTTGGTGAAGGAAAACATCGTCAGGGAACTTAAATTCTTAAGATTATTAAGTTCAAGGTACATTTTTGAACTTAAGTTCCTGATGTTGGTGTTCCTTATGTCCATGGACGAGAGTGGCCTCTTAACATCAGGTCTCGGTGATCGGTTTTTTACAATAAAACGTGGTTCGATAACCTTTGACGCACCGACATTACCTTTGATAGTTTCTTAAAGATGTTTCTTCCGCCGTTTCTTCGCCATTTCAAAGCATCTCGCAGCACCTTTACGAAACGGTGGTACAGTAAAAACGTGACGTCCATAAGTGTATCCGTAAGTATCATAATAATTAAACGATTTGGAATTTGAATTCAAATTCAAACATTCTAGTATCATCGTGACGGCCTTCGTATTATCCATATATTTATATTTAATCCTCTTCAATTGTTAAAAAAATCGTATGTGTCTGTACCTTTACTAAAAAAACGTGTACTAAATCCGTGACCCTTACTAAAATAACGTACACATGAACCCTAATAAAAATACTCGGAACAAGTCAATTCAGCAACACAGCAACTCATAAACTTGTCCCTACTGCTTTATTTAACGCTCTGTTAAGGAATTCAATGAACAATAATCACGACATTTCGCTAAAACAGTGCCATTAAGGTCTACGGTTTTTCGTAGCGTTTCTACGAACTATAATCGATATCGTTTAAGACACGGAATATGGAAAGAAAGTTTAAGCTTCGTTTAACACGGCAGCGGTATAAGAAAATTGTAAAAAGTAAAACGTTAACAGTTACACACGTATTGACGTGTGGGGGATTGCCCCCACACTGGGATTCCATGTGTTGTAGGTGGCATGGACGACACAAATAACATATCACTAACACCCAAGACCCGAGAACAAACATTAATCTGTCACAAAAATATCTGCCCCGGCCGGGACCTGGGACCCCTCGCTTCGCCACTATCAACTAATAGGACAAACTAACACTAACAGTCCTAGTCCCAGTCCCCATACTTACTAACAAACTAATCAATTAACGTTTATAACTCCGTCTGCTACGAGTAACTAGACTATAACATAACATAACCCTGATTTGAGCCTTGTTCCGAGTTGGTCACATTTGTCATGGGCGGCAGTGGAAGTGTGGTGCTGAATGCTGGTTTGCATGATAAAATAGTAAAGAAAAAAAAACTTGATAGAATTCTCCCTATGAATTTTTGTTCAATAACCCAATTCCGTGATAACATGTGTATTATACATTAATGGCGTGATAGGTAAGGCTTGAGATCCAGTTGGAACGGCAATGTATTGTGCGAGCTTGATGGATGGCTGTTTCGCTGACGGGCAAATTAATCAAAGCTTTGTAAGCGGGATACGCTCTCTTTCACATTTGATATCTTGAGTGTGATTCATATATAAGTTTATCGTTGAAATATTTAAACAGTTTCGCATTTATAAAATTAGTATAGATTTCCTTAAAATGGCATAATAGATGTATGGAGTAATTGAATCAAATGACCAAGTAGATAATAATGATTCACATAAAAAAACTTCAATCTATTTTAATGAATAACAAAGTAAGTAAGTACCACATTTCACTAATAAATACCGTTTCGGATATACATAATAACGTGATACAAAAGCTCGTGAATACTAATGAAGCTACAGTTACAGTGCAATTAATGAAAGTGTGAGTGTTTAATTACATAAACCAAGTGGCGGATGACCCGCTTGGCTGGCGGCTCACTCCGTCCGCTCTCCGCCGCGAATGACTCATTCAGTATTTGCTCTCCGTAAATCAGGGCTGTCAGCTGTCACAATGTAATGGGAATGTCCCGATAATCCTACAGATACTTCTGTAATAGTTGGATTTTATTAAAAAGTTTACACTTCTTTATATATTTTTATGGATATGGCTGTTGTATAACATTGTCGTTATGCTACGTAAACATGTTAACATAATATATATTATGTATTTGCAGATGCATTCTGACTCTTGATTGCGATGAAAGTTCCATGTCTCGTAAAACCTTTTGAATGGAAACACCCATTTACTTACTAACTTTACTTAGTGTACTTAAAGGTAGAGATGGGTAAGGTAATGATCACAAAACTAATCCTATCACAGAAGGTCCTATAATCAGTATATTTTTGGTAGTGGATTAGTTAGCTAGTTCGATTAGTTAAGCGAATAGATTGCCGGTAAAGTGATATTGTGATTAAACCATACAATTTCAGAGATTTCACGTTGATCCTTCTAACACTAGCTCAACACAGCACAAGCACATAATATCTAGTATGAGGTATTTTATTAAATTAAGTTATAACAGATAACATATTAGACCTACTAGGAAATTTCACTTTGACTTGTATTCACGATGTCTTAAATACGAGAATCATATGTACCAGTTACAGCCACCCATCTTAATATATATAATTCGAGTGTGAGTGTGTATGTCACTGAACTCCTCCTAAACAGCTTGACCGATTTGGTTGAAATTTTTTGTGTGTCTTCAGGTGGATCCGAGAATTATTTAGATTCACAATTGGACCCGGTAGGTGGCGTTGCTGTCGATATATCACCAAAACATTTTTTAACGACTGGACCGATTTGGATGAAATTTTTTGTGTGTGTTCAAGGGGATCTGGGGATGGTTTAGATTCACAATTGGACCCGATAGGTGGCGTTGCTGTCGATATATCACCAAAACATTTTTTAATTATAAAGCGGTACGAAGTACGCCGGGACAACTTGTAAAATATATAACCGAAATACGTTATACACATAACGGAGTTAGAATCTTAATAACAGTTGTTAATAAACGAGTAACCTTGAACGTAAAGGTACCGCAAATGATAATGAACTAGCTCACCTAATAGTGTATTAATGAAAGCGTAAGTGTTAAGTGATTCAATCGAGTGCACAACGTGGCATATGGCTCGCTTGAGCGACGGACCGCAACGACTATTTGCACCACCAGGTCCACCAGGTGGCTCATACATCACTGGCCCTAGTAACAATTAATAGCTGTGGCTTGTAAAAGTAGCAATTCTGTACATTCTTTAGTAGCAGCAACCAGATTGTATAGATAGATTTTTGACTCCTATTTGTACAAATAGAGTTGATGTTTAGTTTATTTTATAAATCACGTTCGCGTCGTTTAAAACTTTTCAAACGAAACACACGAAGTTCCCGATTAGAAAAGTTAGCAGCCCTAATCGAATGTATGACGTCATTCTGAACTAGTGTAGTTTATTTGCGGACAAAATATTGAGATAATTTAGCCCTCGCCACTGTCGTTTTTCTAAATAGTAACACCATAATAAAGGATGAACAACCAAAAAAACAAAAAACATTGTGGTTAATAAACACCGAACTTGCAACAGCATTAGTAATACTATTTTAGGTGTGCTTTTGTATTTATCTGAAAAAATAAATATGTCTCCAATTTTGAATCTACTATTTAACGGACAACTAAAGAAACAAAATAGGGTAAACATGAAGCGCCTGATAAAAAGAATAGCAATATTTTGGTGTGGGTAGAATTTGTAAACGTCACGGTTACGTAAGCAAACTATTATACTATCAATAGTAATTGTTATAATATCAATCAGTAAGACCTCTACTACGTACATTTAATAAAGGCATCGTAAAGCCCGCAGCCTAATTTGTCAATACCCAGTACCGGCCCCCGTAGGATCAATTGTGACATATCTGTGTTCGACGTCATTCGACGTGGACATAAAGCTTGCTTAGATAGTGTCATGTTACCACCCACGGACATATTAGATTAATTAATCCCCTCTCTCTCGTGTTAGGGACATAGAATCCGTGTGTTCTGGACGTCTAACAGGGCCAAATCGGAGAGTGGGTTATTAGAAAATAGAAATCCACAATATATGTATATGTAGGTAAACTTTGATCGATATATACAAAAGAGTGGATTGTGTCCCAAGGTAATTACAATCTACAGCCTACAGGGCAATACTGGTTAACCTATAATCACGAAAATTGGCAAGAACTTTCAGTACAAATAAAAGAAAAAATACGAAAATTGGACATTTTGTATTACCGTATATATTATCCGTATTACCGCGTTGTATTTTGTATGACGAAGTTGTATTACCACTTCTCAATAAATACAAAATGTGGATTGAGCGAAATTGCCACCGTTATAAATGTTATATTACTTATTGTTTTCAGACGAGTTGTTATTGCGATGTTTCAATTGTCTGAGAGATCTGAATGTCTCTAAAAGGACTTTTGTTCTTTGCACTTCGATGTAGAGTAGAACCGTCTTTTGTTTAGTAGAATTATAACATTTATAACATCTTAATTTATTGTTCAGAAACATGGTATTTAAGTCTTGAACATCACTATCATAAAAGAGTTTGTGACCCCGTATCCTATTTGGTAGTGACCCTGCCCGCGAAGCGAGATGTACCGGGTTCGATTCCGGCCGGGGCACATATTTATGTAACAGATAAACTTTTGTTCTCCAGTCGTGGTTATCTGTGTAGTCCATGTCAATCTCGACACAGGGAATCGAAGTGCGGATTTACAGGCATTTATTTATTTGTTTTATTTAAGAGTAAAACAAATTCCTTCTCCTTTTTCGCCACTCGTAACCGTCCCACTCCTGGTCACGGGTTTCCTTCCACAATGTGAGCGAGTGAGATATAATACACATATCTACATATATCGCTACATATGCATATATCGCTATACATATATCATGTAACCCACAAAATAGAAAATAGGGTAAATTTGAACATGTACAAAATATTCTAGTGGTTGTAGAGCTTATTATATATTGACTATGTATACTCTAAGTTGTAGAGCCACGGGACTTGAACCATTCAACGCAGATTTTTTCGGATTCCTAATCTGCAATAAAAAATTGTCATAGGCTTGGGTTACATTTCCGCTTTTTTGCGTGGATATTATTAACTTACACTTACCGAACATCACTTAACCCTGCTACTCGTTCACGTTTATACTACAGAAACTAGCAAAATTTAGCTTAAAATGTGAAACTGTGAAAAATTAACCCGTGTGTAGCTCGCATTGGCACTGGGGGCATTAATTAAAATTGCTCTCCAACATTACGCAGCGCAGCTTTAATCTAAGTTGTGTAATTCCGTGTACACTTCGCGCGAATAACATAATCAAACGAACGACCCGTTTGCGTTACAAACTCACTTTCCCTGTAATTTTACATGCGTAGTGTGCGCGAGTGTCCGGTACGGCAATTTGTGGGTATCGTGCCTCTAATTCTCCACTATTCATGCGGTCCTACTGTTGTGTATTCTTCAACAACAACAGTATTCAACAAAATTCCGAAATGTTTGTATCGGTTTGTTTTGATTTTCCTTTAAGAGAATAAAAGTTTATAGTTCTATTCAAGACTTGATACTTGAATACAAAGGAGGTTAGGGTATTAATTTACTGGTAGCACTAGCATTTTAAATAGCACTCACTAATAAATACCAGTAACAGGTACAGCGATTTGAAGACCATTCGAAACCTGTATGACACAAAGAGAGGTGTCTATTAGCCATACGCCCAAAACAACGTCCCTCGAAACCTACATTTGACAAAGAGAGCCAAAAGCAAAATCGAAATGGACATCCGGCGCTCGGGACAACCCATTGTCAAATTTTATTGCACATTTCTTTAGCAACTAGTCTTTATGACAACATTACGAGCTATTCTAGAAAATTGTTGTCTGTTTGGCTAAGTACTTCGTAAAGTAGGCTGTCATTTTTTTACCCGCTAAAAACTACACTTCCTGTGTTCTTACCCTTCGGCGTTTCAAATAATTATAGAACATTATAGACCCTGAAAATCAACGTTATCTCCTAATCTGAAGAAGTACGTCTGACAAACCGGTATAAACGTTCCATTATTAAAAATGTATCGTAATGATTCTGAATAATCATCATTATAATTGCAACTGTCCCTCTACTATGCTCGTTATAATTATGAGGGTTAAAGGCCATTAGAAGTGTATTAAAAAGTCTTATCTATCTTTACATATTTTTGTAACAACATCTATCAATAACACTACAAAATGAAACCACCACTACCAAATTGTACTAAGGAATTGGACAAAAAACATCGCAAATATGGAGTATCGTTCATTACGAAAACAAAATCGCTAGTGGTTCAGAAATTCAATTCCTCACCAACAACGTATGCAGCGAGAATGAGAAACAAGGCTAAAAGACAATATGCAACACAAAGCGAACAGAATACCGGCTGGTCCGGTGCCTGCAACCTTACACGATGTAGGACTCGGTATAGGGACAATTGTACGATGTGTACAGTACAGTGCACATTGTGTACAGAAACTAGAAATACAAGTCTAATTGATTCGATCATTGCGGTACGGACAACGCGTTTTGCTTCATCTTTAATTACGTGTACTGCGAAGGAACGGAATAAATGCCTCGGTGTTTATGTCCGATTCAGTCTTCAAGTCCAGAGTGTAATAACCTTCTACTTAGTTAGTGCGTTTTACCACCTATGATTATGGCGCCGCTTACTACTAGGTAAGGTCGTTGTTAAGCATTAAGTAATAAAAAATAAAGAAACGCTCACACACTGATACCCCGCACTAGGATACCCTGTGTCGCAGACGGCCTGGACAACATACCTGAATAACTCAATAATACAGGCCGGGAATCTAACCCAAGACCCCTCGCTTCGAAGGCAGGGTCAACTAGGCTACTGAATCGACAATTAATAAAAAAATTAAGAGTCAATGCGAAGCGCGATTGATTTGCAATCGAATTTTTCGATTTTGTAATTCGAATTATTCGAATGAGTATTATTATGCACGTTTCAGAGCGTTACGGAGAACTCTCAAGTGTGCGGGTTTCCTGACGATGTTTTCCTTCACCGAAGCAAATGACAATTAAATTCTAATTAGGCATTTTGAAAATTAGAGGTCCGTGCAGAATTAGAACCCAGCCCCTCCGTTCGGAAGTCAAGCGTTCAAACCACTTGGCTATCGGAAAAATATAAAGAAAAATCACTACTTTTACAAAAGTGCAAATATTAATTTCCATAAAACCAATGTATGCAACAACTCAGTAAAACCGATAGTTAAAATAAAAGCGTTGAAACAGTACCAGGTATTCCCATGGCATGATGAAGATGAAAATTTGAAATGTTTCAGTCGAGACGCATTAGTTGATGAAATGTGGTAAAACCCTCCCTATGGACACGTAAAGTAATTTCAGAGCTGTATCGGTAAATTTAAATATAGTTACTCGTAAATAGGAGAAGGATGAAAAAGCAGACAGGTCTGCTATGTGATTTTGAACTTTATTATCACAAGTATAATGCACATTCAGTGTCAGTAAACTAACAAAAAAAAGGTCTGTCATAGGTAGGTAAATTATATTTGTCTATCAGCCTTTCGAAGTCCAATGCTGTACGTAGGCCGCCCAAAATAGGTATTACTTAGATAAACGAAGGCATTCGATGCAAATTCAGTTAATAAGTTTCGACAAACTTAGTCCTTCCCAAGTGCAAAGATTTCTCATGACAACCAGACCTCCCATCTCGCATAGTAATGAGGTCATTAATTCCAACAAATTGTATCAAACTTCCAGCATTTAAATGAGCTTTACTCCAGATATCACTAAATTATGCACGCTCGAAACAAAGTCGGCATTCTAGAATGCAAACTTGTAAGTGAATACGATGTAAACTGGTTTGGGTGCACGCAAATCCTTTCCCGCCTGTACCAACCTCACACGACTTTAACACTAAGGTAAACCAATTTAGGCCTAAAATGGTGCGAACTAGAAGTGTCTGCAGACGCAAATCAATAAAAAGTGTTAAGTATCACTTAATTAAAGGGAAGCCTTTGACGAAACCCCAGACATGGCAGGCTTTAATTTACTTAATTGCATTTATATTGCTACGTAAGTAAAGGCGTGTTAATATTATAGTACAGCCTGAATAATAAAGTTTTATAGGCCCTTTAAGTCACACAGATTTTCAAAATTATGCGCGTATTCTATAACCACTTACTTTGATGATTAGTCATTAGGAAACCTGGAAATGAAAGTGCAGACTCTGATTTTTTATTAATTTCTCTGCAACTTCTTGGAATGAGTAGACAAATTAAATTTTCCTCTCTTAACATTGCCCATGGAAATAAAGCATTAAGTATTTTCAAGTTGTGTGCACTCTGTAGTAAACTAGTGAAGCAAGAGTTTATTCATAATAACACTAGGTATACTGAAAATGTAGGTACGTGACGTGTTCCTTACCAGACTGGATTCAAATAAAGCTTACCTGTAACAAAAAAATATAATAATTACAAATAATGTAAAGAATTGCTTAAATACTAGACAATTAACACACATTCAAATAGTGTAATAATATTAATACAGTCACGATTAGAGATCACATTTTAAAAATACACACATACAAATAGTTATCGTACCCTAAATGTACTTTCACGTGGATTAAAACGCAAAGCAACTGTCACTGTGCTGTTAATCCTCGAAGAGTTCCCTTTTCTGGATTCGGTCCCCACGCTCAAGGCCCGCGATAAAAGCTATGCAATAGCTTAATAATGTTATTCTCGTATTGGTACACAAAGGTAGGTACAGCATACAATGCAGTTGAGCACTAACGAATTGGCTATCAAGTCAATTACACGCCTCAGCCCGATACAATCGGAGAACTTTATTCCTTTCACACAAAACCGTATGAACATAAACCCGTGAAATTCTTAATGGTGAATTGTTTTGTGTTATTGTACTATCTCACATTCTTATTCATATTAAATTCATCACGCCACTAAAATGTTGCTACGAGTTGTGTAACAAGCTCTTCTTGGTGGCGTTCCTTGTGATACCGGTTTCCTGATACCCATAGTCGAAAAAAAAATATAAATCGATTATTTTAATTGATTCTTGATTGATTATTTTAATTGACCAATTCTTGTATATATAATTATGTACAAAATGGGCAGTTCACTTCCGGAAGCGAGTCCGGAAGGAGTTCAAGAAGTAGAAGAGAAATAAGGAAGATCAGTAGAACTGTGGTGTGAATAAAACTACGAGTACGTCCATTGAAGCCGGCCTTATTCCTTTCCTATTCCTGACCCACTCCTGTGACAATATTATTCATATTTCATCAGTATGTAATTCGTATCTAAATATAATTTCCAAAAAACACGATTTACAAAAAAAATACCGAGCATAGCTCGGTCGTCAGGTACTTATCTGTTATTTGTAAAGCTAAATGCAACAAACAACATTTATTCTTAAATATGTTCCGTGTACAGATATCAGTTAGTTTTATTACTATGTAGGTATGATTATGTTAGGTATGTTATCTGGGACAAGCAAGATTTTCTTGTCCTGCAACGCGGAAATATTAAATCACTTTGCTTTAATATTATCTATGTAATTACTTAAAAAAAAAACAATAAATATCGATAAGGCAACTAAAAAGTAAGTTTTCAGTACTTTTGTTTCTTTCTAGAACCAAACAATCCTATTCAGTCTATTCAGTCTATGTAAGTCAATTGACAATACTATACGAAGCCGTTAAGAGGGGGTATAAAGCTAGGAAAAAATCAAATTTCACCCGCCCGTCTCAATGGAGCAACGGTACTGATAAATGGAACAGAGCATGTCAAAATCCTAGAGCTATAAAGATAAATGTATTTTATTTAAATAATTCGTAAATTATAGATTTGATTTAGAAATCGATCTACAAATCCCTCCGTGATACTAATTAGCATAATATATTAAAATATTGACTCAAAAACATGCACCATATTGAAAATAAATTAATTTTAGTTGAAAATTAGACCTAACTTTGTGATTTTTTTCTATCGAGAAAATTTAATTTTTTTATGTTTTTGCTTCTTGCATTCACTCAATAATATGATGAAGTATAACTATGTTTTTCTTCAGCTTCTAGAAACTTGATCTACTACTGTAAAAATTGAATCTACGATTGCCAATTTTGCTTTATACCCCCTCTTAAACATCGAAGCGTCATTTTATTGTATCTATGGCGTGCAGTGGCCTTGGCTTCGGCCGTTGGTCCGCCCTTGAACTCCGTACAGCTCACTGGATGCTTCCTATCTACTAGAACCACATCACTGAACGCAGACAGTGTATAATAGGTGGTAATAGCTCATGTGGTAATAGTCTACGGCTATTATAGAATGTCACTAGGCTAGTTTGGTGGGTACCTTATTCCTATTATTTAGAGAAGTCTGTAAATTTATTTTTTATTTTTGCGTTGATACGATCACATTGCATAGATGTCACATTCTGATTCGTACATTCCATCTTCTCTGTCTGTCTTCTAGCCTGTCCGTCAGTCTGTCAGTCGATCAGTCTCTCTGTCTATAAAAGACAGGATAATTTTTATCCCGCAAATCATTGCTAAACGGTAAAAATGGGAGGGGTAGATGTTTGTACAGGGGAATCACTCATTTATTAAGTAAGGACTATAAAACTTATTGTAATTATACATTTGGAAAAAAATAAATTTGGCACACGGGTGGACGCGTACCTACTGGACTTGGACATAGCATACTAAGAAGTGAAGTGGCACTCAACATTTTCAGAAAATGGCTGTTCCAATAAATATATGCATTTTATGAGTCTTTAAATTTTGAGTTATGCCACTTCAATTCTAAAGGTGCGAGTCTTTATTCCCGATAATACGTTTGGGATTTTTCACCCTTAGGATAATTTAAACGGTATTTTGTTGTTTTCCGACACCCATGCGAATATAAACTAGTTCTAAATAATGTTTCATAAACGATTTTCTTACTCTTCTTTACCAATCCACAACGCTCGGGACACTCATTAACCTATCTTCTCTATTATATTTACATCCTCTGTTATATATAAAATAGGAAATTGTTACAAAAAGTATTTGGTCTTATTCATCGCTAACTAGACGATGGTTGGTGTGAAAATACGAAACGTTAACAAGCAAAACATTCATTTGCTTATCGCCATGAAAAATGCATGCGAGGCAAACGGAAAAAGTAAGTGTTTTCCAGATAGGACATCCGAATGTTCATTAAATTTTCAACTTTGCGCGAATTCTCGTTGCAAAATGACTTGGCAAGAACCACTGTGAGTTCTGCGTTTTCGCGGGAGATTTTCTGAAGTTGAAATAGTATTAATACAAAATATCAGAATATTTAATATGGATAATATGGATGATATTTAATATTTAATATTTAAATGGATTACATTTTTAATCTTATGGCAATAGTCGTTAATTACCCAGTAATCTACCTTTTTGATGGCAAGTGAACTGTGTTGTTATCCCAGAAGGAATCGGTGAATTCCTTACTCGCAATACCTATCCATTTTGTTAACCATAGCGAAATAACTTTTCTTCATTGCTTTCAATAAACATCTATGACATATATGGAAATATTAATGTTAAAAAATTTAAAGAGAAGACAACAACGCAACAATCAGGTTGTGGTGGAATTACCGACGAGCAATCATAATGGGTATGATAAATATTTGTGATGTTAACCGTTAAGGAGAGCTCTGGTCTGGAGCCAATCTTGAGCGTAGTATCAGTGTCGTGATTTTATCATAAAGATGTATTGCTATAGAATTTTAGCAAGTTAAATAAAGGCTTGTAAAAAACCTTGATCTATATTCCAACTGTGAGAACATTCCAAAAGTAGTTTCATATTAATAAGCAGTTTAACAAAGATGGTAAATATTGAATTATACCCACCTTTGAATACCGTTACGCGCGCGCAAATTCCATTCCACATACAAAATTTAATCCTCATCGTACCAAAAGAGACACATGAAAGGTCCAAAAAACAATGCGGAATGAAATTCTAAATTTATTCCTCACCGGGCGCCAGATCCGGCGGCTTGTAATTTCCACTAACAAGTGTTTACGGTGCTTTCATTAGTGGGTACGTTTACCTCGTTTATTACGACGTAGAATGAAACCGCTGTTCTGCTTCTAGACATGTCGCTGTGTGACTCATTGGCCATCCCAGTGATGGGCTTAGGTCTTCTTCACGCGATTTACGGGTTAGAATTATAAAGAAGAATCGCGATAATCTCTGAAACGGCCAGTCGGATTTGTAAAATTATTTTAGTGTATAATAGCCACATTCATGAGGAAGGCACGGGCTATCTAGAATCAATTTAACTACAAATTTTTAGCCTTACTACTGGTGTGAGGCGTGTGGTGTGGAGTCTGGTTACTAGAAAACACATAAGTATAGAAAATAAAATACCTGTTTAAAAAAAGTACAGGCGGAAGTCAAATCCGACCCCACGTGAAAGACAAAAGCAAAATTAAATTTACGAAAAACGTCATTTTTCCCCGTGCTACTATTTCCTAAACAATGCCTGTAGGGTTTCCTAAAGAAATAAGACCAAAGAGAAGGGAAATTCATTTTTTCTCTACAAATAACAAGGCTTCACTAGAACATAGCTTCATTACAATACCTTCGTTAGGGTGGTGTTCGAGGCAAGCCCTCAATTGAGTCGCGTAGGCTTCCCGTAAAAATGCTTCTGGTAAAATCTGTATACTTAATTTGAAATATCTTTACGAGACGGTTTCTTTCTTCTTTAAATGTATCGAAACTTTAAAAAAATACGACTGATACATTATGATGATGCAAACATGGATTCCTATGGATTTGACCCACAGCATCACGTTAACATTTTTATCTATCTGACTGACCTACGAATTTCAGTTGTAAGTTTTTTTTTATTGTTAAGCTAATTCTTCTGGCTGGCTACTCAAAGAACCTGCAGATTCCTTGGTTATGCACCAGTCTGGACGCGCGTCTGACATCCGATATGAATATTCTGCCTCTTTTATTAAATAAACCCAAAAATAGCTCCACTGACTCCCATCAGATAGGAAGAGTTCTGTCTCTTTCATTAAAAGAATGCCCAACACTGGATTTCCGTAAATTTGTTCTGTCAATGTCCATGGGCCGCGGTGATCACTTACCATCAGGTGACCCAACTGCTCGTTTGAAAAAAAAATTAAGAATCTAAGTCGCTATATAAATACTGCTTATAAGTTACAAAGTTATTTTTTTATCTAATACCCAACGTCACGGGAACTATTAGTATTACCCGGACTAATTAAAAAGTAGACGCACTCAGCACTTTAATAATGGACCATTGACACAAATGCTCGAGGCATTTTGTACTCTCGAATCACAATGCCCACTCGAACTAGGTACGTCCTCAATTTGTCGCAAAACGTAATTGAACCGAGTCCGGCGACCACTCTTTCGCGAGGGCTCTCGAATCCTTCAATTGAATTGGGACTGTGCTGCCAAGTCATGAGGTAGCCTGGTTATTTCTCTAAGCTTTATTAGGATTCTTCGTTTCCTCAATTTTTGTCGGATTTGAATTTTCTGTGGAACAATGAATAATGACGCTTTGTCCCAGATTTTTTGTATCTGTTGACGTGATGAAGTCTTATAAATTGATGGGATGCGCGAAAAAGATTCCCGTCACACTGACGTAAGAGCGTGACGTCAGAGCTAGCAGTTAGAATAGTTCTGCTACTGGAACGCCGCCACGTGAGCTTCTTCGAGAACTTCGACGGAAGCCATTATTTACCTAAAATCTAACCTAACCTAACCACCGTACTTACTAATATTTTTATGTTGCAGAAACATATTTTTTTACCCGGACATAAACAAATTCTACCTCCAGTTTTGTGTACAATACTTGACTATTATCAAACAGTAATAGATGATTAAGCTTCAAACTAGAACCCAGACCACAGCTACGATACCGTCTTTAAAACCACGGAGTTACAACCGACCGCTCACTTACGGCTATTATTATAAAGTAGCACTCCTGTCTAACCCACTTACAGAACGCTAACTTACTTCATCAACTTAAGTACCAGCTCTTGAAGTAATGAAGGAGCCAATCGTACTTTAAATTGCTCTTTCGTACAACTTGCCAGTTTCTCTGTGCTGTGTAACTGAATACCCTGTGGCTCTTTGTGGACGAATAAATTACCTTCCCAGCCTGTCTAAGAAACGACAAAAATACTGGTCAAGTGCGACTCGGATATAATTTAATCTAAATTATTATTAAAACAAATATTAATTTCTCGATTGATGATCAAGATGAGAATACCATACTTTGTTGCCGGTATATAGCTGCAGCCATTTTAAAACTCATAAGTTATTTATGCGATATTTCGACATTATAAGACTCTATTATTTGTACCCTACATATTTTTTTGGACTTAGGATAGCATAGGAGCTTGTCACCCATCCGCTGCCGCCGATGACAACTGTCAACTATAACCGACTCAGGACAATCCATATGAATGTTAGTTCGTATAGTTAGTTAGTTAGTATAGTTAGGTCACTTCAGGACTGGAGCAGAGGCTGTGATAGTAAGTTGTTGTTAGTAAAAGTCCAGTTAGTAATAGTTAGTAGTACGAGACTGATTCTCGTTCTAATTCATAATAGTTTAGTTGTATCTAGGCTAGATGGCTCGGGTCAGTCACTAAACCTGGAACTGTGATTAGCGCAGCAGATTAAATACACTGCATCGTCCATAAATCAAAAGAGGATCGGATAGCGTTCAATAAATAAATTTATCGACCAATTTTGCGGCTGAATACTCTTTCCACACAAATTTCACCCTCGTCATATCGCCTGTTTCGCGGAGGCCCTCCTCAAACAATGCTCCCTGTTGAGCGATGGATAAATTGAATACATAAAAATAACATCACTGAGATTACGATACAAATTTGATATTGTAAAATATATTCCCGGACCAGAGACAACGACACACCTCGTATTTTTATTATGAGTTATTCCGGTCTGATCCCCAAAACCGTACTACTGACAATTATATATTTTTTTAATTCTGGTCTGATCCAAAACTTTACCATTCCGGTCTGATCCTCTTCCTTTTTTTGGGTCTTTAACCCATTACACTAATATAAAATTGTCAAATTAAAGTTCTCAAACTTAGTTGATTGTATACCTACTTACCAACAATTTTTGAGGTGTTAGGGACTCCTTTTATTTTAAGTGAAGCATTTTTTATCTTAATAGCCAATCTCTGTGTGATGCACACAATCACTATTGTGTGTTCAAAAATTACACATAAAAATGAATTGTATGTACAAGTTATGTTATAACACAGCCAATTACATGTTAATTTTGATAAAGAAACGAATTCGGTATGTTTATTTCAACGAATATTTTATTTCAACAGAATTTGTGGAAAAGTGTTTAGTAAGTCTGTCAGTCAGTCAAAAGTTCTCACAAAGAAGTATCGCGGCGCCGAATGAATCATTTGAATTATTAATAAATAACTCAAAAATATTCTCGTTCGGTCTGCGGCTGTGGGAACAAAGGTTTTAAAATATTAATATTGGTAAGGAAACAAATATTAAGACAGAGGTTTAATAGAACACAATTATAATATTAATATGTTATTTTATAAACGTATGTTTTTAAACAGTTTCATTTTTACAAACTTCGAAGTTTTTCATTACGCATACTGGCCGTATGTTTTACAAGTATAATCTTGTAAGATGTAAGAGATGGCATCGACCTATTTGCAACCAATCTAGGGCAGGGGTCCTTGATCGTTATTCAGGAGGGCTGGAGTGCACTCCACTCCGCTAAACCAATGCCAATTGGTACAGGAGTGATTAGCCAGCAAATTCCGAGTATAAAAACTTCTTATGCCGCATAGTTATAAATGACTGATAGAGGGGAACTAACCGTACCAAAATAAATATACCGAGCAGACTTCATTGAACGTATAAGCATATGACGACCCCGTAGCCTAGTTGGTGGTGGCCCTACCTGCGATTTGTTGTTTCTACGGTCACTGTTGTTCTATGTTCACGGGTGTTAGTGATGGGTTATTTGTGTTGTCCATGCCACCTGCGACACAGGGAATCCTTGTGCGCGGGTATGGGTGTGTTTCGTTCGTTTCGTTTCATGTGTGTGTCCAGTTACGTTATCTATATATTAATACGTGAAGCAAAAACTTTGTACCCCTTTTTACGAAAATTGCGCGGACGGAGGAATATGAAATTTGGCACACTTATAAAAGAGCATGGGACGCCCCTCGACCAGGTGGATTGACGACCTGAAGAAGACAGCGGGCAACCGCTGGATTCAGAAAGCTCAGGAGCGGTCACGGTGGCGCAAGTTAGGGGAGGCGTATGTCCAACAGTGGACGCAAATGGCTGATGGATGAGTGTGGATTCGTGTTACATTTTTCTTAACCACATCCGATGATCCGTCTTCCTCAACTGATAAATTCGTATTAAAAAGGAAACGCAAGCCCTGATCTAAATTCCTGAAGAGTACGAAATAAAACGGGAATTCCGTTCCCACATTCCCATTTGCGTTATCGAGAACATAAATATTTCTGTCATTATCGAAAGACGATTCACTCGGCTCCTGATGTTGCCGTGGAGCGATCAATCATTCTGGTCGAATCAAACTGGCGTTAGATGGGAGATTTATCGGCGAACGTACGGTGATACGTTCACATTACCAGAATCCAATAGGATTCACTATTGAACCATTAAAGGATTCCGGTTCAAAGACAAGGCTCCAATGCAATATAGTGATCTCGTTGAAGCGGGGCGCGAGGCTAACAAGATCGTTTGTCGATTGCTTTGAATTTGAACTTTCACATTTGAAAATTGAACCTATCTTACATTAATTAATTATTCATGGCAACCAATTACATTATTTTAACAATGACACTTTTTAATATCAATTATTTTAAAACTTATTTTGAAGAGCTCCAGCCATTGTCAAAACAGTTTCTTCAAAAACTGAAACAATTAGCGAACTACAGTTTTATTAGGAGCGAACAAAAAAAATGTAATTTCATATACCTATGTGAAACAAGCACGTTTATAAACGGAAGTAGGTAAGGGATTCTTCTATTTTAGTGTCAACGATATACTTAGTATTTTCTGAAGCAGAAACTCGTAAATGACTAAAAAGGGCGTACCAGACAGATGTCCCCATGGAAATGAAAGAAAAAATTAGACGAATGAATTAGCTAGATATATTTTTACCAGAGAACCCTTAAATGTTGAGCCAGTTGCAGACAATAAGAGTATTCAAATAATAACGGTACGAGATGCAAAATTGCGGGCGACGTCACGGGAATGCAGAATGGAAGAGGGGATTGTCAGCAACATTCCTCCTGTGCGTGCACCCTGTCTGCATCCGCTACGGGCTGAATACAAATGTTCCTATTTCGTAAATATTAGGGTTGTTCGAGATTTGATATTTCGGATACGAGCACCGTTATATACTACAATATTGGGTTGTCTGGAGTTTGGTTATGACAACAGATACACGATTTAAATTCAATGGATCGCGAGTGGTCTATCCGTCACGATATTTAAAGCTCCCCGACACTCTCCAAGGAACATACATGCCAATTTTCAGCTTGTTGCGTTCAGTAGTTTCGGCTGTGCGTTGTCTGTCAGTCATTCAGTAACGAAAGAGTTTTATACAGTTACCATGAATTTGAAAAATTATGTAATGATAATGAACTTAGAGGTACATATGTGCTTAGGTTTTATATAACTCAGAGAAGTACAGAATTGTCTTTATGAATTAAGCTGTTTCGGATATTTGTTGTTTTCGTATAAAACTCAAAGCACGGTAGCATCCCTATTAAGTATATCCGCATCGTATCGAGGGTGTCTCATAGACGATCTTGTACACTCTGAACATCGTTATCATAGGAGTTGTTATAAAGTGTTATATGAATGTCAATTTACGAGTTTTAAGATTTCTATGATTTAAAATAATGTTATCTATGTGTCTATTGAGTCTTTATCAATATGCAATAGACTCAAGTTGAGTAAATATTTAATAACCGACGAGATATTTGATGCTAAATGGTCACCATCGCCTACGGACGTCGGTAATAAGAAACGCATCACCGATGCGTACATTTAATTGCATAAAGCGTAATTGCGTACATATAAAAACAACCAAAATCAAAATACTAGCATTGAAATGACAACCCAGCCAGTAGCCCAGGTCTCTGATGGTTCGATTCCCGGCCGAGGCAGATATTTAGGTGACAAATACATGTTTTTTCTCGGGCCGTGGATGTTAGTGATGTGTTATTTGGGTCATTCATGCCACACGGATGGATTCCCTATGCAGTATGGTGGTATGAGTGTGCAAGCGTTTATTTATTTATTTTATAATGTAGTATGTATTTTACAAGAGTTACAACAGGATCAGTAATTTTTGTTGTTATGAACAAAACAATGGCAATTTTCATTCAAACATTTCGAAACTAAACTAGAGTAGGATCGATTTATTAGCGGTAGTCGCGAGCACAAATATTCTAGTTATCAGAGCAGAGATGTGTGATCCGATATTACTCACATTCCGCGAAGTTACACTTTGAATGATACGATTATCGAGATGGAATTATCGAATACCACAAATTCACCACATTTTATTGCTTCTGATTTAATAGGTAGAGTTGTGCTTTAATAGCTATATTGATATTGCTTAAAACTTAAGCGAAATCTCAGACATTATTAACAATTAAGCAGTGAGTCACACATATATTGATAAAGCGTCATAATTCAAATTTTAAATTGACTCCAAAGCGTGATATAAAATTCAAAGTAAATAAACTAAGAACAGTTTAAACTGAAAAGTAGTGTTCGCTTTCTGGTCGGAATGAAACAAATGGAGCCAGGGCAGGCAGAGGCTGTCGGGCGAGACGAATGAATGGCCGGCTAACGTCCGACCTCGTAAACTATACTTGAGATGGAAACGATCCTAGATGGAGAAACTCGCCACTAAGAATCTTGGCTATATAATGTTTATGTTACTCTTCTGCTACAATGGAGATACAGGAACACGTAAATAAAGGCTGTTTACACATATATTTCAAGCAACCGTACCAATCCCCTCCCCCATATTTTTTCACTTATTTTATAAGTTTATGCTGGTCTACCTACATCCCATCTGATGGTAATGGCAATGAGGTCTACGCTGCGAAACCCAGAAACTACCCCTTATAAACTATGTTGTAACACCTCAAACTCGAACCAAAACCGGGGATTGTGAAGTAAAGATCGCGATTCGAACAACGAAATACGAAAGTCTTTGGTAAGTGGATTCAGTCGCGATGTCTTGACCAGCTTTACGAGAAACCTCTCCAACTTCGCACAACTTCCGTAAAGTGTTCACTTTGACAAAGGTGCTGAAATAGGTCAGGAAAATAACTATATAACTTCCTTCTACTATTATTTACTTTACAACGACTTTAATAAACTTGCGTTAGTTAGAAATACAGGATTAAGATAAGTACAGGTCTTTTTTTCTTTGTACTGTAAGCAATTTAGAAAATAACTAATTTTATATCTGTAAGGTGTACATCGTACGCGCTACAATAAAATTAGATAAATAGCCAGAGAACTAGCGTGATGTTATCTTAATATTTTTAGTTGTAGCGTTATTCATCATCTCATCCATGTTGGATGCAATTAAACGAAATCTATATCAAAACGGTTACTACACACACTCGACTAATACACACACTTAGTCGAGACCCCTTAATACATTTTAAAGTATCTTCAAGTTTAAATACAACAGTTCACATGAATCCAATAAACATATTAATCATATTAAAGATGAGCAAGCTCATTTGATACGGTAACATACTAGGAATAAGTATTTACAATATAGAATCAAAACCAATGCCTTTCACAGAATTGATTCCCTTCACCATCCTAGTAGATCAACAGGAATGTAGAACGACCTTTTTATGTTACAGGTTTTGCCTTGAAAAGTATGCGTATGTAGTGCATTCGCGTCACATACCGTACAGGTTTATGGAGACATCTTCCAACATAACTTAGGTTTACAAAGGCGTAGATTAACGAGCGAACCTAACTAAGGATAATTATTTTTTTTGAAGGAACCCTTACAAAAAGAAGAACCGGAATGGAGATAGTTATGTACTAAAATATCTCTCTTTAAATAATTTTTAATAATGGTAGCCCATTATTAATATTGTAGAGTACCTAGTTAGTGTAAAATGATATATTATGTTCAGTGCACGGAACTAATAGTAAAGCTGTGAGAAAAAAACAAAGTAACTACAATCTACAATAATGAATTCTTCAAATAGGTACTACTAAGTTAAATTATAAATACAATACAATGTGATTCTTCTGCCACCTCGCTACATGGCTCTAATGACAACACACATACAAATATACGGTGAATTTTAATATGTAATGACATTAGTAATGTAGTAATCAAAGTATCGTTTCTCAATAAAAAACTGCATGAATGTTAATAGAAAGCAGAATGAAGAGCTTGTTTCTTCTTCCAAAAAATTTGGGCGATATGGTAAACTTTCTATCGGGCAGCCTTTAAATTACCCTGAAACACCGCATAACGTCAACGTACTGTGCTGCTATTAATTTTAAAAAGTAAATACTTTAACAATTACAAAATAATACTTATTAACCGTAATCAGGCGACGGCGATTGTATGTTTTTGTCCATGCAGCACTAAGGCAAATACTATAAAACCTCAGAGTATATTATTATATTACTTAATAATATATACTGTAAGTATAAAACCAACCCTCAAGTCTCCGTACCTGTTGTTCCTTAGAGCGTACATCATATAACCTGTTCCGCAGAGTTACCCCACGCTAAGCTATAAATACGGACCGTACGAACAAACGTTTAATAATCGCAATTGAATACTCATGTCACAGCATCGCGAACAAAAACATTTTCCATTACGGAAGTAACGCTAATAGGAATACAGTTGCAGTGACAAGAACCCAGCTCTCGAGGCGACGCGATAAAGCGAAGACGTAATTAAAACTCCGGACTCCCAGAGGAGCGGCCGTTCCCAGGCACCCAAGCGCAACGTTCACCCCATTGTGAGTACTCATAAATATTGAAATCTACACGAACTCGACTTACGCATGTTGTTTGATCGCTAGATTACAGTATAAGGTCATTGAAATATGTCTATCAAAAAGAGAAGTCCTTACTGGCATCATCGCCCCACTTTGCTAAGAGGCTGAAATTTTGCAAAAGTATTGACTGAAAAATTGGCACCTAAAATAGGAAAAATCTAACTGTTTGTGTATTCCTATAGATTACAGTTTATATAATAGTTGAAAACAGGAACTTTTTTATAGTACGTATTTATTTAAAATTATTGAAGGCTCGAAAACAATTAGCGTACTTAAAAAAAACTCATCTCTACGTTTTGTCGTATAAATAATGTAGACAAGTCTACAAATTTAAATCATTAATAATGTAGATATGTTATCACATAATTTTTCTACTAATATAAATGCCACCTATGACCATCATTGCCTGATAACATAAAAACACATCCTCAGTTACTGAACTATTTGATATATGTATGTAGGTGGTCCGCTGGTTGCTGGTTGCGCGGTTATAAATTGAAAAAGACCACATTTAAGGAATTACAATATTACACTCGATTTTACAACCATTTTCTCATGTGACAACGTAATCAAAGGAGAATGTATGGAGGCAAGAACTGATTTATCTAGCCGAGCAACCTTTCTCGTTAATAATGGTGATATGTCCAGGTTATATAGCCTTTTTGTTAGCATGGAAGTGATGGAAGTATCACAGGGCGGTCAATCTAGTGAAGCATCATTGCAATCTTGCTATAAAAATGGGAGATTCTTATTCTGTTCGAATTATGCTGGATCAAACGAAAATGTTGCTGGATTAACGCCTTTTAAAATAAAATCTAAAGACTTTTGTAACAATTGATGGCAAAATTATGGGAATAAGGGTCTCCACCTACTCTACTCCACCACCACGGGCAAAGAAGATTGGGTTCAACTCAGTGCACCATGTTGAGCAACGGACGACGCTATGGAACCAGGTGCTGTGGAGTTCTCTGAACTCTGTATCCGGTTCAGATCCGACGGTATTTGAATGGTTGTGGAGTGTTTGCCGGCCTGGACAGATAAAGCACTCCTACTAAAATTTACCATGAAATGTTTCATGTGTTTTGGTCATAGTGTCGGCAGTTTATGCCATTAATATCCATGTCTCATACAGAATTTTCTGGGGGATTCTAATGGATGCGGCCAAATCCTCATCGATTCATCTGATTCAGATATAGGTAGGCCCTAAGCATAATATTGGAATCGCGCCTATTGTCAAATTCATCAATATTCTGAGAACCTTCACAACTTCCTGACAATTGATTAACTTTGATACTCAAAGGAATAATGTAGTAGCTAAACGGCTCACAATTAGCAAACCAAATGAATGCTCAAATGAATATTATCTTTGATGTTGAGTTTAATTGAATATCAATAAAGCTCCTTATTGTGTACTTGGTTCTTAAGCGAGTTCTATAGGAAGAGTAAATAATATGAATAATTAAGGGAATAAGCCGACAAATGAGCAGACAACCTGATCCCGTCACTGTCGCCCGTGGACAGAACGAAGAAGAAGAAAGAACAGGAAAGAAGGAAAGCAAAACCTCAAGCCTTGGTCACGGCATCACGCATGAATGGCTGGACTGATTTCACTAATTCTTTTTTGTTGTGTTTGTTATTGTCAGCAGAAAAGAGCTTATGAAAGCTTATGAAAGAAAAAAATTAAGAAAATTGCGCGGGAAATTAGAATTCAAGAATACTTAACCACCATTTTAAATTTTCTAATGAATTTCTAATGTAACCTTAGCGATTTTGACACTATTAACTATTTTAATGTAACCTTATGGCGTTTGACATAACATTGACAGAATACGTGCTGCAAATAGCCTCAAAGAGGATGTAAAAAAACTGAATGAATATACCTACTTTTATAGTTAACACAGGAAAATGTCTGTCGGGTCAGCTAGAGCTACATAAGCGGGTATTTCTGCTGTAAATACACAGCAAAGAACATCATTTGAATTATAAAATGCCAGTTATTTACTGTTCGTTTCGTGGTTTCGTGGAACGGAAATGAGTCGTGTAGAAGCAACAAGCTTTATTGCTATAACTCTAAGGCAGCTTATGAGTGGTTCACCCGGCTGACGGCTATCGACCAGTCCGTGTAAAACGCGATCGGCGCCACTAATCCTTCCACGTTATACTATAACTATACGCCGTAGATATCTAACTACCCACGGCTCGGAAACGTTAAAGTTCCGTGAAAACCACTAAAATCGGATTTGAAATTACGTGTAATGGGATTTTGTGTATTTAGGGCTGATAGATCAACTAATAAGGGTTTTCCTTCGACCATGGACTTGTGTGACGGGCAGCCAACCACTTGTCATCCGAGATGGAAGTGCTCCTTAAGAGGAAATACCACGCGAACCCTTTTTCAAATTTGGGATTTTTTCGCTCAATATCTCTGTCGCGCTTGCGAGCGGCGTGTATGTCAGTGCGATAGGGACAACTGCAGCTCCGTGTAAAAACCCGAGGCAAAAATCATCAAAATCGAGGTTCCGTTCTCGACTAATCCCCCCGCCAAAACTAAAGCAATCTTAACGAAATTTTGGAAATTGAATGGGAAGGAGATATTCTGTGTCGGACCGTTTAGCTTTTTGTGCTAATTATTATACAATTTGTGTACTAGGCGTTTGTTTGCGGCATATTTATTTGGCCGTTTTAAGCGCTGTTTGAAGTAGCCTAAAACTTTTGAAAACAAAAATATCAAAAAAATCAAAACGTACCGACATAGATAATGATGATATTATTCTTGTGTGAAAAAATTATTGATCTAGAGTCAAAAACCAGCGAGGGATTAGTCGAGAACGTTTGTATGGAAAAATGACCCGTAGCATTTCCTCTTAAAGTACATAAATCTAGTCATAATTTGTAATAATACCGTTTGGTTTGTGAGAGGCTCCATTAATTTTGAGTACAAGCCATCCGAGTGAAGATTGGCATCTACTGTACTTGCAGTACTCCCTACTGAACTACGGACGAGGCTATGGCGAAAGGTCCCTCCTGTTGAAGGTCGCAATGCGCAGTCTGCGGTAACCACTTAACATCAGTTGCGTCGTCTGTTAATTTGTCAACTAATGAGATAAAAAAAGTTTCAATGTGCGGTAAACCATACACAATACTTAGAACTGTTATAAAAGATGCTGTTGATAATGGTGGGATTGTGGGATTGCAGTCAAGCGCTAACTTATTATGAGTAAAAATAATAATAATACCAAGTTTATATTGATAAAATTATGCCCGAGGTTAAATTTAACAATTCGTCAGAACTTTCAGATTTAACATGCAGACAAATATAAATTTATAAGTGAACAAAAGTATAAATAAATCGCCAGAGCGACGTTATTGTAGCAAAGGTTATTGCCATTGTCGTTAATGGACAGCGTTAATGTAAATGGCACTTCACACGGCGACGTCTATAAGTAGTTTTTTTCATGTATTCATTTACTGGTGGAATATCTATACAAGACAATAGCAGATAGATACAATAAACGACCCGGGATTCTTGAAATCTTGAAGTTGAAAATGGGAAAGAGAGAAAGAGCGCGGAAGAGAAAATAGGAGAAAGAGAGTAGAAGAAAAAAACATGTTATAAATCTGATGAAGGAATACATACATTATTTCGTGTTAAAAAAAATTTGGCGTAAAATGCTCCATTTCCATTTTGTTCGGTATGACCCTATCTAACAAAGCGACACCGGTACAAATATAATCCGTACCTAGTATAAATAAAATCCGTAAATGTACACAATCCTAGCCGCAACCATTAGATATTATTACAGTATGAAAAAGAAATCTCTACGGACCCAACACAAGAAACTCATAAAAGTACCTATTTTATGGCCGAGAGTTTCTAAACGCGCGATCTACACCTTTCGATCATATGAACGATTTTAGAAAAAATATGAATTGAAATGATTTTATATCGATACCTTAATTTGCAAACCAGCCAACTCCACATTTTTCAAAAATGTTTTTTTTGTTTAGATTTTAGGCCACAGTAGTTAGGCATAATTTGCAAAAATAAAAACTCCGATAAAATCGCAATTCTTTCCATAATTCGCTATTCGAAAATCAGCCAACTCCACATGTCACAAAACGTTACGATTTTGACCGGCCAACTCCACTAAGTCGGCCATTTTGTATGGCGTCGGAGTATTGTACGGTTACCGGCGAACATTTTGTGTTATGAAGATTAAACACGTGAAAAGGAGAGGAAGTGTTGAATAAATAAATTATGCTTTAAACATATCAATATTATTAAATTAGATTACATGCGTCACCTATGCCTTGACATTATTGCACACCATTTGTGGTAGAATGTAAGCTCTAATATAGTGATGATGTTACCTTCATGTACTACATTCTGGCATTAAATTATTATTATTATTAAAAACAGTTGAAGTTTTAAGGCGGCCGTTTTTCCGATTTTCCGGCATATGGAGGGACCTTCAAATTTCTAGCAGAAGTTATTACGGACGTAGTTACGGAACCACCGGCCTCCAGGAGCTCCACTCGTTAGTTGTTGGAGCGTTCCCTTCACTCTCGTAACTTCTTCCTCTATAACTTCTATCCTAGTGACGTTGGCCGGGATCGCGGCTACCAGATCCTTGCTAAGGCCGTCCTGGAGCTCCCGTAAACGCTCTTCTTGGGGGGCGTGCTTCTTCCTTCTGGCGGCGAGCTTGCTCCTCCTGCAGCGCAAGCAACTGTTCCTCGTGGCGGCGAGCTTGCTCCTCCTGCAGTGCACGCAGCTGCACCTCTTGACGGCGAGCTTGTTCTCCCTGGCGTCAAGCTTGCTCCTCTTGGCGGCGCGCTTGCTCCTGCATCATAATTCCATTGCATTCATTCATAAAGTCATTTGCTGTAGGACTCATGTCCGTCGAGGCAGGCCTTGAAACGACCGGAGTCGCCATTGCGTCGTCTACCGTGCTAGGCTCTTCCTGCGACTGTTGTTTTGCCGCTGTAGCTCCCGCTCTGGTCGTTGACCCTCTCTCGTTCCTTGGCACAATCGGCATCTTTCCTATCACATTTCTGACACCAATTGTCACAGGAGTAGGCAAGGGATGGGAAAGGAATAAGTCCGTTCCAATAGATGACGTTTTATTCACTCCACGGGGTAACACTCGTGATACTGTTACTGCGACACGTCACTGTTCACTCTACTATTCACTTTTCTGCTCTTCTTGACGATTCTTCTTTCTTTTTCTACTTCCTATCCTCATTTTGGATTCGCTTTCGAAACTGAACTGCCCATGCCGTGTTTCAGATCGTATGTATACCCCTAATTTCGAACACCAACATTCCAAATTTTAACGTTATTTTTTAATTCTTATCTCGTTAAATCGAGAACATTCTAGAAATTCTATTTATAAATTTCTTCTTTCCTGCTCCCACATTTTCTTTACTGTACTTTCTTTTCGAGAACTTTCTAGAAATTTCATCTTTCAATCTTTTATCCCTTTCGTACTGTTTCTTTCTGATTTACGCGTAAAAAATTGTCAACAGATGAATCTCCGCGACAATATCTTAATTATATCGGAATAGATACTATAAGAATACGCCAGTATTCTTAGTAGTAGGATATTACAATATCTTTTAATAAAAACTTATTAAGAAAAAACAGTTTTATTTAAAATTTATCTATCAAGAAAACCGGCTAACTCCTAGATCACATATATTTACAGTAAAGGAAAAGCGGCTAACTCCAAAAAATGCTTTAATATTGTAATAGAAAGGTATAAATGATTTTACATCATCTTATATAACAATTTACAATAATATCTACCAACGGTATTTTTGATTTTTTCATAAGTAGTCTACAAAAAAAATTATACAGTTTTAAGTGTCTCCTGAACAATTTGCTCATTTGGAGTTAGCTGGTTTGCAAATTAAGGTATCGATATGTAGTAATAATAAGTAACACGTTATAAATTTGTTTAGATCCAATCCTGTTCCATCTTTGTATAAGTACACGACTTAAAAAACTGAGGAGGTTCTCAATTTAGTTGCATATTTTTAATCGCGAGCTATAAACGAAATTAAACCTAGTCGCGAGGCAATAGGAAAAGCTTGAAAAGCCGATGATCACTTCCGGAGCTTAATTGTTTACAACTCCTGTAAACAATTAAGATCTTCAATTTGCTGTGCTGCTAATGGTACAGATGACAAAAGTGTTTAGTTTTCACCACTTCCGAAATGGAAAGGAGAAAAACGATCGATTTGTAATAACAATTAGTTTAATTCAATATCTTTCAAACCTCAGTACATTTTGAAATTATTAAAAAAAACCTATAATATACGTAGTTATTTAAGTCCTTTATAACAAAAACTTTATTTTATGTCACAATCTTACATGACAACTATTTCCCTACCCCTAACAAATAACAAAACAACTCGAAATATCAGTATTAACATTATTTTTATACACATGTATTACAATTATTAATACCCAACTATTATACTACATTAATCAGTACTAATATAATATTATTTTTATGTACATCTTATCTAACCTAACCCTAAACTATTTTTAACTTTTTCCGGGCATCTCGATCGGGAGGTGTAGATATAGTCCTAACGGGACGGAGACAAATCCCTCCCGCGAGACCAGCCACGCTTCCGGCCGCTGAAAACTTGTTTCCTTTTACACACCTCCCCCACAACTTCGTTACTCCAGAGTTTATTTGCTCCATTCCTCTGTTACAGATTAATGAGTAATTAGATTTCTCCTCACGTATAACATGCCGACGGAAGTAAAATATTATGCTATGTTTGCTCTTTACTTACATTGTAGGTACTTTCGATGTTTTTCCATGTATGTAGACGATGTATTAAGTAATTCTATTAAGTCATGTTCATCCTGTACGTCTGTAATTATGGTATCTTAAACATACGTTTAAATGGGGTGGCAATACTGCCAGCTATGATAGAAGAGGGTAACTATCTTTTTATCTGGAAATCAGACTACACTTGAATATGCAAAACTATGCCACGAGTGGTTCTATAGGGAATCTGGTCAGTATTTTGACGTGACAACGTCTTATAATTCGGTGGCACGCATGAAAAAACATGACTCATGCGTTACCGTCGTTACCGTTGGTGAATTATTATACCAGCGCCATCTATGTATTGTGCAGTGAACAATTATTCATTAAGTTCGATTGGGTCCATTTATCGATGGAGGAAGGCTGGCTGAGCTGGTAGTTCACTCGCAGTACACTAGATGGCGTTGAGTAGTGGGGCGCTATAATTCTGAATCACGATGTAGGATGTATAAGTATCCAGCATTCATTTTTAATAAATGACTTAACTTGTATTGAAAAAGTGTTCTTTTATTGTGCTTGCCTACTCATTCAAAGGAAATTATTTTCATAAGACGTTGTCACGTTCAACTATCGTCAGTAAACCGACTTTACAGACAACCAATTTTTTATTAGAATTTGAATTCGATGTGCGTTGGCAACGTGTGCATGTGTTACGATTGTTTCCGTAGCCTTTGGATTATGATACTGAATATACGAGTAAAATGATTAGCACCAATTTTACGTTCAGTACTATATATTTATTACTAGTGCCCAATTTACACACACTATAATACCCTTGCGAGCTTTAACCCAGCGAAGGGATAGTTACTGACTCACTGATGAAACACGAAATCTCGACAAATGTTTGATTTTTTCATGGCAGGGACGTACTTTATGAGTTAGGAGATGTCAAGTAAGAAAAGATTTTGTCATAATATTCTCTGCCTAAGGAGGTAAACTAAGAAATGAAAATTTGTTTGAAAATAAGTTACAAGTATTTCCACGCAGGCCAAAATGCGGGCCACAATATCTTTATATTTACGGCCCCTCCAACAAAGTTATAACAATATTTTTACAGCAATGAATTTGTATCCGCATTCCGTGATGGCAATGAATATGAAAATTCAGAAATAAGGAAGCGCAAAAAGCAATATTATCCGTAAATATGACAGAGAATAAAAAGACACTTCATCGTTAATACCAGGCCATCCGAATTTGAATCGTAATGTATTCAAATTCCAGTAAACTTGTGACAAAGTTGCATAACCTAGCGGCTCGCGGCTCGTGCCCTAATGGGATCACCGAGAGGTTCAAGTAATTATTTCCCCGATCCCAGTTCCAAATCTAAAAGTTCTCACCGCATTGACACGCCCAATTAGAAGAGTGTGAAATATTCAGAGTTATAATGGCTTTTCTTTGTTTCACGGTTATAGGTTGAGTTTATAATTTGTCAATTAGGTTACAACTTGGTTATTACGTGCATTTTCCCCCTTTAGTAAAGGCCTTGTCAATTTTGATGCAGCTTTTATAGCTTGGGGAAACATTATTAGAGTTAGTTCAGAGGTTTGTTTCTAAGTTGACGCGCTTTACCATCTAAGGGCCTGCCACTTACCATTAGGTGGGATGGTAGTCAAAGGGCAATATTAAGTAAAACAGATACGTCAATTCAATCGTATCAAAAGTAAACTCTACTTAGATTGTTATGGACACTGGTGCTTTTTGTAAACAAACGTTAGAAATATACCAGAAGCCAAGCTAGGGCGTAATAGTAGTACTGGACTACATTAATCTCTTTTCCCGCTAATCTCTTGGAGGGCTTAATCGATTTCAATGGGATGTCTTGTTCTGGGTCACAGTTGTCATGGGCGGCAACGGAAGGGTACTGCTGCATGCTCATTTGCTATCTTTATTCCATAAAAAAACATTGACAATTTAAATAATTCCGTCGAAATTAACTCGAATATATTTACTATGACAGCTTTCTCCGAAGCGAAGTAAGGGTTTAGAACTAGTCGTTAGAACATTCATCATCTAGAATTCTAGATTTAATCTACATAGTATACTGGCCAACCAAATGACCATCTATCAAGCTTACCATCTTGAGTAATTAGCGTTCATACACATGACTGTGTTCGCTAATAGGACGATTAATAGACGTAAGGGAATCGAATCTATCAGAATTAATGATAATAATTAACTGAACTCGAGTAATAAATTCATTACAATTGATACGTGGGAAAGATCCAATGACTGTTACTGACAGGTTTAATCTACTCTTGTTAATCACGTGCAGTGTTTAATTCCTGCAATCACTACATATTATACAACAAGTGCCCCGCCGCTTCTATCTGTCTGCCTGTTCGCGATAAAGTCAAAACTACTGAATGGATGTTCATGCGGTTTTCACTAATAAACAATAGACACAGTGATTCTTGAGGAAGGTTTAGGTGTAAAATTTTTAGAGATTTCGTATGAATTGGTTGAAATATGACGATAACTGTTGAAAATGTCGGAAAAGTCACCAAAGATAGTCAACGTCAATATCGCCCTCGAGAAGAAAGTCTAGAAGAAAGAAACATTTCACCACATTAGATATTATTTAATGTCATTACTCCAACCACCTTCACGGTGATCATACTGATCGTAGGTTCGAATGCACTTAATGATTCCGATCATGGTGTCTACCGCGGTTCGAGTAACGAACAGAGATTCCTCGCCAAGGCCACTCGTTGCCAGTCGAGTCACGTGCGCCGTATGCGCTTGCTGCGGATAGCTCCAATGAAGTTATGACTGCCTGGTACTCCGTAATCAGAAGAGTGATAATACACTGTAGTTCGATATCGCGAACTGAATGAATTTAATTGAACTTTTTAACGCACTTCAAATAAAGTACCTACATAATCGTACCATTTTTACGACAGTTTGCGGCAAATGAATAATAGCAAATGTTTAAAATAATATTTGACCAGGTAATAATTTAAAAATTATTAATTTAAGCGCCACAATGAATAATGAACAATTAAACGTAATAATGACAAAAATTATGTATGGGTTTATTAAAATCAGTTTCTTTTAATTCCGGCAACGCACCTGCAGCTTCTTTGAAGTTGCACATGCCCATAGGCACGGCGACTGCTTACCATCAGGTAGGCCGTATGCCGGATTGCTAGTCTCTTTTATAAGAAAATAGGAATACTTAAAGCAAGGAAAAATCTTTAAAATCGTGCATAAATTAAATGTGGTTAGGTAAACAGGTGATACATATTTGGATTTCTTGCAACTGTTGCAAACTAATTTAGTTCTTTTGTATACTGCCAGTGTTTGAATTATTTTCTGCTGACAAACGAAAGATGCAAAAGGTACAGGTTTATGTAAGTACTCATATTACTTGAAATAGTTTAAAAAAATAATTAATATCTCTATCACAGTCCACTAGCCTACTGTGGATCTAAACACCGATCGTGGTGACAATAGTGGTCATGGAATGGAATAAGTAGCTAAGAGATTCCAGCGCCAAGCCCACTCGGCAGTCGTGTCACGTCCCCGAGCGACTGTGTACTCTGGAACGATGCACTCGACTTATGATTGCCTGATACTCTGTCAGCAAAACGATCAAATCCATGAACGGATATTTGGTTTAAGTAGTAGAAAAGCTGGTTTCTATAAACTATCTCTATCTTTTCTGCCGATAAGAATGCCTTGTATTATAAACATAAGTGGATTTTATGTTTACGTGTGTAACGTTACAATATAAATATAATTATATCAATAACAGACCAAACAGATAGTTTTCCACTACTTTTTGCTACGTCAAACGCTGGCTTTCATGAGCCATATAACATGTTTTTGCATCGGAAGCTTCTCGCAACATAATCAAGTCTTATGTATGATATGCTGGTATTCCCATAACGCTTATTGCCGTACTCAACACGAAGCGGTGACGTTTCGTATAACGACATGCATTTATGAAATAACTTGGGAGATGATACGAGTTTGAAATTGCCGTTGCAAGCTTGAAGTTCCGACAACAAACGTATTACACATAGATATAAACATAATAGCGGTTCGTGGAAGTTCTAGCAGTAGCGATGTTGTAATTAATGATTAAGTACCTATTTAGAATTTTCAATGTTATAGAGATGTCCAGAATATCGGCATTTGGCCAACATAGTGAAAATGCTTGTTACGAAAAACTACTTTTTATTTAAGTGCTGAATTGGAGCGGCGACAGCTTTCGCTCAAACGTTGGTCTCCGCACGGGTCTCAAGTCGACGGGTCGAAGGGCACGTAAAGCCGTCGGTCCTGGTTGTTATGATTATTAGCAGTCGTTAAGCCATGTCGGAGGCCTTCGGGCGGCATAAAACTTCCGATACTTGGGTTGGCCACTAACCCCTCCACCAATCCGCACTGGCGCAGAGAGGTGGTATGCTCTTGGCCTCCTCAGGTATGAGGAGAGACCCGTGCTCAGTAGTGGGCCATTAATGTGTTGAAGCCAAACGGAATTATTTCTTGCTGCATTATTATAATAAGCGGAATAAGATTAATTCATTTTGTCGAGGGCTTATCTTTACTCAGTCGGATATGAGATAAATGAATGTAACCTTAATTAAAATCATGAATAACTATCAATTAGCTCGCCTTCGCTTCGCTCTGCTGCTTGTAATGTGGATGAGAGAATCAGAGTAATTAGTATACTTTATCTTAAAGATTTAATGACATGTTACAGCACATTGTATGTTAAAGCATTACGTAGCCATCTTGGTAATTAAAATTGAAAGTTGCTAATAGCTTGGATGCCTTCTCAAAATAAATTCGCATTTATCGTCTGGAGTTAACCATAGGCTTATTATAGCCAAAACAAACTAGTGTGCAAAGCCAGAAAACATTACAGCCACGTTTTGGTTGGCTAAGTGTTGTAGAGTCCTCGGATATGGTAAAGCGAGGTATTATTTAAATGTTCTAAATCTATTGACCAATAACATTATTAATTCACTTAATTATTTTGGCGCAGGCAAACATCGCAAGGAAACCTACATGCCAACATACTAGATATTTCTCCATAATAATCTTCTAGATGTGTGAAATTGTCACTTATTTGCACTAAGCCAATAAAGGTTTCTTGGTTTATGAAATTGGCACTTGTTAAACTTGTTTGCACATGGCCAATAAAGTATCAGCATCATTCCCGCCTAACGAATTGGAGTTCTATCCTCGAAAGTTTCAATAACTCACATTAAGGATACGAAGTTGAATATTTCAAATTCAATTCGAGGGGTGGAGAGGGGTGCAGCACCCTCTGACCCTTGCTCCCGATAAATTTGTGAATGACTCACCGTCTCGTGCATTTTCAAGTGCGAGTGCGTCGTGTCGACCATTAACGTTATACAGATAAATGTTTTTTGATTACTAATTTAATTTTGATGTCTCGACAGTACAATCCCTACTAATATTATAAATGCGAAAGTAACTCTGTCTGTCTGTCTGTCTGTCTGTCTGTCTTTGTCGCTTTCCCGCTTAAACCTCTCAACCGATTTTGATGAAATTTGACACAGACAATCTTTAGACCCTGAGAAAGGACATAGGCTACCTTTTATTGCGACAAAAAGGGATGAAGAGGTTGAAATAAAGGTTGAAAGTTTGTATGGGATTTCTTCGGGTTTTAAGCACAGCGCCATCTAGGGGTGAACCTTCCTAACTTAAAGAATAAGAACGCCTAGCGCCATCTCTTAAAGAACCATGAAACTTTATATTTAAGCACTTGATAATAAGTTTCCCGAAGCGAAGCGAGGGCGGGTCGCTAGTTTTAAATAAATTCTCCATTTCTTTCGTCTCCTCATTTTCTTAGCCGCTGAAAAAACACTAGTGATATTTTTAATAACCAGCAAACGAACAGACTAACCACCTGATGGTAAGTGGTGATACATTTAGTGCTATCGATGTCCATTTACGGTTACCAATCACCAACAGATAGCTCGTCCGCTCGTTCGACGGCTATTGACCTAAAATACAAAGCAACGCCACATACGAGTACTGTAATCAAAATGTTGATAGAGAGAGAAACTTAGAGGGTCAACTTACTTGTTCAATAATGAAGTCTGTGTCACAGGGACAATGGGGGCAGTGCCTTCGATAATAATCTGAAACAATTAACACAGGTTATATTAAGTACCTACTCATAATACCTACTGAAAATTGTGCGTATAAGAATTTAATTATCACATGTGAAGGAAAACATCATGAGGAAACCTGCACACCTGAAAGTTGTCCATAATGTTCTCAAAGGCGTGTAAAGTCCGCCAATCCGCACTTGGCCAGTGTGATGGACGATGGCCTGTACCCCTCACATAGTGAGAGGAGACTCGAGCCCAACAGTGGGATAGTATAGGTTGTGATGATGATGACAGCGTACCCCGCGCTCCAGTTCAGGTTAATGCAGATTAAGGTTAGCCTAATCGTTCCTTTACTTTTTGATTTACATTAAAGAGTATGTACATGTACGGCAGACAGGGTAATTGGCCAGCTGTCAACATCGCACAAAGCGAAGCGTGTCTTTTGTCAAGCCATCGTCGATCTGGAAGGGGGAAGGGGAATTCGAACGTTAACGAGATTAGTGTGTGACGAGCTGAAAGGAATTAGGGAGAACGGGGGTTTAATTGATGCCGTATTTTATATGAATTGCAAATATAAATACACAGTCATATGGATTATATAATATGTATGTAAATTTACGAACGCAATTGACTACACTTTTCATTTTATGTTTCGAAAATGTTTAATTTAACCAAACTTCGATGATTGACTAATTAATGAGGAAGTTGGTATAAATACACAATTTCCACAAAAAATATACATATATTATTACATAATATGTATAAATTATACATATATTATAAAAATGAACAAGACGCTTACTAACAAAACAACTCCTAACAGACTGACTATCACTTACAGTCCCTGCCCCAAACTAATCAATTAATGTTCCAACACAATCTGCAAAATCCCCATTTAAGTCTTGTTCTAGGTCGGTCAGTGGCCATGGACGGCAGCGAAAGGGTGGTGCTGCATGCTCGTTTGCTGCCTTCATTCCATAAAAAAGTAAGTATACATATTTATGTATCTAAGTATGGTTTGTTATCGATATCTCGCTATCATATCTTCGATATAATCGCTAAAATACATTAATTTTCTAACACAAAACTAATATACTGAACATATATTATAGTCACTACACAACTTCAAGAATTTGCAGAATTTACTTCTCAGAAATTAACCCTTTGCGTGCTCCTATCGGGCAAACTTCTCTCAAACAACTACTACGGCCTCCACACGGCGCAAGTTTACTAAATAAGATGACAAAAGTTTCAGTCAAGTTGTAACATACGAACAATACGTTTCATTGTACAAAATCTCTCATCTCAAACGTGACTCATATAGTCTCTCGACGTTGTTTCTTGTAAAGCGTACAAAAACTTGAAAGAAAGTTCACTAGAAACATCCAGTTTAACTTGTAAAGTTTTTCCGTCACAAGATAGAATTATGAGCCAAGTTTACGCTTTACTGCTAACAGTGAATGGGGAAACAAAAATATTTATGACGGCGCACACGTAGATTGGAACGCAATCGGAGTTTTGTCAACGTGCGTAATATATTTACTCGTGTTTGTTTATTAACACAATAAAACTAACCTCGTGTGTAACTTTGCTGTATCACTATGAGTTATTCGAATTATTCAATCCAATAAAACAATTGAATGTATTGTTTTACCCCGCAGTTGATTTATGTGTTTGCGCGGGAAATAATTACGCGCAAATCTGGTTTACAATCAGGAGTTATGTTTGGAATGCGAAGTGTGCACAAATTAATTTCGTGCGAGATCGGCAAATATGAAGAAAATTTACAATACATACCGACTACCATACGAGTTTAATTATTTTGAGTGGTTACAATTTATTTCCGTTACGTATTCAATTATTTAACCTCATGTAATAAAATTAAATGTTTACTAAAAGAAAGTAAAATACACACAGCAAGATTTAAATTTCGCCGAGTGAGTTTAAATGGAATATAAATTTTAATGTGAAAGGCTTTGTAAACATTTTTTTTATTAATCGACAAATTATTATGAAAATCATGATTTTAAATTCATGATACATTTTGATATCATGGGCTACGGCAAGGCAACCACTTAGGGGGCGTCCATTAATTGCGTGAGGTGATTTTGGCAATTTTTCGACCCCCTCTTCCCCGTGGTGAGATATCGTGAGATTTGGTTGCACCCCATCCCGCCCCCTTAATCTGATGTGAGATTTTCGTGGAAAACAAGTAGAAAGTCGTAAAATGACCTAGGTTTTTTTTATTTAACTTATCAATATATATAATTATAAATTATCAAAATGTACGTTATCAAATTAACCCTTACGTCGTTCCCTTATAAGTCGTCCCTACCTTTTGTCCTTCCGAACTATTTAAATAAAATTAATATTCATGCCGTAGTTTCATACTCGTAAAACATTTTACAGTGCTAAGGGGCTGAGTCTGGACTGAAGCCTTCAGCCTAGGCAATTTAATCTCTATGAGCCCATTAAAATTTTACACACGAAATTAAACAAAGTTTAACTTGAAAATACAGTAACTAACAGTCATGTGTAATGTATATTTGACGAGCCGTGTGGCGCAATGGTCATCATGTCGGACGATAGGAACGTAGATATTAAACATTTTTTTTAATAAATATATTTATTGTGATACATTTTAGATATAATGTGGAATTTTGTTTTCTGTACTTCTGCTCCAAACAAAATCTTAACTTATCTTAACAAAATCTTCGAATCCTGCGCGCTTACGTTATTTTTAGAAATGCCCCTTTTTCAATTTTAAAAAACAAATAATTTATCTTTATGAATACATATAAATTGTTGCCAGATATTGTTAGATATTTATGGCATTTCAGATACTACATTGTACAATAAAATTATATAAATGATGTTATACATATTTATACTAATCTCATTGCATAGAGTGCCTATAATTGTACCCTCCAAAAATAAATCACTTTGTATACACCTTTCATATTTCCAAATAAAAATACTGAACACTTTGTAAAACCCAAAAACTTTTATTTTAAAGCACTTTCCCCCTTTCATTACGAAGCAATTTAGACTGTCTAGCCGTTTAAGCAGGTTGGTTGTATTTGTAATTTTTTTCCAAACTGTTTCATGCAAATGCAACGTTTCGTGAGCTGTCAAGAGAAAAGCGATTCAGTGAATACGTTTGTCCGTTGACACGCACAGACAAACATAAATACGCCTCTATATCATTATATAGATAGTGATAATGGACAAGGAAATGAGAACGCTACGAAGTTAATAATGTAATCTTCTCACCGAAATAGCAAATTAACTTCTAAAATATTTTATTTCTCCCGGGTTCCAAGAATATTTATAATCTGGTAAACTTTACAGATAAATTAACTAAATTGTTGTAATTTTTGTATACGTTTGTTTAAAAATAAGTTAACAAAAGTTAATATGAATACGGAAGCTCGAAGCAACTATTCGTAAATACAAAGCCTTCTTGTGTAAATATGTATTAAATAAAATACACGGCCTAACAGATGATAAAGCAGCCTTGGAGCTGAACTCAATCCTGATAAATGGGAACTTTCTAACAAGTATGAATAATTTTGTTTTTATTCTTGGGTTACAGTCTTGAATTTGAATTATTATTTCATCGAATTGGAAAAAGCAGCTAAATAATGTAATTTCCAACAACGTCCTTAAATTTGAATATTCGCATTACTTCAAATCCCTAAACGTTTTTAACATCATAACAACAGCGTAACATACATATGTCTGACTATTACCATCAAAACACTTGCAAAACATCAGAGAGCTCATTTACGGTCGTAAAAAGCGAAAATATCGCTTTGCGTCGCCCCAACTCTAACTGCGTCTATTTAGGGTTGTGCAAGGGTGGCATCCCCAGCTAAAGATGGTTGGCAACCTTTCGCAACGCATTTGTATCGATTGCGACGCAGACGGGTTTAAGGAGTGCGCACATTACACCAACTCGACGTCAACTCCACTCCGACTCCACTCCGTTTCAACTCCGACGTTCCGTTCCGCGATCAACGCTTCATCGACGTCAACTCGACTCCGTCTCCACTCCGTTTCAACTCCGACGCTAGTTACATTACGTCATTGTGTCGGTCGACGCGTGGACTACTCGTCTACGGTGAGTCGTCAACGCAACGTCGACGCGTTGGTCTCGAAACGGAACGGCTATGGGTGTAGGGCGAGCCGTACAGGGCTTTAAAGTATAAGTTCGAAATTCAACCTTACCTTCAAAGATATAAGGTTCATAATTGAATGTTAGCTTTGTCAAGGTTTTAGTCGCGTTGGCGTCGGTCGGTCGTGGAGTCGTTGTAATGTGCGCACTCCTTTAACTTAACACGCCGGAACGGACAAATAGCCCCAGCCTGGACCGGAACCTTTGTTAGGATATTTTAGGGCGGTACGTTTTGGTTATTGAAACTCATTATTTTACTAGTAGGCATCTTGTTTTATCTTCTAACGTATGGATGTGAAAATTACTTTTATTATGATTGGATGTGCGGCGTTATACCTAAAAGAAGTTGATTTAATGTAAACTTGAATAGTAGAAGTAAATTACGATATAGGAATATAAGTCATGATATTTTAATAGATTGTCATTGTGATAGTCATTGTTATGTTATACACATAACAATGACGGTGTCGTAGTTCAGTCAATCGTTCAGTTAACTTATGCTTTAGGTTAGTGTCGGTTAAACTAGAAGAGCAGACGTTGCTTCAAACAAGTCGCACACATTCATGAACTCGCATCCTTAGGGCTAATCATAGGTACTGTACCTATGATTGATATATCTAAAAGAAGTTACCTGGAACATCGGATTATGGATGTTCCAGGTAACTTCTTTTCTGAATATCTGATGAAATGGCTTGCCTTATTCTACATAATAGTGACGTCAGTGACAGAGAAGCAATATTTGCATCCTAATATTCTATATTGCATAAAATAAAGCATCTTTCCTCCAGGATATATCAAAGGTTTTGCATGAAATTGTGATTCTTCCAAAATTCGCCCCCTTAACTTCTTCGCTTGGAGTTTTATGCGTAAAGTTTATGCAAATCAAGAGTTTCGCCGAATGAAACAAGAGGCCTGGCTTGATGTATGGGATTCTTCGTAATATTTGCACACTTATTTGGTTTATATTGTTTTGGGAATCCAAACAAAACACTTGGGCAACGACCCTGTAACCTAGTTGGTAGAGACCCTGCCTGCGAAGCGAGGGGTCCCGTCTCGGGTTCGAATTCCGGCCGGGGCAGACATTTATGGGACCGAAGTAAAATGTTTGTTCTCGGGTTGTTATTGATGTGTTATTTATGTTGTCTATGGCACCCGTGATACAGGGAATCCTAGTGGGGGTATGAGTGCGTAATAGTTTTTTGGTACGCAATTTTGATAGAAGCTTCACACCTAACAAGAAGAAGGTAGGTACACAAAAACGCGATAGCGCGCAGATAGATGTAATTCCTACGCCAACGTCTTGTCATAAATGTCATTGAACTATTCAAACGTTCATACATAAATGACTAGTTTTAGCTTCCGAGCTCCCCGCACGAGTCGGATAATAAAAATGCCGTTGAAATAACCCCAAGGAAACGTTTTTTCGGGATAAAAACTATATTGCTACCAAATTTCATGTAAATCGGTTATGTATGTATGAATTTTCAGAAATCTTAAAAGGAAAAGCGAAATCAACTTAAGATGTTTGACAATCCTTGGCTTCAAGCTACTAGTAGTCCACTATATTGTACGGATCACTTCTTATTACTGTAGCCTGTAGCAAACAACACCACTACTCCAGTGCAGATTAGCGGTCAGTGGCCAACACGTTAGCAGGCGGCACCATTTGAGTCCCATATTGACCACTAACTTCCTTTACGAGTAAAAGAACCAGGATTGAATTTATGTATGTGTTCAAGAGATAGAGCTTTGTGACAAACAGATAGCCAGACAGACAGCGGAGCGTAGGTAATAGAGTCCCGTTTTTGAACCTTTGAGTGCAGAACCCTAAAATTGGCCACTACCGAGCATTGAACTACTCACATTTTCTGAAACAAGCCAGCAGACTATAAGCGCTTTATTTAATTCAACATCAACATATACTCCGTATTAGAGTTCGCAGTACTAGGTCCAACAATAGTATTAGTCCTACAACAATGGGATGCGGAGATGCGATTATCCAATTTCCAAGGCCGATTCGGATGGAGTTAATGACGAGCGGTCGTGGGCAGTCACGGCCGGTATATAAAGTTGTCTGGTGTAAACGCGGTCAGTGGAACATTATGACGCCTGTCGCCCTAGTGTTGTATTTGCTGATGGGATGGAACGCGCTGTGTGCAGCGGCTCCCAGCGACCGTGAGTTCTTATAATATTAATAATCATCTACAAGCAGTGATGGGCAAAATGTAATCATGGTTACAGATTACAATTACATCATTCTATGCACACTAAAACTAAAACAATGGCTCTCAGCAAACATTGAAATCAAAATAGGTTTGGAGAGAACTTGAAATATTGGTTGAATTCATAAATCATCATAGTTTTATCAATATTATCATGTATTGTGATATAACAATGATTTGTGAGTGTCTATAATATGTTTCCCACCAGTTTCCCAGATATATTACTGTAGGATTATGGAAATTTAATTTATGCAAACGAGAGAAAACATTTGCGAACTAATTCATTACGCATTCCGTTACTTTGGTTTTATTATTGTTTAGTCTACGGCACAGGTATAAACGGTTTAAATAAATAAACAAAAACCTTGTTCCTCTCACCCCCAGGCAAGCAAGGCACTATCAACTGGGGGTTGTCGTCTACGCATGTCTATTGATGCTTATGTAATCTATATACTATATAAAAATGATCCCTATTGCCCTTGGTCACGACATCACGCGTGAACGGCTGGACTGATTTTGCTAATTCTTTTTCGTTGTGTTTGTTATTGCCAGAAGAAAGTTAACCACCATATTAAATTTTCTAAAGATTTTCTAATGTAACCTTACGGCGTTTCACATAACATTGACAGAATGCGAAGTGCTTACATTCGAATGCAATATTCATAGTTAAGTAAGACAGAACAACGACTGTCGGGTCAGCTAGTACTTGATAAGTATTCGCACTGCAATCCGTAACTGTTCTATAGTGAAGTATAGTAATATAGTAAGTATAGTCATATAGTAATAGTATAGTATAGATAACTTAGAGACACACGTCTACCAAACTTCCTTTGCTCAAAGGGGCAGTAGCAGTAGATGAACTTAGGTGGGAATCCTGTCTTGAATATTCATAATGTTTCACTTTTATATGTCCATGCCCACAAATCAGAGATGCGCCTAGTGCGAGATGTTAATGCGTCGGTTTATTTACAGTGATCAAAGTGACCTTAATCAGAAGTCTTGATCGTTTCTAACTTTTGCTTTTTATTTGAGTTTTCGAACAGCCTACATTTAACTTCGGTCTTGAATATTTTGCTTCTCGAATTGTCGATACCTCGGCAAACACTTCAACGCGAAGGATCAATGTTCAAGCCCATTTCCGATAAATAAGTAAAACCAATCTCGCCTCCTCGTCAAACAGACGATTTATATAAGAACCTTGGAGAAAATTTCTTACTATTTCTACCACTTTTTGTCGTTTCTCTAGTTATGACAGTGAATTATCTTGAAATGGTTATTGTGCCTCACTGCATTTTTGAAGTTAATCATCACATTACCATCCCATCCTACTTCTGAGATCGTGTCGTGTGTCCTTTACAGGGGTATTCCATATACCACCACGCCGACTTAATTTAGATTGGCACACTTAACACTACATTGAGAACATTACGGAGAACTATCAAATAAAAGTTTCTTCATGATGATTTTCATTTTGCAAGCTACATCCCAAAATATCAAGTATAAAGTCCAAAGCTACAATGGACTATATAGTGTAGGAGAAAGAAGACAATATTATTTACAAGGGTTCGCAAAAACCCTTGCTGCTTTCTAAACACACTTAACTTCTGTCCACAATATTTGCTTCTCCATTTGTCGACACCTTAAAAGGTTGGCAGAGAAGGATCGATGCTCAAGCTCGGTGCCAATAAATAAAGCCAAATTCTCGCTTCCCGTCAAACAGATGAATTTACCGAGGAACTTTGAAGAAGTTTTCCTACATATTTTAACCACGTTTGTATTGGGAATAGAAAGAAAAGGGATATGAATTCGTGCAAAGTGAAATATTACTCTCATATTCGCATCTGAGTTTCTATCCAATTTTCCGTTGATGTTTGGCATTTACGTGTATGATTCCGGATGCTATATTTATTTAAAGCAAGGTTTCCTGACGAATATGTAATAAACAAACAGACAGGCCACGTGATGGAAAGCGATCACCGACTCTCATACATCTAAAAAACATCGCGCGAATCATAGAAATGTTACCGGCCTGGAAGGAAACGGTAAATATATATATTGATTTACATATTGAAACAACTAAACACTTAAGCAGTACTGAAATGTAAGCACCAAATTTTACCGACAAGTTCATAGTCATATGCGACTTTAATAGCACCAACATAGCATTTAATAACGTTATAGCTAAACCTCAATATAACCTCCTTGAATAGACCTAACTTCAAAGACGAAAAAATCATTAAGCACAAGAAAATAGCGATATAAAACATAAAACCCAACAACCAAATGAGCAGTAAGAAAATCAATTAGGTACTTTCCAAGCTGCTACCAACCACCAAAAGCAATCGAAAATTACAGCCTTCTCCTGACCTAGTGGAAGTGTAAATAAACAGCTCCCGGTTAATGTACAACAAGTCGAGGGCTGGCGGAGAAGGGTCGAACTGGATACAGGTATTTTTACACGGCTGGCCGGCGATAACACGGTAAAGCTATCAATATTTACGTTGTAAGCCGGCGCCTCGTGCAGTTTCCGTGAAAAGGGTATCCCGCCGCGGGGCTTGGGAAGAAAAAAGCCCAAACTCGAGGGCTAACGTGAAACAAATTACCCCTTCTCGGGTCCGGGTATCCGGGTTAAGCTTATACGTGGTCAAATTTAAAAAATTGGGAGTTGAGTTGACTCACTTTTGGTAGGACTACATTATCATCATCGCAACTTAAGCTGGATCACTGTTGAGGGTTTCCTTTCACAATTTGAGAGATTACAGGTTATATACACCATGCTGCATGCTGGCCAAGAGCAGATTGCTACAAGTTAGAACAGTTGTATACTAATGTAGGCTTTAGATTGGTTTGCAGATTCATACAGATATCATAGAACATTATTGAAGTAGTTCAAAACAAAAAGAAAACGGGTTCATAAAAATAAGTGTTTAAAAGACAAATTACTAAAAATCTTCTACCTAATACTATTACTAGAAATCTTACATTGGATAAATTATAATGATTGATGTAAATTAGAATGACTTGTTGGCCGACCTGATGAATTAATAAATAATTAAGAGCGGGTCAAATGAATAAATAGTTCGGCGTTATATGTATATTCAAGAGCGTGTGGATTTTTTTTTATTTATCGGTCTTTACCCAAATTACTAATAAGGACTGGAACATCTTGATCATCTAGTGAAAGATCATCATCATTTTGATCGTTATTATAACGCACAAGTATACCAAGGTTGGTATAATATTAGAGATAAGTTAGCCATACATAGCCAAACGCGGCGGTCAAGCACAATTCTATCGTTCTATAAGCCATGTTATTACATTAAATTTTAAAGGTTATTTACACTGAAATATAAGCGAACAAAGGCTGACGATAAAGCCTCATTTACATGATACCATTTTCTTGTACATGCAAGAGCAATAATTTATATTTTTACGTTGTTTTCTCAATATTTCGTGCTTATGAAGAGCAGCAACGATCAAGACACTCTCACTCACTGCACTCATGTTTGCAAATGCAGAGAAAATTCAATAAAATGTAATACAATAATTGCATAAGAAATTTTTATTGTATGCAACAGGCAAGAAACTGGTATCATGTAAATGAGGCCTAAAACGGGACGATACGGCCGAGTTTATTGCAGTGGTCGTGTCGGACGCGGGACGTGCGTCGCTTCTGGGCACGAAAATATAACTTGATTAACAGATTATGAATGGAAACAAGATTAATCCAGTTCGATATAACGTCCATTAAATAACGCAACGCGATGCCGTTAACACAGCTCGTAAGTAACTGTTGTATAAATCTAAATGTTGTTTAGATCCTATCGTCACAACAAGAAAGTTTTACGACAGAACTGTTATGGCAAAGAATAAAATGGTAAAATACTACTCTACAATTACAACAATGGAACACTGTTAGTGTACTTACAAGGTAAAATTATTATGCGCTTGTAATGTTGATGAAGTGAAGTTTATGAATGCTCAGAAAATTAGATATGGAAAAGAATTTGAAATGACACATTTTATTCAGTCAACGCGTCGTAACTACCATATTTACAACGCAAAAAAGATTAACATATAAAACTTTCGAAACATTTCTTGAAAATGAACAGGGAAGAATCCAATGTACAAATAAGTCTTGAACTCAAATAGAGGTACAAATTCCGTCGGTAGCTCCAACCCGAGTTACCGAACTGGTTAGTTCACTTCGCTCCTGATCGTCATTTAATTGGTTTTCCAACCAACCAATCATTTTTTACTCTCCCACCTCCTTCATTAGGTTGCATTTCAAAAAATAAATGGGGCTCACCCAATCGTTCTTTTGTAATTATCGTTTTGATTATAAATTTTCGGACTTCATAATAACACGCTGCTCACTTTAATGTTGATAAAAATGACTTTAGGAAACAGTTCGATTACCGGTTTCAATGATTTATCGATTGTTTTAGGGCCAAATAAATAACTAGCGTATACGAATACCGTTGGGTACTCCCAACAAGCTACTGCGGGGCGTAACGATTCCTTAAAAAATAGGGCCCTACGTTAAAACCTTTTTTATGCACCATAAATAACCGACAAACGAGCAGACGGACAGACAGAAGTGGTCTCCGTCACCGATGCGTTGCCGGCTATAAAAGAAATAAGCACTTGCTCTCAAGCCCTCGACCGGAACACGACAAGGCCTTTGACGGCAATGCCTGGTCCAGTTGGGAGGTGCAGCAGTCAGGGGAGTTTGGCCTTGACCCAAAGATGTGTAATACCTACCTACCTACCTACCTACCCAATATTTTCTCTCCAATTTCTTCTATATACATACATATATGTACATAATCATTGATCAATTACAGTTTTATTATACAAGATAACCCAGAGAATCTTAATGTAGGAATGTGTATGAGAGAATTTTGTATTTTTCTTTAAGCAAATTTATATAACATCGTCTTGTAATAACTATTCAGGGTTGGGTTCCGTTTACTTTTAATTACAGAGCCGAAACTCAGGTACGGACACGTTTTTTAAGACGCAACCTTTTCATAAGAAATCTAATATGTTATTACTGTCTGCCTCATCCGTGAAGAGGAATTTTGCCTCGGGCAACATAATTTTGTAAGCAGGTGTGTAATTTAATAACGTCCATGATGCATTTTGGTCTAATGACTTTCTTTTGACTTCGTTTCGAAAGGTTACTAAAATATGTTCAAAAAATTCATCGTAGGTAGGTATATAATCTTTGTAACCTTTAAGCACCGACCACACAGCCAATAGACACCTAATGTTTGATTTTCCGTATTGAATGCATTTTGGCAACTAGCTGAGGTAGGACGAAGCGGGGTGACTGGCTAATTCAACGCTGTGATTGGCTAATTCAAAGTTACACGAAACGTTGGAAAGAAATTTATATCGGTACTATAAGCCAGATGTGTTGACAGAAGCCATTCGCCTGTTATTAGGAGTCTATTGGTTGAGTGGTCGGTGCCTTTAAGTAACCTTTGTAGTTTGAAATACTTTGTAGTTGTAACTCTTGTAATAAGTCTGTGAGAACATACGTATAAGTATCTATTATAAGATTTATATATGGCTGGTTGAATTTTGTCCTACAAAATGTAAAAAATAATAAAGTCAAATATTATTATTTACCCGTACGTTAAAGGTAATCTTCGATGCGCCTGCGTCTGCTAAAAAAATTAACTAGCCCTTACAAACATTACATTAGTCCAGTAGCACCAATAACTACTATGTATAATTGATACATGAAGTTGTAACTACAAGATACCTACTAAGTTAATATCGTCAGACTATTAACCAATACAAACGTACCCGTGAACCTATTTAAAATTCATGGATGCTCTTTGGTGGTATTTGCCACTAATTACAAATGCTAGACCGCTAACTAAACCATCGTCTCTGGAGACAAGAGTTCAGATGTTCAAATTAGCAACATCGGACAACAAGTACTCAAGCGCCCTGAGGTGCTATTAAGTCAATTCGGGTGATCACGTCTTGTTTTAGTAGTGAAGTACCGACGACTATAATAATATTATGTACATATAAAGTGTAGGTATCCGTTGTGTTGGTTCTACAAAAAATATTATGGACAATGTGAATCGTATTTTAAAGTCAATTAGGTTAATCATAGTTATATGTAGTACTTACATTACCTACCTTACTCTACATTTATAAACACAAACATCATTAATTTAAAAGTAGTCCATAAAATGAAATATTATTTAAATAAAAATATATAGAAGTTACAGATTATAGAATAGCCAGGTAGTACATACCTATATGTAGGTATAAACTTAACATTATAATGACGACCAATATGGATCAATGCTTACCATGCTACCATGTCGTACTGCCGTTCGCAGATTCCTTCCTGGGTTCGATTTCCAGCGAAGTGGAAAATTGAATGATGAGCATTGACTTATTACTACTAAGTCAATGGTGTTGAGTTTAAATTTCTGGTCATGGTTTGGGTGTCATTTATATCTTTTAATTGTCCATGGCATTCACGGTCTAAGGAATCCTTGTGTAGTGAATATTTGAGTATGAAGCGTTATTTATTATTATTATTTATAATGTCGTGTGCCGTGTATGTTTTAAAAATATAAACACATTCAATAGCAAGACTAGAGCACAGATCCATTAAAGCGTCGCGTCGCAACATTAACAACCAGGTCAATGTTAGATCCGTCCGAGCCCTAATCTCCCGAGTTTGGGGTTCGGAGCAGAGCGGGGGCGGACGATAAACGGATTAAAATTCGTAAAATTTATTGCCAACCCTAGAATTATTCACGCGTGTTAGGTGTATAAAGATTGACGCACTCTGCGACTTTAATTTTTAATTTTCACAAAATTATACGGTATTAGAACTACATTAAAATAGTAATGACAGAAATAGCACCCACAAAGTAGTAAATACTGGACGTCATAAATGATTTGTTCATTATTTTATGGTTTAGGTAAAAAATTGTTCAAAAAGTGGCATGCAAATGGCAACCCTATTACGGCGTCTAACCTCAAACGGCTCCAACTAACTAATAAATTGTACTATTAATATAAACTATAATTAATCTCTTTTATTGTATTGCTACATGTAATCAGACTTTTTCTTATTATCTGTACAAAAGTTAGAACGGGTATAGAGCTAAAATTTTGTACGAGTATATTTTCATCCGACGGGCAAAAACTCGTTGTGTGTGTGTGTTTAACTTTACGGACTTTAGTTGCTGGGCTCCGGAGATTAGAATCCTCCAGAACAATGGAACTTTTGGATATATTGTTAATAATCCGACGTTCATAAAAGAGAATAATACGGTGAAGTTATAGACGACTTATGACTCAAATTCATAAATTAAAATATTCATAACAACTGGATCATAAAATATATCTGATACGAGTACAATACACAATACGTTATTCGCTAGGTTCATTTAATCCAGATAAGGATTCCCAACTGTTCGGATCTGTCCGGACATGTCCTAAATTTTTGGCATTATTAGGTACTATCTTTTGAATTTGGCCGCATTTTTATTCAAAAATTAAACAAGTATTCGATAAGTTTTTGCGTTACCAGCTTGAATGGGTACATTCCTGGTGATGTTAGTAGACTAGCGGGAAAAAAATCCCTCAGTGACTGTGATTAAAAAGGGCTCGTACAAAACTACTGGAAATTATTATCTATATAATTCTGTGAGACAGTTAACACAATACAAATTATGTTCCTATATTCGAAAAAGAATTCCTTTTTGCTTACGGATAGTGCAACTATCTGCGAGGTGTAACTTAAAATTGGTCCCAAGTATAAGAAAAGATTATATTAAAATGTAGAATGTAGAAAAAATAGTATGTGTGTATGTGTAGGTACCAGAAGACAGAGTAAGGTATCGTATTCAAATTACTTATTCCAGTCGCGTGTAACATTGCATCAGTTGAGCGGGCCGGGTGGGCGCCGCTCCAAATGCCAATTTAGACGTCCTAGGCTTCAAAGGAAATTATTTTGGTTTGTCACGACAGGACCGCAAGGGATTCAGTTTGGGTGACGATTGGTTTTACTAATGGAGTTAAATTATAGTAAATCGTATCGATCTCGATAATTGGTATTCATTATATTATCGGTAGCCTTATGGCAGTGTCTTGTGCTTAGATAAAGGCTTCTACTCCGTCCCGAGCAAAGGATGAATACAAGATACAACGTAAAAAATGATTTGGTGTTGTGGGACACCAGGTAGGAACGAAGTTCCTTCGGCTACTGTCGCGCCTGCGCACGTCTCATTTAACGCTTTTATTCCACGCATTTTTTCTTACGGTTTTACTATCACATATTTTTCAGTTCGGTCACCGCAGCAAAACCTATCCCCTCCAAGCCTGCCGTAAGGAACTTCGTTCCAATAAATAATACTGTGTTAAATTTCTAGCATATTCGTATACCTAAGTTACGAAATTTTATAACAGTTGAAAAAGCAGACTTAATTACAGACAAAACTACATACGAGCAGCTTGGCTTGAATATCTGTATCCTTTAAATAAATTCAGATGCAATCCTATCAAGTTTTAAGCAGTTTGCGTACCAAGCAAAAATAAAATGTAAACACTAAACAACGGTACGAATGTATATACGACACGGCGTGCAGACCTCTAAATCTCACGTTATAGGCAATAATAGCTCGTATTCTGCAGTCAATAAAGTATATTTTGTAGTACGCAGACAAAAACTACACACTGCATGGACTGTCAACAATGGGCACGCGACAACGACGCGGTTTTATATCAGACGTATATTAGGCGCGTCGAATAAACGGATACAACCACTGCCGGTACACACACGCGGAAGAAATATAGACTTTATCGCAAAAATATTAAGTCTTGTTTTGCATTTTGAATGGGTAGATAAGCAAATTCCCTTTCGTCCAGTAAATATTAGAGCCGAGGGATGGGAATATTGTTCGTTTATATCCGGTGTATGGAATTTATTACAATGAAATAACTTTGGTATTGAAATATGCGAGGTCTAATATTGATGATTCTATTACCTATATTATTTATTATTCGTTTGCGTGTGCTAACTAAGTACACACAGTACACGCACAACTCTTTCGCTACAATCATTTCAGAATAGTCCTGATTATTTTTGCTACTTTACAACTATGTACTTGCTTTCAGCGAAAACGCTGCCTAATTCCTTTGAGATGTAACAAAAAATGTATAGGTAGAATATTACTCTTTAGGGCGTCACTTGAGTCACTCCGGAACCTAATTTTTTTATGTAAAAACTATTTTTTGAGTAAATGCTCGTCACGTACAGTATTTTTTGCAATGGTGGTATTTCGATATGTCTAATCTACGAGTAATAGTTAAGGTATCTCTTATGATTATATCTGAGTTATTTTGTACTTTTAGTAAATGCCCGTCACATGCAATAATAACTTTTATTATGGGAGCAGTTCAGTATCTCTAATAGATTGGATTATTTGAATTATTTCTCAGGTTTTCCACACTTGTCTTGTTTCTGTCACATAAAAAATAACTTCTTTGTCATTAATAACCTCCAAGCTTTGTCATCAGTAACAAATTGTAATCAGTAACACTATCCTAAACCCTACATTTACACTGACTGTATTGTGTTTCACTTGACACAAGGCAAGGCTCTAAGCGCATTTACAGTAAACACCTCTCGACTAACCCCTTATTGAATAACTTAGTTAACATATTGTTAATACCGTTATCTATGCAGTCAGAGCATCAGGCATCCCTAGTGGGTAGTCAAGCCGGTCACTATTAGCAACAATTAGCGGGCATGTTATGTGTCGGTGTTTGCGTCGAACGTCGTTACCGCGACAGGATATTGAGGCAGCCATCGACAGATGGAGAGTACACGCCCACCATGACACACACATACATACATAGGTATGTGTACTCACACACGTACTTTTATTGAGCTAGACTTTGCTACTAACGTTGTAACTATATTTTCAGTTAGACCGTGCGGTAGATTAAGAACAAGTGTTATTCGCAAACTACGCAAAATATATTCGCACCTATTTTACCAAATTAGGATAGTTAGTCCGGTTACGTGACGGTGTTAGGACATTAGTTGGTTAGTTTAATAAGTGTAAGGACTGGGACAGGGACTGTTAGTGTTAGTCCTGGTAGTTGTTGTTAATAATAGGCCAGTAATTTTTAGTAGTGTAATTGTTAGAATATTCTTGTTCTAATTCATTATCTATCCATGAAGCCTTCCTCGCTGGCTACCACCCCCTTGCGTGAGTCAGCAGCCAAACGACTCATCTTGTTGGCTGGGGACTTGAGACGCAGTAGGTACCTACTTTCTTTCTCATTTCTTTCTTGGCCGTCATAGCACCGCTGATACCTTCGGTTTAATGTCTATAGCTGATGACGGTGCCAGTACCAGCAGCTGCAACGTCTCCTAGTTTATAGGCTATTCACAGGAAAAACATAACCTTCGACATTTCTTCACTTTAATTAATTATTTTAAATCTAAGCGCGTTAGTCAAGGACTTAGCGTGTCGCAAGCTATGCAATAAAGCCACACGCGAAATTATTTACGAGTATAACTGACATAAAGCCGCTAACTACCAGTTATCTCGACGAATGTTGCCATAAAACTCGTTCATGATCCAGCTCCATTCAAATTCTCACGCACCACTACAATAAACTTTTATATTTATACTCGCAATACGTATTTGATAGGTGCTTTGAGAAACATTAGTATGTCGGTTAGGTACTTCCTATTGCTTTACTTGTTACGTAGTTATAATATTGTTTACGACATTTTATGAGACATTGTGATAGTAACGGTAAAGACTCAAGAAATTATCTGACCATAGACGAGGCATCATTTCTAAAACTAAAACTAATTAAATAAATGCAAAATTAAATACACCAAATGGATTTAAGGAATTACCATTTGTTATTCATTCGGAAAACCTCAGCTAATCATTTTAAAAACCTCGTAGCTTAACCTAATAAAATTAAACATTGAATAAATTAAAATTTAAAACAAGAATATATTCAATATCGCGCTCGCGTCGATTCAGGCGCAGTAAAATGAATGGCATCAGATTACATTGCAGTGGTATCGGTAACATCGTCCGAGTGGGCATTACCGCAGACTGGCCAGAAAATGCAAATAGACAACAAGTTTGCAGCTCGGTCGAATGCTTTACGTAGAACCGCATTCGTTAAGTCCAACACAATCCCGTGTGCCTCCGTAGTTCGTAAAATACAAACCTGTAGAGCAAATAAGCAAATTTTAATTCGATTTATGTGTTTGCGTATAATTATTTTCTATAATTTATCTTTATTGATAATTGTTTTTTTTATTCATGATCATTATCCTCTCACATTGAGGGATATAGGCCGCAGTCCACTACATTGGCCAGGTATTGGAACACTTCACAGACCTTCGACAACATTATGGAGAACTCCGAAGTGTGCATGTTTCTTCGCATTTATTTGTATTTTTTTTAATTAGAAGTGCGTTCAGTATTCGTACTCTGTTGTTAGATTTAAAAAAAAGAAGCTTAAGCTAACGCACACAGAGATTTTCATTAGAGTCCTGAGGACGCCACTGTTTGTTTGGGGTCCACGGCACTAACGTACATGAAGCGCACATAATCAAGCCTCGATGAGTGAGGTTACTTACCGTTCTCTATGTACGTTCAACGTTGCTGATCTGATCCATAGTTTATTATATATATCTACATATTATTATGTTCTCAAAATAGGTTTGCGTACTGAGTACTGACCTCTAGGTTAAAACTTTTGTACAGCTACGAGTACTAGGTACGACTAGTACATTGTGACCAACGAGTCTAGATTATATTCTCTGACAGTAGGTAATTGATTTATATCGAACCAATTCTATTAAAATTTATGATCGGCTTAAGTTTTTATAATCTCAATCATTAACGAAATGTTAACGAATGATACTTAATTTATGGCTATAGCTTCTTATTTGTTGACGTTTTTACAACCAGTAATTTATCAATTACGAATACCTTTACAACCGAAGCGCGAGATTACTCTCACGATATTAAGTTTTATAACATTATAATAATACGGGATTCTGGGTGGTAGAACATTTGAAAATAATTAATTAAATATGATATTTTCTTACTGTTTTTAATAAAAAGTTCATCAATAATTCTATCTGATAGTAGACATAGAGACAATATAGCAAAATGTAATAAAATAAAATAAGTAATAATAAAATAATCTTATGTCGCGGTCAGCTGCGGGGAATGCGCCGCACGCACTTCTCTCATTCTCATTCGGTTGCTAGCTCGTGTGCGGGTATGACGTCTAAGACTTTCGGTGGTTTTTAAGCGAGAACACTTCAAAAATAATAAAAAAATCCCTGGTATACCTATGTAAAGATGTTGGACCTGGTATAAAAGTGCAAAACAAAAACACTCGTTAGATTAAATTTCACTACATTTCACCGCAGCGGGCAAGGGTCTACGAGTTACGCATTCATATTGATTGAATCCAAATCCTCGCGATGAAATATGATTCTAGACAATCCCTACACGCCAGTTCTTTTAATTAAAAAATCATTTTCGTTCGCCAAACAACGACTAGAGGGGTGGATCCCTGTAATATTTTAGTAGGAAATAATACTATAGAAAGTTTTGTTTTAGTTTGTAGCACTCTTTTGTTTTAAAATGTCTTTTGTATCACACAAAATGATTGTTACTGTAGGTAATCGTATTTCATAATAATATATCCTCTTACAAAAAAAATGTTCTAAGAAAATATTGATGATCATTATGATCCAAATCTTATTCAATTTCGTATTATTGAGATGTACCTATGTCAAGACAATGGATTTAATCACGTATTTTATTAGTTTTACTTAGATTTTGTAGTTTTACCTTGTAATTTAAATATTAATTTAGTTTTTACTTTATTAAAGCTAAAGCTCTTAAAGTTTTAATAACATAATTTAGCTATCAAACCGAAAATTTATAGTAAAAGCTTCGTTACAAAAACCAGACCTTAAACAGAAGACATCTTTATGAAATTTACCGCTTACAGATTAAAATGCAAATGACATGTCTCGTAACCATTTAACGTTTCTGTTATCATGCGCGGTGCGTGTGTAAAAATACGGTTTACGTTTTTATTATAATAACTTTATATTCGACGGGAAATTATATTAAATCGAATGGCCGTGCGCGTGGGTCGAGAGGGGAACTGGGGACCAATAAGCATTAATTACGCGTTCGGCCGCGTTTTCACCAGAAATTTTTGGTGAATGTCACGTATGGAAAAGTTAATATATTTGATTAAGAGCAGCCGTTTGGATAGATTTACTTCAAATGGTTTGTACAAAATTGTAGCTTATGACGCCGCTTAACAGAATAATTATTTTATTATATTATATTATAGAATTACAAGCTTTTATTTAACTTGCAATGTTTGTATGTATGTTCGGGTCCAATCTTGCAAACTGAATGAGCTACTTAACCTCCGATGACAATGCATTTTTTTGAATGACCGGATATTACACTCTGGATTAAGTACAGACCAGGCCAATCTTCCACGGTCAACAGCACAGTAACAAAATGTTGTTCCTTAATATTTTTAATTCTCTAAGCATTATTAAAGCGTGTTTTATTTTTCAAGCTATTAATTTATTATATTATACTTTACATTGTTTGCAATTTTGATTATATTGTAATTGTTGTTTGTTTGACTATTACATACATAATCTTTTTTGATGCTTCAGAGACGAAAAAGAGCAAGATAGAGTAGACAAGTATTAAGATCCTTTAGACCGGACTATAAGAGTTCGATTGTGTTTGAACAAAATTTTCGAAACAACTTTCGTGGCGTATCAGAAAAATAGTAGGTATATTTTATTCTAGCACAACTTTACCATTATGTCATTTAAATCATACATTTTATATAGGTACATGTATTTTGCAAAAAGAGAAACTTATCCTCTTAAGTCCGATACGCTCCAGTGCTCAGACACCCTAACGGTGAGAGCCTAGTCCCTTCCGTGTTTACCCGACACGGAGATTGTATGTCTCGAGAAGATACTCTCAGCTGTATTTGGTATCTATAAAGTACTGGATACGCTGACCTGGTTCAACCCTGGATATTTGACCATTCTAAACAACAAACAATTCTGGGTTTCAAGAAAAAAATATTATATCTTATTTTCCTTTATTTTTCTCTGTGTCAACTTTATTAGTAGCTTAATGGGGATCTCACTACTAGAAATAATAAGATTAGCGCCAAATTAATGCAATCCGAGAAGGCACGAAGACAAAAGTTATGACAGCCTTTTCAACTCAATAAATAAATTTCTTCAAATACTATTGCTATCTACAGTATAAATTATAATAAGTATATTAATAATAATATTTTTTTTAATAATATATTCATTTATTTGCTCTCACAAAAGGGTCTTAAAAATTATGTTAGGCAGACATTTATATTCTCTTATTCCTAAGAACCTAGCTTTGTGAGAGCCTGGTGCCTGAGGTAGGTTTTGGAAATAAACCTGAATTACAGGTCACCAGTGCCCTCCCGCCGACAGATTAAAGGTAAGATTTACTTATCTATAACAATCGTGTGTATTGTATGTGAGCATTTCTTTGAGTAAGTGTTTACTATTTTTTTTTTTTTTTTTTAATGTGATAGTGTTTAATTGTTTAAAGTTTAGATTAGTTTAGTGTGTGTGTGAATGCGTGCGTGCGTGCTTGTGTGTGTGCGTGTGTGTGTGTGTGTGTGTGTGATAGGGTGTAAAATGTTATACGGCGAAAAAATATTTGGGAGGTAAGGAGGTAATTAAAATAATTTTATGATTTATGCATCTTGGATAAGAAAAAGTTAAAGTTAAACATTGTGACTGAGAAAGGTGGTGGGCAAAAAAATTATAATTTAAAATGTAACAAGTTTTCAGTTTCTTCATATGTAAGCGTCTTTAGGTAGTTTGTTACGGTGCGTTTACAACTATGTGTGGTCATGGGGTATATGTTTAGTGTCTTATTTAATTTGTTGTATAGAGAGTGGCCTTGGTAGCAAAAGAAGTGGTGAGATGAAAAGGTATTTAGAGCTTGTGGGGGGCATACTTTTGTTTTTTTACGCTTATCTTTGAGGAGCTGGGGATCGTATTTAAGGAGAGAGTGTTTTTTGAGAACTGTGTTGAGTATGTATGTTTGTCTAACCGTTAACACTTCCCAGCGCCTGTAGAGGTCAGTAGTTGAGTGACGTCGAGGGAGGCCTGCCCCTACTTTAAGGATGCAGCGCTGGGCTCTCTCCACCTCTATGAGGTGAGACTTAGACGCCCCACCCCAAGATGTGATACAATAGTCTATTAGAGACTGGCACAAGGCATGATAAACTGTCTTTATAACCGTATTATCAGCCACGTGCCGCAGGGACCTAAAGACATATATCAGCTTGCGCAGCCTTGATACCAAAGAGTCTAGATGTGGTTTGAAGCACAACGTCTGGTCAATTATGACGCCCAAATATTTTGTGTTTTCCGTCCGTTGGAGCATTGGACAACTGTAAAATATTATATCTTATTTTCCTTTATTTTTCTCTGTGTCAACTTTATTAGTAGCTTAATGGGGATCTCACTACTAGAAATAATAAGATTAGCGCCAAATTAATGCAATCCGAGAAGGCACGAAGACAAAAGTTATGACAGCCTTTTCAACTCAATAAATAAATTTCTTCAAATACTATTGCTATCTACAGTATAAATTATAATAAGTATATGACTAACTTACGCAATATATTATGTTTACCTAATGATTATTCTTGGTGTTATACACGCTAAAAGTCATCTATCATCGTGATCATCCATAAGAAACAGATATCTCAAACGATTAAATCGCACATCGCTGTATGTCTGACACCTGTATTCCACCATCCGAAGACAACGTGAACTACGTAGAAGAAAACTCTCATTGGATATTCATAGAAATATGTAGAATCGTCCGGAGATAATTATTTTGGCAACGAAATACAAGTTCAACATTAAATAACTCTGAACTGGGAACGAACGACTGTAATAAAATTGTACAGTACTGACAAATGCGTTATCTCCACGTTCGAATAAAATTTATTGTCACGATTCCGCCGGCGGCGTTCAAAAACACAGGTTATGTTTAAATACTATTTCAAATTTTAATGTCATTTTATAGTCACAAAATGTAATAACAAATGTTTCATATAACCACTGCAATTGTAGGCCAATATTTGAAAATTAAACATTAATTTATACATCAATTTTATACATAAGCTTACTTACTTACTTTTTACTTAGCATTTCGCACTTGTTTCGAAAGATGTTTATATTCTACCTTTTTCAGTTTATTTTAACCATTTTAATTTTAAGATTTCTCATAAGACTTTGATTTTACCCACACTATTCCATTTATCGCATTTATAAATGTCATCAAAAATATGATGTCCTAACTCAGTAACGGAATATGAATGGCCCGCCTTATATTTCCTGTTCCGCGGGAACAGAATTGTAAATCTAGCTAGACAATCCAATGATTAAAAATATAATGTAGTTTGTGCCTATAAGTGTATTGACACCTTTGTATGTATAAAACTTGCATGAATAATGTTAAAATGTAATGGTGATCTTTTTGTTGGTGCAACATTTAAATAAATAAATAAAATCATACTTAGGTCGGTACATAAGATTTCTGACAAGTACTTACTTACAGAGATGTTAAAATTATAAATTGGTTTTTAAATTTATTAAGTCCTCAGTAGTTACTATCTAAAACCAACGCTCATTTCAATTCTAAACTACCACCGCTAGCAAATAAACACATCCTTAACAACACAGCTGGAACCCTAGTGAAATGCAAACGAATAGTGCTCGCACGAATTTCATTACGTACCAAAAAACAAAAAACGAAAACAAACGTGTTTTATTAAGTACTAACTAAAAGCGTTTTCGAATCCGATTTGAAATGCAGAACGCACCCTGTTCCGTCCGAGTGAATCACGGAATCGATTTGTTGTCGACCTCGCGTAAACAAACTTCGTGCGTAAATCTAAGTACTTTTACCGGGCTAATGGTCACGTTTCGCTCAATTATAAGCGCTGTGCAGCAGCCAAATAGTTGGAAGCCTTCCAACGAACAATTCCAACCGAGCTAGCCAGTTTGATAGCTTTTGCAACGAGATCCGACACATACCTTTCTCATGAGTCACCGTAACTTAAGTACAAACGTCATGAAAAAAAATTGTGAGGTAACTGTAAGGTATTGTCAAACCATACCAGCAGGTACCATTTACATAACAAGTAGGTACCTAAGTGTGAGTGTCTTAGGGCGCGTTCACATAGAACGTCCGTTTTACTGGATCTGTTTTAACGGGTCAGTATTTCCGTTGTGTGTGGGATTTTTTACTGGATCCGGTATACTGGATTCTATGTGAAATCGCTCATACAACTACATACGCTACTAGCATCCAGTATTCCGGATCCAGTAAAACGGACGTTCTATGTGAACGCGCCCTTATGGCCAAGGAAATCTCGCACGAATATGGGCATCTCGCAAAAAAGTATTTTTGTGGTCGGTGGCAAATATATTGGTACACTACTGAAAAAAAGAAACAAAAGGAAAGACAGCATTTATTTCGTCGCTAAAAATAATTGACAAACTGACATACATATAAATTGAACTAATTCTTACTTCAACATTACCTTCAATTTCAAGTTATAAGATTTTAGGTACAACACCGAATTGCTCAGACGAAAAATCTGTAACTTTAAAATTAACTCGCACCAATCTAACTTTCACCTCTGCTTAACTCAACTAAAATTGCTGACAGGAGTCGAGATAACAAAAATAAAGGAACAGAACAATGTGTGGTTTTGGCGGTAATAATATTATTGTAGCCACCAAGTACGAAGGGCGTAAGCGTAAAAGCACGTAAAAGTTTAACGTACGAACACGGCCATAATTTTTCAGGGAAGTCGTAAAGAGCGCGCCATGTTGGGAAACTGCGAGTGTTTTGGCGGGAACGTGGATGTTTTTTTTTCATTACGATGAAAAGGAGGAAAAGGGGTTGATTTTTCGACCACAGACTAATAAGAAGTTTTAATGAACTTTTGACTGGCCTAACTAAGTACTTTATTTTTATAATATTAAATATTAGATTTGATTAGACACTAAATATATTTATTTAAACTTTATTGTACAAACTTACAGAATACAAAAGGCGGTCATAATGCTAAAAGCTTTCTCTGCTTGCTAAAATGCTAAAAACTTTAAGGGAGTCATAATATTCATGTAGATATCTCTCTCTGTCACATACTCTCTTTAATAATTATCGTTCGCATCCTTCGATCTTTGATGATCGAAGTTCTCATCCATAGTTGACGTAATATCGGAGCGGCGCAAAAAGCGTTGTATGAATGCATCGAGCATTCAGGTTATAATTAAGTATGCTTGATGCATGAATGTATCGTATTTATTGATAATTATAATAAATATCTTTTTGAAAAGCTGTGTAACGTAGATAAAAGTCTTTTTCGTAATAACAAAACCATGTTTTACTACGAAAACGGCGCTACAAGGGCTTTTATCAGTATTTAAAGCTAACATTGTCGAGAATTCGATAAATGTAAAACTTTTCCAATTCCATGTGTTGGAATTTCAAATGGCACACAATTCCCCAAGCCAGTCTTGCTAACTACTGTTAGATAACAGTTTCCACACGTCTGTATCAGTAGTCCATGTAGGGTATAACAGAGTATGTTTGACTTAAACTTTGTTATCAATATTAACCCATCCACCCTAATTTATGAGGGTTGATTGTAAACAATAGCGAAATCCTTGTGCGACTTAAACAGTACCAAAACCTATTGCCTAAGGCCTCATAGTCGTATATGTACATTGTAGGGATCATATATTTAGATCCTAATAATATTTTATTTTTCTTCCTTGTGACCTTACCATCTAGTGAATGTCTGCTTGACTTTTTCATCAAACACATGCTAAACGCTTTTATTTAGCTTACCAAAATTTTGAATTCAACGCACGAAAACAAGGCAAATAAAACTGGGATCATTTCAACATAGATAATACGCGAACATTTCCGCAAACGATGCTAAAATTAACAAACTTTCTTATCTTGTAACGCTGACCGCCAAATACCAATTCGATTAGCCATGTGGGTTCAAGTTTGACGGCACACGAAGTTTGTTTGAAAAGGAAAGTTTGATAAGGGAAAAGCTCGTTGAATACCCTTGAATAGAAACGCGATACTTAACCATTACAACTATTCAAATAATAGATGTTGAATAGTTTTTAGGGTTCCGTACCCTAAGGGTAAAAAACGGAACCCTATTAATATGCTTCCGATTTATCCTCCTATCCTATCCTATCCTATCCTATTAATATGCCTGTCTGTCTGTCTGTGTGTCTATGTACTGTTAGAATTTCTTAGACGTTGTACACTTATCTGTCATCTGTCTTGTTATTGACGAAATCGTTATGTACAGAACCTTATGTGTGCAAGTCCGACTCGCATTTGACCTTTTTTTATAGCAATAGCTGGTGAAATTGTTTAGAGATTTTTTAATTATTATAATTTAATGGAATTCCTGGGCAGCAGCCCTAGACAGGAATGCAATTTTGTTGCACTATTGGGTCAATTGATCTAAATCTGTTTGGCACTCGAGATATTCGTAATATCAAGTTTCACAGAACTCCCAAGAGGAAAATATTACTAACTACTTGGCAATTTAAACCTCCCCTACTGATTTTAACGGGGTTGTTCGTTATTTGCTAAATTACACTCAGCATAACAGCATGTCGCACTGAAAGCGATAAACGTGCAAGAGGCTATCGCTTTCAATCGATAGTTGTTCGTACATCGTGATTGTACTGGTTCGGTTGGTAATGCCAATAAAACAACAAATCAGTTCAACTACACTCCTACTCGCTCGGTGTTCGGGCAGAGAGAGCGCAGTCAGCAGTTACTTGTACTTACTTCCAGCGCCCCCACCGCCGACCACTCCGCACAGTATTCGTGCATATATTTATTGTGTTCACAATATAATTATGTATATATTACATATACACTACAGTGATGAAGAATTTATTCTTTAAATTCTTGCTGCCTTGACAACATGATTCGACATCAGAAATATTTAAGATCTTTATATTTTTGTATAAATAGCTTTCAGAAGAGATGAGCTGATTGATTCAGAAGAGATGAGAGATGAGTCTTAAGAGATCTTGAGAGAGAGAGAAGAGATGATAGAGAGAGAAGAGATGAGTTGCAAGTCGATGAAGCGATAAACGTGCTTGTAAAAAGGTTCTCCAACATTGCAAACAAAATTGCTGCTTTATTTTAGGAAAATTGACAAATGAACTTTATAGAACCGATAGCTATGCCCACGAGTTCGTCCGCGTGGAATTTTAATTGTTACGGGGAAATTCCTAGCATAAAAAATAGCTTAGTTACTCCTTATTACATCAGCTATCTGCCAGTGAAAGTCCTGTCAAAATCGGTCCAGCCGTTCCTTCCAGAGATTAGCCAAAACAGACAGACAGACGGACAAAAATTGTAAAAAATGTTATTTTGATATACATATGTGTATAGGTTTATCCATATGCATTTAATAAAAGCGGCTAATTAAATATGACAAAAAGAGTAGGTATTACAATTTTATTTATTTGTATAGATGTATAGATGAAAGTATTCTAATCTTACATTGATTTTGTTATGGCAAGTGATTGTAAAAAATGTTATTTTGATATACATATGTACCGTGTATAGGTTTATCCATATGCATTTAATAAAAGCGGCTAATTAAATATGACAAAAAGAGTAGGTATTACAATTTTATTTATTTGTATAGATGTATAGATTAAAGTATTCTAATCTTACATTGATTTTGTTATAGCAAGTGACGAAGCAGTACATGAAGTAAACATAATAAGTATTTATTGTTTATCATAACTGTTTATTCGTATAGCGATGAACGCCGACAGTGATACAACAGCAAAGTTGGGAAAATGTTCAGTTCACAAACTTCGTACGAGGGGGACACATCTTTTAACCATAACTGCCAAAGATGGGGAAACTTGATTCCCAGATTTAACTTTAATTTCGATGAAAAGACGCCATACTGACTTTTTATGTTTGAGAAAATACATTTCTTAGGAGTCAGCAGGAACGTTTGAAAGTGAAAAGTGTTTTGACTGTGCAAGCTATAAAATATGGCAGTAAATACCTTTTTTCCTGTTAAATCACATGACTTAGGTCCAAAATTACCTTACCTAACTTTACCCTAAGGGTCGCATAGAAAATCAGTTGCGTCGATATCATGGCAAAAATCAAGCACATTTATTTATTTTTAATTCAAGTTATTTACAAATATGTCTTAAATATTTGAAAATTTTCCGAAGTCTTTTAAAAATCGTACCTACACAAAGATTTGATTGTCGATCTAATCATCGATCGATCGTTTGAAATAGTTGCCTACACATGTAAGAAAGGTAACTCAGACGTGTTTTTATCTTTTTTATTTACTTAGGTACTTAAGTATACACAAATGTATCTTTAGCTCCCCCTAGTAAATATCTAGATAACTACAGCTCACCTGTATTTGAAAGCAGAAGGGTGGCTGTTAAGGGTACAGAGAGGCTTATTGCTACTGAGAGGATGTTATACACTCGTCCTTATCTAAGTACTTACATATTTCCTGATGTCTAGACGAGGATAAATCCGGGGACTATACTCGTATTAAAGTAACCATTACCTGTAAAACAAAGATACATGTATTGTGTAATTAAGGTTTTGTAAGTCGAGCAGTTATAATTGAGAATGAATTCCCGAAGTCCTGAAATAGAATAATGCAGCTCTTAATTTCAAAGTAATTTTAGCAGTGATTTATCAATTGCCTTAGGTGAGGAAAATCAATATTTGGAGGGTTATATTTTTGTGTTATTGCAGTCCTTCGCTGTATGTGTAATAAATGTATGTAGAATTCTCACATATATTTTTCCAATGCGTAGAGCAGAGCCGTTATAAGATTTGATAAACACGCATTTATTTGTTTTGAGGGTTAAATAAGTTTTAGGTTAAGTTCCCAAAGGATACTGCGACCAAAGTAGGTCTATTGAAGCCAAAAAACGAGCAATTTTACTTATAATAAAACTGTTACCGATCGGTGTTTATACATGGAAAATATTTGAAAAAAGTTCCGTGTTGACTGATGTATTAATGTACAGAGCTGTGAGTGAGGGACAATATTTACAGTGCTTGTTTTATTTCAGTGCTAAATCAGAAAAAAATGACGATCCTATAGCCTACTCGGTAGTGACCCTGCCTGCGAAGCGAGCAGTCCCGAGTTCGATTCCTGGCTGAAGCAGATATTTATGTGACAGTTAAATGTTTGTTCTCGGGTCGTGATTGTTTGTAATGTCTTATTAATCTTTTCCACCCGCAACACAGGAAAATTTTATGCGAGGATCACATCAAATACACACACACACACAAAATTTTCATAAAATTGAAAGTGACTTATTTTTATTAAAATAAATAAAAATACTGCGTAAAGTTTCACACAAAAATATAAGTATATCCGCATATATAACATTAACTGTGAATTAAGACGTACATTATAATAGAGGTCTACACATACGACATTTCAGTTACATTATCTTAAGCTGAAGCCATAAAGCTGTTATCTTAATACGCGAAGCTGCAACGTCGTAAGCTCCCGATCCCCGGTTATGATTACATCTCTACTGGACCAGAGTACCGGATCAATATAAAAACCGGTTCATAACATATCCAGTAATAAGTATAGCAAGTACAGACATACACAGAGAATATTTAGTCATACCTAATGGATACTAGTGACCGCCAATCTATATTATATTATATCTATATATATAGAACTCTTACATTACTGAGTGACTGACAGACAACGCACAGCCGAAACTACTGAACGCAACAAGCTGAAATTTGGTATGTATGCTCGTTGGGGAGAGGAGCACTAAGAGAGGATTTTTGGAAATTCCCACTCTAAGGTGATAAAAAAGGCATACTTAAACTGAAACTTTTTATTGCTTCAATGGATTCACTTGAAACTTTGTTTATTATGTAGATTCGTCAAGTGACGCAAATGTGAAGAAGGTGAACTATGGAGAAGAGATCTGAGCCAGACGGTGGGACAGTTACTACGAAGAAGAACCGAGATTCTAGAAACATAACCATACCTTATGTTGCGATATAGGTACTTACTTTTGAATGGTAAATGTCTTGAAGAATTGAAATTGTAATCGATTTTTTAAATATAAGTACATAAATTAAACACGTTTTTGAAGAGGCTGCAAACCATGTAGTATTTATTAAGAGTTTTACATTTTTCATACACGTATTACAAAAGTTAAGTATGTCAACTATACAATAGATAGATCAAGTACAGATATTTCTTTTGATATAAGTAAAACAAACATTTTTGGCGGTATTTTTCTAAGTCTCATAAATACATTCATAAGTGGCCATTCCGAAATAGTCCATGCTATAACACCGCGCCACAACAAATCGTACAGAAGCCACATTGTGCAATCCACGCTCCAAACCAAACGAGTCGGCGGCGACAGCTTGTAACATGGACGTATGTATATGCTAATGGGAACAAATCTGTGAATACGGCGCGGGAACACGCGGGACACTGCTGGCCGATCCGATTTACACGAGAAATGGTTTAATTGGGGGGATTTATTATGGTCACCGGCATTTGCTGGCTACACGCGCTGCTTGATGGTAAGGTGTCACTAGCGGCCATAGACGCATGTTACCAGATACGTAACTGATATGTTGCTCCTATCAGGAAACGGTGCACTTAGGACTGCTCCTTCTCCCAAGATTAGACCCGCAATCTACGGGCCTAAATAGTAAATTATTTGGGCTACTGGTTTATCGATATGTCCGGACGACTGTACTGTCGTTTAAAAAAATCGTGAGCACGCTAGGATTAAATTATGATTTCACAAATCAAGCTGGCCGAAGCAGGATCATTGTTTGACTTCATTTATTTAACATCAATAATAAAAACTAACCGATAATATAATTTACAAATAGGATACGTCAATTATTTTCTATCCTCCTCTTTTTGAAATATGGCAGTCCTAATCACGGTTGATTATAAAACGAGTGATGGCTCCAGCAGACAACATGTGTGGTGGGGCCTATCTCCTAAAGGTGTTCAGCAAGAATTGGGCCGGGGCCAAAGATACATGGACCTTAGACGAAGATACCTATTGATGATGAGAGGCGGCACTTCCAAAATGTCTTCTCACTTTTTTCATGGCACCGCATCAGCGACGCGCTTGGTGTTACATGTCCATAACGATGACTTATCATCAGGTAACTCGCGTATTATCTCGGCTATTTACCTACATTAAAATTTTACTCAGAACAGGATTTCCTTGGTTACATTTGGTACAATACTCGACGTTGGTGCCAACAGTTTTACAATAGTGTTCCATCATTAAAATATTTTAATTATTAAATATTTTTTTATATTTCTACACTTTCTTTATTTGCGTGGTAGAAATAAACAGCAGCATGAACGTGATCCGGTCAACCTGGTAAATAAAAACAGCATCAAAAATATACCGGATTACATTTTAGTTCGTCCAAAACTAAACATAATCGGCCGGTCCGAAAAACCCCAGATCGATAGCGAATGCATGGTGTACGGAGCACTGAGGGTACCGCAATGCCTGCAAGGGTCCTCCCCTCTGACTCATAAAGAGGGTGGCGCCCTCTCACTTCGGGTTTGGTCGATACTCCTCTCTTTTGTTTTACACTTCCAACGCACCGTGCCGATCTAAGGATAGTGCGTTTGCTATAATCAAATAGATTAATTTGAGATGAATTTTTAAGTTGTACTAATTAATAAATTCCCTATAATTATAATTATATTGTTTCGGAATACAAGAGTTGTAGTCGTTTTTTACAACTCAAGCTTTAATTTTGTTTTATATGAAACGTTGTAATAAAAAAATCTAGTTATGTAAGTATGTAGTATAAAAACATTACCAATATGTATTGAATTCATTAGTATTTTCTGACGTGTTGTAATAATTATAATCTCTACGGGGTCGCATTAGAACATATTTTTATTGAAAACTCTCATGGTCTCTCAAATTTCTTAAAAAATTAAGTGTGCATTACTTTGAGTAGAGTGTCAGTAGGTATTAAAAATCCCGTTTAAAAAGAGTATAAAAGTATAGTTAACTACTGGAAATATACCTACCTCCAAATCGATGACTTGGCTAAAGAAATTCCATTAGTATCCTGCATTAGAAGTATTAGAACTAATTTCAATACGATAGATGCTAAACGCTAATGTATTTAATAAGTCCTGATCCTGATTCCCTGCTAAGTGCATTTTGTTGTATCATGTCCGGGAGTAATCTCAGTGATATCTAGGAACTAATCTCATTTATGGCATCTGGGCTTTGAAGGCAATTTGTACTCCACAAAGCGGTCCCGTACAGGTCATGTATAGATCAAATCTGTGAGAGCATGAATTTGTTATTACTGCTCCGTAATTAGCAATTGTAAGTTGAACTTTTATAAGATCTCATTCTCTATACAATTTTTATTTGTCGGTTATTCAGTTTGCTTGTGTCTTTATTAACACTTATTTTAGAAACAGCTTGACCGTTTTGGATGCGGTCACCGATGTAAAGAGGTAGGGTAATATTCAGCTAATCGATTATGATTCGTATGCAGAATTGCACTTGTATTTCTAAATATATTTCGGCTATTTAAACCGAAAAACGAGCGTAATGGTAAACTGTCGTCACCAATGCATTGCCGGCCACTCCGGTCCCCGGCGAACCCTTTTTTTTACTGCCTTAGTGATAAAGTAGTAAATGAGTGTAAAAAATATTGGGTAGTCACAATCGGGTATAACCACGAGTAGCTGTGCCCGTGACTTCGTCCACATTTTAATTGCTGAGGGGAAATTCCTAAAATGAAAAAGTTACTCCTTATGACATCAGCAATCTGCCAGTGAAAGTCCCGTCAAAATCAGTCCAGCCGTTCCAGAGATTAGCCAAAACGAACAGACAGACAGACGGACGGACATACAGACTGATAGAAAATTGTAAAAAATGTTATTTTGGTATATGTACCATGTATACATTTAGTAAAAAGCAGTTAATTTAATATTACAAACAGACACTCCGATTTTATTTATTTGTATAAATTAAAATATGTACGTACTCGTAGAAACGATACTTTACAGAAATATGCACTGATGCATGTCAAGCAGGGGCTTAGTGTATGACTACGGGATACTTTTTTGTTAATGCGTTTACAGTATGAGACCACCCCCGAAACTTTGCGGCTTCGGTCACTGACCCTTAGGGTGCAAGTCATGATCAATGCATAGGGTGTGCATGTCGACATTTGAATGCTGTCCATGGAGGAACGATGAATGGAATCAATCAAAAATTATTTGTAGAAAATACACTACCAACCAATGATACACCATTTTAAATAAAACGTTTAATTAAAATATTGATAAGCATTCATAGCGGAGTGGTTTGAATTTTAGACTCAAGAATGGGAGCTTGGATTCGATTCCCGCACGCACCTCTGATTTTCAAAAATGTTGTGCCTATCATAAATACATTGTCTCGCTTCGGTAAAGGCACCGACCACACAGCCAATAGACACCTAATGTTGATTTTCCGTATTGAATGCATTCTGGCAACTAGCTGAGGTAAGACGAAGCGGGGTGACTGGCTAATTCAACGCTGTGATTAGCTAATTCAAGGCCACACGAAACGTTGGAAAGAAATAGTTTAATTTAAGCAGCGGGAAAGAATGAGACGGCACGAATTTATATCGGTACTATAAGCTATTCGCCTGTTATTAGGAGTCTATTGGCTGTGTGGTGGGTAAAGGCAAACATAGTGGGGATCTGCACACCTAAGAGTTGTCAATAATGTTCTCAAAGGTGTGTGAAGTGTACCAATTCGCACTTGGTTAGCGAAGTAGACTGTCGACTATTCCTTAACATCGTGGAGAAGATCCCAGCACTCAGCACAGCACAGAACTCATCCCAGCAGTGGGACAGTTAAGGGAAATATCGGAATGGTGTTAATAAATATTGATGAAATAATACTTTTAGGTACAAAATACTACTGGCAATAAGCCTTTGTTTGGCGTCGACCCATTAATGGCCTACTACTGAGCACGGGTACGGCACCCTATACTCACAACTCGAATTCAAATTCAAACAATAATCTGTTACATAAATATTTTCCCCAGCCGGGAATCGAACCTGAGACCCTAACTACCAACAAGTTAGAGTCATTGATTACTGAACCGATCTGTGTTGTTCGTATCTGCCAGATCGGATCGGCCTACTTTCCATGGGCCAAAACTTTTTTCAGACGCTTTAAAGCTCGTGGTTAGTGGAGAGTTTTAGCACATGGAAAGTGTCTGACACTTATGGATACTATTTAAGAATAATATTCTGCAAAACATATAAAAATCAGCCATGTGAAAATAACTGAAGCTCTTATTTTTACCTGCCTTTCTTACCTGGTACCTGCCCAGGTGTCACGAGGTGAGCTTCCACAAGCACGCAGGGTATTCAAAGAACATGGAAGCTACTGAGAAATTAAAGTTTCATCCATGTGAAAATAAGTTATGTCAGATCGCTCTGGGCTTTTGGACTATTTAGTTTATTCAAGGATATTTCCTATACTATATTTTAGACTATCTTATTCTGCTAGGACATTGTGTGCCGCATGTACGCGTTTAATTTAGGAATTCTTCGGTCGCCTGTCACCTCCACTGAACTTAAACTGCGGTACAATGTCGCACAATTAATTTGCATATTATAGTAAATTAGTAATCAACTTGTATTTCTCAGCGATTGGCATTTAGCGATGTCATGGTCAATATAAATAAAATGCAGCAATTAGTAAACAGTAATTTATTCCAAACCATTTAACCAGTACAGAATAAGCAACACATCAAAGCCCTACAACCTTCCATGCATAAAATACACGGACTCCACGCTATAGCGGCTATAAGGAACAACATTATATCAGTGAATTGTCTCCAAATGTTCAGCATGGACATAAAGTGCGGATAAAACCACGGCCATTTATAATACACTGAAAGGTAAGGCCTCCTTCTTAACGTAGCCATGTAAAGGCTGCACTGAAAGTCAACAGGCTCACGAACATGTCTCTTTGGCTTTGGTTTGAACTTTCGAGTTTTAGGGTTTTTATCAGCCATGTGCAAAATAAAATGAGTAAAAGCATTCCCTTCTAGTTTCTGTATCAATGATTGAACTTTTTTCATGTACAGACATCTCATTTTGAGACGACGCACAGTTGCACCAGCGTTACTTTCGCTATATTCTTGTAGTAACTGCTTCAACAATGTTCTTACATCGTTTTTTCTATACTTCTTGCAAAGCATTTCAAAAGTTACTTTAGGATCAATGACTGCTTTTGTTGTACATCGCAAACCACCAGCTAATGAAGAAACTCCTAGTTTGCCAACGTCTAGTAAAGAATCTACTGCGAGCATTAGATCAGTGGAGTCCTTGTATTCTTTGACTCTTTTCTCTAATTTTTTATTTCGTTTAATTCGTTTAAGTCTACGAATTGAATCGTTATCTTCTAGGATTGCGACTCGTCGGCTTATTATCTTCCTTTCCTTTTCATCTATAATGGATCTAGCTTTATTTTTTGCTTTTTCTATGTCCTTTAGAATTTTTTTTTGTTCAATAGCGCAAATATCACTTCCGCATACACAAGTTTTAAACAATTTTGGTTTTTCTTCTTGAAGCTTACCACTTTTAATCTTCTTTGATTGTTTAGCACATATTTTACTTCCACATATACATGGCCCAATAGTTTTTTTAGGGGGATTAAGTGCGGTAAGGGCAAATTTTTGGAAGTTTGGAGGAATAAAAAATTTAAATTTCCCTGGGACATCCTTTGCACCTGTTACCGTCGGCTTACTGTTATCATCTGGTTTTTGTGGTTTTTCTTTCGTCACAGCTTTCTGCTGCTTGTCGCGTTTTTTTAAACATTTGCAACAAATACAAAGATCATGTTGTTTATTTTTAATTCGGATATCATTTTCCAGTTCCCTATTACTATAAAGCTTATCTATACTTTTCTTTACCTCTCCTTTATTAATTATGTTATGGCTATGAGGATCCAATCGAATTTCAAGAAAAGGTTTTAAACTATTGCAACATTTCTCTTTTTTCATAGAATATTTTCGACTAAGATTATCTGCCTTAGATTTTTCACGTACGGAAATTGTTCTTTTTTTACTCTCAATCATGGACTCTTTCCCACAAGGGCACTTATCAGCGTCTCCTTTATATTGTGACGAAATGGTTAACCGCCGATCACCACCCCCTTTACTTATTTCATCCATATCTATTTTTCGTTTACAACACGCACAATACTGGCAATCATAAACTGATTCTGAATAAGAAGGTACTTTTTTAGGACTTTTTATACTTTTTTCGCGTATTTTGAAACCACGTGATGTTTGCTGATCACCTTTATTAAGGGGGCAGTCATTGACTGAACAAGAATAACAAAGTCTAGTTCGGGGGCTAGATTTCGAATGTATAGATTTATTTGTTTTTCTTCTATGTAGTACATCATTTGGGTATTTTGCATTATCAGCAAAGGTTACAAATTTCCCACGTCCCTGAATTTTTGACCTATTAGTGTCAATTGTTGAATGTTTAAACGCCTTCATTATGCTATTATTTACATCTCCGCTTTGCAAAATTGAATATTTTTTGCCTGCTTCAGTTATGTCCTTTGGACAAATAAATGGACAATTATCACCAAAACTTTTTGCCTTTTTCGGCGGTATCGTCAATTTAATTTTTGCTGGTATAGTTTTGGTTTTGTTTACCTGTTTATTTATGGTATTCAAATTCTCTGGTTTATCAGAATCTTCGGGTCTGGCTTCAGATTTGCGGGAAAAAAACCTAACACATCGACAAAAAAGAGAATTTTTATAGCGGGAATTAATTCCCATTAATGAATTTGTAGGTATAGATTTTTTACTTTTCTTTGCAGTTAATCTTCTTCTACCTTTGCTCACGATTGATGTATCACTTAGTTTTAGGACACCTACCCCTGTGAGTTGATTTGGAGTTTTATTTTTTTTTAATTTGTTATTAGTAGATAAACAAGTCTTACTTTCTTTTTTAAATTTGCTTGGTGTAAAAGGTAAAATAGTATGCATATCATTTTCAATCTTTCTCCCCAAGAACCTTTTTTTATAATCTGGGCAATTATTAGGATTACAGTGTGATGATGGAAAATCTAGATATTTTCTTTTGGTTGCCGTTCCTGTAGTTTTATTTAGCAGTTTAGGGTCTGTAAATGTCGATCTTGCCCTATCTACCTTTTTCGTTTGACTAATTTTCGCAACAGTATTAGGTACCGGGACTACTGCTACTCTTCCAACTGTGAAAATCTGTGGATATCTTACATTATTTACTGGACGATGCATTTTTAATCGTACATTTTTTTGATTGTTAGGTTTTTGAAGCTGTAATGTACAAAAACATCTCTTTAACGAATTCACAGCATCCGATCCTTGGTCTTTCAGTTTGGTTTTATTTATATATGAGTGCCCAAAGTTTTTCGCTCCAGCTGTAACATTTTTATTTAAATCAGATTTGGAGTCTTCTTCGTTATATCTTGCATTAATTATATTAGAAACAGGAGCGACAGCAGGTTGCAAGTTTTGTTTGACAAATTTTACATTAAAATTAAAGTTGGACCCAATTCTGACAGCACATTTATTTCGTCTATCTATATTTTCAATATTTCGAGATGATTTTAACATTTCAGATTGCGGTTGAGAATGGGGTGCAGATACGATAACATTTCTCCTTCGCATTATTTGCGATTGAACTTTATGAGCTCGTACCGTAGCCCGATTTCCTACGGACGCTATCGATGTCCTTGCAGGTCGTGTTCCCACATTACGAGATTTACGCATTAATTTTCTTTTCTCAAAGTTTTCCAAACATTCATATGGGTTACATTCACCAGGAATACACATTAGTGGTGGGCATTCATAGACACTCAATTCTTGAGGGGTAGCATATTTAATTTTTGTTCCAGCCGCTTTGTCTTTAGTTGGTATGGTACGTGGTATTAGTTTTACTTCTGATTTTGGATACTTTCGTTTTTTTAATAGTTTTAATGTACAAAAACATTTCTTTGGTGCAATATTAGCCGTAGAACTTGGAACATGTTTTTTTGTACAAGAACATTGAGATTTTTTATCACGCGGACGTTTTACTGCTTTAATGGAACCTCTCGATTGTGTTGATCGCTTTTGTGGACGTTTTATTGTATTTGGTGCTTTTTCTGCTATAAAGTGTTCAGTATCACCTGTGCCATGGTCTTTAAATAATTCTATATTGAAACTGAAATTTGAACCAATACGAACTACTTGCCTATTAGTATTATGAGATGGATCATATTGAAATCGAGCTATTGCTTTACTACGCCGTGTACGTCTTGAAACTAAAGAAGCTGTTCCTCTTGAATTTAATTTTCCTTTCTTATGAGATTGTGCTTTGGTGGATCTAGTTGATGGTTGTTTGATAGAGTCAGTTGCAGAATCTTTGACATAACGTTTATAATCTGTACCAAAGTCCCGTACTTGTCTCCGTTGGATTCGTTTTAAACACTCATACGGATCACACTCTCCTGGTACACAAATGAAAGGCTCACATTCATAAGGTTCTAATATTCGGACCGGCTTTCTATTATTATTTTGAGGTGCACGCCGACTCTGTGTAGACGTTCCTTTAATTTCATATTTAACTGCAGGTATAGGTGGTTGATTGTGCTGTTTTCCAACTTTATTTAATTTAAAAGTACACATGCATTTTTTTAAGAAATTACCTACGCTCGAATGACGTGACACTGGCTGATTGGATTGGATTTTTAGAGATACATTTTTCTGTTTACTTAAGTGCTTATTTCTTAATGGTAAAGTACAGAAACATCGCTTTAAATGTGCTGTTGCAGTTTCTGTAGTTTGCAGTTTTGTAGATATAACTTGCGAATCCACGTTGTGTTTGAAGTTAATGGGTTGAGTTTTTGCGTTATGTAGGGTAACTTTTTTCGAATACTTTTGAATATTTAACTCTTCTACAGGGCGATTTGTGGCAACGTTTGGCATGTCACCCCCCATGTCTTTAAAGAACTCAATATTAAAGCTAAAATTAGATCCGATCCGTACAGCTTGTCTCCGTTGATTGTAAGATTTTTCTGGCCAGGATTTCTCAACAGAATTTGTTTTTTGTACGCTTTTAAGAGGTCTCGTAGTCAGTTCTTTTACTTGCGAATGTTTGTCTTTCATTTTGTTAGCAACATTGCCAATTGATTTTCTTTTGGGATACTTAGTAAGCGTACTAGACTCTTTAGTGTGTTGCTGCCTCTTTTTGATTCGCTTTAAACATTCTACGGGATCACACTGACCGGGGACACATACGAAAGGTTCACACTCGTATGGAGATAAATCTCGACCTAAGTCATGTTGTAATGTTTGCCCCCTTAAATATTTGTATGACTGCGTTTCGACTGCTTTTGTTGTTACAATAGGTTTTGTATCCAATTGATCAGATTTGTTAGCTAGATCAATTTGCTTAATCTGTTTATTCATAAGTTTTAAAGTACAAAAACAACGTTTTAAAAGATGAGTCGCATCTGATGTATTATTTTTTGTCTTGACTTTTTGTTTATTGCGTTCAACGACGGTTTCGGTGCCAATACTTTTTAAAATATTTCCTGTAAGAATTCTTCCTTCCTGAGCGTCTTTGTTTAGATAGGTTTTTACTTCTTTTACCTTTTCTTTGATTACACTGTCATCTACATTTTCTTTATAAAATTCAATATTGAAGCTAAAATTCGAACCAATTCTTACGAGGCGCTTATCAGCATTTAATATATTTTTACTTGGATGCGCAATATCCTTAGTGACGTGTTGTATTTGTTTTTTGTTAGTTTGACCATGAGCTTGAATTCTTTCGTTTTTTGACCGCTTATAATTTCCAAAGCCACTAGATGCTGAATGTGTTTGAATTGAATCAGTTTCAGATTTTTTTGAACGTTGTTTCGCTAACCTTTTTTGTATGATTTTTTCACATAAATACGGATCGCATTGACCTGGAATACAAATACCAGGCTCACATTCATACGGTTCTAAATAGGGTGAATATACTTTGTATTTTACATTTGTATTTGTGGGTTTTTCAGCAGTTTTGACTGGTTTATCTGTAGACTGATTGTTTCTGTCTCCTTTATCTTGCACATCAGATTCTTTTGCATGCTTAGATTTTTTGTTGTTTTTATTTTCTTTACTATGCAAACCAAGTACGCAAAAACATTTCTGCTTAAAAGTCTTTTTATTTAGATTTTTTGGAACTTTAGGGGAGCGAAGTTTAGCTGTACAAAAGCAACGTTTCATTAATGACGTCGTTATCGTTGCTTCATCATTTAATGGTTTTTCCACTACAGTAGCTCTATGAGAAACACTTTTTCTACTCAGAGAAGTAATGGCTTTTGTTTCTTTTTTCCCCTTGATTTTTTTTGTATCACTTTTTAATATGTTCTTCATTCGCATATTTGTTTCATGATATTGTAATTCTTGTGGCATATCTTTAAAAAATTCAATATTAAAACTAAAACTGGATCCAATACGAACAGCTGGCCGTGTGCTTCGTGTGCTCGAAATTTGTGAAATGTTATTGTCACTTTGTGTGTTTTTAACATATTTGATTGTTTTCGTTGATTTATGATGAGGGGTTAGAGGTATTGCTTTAATCGCCCGGGTTTTATACTTTTCCTCACTTGTCATGCTTGAAACAGAGTTCTTTCCTCTTTGGATTGTGTTTATACCAAAATTCTTCCGATGTTTCATTAGTTCTAGACATTTATAAGGATCACATTGTCCAGGCACACATATACCTGGTTCACATTCATAAAAATTAAGATCATTTAAATCCACAGGAATATTGCGATACTTGGCGGCGGTCCCAATTTTCACATTACGTGACGTAATAATTGGTAGGTGTTTTGCAGGTTTACTATTCAACTTTACATGTTCTCTATGGATTCTGCCTTTTTTTTGTAATTTCATTGTGCAAAAGCATCGTTTGGTCTTAGAAGCAGTACCTTTATGTACAGATGTTACAGTTGATTTCAATTTTGTTGCTTTGCCATGAAGGTTATTTTCCTGACTACCTTTATTTACAGCTTCGTTTGTATTTTGATTCACGGGTTTTTTTTCATATGTAATTGTCTCAACTTGATTGACATATTTTTTAAACGGTTGTGACTGATGTTTATAAAACTCCAAATCAAAACTAAAACTTGATTTTAATCGAACTGTCTGTCTATGTTTAGCTTCATGTTGCCGCTCTGTTTTGTATTGCTGGGGTACCGTTATTTGTGATCGATTTTTAAGATAAGTTTCCATTTGAGTGCTTCTAGAATCTATTCCTGCATCACTTGCAGCGTAACGTGAAATGGACTTCGACTTTGTACCAGAACCCTTATGCACATTATTTGCAAATCGTCTCATAATTAATTTTTTACACTCATATGGATCACATTCACCAGGTATGCATATACCCGGTTCACACTCATAGGGTTTAAGTTTATGACCAATCTTTTTTATGCCTGGTGTCCGTCTTGGATGTGATATTTTTACATTCATTGTGCAAAAGCATCGCTCTAAATACCTACCAATACCAGTATTTCTTATTAAATTTTGATTAGATAGTAGATTAAACAGTTTTAAATTTTCGTGGGATGTCTCGTCAATATGTGCATAACTGAATGTCTCTAAAGGCTGTTTGATATATCGTACCCAAGATTCTTTTGATGGCAAAGCTTGTCTGCTAATATTAAGTTTCATACTGAGATTTGATTTTATAACTACAGGTTCCTTGTATTGAATTGGTATTTTAGACGTTGAGTAAATTTTTACCGTCTCATATTTAGATTTAAAGTTTTTGTGATATTTGTTTAATAAAAAAGAACTAGTAGACACTGATATTACTTTAGTTGTAGGCTCGGTAAGCTGTAGCTTAGTCTTCCATTGCGAACTATAACAATTAGAAATTATTTTGGTTTTCGTAGTCGTTGCTCTGCCAACAGTATAAGTGTTCGCACCAAAATATTTGTTTTGCTGCTTCCCTTTTCGGTATTGTTGTTTTGTTTTATTTTGTAAATTCAACGTGCAAAAGCATCGTTTCAACATGGGGCGCACTAGTGACGATTTGTTCACTTTTTTTGGTTCAAGCGCTTGAGTATCGCCGTGATTAACACGTACTTTGGTAACCGTAATACCTTGATCTCTTTTAATTTTTGGGTAAACGTTCGCAGATTGTTTTATATTAGGATATTTGGTTAACGTTACTGGGCCAGGCATCTGTTTAGAAAATTCAATACTAAAATTAAAACTTGATCCTATTCTTACAGCTTGTTTTGATTTTGAAGTCTTAATAAAGGTTTCTTCCGTAGGTCTTGGTCTACCATCTAAAGCTTTAAAATATTTCGCTTTCATGTTAGTACCTTTGCGAAATTGTTTAGGATGGACTAATATTGCTTCTGACTTTTTTAATGAATTTTCTGTCAAGCTTGACATCGAATGCATGTCTGGTTTATCAGTAAACACACCAATATTTCGAGAATTTAATTCTCGTCTTTTAATGTTTTGTAAACATATATATGGATCGCATTCCCCTGGCACACAAATATATGGCTCACATTCATAAGGTAGTAATTTATAACGATGTTCTTTTTTTGTTCTTGTACCCTTGTTAACCGATTCTCCTATTGAAACTTCTCGAAAAGTTTGAGTCAGCTTTGCGGGCTTCTTTTGTAATTTCTTTTTGGGAACTTTATTCTTATATAATTTTAATGTACATAAACAATTTTTAAGTGGTGGTCCTATATATTTATTGACCTTCATGACCTCTGTAAACATAGATTTATTACGTTTATTAACATTTTTTCTTTGTTCTGTAAATTTTTGCTCTTTGTAAACATTTTTTGTTGGTGTGGTAGACAAACTTGGTTTGTTTGTTATTGCAAGGCCAGGGTTTTGGGTATCCTTATAAAATTCGATATTAAAACTAAAACTGGAACCAATGCGAACTGCCTGTCGTTCAGATGCACTATTTTTTCTTTGAATTACTTCGTTGCGACTTAAATTGAAATTATTTTTGTACCTCCTTGATGCACCTGTACTACCTACTTTCGTCGGAACGGTCGAAGATTGCACGATTTTAGCTCTAGCAGAAGTTAAAGGTCTAGACAGAATACTAGACGTAGATTTTGTTTTACGTGAACCGGTATAAGATCCTGTAGATTTACTAATTCTTCGCCGAAGTGTTTGTTGTCTCAACTCTATAATCTTTTTGCAAAGTATCGGATCACATTCATCAGGGATACAAACACCTGGTTCACATTCATAAGGCAGTAAGTCGTATAGTTTCGGCGACACGTAACGATAATTTTTCTTTGTTTCAACATATTTGTCAATCATGGCAGGCAATGGTGGTTTTTCTTTAGCTTCCTTCTTAGTGTTTATCCGTTTATTTAGCTTCAAAGTACAAAAACATCTATTTAAGGTTGTTTTTGCTTGATTATATGCTTTAGTGGATGTTCCTTTTACTTTCACTAATCTGCGTCTAACTTGACCGACTTTACTGCGAGTACGTTTTACCTTTTCCATAACTGGTTTTGGGATTTTTTGGGGAGTTCGGGATTTTGGAGATTTAGATACATCTTCTCCGTCTTTTTTATAAAATTCTATATCAAAACTGAATGTTGATCCAATGCGCACTGCTTGCTTATTTGCGTAACTCTCATTAATCCCTGATGACAAAGTATCTGGACGAGCCGGTGGTAGAAACGATGCCTGTGATAAACGTCCCTTTTGTTTAACTTCCTTAGATATATTTTTATTCATTGTTGACACGTTATTTGTTATACTAGACACTGATTTTGTGCCATAATTTGTATTTGTCTTGACATTATTATTACGATGCTTTTCACATTCACATTGACTGATTTTAGATACGAGCAGCTCTTGTGAAGTTATTGGAGTTTTGGCGTATTTATCTGTTTGAATGAACCTAGTTTTAAGATTTTCAGATATCCCTTGCGATGATTCCAACGATGACTTTGATACACCAAGCGACTCATGACGACGACGCAATTTCTTACGTTTACGTTTTGGTGCGTGTACATGTATACCAGAAGGTTGACTTGATCCAGATAATATTGGCTCAGGCCGATTTTTGTAAAATTCTAAGTCAAAACTGAATGAAGACTTTATACGAACTGCTTGACGACGACGTGAGTGAGGTTTCTTTAAAACAATTCCTCTTTCATTCAAAGTTTCACTCTTATTCTCTACGTGACCTTTTTTCTTAATACCACGAAAAGCTCTTTCTTCGTATGAAGTAGGCATAACAGAAGATTTAACCGATTTATTAACGATTTTATTCACACCCTTTTTCCCACCAACTTTCTTTACTTGTTTGGTTTCAAATACTATACGTTTTTCAATAGCTTGATTTTTACCGTCAACACGTAACACTGGTTTATGTTTTTTTATATGTGTTGCGGTAGTTATAGCTATTTGTCCCGCTTGTACACTGCTATTAGATTTACTGAGTGGTACCCCACCAACTTTTACTTCTCTATTTATCTTCTCATATCTAACTCCATGTTTACCATCTCGTTGACGGTTCCGTTTATGTAACCTCCTCAATTTTATAATCTTAAAACATTCTTCAGGAACACATTCCTCAGGCTCACATTCCCAGTCACATTCCCAGTCTTTCATTGTTTCTTTTCTTTTCAGATAATCTTTGAATTTTACTAAAGAATCTTTTTTTATTTTGAATGTAGTTTTGACTTCAGGATACTCCACATCTTCTAATGTTTCTTTGGGATGAAAACCTTTAACTGCCTCTAAAGACTTTCGTACACCAGACCCAATGTTAGTTTTTATTTTATTTTTTACTTGCTTTGCTTGCTCTAACGATTTCTTTGCACCAAGTTGTAATTGTTGCTTCATGTTTGCTTTCGTTTCGTTCAGTTTTTTCATATCTTGTTCTAATTTACCACGAAGATCCTGGTACTTCTGAAACGATTTTCTAGCAAAACCTTTTTTCTTTGGTTCTTCAATAATATATTGTTCTTCTGCATCCAAAAATGGTTCTTCTAATGGAGGACGTACTTTTTTAAACATAGCTTTTGAATGTTTTTTTATATCTTGTTCTAATTTACCACGAAGATCCTGGTACTTCTGAAACGATTTCCTAGCAAAACTTTTTTTCTTTGGTTTTTCAATAATATATTGTTCTTCTGCATCCAAAAATGGTTCTTCCAATAGAGGACGTACTTTTTTAAACATAGCTTTTGAATGTTTTTTAATTAAACCACTAAATTTAAATGTACAAGTACACGGATCAGACCTACTATGTTTAGCTTTAAAGCGTACTCCTCTTTTATTATATAGTCTCGTCTTTCCTGGAATGGTTTTACCAAATTCTCGCTCATATGTTGCATAAACTCCCTCTCCCGTTCCGATTTGTCCAGCTTTACCGTATTTTTTCTCGTATGTTCTAGCATAAAATCCTTCTCCTGTACCAGCTTGTCCAGCTTCACTATATTCTTCTTCGTATGTTTGCCCGTAACCTTTTTTAACTCTTCGTTCTTTTTTGTTTCGGTTTAGTATTTTAGATTTTGATGAACAACTACAACAGCTACAACAATCACTATGTTTTTTTAGACTAAGTGCTGCACCTTTATCAATAATATCAACTATTTCCAAAATAGCACCACTTTGTTCTGAATCTAGAGGTTTTATAACACGGTGGTGTTTTCCAGGTCTTAAATCTGCATTTTTTTCAAGACTCAGTGTGCTGTCAGAAATAAGGCGAGCTCTAAGATCATCATAAACGGCTCTAGTTCTGACTAACCTATTAAGCAACTTTCTCTCGCGTAAAGGAATATACTTTCCGAAATATAATCGATCTATTCTCGATCCGTGGGCAACATATTTTCTTATAGAAGGTTGCTCAGACTCACTTTTGTAAATACAGGATGTGCACGAACAACTTTGACTAGTGCTATCTACTCTTCGTACAGGCTTCATGGCTGGTGTCGCTTTTTGCACTGTCACGATAACATAACCATTGTAAAACTGGCAGATTTTTCACTTTAAACGTAGGGACTAAATTTCATGTCCTAAATTTCTTCACTGTACATAGGTCACAGATCAACCTGCAAAACGACATCTCAAATGAACCACTGGTACTGCAGTTAAACCAAATAAAATATCTACTAATCTAAATAAATCTAAGTAAAAGACCTGTAAAATATCTACGGATTAACATTACGTCTACTCTCATTTTGGGTTCGCACTAACTCTATTTCTAATTTTTAACCCTTATTTCTCTTTTGGCTTGCGGCCGTCATTTATTATTTAGGAACTTCTAATGTCCTTGGATTAACGACGACGATTAGACGAATTTTCTCATTTATTACCAATGGCAATACAATAATATAAGTACCACTAAGTAGATTTGAACAGGAGCATGAAGATGGGAAATAGAATCTTAGTAATCCTGAAGTAATCTCATATAGCAAGGGCTAATTAAATTCCTCTTGACATAAAAAGAAAGAAGCCTTGGATCATGATTATACTTTTACAGTTCAGTTTACTATTAGAGCGTGTAATTTTAGTTTTTTTTATTACATATTAATTTATTATTTTTAACTAACTTAAACCATTAAAATAAATATAATTGTAGTGTCTGTTTGTAATATTAAAATAACCTCTTTTTGCTAAATGCATATTATTATGGATGTATACACGGTGCAAAATAACATTTTTTACAATTTTTGTCTGTCTGTTTGTTTGAGCTAATCTCTGGAACGGCTGAACCGATTTTGACGGGACTTTCACGTGCAGATTGTTGATGTCATAAGGAGAAACTTAGGCTACTTTTATTTTAATATTTTTTGTTAAATTCCTCACTGCCCGTTCTAAATAAAAAAGCGCGGGGCGCTTTGTGCCATATCTTTCGTAATATTCTTTTTTTAACTATAGTATGAAAGATAATTCTTTCTTTTATTCATTCTTTCTTTCTTTCATGACGTCGGTCTTTGATAAGTCTACAAAGTTTGAACGAAATCTGATCGCTGAAAATGAGTCAAAATCGAGTTCAAAGAAGTCGGTTATTTCTTACTTCCTTTATTCTTTCTAATTATTAACTTGCCATCGGTCCTTGAAATTGGAATTTTACGTATTTTTTTTTGAGATATTTTAAAAGGTACATAGATATAAATTACACAGTCTTTAGCGCGCGAAAAGTAGATCAATCAAACTTGGCCAATTGGCGTATTTTTCATCTAGCTATCTTTTTCTATCTCACACGTTTTGAAATTATCTTTCTCATCCATAGTTACAATAATGTCATCGGAGCGGATCCAAAACTGCAATTCACGTTGCGTAAACGTAACGCATCTATAGTTAATATCTTTGAATAACACCCACGACAAAACAACAAACATTTATCTGCCACATACATGTTTGCTCCGACCGGGAATCAAACCCAATACCCCTCGCCTCGCAGGCAAGGTTACTACCACTACCAACTAGGCTACAGGGTACTTACTAAGAAAATAACTTGCTTAAGCAACGAATAGTTAAACGGAGGTGCTTACCAGACAGCCACAACGATATTATATTACGCCACAAAAACATTACTTTCACAAAACATTGATTAATATTTCATTTTCACTATCTGATCTCCAACATTTTTAAATATCTAAAGCGATATACAAAAATTTCCAAAATATATAATAAGTATATAAAATATTCTGTCATCACATGATTTATTAGTAAGAATGTAAAATGACAAATTATTATTTAAAATCTTGACATTACAAGCCAGAAGCATGCCAGACTGCAATATTAATTTTATTGTAGGATCTATGTCATCTAAGGTTGTCATAGTTTTATTCGTCTTATAGCAGTAGTTCGGTCGGTAGTTGGTTTTGTTTTACATAATATTATAAGTCAATGCTTGACTACGATCCCACCTGATGGTAAGCTTTTGATAAGATGTTGTACCTGATGGTAAGATGTTGTCGAGGGTGGTAAAAGAAGCCTATTCACTCTTCACTTGAAGACACCTACGTTATAATCGAACTAATACATATATTTAATTAATTCGTTAACCGATCCAGTGCTACTTTTTGATCTGTATGTTAGTTACATAGACACAATTGCCGAAAGCACCCATTAACAACTCGCTTTGCTTTGGCTAACTTATTTCTTGCGTTTGCAGATTTATATATTTTGGATATTTCACACTATACCTTAATAAATTATAGCCTATATGTTATTCTGATGTGTACCTAAGCTATATTATTGTTAAGTTTCATCAAAATCCATACAGTAGTTTTTGCGTGATAGACTAACAAACAGACAGAGATTTATAATATTAGTAGGTAGTAGCTCAGGGTGGCTGGCTTCAACCCATTAATGGCCCACTACTGAGCACGGGTCTCTCCTCATACCTGAGGAGGCCTAGAACATACTCCACCACGCTGCTCCAGTGCGGATTGGTGGAGGGGTTAGTGGCCAACCTAAGTGTCGGAAATTTTAAGCCGCCCGAAGGTATCCGACATGGCTTAACGACTGCTACCAAATGATAACAACCGGGACCGAGGGCTTTACGTGCCCTCCGAAGCACGGAAGCGCTCGAGATTTTTTTTCCACTAGCGGCCATCCAACTACCGACCACGCCCGGTGTTGCTTAACTTTGTCGATCACTTGAGATCGACGCAAGCCGCCGGGCTATGAGCGTTTCAGCGTAGCGTAGAGCGTAGCTCAGGGTAGTAGTAGTAATATTAGTAGCATTACAACATGCCGGGCCCACTAGTGTAGGATAATTATATGGAACTTACGACAATCAAATCGATTTTATTTGTAGGTATTTCCTTCCATCCTTAGTTCATACTTCGTCCGAGACTGTTACCCGTACTACCGAACCAATTTTGATGTTATCTTCTTTGGTAACAATCAGATCCACAACCCGAGCCTTGAGATTCCTTGCACGGAAGGGCTTATGGACAAATGGATGCAGCGAGCACGCACAAACTAAGTAGGCACGTCACAATCACAAGCCGTGAAACTTTGAGCGATATTTAGTCCATGAAAAATGTGAGATAACTTGCTCATCTTGCTAGATACATCAATTATTATTAGCTGCAACTGCAACTGTACCCTGCAACTGTAGAGTTCGCCCGGCGTAATATAGTACTACCGCCCGAAACGGTACTTACTACTTAGCACTTTAGCAGCCATTTCTACCGTGTAATAATTGTTTTAAAAGCAATAATTGTGTTCCGGATAGAAAGGTGTGAAGCCGGCTACACTTTTTTAGAGGTGACCATATTAGTTAAGAGTAACGTAAACGTTTTAATCTGGTTTTAATCCCGATAACACGTTCCCTTGGGAAAAAATTGTCGTTTTCCGACACCCACGCGGGCGAAGCCGTGAGCAAAAACTAGTAATCAATAGTACCTATGTAGAGCTTAAATACCCACTTACCTATTAGTATTAGAATAAGAAATTTTCATCAACCACTATAATAAATGGTAATAAAAAAATCAAAACTTATTAATTATTGTGTACTAGATAAATGTGACTGTGAGTTGTAGTATTTATTTATTCATCAGAGGTTAGTGACTTGCAGACACCTGCGTGACAGGTTGTACCGAAGTCGCCCGGTACAAACTTACCTTAAAAGTTTTGAAGTTTACTCTCCGATAAGAACTTCAGCTGTAACTAACACATATATCACTACACTCTTTTATCCACCATAAATAACTAAAACACTAAAAGTGCGCATCGAATACACAAGTTATTCCGCGAGTTTTTAAACAATAACTTCACGTGCCACAAAACGACTCCCACTCTCAAGTAGTAAAACCGAACTAAACTTGTTACCGGACCGGAGAACCGGAGATACAGGACCGGCGACCCCACACTCGATTCGATTCTCGGTTTTGTAATAAAAGCTCGGCGCTCTACGTACTACCTACCTACTAGCGCCATCTGGGTTATTGTGTAGAACTATGAAAGTTTACGGGCGCTACATTGACATAAACACTAGGGCGCTATCTGTAACATTTTTTGTAGAACTACAGAAGTAACGCCATCTACGATCTTGTCGCCACATCACTTAACTAAAAATGTGTTACTAAGTAAATAATCCTGTCGTAAGATGGCAGTTATTACAATTAAACAGATTTTAATTTTATACTTTACCTAATTCCTCATTTATAATTATTATTATTATTGTAGGCGTGTGGTACAAACTCATCAGACAATGTAACTTATAAAACAATACTCAAAATTTGTAATTGAACATACCGTTAAAAATGTATAGTATAATAGTAATAATAGAATCAACAATAGTTCTGCCTATATTTGGGCAACCTAGAACTATGGCTTGATTGTTATCCTTCTGTGAAGTTTGTATAGCTAGATACCATCTTGTTTGAGTCAGTCAAACTATTAATTATGTTCCGGTCAGGGTTTGAGTGCCAGTGCTTTCTTCTCTCTCTTTCTCTCTCTCTTAGTTGACAGCACATTGGTGATGCTTTTGGTGTAATGTCTATGAGCAATGGTTACCACTTACAATTACCATCAGGAGGCACATGTGCTTGTTTGTTAACTAACAAATACCAGTAGCAGTTGGTGTTTACACTTATAAAATAAACGAAATATATTATGTGTTGTTCATGTAGTTGAATAACAAAGGCTTAAATCAAAAAATGTATTATGAGTACAGAGTTTTGCCCCCTTGAGGGCTAAGGACAAAGTCAGGAAGAAATATAACATACTATATTTTATGTAACATACAAAAATATGAGCATGAGTCAAAAATAACTTGGTAATATTTACTATAATATCCACACAGAGCATAAATATGTATCACATGAACGAACCTGGAAAAATTATCATCAATAATGGCACATGGATTGCTATGTTTATAAACCGAAAACATAAATAACGATATTGTAAATAAATTATACTTTACATAAAACAGGTTTACATATAAAATGCAAACACAAGCACTTTCATTCGCAGCTGAGCACAAATAAGTCATGCTTTTTTTCATAGAAAATTACGATCACCGCAGAGAATGTGTTAAAAGAGGAGGCCTGAAAAGTGTGTATTTTCAACTTGTCAACATATTCATGCCTAGCGCGGATAATATTTTATACTAACTAACACCTTCCTCACTTTCAGAGTCTGAATCACTTGGAGGCCACATTGGCCTAGTGTCTTTATCATTTTTTGCAGATTCTAGATAAGTTTTCTGTGCTTCGATAACACTTTTACTATCTGTGCAGGCAGCATACAAGTCTAATGCTTCTGCGTTTAGTTCTAAAAATGAGTGTCCCCAAGAAAATTTTGACAAATAAAACTTAGCTTCTAGTTTTTGTCCAGTGATAAACATAGCAGCCGCTAAAGCTTCTACACAGCTTAGTTGATAAGGTTTTCCATAGTTTATAGGGTTGGCTGCTACTAAAAAGGGCAATAACCTTGGATGCGGAGACTTCATACTTCCAAAAGGTGTCTCATCAATTTTGGCCCAAGAACAGTCTATCACAGCAATGCCAAATTTCTCTATAATATCCTTGTCATTGGGGCTGACGCTCTGAGTACCAACTGGCGACAATACAAGCCCCTGGAAACGTTGTCCGAGTTTTAAGTTCTTGATGAGTTTATGTCGCAACAGTTTGCGTCCGGAACATTTTTTTGGGTCGCAGTGGTTCAGATCCCACATGGAAACAGCGAAAGTAGCTTCATTTCCTTCGTCAGAGGCATCAGAACTGTCACTATTCTCGTCGGATGACTGAATACTTAGATCATTCAGTCTCTCAGCATAGTCACGTTGAACATGTTGGTTAGAACGTTTGCCGTGCACTTTTTTTTTACCTGGCGCCATTCTGAATAGTTCGTTGTACGTTATTTTCAAATGAAATAAAAAACCAGTTATGACTAATACACAAATATACTCCTTGTCTCTTACTCATAAATCTATTTGATTACTGCAAATATGCATGTTTATCGCAGAATTTAAATTATGATTAGGAGGTAAGAAAAGAAGGCAAGGCAAGTCAACATAAGTCAAGCTCATCAATCAAGCTGAAAGCTGCTGATCTGATCTTCTGCTGAAGTGCTGATCGGACATTGACATTTGACATTGACGCTATTGACAGTATTGATTGACACTCACGTCACGTCACTCGTTAATTGCCACTTTATCGATACCATAGAAATATGAAACCTATGGAAATGACATGTCAACAAAAAATGCGTTCCACTGTTATGTCATCTGGACACAAAACATGGCGAGTTTAGTGATGACCTATAAGTAATGACATCAACTACTCATGACCTATAACTGCACATAAGAACCTTGCTAATTATAATGTAAATCTTCCTTTATTTTCCCGGCAACATTAACAATAACATATTTTTAATGTTATTTATAGCGTACCTGTGTCTGGTTTTGGAACGAAGTTCCTTACGGCAGGCTTGGAGGGGATAGGTTTTGCTGCGGCGACCGAACTGAAAAATATGTGATAGAAAAACCGTAAGAAAAAATGCGTGGAATAAAAGCGTTAAATGAGACGTGCGCAGGCGCGACAGTAGTCGAAGGAACTTCTTCTTACCTGGTGTCCCACGACACCAAATCATTTATTAAATATGGTTAAAGATGGCTGATTTCACTCGGCTGAACTGACTGACAATGTCATTAGGACACAAAACATGGCGGATTTTCGGCCTCATTTGACAGTAGCATTTGTAGTACTAAAAGAACAATATGTCGTGTCCCTATTATATAGGTCAATGATCGATACGATAGGTACCTGAGAATATGACATTACCTGCCTTTTTTATGATTTTGACATTGACACACGATAATTATCCAAAACAAACCACAGTATGTCTATGGAGTCACAGTAGGGTCTATGGAGTACAGTAATAGACTACAAATAAAAACGCATATTAAGGTCACTCTCACTTGTCAAACCCACTGCGCCCGTTTACTTTTTCTTTGTGAATATAAAAGCCACACCTAACCTAAACTATCCAGCCTTCGTTCCATTTGGATTACGCATGGAAGTATTAAGTACTACGTACAACTAGTACTTATTACTTCTATGGGATTACGATACATAATTATTCTTGATTTATTAACAGGCTTTGCCCCTCGAATCCCACTTTCACGGCCTACGACACCCACAAAATATTAATCCAGTGATAATGCGGATTTATTTAATTTTATTTATCCGTTCAGCGAACGACTAGACACTTTGAAAAAAGTTAAGAACTGACATAAAGCAGTAATATAAATAAGTTCTTTTTAATGAATTAAAAACATTAACAGCTTGGCAGATACCTATTGTCAATCAATTATTTACTCGTAGTTAAATAATAAGATATTTTGTTTCATATTTGTACAGTGTGATTAAAAATAAATCAAAATTGATTTTACACGCGGTAGAATGAGCAGCGCCTCAATGGCCGGTGAGTTTAAAGTATTTGCGAAAATGTGTATTGTACGTCGATCTTTCGACCATCATCGATCCATGCATGTAGGGTCGAATCATCGGCGTTCAATATTTTTAGGTACACGTTTCGCGAAAAACAAAAGTGCATGTCCACAACGGCCGTCATGAAACCCAGGACCAAGCTCGAAAAAAAAAACATATTTCGTAAAACAATCGCTGCAAAATCAAGACATCTAGGTCTAGGAGAGGTTTAGATCGTGCGGAGTATACCTAGTACCTAACAACGGTCACTAGTTTTCATTGCAAATATTAGTGTCATTGTTGACGCCATGCCCCTTTTCTTCTTCCAATTATGACCCGGAAACTCAATTGCTAGTACCTAAGTGGCTTCATGCCATGTGTAGAGTTCCGGATTTTGTTCCGGGTCAGATTTTGTGCAGATACTTTTGTGGCAAAGAATTGTTTTTGTCCTTGATTGATAACTTGTTTGCGATGTCTAATTGTTTGTGGTTATGCCAAATAGCGAATTTCATTGTGGGCTTATGGACATCCCGCTGTGTATTATTTAGTGTAGGTGTAATGTAGGTATACCTATAGATACCTAAAGTAGCTAACATCTAGATTTTGTACGTCGTTTCTATAAATAGCTTGCGGTTTACAAACACCTTTTTGGTAAACAAGATAAGAATTCGGCGATAAAAATGCTACTTTTACTTAGTCATACTGATTTAAATTACACATTTCTTGTACTTTCTAGCTCAACGATTATTATTCTAGACACACATTGCCTGGTGATTCTCACATACCCAAAGCTACATTACAAGATCACTATTTGCGGTGTGGACAATGAAGTCATACAAATGTTATGATTAATTTCCTCACCATATTTATGTCGAATATCTTCCTCGCTCACAATACTCATGGACTCATCTCATTACCATTAATTTAACATTGTAGGTACCCTTAGAATAATGACATATATTCTAAGTAGGTACCTAATAACCTACATATATATCGTTTTGGTACCTCCGCGATATTATTTTCAAATATTCGACGAGTCATCATGATCACAGCATCACACACAACCCATAACTGATGCGTCTTACGTACGCGCTAGCGAAGTCGTGAGTTTAAATAATAGGTAAATTTAATTTCCTCGTGGGAAAATTCTTAAAAATTTGAATCAACTCCAAATAACAATTGGGTTTTCTAAACTAAACCAATAAAACGAAAAACAACAGCTAAATACCGCTTCCCTTCCTATTTGTGACTCGTAAAACTTTGGTGATGTCATTGAATTAATGTACGTGGGCGGAAATAAGCACTAGCCAGATGGCCCGTGTGCTTGTTTTTCGTCTACAAAAACGTCTATAGGCTTAACATTTTTCAATCTAATAACAACTTATTTCGAATTTCGATATTATGTTTAAGGTGTCGTGTCTAGTACGCGTTAAATTCTAAATATTATCTTTGTGTAGATTACAATCACTGTGTAGTCTGTGTACCTACCTACAATATTCTGACAAATAATATAAATGTTTTGCATTACAACAAAACATGTATTATGTGTTGAATAAAACACACAGCGTTTAAGGTGAAGAAGCAGTCTGTGGATCTCGCCTTCATCTATAAACATAGCTAAAAACCTTACCAGATAGTCCATGGTTTGTTCAATTTCGACCAATCAGCATCCAGCAAGAATGCGCAAGGCTGCGCTTTTTCTGTCAAGTGTCATAGAGTCTTCACCACCAGCAAGCTATATACTACAACGCTGTGTGTTTTATTCAACACATAATACATGTTTTGTTGTAATGCAAAACATTTATATTATGTGTCTTTCTAAAACACACAGCGTTTAAGGTGAAGACGTGTTTGATATCTGCTGGTGAAATGAAACACAAACGCTATGTGATACTTCTGAAACATATTATTATGTAATGTTTTACAGAAATTACATGTTGAAAAATAACCTTTACATTTCAAACTGTTTGAAATCAACATACCAAAACAAATATATTTTAATGTTACAAAAATAAAAACAATACAGGTACTTCTGAATTAACATAACAATCTTAAAATTCTTTAAAACAATAATAGTAACCACTCAGTTACAACATTAAATTCCTAGTCTAATTAACCATTCTATTAAGATCAAATTAATTAATTATATAGGACAAAAGTAAGGAGATAATAAATCAGATTTATCCTCCACTGAGGCTATTGGGCGACAATAAAATTTTCTAAAGGTCTGCTCACTACGCCAATTGCCTCTCTCAAGTATTTCTTGAATTGGCCTATTTTCAAGCCAACCTTTAGAGGCCACTGCTGATCTTATACTACCGGGGGAAGCATCAATATTGGCTGCTTTAAAAATTGACTTAACCCACCCGGCTATCATAGTTCTTGTGGCAGGTTTTACTTTACCTGTTATTGAGATAAATAAATTATCTATCAAAGCCTCTGATCTTCTTTTTTGAGATGATTGAATTAGTAACTTAATGTGGTTTACTGGACAAATACGCTGATCAGGGTGCTTAAGTAATCGCCACCCAGACTGATGATATGTGGCTGAGTCTGTCTTGGATCCATACTCTGGCCATAATATTATTTCGTTCGCATTTAGTGTAAACTTGTCACTTGAAATGTGTAATAAAGTTAAATCATGTACCCTACGGCCCGATGCTAGAAGTAACACTAAAGCTGTTCTTCTCGAAATGTCAAAAAAGGATTCTGTAATAGGATTGTCTTTTGACCAAGTAAATATAAGTTTAACGTCCCAAATAGGCATATTATTTCTTTGTGTAGGTCTAGCCAAAGCTACTGCTTTTAATATTTGGTGTACAAAAAAATTTGATGAAATTTTTTCATCTATATTGACATAAGTTGATATTGCTGACTTATGTAATAGAATAGTATTATATGCAAAATTATGGTCTAGATACAATCTGGCAAGGAATTGTGCCACTTGATTACCAGTAGGCGATTCAGGATCTATCTCATTTTTCTTACACCACTCAATCCATCTTCTAATGGGTGGTCTATATGTAGTCAAAGTAGATTTTCTCCAGCTGTTCGTTAACAACTCCTTTTCTTCTGCTTGCCAATGCGCTACTTGTTTACCCCACCCCCAACTTTCCATGCTATAAATACTAGATCCTTTATCTGTGGAGGGGGAAGGCCCGTTGACAGGTCTACTAAATTGCTGGCTAAATTCTTGATGTGTATTGGATGACATAGGGCTCTCGCCTCTAGATCTGGAAGCCAATAACATTGGGTCCACTGAGGTGCTACCACAATGTATTGCCCTCTCGCACTGTTGAGATGGGCCAATATCCGAGGAATGAGGTTTGGAGGAGGGAACACCCAAGCTAGTTCCCAATCCCACTGGCGACTGAAGGCGTCGCAGAATTCTGCACAGCAATCTTTTGAGTCCAAGGTTACGTACCTTGGTACTACAGCGCTTCTTTTGGACGCAAATAGATCTACTACTGGTACGCCCCACTGATGAAATATTGGCTCTGTCGCCGGAGGCAGTAGGTGCCATTCTGGCAGAGGGCGACCTCTCGACAATCGATCTGCTATCCCGTTCAAACGGCCTGGAAGATAGCACGCCGATAGCGTCACATTGAGCTGATCGGTCAGGTAGAGTAGCTTCGTGGTCAAATTCAGAAGGGCTATGGACCTGGTCCCGCCCTCGTTCCTTACATAAGCTACTAATGTTCGATTGTCGGTTTGAATTAAAATGTGAGCATTCTTTAGAGTGTTTTGGTGGTGTACAACTGCACCATACACTGCAAACATCTCCTTGAGATTTGAATGCCACTTTTTTTGTTTCCGAGTCCATTGACCTGACAGGTAAGACCCGTTCAGATGTGCTCCCCAGCCCGCATCCGCTGCGTCTGTGGTGAGAAAATGTGTAACTTGACTCTTTTTTAATGGACTTGAGCTCTTTTCTATGGACTCTAGCCACCATTTGAGTTCCCTCTGAGCAAGGGAGGGAACCACTCTTCGCTCTCTCATTCGAGATGGAACAAACTTTTTTATAAATATCTGAAGGTGGCGACAGTGCAATCTGCCCCGTTGCACTGTAAAGTTCGCAAAGTTCAGGAGCCCTAGGATAGTTTGAAGTTCCTTTAAGGTGCAACTTTGCTTTTTTATTAGTTGTAATAATACATTTTTTGTTTTCATAACTTTTTTTAATGGTAAAGATGTGATCATCCTTTCTGTGTCCCAGTTTAGGCCTAGGTATTCCAGCTGTTGTGATGGTTTTAGGATTGACTTTTGAAAATTGATCTGCCACCCCAGTGTTTCCAAGATATTCACGGTTTCCGCAACCTGAGTAGTTAACTTGGAGCAGTCCTGATGGACTATTAGGTAATCGTCTAGGTATACCAGAACACGAATACCTCGAGCTCGAAGGATTTCCGCAATCCAATTCGATACTGCTGCAAAAGTATGGGGGGCAGAACAGAGGCCAAATGGAAGGGCAGTCAGTTGTAACACTTCCCTGTTGTAAATTATGCGCAGATAACGGCGATGGCTCTCTGATATGGGGATGTGAAAATATGCTTGGTGCAGGTCGATTTTCACCATCCAGTCGTGTTCTTGTAGAAATTCCATCACTGTTGATTGTGAGATTAGCTGAAAGTGTTGTGTTGATACAAAATGATTGAGGTTCCTTAAGTCGAATATGGGTCTTTGAGATCCATCGGTCTTTCTTACCAGAAACATTCTGGAGTGAAACCCTGCATTCACTTGCTGTGGTTTTTCTAGGATCTGCTGATCCATAAGAGTATTTATCATCATGGTCATTGCTGGAGTGACCTTTGTAGAACAAATTTTCAAAGTTCGGTGGTTTGGTAAGCAAAGAGGTGGTTTCCTTACAAATGGAATTCGACAACTGGATATTACATTTAGGATAAAAGGATTGGCATGGAATTGAGACCAAGCTGTTATATGGTGCCTTAAGCAACCACCCTGGAACACAGGTTTGCAGTCATTTCTGGGAGTGCTGGTTGGATGACACTCCACGAAAGGACTGGTTCTTTTTTTGGTAAACCGTGGATCTAGACTTCTTTTGAACCTTATTTGATTTAAAATGGGCATTTTTCTTAACAGATGTATTATACTGCGGTTTTGACTGGTATGGAATTGATAAATTTTGTTTTCTAATATGGCTTGGACTTTGTAACCAAGTCTGAGGACCACCTAAAGACTGAATGATTGGAAGCAATGCTTCCTTGTAAAACAAGTGTTCTGCACTTGGAGGTACATTTCTTAATGTTGCTTTTAAATTAATATTATTAATTTGCTTAAGAAGGTAATCACGACGAATTTCTATGCATTCAGCTCGTTTTCCACAAATTATTTGCATTGTCTGTTCAGAATTTTTATAAATGGGTGTACTTGGACCAAATATCTTACATATATTAGCAAAAAGGTTTTCAGAAGAAAGTTCTTGGGGTTTATCTGCAGCCCAATTGACTAATGATTGCAGACCTGCTTGCAACATCTGCCGCTGTTCAAGAATGGCATTCGACAAGCCTGCTAAAACTTGTTCTGTATTTACAAGGTAATCCTTAGAGGTATTAAGATGGCATAGTTCGTCATTAACCTTTAGCGCAACAAAACCAGGAGATGCACCAAAAGATTGGAGTGCTTTTTTATACCTAATACCTTTCCAGGCTGCCGAGCCAAATTGTTGCAACTTGTTTAATACTTTTAACCTCTCTTCGTCTGCCTCTGGTATCATTTTATTTTGGTCAAATTCTGTGCTTAGTTCCCCAAGACTGAGGCTTGGGGCTGTTGCAACAGTTGGGTGAATTAAATATGCTGTTTGATCATTATTTGACCTCTCTTGCATATTAGCTTGAGACATTACACCCATATATTGTGTTAAATAACTCACCTGAGCCATTAGGTTATCGATACGAGGATCATGGTACTCGCCCGTTCCTGCGGCCTTGGTCTTACGACGTGGTCGCTGGTTGGGTGGCGGCGATGAAATGCCTTCTTCAGATGAACTTTCTGACGACTCGGAGTTATTGGACGACGCGGGTTCGTTGTTCGTTGTGTTTTGCAACTGAACTTTTTCCTGAGAGCCGGTCTCGACATGTTCGCCGTCACTTGTTTTATTACTAGTACTCATTTTTATTTCTTAGACATGAGACACTGAATTTATACTTTATTCTTTATTACTGTGTGATAAATCAACACAAAATCACGTTACTCGCATTCAATTAAACGTTTCACAGGACTTTAACATTAACTTTTATCTTTTAAACAAGATTTGAATGTTAGCTAACGAGATTTCACAAACGCTATGACACTTGACAGAAAAAGCGCAGCCTTGCGCATTCTTGCTGGATGCTGATTGGTCGAAATTGAACAAACCATGGACTATCTGGTAAGGTTTTTAGCTATGTTTATAGATGAAGGCGAGATCCACAGACTGCTTCTTCACCTTAAACGCTGTGTGTTTTAGAAAGACACATAATATGTGTATTACAAGGTCCTTTATTTGGACAAATAATAACGTCCCATTATTTTATTCCAAACATTTTACTGCGATAACTGGTTGTGTTGAAATAAGTATTTAACGTAAACGTACACAATAAGATTTTATCGTTTCACGAAATCGCATTATAATTTCACCGTATAACGCTTATAATTATAGGAAAATCATAGACTAGTGAAAATGAAGGTATAAAGTACAATTTGTTTAGATTTATTGATTCTCCAATCATGCAAAAACATTTTAGGGTTGATTTAAAAAAACAAACACTAATTAGTCAGGCTGGGGAAGTCATATCAATGGGGTAACTGATTAATGGTACAAAGCGTAGCGAGGTGTAATGGAAACCACGGCTACCTCCGAATAATTAATGTTAGGTTTCGCTATGAATGACAAAGATTGATAAGCACTTACACATTCATACACCACTTTAGGATTCCCTGTGTAGTGGGTGGCATGAACAACACAAATTAGACCCACAAACACCGATGATCCGAGAACAAACATTTATTTATCCGTTAGGTACATATCTGCGCTAGCCGGGAATCGAATCCGGGGCCCCTTGCATCGCAAGCTGAGGGTTCGTCAAATCATCGATTAGGTAATTTCCATAGAAGTTAAATTATTATTATTAATCACCCGAGAAAAAAAAATCGGCAGTCTGCCAAATAAGGAGCGTTTCCAGAGCTACCGCCGATTTCGCTATATTGCGTCACATATCAGATCAATCTCAGGTCACGTGACTCACTATTACAATTTCCATGACTACGTAAGATCAGGGTTCCGTACGCCACATCGAATTACATTACATCGAAGTTCATGACATCGAACACGTTACATTGATGGCTTATTATTCACTTACCTTGTTGTTACCTTACAAATACGTACGTATGTATGTACATATATACCTAATTACCAGTCTACAGCCTGATCGATGTCGCCCTGGTTCATTATAAGTGTTGGATGATCGATTTTCTGCTAGTGTGTGACAATACCATGTGCCATCCATTCGAACCATTGTGGTGGTAGAAGTGATAGACGGTAGCCGCACTTTTGCCGTTCGTTATAGTAATTGTAATTATCTTTTACTTCACGTACCTAGTAAGCATAGATCGTCGCGCGTTGGTTAAAGAAAATTTGTAAAGTTAACAAGGTAAGTGATTTAACATAACCAGGTATCAACTTAGGCATTCCTCCATCCAGGTCAGGCCAACTTCCTCTGCTCGCAGTGCACCTTGCCGAACAAAGGCCGAACTACAACACTTTTCCATATTCCTATACAAAAGATTTGTAATAATAATCAAAGGCCAATTTGAACTTTAATGCCATAACATAAAGAAAGGAGGGGTTCCGGGAAGGTGCCCTGAATAACAGAATAAGTATTAAAAAAAAATAAAAAATAAAGAATCGACTGTTAGGCGGTACGAAGTTCGCCGGGTCAGCTAGTTTATAATATTAATAGGATTTATTCTCGTGATCGTACACAACATATTTTAATTTTAAATTAGAAATTTGTGTAAGGGTTTTTATGCCAATCGAACTGGGTTGGATTATTAGTATCTAATAACAATAAAACTAGAGACCATCCCATTTATGCTCTATTTCCTACGATCATTATAAGCTTTGAATGGATCATAACTTTAATGGTCCACTTGGGATTTAAAGAGGTGGGTTGGGCGGATGTAGGAGGACCTAGCAATGAGTCACCGGCCGGAATTGTGGCAGACAGTTGAATTTTAAGTACACGTAGGCTATTTTTGGTCGGTTTTTTGAAACACACCTGAAAAACATCTAGCCTCTCTCAAATTTGTTTTTACAATATGAGTCTCCGATATTAAATTTGGAGAACTCAAGACCTCATCAGTTCTCTAATTGAGTTTCTTCGTCACGAATCGTGTTTAAAAAGCAAAGTATTTACTTATTTAAGAAGCTTTTTCTGTACATGTGCTCACGTCGGTTATTATGTGGGTAGTTCGTTAGTGTAGCTTTTAATCGCAGTGCGTGTTCCACATAATGTAGGTAGGTATAGTATAATTATCATGGACGTCAGGAGGATCACGTGACTGTAATCGAGGTGTCCTATTGACCTCGTTAGCGGTAGCAGTGATGGCACCCATCGATTTACTATTTTCGAGCTGCTTTAATGTTAATAGCACGCTGCCACGCAAACAAAGTAACTGATGGTAAGTAAGTTGCCTATGGACGCCAGTACACCAAAGTCATCACCGATCCGGTGACGGGCAAAAAGAAAGATCTGCATCATTCATACATACTGGCTCTCCAACACTGCAGCTGAAAAACGTAGGAAATAACTTTACAGACGATTTCATAATAAAGATAGTAGTTAGCTAGGTGGGTGAAATATTTAATTGGGGACTAAACTGGATTCTATAATTATGTAGTAGGTGCAAGAAAAATCACGTAATATTTGATCCCACCAAAAATATAAATGTTTGATCACGGAGCAATTTATGAAATACAACAAAACAAAATAGAAGTTTTTAAAACAAATTAGATGCGGGTTATAGCTAAATGTTAGATTTACATTATTCTATTTCATTAATTAGCAACGCAATGAGTTTGACGCGCTTCTGACCACCCTCCTCTACGACCTACGTTGCTAGGCTCATTCTTATTACTTACTAATTTTATGCAAGCAGTTTCTTTAGAAAAAAACATGAACTGATAACAGCGCGAACCATGCTTTATTTAAAGAATCTTTGTCGAATAATTTCGTAGTCCTACAATACAAAATGTCAATAAGTTAACAATATGTCTTGTCCGCAGCTTGCTTCAACTACGACAACGCTCCGAAGCAGGACAAGGCCAAGAAAGGGGAAAAGCTTGACATCATGGACGCTGGCTGTAAGTGTATTTAATTATTTACATTACTTATACGTACGTACCTACTACCCATAGATTATACATTATATATGAGACCTAGCTACTACCTACACTAGGTAGGCCACCCTTAGCAAAATTTTTAGGTTGTGTGCGAGATTTCAAAATGGCGCCTCTCTAAAGAAATTAATCCGCAATCTGCATAAGCTCTCGAACCAATTCAGTCATGAATCAGGTTGGCATGAACAATAAATAATTATGTTACTTTACTATTTCGGGAAACCGACATACTACTTAGCTACCTCATGATTAAAGGACATTCATTTGACTCTAAGAGCAGAGGCTGCGCGAGTCGTCTGCCGCTTCGATTCGATCAATACTATCAATAGGTACCTAATGTAATTGAAGGTCAGCCGCAAGGACGAGTAGGGACTAGGGAGTGTCTATAGGCAGGAATTGATTTAATTTATGTATGTACATCAAAAATCTACAATGAGTTGTTTCATATGAGCCTCAGAAGAATTTCACGGCGTTTTTAACATGAATGTGTTTCTATTTTTGTTACTTGGTTTCAGAGCTCATTGTACCCCTTTCTTGAAGCACCTCATGTCATAATGCTATAGGAATAAGCAGAATAAATATGGTTGCGCAGCATGACTGCCGCAGTTACCTAGTTTTTTTTTATTTTTAATAGCTGCACAGATTACGTTATGCATCATCGACGCGATGCGATGTCTCGGTCCATTTTGCTCATACCGATATTTTACGATGGAATAATCGTTCCAATTCAACTCTTTTTAACCCCAGACCAGACGCAACACGCAACAGAGGGGTGTTATAAGTTTGATGTGTCTGTGAATCTGTGTCTGGCTGTGGCATCGTAGCTCCTAAACGAATGGACCGAGTTATATAGATGTGGAGTTTTTTGTTTGAAAGCTGATGTGATGGACATGGTTCCTACTTCCTAGCTATAATTTATGAAGATCTGTTCAGGCGTTTCAGGATCATCAGCTCAAATGAGGACTGGGATGATGGTTAGTCCGGTTAGGAGACGATGTTAGAATTAGAACATTGGCTGGTTAGTTTTTTAGTAAGTATGAGGACTGGGACAGGGACTGTTAGTAAAAGTTAGTCCTGATAGTTTTTGTTGGTAATAGTCCAGTTAATAGTTGTTAGTAAGAGTTTCTTTATAATTCGGTCACAGATGTATTGTACCCTTGAGGACTGAGATGGTCGCCTCTAAAAAAGTGTAGCCAAATAATACCTACATTTTGTTAAAGACGTTGAGGAGTTCCGTTTTTTGGAGCCAATCCTGAGTGTAGTATACGGTAGAGCTTGTCATAAAATTGCATTGTCATCGGAAATAAATCAATATGCAAAACAAGTCCGCAGAGTAAGAGGAAGTACCTAGTACCTACTAATTTTAAAAAGAAGTGGAAATGTACCGGATATGCCGGTATTAAATTATGTGTAATACTGTTATATTCCGATAACAATATTTGTGTAAATTATCTATTGTGTGCAAAAATGCGGGTGATTTCTAGCGTGATCAGTGATACGAGTAGGTACCCATTTACGGTATTGAATGTAGGTATACCAATTATTTTTAAGTCGAAGGCCACTAGTCCACTAAACTTCACTAAAGTGTTCATTGGAAAATGTACAGTAATGTGAAAGTCATCAATATCTTTTATGAGTTCCTAAATAAGTCGATGTTCTGTGGTTTTCGCATATGAATTAGTAATTTGGTGGACGTAAATATGCGATCCTATTTTTGGGAAATACTTAAAGTTCGTTCGTTCCGTTTGTTATGAATGTGGATTCTATCTTTGATTACATGGATTAGATGGATGACCCAATGCCAAGGAGCACACGCCATTCTAAACCCCACATGAAGGAACACAAAAATAAATAAAAGGGGGTCAGGGTATTGATTGCACACGGGCGCTACATGTAGTAGAGAGACTACAGAGTAGAGCCGCTCCTGGGAGTGTCTATACTTTTCAGTGGGCTTTTTCTGACACGTTTGTCCTGTCTTTTTAGAGTATTTAATACTCGTAGGCTAATACCTACTATTAAATAAACCAAGGTAACCAAGGCGGACCAACGGGCGCATTAGGTAATCCGCCCTTGCATAGTTATAATTATATGTCTACACGCAAAAATGGGTAGATACTGGCTACTACGGGCAATATTAGGTATACATTTTCATGTTTAATTTGTTTTATCCATTTAGGGGTAAACTTTTGCTGTTAAATAATAAAAAAAGGTTTCCCCCGCGGCTTCGCTCGCCAATTTCCAAAAATCCTATATGCAAATAAAAAGTTTAACGTGAATCTATTGAAGAAATAAAAAGTTTCAGTTTATCAACTTTTTTATTCTCTTAGGGGAGAATTTCCAAAAATTCGGAGTAACACAAGAGTTTTACAATGTACTAAAGTAAACCCGCCCTCGCTTCGCTTCGGGAAACTTGGTCTTGTCCCTTAGTAGGTACGCTCACTCCAAAATTGTTAAACGTAACCCGAGCAACGAATTTATTTTCACGCCTGTTCACGCGCGCGAGAAGATATTAGAGCATTAAAACTCCGTAAAAGTATTTAATTTAGTATTAGAGTTTCACCGTTTGAGGATCATGCGGGAAGTTTCGTTTTCGGATAAGTTACATTACTCCCTAGTCCTTAACCTTCACTGCGGCATGGGTTGGGTTGGATATTATTATTAGTATTACGTCACTGCCTCACTGCTACTTCAGCTTTCAGCTGCTCAGTTCAGTCAATAACTCAGTCAGTCAGTCCCTCAGTTCTGTCAGTAGTGTCAGTTAATGACAGTCAGTCAGTCAGTACTGCTTTATACCTTGATCGGTGAATACTCGCTCGTTGTTTTGTTAGATTGAAATAAAATAATACGGAAACGGAAATTATTTTAAGCGAGTGCTTTCCTGATCCTAGAAGGGTATTGAGATTGTGATTCTAATTTCTGAATTCTGATTAGTGTTAAAAAATGCTTTACGAAGAAATGTATCTCGGCAAGCCGAAAACCTCATCTAATAGTAAGTGATTAAAAAGTTTTATTACGCTTACTTTTTATTGTAATTCAGTGTATTTTTTCTGCTACTGAAATTTTAATTTAATCAAGTTTATGAAATATACAAAACTAAAAAACTCGATGACTTTGACGTCCATTTTGTGAACGGTACTTAATTTTACCTATTTACATTACTACTTTGGATAATAATATATTAACCGGTTTTTAGGTTATGTAAATGTAAATAAACAAAATCCTTATTCATTGGTCTGCTGATATTTATCCGTCCTTAAAAAAATTTAGGTAACTTTCTTTTACCTACTGTGAGACGCAAATAACATGTTGACATGTTCCGTTTGTAATCTATGTCAAAAGCGCAATGCCCCCAACCATTTATCATCACGAAATCTGTTAAATGAGAATTTCTTTGTCAAATTCTTCGATCTTGTTGATGTGATCTTGAATTTTGTTATTTGACCTTGGAGTTAGTATTGTAACTCCAGCCCAAGGTCAAATAACAAAGTCTCAATTCCAACGAAATATTCCATCAGTAACTCAGCCTCTAAAATGCAGTTGTCATTGTCACCCACGCTGTTACCTACCAATTTACCGACCGCCTTGTTAATTGTATTACCTGCTTTAATCTATTTAGGAACATTAAATTCAATTCAGTTAAGTAAGTATTCATATTTTAGTTAATGATCATATAGGTATTAATTTTCTTCAAAGAATTAACCCCAATGCTGTGGCAAGGCTGTGGCCTAAACCCAGTGGAGTGTTAAAAGTTGAATGTGTGTCATAGATTAATATATGTATGATGTGTGTATGTTTGTGTTTGTGGTCTATGTTCTCAAACAAATGAAGTCATTTAGATCTAGTGTTTCTTGTTTGTAAGGTGATTATATTACTTTGCATTAAGAGAGTGGTGATAGCTGTGTGGTTGATCGTTGGACCTGCAAACCGGGGGGTCTGGGTTCAAACCCTCATTTTGAAAAATTATGTGCATATTAAATCACTTGCTTTGGTCAAGGAAAATATTGTGAGGAAACCTGCACACCTGAGAGTTCTCCATAATGTTCTCAAAGGTGTGTGAAGTCCAATCCGCACTTGGTCAGCGTGGTGGACTATGGCCTATACTTCTCACATTGAGAGAGGAGACCTGTGCCCAGCGCTGGGACAGTTATGGGTTGTGATGTTGATGATGAAGAGAACCTTAATTTTAGATATTTTATATTCTATGAGATTAATTTTCTGATGTGTACATATTATAAATTTTTTTCTACTGTAAATATAATACATATTAAGTACTGTCATTTATAATTTTTTTTTTATTCTAATATTGATTTGCAGATTTATCATAGAAGCTACATATTCTTTGAGAATATCAAACAACTTTCTAATACTCATTTGCCAATTAATGCTGATTTATTTTATTTCAGGAAATTTGACATGATTTATTTAAGGAAAAACTGAATGATTACATCATCCCATAGAGAAAAAACAACACTATATAAGCACAACATTATTGATAAACAATCCATAATAACACATATCAGTAAATGTATCATTTGTTATGGTCCCATTACTTAGAGACTACAATTCCACCATTATAAATTATTATGCTTTCGGATTTCGGTCGGTATTGATTGATGTCATTGTCACTAGTAACTCGTGTTACAAGGACGGCCTTCAACCCTCTTTGAAGATATAGATATAGCTATCAACGATGATCGACATTTTGATGTTGATCACTACTTAGTTGTTAGTAGTCGGCAAATTAGTAGGTAAATTGGGTAGCGTTGGGTATACATACATTGCTACCTTTGTAATTATCCTTGAAGTGCTCATAGCCCATCGCCTTGAGTCGGTCCTAAGTAATGAATTTTTTTTACATAATATAAGTTAATGCTTGACTACAATCCCACCTTATGGTAAGCAGCACAAATCAGAACAAAGATCGTACATCTCATTCAAAAATCAGGGTATTTCATTATTGTTACTATCGTAACAACGACGACACAAATGATTCGAGATATCGAATCATTTGTCTCAATTTGCAATTTCTCACTTTGTTTTTAAAAAGCACGGGAATAGTTTGATTATATAAAACCATCGGAAACGTCAGATATAGAAAACGGGGTTTTAAGAAAATTGAATAAAATGTGACATTTTAATTCGATTCGTGAAATCGACGCTGCTCCAGGATCCAGGATTACCGACCATTTTGATACCAATTCCCTTAATGGGATTGCGGTTGGGGGATAACTGATGGAAATCGTCCATTGTCTGTCTTGTCTAACACATTATGATACATACATACATATTATATATCAATATTTTAGTTATCGATTTTCTTTTCCAGCGGTATGTTTATTTTGAAATTTTCTTCATGTGGCTAAGTAATTGCTGTGTCGAATCGGTTCAGGCGATTGTTTGAACTTTGTCGGGGGAAATGCTCGCGTGCTCGTTCGTTCTAACGTGGAAAAAATTAAACACCTCTTTATTTTCTAATAAGAAACGTAATATTTACCTTTCGTTTTGAAGGGCGTTATGTTATTTAATAAGTGTCATTTATAATATATCAAATGCCTACCTAAATTGTTTGATTTTTTTTTGTTTAATTAAATTTTGTACGTAGGTAGGTAGTAGGTTTAGTAAGTTAGGCTTCGCCCGTGATAGAGTCGGAAACAATTTCCGGAATTGCGAATCATTATCGCAACAATAACTGTTCCCAGCAGCACGGATCTCCTCTTACTAGGTGAAGTGTGCAGAATATAGTCCACCACGCTGGCCGAGTGTGGATTGGTGGACTTGACACACCTTTGGAAACATTATGGAGAACTCTCACATGTGCAGGTTTCCTCGCAATTTTTTTCCTTAAGCAAGTGATAATTAAATTCTAATGGGCATATCATTTTTGAAAATTGGAGGTGCGTACTGGATTTGACCTCGTGCCCCCCGGTTTTGGAGTCCGACGTTCAAACCACACTGATATAGCTAAGCTGGAATACGAAAAGCGATTTACTCCAATTACACCAAATTGTATTGATCGCTTTCCCTTACAGTAGCGTGGCACCGTCCACAATCGGCGTCCTCGCTGCAGGAAGAGGAGCTGATACAGGGCAGCCAGCGAGCGCTCACCCACACCACCGATCCGCTGGAGAAGTTGAAGCTGCTTTGCCTGGCGCGAGGAGCCTCCGGCGTTTTGGGCGTTTGCAGGTTAGTGCGTTTTGGGTCTCTTTATTGACAGTTTTACCGTAGCTACATCTTTTTTAACTCCCGACGCAAAAAGAGGGTTTTTTTTAATAACGCTACACACTCATAGCCCCCACACTAGGATTCCCTGTGTCGTGGGTGCCATGGACAACACACAGGACAAGAACACACACACCCAGACCAAGAACGAAAATTTAAATTCATTATTCTCCGCCTCGCTGGGAATCGAACCCAGGACCCTCGGAACGGCGATCCGTGGTAACCATTGCGCCATCCGGGTCTTCTAATATATTATTATAAGTTTCACATGTCTGTGTATCTGTGTCTGTCTGTGGCATCGTAGGTCCTACGAATGTACCGAATTAGATGAAGTTTTTTGTTTGAAAGCTGACGTGATCGACATGGTTCCTAGCTGTAATTTATGAAGATCTGTTCAGGGGTTTGATGATTATCAGCTTATTATAGATTTTCTAAGTCGACGTGTTTTAAATTTTAATAGTTCTGCATACTTTCACTAGTCTTAAACTAGCCATTTACGATTGAGACTGAACGTCAAATCAATACATCTACCAACGTTTCGTAAAGATGGCATATTATGTTATTGAATATTACATTTTAAAGAGGAGAAACATCCGCACATCTTATAAAACCGTTATATTTATAGCTATCATTGTTGTTAAATTATTTCCTAATTAGATTATTTAGTAAGTCATGCATAGTAGTGACATCTTCGCACAATGCTACAAAAAAATACAAATGAAGACCATAATATTTTATTACAGAGTCTTCCGGAAGATGGACGATGACGGCAGCAAGCATCTGAATAAGGAGGAGTTTTTCAACGGCATTAAGGAGACGGGCTTGGAGCTCACCAATGAGGTATTTTACCTTTTACAAATACCTAGTTATCTTTCCGAGGGCAACAAGAAGAAATAAAAAGTTTCAGTTTATCGCCTTTTTTATCACATTAGAGGGGGAATTTCCAATAATTGTCTCTTAGTGCTCCCCTGCACTCCCCGAGGAACATACATGCCAATATTCAGCTTCTTGCGTTCAGTAGTTTCGGCTGTGCGTTGTCTGTCAGTCAACGCACAGCCGAAACAAGTAAATAACTGAAATGTTCAAACTAATTAAATGCGAGCACTTAAATCTCGCGACAAGCTTTTATATCTTAGAAATTGTGTAATGACGTTATAAGTTAATAGTAGGTTAATGTTTTTGAGGAAAAGTTTATTTTATTCTTTTTACCGCATTTAACACGTTCGCTGCGGCGATCATAATTTTCTATGGAAAAAGCACGACATATACGTGATCCGCAGCGAATATGTTAAATAAAAGCTTGTTTAAATGTTTTTCTACTTTAAAATTTTTACATTGCAGGATGCTGAAGCGCTGTTTAATAAATTCGATACCGACGACAATGGCTCGATTAGCCTCGACGAGTTCTTGAAGCAGATACGTGTAAGTGATCTTTATTTGTTAGTCCTTTAATGAATTGACATAACAAAACAACCGCGTCAGTTAATTTAATCGGGTTTAGGCACATAATGTTCACCGTGCGCATAACGTTCATTTCATATTCCTTCCCGTGTGTTACCTGTGCGAAGTTTTTGAATAGCCCAGCTGTACTGTGCTGCTCTTCAATTTCAATGCAAATGTTTTTAAGGAAAATTGTTTTTATAGCGCCTATACTCTATCTATACTTATGCAGAGCTTTGAGTATTATTAGGCCATTATTTTCTGGATACTAAGTAGGTAGTAGGTAGTAAAAAGATAAACGCTCTTTCACACAGGATAGAATCACACAGAATAGTGGTTACTCGTATTAGGATTATGTGGATAGCATTGACACATGGAGAAACATTCATCTGTCATTACAAATGTCCTGCCTGGAATCGAACTCAGGTCGCCTCGCTCGGGATGTGGTGGTGGCTCGGTGGACCACCACCGGGGTTACAGGGTTGGTCTAATGTTTGTATGAATCACGTTTTAGCCTGAAATGTCCGAGTCTCGTAAGGCCATAGTTGAGCGAGTGTTTAAGAAGTTGGACAAGTCAGGCGATGGTTTGCTCTCCGTCGAAGATATTCGAGGGGTGTATGACGTCAAAGCACATCCACGGTGAGTAGCTAATACCTAATGGTGAATATGAAGTGGTATTTGCTTTAACATTAACAATAAATAAACGCTTATACACTGGTATGAGTGCCGCACTGGGGATTCTCTGTGTCGCGGATGTCATGACAACAACACATCACTAACATGATAGGGATAGGGATATGATAATTATGTCGCGTAAATGTCTGCTTCGTCGGGAATCGAACCCGGAACCCGTCGCTTCGCAGGTGGGCTCACTGCCAGCTAGGCTAGTCATAGAAGGGTAATTTAGAAGAAAAACAGCTTAAAATAGTTTTAGCATTGGTTTATTAATTTTTGCCACTTACCATGAGGTGTGGTTGCAGTCAAGCATTGACTTATTTTATGTGAAAAAATTATTTAAGATTCCGTAACAACGTAAAGGCCCATCTGAGTAATTGAAGGGTGTCGCCAAACGAGGGTTTGTGAAGAGATCCATTGTACCCTTGGAATCTGATTTTAAGTGGTCCCCGTCGCCCATGGAATGAGCCGGCTCGCATTCTGATGGCAACACGTTGAGTGAGTGAACTTGATCAAAGGTGGAGGGATAGCTTATAAGCAGATAACCCTTCTGACGGTAACTGTAAGTGGTCTAATAGCTGACAGGCCATCAGACAAGTATCTGATGGGAAGTGGTCAACGTCGCCTATGGACCTCAGCAACACCAAAGGTATTAGAACCGCTGCACACTCATAGCCTCTGTGTCCGATGGTGCCACACAAAGAATAAGAATATAAATTTAAACTCTACATTGAAATCAGCCTTGTTGGAAATTGAACTCGGGACGATTCCAACGGCAACCTGGGAATAGTATCCATTGCTCGTTATAGGTACTCAATAGAAATTGTTGTTTACTTATATTGTCGAAGTTGAAGTCTTGTGTACAATTTATTTTAGGCCTTTTGTAAAAAACATATGTATCTGGACAATAAATAGAATGGGATGTAGAACTATTTTCTTTTTCAGATACATGAGCGGGGAAGAAACAGCCGAGAAAATATTGAATAGGTTTCTCGGCAACTTTGAAACCGAAGGAATCGTCGATGGGAAGGTAATAAAATTGAAGTCAACTCAGGGGCACACTGGAGGATTTAAGAAAGTCTTTAAGAAATGGAATGGTGGAGGAACCTGTTAATATTTTTATTGTTTTTTGAAGTATTCTCCGTTCTTTTCGAAGGACCTGCGATGAAAACATTGAGCAGTAATTTTTTTTAAATGGCCGTTTGACCGAAAGTTGAATTTTAAGTAGGTACCTTTTTTTCGAGGGAGAAAATTTCCAAAGATAACCGAACCTACAGGTTCTGGGTTACGTGAGATTCGTACTCATACTAAAAACCCGACCGGCAACCGACAGACACATGTGGGTAGTCCCCGGGATCTCGTGTGAACACACCGTTGCCTAAGAATTTTAAGTAACCACAACAAAGGTAATAATTATATTACAGTATAAATAAAATTAAATTGATTACAGGTAACTCTCGACGAATTTATGGATTACTACAGCGGCATCAGTGTGTCCATTGACAACGATTGTTACTTCGACCTTATGATGCGTCAGGCCTACAAGCTGTAAACGAGTACATAAGTGTACATCTGTCCCGCTCTAACACAGCTGCACGACACCACGGTGGGAGCGAGATGTTTCGTCACATTTCCAATTATATAACTGCACTAAAAAAATTTAATGTAATGCCGACGTATCTACGTCTTGAAATTGCTTGTCATGTGCTATAATTAATAAACGTTACTAAAACTATTATGATGTTGTTTTAGTTTTATTAATGATCTGTTTCCCGACTTAGCGGAGTGTCACGTTAGCACGGCGTTTTAGCGGCAAGAAATAGTGTACAAGAACGGTTTGAGTAGGTATTTATCTAAACCAGCACAATAAATAAATAAATAAATAGTAAAAGATTTAAAGAAAAAGTTTTTTTATATTAATGCTTGACTACAATCCCATACAATCACTGATGGTAAGTGGCGATGAAGTCCAAGGTGTTGAACGCACCAACTTATAAAAGTATATTCACTCTCCTCTTGATGACTCCCACATCATACACAAGTGGAAACACCGACGTAGGCAAGCTATTCCAGTCCTTCGCAGTACGCACCAAAAACGACTACGCAAACCTTTTCGTTCGTACTGGCGGAATGTTCACGACGTATGGGTGGATGCTCGCCGTGCGTTGGGTTGTTGATTGTTCGATGGAGAAAGAGGGATGGGGGAATTACCTCGAACAATTCCTGGCGCACACTCCAAAATGTATCCTATAGAAGCACGAGAGGCTGGCGACCCTGCGCCTGTGCTCGAGAGCTGTGCTATTCTTATTTTAATAAATACGTTGTTTTATCTATTTTTTCTTTCATTTTTATCACTAACCCACATAATGACAAAACTAGATACACGATAACGCTTATCGACAACAATGAGCATCACTATGCCCGCCCATAAGGCCCGTGAGTGGGAGTGAGAGCGAAATACTCCGATGATTTATGTCCCAAATGGCCAAATCCCAAACTGCACGGACAAAATAATTCTACTATAGGTAGTATTATAGAATAGTCAGTCCGGTTAGGAGACGGCGTTAGAACATTACCTTATTGGTTAGTTTGTTAGTAAGTATGAGAACTGGGGAAGGGAAGGGACTGTTAGCGAAAGTTAGTCCTGTTAGTTGTTAGTAAGAATCATGTTCTAATTCGCTCAAAGATGCGTTGCTACCCTACCCTTGGGAACTGAGATGGTCATCTCTAAAAAGTGTAGCCGGATTAGATTAGACTTTAGATATTGTTATCGAATTAAACTGGGTTTATTGTTTAGTTATGTTAGTATTATGAATTTGTTGTCATTGTGATTATAAATAAGCCAGAAATAGATCTTTCCTAGTCAAATTTAACCAACATAGTATTTTTGACGACAATAGCGTTTTTGCTTACTCGGGAACATTTTTTTTCTAGGTAGGTATATTAATGACTCAGATTATTACAGTGATTGTTAAAAAAGAAAGTAATGATTTAACATTTCTATATTAATTACCACATACTAAAAGATAACTTAAACGATTATCCTGTACACATGAAACAACACAAAAAGGCACGACAAAGTTCAAAGGATAGTATACAGGGGGTCCAACAAGCAAACGCAACTAAAAACATCAATATATGAGTAAAACTTCGCAGGAATGCTACTAAGCTTAAACATTGAGGGTAGAAATTGGGGCAGATATGATAAACCCACAAACATGGAGTTTCTCGCAGAGTAGTCAGAAGCGTATGCCGACAACTATGTATCGCTTGCTGTTCTCGTTTCCGTATTCTTCTTTTCCGGGCTTTACTCTTCTGTTCAAATACCATTTGATCTTCTTTCGTTCTGCCTTTGTTAGCTAAAGTTTGATACATTGAAGTATCCAAAAAATGATCAGCAAGTATAGTCAAAGTGTCCGATCCTCTTACGGTGTTGGCTATTTCTAATTGCTTGATCATAATCGCGTCACGGAGCCAATTTTTAATTTTGCCATATGTAGCTTCTGGATCATTAAGTCTATCGATGACGTATAAGTAGGATTTTCTTGGATGCCTAATCAAATAGTATAATATTCTACATATAAAAAATACGGTTTTAATTCCTATTTTAAGGATTCCAAGCAAAAATGCCGTACAAAAATTTGTATCAATTGGTTCTTCTTTCATTTTCTTTTGCATTATTTTAATTTCTTTTAATCTTTCCTTTACGGACTTTTGTTCTCCTTTCTTATCTAATTTCACTCTTTTTTTCCAGTCTCTCACAGAATTACGATCATGAAGTCTTTTATTTCGCTGTATTTGTGCGAAATTATTTTTTTCTTGTTGTTCTTTATGCCTTGTATTTTTCATTTGAAGTTTAATGTCATCCTTTCTATCCATATCGCACTCACATTGGTGTGCGCAGGCACAAATAATATCGTCTGTTTTATATTTAATTTCATTGGAAATGCCAACATGTTTTACTTTAGTGGAATTATAGGGTTTTACCTTTTCTTGTATTTTTACGAGTTTGGGTTTTAACTCTTCTTTTATTTTTACGTGTTTGGGTTTTAACTCTTCTTGTATTTTTAGGAGTTTAGCAACACCAGGATAATTTGAATTGTTTTGATTTCTGTGTATATTGACATCTTTTTGTTTTTTATTTAATTTTGATAATTTATCTTGTTTATCTGTAATAAATAAGCAATTTATTAAATCCTTTAGGACTACACTACTTATTAATACAAATTTAAAAGGCGAAAAACATTTAAATAATTATGTAGAAACTGGTCGTGTAATTTGACATTTAATGTGAAGTACTTATTGTTAAAAAATTGTTCAAATTTCGGACAGAACTACAGATAATTATGTATCTTACAAAATATTACGTTTGTTATTTTTGTAGAAGTTAGAATGGTTACAGTCACCTATCCTTAAAAGATACATAGATACATGCCATCCTGGACTTTTTTTGTGACCTATAAACGAGAAACATTGCACCATACATTGTTTTGTTATATCTCAAATGGCCGCAATCTCCGTCATCAGTCTCAAGGGATCGCGTTTCCGATGAAAGCTGACAGTCAGCAAGCCTTGTCGGAAAAGGCTTGCTGACTGTCAGCAAGGGCAGCAAGGACTGTCAGAAAAGGGCTTTTCCCCGATCTTTTCAGGGATACCTATATTTCAATTTACACAAAACCTTCGCAAATTATACATCTAATGCTTCCTTCTTGCACCTAATGTGGAAATCCGTGCAGTAGTTTTTATTTACTGAATAATTATATGTTACCGCTTCACTATGAGTTTTTTTGCGAACAGATAGACCGGCATAGCGGGAGACTATGTTTTATAATTACAAAATATTACCATCGAGCAAATTGTCGGGTGTCGTAGATATTTTGCCCTTGCGTAATTTATTAGGATTTATTTCATAAACTGAACGTCTGTTGATTCTTTTCTGAGGCTCATTTATATTTCGAAGTATCCAGTTTTCTGATTTGCTACGTATACGAGTACAAAGTAAACTAAATATTGATTTTTTCTTCTGAGTAGCATCCCCGCAGGTGTCCTCTGAGCATTCGGTTATATCGGATTCCAATTTCTTTCGAACGCATTTACAGAAATATGGTGTATTATTTTTTAAAGCGGCTTCTCTGCAAACTCCAGAGGAACATACTTCATCAACCGATACGTTACTTATAATCTTCTCTTCAATTTCTTTAGGATTTACAACACACATTTTATCGATGTCTAACTGCACCTCTAACAATGGTTTGTTGGCTCTTGGAATCCTTATATGCCTTTTTCCCCGTTTCTTTGGTTTATGATCTATACCGACATCGTCACATGTGGCGTCTCCGCATTCTGCAAGTTTTTTATCGCACCAACAATTAAAATTCATTTGTTTATTTTTATACGCTTTTTTACATGGCCCGGATTCACACACTTCGCCAGGTCTCAGTCTACCCCTCGAGGGACAAATACATTTGGGTTCATTTTTCTCATGCCTTCCATACTTTAATATATTTTGTTTAATTTCTGTTGGATTTAACACACACATATCCCGAGGATTAACTTGAATTTCAAAAAACGGCTCTCCTGTTTGTTCACCTTCGTGTTCTTTCCGTAAAACAAGTTCATTTCCCTTCTTTGTTACTTTGGCTATGTTATTTTTTCTTGATATTTTGTCTTGATCTTTGTATATCACGTCAACGCCGGGTTTCATATTTATAGCTTTTAAAAATTTATCCTTTACTTTTGCCATACTGTTTATACTTAACACATTCCGTAATAAATCTTTTGTAATCAACTGTGGTTCCATTTTTACGTTACAGTCGCAAGTATATTTGTTATTTCTCTTAGCTTCTTCTGCACATTCATCATCAGGACATTTTTCTATAAAGGACGATTTTAAACGATGACCACGTTTTTTATGCGTTTTAGATCTCCGTGTATGTTTCTTGCTATAGTTTATATTATCAGTGGGCTCGCCATTTGTTTCCATAATAGGATATTCTTTCTTAGATCGCTTCTCTTTTCGTTTTTGATTTTGGACATCCTCCCATATCTCCGTAGTATTCGCATTGCCATAATAATTCGTTATTGAATCCCAAGTTTTAGGTATATATTTTTCCGTACCATTGTCATTACATTCACAAAGATTAAATATAACTTTTTTCCTTTTTTTCTTCATACTTACTTGGTACTGTTTACTAGGCGCATTTATATCTTCAAATGACTCTAATGGAGCTGTGTACACTGATGCTTGATCATATACCTTCGGGGATATACCTGCGGTTTTCCCTATTAGATCTTTTTGTATTTTCTTGGGCTTATTCTTTCTAGGATATGATAATTCATTGGCGCGATAACACTGGACTACTGTCCCGCTGTTGATTTGCGGAAACATTGTTTTGATATCAAAGATATCAAACGCGCTTTTATTTTTTCAATATTTTACATGCATATTGAAAACTATATAACAAAAATGTAGAACAAACAACAAGTATAATTATAACAAATAATTTTGAATCAAAAATTAAATAGCTCTTAAAATTTTAAAAGCTCCATATTTTAAAGCTAACTTGTCAATTTGTGTCATTTGCTACAAAAATTATTCTTTGTGTATGTCAAATTAGTTCTTTGTCTATGCCAATAACTAACCTATAGAACATAGGTTTATAGAAAATATCCGAGTGGGTAACACACCTAAGCGATTATCGGTAGCATTTTATTGATTGTCGTCCACTCTACACAATGAAAGGCTGGTTTGCAGAACTGAAATGTTGTGAGAATGTTACCCCTGAATCTCCGAGAATGCATAAATATAGCTGTATAAGGATAGGGCGTCCAATAAAACACGTTTTTGTGGTATTAATTAACATTTTATATAGACGTAATAATATAGTAATACCATTAATAGTAGTATGGAGTCTATAAGTTTGTCTGAAATATGAATAAGTGTGTTAAAAATAATGTTTCTTCTTCGTATATAACAATAATTATCTTACAGCTACACAATAGCGTTAGTCTCAACCTCAATCTCTGCGTACACAATACCTCCGCAAATGCGCTCGAAGATTAGTCCTTGATTTAAAGACCTTTTTACATCTGTTACATAATTTAGAGTGTAACTTTATATGAATTATCAGCTTAGACTTTTCTCTGAAACATCTCAGGCATAAATCACATGAATATGGCTTTTTACGGTGAAGTTCTAAGTGTTTCCGTAAATTACTGTTTCGACGAAATGTTTTCTTACAAATTTTACATGAATATTTTGGCTTTTCATCAGAATGTAAGATCATAATATGATGTTGCAAGTTTGATTTACGACTGAACAATTTTTTGCACACGTCACACACGTAACATGATTTTGTGACCGAATGCAATTTCAAATGAGTTTTAAAATGATCTTGTCGACTAAATCCTTTATTACATATTTCACAAGAGTACGGTTTCTCGTTAGAATGTACTTTCATATGACTTTTGTAGTGATCTTGGCGCTTAAATGCTTTCTTGCAGATACCACATGAGTATGGTTCTTCTCCAGAATGTATCCTCAAATGTCTTGTCAAGTTACCCGCTGGGTTAAAAATCTTGTTACATATGTGGCATAATCCTTTTTTACCCTTAGTAGAATGTCTTTTCTTATGGTCTTTCAGATGTTGATAATCATCAGTGCTATAATCATTCATGTCGCAGTTAAATACGCCATTGGCATGGGATTCCAAATGATCCCGTAATAGTAATTCCTTTGTAGTTTTGTACGGACATATTTCGCAAGATAATTTATGGATTCTGGGTTGGTTTACTTTAACAGGTGATCCGTTTCTCACATTATGCCTCATTTTTTCATTCCCATATAACTTGTCTTCCGAGGAGTAAAGTCCGCCTAAGAAAATAAAATGGTTAACTTTAAAATGCTTTAACCGTCAATAATCTATTTTCAGTGTCATGGACATAATTATAATGGATTACGTTTAGAAAAACAATGCTGCACATATAACGACGTGAGAGAGATATATATATATATACCTAATTGACTGCTGACGTCACAGATAACAAAAACTACTAATCAACGTCAGAAGTGGATGAAAATTATAATCCGCTAAATCCGTGCTTGGAAATTTTTGGCGATAAAAAAGCCAAAACAGAATATGTTTTTTTTTGTATTTTTGTGACTGTGCGTGAGTAGGTATAATGCATAAATCACGAAATAGATTAAGATATATCGTAATTATGATAACAGATTTATGAAGCCATCAAACAAGCAAACGAGCCACCTGGTGATTTCTTCATTACCTATGACTACCTAGTACCTACTGACACATACCTAGCCGACTAACGGACTAACGGACATAGACCTATACATACTTAGAGTATATAATTATATAGTTTACTTTTTACTCTAAGTATACATACAAATAAATAAAATTGAAATGTCTGTTTGTAAAATTAAATTAATCACTTTTTATTAAATGCATATGGATGTACCTATACACGGTACATATACCAACATAACATTTTTTACAAGTTTTGTCTGTCTGTGCATATGTCAGTCTGTTTTGACTAATCTCTGGTACGGCTAGACCGATTTTGACGGGACTTCTTCTTCTTCACTGGCAGATAGCTGATGTAATAAGGAGTACCTAACTTAGACTACTTTTATTTTAGAAATTTCCCCGTAACAATTAAAATTTCACGCGGACGAAGGCACGGGCACAAGTCTTAATTAAGAATAATAGATAGTCCGATTACGTTACATAAAAATTGGTACATACCTTCAATTTTATCACTACGCAATTCCTCTTCACTGGATATCTCATCTTTTATATCATTTTCCATTTTAATTTCCTCAACATCCACATCAGCATAACCATGGTCAGATATGTCTATTTCCTCCGATTTAATTCTACACATAACACCCGGGTCTAAGTCGGTTGTATCAATCATGTCTGCTTGTTCGTTTCTTTCCATCTCCTCTGTGTCATTGTCAATACTCTGCTTATATTCGATCTTCAAGTCATAGTGATCTATAGGCATGTGCCTAACACTTAGATTGGATTTGAACAAACTTTGATCCCCAATTGTCGAGTTTAATGATTCTAGTGTTATCTGAAAATAGATAAATGGTTTTAAATTTTAAATTATTAAAAGGTATCTTAAATTGCATTAGGCTAGTGATACAATGTCATTCGGACAAATATAAATGCGCAAAAGACTTCAAAGTTATATACTGAATATAACTTTGAAGTCTTTTGCGCATTTATATTTGTTCGGAGCGCTCATAGCCCGGCGGCTTGCGTCGGTCTTAAGTGATCGACAAAGTTAAGCAACAGTGGGCGCGGTCGGTAGTTGGATGGGTGACCGCTAGTGGCAAAATTTCTTGAGCGCTTCCGTGCTTCGGAGGGCACGTTACGCCTTATTCAATCTCTCTGTCCAGGCAATAGACAGTTGGTGTTGGTACACAAAGGCTGAGATCTATAGACGATACTTAGCCTTAGCTCAGCCTTACTTACTAAAAACTTAGCTTTGCAAAGACTGCGATTTGGTATTTATAGACATGTCACGCTGAGATTGTGCTCAGCATAAGCTAAGACCGCTAATGTCATAATACCACTATTGGTTTCATTACATGCAATACACCTGCAAAGTTTTTCGTAAGTAAAGTCTGAGCTAAGGCTAAGTATCGTCTACAAATCTCAGCCTAAGACACTACACGCTATTTGTCGCACTGTTCTGTGAACTCTGGCCGGCTCTCCTGAACATTATCTATTTTGTGATTGTAGGTAACAGCGTTTCCGCATTTTTGCGTCGATATACATCCTTAAATTTATAATACACATTAACTTACGTGATCATGTTTCTTAAGGGTCTCCAGCAACATTAAGTGCGCTCGTAAACTCCTGTTTCTAAAGTGAACGCTGTTAAGAAGTCGCTGGGCACACTCCATACATAAGTATGAGGGCAAGTTATCGTCATTCTCTATCTAAAAGTAATTAATTGCTATATTAATACCTGGCGGCATAGCTGTGATGGAGAGCTTTTAGCATGGTCGGTATGCTAAGTTAACGATTTCGAAATAATGAAACTCGTAAACGAAGAAAGGTTATTGATCGCGTAGTGTCAACCGGTTAGTCACAAGCTGGGTGCACGATTCGAGAGATGACCATTGGGCAGAAATACATATGTTTAAATGACGTTGTAACTAGCTAAACAAAGTTACACTAATGTACGTATGTATATGGGCGAACGGCCACATAACTCTCCATAAATTGCCTTTTCTGATCTTAAACCGATTAATAACGTAAGAATAACAATTGTAATTTATTACTATCTTACCGATAATCCTGTTAAAGTTTCATAGGCGTGATCCAATTTATTGCACCTGTCCATTTGGAAAAGTTTGCAATCTGCAGCAAAGCATATTCTGCACAGCTGACAAAATAAAACGGTGACTAAGAGATGGCATATACGATTCTGTATGTTGCAGACTTGCAGGTAATAACAAATCAAATGCATAGTTACTACAAATTAGACATCATGAGCATCAAAACCAATCAGGTTAAGATTATGAATACGGTAGCAGTGGGGGAGGGAGGGGAACGTAGTGTACGGTTTCGATGCAGATTAAATAAATAAATATATGTACACGCTAAGAATTCCCTGTGTCGCGGGTGGCATGGAAAACACAAATTACAAATCAGATTAAATAAAATTTCTTAAATTGATGAAATTAAGTACCTATATTCGAAGCAGTTTGTGGTGTAAATCAAAGTTTAATGTATTAAGTGAACCGATTTAATTGTATATACATAATTGAATCGTGCAATTGTGTGAAAATGTGATGTTTCCAAAAACAGGTTTGTTTACTCCTTTACTCAACGCTAGAAAAACGGACTATACATACTAACCAATGATGAACAACCAGCCAATGACCCGGGAACAAACATTTATCTCTCGCATAAACATTGCCCCGGCCGGGAATCGAACCCGGGACCCCTCGCGTCGCAGGCAGGGTCTACCAACTAGGCTATGGGTGCGTTACATTGATACAATACAACTATACTACTCCCAACTATGGGTGAAGCATCGTTATCGATACAACTAAACAAAACTATCCTAACAACAAAGTAAGATACTAAAACAAAAAGAACCTCTACAAACCAACCACACACACATTTCACATAAAAACTCGTGCTACGCTATTCTAAATCCTACCCACCGCTGATTAAAATTAGCCCCAGGCAAAATCAATCCAAGGATAATATCAAAGTAGATGAGCAATTGACGCTATGCCAACTGTAGCCAGTCATTAACATTTATAGACAGTTTGCTAAACTGCACAGGAGTAAATATTGAACCGTGAATAATGAGCTTTTACTGTATTGCCAACAATTTACCATTTCTCCATTATACCTACAATGAATAAGCAAAATACATACCCAAAAATCCTTACCTTGACAACATCGAGTGTCCAGTCATCATTGGATAAATTCTGTAAAAAAATAAAAAATACAATAGTTTTTAAAACGAATAAAACACTGTCACATATGTGTCAAGATCTTTTAATACACTTGCGTTACTGTACAATAATTTGGATATTTCTTGCATGTAATCTTAGTAGATCAGTATAAGCCATTATGAAGATAAGACAGCTTATATAGATACTGTTACTTTCATAGCCTTGTTTTTAGCTCCGTGCAAATTGGCCACCGACCACAGCGGTTCATTGTACCAGCGGTGACTGTGGCAGTATATGTGGCAGTGATATGCATAATTTTTAAAAAGAAAATAGACATAATTTTATCATTTACATATGAGGAGTGTCTATCGTCGGTTGTATAACTCAACAATAAAACACTTTTACGAAACTGTGGTAGATTAAATGAAACATTACAATACAAAGTAGGTATATATACCGTCAAATTGACCATAGATATAGCACCTGCTCTGACCTTGCATTCTCCATTCTGGCCCAAATACAAATCATTCTTAATGAAATGGTTGGAGCATATCACATTGATCTCATGTGGCTTACAGTCTTCTTTACCCAATGCCTCGAGCCATGCCACACATTGTACTGGATCTGTGGGGAATCTGCAACAGAAGAGTACACCCATTATGATATCAATTTCATGCTGAACAGTACATGAATAAATTACATATGATATGCATTCAAGTAAATATTACGAGAGAAATTAAACTTTTGAACTAGGTATTTATCCGATATAGTAATCAATCTTATCTTATTCATTAACTTGCTAAAAAAAAGTAAAATTTAACGTACGCATGAAATGAGATTCCTTGAGATATACAGCTAATGTCGTCGTTATAACAGGAAGATACAACGCACCGCATAGTATCATTTCTTTAATTTAATACACGGAATACAGAAAGAAGTGGAAGTGCGAAGTAGGCGTGGCACACGGACTTAGGTTGCGCAGAGCTCCGCGTAATAGCCGGAAATAACCAAAAAGCTACTCAGTCACTTAGCAATAAGGTTTGTTTTAAGTTTTAAGTAGTGCTACTCAAAGAACATTCTAAATGCTACTCGTGCAGGGATGCGGTAAAAATTTATCGATATCGACAATTTTATTTTATTATTTCTAGTTAAAATATTTTCATATGAATATTACAGTTACTATTTATTTAACAACATGACATGTATTTACAGTTCTGCTACATGGTGTGGAATAAAGAATATTTCATTTTGACCTCCACACCATTCCAAGCCGTTCATCCAATTGCAATGAACATATAGTACATATAATTGTGAACATTGCATTAAAGTAGTTATATGTTTATTTATATCGGTTAATCCGGAATTTGCCTGTTTGCTGCAGTTTTTCTCAAAACGTTTTCCTTCACCGTTTTAGCAAATGATATTTAAATGCTTAAAACTCACACAATTCTGAAAAGTCAGAAGTGCGTGCCCTGGGATTCGAACCCTCTAGACCCCGAACAGGAGACCGAAATCTTAACCACTAGTGACTAGGCTATTACTGCTTTTTATAATTATGCTTAACAAATATTATGCGAATAAACAATACAGTACTAGTTTCTATCGTTTTCATATAAAAAAGCAACATGCAAAAATTGCATACCTTCTTATATTATATCTATATATAAGAAGTTATACATTTCGATATATAAGAAGATATATACATATATATCTTATAATAATAATTGTATTGTAGATCTAATTCTAAAGTATGAAAAAATAATTTTCGATAACGTGACAAAAGCACCCGCACATCTCTAAGCCTAAACGGATAATGGTACTATGCAGGATGAAGTTGTTAACCAAAAATGTAACTTAAGGTTGTTATTCAATCTGTTAGAGATTCCAGTCATGACATCTAGCGTTCAATAGCGGAAGTAATTACTTATTTTCTGTATGGTTGACCTTGTATTGCAATAAATTACAACACAATGTCAACTTTATTTCATAAAGTTTTAAGTATAGAATTAGTTGTTACGTAAAATTATGCCATCTACCCACAGTGAAACGGAATTTGGTTAACTTCAAAATATGTTTTATCTCTGCTCACTGAACGCGACTTTGAAGCACTTAAGAAATCTACTCCTAAATCTGAGATAAAGACGCGTATGTCTAGACCAATATTCAGTAATGATGTTATTATTTCGTCAATCCAGTCATTTAGTTCTGGATTTTTTTTACATTGAGACAGAAATGAATGAGCTATTGGTTGTTTCCAATTGTGTATAATACCACGAATCATTATAACAATAACGTATTTAGCTGGTTCTTTTGTTTGAATCCCGTTTATTTCATGGAATCCTACAATTGTATTGTTTTTAATGTCATAAAATAGATTGGATTTCAAAGACATGCAGTCCACACAAACACTGCAATTTTTTTCTTGTGATTCCATTCTGTCTACCTTTGTTTTTAACGCACAAAGTAAACGTTCGTCTAGCTTAGTACCTTTTACCTTAACTAACCTTACCTTAACTAACTTTTGTAAGGTGAGTAACGAAGGTAAGCATAATGTATTTGTGTGAAATCTATATGCTGCTGGACCAGAGTAATGAAGATTGAGTGCGAAAAATTTCAAAGCCTGGCTATACCGGTTTCCACTATAACCTGCCTTCACATCTAATTGCCATTTTATAATTTGAGATAAACCTTTAGTCAAAAATTTATCACATAGTTTTAAAAAGTCTTCTTTAGTTACACTATCTAAATCATACGTTTTACGTTTTTTTGCCTCTCGAAGTTCAAGTGCTAGTTTCCTCTTTCTTGGACTGTCTGCTGAAAGGTGAAGTGCCGTTTGCGCCGATTTATTTTCACAAGGTTCCTTATAAGGGTCCATCTCAATGCTGCAAGATGTTTGATCTTTCAAAATAACTATTTTATTAAAAGAATTATTTGAACTTGAAGATATCTCAGCAGTAGGTATAACTTGTATGTTCTGATTTCCTTGTATAAATACATTATCACATTGACTCGAACTGGAACATGCACCATCATTTGTTGGCAAGTTGAGTGTTGGAAAAGCATTGTCAAACAAATATTTCACAGTTCTATTTTTAGAATACTTAATACAGGATTTGTTAAAGTGATCCTCACAGATTCTGTATTGTAGCCTTTTTTTATCTTCAACAATTTTTGTAAGAAGATCTTCTCGTCCGACAGCTTTTAACCACTCATGTCGTCTGAAATAATAAAAAGAACATGAGCCTACGTATTTTAATTTATAAACATTATTAATCAATGATAAACATAACAATTCAATCATTAGGTAAGTAGGTATTACCTACAAATTTAAAATCAAACACCAATCATTTGGCCTTAAGTAGTAAAAAAATGTGTAATGTAATATGTAAAAAAAATTCACACATGGCAGAAGTGAAACTTCTGAAAAGTAATTTAAGAGAGAATAAGATAACTATAAAGTATCAGGAATATTAGGATAAAAAAAAGTAATTAGTTTGTTTTGCAATAAATTACAACACAATGTCAACTTTATTTCTAACAGATATAAGTATAGAATTAGTTGTTACATAAAATTCCATTGCCATCTAGCGGTGGAGAGATGAAAATTTATAACTGTTATATCTATTTAACCTATACATTAAAAATAATAAATAATAATCAAGTTAGTGCAAGAAGCGCTCATAGCCCGGCGGCTTGCGTCGATCTCAAGTGATCGACAAAGTTAAGCAACAGCGGGCGCGGTCGGTAGTTGGATGGGTGACCGCTAGTGGCAAAAATTTCTTGAGCGCTTCCGTGCTTCGGAGGGCACGTAAAGCTGTCGGTCCCGGTTGTTATCATTTGGTAGCAGTCGTTAAGCCATGTCGGATACCTTCGGGCGGCTTAAAATTTCCGACACTTGGGTTGGCCACTAACCCCTCCACCAATCCGCACTGGAGCAGCGTGGTGGAGTATGCTCTAGGCCTCCTCAGGTACGAGGAGAGACCCATGCTCAGTAGTGGGCCATTATTGGGTTGTAGCCAATCAAGTTAGTACTACAGACTACTTACCTAGTAGAGTCTTTGGGATAGCTAAAAAATGATGTTGTTTTATTCTTTCTATTATTTTTCATACACACTGTACAGTAAACCATATTTACACTTTTATATTAAAACACTAGGTATTATAAAATTACATTTAAACACTATTTAAATTAATAACATTAACAATAACAATAACAATATTAAATGAAAACACGACGCGCGACGTGTACGGCAGCCCTTGAGCTTGAGCACAGCATAGATTAATATGTATATACTGAAAGGAGCACAGGCAATGAGATGAGGCAAGGCAAGGCAGGCCCATAGATTAAACACTTAATAATCAGTAAACACTTATAAAGAACAGAACACTATTCAGTCAGTTCAGTCAGTATATAAGTTACTCTATGAGTCAGTCTGTCACTTCACTCATCTCATCATCTGTGATTTATTGTGTAAAAAAAATTGCTTGTGTCAGTGTTTTTGTTAAATCTGGTAGTACTAGTACCAGATATCTGTTACAGACTGGTACAGAATTACAGATAAATCTCGGAAATTAATATTGCGAAGCGAAGGCGGAAAAACTGCTGTTTGAATATTTTCAATAAAAATTACCCGCTTTTTGTGTAAGAAAAATAACACTGCACTGGTGTTGGAGAAGAAAAAATGGCTTTGAAGTATTTTTTGTTCGTGGTGATTATCGGTAAGTAAAAATGAAGATCTACGTAAATTATTGTTTATTAATTAGCTAATTATTATTATCAGTCGGTTTAGTGATTGATAAAAGTAGGAATGATCATTGAACAAAGAAAAGAGGCCAGACAGTCACCTCACGGAGTTGAATTCGGAAAGAGCAAATAAGTTTATTTTATTTATTCATTAGCATGCAGGTTTACATGTTTTGCTTAGCATTTTGGTAATTGATTATAATTATTATCTTGATTCTGGCTTTGTCTTACAATGAATTAAGATTTCGATTTCCCGTCTTTCTGGCAGTTAATTTATATTAAACTGGGTGTGTTTGGAGTCATCAATCATCATTCGTCGCAACCCATTACTGTCCCACTGCTGGGCACGGGTCTCCTCTCACCATGTGAGGTGTACAGGCCATAGTCCACCACTCTGGCTAAGTTTGGATTGGGGGACTTCACACTTTTGAGAACATTATGGAAACCTCTTAGGTTTACTCACGATGTTTTCCCTCACCGAAGCAAGTGATAATTAAATTCTAACGCACACATAATTTTTGAGAATTAGAGGTTTGAACCCAGGCTCCCCAGTTCGGGAGTCCAACATATAACCACTCGGCTATCATTGCTTGATATTCTCGTGGGATAGAGAATACACAATATATTAGTGCCTTGTTTATCCGTGAATGTTAAGAAGAGGTAGCCAAAACTTGGATAACATGGAAGAAATAAGACATTCAAATTGTTATTCATTTTTAACTCAAAACCAAAGAACACACAAGAAGTGTTATAGCTAGTTTCTAAGATATATGGTAGCAATCACAAATTACTAGGTGCATAATATTTAATCCAAGCATAAACCACAATTCAAGGACAGTATTTTTATCAGTCTATTGTCCAGGTTGTTGATGCAGAAGTTTGGTAGATTGTGGGCTGGGAAATGGAATTTCTACTGTAAAGATTTATATATTTTGTAAATTGAAAATAGTATAGCCGCAAGCACTAGCTAGTTAAGTACGTTGTTAGATACATTGAACATACCATACTTGTGTGTTACATACATTATGTTGTTGTCTCATTATGTAGTCTACACAATTTGAATTAATAAGCAGGATGCTAATGGAAAATTAAACTTTGAAGTAACATACTTAAGTAATTAATAAAAATCTATAATTAACTAAGTTGTCTGTGGCATTGAAAGAAATAAATTGTTTTGAAGTCTCCAAAACATATTAGTAACAACATAATTATGTAAAAAAATGTCGAAACAGGAAAAACAGCAATTAAGTACAAATCTGAATATACAGTGTGTTTATAAAAAAAACTTAAGAATGTTTACTTATTTTACAGCAAAAAGAGGTTTGCATGGTTTAAAAACTTGTTCATGGTGTTAAGATTATAACTGTTTATAATGTTAACTATATTCATATTATATATCATTTTATTTTATTTAAGTAGACAATGAACAAGCATATTTTATATTATAATAGTTAGTAATACTAACATGCAGGAAACAAAATGTTTTTCCATTGAGGATTTCTCTGTATTGTGTTTTGAGAGGTAAGGGGCTCCATGAATCTTTTAGTCCAAGCCGACCTGTGGTGACTTGGAGTGCACTCTACTGAACAATGGACGAGATCATGGCGCCTGACGACCTATTGCATAAAGATAAAATTAATTATAATAAGATGTGCTAAATTCAAATTGCTGAACCTTTCATTTCATTACAGGCCATGCTCTTGCCCAAACAGAGCCTTCAATTTCTGATGCCATTGCGTCATTGCCTCCTGAGCTACAGGGAAAGGTGGATGAGAAGCAGGTTGAGGAGATTAAGAACAAGTCCACTCAAGTCTTCAAAGAAAAGTGTGCCAAAAATGGGGGAGCTGACGCTTATACCAATGCTGAGGTAGGTGCTACTTTACTTTATCTACTTTTTAAAGTATATACAGCAACGTAATTTTCGAGTTTAATCAACTTCAAAGGTAGGTTATTTCGCGTTACAATTATTTCGCGACGCCTTACTTATTACCCACCTAGTTTGTATTCAAGTGCCTACATTGTTTTTGCACGACTAGTTCAATTGTACTCATATATTTGCATATTTTTAGTAAATCGCGATGGATTATTTTAATTATAGTCGATTAAATACACAAATGCAAATCTTTATCGGTGCATGACATTTTCCGACTGATACTGATGTTCCTACATTTTGTGTTCTTTGCACCATTGAAGATTTCTGTTCCAGTAAGTATGTACTTACCTACAGTGTTTTAAACAAGTGTACAGTATTTTAAGCTTTAAGTTCGAGGGTATGGTCAAACTCGAAAGTCGAAACACTCGAAACCCAGTCGTAGGTAGGTACACGACGCGACGGGCGGACAGGTCGATTGCAGAATTAAGTCTGCTCTCATCATAATGGAGTCTAATCGAGCCATATTGATCGCGCAGATCCTTTGTGATGCCATTTTTATTGCCACATACTTGCGTTATGTGGAGTTGGATTTCCTCTAAGGCTCTAAGGTGCTGATAGCGATTGTTGTTGATTTTGTCAGATTTTCTTTCTTTTCTGCCCCTTTTTTCTCGGCCAGCTACCCATTGGTCATGACTTTGGTGTCCCTGTTATTTATGTATATGGGCGACGGTGACCACTTAGCATTAAGGGGCTCGTTTGCTCGTTTGTTGGATATTTTCATCTTAATAACAAGGATTGTACAAATGTAATGTTTTCGTCATTTTATTATCTACTATAACTTTGTTTACCCTGGGTTTCGCCCGAGTGTTTTTTCGTGAAAGAGTAACATACATCCCTATATATCATATCACAACCTTTCGCATTTATAATCTTAGTAGGATAGTATACCTCGGTATCAGTAGTTTTATATATAGTGTAGTTGTTGCTACACGAGTATTGTTATCTTTGAGACAACGGGGCATACACCCAACTGTATGGCGTGGCGACACGTTATTGATTTTTCCCCTCGGGTTAAACAAAAAACCTCCGATGGCCCACTTTGACGTGAATGTGTGCATGTTTTCACCTACTATTTCATGAAAACTGTATATTTGGAGGGTTAATTACTATGATATCGTTGGGGTAATTAATTAGGCCTCACCCTCCAAATGGTGTAGGTGGGTAACCATTATTGATGTAATAGTTAATTTAGTTGTGAAAAATATGTAGGTACACCCACCCTTGCTTCACGTCGTGAAACTAATTACTCATCAGAAACTGAGATGGTCACTGATGGACTGCTTATTACAACAAATACCTTTGAATGTGTTTCAATTGTTCTAATCCGTTGAGGAGTTCCACTCTTTATCTCCAGAACCCATCATCAGGTCGTCACCATTTTTAAGTGGGACCAACTTTCTACACAATACCACCACTACACATACACTACTCATACCACAACAGAAAAAACATTAAAATCGGTTACTAAACCATGAAATGACTTGTAGCTATTATTTCTCTCATCCTGTGGGCATATCTTAATTTCCCAGGAATTTTCTATATGTTAAGTTTGGTTATAAACTATCTATGTGCTAAATTCGTCTAATTACGTCTAGATATGTTTAACGATTATTCTGGCACGCGTGAAGCACATAATCTAGTAATCATACTCCAAAAATGCCTTAGATCATTTTGGAAAATAGCTAATACTCTTACACTGCTGGACCGATATTCACCAAACATAGCTAAATACCACCGCAAGGATACTGGCTTCTAAATTAAAAAAAACCGCATCGAAATCGGTCCATCCGTTTGAGAGCTACGATGCCACAGACAGACACACACAGACAGACAGACATCGACGTCAAACTTATAACACTTCTTTTTGCGTCGCGGGTTAAAAAAGAAGCCTATACCTCCATATCTCACGCAAAATCTGATTCTATGAGATACTGTGTATCATGATTGTGTATAAACTTATAATCACAGTTGCTTAAAAACAAAATATTTAAATTAAAACGAAGTATTAAAACCAGATATTCAAGGTTGACAATCCCTTTACCTATCGTTAAAGAATGGTAAAAAACAAAGATCTATTGCGGACCGGTTTCTCTTTTTAACGGTGTACGTATAATTTCATTAACACTTGGCTTCATCCAATTAATAGCCCGCTACAACTGCTACAAGACATAACTGTAGCGGGTACTCACGAATTTTATTATTTATACCGATAATTCGACACAATTGCACGGATCATGGTCACGGCAAGACTGCGGTGGCGGGGGGAAACCATTGTCAGCTGATACTTGACAAACACTAATGATAGATAAGCGCCTGGTTTGTGTGAAGTCCGCCAATCCGCACTTCACCCAGCGCCCGGGTGCACCGCACCCCCTGCACAATAGGTAATTCCGCCCTGATGCCAGCGTGGTGGACTATGACTTGTATGCGGTACGTCTCACGTTTTGAGAGGAGACCCGTGCCCAGTAGAGGGACAGTTATGGGTTGCGATTTATATTTACGAAGTAATTAAGGTACGGAACCTACGTACCTAGTACGACTCGCACTCTATCAGTTTTTTGTATTATCGGATTTTGTATGGTATTGTGAACATAATACTTTAGGTAGCTACATATATTATGTATATTTAAGGTTTTTCCTCATATTATCAACGCGTGTAGATGATGCAGCAAATACTGCTTTAAAATAATTGTGTACCTACCTGTAGCGTATTCATTGACCAAAATAGTAAATGACTTGATAGTAATTGGCTAAAATAGTAAATCCGTCGATATTTTGATTCCACGTAGTTGTTTTGCTACATATAGGCCATACACAACAGATTAGGGAAATGCACGGTACGTACCTGGTCGGCTGTGTGCTGTCAATGATCTTCCACTGTCGATGATGGTGCGAAGATAGGATTCTGGAATGGCACTGAACTACCGATGATGTGCTGATTGGTAACAGACGTTCACGCTCGATTTTGCTCATTTTGGATATAATTATTATTTAGACCGAGTTGATTTAGATTCGCGCGCGCTGGTAACCGTTGGGTGGTACCGTTAGTTGCGTAGGAGGCGCGTATTTGTCTTGACACGCGTCAAGTTTGACAGTTGTGACGACACTACAGATTAAAAATTATAGTTAAGAAATAACTCAAAAACACAATTTAATTGCAACCCGTACAAAAAAGCGGAAACTATTTTTTAATAATAAAGAGTTTGCGTTAAATAATGATTAACAAATTAATTCAATTACAGTAAAAAAGGTTGTGCATCCTATCCATAACACATCAATGGTATTAGATGCTTGTATTATGCAACTTCATTATTACCTATCAGACAGAAGCAAATATACAGTAACTTTCGGTTCATCTTACAAAATTAATTTTTGTATCATACATAATCATAATAAAAATACTCAAAATGTAAATATTTGTATTATCATCAAAATAAACTAGTACAGTCTACATTGAAAACAAAGTTGAGGCCAAATATTAATTATTAAGAATTAATATTATCTATCCTACTTACTAAAGTAGGTATGTATAGCGCAATAAGGGATGCTTATCGAGGTCGTCACGGATTTAGTTGATAAATATATAATCTGTGTTTGCTTAAATATCTGATTAGGTATATCAGTGTTTAAATATATAATCAGCTACCATGTCCTTATGAATTATGAAATATCGATATACCCATTTTTTTAATATTCATAATAGTATGATTCTGTTTTAAGTACCTATTATAACACATTAATTTTATTCACATTACTATATAAAATGAACTCGGTGACTTTCATATTTACCTTTACAAGTAATACGATTTGGACAGTCGGTCGCTACTCGCTAGGGTTTCGGAACGTCACCGCACACATAGTGCGTGTGTATCCAAATGTAAATGTAACCGTCACATAGAAATAAACAAGAACCGGACAAAAACAATTCATATAATTATTTATTTTTGCCCTTTTTGTCGCTACCTCTTGATATATATATGTAATTGATGCTAAATATTTGTATATGTACATAATTTTTTATAATATATTGATGATTGCCGTCGGTCAGCGTAGGTTTCAGGGCAAAATCCGGCCATGTCCTTTGGTAACCCTAGGTCTGTTAAATACATTATTTTAAAATAGAGACTAGCAGGCCTTCTGAAAATACCTAAACAACGTTTGTATTCGGACCACAGAATTTATACTAGCGTGTGGTTGAAGTGATTACGTTTATAGTTATATTTAATGAGTGAGTTCTGCTCATAACCTTTGAACAGTCAAGGGTCACTTAATTTATACCTACTACTATCTCTAGCTTGTTATAAACAGGACGCCGCGTATCATATTGTTAACTAGTTTTTGTTCTCGGCTGTGCCCAAATGGAAATAAATAATGTTGCAAAATTCTAAAAAAGAACCTTGGAGAAATGCTAAGACGAATGGAAATAGTGTTTCTAATACAACAAATAAAAATACAATTTTGCCTGTAAATTAAGCACTGTAAAACCCTCATTTTCCTTCACAAATTTATTATAATAAAAAGAACTTGATTTTACACTTATCGTCACGGACACTAAACATTTTAACTGAAACGGGTAGTACGGGTATACTAAAATAAACGTAAATACTAAAATAAAAGCGTGTTAAAAAAGACGTAAAGTTGACAGGTTTATCAGATCTGTCATTTGTGTTTGTCAAGTATCATCCTTGCAATTGGGTCGAATCGTATCGATGGAGCGATCGTATCCATCGTATCGATCGTCTCGATATTTCGATATCTGTATAAATAATAAAGTTCGTTAGTAATTGTTTCAGTTAAAATATAAATCGAACTTCATCAAATAGATAATGTATTGCAAAAAATATTAGATGTAAAAATATAATCATGAATAAATTATCAATAGACAATTCTATATTCATTTCAGAAAGCTTTCACAGAGTTCACAGACTGCTTGAAAGTGCTGGTCGATCCTGCGGTGCTGCAAACCGAGATCGAGGATGCAAAACCCACGGGGCAAGTCGATGAGGTGTTCAAAAAGTAAGTGTTCCTTCACCTGGAATTGGAACCATAACTGACGCACTGTTGGACTCAAATCGTATTGAGTTTGCCATAAAATTGCATTGTCATATAAACTAAAGACGTAAGTATTCCAAATTTCAGCTCACTCGGACACTGAGAAAATCTTTAACTGAATAACACGGCAAGTTAAATAAAAGCTTGTGAATATTACGTGCATGAGTTTGTTGACAAAAAATAAACACCTACCCATGCATGTATTTGCTAGGTAAATGTGGATTGGCAGACTTCACAATAGTGAACGTTAAGGAGGCAGGAGTACATTAGTTGGTTAAGTTTCTTTATGATGTTTTCCTTAACGTCACGGAAAAATTTAAAGCGCACAAGAAAGGGTAATAAAACTCGTGTTAATAAATACTTGTATCTGAATTGGTATTATGAATGGCAATGGGGCATGAGATGGGGCAGTTGGACCCATTTATTCGAACCGTACCTCACATATCGCTCATTTGGTAGAACATTGGCGGAACTGCATCATATTATGATGTCCTGTCGTATAAATAACAAGACTGTTAGGTCAGTGGTTAAGGACACTCCAGGAAACAAATAACGGCCCACATCCCGTCATATATTATTCGTGGTTGGTCGATGGAGTGAAGACCACATTTATGTCACGAGGTCACGACTATACGAGTCGCAACCTTTTGTTGAACTCTCTGTTAGTGACAAGTATTTGTGTGCATACCAGTTCGTACTATCTTATGTATGGTTATTTTTTCAATGCAGTGATCTTTATAAAGTTCATCGGTTAAACAGCCTGAGGTTAACAGGAACAAATGCACAGTCATACCGACAAACGGACAAAAATTTTAATCTTTGTCTTGAGATGTACTTACCTATTGCGCTAAAAATACCCCGAATCATAGTTTTTCTCAAATATGTCCCACGTGCAGACATGTATCAGTTAGTATAGATAGAAAACCACTAGGTATATAAGTGGTGGCTTCAACCTATTAATGGCCCACTACTGAGCACGGGTCTCTCCCCATACCTGAGGAGGGCTAGAGCATACCGTGTACAGAATTCTCGACGCACGCTTCCGAGTTGACCTTGGCGACTTATAACAAGGTCTATGCTGTGCCGACGATTGAAACATTTAACTGTTGTATAACTTGTATATTTGTAAATTTCAGGTACTGCGAAAAGACACCCAAGTTTAAGGGTTGTTTCCGCAACATGACAGATGCCGTGAAGCCTTGCTTCTCGGCCGAAGAGAAGAAGAATCTCAATACAGTTTACAATGTATCCGAACAGCTCGCGGAATTCATCTGCTACAAGGAAGGAGACAGGATTGCTTGTGAGTTGGCAATATTGATACATAATACACTTCACTTCAAAAAACGTGTCTAAATATCAACGCTTTAGATGAATGCTGCAGTACACACATCTCCTAATTGAGGATCCAGTGCGCATTGGTCCTTTCAATAAGGTGGTTAACCCAAGTGTTAGTCTGCTACCAGCTAACTCCACGTTCCTTATTTGGGGAAAATACTCCGCAGGGGTAAAACTGCTACTTTGCTGGGTAATGAAATGTGGAAATTGTCCTTTAGTTAAACATGACATGAGACAATTTGACAGAAACCTAACCTAACTATAAACCATCATCGAGTAACAATGGCGACCCCGTAACTGCTGAGGCGTTTGATGATCATCAGCTCATTACCTCATTACAGATTTTCTTGGTCGAGAGCATTTAATTTTTGTTTGTTCCAGTGTTCATAGCTGAGAACGGACCGGAGTGCCTGAAAGAGAAGCAAGAATTAATCCAGGCGTGTGTGAACGAGACCGTAGGTGGCAATGTCAACTTCGACCAGAACAACTTCTCCGCTGACAGTCTCCCCAAGCTCGAGTTTGGAGTGAGTTGCAATTACTTATGGTAGCGTTTACTGTAGCCGAATGATCAAAACGAATTATTGATTTTATTTTATTTTATGTTTACACTCGAGCTACGGTAGTGATATCCATATTTAAAACCTTTTCACGAACACTTTTGATACACAGAGATAATGTTACGCCATGCCTACTAACGTGCAAGCTCTAACACGTAATGTTGTTGATGTGAAGTAGCACTTGACTAAAATTAAATGTATTATGGTCGAAATTTGACCGCTGAGCGGAAGTCACTAGTACATATTAGTTATACTGCTGTTTATATTGTATAATAAATAAATATGTATCCTTGTTTCTAGGAAACTGAGTGCAAAAAGTTCTCTGAACTGCAGCTGTGTGTTGTGAAAGCGTTAGAGACATGTTCGGCGCCGACCTCGGCTAACATCGTAGATTCGCTGTTCAAATTCGTGCGCAAGGCGACGCCGTGCCGTGATTACGCCGTAATCGTGAGTACCTATTGATTGTTCTATCATCTGCTGACTGGACTAACCATCCTAGTCCCGATTTGAGTCTTGTTCTGTGTCGGTCATAATTGTATGGGCAGGTGAAGGGTGGTGTTGCATGCTCGTTTGCTGTGTTGTCGTTGTATAATATGGTCTAAATTTAACCCATATTTTATTGAAAGTAGCTTGAATGACAAACGTTCAGCCAATCGATTAGCCTTGAGGAACTTGAATGTGTTGTAAATGTAAATTATTTCGGTTATAACAATGAGGACAATGTAAGTTATAATGTAATTGGTTGTGCATATAACTTACTGTCTAGCATCAATTACATTTCTATTTCATTTACACTTGTTTTTATATGTGTTACACAGTTGATGTTCATTTAATGATATTTTATTTATTTGATATTAAGACGAGCCCTTGACACCCTATCCACGGAGCGTAAGGGCTCCAGGTTCACGGTTAGGAATGAAAATAATTTGGTGACCCCTGCCGTGGTCACGCGTGGTCACCTGACCCGTCCTCCCCTGGTGTGACGTCATATATTGCAATTTTAAAAGAGTAGTTGTGGCGAAGTTGATAATAATTTAAGGCATTGCGTCGGAAACGAAATAACTTAAAAGTTTTTGAAAAATTTATTTGGTGAACAATAATTATAATCCGTGACATTGGAAACATGAGTCTATTAATATTATTTTAGTAAATTTATATATACGTCTAAAGTAATCAAAAAATAAATATATGCCTACCAAGCTTATGTGGCTAGACATGTCAATGAACAATCGAATTATTAATAATATACATGTTTGATTGGTAATTTTTTATATTTTTAATGTTTAATAGTCAAAGTCTGGAGGTAACTCAAGCTCTGAGAATGATGTAAGTTTGAATATGTGTTAAAATTGTTCATTCGTAAATAATGCTTCTAGATTTTTTAGTTTTTTTTTATATTTAATACTAGTGGCCCCGCCCTCGCTTCGCTTCGGGAGACATGTCCCTTAGAACGCACATTCGCCAATTGTTCTGCGTGATTCTTTAAACCGACAACTTTTTTGTTTATCAACCGATTGAAATCCCTACTAATATTATAAATGCGAAAGTAACTCTGTCTGTCTGTCTGTCTGTCTGTCTGTCTGTCTGCGTGGCTTTCCCGCTTAAACCTCTCAACCGATTTTGATGAAATTTGACACAGACAATCTTTAGACCCTGAGAAAGGACATAGGCTACCTTTTATTGCGACAAAAAGGGATGAAGAAGTTGAAATAAAGGTTGAAAGTTTGTATGGGATTTCTTCGGCTTTTAAGCACAGCGCCATCTAGGTGAACCTTCCTAACTTAAAGAATAAGAACGCCTAGCGCCATCTCTTAAAGAACCATGAAACTTTATATTTAAGCACTTGATAATAAGTTTCCCGAAGCGAAGCGAGGGCGGGTCGCTAGTAAAATATATATGTTAAGTGAAGCGTACCACAATGTATAAGTGAAAATCGCACCCAAATTGGTTAAGCCGTTTCTGAGATTAGCGCATACAAAACCACAGACAGACAAAAATTTTAAAAATCACTGTTTTGGGTTCCGTTCCATTAATTACTCCAAGTAAAAGAGACGGCGATCAATTACAGATTTATTATATGTATAGATAGACTTTTTTACTGAGACATAATAGACTTGCTTATTTTCTATTTTTTGCAACTTATTATTATGAAATTCTTTAGTATGGAAAATAAATTTCAATTTTCGTTTTAGTCGTAATTCTGCAAATGTTGTAAAAACTCTTATCTCTGATCCTGCGTTGTTGCAAATTATTATCTGTATCCGTGGGTAGTGGGTTTATTTTGTTTCAAAACAAATCACATTGTTGTAATAGTTAGTAATACTTTTAATATATTTTTTATGCATATTTGAATGTAGTGCGTGTTTATAATTATATATAAGTGTTTCGTGTAAATGCCTTTGTTCTTCTAATCATAGTATGCAGAATATGTCAAATATACATTTTTATTAATGTCAAATGTTTAATATCTATTTTTTTTATGCTGCCTCAGTTTGATAAGTCTCTGTGCAGCATCAGATAATATATATATAGAGTTAAAAACTGCGCGACTGCCATCTTTATTAGAGCTATATTTTTTTATACGATGCTAAGTTAATCCTTGACAACAATCCCACCTGATGTTAAGTGGGATTAATTGAAATTTATGTTTTAATATAAGCCTGACTTATACAACACTATTTCAATATCAGCTTACTTAGGTCCTGTTTTTAAGGTAATGTGTCTGCATTTACGATAAAGGAGTTGTTTTTTTGCTGTAAAATTGCATGTATTTTCTTTTTCTTTGACATTTAAATTACTTATATGAATTAAATAAACTTATTGTAACTTATTGTAAATAGTATATTAGAACAAACATCAATTCAGTCAGTTCCACTTCGACAAACCTTACAGTTGGTATTAAATTATGTTTGAATTCAAAGTTGCAGTTGCAGAAGTAGTAACCTGACGTATAGGGGTCGCACTCAGAATATGGCGCGGAATAAGTCTAAAATAAAAGTAGCCTAAGTTATTCCTTATGACATCAGAAATCTGCCAGTGAAAGTCCCGTCGAAATCGGTCCAGAGATTAGTTCAAACAAACAGACAGACAGACAAAAATTGTAAAAAATGTTATTTTGGTATACGCACCGTGTATACATTCATATCCATTTAGTAAAAAGCGGTTATTTTAATATTACAAACAGACACTCCAATTTTATTTATTTGTATAGATTAGAGGTCGTAATGTTTCAGTGCGTCCGTTACTATGTATTCGTTATAAATAATACGTAAGTAGCACATGCTGTAGCATAATCCTTACTCACACTACTACACAATACTTGCTAATAAATAGAATTGTACATATTATTTTTTGTGTATTTGAAGAAATGTTATTGCTAATTTTGTGGTATACTGCTTACGGGTAACGTGCTAAACGCTAACCTGCTTACGGGTAACAGCGCTGTCGCTGATAAACTCTTGACAGTATGACACGTGACATTTGACTTGAATTCATTAGCACACACATTAGCATTACGTTATAGGTTACATCTAGTTCGTTTGTCGTATTATAGTAAAATGTGTTCTAAAATAATAAGTTAAAGTTTAAAATGGTACGTTAAATTTCAGGAGAAAACTTCAGCTGATAACCCTAACTCGGGCAATGCCCTCCTGGTGCCAACACTGACCCTCGCGACGGTTCTCGCGGCGGTTCTCATCTAAACGTCTCATAGTCTAGTGTCATGTCATCGATTCCCTCTCTGTTCATTACGCCCTGGTACTTAGATAAATTACGATGATAATATTTTTAATAATGCTAATGGCGTGGGAAGCGAGATTTTAGTTGCCATAAAACTTATATTCAGTAAAAAGGGTGTAATTTATTTTATTTTCAAGATTGCATACTTTAGTTTTTAATACACTTTTGTGTACGGTCATTGCTGTTTTGTTTTAAAAACTAAATGCGTAAAAATAGACATATTTTATATTATTATTGCCCTTTTGTGAATATGGCTCGAAATCAAAAATGATGATTTTTTAATAATTTAGGGTTTTCTGTGTCGAACATAACTGTGTCAGATAATTACCTATTATGTCGCTTCTCGTATGCTATTCGCATTAAATTAAAAAGAGCTTTATAGTACAAGAAATTTAAATAATATTTGACGTACGGTTTAAGAATGACTTTGAAAAGATAAACAAAGTAGGTTTGAAATACTTGTATTAATACTTCTGTCTCTAGTTGAAATTTTATTCAGGTAAAGGCAATAGAAAAAATATTATAAGTACAATAATTATAAGAATTAAATATACATCGTTCAAATTTGACTATTATAATACTTAAACTTAGCAAATTTTTCGTAGATCCTTTTCCTGGCCAAATTTCAAGTTTTGGGTTTAACTGAACATTATATAAATATTATCTTATGTAAGTCAAATAGTTCCCTTAAATAGTTTTAGTTATTACAATGGTATTGATTTGACTAAAAATAAACTAAAGCTCAAATTATGTCTCAAACTGAATTACTATTTTTTATTGCAGTTATTCATTAAGTATCTGTATTGACCTTATTGAGAAAATATGTTTTGTAACTGTTGTGTTTTTATAATTATAGTTTAGTGCTAAAATGACTTAGTTTAATGTAGCCCTCACAGAAACAGTGCTCGCTAGTATCTACGTCGGTGTTACCATGTTATATAACCGGATTGTTTCTTAGTACTACGATGACATGACACGTTCTATTAGGTTAGTTAGGTTCCGGTTAAAGTTTGTCCGGTTATCCGGGTGTAAGTTATAAGTAGGCCTAGCTACGCTGTTTAGCTACATATCCATATCATATCTTGCCAAATGTGTCGCTTCCATCCATCTTAGGATATAAATTGGGCACTTGTTTCACTGTATTTTCTAGTAACCCTCAAGTATGTCGTGAAACATGTTAGGAGCGGGTCGATTCGTTTCTTGACCGGGAACGCCCCTTTTTATGTAAGTAATCGATAAACGAACAGACAAGACAGTTAATGGTCAGTGACAATTGATGCTATTGATGATTCTGTAAGTGATAAATGAAAAGTTAATGTTTACTGTACAAACGTCATATGAAACAAATCTTAGCGAGTATCGACGTAACATAACTGCTACATACTAACGTAAAACTTAAGATAAATATAGTAACGACGTGGTTTTACTAATTGCTTTCATGTTTTATTAATAAAGACAAGGCCTATTGTGGTATGAATGTTGGTGACCCCGTGGAAGAGTCTAGATTTTCAAATAACTTATTAGAAATTAATTATCCTGAGACCTGTGAGTTCTCCATGTAACTCCACCAAGCTGAAGGCCAGAATTCTGACTATGAATGTTAATAACCTTGATCGCGATTTTTTTTGGCATTTTTTTCGCGTGTTTAATATGGGACCCGACGTCCATAGTGATTAAAAGTCAATGTATGCTATTTAAACATTTAATGCGTCGTTAAGTTATAACGGTACCAAAGTTATGCGAGTAATCGTTGTAACGCAATGCTATAATTATAACGTGGGGTCGATGAGGCAAGGTGGTTGATCGCTCTATATTATTAAGAAAATAATATAAGCTGTGTCGAACCAAATACAACGTGGTATGAAATTTAATATAGTATTTTAAATCGAATTCATTGGTAAATTTGTAGTCGTACAGTGAAACAGGTGCTGCAGTATACGTAATTATATCAAATTAGTCCATAACTTATGCATAATATATAATGTACCTGTGTGCATCATGCATTTAATTACTTCCATATTTTTGTAAGTTTCTTATTTATATTGCTGGTATTTAATAAGTAATATTTAATATTGTATCAACCTTTCCATTTAAACGAAGTGATTAATTATTAAGATTACAAGGTATATTTTGTAAAACTTTACTTTAATCTTAAATCTATATTTAAATTTAGGCACAATGTTTAAATCATTATTTTTATAGCAGTTGTATGTATTTCTGAAATATTACATTCCATTTTGAATTTGTTTCTATATTTAATGTTCAACTGTGAAGTGGGCAGTATTGCCCATCGTTCACGCTGCTTGGAGAGGTATAGTACGAATATATTACTCGATCTGACTACAATATTTGAAAGCCCTTGAATATAATGAAATTTCTGTATTTCTTAGGTGTGGAATCAATCCCGATTTTATTTATAATTTATGACGGATTTCTAAAAGTATAATTAATTTCATGATTTAAAAACTAAATTAATAGCTCTTGCCAATCTGAAAACAATCAATAACACGCCCTTGTGCCAAAGAAATATTCCGTAATATTATTCTAGAGACTTTAAATTGCTGTCTGAGAGACGTATTCCATGGATTGCAATCTTGCAATGTTCACTTAACTCCTGGTGAACATTATATCGCCGTACAGTAGTGTCGTTCGTTATATTCGTACTGTTACTGATATATACCGCAATATTGAAATAATTTATGGTTTTTTATAATTTACAAGGCGCTATCTGTAATCGTTGGTTTCTAATTTGTTCGAGGGTGTTAAGATATTTTTGTATTTGTTTTTGGACGTATCGTTTTGTTTTTTATAATCATTAATGTAGGGATTTTATGTTTGACAAATGTTTTGATCAAACATAATTGGAACTAGTTATGCAGAAAAGAGCCACCTGGGCATAACCACAAATACAGTTATAAAGAGTTTTACTGTCGATGGTTGCATTTAAATTAAGGATTTGTTTTTTGATAATTTAATATTTGAATAATATAATTCTATGCATTACCTATTTTTGTATCCTACTTAGACCTTTAAATCGTCTCTTTAGTATTAACAATCACGTTTTTAGTCGTGACTGTTTTGTACAAAAAATATATTTTGTTGTCGTTACGGCGCGGTATCTTTTACGTTTTGTATAAACAAGCAAAAAGTTATTAATAAATAATTTATTTCAAAATAAAATTTTATAATTTATAAATATATTTGAAAATAGTTGCAAAAAATAGGGTGATAACTGCCAGCTATCACTAATACAAATAGTACTTTCACATAAAACCGCCATCTTGTACTGGCTGGATTGTACAAATTTCCTGTAGCGAAACTTCTAACGTAATGAAATTCGTATAAAACAGCCACGTAGTTTGACTGACATCTGCAATTTATGTTATCAAGCTTAAGCCAAATTTGGCTTTATTCGACCATTTGTATTTCCGTCAATAAACGAGATATCGAGCTGGTAGTCTTCTCAAAAAATCCGCAATATCGAAATTTGTATGGCTGTGTTTCTAAGTCAGTTTTGGAAATGTTTCATGGCTGTTTTCTGCATAACTAGGTCCAATTATGAACAATGAACGGCATGATGTGATTAAGCTGCAATTACATTTTGTTTTATTGAATATTGCATATTTCATTATTTCAACGAATTACGTGGTTAATATAGTAAGTTGAACAAACATTAATATGAACAATTGAACATTGACTATAATTGAGTCCATTGTAATCGAATCTCGTAAAGTCCTGTTCAGATATGCGCGGTACCGCTGTCCGTATCCGAGTAGACACCACAGTAAAATTTTGTAACCAAAATAATAGTCTGCCTACAAACATAACACTTACAGCGTGGACGGTGTTTATAACGCGAACTAGAGTGACGACGTAACTGTCCGAAGAAACGCTCGATAGAAACGGCCGAACATGAAAATGCCACGCGTTCGGTCCGGCGAAGGTTATAAGTCAGGACCGACTTAATGGCTTAATAAATAATTATTTAATGACATTACACCAACTCGACATCGACTCAACTCCGACTCCAACCGTTCCGTTCCGTTCATGGGTGTGCGGCGAGTAGTACACATCTTTCAAGTAAACGTGTAGAAGTTCAACCTTGCGCAACAATACATAAAGCTCATAATTGAATTTTAGTTCTGTCGAGTCTTTTAGTTTTGTTGGGGTCTAATGTGCGAAGTCCTTTAGGTTGTTGTGTTACATTCCATACCGTCTAGAAATACCGCTATCTCACTCGGATACCGCTATCTATAACGGCAACGGATACCGCGCAATTTTGAACAGGCGATTCAATAACCAAACCACTCATTGTAATGTAACGTCGCTGTTTCGATCCGAGCTTCAACTTGTAGCGTTGACATTAGTTTCCCGGGTACATTTGTGATAGATATTGGGTGTTGCTTTGTGATAAATACTTAGGAAAGTGCAGAACAAATAAAGTGTTTTATTTTTAAAACCCTGTTTTATTTATTATAATATTAGGTGCAAAATTTTTCACTTATTTATATCACTTAATAAATAAAAAACCAAAAATTGAAACACAGATTCTGATTTATATAATTATTTTATTGTATACATAAATTTTAATGGCACATTGTCAGATCTTCAGACTTCCACTATCATTCCACAGATCCAAATCAATTCTGAAAAATAAAACAAAAAAATATGTAACATGCGCCGTAGTGAGTTTGATAAATTAGGCACTGTGGCTTAAATATATAAAATTAATAATTATATGTACCTACTTATTAAAAAGAAAGTGAATATGATTTTTAGTTTCACTTCAGTAATAAAAATTGTAAGTTAAAGTGTAATTTCGGTTAGTAACGGTAGGATTACTTAATTGACGAAAACATCGTAGGGGTGTTGTTTATGATGTTTTGCTGAACGAAAACATCGTAAAAAACCTGCAAACTTGTTCTCCATAATTTGGCCAGCGTGGCTGACAATGGCCTTAACGCGTCTCATTATGATCATGTTAACATAGCTATGTACATATAGTAGTCTTCCTTTCCTTAGTGATCACTTGAACTAGGGTAAACCGACCAATTATTGGCACTCGTCCAATTATTGGCACTTTAGAGTTTAGTTAAAAAATACAAGGAAACTATAGACTATTCAAGTTCGGTATGCATAAAAACGTAAAATAGTGTTATTTTTCTGTTACAAAACAAACAAAACTGTTCCAATAACCAATATAGCGATTTAGAAATAACAACTGACATTTTGTGCTAGTCATTTGGAGTAGTTTTTTTGGTTTATTCTTAAGATGAGAGCTTTATTAATCATAGTATATCGCAGCTATTCGGCTTATTGATACTTTCAAAATAATTGAATATACTTAATGACACCTCTAAGCAGTAGATTCAAAGATATTTTTTTTATTTTGTTTACCACATTTTATTTATTTCGTGTGCCAACATATGGACCAATAAATTCATCAAAATCCTATTATTGGCACTATTTATTTTATTATCAACAAGCGAGTTTATGATCTATTTTGTAAAGGTTATAATTAAATTATTGTTTATCCATCAATATTTTTTTCTTAAGTAGCAATTTCCAAATGTTGGCCCACAGTGCTAATAGCAAAAACTAATTATTGGCAATGGTGCCCATAATAGAATATGGAGTGCTAATAACCGATGTGTATGTTTTTTATTCATAAATAGGTAGATTCATAGAGGTAGGTATTAAAGTTGAAAGATCTCAAAGATTATTAAAGTATTCATAAGGTGAAAGTACCAAAACGAATACCTAGAATAACAAAACGATTTTATGTTGTGTACCTATGTATAAGTTCATTTTTAATCTCTTATAAAATTCTCGTGTCACAATGTTAGTTACCATACTCCTCCGAAACGGCTCGACTGATTCTCATGAAATTTTGTGTGCTTATCGAGTAAGTATGAGAATCGACCAACATCTATTTTTCATACCCCTAAATGTCAAGGGTTTTTCACCCTAAAAAATTTTTTTCAATTTCTCAAATTTAAATCTCGCTTTAATCATTCACAATCAATATGGCGGAAAAACGTCCGCAGGGTCAGCTAGTATATTTTTGAAATTTTTAAATACTTTAATTTATATAACATACCAAAATAAAAGCACACAGTGTAAAACAGTGTTTTAATTATACCCTAAGTAAAGTAGGTAGGAATGGTAGGTAGGTGCCAATAATTGGACTAGTTAATGCCAATATTAGGAATTTGTGTGCCAATAATAGGACTTTCTGTAGTCTTTCGGATTTAAGTATAAAATATTTATTTAATACTATTCAATCACATAAAAATGATTATAAAAACAAAGATTAAAGTATTTTCTTTGATTCTGTCACATGTTTTGTCTACTAGCTTTTGCAAATAAGATTTTATGGTAATTTAATTTCAGACTGACACGTAGCTCACCCTTAAAGTGCCAATAATTGGTCGGTTTACGATACTTACTTTCCATTCAGTGTTTGAACAACATTTTAGAAAATCAAGTCATTAGCTTCCCAACAGTTTTTTTTGTTTTATTGAAATGAATTTTGCAGTGATAACTTTTCTTGTTGGGCATTGTTTGTAAATAAATAAATAAATAAAATTTTCACTTTCACGATTGGCCCATACCGTAACAAAACGGTGTCTAAAAACATGAACCAATAAATAATACAATAATAAATGTTACCTTGCAGGGAGTACCCTTGCGTACGTATCTGAAGAGGGCCTCAGCCATGTTGGCGGGGGTGGGTGTCGAGCAGCCCTCCAGGGCGGTTACCACACAAGTGGTTAATTCATCGAACTTCTGGCACTGCTCCTGTTTTGGTGCAAATTTAATGTATAAAATGATTGACTTCCAACATACTCGTAATTACACACGCATAATGTTCAATTCATCATTCAAATTTCCGCTTCGTTGGTAATCGAACCCTTGGAATGATCCAACATGTAGGTAACCATTGCGCCATACGGGTATTGCAAGTTGCAAGTGATAGTTAAATTAAAATAAAATAACAGTGACGTAGAGAAATGTCTAATGCAGCGTCGGCGGCATATAAAAGTGTACTTTAGGTAGTGCCAATAAGTCACATTTTACACAGGACGCCGAATCTTTTTACTTCTACTGACTACATCCGCGAATAAAGAAATTTTGAGCCGCGAATACCGGAAGATTGTCACAGAAACCGCGAATAAGAATACTGTACCTGAAGACCCATGCTTTTGGCAGCCTCTACTGATGGTACACTGTCCTTGATCCTGTTACCACAATCGCGGATCGGGATCATCTTCTCCTGGAAACACTCGGGACCACCTTCAGCGATGAACACTGTAAAAAACAATAAAGGCAAGGTAAGGCAAATGCTAATAATTGTGATGATGATGATGATGAAGGCAAATGCAGGTAGGAACGTAAGACATTTTTGTGAAAGTTGTGCTGTGCTGAGGTTATATCGCTCTTTCTCCTGAATATTAAAATAACTAAGTATTCTAAACGAATGTAGGAGTAAATGATATTCACATTGAAAAAATAATTTACTTTGAATTCATTTAAAATTATGAATAGCTCTACGCAATTTTGGTTTATGCGCAAAAGGACAGATTCGAAAAAACCTAAAACTGAATTATACCTATGCTTTAGGAAATTTTTGGTACCTATGAGGCATTCAGGACTGTTTTAAACACTTCGGTACAGGTAAATCTTGTGTCAAGCTCAAGCATCTAACCAAAGTTTCGCGCCGCCATTTATATATGCGAACTCATACTATACCTAAAGGTAGGTACACCACCAAAACTAATTCTATATTGCTGCTAACAATCAAAGTTGCTACACGCTACTCACGAGCAATTCTGTCTCCGTCCTTGTAACAGACAAAGTCGATGAGCTGGTCAGTGGCGTTGTCGGCAGCGGAGATCTGGTCGCGGACGGACTGCTCCAGGCAGGGCGCCACGCCGGCGGACAGCGAGTGGATGCAGGTCTTCAGCTGGGGAGACTTGGCGCAGTACCTGGTGAACAAATTACAACTTACGGGCGATTTCTGTAACCTAGCCATTGACTTATTATTACTAATAAGTCAATGACTATAATGATAATATTATTGACTTAATATCACTATATAGTCAAACAAAGTCGCTTTCTCTGTCCCTATGTATGCTTAAATCTTTAAAACTACGCAACGGATTTTGATGGGGTTTTTTAAATAGATAGAATGATTCAAGGGCGGGTTTACTAGTTACTAATAAGCCAATGAACCTAGCTATCCACCCATCCATATTTATGCCGATAAGTAATTCGGATATTGGCCCTAGAACTATGGCACAAGGTAAATTTTATTGAACTACATTGGAATGTCTGTGACGGCTATACTTTTTGTCCAAGATATGGGTTTGTTGAGTCACTCCATGTAGATTTAGGGTTTTAGGGAATTAGGGTTGGCTTTTTGACACCAAAAGCGTTATGAGCTTGTGAGTCCTGACCCCCTATTCTACATGGAATGTTTTAGCACAATCTATAGCTCCGAGATATATACATACCTAGGTAGGTCTAGAATAAGTAAGGATCATCAACTAAGTCAACTTACTTCTTGAAAACTTCATCAAGAGAGCCATTGGGCTTGGCATCCTCAATTTCCTTCTTGACAGTCTCAGCGTCAAACAGGCTCTTTACGCAGTCAACGAAACCCTTAATTTTTTCCTAAAAATAACAGTATTTATAATAAAGTGATAAAAGACCGGAGAAGTGCGAGTCGGACTGGCCCAAACCTACGTAACTACATAATTATGAACTTACATATGTACGTACCTACAAATTATTTATTTACTATTTGGTTAATAAGGTAGAATGTAGAAAACCCCAATTTTTCTATTTTTTTTTATTAATTATAAGTTAATGCTTGGCTATAATTTTAATAGGTAGTAGAGCCTAGAGTTCGCCTGGTACTGAGTACCATTTGTACCGTGTAATAATCGTTTTAATAGCAATTGTGTTCCGGTCAGAAAGGTGTGGAACCGGTTACACTTTTTAGAGGCGACTTTCTCAGTCCTCAAGGTAGCAACGCATCTGTGACCGAATTAGAACAAGACTCTTACTAACGATTACTACCTATAATGGACTACCACTGACAACAACTAACAGGACTAACTATCACTAACAGTCCCTATCCCAGTCCTCATACTTACTAACAGACTAACCAACTAATGTTCTAACACCGTCTCCTAACCGGACTAATCATTCTAGTCCCCATTTGGGTCTTGTTCTAGGTCGGTCGCAGTTGTCATGGGCGGCAGCGGAAGGGTGGTGCTGCGTGCTCGTTTGCTACCTTAATTCCATAAAAAAACCAATCCCACCTGATGGTAAGTGGTGACGTAGTAGGTGGTAAAGCGCGCTAACTTGTCGCGCAGTCGGGTAAAAAAGCGCTTACCTCAACTTCTCCAACTTTGTCTTCTGCTCCGTTTTTCGTGCAGATATCTTTGATCACGTTTTTGATTTGGTTGCGCTGTTCCTCAGACACCTGATACTCGGCTAGTGCTCCTGAAATTGTTTACCATTTTTGGTTATAACTTTTTTTTATCTAAACAACAAACGAGCAGACGAGCCACCTGATGGTCAGTGACCACCGTCGCCAATGGACATCAGTAACATCAAAGGCTGAAGCTTTGTCTGCCAAGACAGGATAGAGAGAGATAGAGATAGAGAGGATAGAATGGAAAGAAAGTTTGTTTATAAATACCCACTTCTGGTTAGGTACATTGAATAAGTCAAAAAGGAGTAGGTATAGCATACATTTTGTTTCTACTGAAATCTTCCCATAGGATCAGAACAATTATTTAACGGTCTATTATGTATTTTTTTAGATTAACTGATTTCCTTCCAAAGAAATTTCGTATGTCGTCAAGTTACGAACGAATGTAAAGATAATCCAATATGAATTTGCTTGCCACGTCAAGTTTTCTCATCTTCGTTGATCGTTGAGACAGCCTTTAGATACAGGAAAATACGGTTCCTAGGTACATAGGTAATGTAGGCAGGTAAGGCAAACTACTATGGATGTTATAACTCATGCTACTCTAGGAAAGCGTAGAACCTATACTCAGAGACCTACAGTATGATCTACATGTAACTACAATAAAATGTATTTATATTTCGTACATAATTATATTTAAGTTTTTAGTGAGATTTCTAAACTGTTATAATTAAATATCAAACAAATTAGGTAGGTACTCAATATTTTAAGTAGGTACCTACATTATATTATCAAAATTACCGTATTTCATTCTACCAAACGAAATCGCTATCACTGCATGACAACGTGTAATGATTCTCAATTTGAGATAAAAATTTAATTGGGTTTTTTGTGTTGTGTATTCTCAAAAGCTTTATGTCTATAGCAATAAAAGCGAAAGTGCCTTCGCTCGTTTCGGCTAACGCGGCATCGCGACACGGGCCATCGGGTTGTTAGTTTGCCGCTGCTGATCGCATCTGTTCAGCGCTGATTGGTGCTGGTGGCGGATGGCCGAACGATACCGACGACGGTCGGTGCCATCTTTAATATATATAAATCTCCTGTCACGATGTTTGTCCGCGATGGATTCCTAAACTACTTAACCGATTTTAAATTAAATTGGCACACCGTGAGCCGTCTGGTCCAACTTGAGAGATAGGATAGTTTTTTTATTTATTTTTATTGGAAATTAAATGTTTATTAAACATTAATAATGTTCATTTATTGTTTAGTTCTATGGATTTCTCATAGATGGCGCTGTTGGTTGATTCGTCATCCTGAGCCACAGCAACGCGTGGTATGGTCAGCTAGTATATTATAAAGTACTCTGTGGTCGGTGCCGGCAATGGAACGAATAAACTTTTTAAATGCGCGCAATCGCTGCGATAAAAAACCGGGGTCATAGCGGTCTGCGACAAACCGGCCACGGGCCACGGGCCAACCTACATACATACATACATATCATATGCGAACATGAACATTGTTTTGAAACGTACTCCGTTGAAGCCGATTCCGTATCGTTAAGTATGGGGAGACTCTAGTGTACCATTTTGGCAACGGGAGATCTCAGGCCGGGCAAGACGTCTTGTGCCCTTGTATATTATATGCGAGCGGTGTAGAAAACTTCGATAGCGTGTTTCATGCTTCGTGACGTCAGCGTGTGTCGTGTGTGCGATGTCCTCACACCATTGATAAGTAGGTATATACTTGTCACAACCCAACAAAACCCCAAGGGGTCGATATTGACCTCTTTGGGAATCCCTGGGTTACACGTAGTACTTCTGTGTACTCTGCAGTTATTACCATTCAGGTTTAGAGTAGCTTTCCAGCAATTATCAGGAATACCTACAACTTCACTGTTATCGAGACCTTATAACCTTATAGCTAATCACCGCCTAACTATGTAAACGATGTACGTTGGATTATCACCAAACAAATAATACTAGGAATGATAAACAAGTTGACTTTTGTTAATGCAATGTCAAGCTGTTAGATAATAAATTGACTAAATAATACCTATAACTTAATAAAATGTTTTTGTATTCGTAATGTTTTTGTTTTTGTATTTGTATTTAGCTAACAAACGAGTAGAAGTAGATTTGGCACAATAGGTCCACTACATCTACACTCTACACCTACACTACACCACAACTTACACTACATTAACAACTATACTACTACTACTACTACACTACACAGGAGTATTGACACCTACTATCTATGTCTTCCTATCGTCATCGCACATGTCGCGTACCGTGGCGAGGGGTCTGTGAGTCCCACGTTCAGTGGTGAACTTTTTGCCCAGGCAATCCAGGCATGAACTCTTCAGAACAAGTGTCTCTGAGTGAATGCGTAATTAATTGTCGTACCTACCATATTTAATAAGTGGTACAGCCTAGAGTTTGTCCGAGGTACTACGACCGCCCGCCACGGTACCTATTCCCATTTCTACCGTGTAAGTAAACGTTGTTTTAACAGCAATTGTGTTACGGCTAGAAAGGTGTGGTTCCGGTTACACTTTTTTAGAGATGACCATCTTAGTAGAGACATCTTAGACAGATGTATTGCTACCCCTGAGGACTACCTCAGGGGTAGCAATACATCTGTGACCGAATTAGAATCGTATTAACCATCCTAGCCCCGATTTGAGTCTTATTATGTGTCGCCATTTTTGCTACCTTAAATCCATAAAAAACCATTTAAAGATTCCGTTTGTCCGTGAAAAAAAGATCTAGACCACTCTCTTACTTGGGATGTGAGACCTGTACCAGCGGGATTCTAAATGTGGAAAACCCAATTGTATGGAATGAACTTAATTGGTTTTTTCTGGTTGGCACATCAATGGTAAATTGTGGTATCAACAACAGTTTAAAACAAAATTTGACAACAAGACATGGATCGTAATGTAATATTACAGACATTCTTGGCATTAAAGATAATCATTATTAGTGTAATTCCTTGCTAAAGACTCCTAACAGGCGGAAATGAATGCAATTTTAACCCTGAATGATAACTGGTACTTGTATCTTAATCTTAATTATTTCAATTGATCTTGGTTGTGTTATGACTGCACAGAAGGTACTTTTAAGTGTTATGATAATTGTAATGCAGAGTGGCACCGACCAAGTTTACTCCGAAAGTTTAGAAAGGCAAAAAAATAAATATTTTAAATATTTAAAACTGTAACTTATTCGGGGAATTTGTTTGTTGGTATGTTTGTCCTTCTTTCACACACAGAACAAGTCCCAAATGGGGACTAGGATTAGTCCTGTTAGCAGACGGTGTTAGAACAATAAGTAGTTGGTTAGTTTGTTAATAATTTTGAGAATTAAGCCGACTAGGACAGGGAGGGACTGTTAGACCTGTTAGATAGTTACCTAATCCTGTTAGTTGCAGTTAGTAATAGTCCAGTTAGTAATTGATAGTTACATTCTTGTTCTAATTCGGTCACAGATGTGTGGACCCTTGAGGACTGAAATGGTCGCCTCTAAAAAGTGTATTGTTGTTAAAACAATAAAATTAATTATTACTCAGTAGAAATGGTACCAAGTAGGTACTGTGGCGGGCGGTAGTACTACCCCGGGCGAACTCTAGGCTGTACTACATATTATTGATTTTTTATATAAAATTGTAAAAAAATCTTCATAAAATCCTTGAGTTTTACTTATAAGTCTTTTAAGAGTACTTAGTCATTGATCCCTTTTACGGGTTCAAAGAAATTAGCCCAAAATAGCTGTTTAAAAAATCGTCGCGAACAGAATTATGCGGTCGTTGGGAGTAAATTGGTAAATGGCCGGCACAGCACAGGAAGAGGGGTCGGGCCGAGTGTACCGAGTACTTGCAACAGACAGGACGATTAGGGAGATCTCTGTGTGAAGTGTGAACAGAGACTAACAGACATCAAAATCAAAGTCTTATATGTATTTTATCAAAGTATTATCAACTATCTGTAGCTGTTACCCGCCTGCTATATTATAAATCTTTCCTCTATATAATAAGTTGCACTCTGCGGTTTCCCCATCCCGTAAGAATATTGAAAAAAATGGCCTATGTGTTATTTTGATGCATAAACTATATCATTGCAAAGTTTTATCAAAACCCGTTCAGTAGTTTTTGTGTGAAAGTGTGTAAAAACATACTTTCATCTTTCCTCACAAACTTTCGCATTTATAATTTAAGTAGAATCATATCCACATCTTCATGTCACCTGTCTAAACACCTTGTAAAACAATTTTTCCGTTTTACTTTGACCATAATACCTAGTAACACAAAAATATTGTAATCAGGAAAAACTAGACTCTAGTCAATGTCTACGACATCAACGCCAAGGACATAAAATAATATACATCCGGTTCCGTGTAGGTTCAAAGTTTGTTCCGTAACAGATGTGCTGAGGTCTTTGTTGCACTATTTCTTATCTTCGATGATAAACAACAGAAATGGTGTTAGAAGTAAAATGGTATGGAGTATAACAAGTTTAAGGTAATTAATTAGCAGGTACGTACATTGGAAGTTACTTTTATTTGATAACTAGCTGACCCGGCGAACTTCGTACCGCCTAACAGTCGATTCTTAAATTTTTTTTAATACTTATTCTGCTATTGGGGACACCTTCCCGGAACCCCTACACTAACACTTAAACTTTATGGTATGGTATTGACTTTTAAGTATTATTACGAATCTTTTGTATGGGAATATAGAAAAGCGTTGTTTTTAGACTTTTTCAGGCAATTTTTTAAATTTTTCTCTCCGTAAGAACCATCCTCGTACTTTAAGGAATACTATAAAAAAAGAATTAGCGAAATCGGTTCGGCTGTTCTCGAGATTTGCGCTTAGCAACAAAATCAGCGATTCATTTTTATATATAAAAAAGATTTGATTGAGAAATCTGATCTTATTTATTTTATACTTTTAATAAATTGAGTTTTTATTGAAATAATTTAATCAAGTTCGTTGACTCTAATCATAATATTATTCATAATGATGGAAATTTTTAAGGATAAATAAATATTTAATTAACGAATTGACAATATACCTACCTACTATTATTTTCTGTAAATATTTAGATTCGTAATGTAATTGGCAATGTTAATTACTTTATATAATGATCGAAACAATACGTTGTTAGGGACATTATGTAGATGCTAAAAGTTAATGGATTTCGAGTGTAACATTTGGAGAGTGGGTTAGGGCTTAGGAGACTGCTTGTTCGTCTACCGCCCACTTGAAAGACAATTATATTTCAGCCCTAGCTCTAGGCCTTCAGCGCCCACAAGGGGGCGTTATTGGCCACTTTGGGAAAGACTGGTCTAAGCCAACCTCCTGATGCACCCTGCTTAGCAACGGATGAGGCAATGGTCTAAAAATAACCAATTATAATAGACATCTGTGAGAGACGTTTCCCTTTTGGCCGGCAACGTGTAAGTAAATGTTTTATTATTTCATAGGTATAGGGAAAGTTGAGTAGCATCAGAGTTTGCAATAGGTGGCACTTCTGTTTGTTTTCAGCTATTGCTATTACCTAAAACGCACAGCTATTAACCATCGTTTAGTTAGACCAAAATAGACAATGTTCTATGAATATGTAACGAATCGTTCAGTAAATAGACTAACGGACGCCCAACGATTATGCAAATTATATTTGACAACATAACTTCGAGGGCAGTCCCCGCGTAATCGGATTATAATTGTAACAGTACCTATTGTAGGTACTATCGTGAGTGAATTATTTACATGGCTTCAGTAATAAAGACTTCACAATGGAGTAAGATTTTACAAAAGAATAGGTACTTTGACATACAATTTCTTTTCTATTCACGGACCACGTAGGAACAATAATTAAGTTTCAAAACACCAATTTTGATCTTAATTTTTGTTTGAAATTGTACCAAAAATCCAAGCGTCCATACGCTATATTATAAATAACGAAAGTGTGTTTGTTTTTCCTTTTTTCAACTCATAACGTGGCAACAGACTGTTGCGAATTTTGGTACGGACATAGGTAGATAAAGGGCTGGAGAGAGACTGACTAAGCTTTTTTTTCGCGAAAAATGTCTTGTTTCCACGGATTTTTTTTAGTAATACTTAATACTTCGAAGAAAAACGAGATTCAAGACGAGTTGAGAAGCAAACAGATTTCGGGCGGGACTAGTTTAACTGTTTAGAAATTTGTTTGCGAAATGTGAAGGTTTAAAGTGCACACACAAGGAGCTCCATTCATCTTGAGTGTAAGCCAATCTCCCCTGCTCGTGGAGCACCTTGCCGAACAATTGACGTGGCTGTGGTGCCAGATCCTCTAGGTCTCCTGGCCGAGGTCGATGAACTCTATCAGTTCAGTTCAGTTTAATCTTGATGTGCATGGCGGTTAAGTTTTGACGGGTTTTAAAAAAGGAATTAGCGGGTTCTTCTCTTATTGGCCGGCAAACCGTCAATGACATATTTTACTATATTATAAATTTCTAATAAATATCTACACAATGTCAAAATATTCGAGCATAACATAAGATTGTTATCCAGACAAAGGAATTCGAAGTAAGCTTAATCTTGAATCAGATGACAATTCCATAAGCATAATTATGTTGCAAACTAAGTTAACTACGCTTTAAGTTTTATTTACTAAATTCACATTAGCGTAAAGCTACAAATAAATAAGTTATCTTACTATTTTCCTCTTCCTTTACTTTGTTGAATAAAAAAATGAATAAACAACTATTTAAAAATAAATCTTACCGACAGCGAACACCACCACTAAAACTGTTTTCCAGATCATTTTGAATCCGACGCGGGTAATTAGCTGTGTATCAAGTGAACGGTAGCACAGCCGACTGACAAGTGCTTCTCCGCTCATAGATCACACGTTATATAACAGAAAGAGACATGCTGCATCGTTGAATCACATTGGTGGAGTATTCTGAACGCGTTCGATATGATATCGTATTGCATGTTTCGATGTACCTACCAACATACATAATTATGTATCGCATGCTGAAGTTCAGGAATTTGTAAGTATTGAATTGATATAAATGATTTTAATTATGGTTGTTGAGTAATACATTTTTTCATACTAATGTAACAAAGAGAAGATTTCAGTTTTTTGAAATATTTATTTATATCACTCTTGATTGAGGCTAGTAATTACAATGGGCGGACTTAATGCCTAATGGCATTCTCTACCAGTTAACCCTCGGAGATGGTGAAAATTAAGGTAGGTGTTCAATGATAATTAGGTACTGTTTGTATTTACGACCCTGTAGCCTAGTTGGTAGTGACTTTGCCTGCGAAGCGAGGGGTTCGATTCCCGGGTTCGAACAAATATTTATCTGTCACATAAATGTCTGATTTATGTGACAGATAAATATTTGTTCTCGTGTCATGGGCGTTCGTGATGTGTTATTTGTGTTGTCCATTCCACCCGCGACACAGGGAATCCTAGTGCGGGGGTATGAGTGTGTTAACTTTTATTATTTATTTATTTATTTTTATTTTTACGTAGGTACTAATTTACTATTTTTTTAATATCCGGAAAAAATAAAAAGCTTAACAGAATTCCAAATGTCTCGAAGAAATCCGAACTTCTGGTAACCCTAACTATCATTGAGTCGGCAGGCTAATGAAGGAACTAATGTATTTCTTTATTAAATTCAGTGCGAGAATAGCAAGTGTGATTGACGCGACGCTAAGAATTATGTGATTTCGTTAATGGAAGTAACAAGGGCAACGTGAGCTTGATTATATTATAGAAACTGCGCTGTTAAATAACTTCCTAGAATTCCAAATGTATTACCTATAGGTATCGTTTAACATTCATAAACCATGTAGCATCCATTCTGCGTCATATCATATTAGCATTACCTGACTTGAACATATTGATGGCCCACTACTGTGTATCTTTTCACATCCCTAAGGAAGCCCAGAGCATACCCCACCACGCTGCTCCAATCCGGATTGGTGGAGGGGTTATTGGCCAACCCAAGTGTCGGAAAATGTTATGCCACCCGAAGGCCTATGACATGGCTTAACGAAAGCTACCTAATGATAACAACCGGGACCCACTTCTTTACGTGCCCTCTGAAGCATGTAAACGCTCAAGAAATTAAACCATTAACGGTCACCACCATCCACCTATCGACCGCGCCCGTAGTTTATCACCCGCCGGGTTCGGGTATATTTTAAAATGCAATGCAATACCTTAAATGTTTTGTTATTATTGTATTTTTATAATTAAATAAATTAATGTATAATTAGTGCGATAAAAGTATTTTAATGGTGCATAATCTTGAGAGTATTTTCCTGTTCATACTTAATTTGATCGAACACTATTAATAGCGATCCGCAATGATGCCCTGTAAGGCACAATGGTGAAGTACCTACCAATGCCGGACGTCCCGTCAAATGATCCTGGGCCCTGGGACACGTGGGTACGATTCTCAGCGGAATGATGAGTTTCTTTAAACAGAAGTTTCTGCTGTGACTCTTGTGAGGGTCGGGCTTATGTGTATTCGTCTCTGTATTATCTCTAATATTCTTAAAGGTGTGTGAAATCCGCCAACTCGCACTTGACCAGCGCGGTGGAGTATGGCCTGTACCCCTCACACTGTGAGAGGAGATCCGAGCCTGGCAGTAGGACAGTTATGGGTCGCGATGCTGGTCCACATTCATTCTCGATTTGGTCTTATTACTATAAGAATTATTGGAGAATAAAGAATGGTTTGCGTTAACGGGAAAAATATTAAAGGAATGGTTAATATGCAGATATGCACATACATTTTTCATAGGCAGCGTCACAGTAAATATCACATGATTGCCTAATGACGGTAGGAAAATATAAGGCCATGTTAACGGTGATGCCCATTTACGAACCCGTCAATATACTAATTAGATCTAAACATAATTACATATTACAAATAAATAAGGTACTGTTTGCATTTTATATGGATTTACGATCACAGAACAGACAGACAAGATAGCAAAAGAGCATGCAGCACCAATCTGCCGTACATTTGAGTCTTGACTCAAATGAGGACTAGGGTGGTTAGTCCGGTTAGCAGACGGTATTGGAATATTACTTGTTTAGTTTATTAGTAAGTATGTATGAGGACTGGGGCAGGGACTGTTAGTGATAGTTATTACTGTCAGTAGTTGTTAGTAATAGCACAGAATATTGCTTCGGAGCCTTATGTCGAATGCCTTCGGGCGGCATTATTTCCAACAATTGGGTTGGCCATTAATCCCTCCACCAATGCGCACTGGAGCAGCGTGGTGGAGCTTTACGCCTAGCTCTAGGCCTCCTCAGGTATGGGGAGAGACCCGTGCCCAGTCCAGTGCCATTAACGGGCTGAAGCCAGCCAGTAATAGTCCATTAGTAGTAATTGTTAGAAATTGTGACTTGACTTTACAAATGCCAGAATAGCCCCCGGGTGACAAGAGCAGAGTAGCAGCAGTTAATGGTAGTATTGTCGCTCCATCGCACCGTCCGCGCGATACGATGTCTCGCGATAACAAGGGCTATCTCTCGTTTGAGGGTCACGGTCTTGACACTGTCAGGGGAAAAATATACGTAAATACCACCCAAAATTTCCTCGTGACTTAATTGGCTTTTTAAAAAAGCTATAATACCCAAGTCTCCCTTTCATTTCTAAACTTTCTTACCCGCTCTAACTCTGGGTATTCTCAAGTCCAAAACCAATAACAAAGATAATGTGCAATAAATTAATAATAAATTACCGTTTCCTGAGTTCCCCAATGAATATATAGGTACATTAAAGTGTACTAAGTATTTAATTCCCCGACATTTCTGACACTGGCGAAACAAATCATAATAAGACATAAGATCATTTAGTTTTTTTTTCACTTTATTAGTAGGTCTAATTGTAATTAACAATCTACGATCCCACCTGATGTCAAGTGGGAACATACAACGTAGCCCTTAAATGGATGATAATAAAATAGATGGTAAAGCGCGCTAAAAGCACAGAGTAGTTAAAAAAAGGTAAACTACTCTGTGCAAAAAGTGAGCAACCTATTCACACATTGTAATTGAATTGAACACAAACGCAGTGAAGTTATTCCAATCCTTCGCGGTGCGCATGGCGAGGAGAGACGTTTACGAAGAACGTCCTTTTTTCGTATATTTCCCCGTATTTACTATTGTTTCAGGTATCTACCTACTTATTAGTAGTAGATAACTGTTTCAATTCGCTACGGGAAACCTAATTAAGACGTTTAGTTAACAAAAATGCTCGAAATAAATGTTTAGTTTAGACGGTATTCTTAAAACTGTCATAGCAGAACTGAGTGACATAGTACATACATAGACACAATCATAGACATACCCATCCAAGATTATTTCTGAGATGATGAAGTAAAATATACTTACCTACCTGACTACCTGTCGTCGCTCAAACTCAGTAACATAGGTTCGACCTTTAATGCTACTTAGAATTTGCAACAATTTGTAGTATTCACGCGTTTATTGTAAGATAAAGGCGTGAAATAAATAACGACTTCATTTGAAACAATGTTTAATCTAAAAAAATATATTACACACCAAGAGAATAGAAATCGTTCGCCACTCCGTTTAATATTGTTATTATTTTCAGAATTTCGTACATAACGACATACGTAACATTTACTAACTTGTTCTTCTAAAATTGGTTTAAGTGAAAATATTGAAATATTTTTTATAATTATGTAAGCCCTCATAGTCCGGCGGCTTGTGTTAATTAATTGATCGACGGCTGAGGGGCGCGGTCGGTAGTTCGATGGGTGACCGCTAGTGGCAAAATTTCATGACCGCTTCCGTGCTCCGGAGGGCACGCTATAACGCTCAGTTACGAGAAGAGACCCGTGCTCAGGAGACCAGGAGTGGATCATTAATGGGTTGAAGCCATTTAAACAATAAACTTAACGGGCCTTCGAAACGCGGAAGCGCCTATGAAAATTTACCACAGGCAGTCACACTAGGAATGATTACTAAACTAAAAATGCCATCTCTACGGTTTTCTATGTAACAAATATTTACGATAACATAGGTATAATATTCAATTTGCAGAATTAGATTCGCATTTTATTTGTGTAAGTATTAAATTGTTTAAAATTATATTTAAAAACGTAAAAAATATTCTAATCCGTCCTAATATAAATACTTCACGCCATTGCGACACAAGACAAGTCAAGTTTGAACGTCAAACCGGCGACTATCTAATCGATATAACATTCAAATTTCGAACAGTACCTACGCAATTCCGATTCATTCCTTAAAATGGTATCTACTGCGACTATTATTAAAGCGATGTGCTTATTCTGTATTGTTTTATCATCATCTCCGTTCGTGCGAGGAACGGAATTGGTAGTAAATTTAATTAAAGTAGTAAAAAGAAGCGCGTCACAAGCTCCGCTGGCTCCCCAAGTAAGAGGCTCCCCAGTAGGGCTGCCTGCCGATTGGTTGCAACAAAAATGGGATTCAAACAAAAAATCGACGACGACTCCAGCAAGCAAAATGTAATTGGTAATACCTGTACTGTAATACCTATTATGGTTGTATGTAATCCAAACGCGATACAAAGTTATGTTTTTTGTTCTGTGTAATTAATTTAATTATGTATGTGTCCATGTAATATATTGTGTAATATTGTTTTTTATGTTTTACTCTGTTTATATTCGGCGGGAAAGATTCAATTTAATTTTTAGGATTCCGTACAAAAGGTTCGTCCGTCCGTCTGTCACAGGCATGTTCATATCTCATGGATCGTAATAACTCATCATCATCTTATATCATCATCATCATAACCTTATCCTCTCAATCACTAATATGTGCCTTCTTAAATTGCTTAGGAGGTTTGGGGAGAATAAAATATTATTGTGTTTATTTCAAATATATTAAATCTTTAAAAATATTTCATATCGATTCACTGGAGTCAAGTACCTATACGCCTGCCGTCCTGGAACCCTTGACGGGGTATAGAATTATAGATAGAGTAAAATAAATATAATCTTGATTGAATATAAACTTAGAACTTAGAACAAGACAAAACAAATATAAATTTATATAAAACTAATAAGTAATGATTGTGTAGGTACTCGTATTGATTGTGTCATTTGCTAGAGGTAGCGGTGTCGCTGTGACAGATGACAATATGAATGGCGTCGCACATTTGGACCGCAAAATATCGCATGTGTGATTGAGACTGTGTATTTATGCCGTCTTTTGTGTTTTCAAATACAAAACGCACGTCAACGCCCTTGTGCGACATTTTGTCGCGTCGTTGTCGCACGTGTGAAGAGACCCTCTAGGGTCCGGTCTAGGATCCTCCGTCTACGTTAGAACGTAATTGATGCCGTATATCACACTCATCAAGAATAGGAAGTACTTACGCCAATGACAAGAAAAAAAACTAGACGGGATGATACTATATTATATTTCACACTACGTGCCGGTTTTTTCAAGGAAAGCACAGTTACAAGCAAATTTGATAGCGCGCCGTCGAATTTTTCTTGTGCCACATACAATCGTAATTTCTCGTGCTATTTCATGTTGCCACGTTCACCAGATGTCTATATCGTTCACTGTCTACGCCCTAGATCAAGTTTAGTATAACACTTTGTTCCTATAAGTACACGCACCCGTAACATTGCTATTCATTTATGCCAGGCTTTGTATTAATTTGTATCGATTTAGAGGGGACGGATTTTGTTGTTCTATTAATTAGAACGACATTTATTACAACATAAATATTAACCTTTTAACAGAATTAATTATTATCCGATACGTTGACCATAAGGCGAACAAGAACTTCCTCGTCTCCTCTCACAATGTGAGGGGTATAGGCCATTGTCCACCACGCTGGCCAAGTGCGAATTGGCGGACTTCACACACCTTTGAGAACTTTATGGAGAGCTCTCAGGTATGCAGGTTTCCTCACGATGTTTTACTTCACCGCTATGTCATAAAACTATGTCATAAATAAGTCATATGCTAAATGCAAATTTAAAAATGAATGTGATGCTAAAACCTTACACTTCAGTGGTTTTCATACGAAACCGACAGCAAAGTAGTTATAAATCAAATCTTATCCGTAGCTCAATTCAACGCAATGCAATATACGTTCACACAACATACATAATTATGTATATATCTACTTAACTACACGCGTAAATTCCAATTACGAACTGTAACCTAATATAAAAGTAGGTATTTATATGATTGTGGGCTATAAAGATGATAATACGTCCCCACATTGGAACATAATTTTCCTTGTTAATTGCGGCGCATTTGCTCAGAACTTGTGACTTCATTTAAACCAGTACTTAAGTAGTAATTTTGTGATTTTGATCCCTAAAATGGTATTCTTCGCTGGTATTATTAATGTCACGTGTTTATTCGTGGTTATATTAACATCGACGCACGCTCAAAGTATAGAATTCGAGGAATACTCGGAACATGGGCTGGACTTGATCGATATCCTTCAAAGAAGTATTCCTCGTGCCAGAAGTTTGGACCCAGTAGAGTTGGGGCACGGATTCAGCAAGAAAAGCATTTCTACAAAGCGCGTAGGATTACCAGCGGAATGGTTACAAAGTAAATTTGACTCAAATACGACCCCGACGGCGGCCACCGAAATGATCGAGTTAGAAGAACAATCCAATGTGCTTTTGTTGTAGACTTGACTCAATTTGACAAAGTGGATGTGAAGTTTGTATGAAATTATAAGTGTGTTTGTTATTTTACTCTGGATGTCTTATTTGATTCAATGTTTTTTCGACAAGTTATGGATTCTATTGTTCGTTGTAGTAATGTAGTTACAATTTAATGCTCATACAAGGTACATATATGTAAGTCATTCTTGGCGATAAAATATTTTTCCTTCTGTGTGACAGTTAGGCACAAATTCCTTTGTTCAGATGTAGATATCTAGTCGTCTTAAAACCATGAAGCTTTATCGTTTTACAACCTTCAGTTTCGACATTGGTTGTGTATTAAAAATAAGTCCGGAAATAATCAGATCACATGGGTCTTCTACGAGGTTAAATCTTAGTACGAGGAGGTAAGGAATATTCGCTATTTACTTTTATTTATTTATTTATTAGCATAGACTCATCATTGCAACCGATAACTGTCCCCCAGCTGGGCACGGGTCTCCTCTCGCAATGTGAGGTGTACAGGCATTAGTCCACATGACGCTAGCCAAAGGCGGACAGGCGGACTTCACACACCTTTAAGAACATTATGGAGAACTCTTAGGTGTGCAGGTTTCCTCACGATGCTGAAACATTGTTCATTTTGACAACCATGTTATAGATATTTTGAAACAGGATCAGAATATCGTGTAGGTACCTAATTCTTAGGATTAGCTGTTTTAACATAGGTAGGTTGTAAAAAATAATAAAAATGCAAATTTTTAAATCATTCTTTTAATTTTAAACATATATGTAATAATATGAATTTATAAGACATTTAATAGAATACTACATGTTGTTCGAACTAAGTATATAAGTACTATGTTGTAGTAATTTATCTTTCATAATTATATATAGGTACGTGATCTTAGGCAAATCGTAGCCGTATCACGATCATCAAACACGGCGAATACGATACTCAGTCATAAATATTTATTTAACAAGCATTAATTTACAGATTTCAGTTTTCTTTTTACATCGCCTCCATACATGTTTACTCCAAACTCTCAAATACAGGATACTGTTGCTTACAAAACACATAATGTACTCGTAATGTAGGTACAAACACGCAAAGCCTGTGTGGTAAAGACTATCTTAAACGATAGGAAACTTAGAGTATATATTACTCTAAGATAGGAAAGATGCCAAATACCTCAGTACTCTTTCGGTTAACGTGTTGGTACTACTGAAAGGTATTTACATAAGATTTTAATGTATGGGATCAGGACCTCAGGACGGACAATGGTCACTCGGCTGAGTTTCCGTCACGAATGAAGATTATTTGTTACCTCTAAGACAACATTAGCACAATGAATCTCGAATATCATAGATCATAATCACCGCGGATTATGCGGTAAGACCCAAAATGGTTTAAACATATTTGTAATTTATCGATCATCAATTTAATCAATATCGATTTAATGATTAATAAATTGTTCAAGTCATTTAAACTATAAAATTACTTTGTATAATATGACCTATGTAATAGATCGAATCTGTAAGATTTGAGTGTCACTATGCAGTCTATGTAAGTAGTTAAACTTTTAAATGATAACCTGATGCAAACACGAGAGTCCATTAAACAGACACGCGTAAACTTCGAAGTCTTATTACATATCATTTTTCTTGTGTTACTGTACAGCTTCAGTTAGGTACAGTAACAATAACCACTAAACATCATAATAATATGCAATTAACTAAATAATTAAGTACAATAAAAGGGATATAGGTAATCTTTGCATCTATAGAAGACAGGTATCGATAGATGATTATTAAAATATTTTCAGTAAAGAATTTATAGCCAAACAAAATATATAATCATGGACACAACAGAAATAATTTAAATAATTCAAATATTTTACAACAATGATAAAACACATAGTCTTGTCACACAAGAATATTTATAATAAGTAAATCACAGGTAAATACTTAAGACTATGTCTAGTTAATATCCCTCTCTCAGAGGGGTTAATTTTAAAGCGCCCTACTAATTAACACAAGCAGTGGACTTTATGGTTTTTAAATGAACGGGAAAGGTACTTTCATACGACTAGACCAAAAAAATTAAAGCTGATTAACGCAAAAATAATAGGCAAGTAATACCTATGCTGTTCTGTTATAACGGTTACAAGATACGTGTTACTATAATATTAGTATTCATATTATCAGTAGGTACTGTAGGTAAGGTACATTATGCGCTTATAATTTTACCAAGTTCTTTTGTACATTAAGAAACACCTAAACGAGTGAGTTTATAAAACGTAGTAAGATAACTATCAAAACGTTAAACGTTCATATAAATGATGGTTTAATTATACTTATATACGCGCACATTCCCAGTTTCTTGGACTCTTAGCAAATGGCCATGCTGTTTGGCCTTTATTTTTTTACCAATTAATACATAAATACCTTTTAAGGTAAATTTTATGTTTCTTTTCCTAACACTTTATAGCGTTGATAAATAATTGATGATTAAACGAACTTACCTGTAAGTGAAGTTCTATCATAATTATGTGAGGTGTTCCGTTCGAAGAGATTAGATATACACATGTAGTAACACATAGGTGTCGCCATCAATGCACTAAGTTCAGAGAGGAAAAAAAAAGAAAACAAGTGGGTAGACGGAGATTTCTCTATAGACTACCTGCGTTCATTTCGTCATTTAGTTCAGAGTTAAGACATGATATTCATTTCACAAAATTTAGGGATTCCATAAGGGAGGGCGGGAGTCTAATCTCTTCGAACGGAACACCTCACATAATTATGATAGAACTTCACTTACAGGTAAGTTCGTTTAATCATCAATTATGCTTCGGTGTTCCGTTCTCGAGATTAGATATACACATGTAGATATTGAGAGTTATTTGTGAAATGAAATAATTGGGTGCCTAGAAAGGCACACCAATGAATAATCACCGCGACAATAATTTAATGAAACAAAAAAACCGACTACGTTCTTTCAAATAAAAAATAAATAATCAAAATCGGTTTACAGACGACAGAGATATCGCCGGGCATACATAATATTTATAATTATATATACTGGCTGTTTCTTATTTCACTCGACGTACTCGAGGAAATGAAAAAACATGGTCATAGGCAACGATTAAAAATATAAAGTTAAAATTCTACACGATAACTGTTTCAAAAATGGTAATCAGAATTATCCAAAAATACTCTGCATGTATGGACATCAGCTGTGCGCTACGTAGACCGACCGGCCGACGGCCGCCTGCCGGGGTAAATGACCTACAGCCCATACCGCACGCTCATTTTGTCCACATTATGGGTATGTAATAGGCAATTACGTCAAAATCCAAGCACCCTTCCAACTAAACATTTGGAATGAGAACCGAATACTGAGCACCCCCATCAATATGTAAAGTGACTAACAAAAATCACCCCGTATATGTATAGTATACCTACTCCTTTTTTCAAAGTCGGTAAAAAAGGGTAATTTACTCATAAAAAGTTACTCATTTTAAATTAATGAAACTAAAATTAGCACCTAAGTACAATTAGGATAATGATAATGTTAGTGATTAATCAATTACCATGGATCAAATATTCCCTGCTAATATGTATATAAATACATACATAGCTATGTCTGTCGGCTATGTATTGTTATTTGATGTGGCTCTATTTTAAAACTTGACAAGTGTTTTGCGATTAGCCGGCACATCCAGCAGTTTCTAAGAGTCAGGACAGAGACATTATTATTTGTCTTATAATAAAAAAGAAATATGTGATTATTACGTAAAGATTGGGTTACGACCGGTTACGTAGGAAATCATGGTAATAAACTAACTCCGTATTTTCCGATTAAAGAAGCATTGGCTCATTTCATTTTTAAACTGGATGGTTATATTAAATTAGGAATCGTAATCGATACCTACTATAGAAGAGATACTAATATTTTCGATTTTTATTTTGGGTTGGGTTTGCGACCTATGAACCGTAAAGTTAACTGCTTCCATACGCCACATCGAATTACGTTACGTCGAAGTTCATGACATCGAACACGTTACATCGATGGCTTATTATATAACAACTTTATTGAAATGTTATTTAATGTCTCTATAAATAATTATGGATGCAACATGTAGACTTATCATCACGTAGACTTGTATTTAGGCAAGTGTGTGCAAAGTCTAAAATCCTTTAAATAAATCATTGCATCTAACCATCCTTATACGAGTGCGACCATTACTTGATTACGTTGACCTGCAACTGTAAAGACCTCTGTTCCAGGTCCTAGTTTGTCAATCGTAGGGTTGGCAAACTTGGGTTGGCGGCTTGTCAGCCGCGTCTTAAGATAAATCAGAAACTTTACCTGACCGGAGAATCGGGGTCGCGTCGTAGCACCATCGTGTCTGTGTACCAGCCTTCATAGTGATCCATGTAACACCTGGCGACCGTGTCTTGACACGTCGAACCAACCTTAGATTTACACGGCGGAGAGAATATGTGAAAAAAAAAGGTCTTACTTTCCATATTGTAGACCAGATTCTTATAATTCTGTAAAGAAATAAACGATATCTGGCTTGGAGGCCTCGTAGATATTAGTTATATACATATCATATGTATTAAATCCTTAGAAGAATGAAACGCCAAAAGTACGTATGATCCGGAACTTAAAGCAGCATTAGTTATACCATGGCTGTAATGGCTATGCTCATTTCTACAGCGATTACGTAACAGCAGCAACGGCATCCTGAAGATGTTTGCTGCCAGGCCGGATGACTTCATCCACCGACATTGGGTGGAGTTGGTCCTAGGCCTTAAAAAATAAGATGTCAAATTAAATTATGTTGTTATACTTTTTACTAACACTACTAACATAGTATTATGCAAAATTGTTACTAGCAATTTACTAATAATAATTATATGGGCCCCGACATCCGAAATAAAGATTTTATTATTTTGCTGGGACCTACATACAGTAAAGGTGTAAATATGCACTATACGCTTCAGGGTCTTTAAGCCATGTTTGATAACAGTTATCAAGTCATCTTGATTCGGCATCACATTTGATTGATGATAATTGTGGACGAAGCAAACAAAAAGGTTTCGAGCTTCACGCCATTGCCATATAGGTACATATTTTTGGTCAGTTTCGTTAAATGAGGAAACTGTACGATTTTTACATCCGAATAAATTTATTGTTAAACAAAAAAACATTTTGCCCAATGGATGCAGCTAAGTAATTATTGTTCTCTCTCCGTTTGACCTCAAATACCACTTGCAGTTTTGTCCGCTTATGCTACACCAGCACCCTATCCCATAGTTGAGGCGATAGAATGAATTTCCAAATATTATTTGTCAATTAATTTTTGAAATAGATTTATAGAAAAAATAAGATTTCCATTTTATTGGAATCAATAATAAAGCCTAGACGAATTATTGGGAGTCTAATAACTTTTAGATTCGTTTACTTATAAGAATCCGAAGGAATAGAGCAAATTTCTTTGTGAGTTTTATATTTTCTTCACATTATGGACGTGCTAAGAAATATAAATAGTCAAGATAAATCATTGACAAATTTTTCGCAAATTTTATCATTGGTGTATGCATTATGATATGTGTATGCATAATTGCATATGGTATGGTGCGGTATGAGACCGGCAAATGGCAGTAGCACATTAATTTCAAATATGTCTCCCAAAATTTTATAAAAATTTGCAGTTTTAACAGCGACTGTATTATCGATAGAAACTTCCAAAATTGTTGTTATAAGGTTCTATAGTATACTTTATTTTGGATATAAAACGAATAAATTAATTTTTTATTTTATTTATTTATATAAAACGAGTCTCGCCGTTTGGTTTTGGTACCAAAATTATGTCTGATATGCATTGGTCATCGCAACGTTGACATAATATTGAAACAGCACCTAGAGCCAGTAAACTGCTCGTGGCTTGTCACTATCGTGTTGAAACGCGAGAATTTTTATATACCTAAACATATTTTATTTTGGAATAAGTTTCTGAAAAAGGGACTTCATAACCCTTCATTCAGGAACGTATAGTATGATCTGATGTTATTTGCGACCATAGCTTGTATATCATTTACCGTAGGTACTGTCTAACATTGTCGTCTGCACCTTCCGGTTTAAATTGACGTTAGACAGTGGTAATTTTGGCTTATTTGCTTTGGAATTGGGTATATAACAGACTTTTGCTCATCACCTGACTTATTTGACAGCCTTAGCTGTCTTTAATTTATTTTTCAGCAAAGCAAGTAAACATTACGCCTGGTAACGGAATTCTTATGTTCACAGTAGTATAAAAATTCTGAGCGTGAGCAGTGATAGCCGTTTGGTTGAACGACGGCCTGCCGAACCGGAGGCTCCGGGTTCAAACCCCGCACGCACCACTAATTTTATTTATCACTTGCTTCGGTGAAGGAAAACATCGTGAGGAAACCTGCACACCTGAGAGTTCTCCATAATGTTCTCAAAAGTGTGTGTATTCCACCAATCCGCACTTGGCCAGCGTGGTGGACTATGGCCTATACCCCTCACACTGTGAGAGGAGACCCGTGCCCAGCAGTGGGACAGTTATGGGTTCTGATGATGATGATGATGAGTATAAAAACGGCCCAATATAAGCAATTTTAATATAATAGGGTCTGTTATTTCTTTAGCTAAAATGATTGGCCAAGGTTCCCTTTAAACACTCGAAAGCACTATTAATATGCTTCAGTTTTGCTTCCAATGTATTATCTCGCTTCAAAACGATATCAGATGTAACTGCCCTACTGTTAGGGCTTAAGGGATGGAGAATCAATTTTTACATAATGATGTGCAAATTTGAAAATCCCCTTACATGCATTAACCATTTACATATAATGTGAAAGAACAGCGAGTAGGATGAGCTCTAATGCGTTGCATCGTAAACTCGACCTTAGTGAATGCCCTAACTGCTATGGTTGTAAAATGAATGCCTAAATGTGTGGCAGTAACATTCGTATCTGACCGCACGTATGGGCACAACTTCTGCGGGTAAGATGAACTCAAGACGTTGCATCGAGAGCCCGAGTTTGAGGAGTGAAAAATTTTGCTAACATAACAATTATGATTGCATTTTACCTAAACAAGTAACGACTTTTTGTTCATGAGCATACATGAATACATGTACAGCGGGTAAGATGAACTCGAGAAGTTGCATCGTGGACCCGAGTTTAAGCATTGTACTAATTGCTATAATTAGTTAAAGTCGTACTTACCTACACAGGCAACGAGTATCTGTGCGTGAGCATACATAGATACATGTACAGCGGGTAAGATGAACTCTAGGCGTTGCATCGTGAACCCGTGTTTAAGGGTTGTTACCTAAAGAGGTAACGAGTATCTGTGCGTGAGCATACATAGATACATGTACAGCGAGTAAGATGAACTCAAGGCGTTGCATCGTGAACCCGAGAGTAAGGGTTGTTACCTCAACAGGCAACGAGTATCTGTGCGTGAGCATACATAGATACATGTACAGCGGGTAAGATGAACTCTAGGCGTTGCATCGTGAACCCGTGTTTAAGGGTTGTTACCTAAAGAGGTAACGAGTATCTGTGCGTGAGCATACATAGATACATGTACAGCGAGTAAGATGAACTCAAGGCGTTGCATCGTGTACCCGAGAGTAAGGGTTGTTACCTCAACAGGCAACGAGTATCTGTGCGTGAGCATACATAGATACATGTACAGCGGATAAAATAAACTCAATGCGTTGCATCGTGAACGCGAGTTTAAAGGTTGTTACCTAAACAGGTAACGGATGTCTTGATACCGACATTCTTATTATTAGCCTATAAATGAGCAGACGAGAAATCTGATGATAACTTGTCCCTCATCAGCAACACTCAACATCACAGCAATAATCACGGGTGTTATTGGCCAAAAGAAAGAAAGAAACCCGTTTATTTTCTATAAGTGTATAAATGCCGTCGGGATTTAGCTAGGAATATATATAGCATGTAGATCATGACTAGCAGCGTTATTTTTCAGATATGTGACGAGATCGCACACAATATACGGTGACGTTATGACAAGTCTGAATCACGCTATCGAAGTTTTCTCCACCGCTTGGATATAGCCAAAGAGATATCTAAGTGGTATTTATTAAATGAGAATTCCATTCTTGAAATTAGAGAAAACTTAAAATGGCAAGTTGCCTACGGAACACCGAATCTCGGAAAAATTGAAGGCATAGTTAATTAACTATTAAACTAACTTACCTGTAAGTGTAGTTCTATCAATATTATGTGAGGTGTTCCGTTCGAAGATTCTTTCGTTTTCTTCTTTGTAAAACTATTTGAATCCTTATCGTCACACTTCCCCTTCGGCATTTTTGATTTTAAAACACAAAACTTCCATTCAAACACAAGAACGCAATAATACGTGCAAAGTGGCGGAGCACTGAAATGTGAATGACGAAATGAACGCAGGTAGTCTATAGAGAAATCTCCGTCTACCCACTTGTTTTCTTTTTTTTTCCTCTCTGAACTTAGTGCATTGATGGCGACACCTATGTGTTACTACATGTGTATATCTAATCTCGAGAACGGAACACCGAAGCATAATTACATTGAATGTTCTAATTTCAATTATTCACCCTATAAGCTAAACTTTTGTCTCAATCAATACATTACTCAAATCAAAAGGTTTTTGTTTTAATTTTTAGATCTTATACCTTTTAATAGTTTACTTTCTAAAGAGTTGTCACATCAACATAATTATTAAAATTTAGGCGATGTTTGTTGAATTATACTTAATCTTTTTTTGTCACAATGCCTAAGATATTCTTTAATACCTACATCGTATTATAAGTTGATCTTTTACTCATTTTTAATCAAGTCCTCGATATCAGAGTAGCTTCTAGGCCAATATGAGACTTATTTTTGACATATCCGTGTTTTTAAAAAATCCTAGCCATAATTTTGACATTTTTACAGCGGTAACAAATAAAAAGCTGTATTTAAACAGATAAAAGCTATGGTGAAAAATAAGCTAATTGTGTGTTTACACTCTTCATTTAAAACGATTATAAATGTAAACCTACGTTAAAACAAAAACATTAAATTAAGTAAGTATGTATATAAATATTAGGTATACTCTATTTAAACGAGTTAAGGAGCCTGTTTATATTGTAAAGAATCTATGCACTATATTACAAAACAGAAATAATATTTCTAAGCTTTAACGATACTATAGCTTTACAATAAATTTTATGTTCTTTCAAAACAATGTTTTATATTTGATAGCGATAATTATTACCATTTTAAATGAAACTAATAAACCCGTAAGCTGTGAAATTAAGACAAATTTTCAGAGACGTTCAGCAAATTGCAACGTCAAATCAATTAAAGATCATTTCATCAGAGCCTTTTGTTTGTTTATTAGAGCGTTGATCAATTTGATCCTGGCCTTAACAGCTTTATACCGAATGTATTCCTCCTCATGCCCCTTCTTGTCATCTCGCTGGACTTTCCTCGAATTCTGTATCTCGAATGTAGCTTCGTACTCCTTGATAATACGACGAAGTGTCTGTAACATTTAATATATGCAGATAGGTATATATATTCTAATATATATTATACATATAATGTATACATATAAAGCTCATGAAGGAGATGTTTTATTTTGGGTGGGGCCTGTACAGGCCACCATAAAAAGAGAAAAATATCCTTGTGAAACATCTCCTTTCAATGAGAAAGAAACGGAGTGTTCGAGTATAATTGATTAATCTATTTTTGATGACTTCTACTTATAGGTACTTGATTCACCTTACCTTGCCTTACTTAGAATTAAGATCTTGTTCTTTTAATATTCTTTTTGTATTGTCAACCCATTTGCAGATATATCAACTTAATTTATAATGACACGTTAAGAACCTTTGATACTTACACATTTGAGTAATTTGGCTTCTGATAGAGCTCTAGTCAAATCGTCGAGGTTGAGAAAATGCAAGCCTTCGTTAGATGGTGCGACGTCCTCCCTCGGGGCCTCTGTAGACGATGTGGATGAGGGTATCTCCTCGAGGATTTCTCGATTGGGTGGAGATTGGAGAGGAGTCTCTACAGTTTCCTGGAAGATAAAAAAATCAAAGTGAATTCAAATTATATTATAACCTGATTATTCATCAATTACGAGAAGAGACCCGAGTTCTTTCATCATCATCAATGCAATCAATAGTCCTAAGAATATTATGTTATTCAGTGAATAAAGTGCGAACGAACAGTGTAAACTGTACACAAGCAGCGACGAAAAACTATTCTCCCGACCGCCATTACAGTGTGCGAAAAGTTTTAGCTTTCATTACCTAATTACGAGGTTGTTGTGTACTGTAATCCTACCTACGCCAAAATATATCTTCGACAATCATGCTACCGAAACGACAATCTCTACCGAGAAATGACGATTTCGAGTCCGCGCAGACAATGTTACGATCGGCGGTCCGTTTTACGAGTCTTCTTACGACGATCCAGCAGTCACAGGCGTGGGTATCAAGCCGTCTCAGGCAGTTAGGACTGCACGCCAACTGTACCTTCTCTCTCCACCACTCTCTTCTCGCCACCTTACTTCTGCTAGATTATACGTACTATAATATAGGAAGTTACCTGGGAGGAGTCTGACGGCTTCTCTTGCGAGTCACTGGAGCTGTCCACACTGGAGCCGAACAGCATCGTCTCGTGTTCGTGTATAGTGGCCAGTTCACCGTTAGTCCCCAGCGCCTGAGTCAACACCAATTACTTTTACTGTAACTTCAACGACCTCTTTTAAGTCTAGGAATGGAAATAAGGTCTGCAGTAAGTCCGGTGATAATGCATTTATTTGTTACTAAGTACATTCTCATTATTTCCAATCGAGGGAACACCTAGACCGTTAACATTTTAAAATATCTGACATTTTATATACCTACGCTGAATGTGTAGGTATGTCTGTTTTTAGTTTTTTAAACTACAAAAATACACGTTTAAATAAACATTATCCAGATAATTGTATGGTATTAAAATTTTTTCAAAACTCGTTCCAATTTACTGAAGTAAAGTGAAAAACCCATTTGCGTGGAAAAACTGTATATATTAATGTCGCTTGCATATTTAACCTTCAATCAAAAATACGTACCCCATCATTCCTATATGAAGTGAGAGCACGCTTGACTACCCTGTATCTGTCATACAGGTGTCTAGCAGCGCCACGTTCGATGGAGTGAGCTGGTGGGCGGCCCCGGGCAGCCTCCAGGCGGAGCAGGGCGCGCTGCACGCACGACTTCTCCGCCGCCAGCTGGGCGGGGGTCCAGCTGCCCTCGGGGATGTCCGCGCGCCCCGCTGCTTGACGACAACCTTCGATCCACTGGGAAGAAAGCAGCGCTCTTTTTTAAATAACTCTGGGTTGTAAGTCGCACTTATAGCATTTAGCTCTTATAAAATTTGTATTAAATCGTGCACGAAATTACAGCAGTAAGTAGTAGGTACGGTTTGATGAGGTGTACCGTGTGTACCGATGTTCAAACTTTTCAAAGATTATTAAAGCGTCTACGATCTAGTAATATCTAATGGATAACGACTCGACTCACCTCTTCAATTGCCTTGACAATTTCAGCCATTGGTTTCTCGCTTTTCAGCGCCTCATCCAATTTGTCGTCTCTTGCCTTCTGAAGCTTAGCTGCCTTAACCTTGAGGGCATATTCAACAGGATCAGCTTTGATGCAACGTTTCTCCTCCTGCAGCATTCGCAAGGTGTCGTACATGCGAGTGAGCTGAATATCAGTTATGCGATCACACGGAGCCATTGGGTGACCGTTATCATACTCGAAGTCGCTTTCATATCTTGCGATATTTTTTTTCAATGCTCCAATCTGGAAAGAAATGAACGAACAATAAATTTCCACACTGGACCGCACATGCACAATAATATTTTTTTAAGTATCACAAATTACGAGCTGGTTTAGGTTATAATTTATTTATTTTCACCAATTACCTACTTTGAACAATTAGTTATTAAAACCTGACTTTCTTTCGCTGGGATTGAACAATTATAAAATAACATTCAAAGCCCATTTTTCTACCATGAACCTCTGTGTTTATGCTCTTTGAATAAGTACAAAAGAAACGGCTAAAGTAACCTCCTTGCATATTGCATTGTTCGTAGAGTGAGTAAAAATAACCTTTTTGTTGAGTTTCTCCAAGCGTCGGTCAGGGCTGGGCTGCGTCCGACGGGGCGGTACGCTTCGCTCGTCCAGACGAGCAAGCATCGCCTCCTCGTGCCTTTCTCCCACATGAACTTCTTCCTCCTCGCACACTAAAACAAATACAATGCAGCGTTAAGAACAAAGTAGCAAATGGCTAAGCCACTTGTTGAAAAGTGCAACAACAAACATAACAGCAACAACGGATTAATATCAGCGATACCCTTTGAGAAGACGAAGTTGACATCACGATCAAGTAGTGTGTGGCCTTGAGCCACTAAAATCCTGTTAACATCTGTCTAGCCCACATACGAGTAGGTCCTACTAAAACACACTGGTAATGATATCGTTCATGAAATACCTTTTTTTTATTTCGAGAGGACTAATAGACTCCGGGTAATTTGGAAGACGAAATATTCTTGCTCAAATCAAACAAAATCTTTTACTGTACGTTTTGGTTGCCATCCATAGGTTTCCCTTGCTTTTTGGCAGGAACGTGTCTATTATGTTTCTAAATGTGCATGGATGGTAAACGACAGATCACATCAGGACGGATCTCCAAAGCTATCAATTGGGGACTAACAACGAACTTCTGGTAATGTTTACCTTCTGGTTGTTGCTGAACAACATATTCGAAGTGTGGTGGGGTGCCGCTTCGATGGTCTTCAGAATTGGAGAAGTGTTCGATCTCCTTGGGGTGTCGTGGTGGCCTGACGAGGCCGCGGCGGCGTTTGCTACCAAACTGTGGCCGCCTAGCTCGCGACAACCTCTCAGCTCGACGCTCCGACTGAAAAAGGGTAAATAAACAAAAGAGCTCATTAATATAACGTGACAATTTTAGGGAAATTGCAAAATGTCAAACCAATTTACTGTTCTAATTGCGGTTCTGTACAAATATTTTATTAAATCTAAAACTGATTCGGACTAAAATTGGGGAATGACCAGAACCAGTATAAGAATAGAAGAAAATAGATTTAACTTTCACTTTGTATGAGTATGTATATAATTATATAATGTTATACAAAAGGTTCTATATTTTTTCTGTGGATAACAGTCTTGTAAAATGCTTGCTCCTGCAGTCATATAAAAGTAAATGACTCGGAAAATCATTAAAATGATAATATAAACCTCAAGTCGGTTATAGTCTTGCAGGCGAGAGGGGGGCGTTGGGGGCGGTTGGCGCTCCTCGCTGTGCGGGCGTCGCTCCTTCCTCTCGTGCGCGCAGCCGGAGTCGCGACGTTCGCGTCGCTTGCGGGCCTCTCGCTCGCACTCGGGCGCTGCCATGTCTTCTGTCTCCCTCTCGCGGTCCCGCTCGCTCGAGCACTGCGCACGCCACCCGAGCCCAGATATTACAATCTGACGCTCGCTCGAGCACTCTGACTCGTTCCCGAAACCCTAACATGTTCATAGTTCGATTGTTAATGTATTATGTTTTGTGTCGAGTGTAAGGCCTCGTCCACGACAGAACAATGTAACTCTCTATGTACGGAAATTTGAGACTAAATAATAAACATTGCAAATAGATAACGCTGATAAGGAAAAATTGTTCCAAATTTAACGTTTCTGACAGAATATTTAAAACTTTATTCGGTTTGTATAGTCGCTCTATCATGGGCATAAAGAGATCTCTCGTGGACGATGCACTCTATTGATTATGTTGTATGCCACAGTTGATCGTGAAGATATGGAAAAGCTTTGATGTTTGCAATGTTCGACCTCGTGAATGTAACGTGAACGATGCCAAATAAAAGGTGTATTTAGATTGTATTGTACATATGTACACAACAGGCAACTTTAAACTCGATAAAGATGTACATATTCGTCGCTTGTAAGCAATATTCTATGTTGCCAAACTATGTATTTCTTGTAAAGCTTCACCACACTTTCTACGATTGTTTTAATAGACCTATTGATTTTCCTATAATTCGTATTAGTCACCGGAAAAGTTGCAGGTTTATAAATTAAAAATTAGAATTCTAAATAAACTCATTAAAACAATTTTATTCAAGTTATTAACAGTAACCATTAATAAATAACCTATAATTTTATTATAAAACAAAAATCTGAGGCTAACTGCAACTTTTCCGAAAACTACTCGTAATGTAGCAAGCTAAAGCTAGAAATTTATAACTTGAAATTCAAAAAATAGTGTTTTACCACTACATAATTATAGGTACTGATATAAAAGAAAATTGTAGATACTAATAGTGTGTCACCCATCGCCTACAACTTTATAAAAGTACCTGATGGATTTCCAATAGTACCATGATTGCTTCACACTAAATTCTAGACTTGTAACTAATTCGTAATTCCCCGAATTTCCAAAAGATTTCGGCCCAAAGGTGACTCTGAAATTAAACCAGGTCTGCTGCTAAGTGTATCCTTCGATTGAAAATGTTTGTATCACGGTTGTATTAGGAAAGGGAAATATATTAACGATTTTAGACCTTATCAAGTAGCACATTACAAATAATATATTAATCTATTACTAAACCTAATTAGCCAAATGACTCAACTAGACAGATCGTACGAGGTAGGGCGAATTCCCAGATCTCTAACAGCGTTCTGGGAAGATTATTGAAAGTAAGCGAATTGTAAAATATTCACACCACTCGAATTTTTGTTATTATTATCTAATCTTTGTTATTATAGCATTATGATAATGCTGCTGAAATTATTATGTTACATCTAGACGGTGACGGCTTTTTCGATCACTGTACGAGTCTTCGTAGATAATAATAACAAATAGCAATCATAATCATATAATTTAACGTAGAATTAAATGTACATAAATATTTTCATGTAGGTAATCGTGATGTTCAGTCTACTTACAATGCAATATCTCGCAGCGTTTGCGATCGAGTCCAAGATTCTGGAAATGTTTTCCCAGGCGCGACTGGCCAGGGTCGCTCTTTAAGCCCGGATTTGGGCAATCCCTCCCCGGTAATCCACAGTTAAACACTATTTAGCGACTAGTTAACCGGGCTATTGATTTATCCTTTGATATAAAACAAAATGAACGAAATAAAACGAAACGGCGTTGCGTCCTCGCACGCCGTTTTGACGGAAGGATAAACTCTAGACTAGGCGATGCCTACAGATTTTATGTACATTTATTTGATGATATCACTTCTTCGCACCGACATATCTCGATCCCGGCACATATTGGTACGACACCGAAAGTCTTTACAGTGATATGCGATGCTTAAAAAGTTACGGCTGCTTCAAAAAGTGCGTGGACACCAGTCTGTAATTTAGCATTGATAGAGCAACTGTTGTTGTAAGGACTCCTAGCTTTATGGCTAGTGGTATAACTTTATAGCAATCATCTTCAGTATCCAGATGTATTTGCGAAAGATAAAAGTTATGAGCTTTCAATTGTCTTCAGTCATTTTAATTGTATTCACTTGTATCACTTAATTAATCACTTTTTAAATTTTTCAAGTTTTAGACGAAACAACACCTGAAACAGAAAAAGTTAATTATTGATTTACGCTATTTTCGTTCTAGGGTTAGGACACGACGCGAGTATTGAACAGTACGATGTTTTCCGACTAGATTTATCGATTACCTATCGATTTATCGATTATCGATTTATCGAATGTTCATGACAGATAAGTCTGTTCTAGGCCTTGACATTGGACATTAACTCATTGCAATATGATTACGTAAGAATTAAAATGTTCAGACGAAGATATTCCTTAAATAATTCGTTTAATGATATAACATAATGAGCTTCGAGGAGGGCGTCTAGTGGGCGACATCAACACAAATGAGTTATTGGTTATTAGCATACTACGCGCTAAACAGGAGTATTATTATCACTGGAAACATAAAGCAACATACAATTCGTAGGATATTCAACAAAATTCGAAAAATGAGACTGTTATGACAGGATGATTTCGTATTGGTCCGTACAGATCTACAGATACAACTCGCGTTCGTAATTAAGTTCGTAAGTAAAGTCTGGAATGGCATAAGTCAACATAATTCAGATCCTTATTACAATCAATTAATTACAATACTGTAGAGATTTTCGACAATATCGTTATCGCAATAGGTATAAGTGAATAGTACCCTTGCTTCAGCCACATTAGACTAAAAAGCGCCCACTTTTGTACACAAAGCGCGCTGGTTAATCAACGCCTTGGCTTCCGAGATTTGGCTGATATTCAAGGTTTATATCGTTACGCCAAATACATACAAATTTTTAATTAATTCTTTAGTTTTTGGCGCTAGGCATATTAATACATAGGTACGTCTAGTCTACATCTGTAGTCAGTCTTTATGGTAATAAATATATTAAATATGAAATTCGTCGATTTTTTTAACATAACCACACCACATGGTCAGTAAATTTGCCATAAATAGCTAATGTTACAGGTTAATAGAAGTTCAGATAATTTACATAAACTTTACTAATAGTTTTCGTCACTCACTCGATGGACAGACGATTACGAAAGCGTGTAACAAGCGTGCACGGTTTCATCACACTTTCCCATTGGGAAAGCCTGGGAAAATGGTAACTAAGACTGATGTTTATGACCACGACCGACACTCATGAAAAAGCGACAATGAATAATAATTTTACACAAGAAAATGACTATGAATAATAAATATAATAATATTAATATTTATTGACATATTAATGCCACATACCTATATATTAATATGATCAATGAAACATTTAACCAAGTACCTACTATAAAGAGTCTTAATAAAAAATCTTTGATAAACATTATTGTTAGGAATAGAACAAAGTATTTACGTGTAATTTGATTTGTGTGATGTGATGTTTGTAGATTTGATCTAACGAATGGCTCGTCTGTATTTCATAACAGCAAATTCATGTTTTTGTCATAACGCCAAGAACAATACCTACGTAAACAAAGTAGGCCCGCCAGAACTACACCACTACGTCACATCATTACGTGACTACGTTCAATCTCAAACTATAATCTATGCAATAAATCGATTACTTTGTAACCACAGAAATCCAATATATTTTTCATGTTTGATTTGACATAGATGTAGTAGATGTTAAAATTAGTTGAAACAAGCATAATTTAAATAAATTTTATATTAGAACTATTATTATGTACCTATGTATGTTTCGAGCGAGAATCGAATTAATAAATTAGTTTTCCGATTTTAATTTCCAAAAATCCTTTTTAGTTCTAACTTGCGTCACTTGAGGAACCTATATACAAGGTTCCAAGTGAATCCTTGAAGATATAAAAAGTAGTTACATTTATGTATTAAAGGCATAAATTGACATTATTAACTTAGTTATTTTTACCATAATACTCTGCTAATCGGTTTAATTTGTAGCTGTGTATGTCAAGGGGATTAGGAAGGTTGGTACTGAAGACTTAAATAAGGCTTCTCTCGACGTATGCTTGGCGTAAGTCCGATCTGCATGTACCATTCACGTTTATCATACAAAATATGCGAGAAACCTTAGGTACGTACATTTTCTTATCGTAATTCAATTGAGCTAGAGAGATGTTTACTACTTTGCGGCACTTTTACTAACAGACACTCGATTTTATTTATTTGTATAGATAAAAAAAACATCAACCTAATGCAAACAAGTACCTCTGTTAACATGTTTATTTTTATACCAGAGTAGTAGGAAACGAACACGCCCATATCAAGTAGTAAAATAAAACGTATTATAAATAGCGCAAGAGCCAGAATTGCTTGTTCAGCGAACCTAATATAACAAAGGCTTTGAACAAGTTCCGACTCGTAGACAGTCGTAACGTCGTAGAGCGTCTACGAGACACGCACTTACATTCTCCTTTGTATTGACAGGGATACGTAACTGTTCATATGTAAAAGAAACATAGAACAAGTCAAAGTATAGTGTCATTCGAGTATTAATTGTCCTTATTATTTTCTTCTTGTCCCTTTTATTTTCTTCAGTATATTTGACGTGAAACTTCTATATAGATGGGGGATGTGTTTTCTTTAAAATTACCAGAAATAAGTTCTAAAGAAAACAATCAAAAGAAAATTTTTAGAAATTAAAAGGTAAAGTCGCCGAACTATGTTAAATATCGTAGCACAAAATAAGTAGGTAGGTATTTAAAAATCAACTTAAGGTTGCTTTTAACGTTTTTAATTTCGAATCACCTTTAATATAATAATGAATCGCTGATTTTGTTGCTAAGCGCAAATCTCGAGAACAGCTGAACCGATTTCGCTAATTCTTTTTTTATAGTATTCCTTTAAGTACGTACATGGTTCTTACGGAGAGAAAAATTTAAAAAATTGCCTGAAAAAGTCTAAAAACAACACTTTTTTATAATCCCATACAAAAGATTCGTAATAATACTTAAAAGTCAATTTGAGCTTTAATGCCATACCATAAAGGAGGGGTTCCGGGAAGGTGTCCCGAATAGCAGAATAAGTATTAAAACAAATAAAAAATTTAAGAGTCGACTGTTAGGCGGTACGACTGTTCGCCGGGTCAGCTAGTGATATATAAAGATGTAAACTTGATTAGGAACCATTCTCACTTTAATTTTCAATAACATAAAATCAGCAGTCGGCCTTGAAGATTTTACCTTACATTTTACTTACCTCTAAATTAATTTAAATTGCTGCTCCCGTATTCGTAATTTGCTATAAAATTAGTTCAAAGTTTCTCCACCGCTATTTACAACAAACTACGTGTTTGTAATAACTTGACGCGTAACACAATATCTCGTAACTTAATAATAGAGTACTACAAGAGCTATTGTATAACTAAAAGCTATAATAGAACAACAAACACCCTCTTGTACTTCTTACTAACTGGTATATCTAAAGATATTTAAAGGTTACACACGTCATGTATTTATAAACTAAAATAAGTAGTATTTAGTAATAAATTTTTATAATTAATTCAAATTAGAAGATTATTAGTATTGAATTTATAAGTTACGTTTAAAAGTAACAAGATCTGCGACTTATCAGTATCACACATAAAATACCTACATACAAGGGGGGATCAAAAAGTAATGATAATCAATATGAAATAAGGATATGTTAACCAAAAAAAAAATCTGTTTCTCTACATAGTCTCCTAGCAAGTGAATAAATTTAGTCCATCTTTTTTCTAAACCCATAATCCCTTTGAAAAAAATTCTTTGTCTTGACCCTCCAAAAACGCCTCTACAGCAGTCATCACCTCGCTATCGTCGTCAAATTTTTTGCCTCGGAGGTATTCCTTGAGCCGAGGAAAGAGGTAAAAGTCACTGAGAGCCAGGTCTGGCGAATAGGGTGGGTGTTCGATCAATTGGAATCCCGTTTCTTGAATGGCAGCCATCGCAATGGCGGCTTTGTGAGACGGTGCGTTGTTTTGGTGAAACAACACTCCAGCTCGGAGTTTGCCTCGTCTTTTTTCTTTGATGGCCTTCCGCAATCTTCTTATTTGGTCTGCGTAGTAAGAACCTGTAATAGTGGCTCCTTTGTTCAAGTATTCCACCATAATAATTCTTTCAGCGTCCCAAAAAACGGACATAACCTTTCCTGCCGAACTTGACACCTTGAATTTCTTCGACGTCGGGGAAGAGGCTCGTTTCCAAGTCATTGACTGTTGTTTGGTTTCCGGATCAAAATGATGGATCCAGGTCTCATACATGGTTACGAAACGAGACAAAAAAAAATCCTGATCCGTCTGGAACTTTTCGAGATTCGCCCTCGAAATGTCGACTCAATTTTTCCTTTGCTCGGCGGTTAACATTCTCGGCACCCAACCCGCAGAGACCTTTTTGATATGCAGTTCGTTCAGAAAGATTCTTTGATCACTGCCATATGAGATCCCTGTGACCTCAGCTACATGCCTTATGGTCACTCTTCGATCTGCCAATACGACATCTTCGATTTTTTAACGTTTTCCGCATTGAGGGACGTGGATGGGTGTCCCTCGCGATGTTCATCTTCTGTGGATGTTCTACCCAGCTTGACCTCCTTTGCCCAGCGCGCAACTGTGGAATATGGATGAGTAGAGTCCCCCAATATTTCCACTAGGTCGCTGTGTATGTCTTTGGTAGACATTTTTTTCAAACAGAGGTACTTTATGACAGCTCTGATTTCGTTTTTCTCCATTTTGATGTTTACTCTCCGTCTGTTCGTATTCAAATGAATGTACCTCCCGTAAATCGTGACCTATTTATATGATTTTTTTATGCTGAACTAGTGGATATATGAGGAAGCAAAAACTATTTTTTTTTATATTTTTATATGCTCTACAAATATCCGATTATCATTACTTTTTGATCCTCCCTTACATATACTTAATTCTTCAACTTTTAAACGTAATCAACTGAGGTCATCTTTATGTACCTAGCCAATATGTTTATTTTTAAAGGCAAAACACACTAATAAAATTCTACTTTACATATAATTATACGGATTATACCTAGCCCTATTTTAAATAGGGTATTTGAATAATTTGACAGATTTTAGAAAAATATCTCAAATTGTTCAATATAACATACTCGTAATACATTATGCAGTTTGCTTAATTCTTTGTAAATATCTCTATTTTCTATGAAATTCATCATCAAAGTTTAAATGAACAAAAAAGCCGCCAAAAGGCTAATACGCCATTTTAAGCAGGTCATGACGTCACCTGCTTATATAAACAAACAAAGCTGTCAATGCTGTCATTGCGTATAGTGTTCCTGTTTGATCTATATTTTCATTATAGTCAAATACCCTATTGGCATGCTAATGTATGAAAACGTGATATAAATTGAAAGATATTCCTCATCAAAAATATGACGATGTAGGTGGCGAAACCGTGAGGCTTATTTTGCTATATTTACATGAAACTTATAATATCCAATGATTATGAAATGGAACGAGTCACGGATAAACGTAACTGATAATGATATTTACATAATTGGTTTTTCTATCGCAAAACATTTCGCTCAAAGCCAAAAACAAAATTTTTTCGACTTCTTTCGAATTTATTTTTTAGTCACGCACGTTTGGCACACAAATAAAAAGAATTCAATGACTTTGAGGAGATTATTTTACAGCTTTTGAAATGCTTGTAACCTGCTGAGACTGAAACGTGACCTTGAGGAGCTTACAAGAGCATTTTCCGCTTCAACACCTAGCCCTGTGGATTGTGGCAACCTTGTGGATTGTGCCATGTCGGCAGATTCTCTTGTCTTGATTGAATTGATTAGCTGAAATATACCTACGTAATTTACGAATCAATAAGGTCAAATTATTTCAACCAAATACAAGTTACGTAATTCTTTTCTACGTCGAACAAAATATGAAGAGGACGATTATCGTGATGTAGGTATAAAGGAGCCTGGAGCATATTGGCCCTCTGCTCCAGGCAAAGAAGATTAGTGGCCTAATGGGATAATGGATTAGGTAATCGCCGAATTTTTTTGATGTTTTTTTTATTCCCTAAAAAGGCCATAAGGTTTAATAACTATTGTTATTTAGGGATCGGTTTTGCCTTAACGTGCTCTTCGGAGCCCGTAAGTGATCGAGATTTTTTTTCACTAACATCCATCCTACCCGACCGCGCCCGAAGTAGCTTATCTTTCGATCGCTTACGAACGACACAAGCCGTCGGGCTAAGAGCGCTTTGACACAAATAAAATCCGAGTAAATACCAACTTCTCGTAGTTCTTGTAATTTTATTTATCGTGTGTTCCAGTGAAATTCGAATCGTGATTGTGCCATTTGACCCGGTTTCGGATAGGTTCATCGCACCCGGGTCCCGGCAGGTGGGCGTGGTTTGGATGATGGAAGGGCTCAGATCAATGGATTATGTCTTCTTGTTATCAATTACTTGACAACGTTGATTTATTATAAAAAAAATATAGATGTATTATTATAATATAGCAGGAGAAAACATATTTACACCGATATTAATACAAGCAGTATTTGGAAGCTTCTAGATATTAAGCGCGGAACATTTATGTAATAGATGCATGTATTATGCAATAAAAATAAAGTTTTTTTCTTTTACGGTAGATAAATAATTTGTCTAATAAATTTTATCAAACGGGTTTAAATAGCAGAAGAGTTTTACTTAATTTTTATTAAAAAAAAATATAATAAAAAGTAAAAAACTTATATTTTTACTCTCAGCTAGGTTTCAGCACGAAATAAAGTTACACTCTATATAAAGTTACACTCAACATATTTTAGTTTAAAATATGTGGCTATTATAACTACATTAAAATGAAATTCAAAATAAAACCATCAGAGTATAAGCAAACATAAAAAAATTGGCTGCCGTTTTACACCATGTTACAGCCACAAAAACGTCCTTGGAACCGGAGGCTTTCATCTCCACAAAGCATCTCGTATAACCTACCTACTCACTACAAATAGTTACGTGAGATCAGATAAAGCTATAAATACATCCAGACTTACCGTAACCGGCGAATCGTGGTTAGTACTCAAATACAGGTACACACATAAACAAGGAAGTAACCAAATGGATCATATAATGGCGTCGCAGCTCAAAATGGCGGCGTGACGTCCGGTCGCGAGCGTCTAGCGGGAGTCACTGAAGGGAGGTTGGGCGTTGTTGCTAGTTTAGGGAAGTGACCGTAATTCGGTATCGGTAAATTTATTATTGGTGAGATATTTTTGGTTAATTAAGGCTAAGCTACATCTCATGTTAAAACTGACTTTGAGGTCACTCGTCTAAATTAATCAACACTGCTAAATAGGGATGCCTTGCGCTTGTAGAATCAAATAATTCCCTGACCAAAATATTTTTTACAAAGAAAAGAGTTTGTATCTTCGGAACTATAGTCTACTTTTTTCGCATATAGGCAGATACCTATTATAGATTCGACGACTAGCATAAGAAAGAATGAAGATACTTTTTGTATCTTCTTGTGTTTTGTTTATCGGTGCTAATGCGAAGAAAAATGATGTTCATAACTGTATTTATACATTAAATTTTAACATGAAATAAATGGTTTGAGTTTCAGTGTATCGAACAGAATTATGAAATATACACAAATTGAAAACATCGACATTCACTTCAACATCACTATCGATGTAAACATGTAGTTTAGCTCGGTAGGAGAAGTTAGAGCTTTTCCGATACACAGCCGTTTCAGATCGAACGTCGCTGCATTTATATCACTCTACCAAATTAAACCTTTCAAATGAACAGCTGCTGCGGCTCAAACGTGATGGACGAACGCACAATATGATTCCAGCGATTGTAATGCACGTATGATTGATCACATGAGTAATTAACTGATGGTAGACTGAACAGTTAGTAATTACTCGTATCACAGCTCCAATCGATTTACTGTAGTTGAAAAGCATTTATGGCAAGCTTTGCTGTAAACTTATGCTTCTTTTTCTTTTTTTTTACTTCTGTAAACAAAGGGTGACAAATGGATTATATGGAATGATATGATAGTTAGTCTTGGTAGTTTTTGTTAGTGAAAGTCCAGTTAGTAATCGTTAGTAAGAGTCTTGTTCTTATTCGTCAACAGATGCGTTGCTACCCTTGAGGACTGAGATTGTAGCCTCCAATAAACTATACCCGGATCCATAGCTTTCCTATGTATCCTACTCGTAGTCTAAGGTATTCTAAAGCTCTAGGTATGCTAAAGCCCTATGCTAAAGGAAGGTTCTCGGTGAAAACCATAATGATTAACGTTTTGAGCTTCAGCTGCTTGAGATGTATAAATACCTAAATATTGACATGACAACCGATATCTACCCATGATTAATGTGCGTGGGAGTGAGTGACAGACATTATAATTTTGTGTTACTTTTTCCAATTGATTTCGTTATTCTACGTGGAATGATAATATATGTTTTGTTTGACTGGAGAGCGACTTACGAGGAGACAACTCTACATTATAAAGTTACGCTTTGTTAATTTTCCGGCTGCATTCTAAATATACTTATTTCGGCATAGCCAGAATAAGTATATATAAACAAGTATTTTTATTTAAAATTTATACGATTTCATTAGAGTATCTGACTAACTCTTTCATCGAAAAATTTTTTTACTCGGTAGGTAACAGGAGTGTCAGTTTTTTCTATACTAAGACTCTCTTGTCTATACTAAGACTCTCTGTCTCTCACACACGTTTAACCGTTTTATAAATTGTTAGCGTTTTTAGACCTTTGAATCTCTCTTTTTATTATGATCCATCGAGGATTAAAATCAAAAAAGTCTAACCGCATTAATATTTTATTTAAATTTTCATACCAAATTAATTCCTAACATTTGCAACTTCAACATTTGCATTAGGACATTACCCTATTTTCGAGCTTGAAAGCTCCGCGCAGAAACACAAAGGCAGCATTAGCTAACGAATTGAACATAATACCTAAATGATCCAGATCTGAATAAAGAATCTTACTCGTATGTACTTTAGTAGGTACAAGTGTATAACCCACTTTATTTGTGAAACTCGGGTCATAAAACATTGTGTTAATATTTTCTTTACCATCTTTGTATTTCTTTTGGCAGATTAATCTTATTTTTTAACCAACTTTAAAAAAGGAGGAGGTTCTCAATTCAGTTGTTTTCACGATTTTTGCCTCAGAACTTTCGACTGGGTGAACCGATTTTGATGATACTTTTTTTATTTGAAAACTGGTGCTTCCCGTGTGGTCCAATTTGGTGTAATTCTGACAATGGCATCCATGAGAAAACCAAATAGGTACGTCTTTAATTTGCAATATTTTGAAGTCGGTTTTTTACTTGTAAAAATACAATATAGGTAAATACCTATTATTATCGTAATAAAAATAGGTTGCAGAGTAAATTAAATCATCTATACCTACTAGTCAAGAGATTGGTTCCGTTACTAAACAACCTTTACGTAAAGAAGCATTATAAGTATGAAGTGTTGTTGTTGTTATCGATCTAAACGGAGAATGTTTTCCCTACGATTGCTATTACGTACCTACTTCAATTATGTATCTTTCCGTCTGAAATTAAAAAAAACCGTAAGCCATCCAATACCTTCTTAAACAAACTTTGACTAAAACATAATTTCGTTACTTCTCGTTCATTATCAAGTAAAATTAAAAGGTGTCTGAGTACCGGAGTCGCTCGCTCAGTCCAAAAGGCAGGATGGCAAGGAGTAGCCAGCAACCAGTATACCACGAACCCTTCCACCCCCCGATCGATGCGACCTTGGCAGTGCGTCAGGGACGCTACGCTTTATGAGATAATTTAGGAGCGTCGCGTACCATTAGGAGACCGAGTATTTGAGGCCCTTTATCTATCAAGGTCTACTGTAAGAGGATTCAGGGGCAAATATTCAGTCACATTTCCGAAGTACCTTTCTCTGCGTCTACAACGTGTCCAAAAATTGACGATTCACAAAGTCTCATAGTTTAGTAAAATTATTGCCCTTATATTTCAAGTACATATTACTACAGTAATAATAAATCTACCAGGCGATCTGCATCTATAATATGATCTACCTGACATACTTATAAATAAATAAATAAATAACGCTACACACTCATAGCCCCACACTAGGATTCCCTGTGTCGTGGGTGCCATGGACAACACACAAGACACACACACACACCCAGACCAAGAACGGAAATTTAAATTCATTATTCAAATTTCCGCCTCGCTGGGAATAGAACCCAGGATCCTCGGAACGGCGATCAGGCGTGTTAACCATTGCGCCATCCGGGTCGTCAATATATGTAGGTACGTCGTTATATGTAGGTACATACATTTGAGTGCTCTTAAAAAACGCATTAAGACTTAGAATGTTAAAGAGAAACACGATATAGAAGAATCTTCAAGAAATATTAAAAAGCGTATTAAACTCGAAAATTAGAATAACAATTCAAATTTAATTCAAATCTATTTGCGTATAGGACTATAGGAAAATTATGAGTTGAACATGACAACCTATAACTCTGGTATTGCTATAGGCTGGGGTCTCCCCCCGCACTCACAGAGGTAACCCCCTAGTTACGGGGAGGGTATCCATCACATCCGTCAATAGTGGGGTGTACTCTATACAAAATAAGAATTAAAAATACGGAAAACTGCTAAATGTACTCAAAATTCTATCAGAAGTTAATTAGTGCTATTCAATTACATAAGTACGTACCTATGTACATTATAAAAAATATGGGTATACTTAGTTTTTGAATCCAGGTTGGGCTAGGTACAGTACCAAAAAACCTTATATACCTAACTAACAGCGAATATGACGAAGTATTTTGTGTTACTTCGCTTTTACGCAAGATAATTAAATTGTGACGTTTACAATGACATTATCATTGGACGTTTACGTATAAGATAGGTAATTATTACAAATTGTTGGTATGGAGAAAATTGGGACTACTGGGAATAGGTAGATAAACGTATGTATGTAGCTATAGTAATTAATTAGTAAACTTATAAAAACTTATAAATTATTTTTTAATAACTCAGAAAATAGACTGCATAGTGGTCCTGGATCTTTTTAGATTTTCCTTAACAGTTATGTACTTCTTTTTGCCCTCTTTCCGACATTGATAACTAAATAATATTTCTATTTATAGCATGTAATAAGGTACAGTTACAAAACGAATCTCGCACAAATGTTGTCGGAACCGATGCAGCGACCGAAATAGAATCTCTCAGTTTCAGTCCCTTACCGCCGGTCATATACCTACATAATGTGACATGTACATACATACAGGTATCATAGGATAATATCTGAATAAGGTTTATTTTAATATTTGTGCATATTCATATTTAGTAGGTAGGTACCTGGATGACCAAGCTTTGCTCGGTGTTTTTTACTTGGTCATTTCGTGTTTTATCGAAATTATGTTTAGATAGAATTACCTACATACTGAATAAATATGAATATTTTTCGATCTTACCGACTTAATAATAAAAAAACCTATGATATTATATTAATCTAATGATATTGTTAGTAGCAGTTCTTGCGGATGAACCGCCGTTTTCTAAAAATGAAATCTAGCTAGATCGATCTATCGCCCCCGAAACTCGCTGCATACTATGTAATTCATGAATTTTCCATGTTTTGAATGGTAGATAAGCCAGCCGCAAAACGATTTGTGCTGCGGCTGGGAGCCAGTATTTTTTTTCCTCCTCTTACTTGGCCGACAATGCATCGGTGATGCCTTTGTTGTGAGTAATGATCATGGGCGACGGTGACCATGTGACCACTGACCATTAGGAGGCTCGTCTGCTAGTTTGCCTTTTCTTAAAATAGTAGACTAAACATAAATAAGTACTACATACTTTTATTAATAACAAAACCTGTGCCAGTAGAATATAAAATTAGTGTCCACAGTTGATTCAAAGAATTGGGACAAACTGTCGCTTGTAGATTGCACAATGAGATTATTACGCAAGGATCTCCATCGACTGTTTACAGTGCCTAGTACATAGCCCACCCTTTATTGGAGTCCTGTAAGCACTATAGGTTCAGGAAGGGGAGGTCGATACGTACGCGCATGCGTACATCTATCTGCTAGAATTTCGTCAGATCACAGAGATAACGCATTACCTACGAACAACCCCGTTCGAAATTACATTCTATTGCGTCGTCTTAAAGATTCCTTATTCAGTTGTGTATTAAATCGAGTGGTTAAGGCTTTGTTGGCGGACAAAGGAATTCAGCAAGACAATGGAAATTAAGTATGTACCGTAACGCCTGGTCTTCCTTCCCTGAAAGCGTAACAGTACCTAGTCAAGTTCATTCATGTAATTTTTACGTAGTGTTTCGAGCAAAAATGATTAATTAATCTGTAAGTAGATTACAAATGGTACGACTTTCATTCGTGTTTGATAAATGCGGTTTACTTTAATGAATGCAGTCATGAATGGTCTACTTGAAATACTTAGAAATTCATAATATAATTTTGAGCACGTAAGCAAGTACACAAGTACTTAAGTATTAGTATTAATAAAGGCGAAAATACTATAAGGTTAAATATCTGTTGGTAATAACCTTATTCAACATACTTACTTACAGACTGATTCTACATAAAATTCACCTTTTTAATAGGTTAGTATTATAGTCAAGTAAGTCGTTAAGAAACAGTAAGGAACATTTAAATATTTTACTAATAAATATCAACCTTTATAAAAAAAGATAATGCCGATTTTTCGTATCTGCTACTTGGGGCGTCCGACGGTCGTCTGGCTCTATTCCAGCCATTTATGGGTTCTGTACGGGAATTTGATCAAGCTGGAATTGGACGCATGTTGCGTAATACTTGTATTGGTAGGGTGCTACGGTGGGACCGAGGGGTTTATTGCAGAGCGTCGACGGTAAGGTTGCGTTGATATCTGACGAAAAACCAATTTTTTAACTACGCAGCTACGCGATGTCTAGTTGTACCTAACTATTACGTAAAAAATAATAAAGGATACCTTCGCAGGTTTAAAAACCGCCGCTGAAAATTGAATGAACGCGAAAAGAATATAAGTATTTTAATACGAATGGCAGTTACCAGTTACCAATTGAAACTTAGGTAGGTAGGTACACTTCTACTTCCGGCGGCACTCCAATATACCTACTCCAAAGTCCTATGTTAATGACCATAATTTACAATAATTACCTATATATAATAATTAATAAATACGAATTATATCATTAAGCAGAATTATTGTTTAAGATTATAATAAGAAAGAGTGTTACTTGACCTCGGATTATATCGTAAGTAGGGTTGAAGGTAGGATATAAATATTGCGAGCCAAGATGGCGCGGGCACATTATTGTTGTATCAGTTATACGGAGAAATTCTTCCCGAGTTCATACTTTTAAAATAAAGTGTATGGAAAGATGCTGCCCGAGTTTATTTTTATGAAATGAATTATCAAGGAAGTTTTTCATCCTGGCTCCTGCCAGTTGCAGGTTTGCAATGCATTGCTTTAGGCATTGCTAATAGCCATCAATCGCTGATAATTATTTCAGAGGCTTGATGGATGCAGTGGTGCATCGATCGTGCCCGACCTACTTGCAGGTCACGCCGCGTCCCGGGGCGCACCTTTACTCCATACTACCCGCTCTCCCCACTAGTCCCCACCGCCCACTTCATTCAAGCTTTCGCTAGCAATTTCAAATACTCGTACCTATATCCCGAACTTTCTGTGCATGATATTGGTTTCAGCGAAAAATGAAAGCTTATCGGTTTTTGCTGATGGAATTTTTTATAGGTAGGTAGTTCAAACGTTTTTTAAGTAGGTAAATACTTAACTGAATGACGATTTTCTATATTATCTTCGTTACTATCTACACTGCGCGCTGTAGGTAATTGATAAGTATTGATTTTACTAAATTATTATAATTAAGTAAGTCTCATTACAGTCATTACGAATTAAGTTTAATTCTTTTAGAAATTAGTAGCTAAGCAAAATAAGAATTTTATAGTGGGAAGTACGACGTTTGTAGTAGGTACCTACATAAATTTACAATCTTTGTAGCGTGATGCCGTTAATTATGTGAATAATTAATTCCATAATCCATTACTTCGAGTTCCACGGTTTCTCAGTCGTACGTCATCGTAACTCGTTAATGATCGGTGTTAAACAACATTGACCATAAAGGGAAATTGGACAAGTCATAAGGGCCAAAACAATATTTTTGTCCGCGGCCGTTTATTTTATATCAGACAGATCAGTCCCCCTCCTAATCGGCAACGAGTCAGTGATATCTTTGAAGGTGGAAGGTTTTATAGCATGTGAACTCAATGTACAAACAGGTTGTTAAATTAAATAAAAAGTCAGTGTTTTATAAACATTTATATTCTTTTAAATGTACCAACACAAACATTTTCATTGACAACACAAAATACAAATTTATTCCTTGTTTTGATGTACCTACTTCATCGCACGCGACAAGAACAATCAATAATACTACATAATATGCATTCTAATGAAAATATATATTGACAGTTTTTACATAAAAATACCTAAACATTTAACTCGTACTACTTCATACCTATTCATAATTATTTAATTCATGAAAAACGTTGCAATTATATTTTTAAACTTCTCCAGACTATCTGCATTGTTTAAAGGACTAAAAACAAAACAATTTTGAAATGCATGCAGTAATCGATAATACAACAGTCCGATATTATTTCCACATAATATATTGTATTAAACATCAATGTTGAAATAAAAAACCAAAACTGCAATACAAAAAGACCAAGCGCGACTTTTAGTCTTAACAAACAGGTAATTGCTATGACTATACAGTATACACCTATACTCTATTTTATCTAGTATTGTTTGTACTTTCATTTTGTCCAATTATAATACGGTATTTAAACAAATAATGATAATATTCTCTAGGCTATTTACATATCGAGTTACAACGTTTTTAACAAATAATAATCTTATATACAAAACTATTACTTAAATCAAATAAACACATTATTCAGATTACATAAGCATACATAAAGTTATTACATTATACATTGTTATTACAGACATGTTGTTGGCTATAATATCAACAAGACAACTGTGATATTTGTAGTCAGTTGTAATAAACTACGTAAGTACATATCGTTTTTCTTTTTAAATTTTCCTTTCCTTAAACTAAAATTGTTTTATAAAAATATTATAAAAAAAAATGATGGAGGACGTAAAATTACCCTGCCCTCGAAAATAGTTTGAAAAACTGATCCAACTCAAAAGTTTTTTATAATTCTCTCGAAAATAGTTTGAAAAACTGGTCCAACTCTAAAGTTTTTTATAATTCTTCAGATCTTGTATAAGGTCTTACAGGTTGTTTGATTACATCAGCAATCAGCTAATACCGGTGTCTGTTCGGGTACATGTTTGGATTCTGAACATTTGGATTGTTCTGTTGGACCGGATAGCCTTGTGTAATGCTTCCGGGCTTCGCTGCCTGCAAATATCAATAATTACTTATGTGTTAACATGATTTTTTTGGACGAATGTGTTTTGATATGTAAATAAAAAAAATCATATCCTTATACCACCATTACGTACGAATGTGACCATGAGAAATGTATGAAACAACAATATGACACTTACGATACGATATTGATCGTCACGTACGAGCATTGACAGTACATCGTTACGTCTCGTACGTCATATGTAACGTCACAGTCAAACGAAATGTCAGTTACATATAATTATGTACTTTCTTTAATGAGTTTATAAATTGTGGCGGTCATTAAACAACAATGACCGCCAGAATTTTTAACATCTTCGGAATACGGTACTGGAACAAACTTTATAATGAAACTAGTTTTTGCTACGAACAATAACTAGTCCGTCCTACTTTGCTCGTGTCCTTCCCTCCAAACCAAATTTTATCTTAATACATTCAGCGGATTAAGACGAAAAGGTAGCAGAAAGACAAACAGAGTTATCGCATTTATCGGATTAGTGACAGGATGCTTCGCAATAAACATTGGCGAGCGGTCTGAACTTTGTTCGGATCGCTGCGCAGAAGTCAATTTTAGGGTCGAAATGGTGGCAAGACGCGCGGGGTGTCACCATATGAAACGCTGGTAAATGCAAAAACTGACGTTCACAAGTGTATTTATAAACGCCAACGAGAAATATATGATTTGAGTTTTGAGTTTAGCGGCTCACCTGCATGGCGTTGTGTTGCGGGGGGGGATGTATGGCCATGTGGCGGCTGGAGGGCGGCTGCGCGTACACCACGCCCCCGCTGCTCACCGCCGGGTGCTGCGCCTCGCTCAGACCGATCATGACCTGGGGCTGCTCAACACAAACACATTAAGTTACGTTAAGTCTTGTTTAAACCTAAATAAAAATTATAAAACTACGAGTACGACCACACATTTTACATTTATGTGGATTATTTTCGTGAAATTTTAATGAATTTGAGAGAACGAGATTAAAAAGTTTAACTGTCTGTACATCTATAATCCTACTTTTACGCTTTTTAACCACTTTTTGACATTAAAACGAGTTTTAATTTGGTCACAGGTGTGTTACTACCCTGTGTGGACTAGGACGGTCGCCTCTGAAAAGTTTAACAATAAAACATGACCTTAATATTTACTAAAACTTAATATTTACCTGCGGCTCCTTCTTAGGCTCCTGATGTTGCTGCCCGTCCCTATTCTTCAACATATCCAAGTAGACGTGGGGCTGCGGCGCCGGCGCGTACATCAGGTTGGAGTGGTGGGGGGTGTGGGGGGTGTGGGGCGTGTGGGGGGTGTGCGCGTGGTGCGCGTACAGCAACGGCGGCGGCCGCTCCTGCACCACCCCGACCACCCCCGACGTGGGCATGCCGTAGTAGCCCGAGGACACCCCCGACCCGCTCACGCCCGAACCGTACTGGGAGGATTCTGTGGTACGAATTGTTAATAGCGTGGTAAAATTATGATTATAATATTAATACGCTTTATTGTACGCAAATAAAACCTAACAAGAAGAAACGCAAGTAGTACGCAAGGAAAAAACAAAATATTGTACAAAAAGTAATAGGTATGACAAGCGGTTATATCGCTAAATAGCGATTTCTTCCAGACAACCTTAGGGAGGAGTTAAAGGAGTGTGAATACAATCTTTATTTCAAGTACATTATACAATTTTTATATTATGTACAATATTTAAAAGGAAGTTTTGAGAATGTTAAGGACCTTAACTTAAGGTAGAACATTTATAGCCGACACCATTACTGCTTAGATCTTATGGTTGAGTATTTTGTAAATAATGATAAAAGATGTATTTATGCCGCCCGAAGGCATCCAATGGTATAAGATTATATAACGAAACCATAAAATACAACAAATTAATGAATGATTACATAAGTATAACATTATTAAGATGGAAATTATTATAATTTTTATTTAATTAAGTGGTATGTATGAACACTATAATCAAATTACGAGGGTATAGAAAATAGCTAGACCATTAAGTTTGTCCTTAACCTAAACTAGTGCCCACTGTAATTACACTGCAACGCAGGGTAACTTTAATAAAACACATTGCGCACCAATTGCAAGCATCAAATAACAAGAAACTAAATCAAACAGAAAAAAGACGAAACCGATGTTCACAAATGAAAACAAAAGATATGGAAATTAACTAAAAAAAGAAAAACAGATTGAAAATCAAATGATGGAGAGAGAGATTAGAGACGAAACGGAGGAAATGTATGTTACAAAGGAAAAATGTCAAGCATGAAATGAAGCGACAATGATGCTACCTAGTGAGTAACTTTCTAATTGAACTCACTGTTCCATAGCACCGCGCGGGCCATTTGCCTGCCCATGCGCCCATCCTCTACTTCTGCAAAGATTGACACATAAATGTTAAGGTCATATTAAATAGCTAAATGTTTGTTATATAACATTCAACAGAGAATGGTACTCTATTATGTTGTGGTGGCCCTATAATGTGTTACTGTTACTATACTATACGGTCCAATTCTTATGTAACAAATTGATTATTAGTGAACATAATGTGTTATGTATTTTTTTTTCAGTATTCTTCAACACAAACCATCATACCTTCTTACATGTATGTATGGTTTGCGTATATCGGATCATTTATTGAATCAATCTAATATTCATAATACAATAAGCATTTTGCAGTTTGTAAAGTTTATGATTAACTTGATATATTAAAATAATTTATAAGTTAAATAGTTTATTATACATAATAAAACATTCAGTCCGTGGTTCATAGCTATCTTTGGATTGTGTTGTAGTAAAATAATTGCTGATTTCTATTGTTAAATATTATATAGTGTAAACAAAAGATACATTCACATAACATATTGTATAGTCAAAAGTATGACAGGGCTATTAGAAAAATTTAAACTTACTGTGATCAGGATACACGGACTGGTGTTTCATAGGTTGTTGGTGCATTCTGTGGGCGTACATAGCGTAAGTGGGCGACGGACTACGAGGACGTTTTACACCAGACTGCATAGGCCCACGGACTATTGTTTGCTGAAATAACAACATTATATTATAATAGATTAGAAGATGACAAAATAGAGAACTATTTTCTCCTGTGTTTGGAGTTTGTGTGTATTGAAGAAAAATTCATTAAAAAGTTACTGAACTGTTTAGAATTTGAATGACATAGAAAAATAAACAATACATATAACACATTTATAATAATATATTTAGACAAAATGAGTCAATAGAAAATATATTAATCTTATCCTAAGGGCTATATTTCACCGGGCCGCCATGGCGGCGCGATCAGTTGCGCCACTGTGGTGTCCGTAAGCTACCAAACTAGACACCATACAGACACCAGAGTTGCCACACCACACAGAAACAGTATCAAAATGGACCTTGAAGACTGTCACTGGCGGCCGGACTGGCGGCCGAGTGAGTGAGGCACCATATAGCGCAATAGTAATTAGTGGTGGCGCGACCAGCGGGCGGCGCAACCAGTAACATTCTGTGCACGGGTCCGAGTTGGTCGCGCCGCCAAATTGGTTGCGCAACCAAACGGACACCAGGTGAGTAACGCTCTATAGAGCTGCATACATTTTATTGGTAGCGGCGACTGGTTGCGCCGCCATGGCGGCCCGGTGAAATATAGCCCTAAGAATTGTTACTATCATAAGAGAAAAACTGCACAATTATTTTTAAACCAATAAAGCTATACCATGCATAGAATTTGTTCATTGCTTATGAGTTATACCTTATTTAGCATGTGAGACGTGAGTGGTGGAGGTCTGCCCTGTGTCGGGGGCGGCTCGTTCTGTCCAGATGGTGGCATTTGAAACATTGGCATTTGAATGTTACCCATTGGCATCTTTATTTGCATTTGTTCACTGAAAAATGCAGTAAAATGATTAAAAAGCAGTAATTACTAACTGGACTTAGTATCAATTACAGTCCCTGCCCAAATCCTCATACATACTAACAAACTAACCAACTAACATTTTAATGCCATTTGCTAACTGAATAACCATCCTAGTCCCAATTTAAGTCTTTTTCTGTGTCGGTTACAGTCGTCTTAGGTTGCAGCGAAAGGACAGTGCTGCATGCTCATTTGCTATCTTAATTCTAAATAAAAAACATATTTAAGATTACTTGACATTGCTACTTAAACATAGAGATAATATAATTGCATTTGCAGATGCATTATGTTCAAACATCACCAGTTTAGCATCTGCCCCATTGACATTATTGTAACTATTGAAATGAAAGATAATTATCGAAAGTTAGATCCTGAAATTGATAGCATGAAAAGACAGTTAACCAAATTTGACTGCCCCACTTTTCACATGCTAGTGACATATCTATTTGTTTCACTTCTAATATCATTCAATAAAATAACACAGCACTAACTTAGTTTCTTTTTGTTGCTGTCTTTTTCTAATCTCATCCTCATTTAGTACTTTTTTCAACTGCATAAACAACTGCTGCTTTTCTTTCTCCAATTGTTTCAACTTCTGCTCCAATTGATCAATCTGTTCTTTTGTCTCTTCTGAAAATTTATTTCTTAATTATTAACACAGCCATAAGGGAATGGTATTTTTATGATGGTAAGTGGTTACCGTCACCCATGGACATCAATAAAATTTAAGACAACCAAGGCATGCTCATAAAAAAAAGGAAATATAGTATACTACAGCGGATCTACAGCTAAAGCATATATACATGTGTACGCTTTTAATTTCTACACCTGTTGTAAAGCATCATTAATTGTAGACCCCCCATTTGTAGACTTTAACAATAAAGGGTAAATAAATAAAAAAAAATACAACTATAGTAACCCATGCATATCATTTACTTCAGACCAGAATAGAACTTCAGAACCTTGAGGCTTTTATAGTACTAAACTGCGATCTCAGGCTTAAGGTTGCCCATTAGGTGACCCAAATAGTTGCAGACAATGGTCAAATTTTAATATTAATTATTGGTGTTCATTTTAAAATGTCCAAGCTAACCCAACAAAGAATTATAGTGGTAAGAGTGTGTGAGGAGTTTTTAAATCACTAAGATACAATCTGGGTTAGAATTCAGGAGGTTTATACTCACCAAGTGTCATAACATCTTGTCTTTCTCTCGCTTCGCGTTCTTTTCTTAACCTTTCCTCTTCTACTTCCGCTTCATACTCTAAAAATATAATAAATACAGTTGGATAATAATGAGTGTATTTGAAAATAATTGAATGAAGACATAATAGGGTATTCATTTATGTTTCCGAACCTTGTTTCTTTCTCTGCCTCTCTCGAATGATATATTTTTTGAGAGCTTTCCACATTTTCTGATCTGCAGCATTTTGCTCTTCAGCCGACGTCGACGTGACCGAAGGCATAATATTTGCTCCCCAGCTCAACACGATTGCTTTTTTAAAAAACCTCTGTCACAAGAATATTCAAAATCGTTCTATTAGCTCTTAGATGCATACGAATAGTAACAAAATGGATACTAAATGTTGAAAATCCACATAATTATTTATTTTATTACCCACAACACACATAATTTAATTACTCTTACGAATAATATATGTCAGTGACGTCAGTGTGACAGTGTTTAATCTATGGTGACAGTGTCACAGAACTAGAAGAAATCTCCAGATCTCCACAGACTAGGTAGGTAAAAATCTCTTTACACAAAACCATAGTACCACGAGTCTCAAGGCGGATAAGACCACGGAAGTTCACGGAACTAAAGCCGCACATACATACCGTTAGGTCGTAGACGGAGAAGAGTATAGATTAATGGAAATGAATGCTATCTATCGCACTCAAGAAAAGGAACAATTTACGCAAATGACACGAAAATAAACGAGACAGAATGACACTAGGTTTTGTTTCACTTTGCGTGAGTGAAGTGAAGTGAGTTTTTCCAAGAAAGCACAGATGCTTACAAGCAAATTTGACAGCTGACCGTCAAATTTTTCTAGTGACATATTATAAGTACCTATAGGTACCTTTCTCGTGCTATCTTTTGTTGGCCGCGCTTACCAGTAGGTACCGGATATGTCTATATTGTCTATATTCATCTCTGTCTAGTGTCTAGGTCTACCCTACCAGCAGCGAGCGCCTGACATAGTAAGACTTAATGTCAGTATTGTCTTGTCAGTATGTCACATTTGCACTCTGTCAATTTCAAATTAAATTCACTTTCAAATTTCAATTCATTTTGGCAGAATTGGCAGTTTTGAATGTTCACATGACATTTGGCATTTCTATATTGAGAATTTTGTTATTTTGGTTTGTTTGGATGTTGAGTTTATAGATAAGGCAGAAAGTAAATTATTTTTCATATTACATCCCCGACTAGTTATGTTGATGTGGTTTGTTCAAAATTAAATAGTTAGCATAGTCTTATTTAAGTGATTGTACGACCCATTTATCTAACCATGGATGGACCTTCGCGACCGAGAAAAAAGCTTAAAGCAGTGAGTTATCTTTTTGCGTTTTCTAATCAATGTTTGGCGCTAGTCATAGGTCGAGATATTATCAGAATTATTCTCTAGAAGCTGTTAGTAAATTTGAATTTATTGTATTTTTCTTATTTATGAAATGGATCTAAGTAATGTAAAACAATAAGTAACTAAGCAATATAATAACATTTTTGTAAATTGGGGCTAAATTTGCATAAGTGCTACGTTGTATTACATTCTAATCAAATCTCATTCAATGTATTCTATGACTTGTAATTTAGGATGTAAACAATCAAAACATGCATGGCCCACTTTTGAATTTAAATCTTCATTGAAGTTCCTTTGATAAGCAGCAATTCACAAAAGATTTTAAATAAATTTGATTGACTATATTTTATTTAAGCCAGTTGACAAGACCAAGAATGGGAAAGTGTAATTGTATAATCCATTTGTTCTTGTGACCATATCTCACGATATTGGCAGTTTTATCAGTACCACTGTCAAATATGTGTACCAATAAAGATCCCTTGTCATTCTTAATCTCTACAAGATTGTGATGCGTGGTTAGTATATAAAAAAAAATTACAACTGAAACATCCACATTTTTTATTACGAAGTGACTATTTGTATGGGTACTGGACGAATAAATTTTATTTATTCGTACATGTATTTAATTTTACTACAACAAATTTACAATGTTATTGTTTTTTTTAAATTAAGGATGAATCAGATGATTAGCATTATGACAAGAGTATTTAATAAATAACAATTAAATAAGCGTTCAGCACGTCAAGCCGCTTTTATTCCATATTTCAATATGAAAAAAAACCAAAAAAAAACAGAAAAAACTGGAACTTGTTACATTATAATCGTGCCGTTCGCTTAGGTAAAAGGAACACCGCGAAGCGGAGTTCCGTAGACATTTTCGATGACAAATTCTAATTGTCCAGTACCCGTATTAATAATTATAAATTGTTTGTACGGAAACCCTATTAATAATTATAAATTGTTCGTACAGTACCCGTATGAATAGATTCGTTCTTTATATTAATATAACAATGAATATTGTAAAAACATTCTTAAAAAAACTATGACATTTTGTTCTTTTTAAAAATGTATGTAAAAACAGCAAAATGAGAATGGAAACTGCAAAAAGACATAAATTCATTATAACAGTTCTCTTATAGTAAAGATTTTAGTATTTTTAACAACATAACCCATTTACTCAAGATACTCAGTGTCTTCAAAATCAAGTTTGAAGTTATTCTTTGTGTATAGGTTCAAATTATAACTGATTTATTTATGTTCCCAAAAATGGCCCACTTGGTTACAGCTAACATTTACCTTTTAAAAAGCCACTGTCAATCATGCTGCTTAAATGTACAGCGATCACAATTAACATGTTATCTGCTGAGCATGTATATCGTGTATTTTTCCATAGACAACTATGATCGCCACAGGTACCGTTTTAAAGATACATAATTCCTTTTCGGAATGTCCAATATATTGTAGTTGGATTAATTGTCTATGTATGTCTACATATACATAATAATACTTATGTGGATTATTATGTCTTTATTGGCCAATCATAATTTACTGATAAACAATCACCCAATTATTTAATATTAGGTAATTCACATAGATATGATTATATCTAGAAAGAAAAGATTTAGATAAGAATAATATCTGATATAAACTTTGTTCAACCTGTCAAGGGGAGATTGTAATGATACTGCAAAAGTTTTTTTAGATAATATACATAAACGCATGTGCCATTAAACCCCTGTGTCCAACGGTAGTGGAGCATTCCATTGATCTTCCCCCTTTGTTACCTGATTTATTTGACTAGGTGTTTAGATTAGCTACTGAAATACTATTGAATTGTAGGCTCTTTTTATGATAAGAAGGTGGATATTCAAACTGTATTCATAAATGGGCATGGGTTTAGCCGTAATGAAAATGGTAGTGTTATAGTACCTACCCTCCTTTAAATATTTGTAATTAATTTCTACTTTCTCTCCTTTATTAATCATCTTATTCATTTTAGCACCTTTAGACTACTTAGCAACACAAGATCGTGGTATAAAAGTGAACATAAAAAGGACACACTGAAATAACAAACAAAATTGAAAGGATTTTGAAAGGGGTTAAAATAGGATAATGCTGAAATGTTTTAGTGACGAAATAAATGACAATTAACTAATTGTTGCTTTGAATTCACCAATTAAGAGAAAAGAAAAGCGACAAGTTTAAGAAACGCCTAAATTTATTTTATACACTACAAGGACAATTGTTATTGTCTTCAACATGCTGGACATCTTTCAACTTATCATCAGTTGTGATTTTTGTCAAGTGTTAAGCCATTTTATGTAAAAAAGCTAGTCAAAAATCATTATGTCACAGCCGTGGGTAGGGGATGGGAAGAAATAAGGCCGGCTTCAATAGATGATCTTTTATTTCACTGGAAAGGGTAACACACGCGACACGGTGACTCGACACATTGCTGTACACTTGTACACTTTACGTCACTTCACACTCGCGACACTGTATTGTGAAACGACACTTCACTATTTCTATTTCTTCTTCCCACTGGCGCGCTTCCCGACTCGCTACCAAGACTCGACTGACTCTGCCTTGGCCGGGATCGCCTTATATACCACCAATTTCAAACATTCCAAATTCAAAGGTTTTTTTTTAATTTATCGACGAAAACATTTTATAAATTCTATTTTCAAATTTTCTTTTTCTTTTATTTTATTTTATTTTTAATTTAGGCGACAATAATATATAAAATTCTCGTGTTACAATGATAGTTACCATACTCCTCCGAAACGGCTTGTCCTGTTTTTATGAAATTTTATATTCAGTAGGCCTGAGAATCGGCTCTTATCTATTTTTCATACCCCTAAGTGATAAGGGTTGTCCACCCCTAAAATTTATTTTTTATTTTTTTTACGACATTTTTTTTAGTTATTTTTTATGGTGTGGCATTAAATTAAATTAATACACATAACCCCAAATTTTCACTTGCCAACCCTCAAATTTAAATCGTCCACTACAAGTAATCTACCTATATGATTGAACAAAAAATTTTGTCCAAATTACGAAAAATTTTTTTTTAGGATGAGTCACCCTTAACATTTAGGGGTACAAAATTAGTTATAAACCTATTCTCATACCTACTGAATATACATATAACATTTCATCAAAATAGGTCAAGCCGTTTCGAAGGAGTAAAAACACTGAAACTGTGACATAAGAATTTTATATATTAGATAGATTGAACGATTAGCTTCACATCTCATGAAATACATTATGTAGTTCTTTAAATTTGGAGTCAACTTCTTACACCATTATACCTCACGTCACAAGGTGCTCGCATGGTCCACGGTCTATACTTATTACAAGCAGTCTGAGAGGACAGATTAATACAGCAGGTATTCGTAGTGTTTGTACCTGAGAGACCCTGCACTTAAGAAAGAAACCATTATTACTAATTGTAATGCTCTAAATGCTTCACGGACCATGGGCCAATATGAATTCCATTTAGATGATCATCATTGCCAAGCAATTATGTGATATTTTAAAGCTGCCTTTGTGTTCCTTACCTTAGTTTATCGGCCTTCACCAATTGAATGTCTACATCTAAATCAAGAAATCAGTTTAACAACATTCGTGCCATTAATGTTTATGTTGTTAGTGTTCTGCAAAGCACCGAACGTGCTGCCGCGTTTCTCTTGACCGGTTTAATTTACGAACGCATTCGTCGCTGTTGGCGGGAAAGTGAAGTTGCTTATATTTTAGCACAGATAAATAAACAACAAAATGAGTCTGGAGCTAAGGAATAAGAAAGTTGCTGAGACGTATGAAAAATTTAAAATTGGCGAATGGGGCACTTTGAATAATGGAACAAGAGCGGTATTATATTTTTTCTATACATATTTTTTTGCGTTTAATTAATAATTATAAATATTTTAATATGAAATAGGTACTACAACGTCACAAGCTGCTAATTATGCTAATAGTATACCTACAGTAAATGTGGTTAAAAAGAAAGTGATAATGATGACTTGATGAGTAAAGTATTTTAATACTTCCGTACGCATAAAAGGCGAATAAACTTTCACCAACACGTGTGTTTGTTTTCTGAGATGCATCATTTAATGTTATTACGTATTCATTTGCTCATCAACTTTCAGTTTAGCACAGCTCCGTAGTGCGATTTAATTATTGTTAGGTTACCTATCTATAGTACCTACCAATAAAACTTGGTTGTTTTTTTGTAGAGAAAATAAAAAAAACTTTGTAGTACTTAGTTGCCGAAAGATAGGTATTTGATGGTAAAAATCGTAATGATAAAACTGCATACGTAGGGTTCGTAAATAATTTAATACAAGTCGAAACATATATTTTGAATAAAATGGAAGCGCGCACGCAGGTTACTAGTTTATCATACAATTTAATTATGTATTAAAGCTAATTTTGAATGGCAAGTTTTAAGAATATTTACCAAACCTACATCAATAAAACTAGGTATTGAAGTACCTAGTAATATCGAGTATCCTCTGTTGCCCTATTAGTTTCCGCCCGCCGAAATAGGTAAGCTGAGATCTGAGATCTATTTATTTATACTATTTTGGCGTTACTTACAGCCGCATTGATCGATTGATTTAGTAGCTGACCCAGCGAATAGATTACTTGTAGTGAACGATTTAAATTTTTTTTGGGCTTAGGGAAGTGAAAATTTGGAATTACGTGTTTTTTTATGCCACATCATAAAAAAATTACTAAAAAAAATTTTGTCCAAAAAATAAAAAGATAGTGCTAGGGGTGGACAACCCTTATCACTTAGGGGTATGAAAAATAGATAGTAATTAGTAGCCAATTCTCATACCTACTGAATATGCATATAAAATTTCATAAAAATCGGTCAAGTCGTTTCGGAGGAGTATGGTACCTATCTAACATTGTGACACGAGAATTTAAGTAAACAATTATAATGAAACCTAAATATTATGTATTTTTAATACAACAAAGACTTTATAATCATGTTCATAAAAATAAGTTAAAATTTTGATAGTCATTTAATTTTGATACGACACACTTTCAATTATGTAGAATTCCCATTTTACAAGTTGCTTGCGCGTATTAGTTGAATTGCCTTTGTGTGAGGAAACCATTAATTTAGCGTTGGAAAACGCATTTTTGCATTGTACCTCTTATCTTTATTTTTCCGGGACTCACCTATCCCTGTCGAAATATATAATGACATCCACACACGGAATTCGCATACGTAGATATGGTTCTTTCTTTCTTCGTTTTTTATGTGTGTCAATTCATACTTACATTTCATACGCGCCAATAATTACTAATTCCAGTTCTGTTTGAGGTAACAGCTTAGAATAATAACACTATAGAAATACAGTCTTCATACAATCGCTCTGTCTAAAGTGAAGCACTAAATCGTAACTTTTCCGAAAGCGGGGAATGATTCGGCTGTGGATAATCATATGTTTTTAGCAATAATACATAAATAGCTTTTCAGATATTTTGTGACACAATTTAGCTAGACAAATCGTCATAATTTTTTTTTCCGGCGAGACACGTTTGGCGTGCGTTGACATGAGCTGCCCGGTGTTTGGAGTAATTTCTGACTCGTTGACGTCGACTTCGTTTCTATAGTGTAATTATTCAAAGGGTAACAGCTTATGGCTTGCAATTACGAATGGGGCTGCATATCCGTACAGAGATTAACAAAAAAGCAAAACAATCAAAATACGACACAAAAAAACTTTATAGCACACCAATATAAGAGGAAAATAACAGAAGGAAAATACAATTAGGTGGTTAAATAGTATATTTCATTACAAGTGCGAAAAGCCTGTCATTGCAAAGAGTTCCGACAAATGTCTAACCGAGCCTAGGCACAGCCGAAGGTGAGGACAGTCAGTTGACAGTCGGAACTAGTTGCAATGACGGTTCCGCACGTATACGCATATTCATGACATGGAAGAAAATAAAAAAAGGGCTGTTTTACGGGCGGTTGTGCGTGCGAAGGTATTATCTTTGAGGCGGATCCTTTATAATTTTGATTTAGTAGGTAGGTAGGTAGGTAGGTAGAGGTACCTACTACACCAACTGTTGGCCTACTACCATAACATTGTTATACAGTTGGCAATTACTTTTCATTGCACTGTCTTCGAACTCTTCACTAACTATTTTTTCTATTAAATTCTTAGTCCTGATGCTTCACAATTATAATAAACTTAAAAAAATTGAAGCGAACTTGGGTTATTAGTTAAAATAAATTGAGGGGCTAAGTTAATCTCTTTGTCGGAATCGAGGAGCTGATCGTTTATCATCATTCAAAGTAGACGTGAAGGTCATATGTCATTAAATTGCCGTGTTTGTGCTCACCATGCCGATATAGCGCTTATCGGCTCATTGATAATAAGCTTACTTTGGGGTATTGGAGGTATTCGAACATCGAGATAATCATGATAATTCTATCTTGAGATTTTGTTATCACATTACCTATTTTATGACGTAACATTAGTTTGCAAAATGTAATCTATCTGCGCATTTACAAAATTATCATCTTTATGTCGTAACTCATAAGTTGGTGCACTGGATGACCTAAAGAAGACATCGGGAAGCCGCTGAATTCAGAGGCGTAGGACCGGTCGAAGACAGTCGGAGTGGTGCCAATTAGGTTAAGCCTATATTCATAGATATTAGGATGCTACAAATATTGTTAGTGCGGAATTGCATTCAACCCATTAATGGCCCACGGGTCTCTCCTCATGTCTGAGGAGGCCTAGAGTATACTCCACCACGCTGCTCCAGTGCGAATTGGAGGAGGGGTGTGCCAACTCCCCCCAAGGGTGTGGAGAGGAGTGGCCAACCCAAGTGTCGGAAATTTTTATGCCACCCGTAGGCATCATACAATTGTCTTGTACCATTCTAACCTAACCTAACTCCGACAGACTTTCAAACGTCATTCAGTACCTTACATAATTATTTAAGTAATTTATAACACGGAAATTAAGTCTCAAGCTTGATTGCGTTCCATAACCTTTAACCAACCATGACCTAGACTTTTCCTTCTCTAAAATATGTATAAATTAGTTTATTTTCTGTTTAGTTTGTTTCGCATGGATGCCTTTTGTAACTTGTGAACTTGAATACATTGAAAGTTTAGAAACCTTCGATACACCTGTTCAAATGTCTACCGGTAGTATCTTGTACCAACGGCATAGTTTTTTTTATTCAATAGAATATAATTATTTTTAACCGACTTCAAAAAAGGAGGTTTCTCAATTCTAGTATCTACTAGCTGACCCAGCGCACGTTGTTCTGGCATATGTTCAAATGTCTACCGGTAGTCTCTAGTATGTACCTACGGAATAGTTTTTTTATTAAATAGAATATAATTATTTTTAACGGACTTCAAAAAAGGAGGTTTCTCAATTGTAGTATCTACTAGCTGACCTAGCGCACGTTGTTCTGGCATATAGATTACTGAAGCGCGATTTAAATTGGAAGTGAAAATTTGGGATTATGTGTATTTTTTTATGCTTAATCAATATAATTTTTTTTGTCCAAATAATAAAAAAAATGTTAGGGGTGGACCGGTTGGACAACCCTTATTACCCCTTACTTAGGGGTATGAAAAATAGATAGTAGCCGATTCTCAGACCTTCTGAATATGCATATAAAATTTCATAAAAATCGGTCAAGCCGTTTCGGAGGAGTATGGTAACTAAAATTGTGACACGAGAATTTTATATTGCGACTGGGGGTTTGAAAGCCAGTATTCTCCGTATTTTATTTTCCTTTTTCTCGGCCGTCAACCATTGATATAAAAACCCATCAATGCCGTCAACGCATTGGTGACGCCTTTGGTGTCACTGATATCCTTGGCGCCTTACCCTGATGGTAAGGCGCCAAGGTGTCTCTGTCGTGGTCGTAGTCTATTCGTTTGTCGGCTATTACTGGCCCATTGTAAGACATGGCTTAGCGCTTACTTCAAAGCGATGCTCTAAAGCAAGTTGTTGAAGAGCTTCGTGGGCAACAAGTGTCGAAAGTTGCTTTTCGACATGGTTTTATGAGTGCGATGTTCTAGAGATATCAATCGAACTACACTACACCCTCAATTCTTGGAAGCATCGAAGCATGTATGAAATTACGAGTATGACAGTAGCGGGGTAATTGGGGTTTGTTACGTTCAATTATCTATCAGTATGGTGCGATGACTTCACGTTTACGTCCTAGACATGTGCAAACGTACATTTAGATTTTCATGAAATACCTAAAGATAAAAAATATCAAGTGTTTATGAAAAAGATTATTTATATCAAAGGCGGTGCTAATATGCCTATCTCTGATCCGCAGTAGATACTTACGTAATTGTTGAGATACGAGATATTATTATATTTGTGGTGTTACTGAAGATTAATGATTTGTGCTGCATAGAATACAATTAAATTATCTTTATTATTTTTATCTTTATTAAACCAATAATAAAACAACAATAGGAGTTAATAAATTTGGTTGTATCATAACAACACACATACTTACTTATCAAATCTTAACAGCAGCTCTGCCTCTCTCCGTACGAAGAGTGCAGTAACTAAATCAAACAAGTTTTCGAGAAAAATGCGTTTCAAGAAAAGTATTTTATCTTGTTTGCAAAACTGTGCAAGCTATAAATAACGTCCAGATACATAATAATGTGTATAAAAAGTAAATATAGTGACTGCACTATAAACTAGGTAAACTTAGCAAATTTCAATTTATGTAAGTAGTAAGCATACAACGGCAGCGCTGTAGATCTGTTTTTTTTAGTTCATTATTTTATACGTAAACATCGCCACGTAATATATGTCTCATTGTGTTAGGTACTCTATAAGTAAAAAACGTAACGCATAGTGTATAAACGTATAGTTTTACGTAAATCTATGCGCTTTCTCTACATTTCCTTTCTATACTCTCTGACTCGAGCGCTGATGTTTCGCCCTAATAAGCGTTACAGTCCGTTTTTCTAGCGTTGAGCTAAGGAGTAAACAAATGATTAACCAATATGGCCGATTAAGAACGTCATCGTAACGTCAGTTAGACACTGGCAGTCTATAGAGTACAGAAGTATTCAATGTAATAGCTGTTGGTAACTACCGCAATTTTGTTGTATCGAATCGCATCGATATCGATTTCTACTCTTCGATTTTATTCCAATCTAACAAAAATTTTTTTTTTTGAAATTAAATACTGTGTTTTATTTAAATATGCTTAAGTGACTGTATAATTAGGAAGGATGATATCTATGGCATTTTATATTAAACCAGTGTAGTCATTCATATATTTTTATTACTCTTTTAATTAGTTTCAAGATATTTAATTTTTTACTTACTTAAACAGATTTCTCTGTTTAAGTAAGTAAAAAATTAAATATAAATAAATGTAAGTAAGTTATTATTTTTTCCAACTTTTGCAGACTTAATACAGACTGCATTATTTTATCTCCATTTCGTCTTTCTATTAACAGAAGTAAAAAATAACATGATGCAATCATTTAAAAAATTACAGCTAAAACCAATATTACTTTAAACATGAATTTTGAATTTAAGTTACGTCATGTACATACTAAATGTACAGTAATATTTGTCTTATATTGATACTTTTTGATTCCCCTTTAAAGTCCAATCGTATGCAATATCGATGTCCGTAAGGGTAGCAAAAGGTCGTCAGTCTAGAAAATAACACGAACCAAATCACAGAGCAAACACAAGTCTAGTACACGAGCCAAGTAGTTGAAATCAAACACAAAGGAGAACCCGAAAGTCCCGAAACGTACGACATCAAACGAGGCGACGAAACGAAACGAATGATACAGTTTTCATGGAAGTCATGTCTGCCCCACAGTGTTGCAAGCTCGAATAATGTAAACATTAACAACTGCATAAATGCAGTCATTTCACGTATTGTTACTTTTAGTGCGTATAATCGATAGTTAATAATTTATCTAAAATACCTTTAAAAATATTATTTTTGTGATGATGATTTATTTTTTATCATAATTCGTTACCGTTACTTGTTTCGGAAACTTACAAATTAATATTCTCTAAAAAAATCTGTTCCTATTTGCCAATTTTTATTCGTAACAGTTCTATGCTCTATGTTCTATGTACGTAATAGAGGAGTGACTAAAATGACTTACCGCGTGGCCATGCAATCTTAGTTATATTTAGTATTAAATAGCAAAATTATATTTCACTCTTTCAAAAACCAAATACCGATAACTATCATTTAATGAATCGTTCAAGTCAATACACCTAATCGGTTTGTCTTTCCCATCACTACGATTCAAAAGTCCGGTATGTCAAATTCTTGTTGAAATATTATATCTGTGCAATTTAAGCAAATGAGGTTAAATAAAATTTCTTAAATTGATGAAATTAAGTATATTCGAAGCAGTTTGTGGTGTAAATCAATGTTAAATGTATTAAGTGAACCGATTTAATTGTATATAACATAATTGAATCGTGCAATTGTGTGAAAATGTGATGTTTCGAAAAACAGGTTTGTTTACTCCTTTAATCAACGCTAGAAAAACGGACTGTACAAGTTCCTCGAATATGCGAATGCTATTTCTTTAGTATATCTAGCTAAGTTGCCATAACAATAAAACTACCAACTATGCCAAATTATACATTAGTCGAAACGTTTGATAAACTTCGTATTCCTGTGGGAACTTTGATAGGTTCCAAATTTTTATGTCAAATGAAACTTTCTTTAGCGGAGCTGTGCACTTTTTTGAGATGGGTAAAAAAGGTTAAACTCGCGTCAGGACACGTGACCTGATCAAAAATTCGTAAGACGGAGGGAGAGTAGACCGCCGGCGCGGCGTAGGAGAGGAAGTAATATCCCCTAATCCCCCTATCTTTCTACCGCGCCGCGAAAATGTATGCCTGCTCCTGCTGTTTCGTAATGATTATTGTTATAAAATTTTAAATAATATTTTAATAATATTGAAATTATTACCTAACCATTCCAAAATATTCAAAAGTGCACAATGTTAATGTTCAAGTTTTCACTTCTGCCGGCACTGCCGGAGTTCAACTCGTTGTTCTTTATATCGGCGACTATATACTACTCTATAGCCTACTACCTACTTTAGCTCGCCAATAGGTGGCACCTCGCAAAAAATAAAAGCAGTCAAATGAGAGTCGGATTCGCACACCTAGGGTAACCACCGAGCGATATTAACCTTAATTATTTATTTGGTCAATAACAAGGTAGAATGTAGAAAACCCTCATTTTTTAAGGTTACTTGTTTGAGAATTCCCTTTGGGATCAATTTTTTTTACTATTTTCTTATTTGTTGTCGTAGCGGCCAGTGTGACGAATTCCGACAGGCCCTACCTATTTCCGTTTTCAAGAGATAGAGCCCTGTGACGGACAGACAAACAGATATTGGAGTCATATTAATGGGGATCCCTTTTATCATCCTTTGATTATAAAACCATAAAAACAGCGTAAACATGAACTTTATAATACATTTGCTAAAAATGTTGCAATTACTTCAGCTACTGCAATCAGTACTATTGTAAACAGAGTAGAATTAAAGAAAAGATTTATTGAAAACATACATATTTATTATACATTTAACTAATTGACCAAATTTACCAAATTACCACTGTAGTCCGATCCGCTCAGTTCCACCGAATGCCTGAACTGCAACGTTGATCGAGAAACTGTGCCTATAGAAGAGTAATGACGTTTCCAGAACAAAAAGCCCGCGGTTATAACAACAAGACATATTGTCAGAACTGAACACCAAATAATAAGGGCTGATGAATATGAAGTTTCCGCTTGCGAGTTCGAAGTACCGGAAGAAATCACTGGTGTCACTTTAGTTAAATCATCAATACCGCAACTGATCCCGTGTACGTTATCGTCATAAAAAATCTTGTGAATAGATGTAATCTCCACCGATCTTGCACTGTTCTGATTAATTTTTCTAATGCTATGAACAATCTGTTTACAATCTAATGGATTGCCTCCAATACTCAAAGATATTAATTTTGGAACTACCTCAATTAAATGCTCGACGTCAAGGCTCCTGATGTTATTATAGTCAATAAGGAGTCTTTTAAGTTCTATACATTCATGAAATACCTCAACATCTATATCTGTTATATTGTTCTTCGATAAGTCTATTACTTCTGTTTTATGAAGGCCTCGCAGACTACCGTAACGTAAATTTTTCAAACTGTTGGAGGATATGTTTAAAATGTTTAAAGTTCTTGCGTTTTGAAATACTCCTGGTGATATTTCACTTATGTTATTATTGAAAATGTTTAAAACTTGCAGACTATCAAGATTTTGTAGTAAATTAGCGTTTATATTATTGAGAACATTGTTACTAATATCTATTCGAACTAATTCTTTAAAGAAACTTAAATTAATCATAGATATTTGGTTCGAAGATAGATCTAAGTCTTGTAATTTAGACAGAAGATTTACTTGAGGATTGTTAAACTTTTTTATGTTATTATGAAATGCTCTTAAAACTCGAAGATCTTTCAAGGTTCCGAAGGCTTCATCAGTGAGGTCGGAAATGTTGTTGTGCGATACATCAAGATACATTATCGCGGTCGAGTTTGGTATGACACCTGTAATGTTGCTAATATTGTTATTGTTTAAATAAAGAGCAGTGAGACTTTTCATGAAAGTACCATTTAATTGTATATTTGTAAGTCGATTATTTGAGAGATCCAAGCTAAACATATTATTCAGATTCAAGAAGTTTTTTTGCCCTACATATTCAATTGCGTTATACGATAGGTTGAGTCTAGCTAGCAAAGGTAAATCAACGAAAGCCATATCCTCAATTCTAGTTATGTTTAAATTGCTTAGATCTAAGTACCTTAGATATTTAGCAAAACTGAAGACGTTACTTTTCACCGAACCTGTTATTGCATTTCCTGAAATGTTTAGTAATTGTAAGTTACTAAGTGGCAATGAAAATTGTTCAATAGTAGTTATTCTGTTATTAGATATATCGATTTTTTTTAAACGCGTTTGATTAACAAATGCGTATCCCTGTATTACTTCAATTTTATTATTGTTTAAATATATTTCTGTGAGATTGATTAAACAGTCTTTTAAAAAGTTAAGATATTTAATATTATTACTAGAAAGATCTAAAACGACCAAGGAACTTGTGTTTTGAAAACCTAATGGGTCTATAACATTGATATTATTGGCACTTAGATTTAAATTTACAAGACTTGTCATTTCTGTGAAGGTATAGGCATGGATTGATGTTATATTCTGCTTACATAAAGTTATATTTTTAACCTGCTTTAATCCAGCGAATGTTGCCTGTGTAATTTCCCCGGATATAAAGTTTTTGTCTAAATTTAAGTAAAACAAATTATTATGCTGAAAAGCATTTTCTTGAATTCTTGAAATGTTATTATTGTAAAGGTTTAGATAAGTAAGTTTACTATTGTTCATAAACAAAAGGTTAACTATAGGTGATGTGATGTTATTATTTTCCAGATCTAAGCTTTCTAAATTAAAAGCCTGATTGAAGCAGTTTGACTCTATAATTTTTATCATATTATTTGACATGTTAAGTCGTTCAATTGATATCAGACGATTTGTTTCATATCCTGAAAGCGAGGATATTCTATTATGTGATAAATCTAAATCTTTCAATTGTTTAAGATTAATTAAGGCCATGTTAAGTGCTGTTAATTTATTATTTTGTAAATACAATTGTGTCAAATTTTTAAGGACACTGAAAACGTTATCTTCCAAATTTGCAATGTTGTTGTTTTGTAAATGTAACTCTTGTACGTTTGCACATTGAACAAAGGTGTCGCTTGCTATGTTCTTCAGTAAATTGTTTGATAAATCTAAAGTAATTATATTTGATACCTTCATATCTCCGGTCAAAAACGAATGAGGATACAGCGTTTCAATTAAATTAAATGAAACGTTTAGAAAGTTGAGTGCGAATAAATTTTTGAATGCTTCACTTTGTATTTCTCGTATTCTATTTCCAGAAAGATCCATTACAAGGGTTTTAGTATAATAGCTAAATGCTTGCGATGATATAGTGCTCCAGGTGTTGTTTACGGCGATGATAGCTCGTACTCTGCTGTCGAAATTAGTTGAGCCAAAGAATCCTTTAGTTAGGACGTCTGCTATGGAGTTAGTAATTTGGAAAGTGACGTAGGGGTCGTAGTTGCAGTTGGGATTCGTTGCGGAGCCCGGATGACTTTCACATGATATTGTGTACCGACATGAATCTATCCAGTCTCGTGTTTGGCAGGCTGTCTCGACATATGCACACGTACTGAGCAAGATGAATGAGCCTGAAATGAATAAATAATTCGTAATTAGAATATAATATAAAATGACAAATAAATGATATAATGTCTACACTATTATAATTAAGACTTTATGCACAATTATAATAATATATACCTATTAGGTAAAATTGAAATGGTTTTATGATAAATATTTTGTATCAACTGAATATGTGATATTTATCAAATGAGAAATCACCTTAACATGCATTGCGTTTTTGGTCATCTAGAGAATTGGAGCATTTTACAATTTATGCTGATTGAAAATTATGCGTTTAAACTGTATAATTATTTTATATTAATTTTTTAATATTTAAAAACGTACTATAATTTGTGTTTGCCTACTGGTCGAAGTTCAAACATAATAATTAGCCATTTAAAACTTGAGGAAACAAAGTTGGTTTACAAAAAGAAAAAAATCAAAGATACTTTTAAGAACTTAATACAAAAAATACATATTGTAAATAAGACAACAAGCGTTCCTAACGACTGCAAGTGCTTAGTTTATACGAATGGAATTTTAGAACAGCATAAAGTAGAATATTTTGTAAGGATTCAAATAAATTGTACTATTATGGTGAATCCTTTTTATCCGAAAACTTATTGAGTAACCTACATTCATTGGTTAATTGTGTATAATTCTGAAACAACACTACGCTCAACAATAGCTATAGAAACAAAAGAATAATACAGAAAAAGTGTCTATAAACAGAGGAGAAAAGGGGGTGTAATCGTTTTCTTTTAGCCTATTTAAATGTGCATAGAAGATTCAGACATTCCACATTCGTAGGCACAAATATAAAAAGCATTATAATAAAGAATTTATCAGAACGAATTACGAAAGGGGCAGAAGATAAAAAAATAAATAATAGTGAAGATATTACTTATGTCACGATAAATGTCTGCTGACTTGACGAATAAAAATACTTCTACAAATATTCGAAATGATTGAGGATAAGCAAATTTATCACGGAAAAAGCCCACTCCAATCCACCACCAATCCAATTCATTTTTATCCCTACCTATATTTATTACCTAAACAGGAAAAGGAATATTAAAAAAGGATAATACTTACATAGTATCCATCTTAGTTCCATTTTCGCACGTTCACGACTTATTCAGCAACCAAATTCTAATTCATACACCTTGTTATATTTGCGTTTCAAAACAACACGCCCAAAAAAGTATTGATGAACACCGAACTATGTTATAAGTCGTTTGTTTACTATTCATTTGAATGTTAATGTTTGTCGTTTTTACATAATTGATGTCTCGCTGACGAACTACTGGTAACGACTGTGACAGAACTGTATGTTCTAAATATTATTTATTAGCAGGACAGGGATGACATGGAGTTGATTAGACACACTTTATAAGTGCAGTTTTTACAATTACACACTCGGTACCTTATGTTGAACATTTAAAAAAGTAATTGGCATCGAATTTTGAAAGTTCTGTAGGTACATTTAATGAAAAGGTGATTCTGTTTGCGAACGTTGAAAACTAATAAACATTTTTTGGTCGCCTGAAGACAGGCTTTATGCCTTAAATTTTGACAGGCCATTTTACAGTAAAAAATATTTTGCTGTTGTATTCTACAACAATGTAGTTAGGATGTCCAATGCCCCTTACTCAAGCTCGGGTTCCTTTCTCCACGACAACGAGTCGGTGAAGCTTTTTAGTGTTGCAGAAGAAAATGGGTGACAATCACAACTTGACATTTTTTCCTTATTTTAAGTGAAACTTCTTAGGAGACGGTTGCGTTAAACGTTTGCGTTTACTACTGTGGTGGGGGAATGTGTGTGACGGGAATGAAAAGGAAAGGTTGTTTTGATTTACTTATTACAATTCAATGGAGAAGGCAAAAGGGTCAAAATATTACTATCAAATACACCTAAAATCCGAGCTTAGGTCATATACATTACATAACTTTTTATTTCACTTCAATACATGCAGTATTTCCGAAGTTATAAAGACGAGAAGTTCAAGCCCTTTTTTGAATTTCCGCGCTTACGCTATGACGTCACGACGTGGCTCGGCCGCGAGCATGATACGGCGCAAGTATAGAAAATATGGGTCTATGCAGTTCAAAAATCTATAACTTTCTTATTTCTATAGATACAGACTTGAAATTTTGCATAGATGTAGTAGATAGTATGTGAATTATATATGTTATTTTATTATTGATAACTAAGGTTTGCTCGCGGCTTTACTTGAGTTTAAATTAACATTTCGGTCAAAAATCCCTATCAACTACGCGCGACTACTGAGAGATGACGTCATCGAGTAGTGACCGACCGCCTGCGTTTTTAAAAAAAACCAACGTCCGTAAATACGCACTTTGATCGTTAATATCTCAGCCATTTATTGAGATATGGAAAAAATAAAAACACAGTTTTTCTTGTAATTTTTTATAGATTTATTTGACGTGTAAAAAAAAATTCGTTTGCCTGGTCCATTGTACATCATACATGTCCTTATTCCGTCGTCCGAAAATGGTAATTTAATTAAGTAACTAATGTGAAGTTTCAATTCCTCTACTCGTAGGGACTTAAAGTTCTAAAGCCTATGCATATAATTATATTATATTATTGTTATAGTTTCCAATGTTTCTTGTTCCAACCAGCGGAAACGTTTATCTTTACATGCGACATCCGATAAATGTGGCGGTTATAAACAAATCTAGTTAAGTTGAGAAAAAATTGCGGGAAATACCACCCATTACTTATTGTTAGATTGTACGAATTCTATTGAAGCTCTTTATCATGTCCGCCCCAAAAAATATTTGTGTTTATTTTAGGAAGATAGTAGATAGCTAGTAGCTATCTAGACAAGTTAACAACTTTACCAGCCCGAATTATTTCTGCCGGGTATTATTGGGTGGTGAAGAATGTAGGAACTATAGGTCCAAGCGTGTTAGCAGGAGGGAGGTTAGCTGGGTCAAGGGTAGAGTTTAGCATGGCTATTAAAAAGTCGATCGTTTATTGACTCGTGGGATCTCATTCCTCAGGCTGACCATTTTAGGATTTTTGGTGACCATTTTAGGAGACATTCCACATTCCTTGTCACACGTTGTTATAGATGTGTGATCTGATGTGACATCACTGTTGCATTTTTAATAGTCATTGTGACAGAGTTTATAACATTAAGTTTAGAGTTTTAGCAATTGAGATTGAGCATATTTATCCCTGATTATGGATGTCCTTTAGATAGATACAGATGTTTCGACCACGAATTTATGACAGACTTATAAAGTCTTAGTTTTGCAGAAGATAGACGGCATTTCTCGCATTGTGTTGGTCTGTGTCTGTGCGCACTAGTAGGATGTGTGGGTTTACTCCCAGTAGTTTTGTTGATAGAACTATGAAGTTGATTGTGATGATGAATGTATAAACTACTTTGATAGTAACTAGGTCAACATCAGGTGATTTGAGTTTAAGTACAGCATCTACATCATCTGCATGCACTGTATTAATTACATTTGCATAGATTAAAATGTTACAGTGGTAACATGCAATGTTTTATGTTACATTTGAATAATATTAAAACTTTATTATTAGGTTTTATTTTGCTTGATTGTGTCTATGTAGTATGTGTGAATTTGTTAAAATCTTTTCAATTTTCATTAACTTTCGGACCCCTGAAATAATTTAAATATCAGTGCAGTTAAAGAATCCATGTAATTTAACATCACAGCTGTAACTTGGTACTGTCATTAAATAAATAGTTCACAAGAATTATAGATGACCAATATAATTTATCCTTTCACATCACATACTTAGGTTAGGTAAGGTACAGTTTAAAATTCAACGTTCTAGTTGTTAACAAATACGTAAACATTCACACACTCAAACCCTTGCATCAGGTCGGTCACGGGTGCCATCGACACACAAATTAACGTTACAAACATCCATGACCCAAAAACAAACAATTGTCTGTGAAAAAAATTTGCGCCCCAGCCGATCGCCAATTTACTAACTAGGGCTCGGTATTTTACCATAATTATTAAATAAGGAACTATTTAAAACTTAAATTTACAAGGAAGAGGAAGTTGCACAATTCCATTCCTATTTCGGTTTGTTACAAAATCAATTGCATTTGATTCATCGGCCTTTGACTAAGGTCAGATATAATTGTTTACCATTTACTTCTGGTTTTCGGTACATGCAGGTCCTGAACCCGGAAAGTTTAAAATTACCTAATCATTGTTATTAAAAAATATGTTTTATATGTGAATATATTAACACACACACACACAATGCAGCAAAAGACGGAGCCCCTTACATAGCAAAAGTTAGTTTACCTTTGAGGCTTTGATAAATCCTTGTGTTAACTTTTAATGTCTTTGCAATATAAAAAAAACATTGTGAACTTGCTCATGGGTGTGTTTATTACAGTGCGCTCAAGTAGCAACGAACGTGGTGGAGCAGAAGCATCAAGTGTCTCGTCTGAAGCGGAGCAGGGCTCTCGGCAGCCGCGCCTTCCGCGGGAGTACGGTGTGGTTCACTGGGCTCAGCGGTGCTGGGAAGACGAGCATTGCCTTCGCTCTTGAGGCCTATTTGGTTACCAAAGGTAATTTTGATGTTTTTTTTTATGTAAAAAGCCGACAATCGAGTAGACAGAAGTAGTGTAGAGTAAAGTCTCGCTTCTTCGACTTCTTGTCGGCTTTCTTTCGACTTCAAGATATTGGGAGAAGTATGAGATAGGTGATCGATTTTAAGTAGTTGTATTCTTTACTTTCAGGTTAGTAACTGTTTTGCAGTGCAATTTTATCTGTAAACGACCTGATATGGTAATGAGAAATAAATCTCTATCTGCCATTTCATTCATAATGTCATGGCTTATTAGACTTAGTGGATGGAAGTGTTAATGCGAAGGGCGTGAAGCGGCCAAGCTGTGTACATTTTGCTCACGATGTCTAGTTTCTAGAGTTAAAGCTGGTAGAGTAAGGCCTTGTAGAGTTAGACGTGCTTCTAGAGATTTTTTTACAAACAATGTGTAAGGCTTGGAGTTTTTCCAACCTTTTTATTTATGTTCATACGCTGCTAACAGTCAGTTAGTACACCGATGTATTGTAATATATAAACGTACGTATGTTATACATCCTGTTCCTGTTGATACAACATTATATGTCAGGCAGTGGCTATCTGATGAATTTGAAAACGGTAATTCCCCATCACAGTTTTGTTCCGGTATCACTCGCACTTTGATTATTTTGTTCCGTGAATAATGCCAATATTTTTGTCGCTGTATCGATAAAAAGACTACATATAATAAAAAGTTAATTAAACTTATTATAAAATCTAAACAGGTTTCAACAAACCGAGCTAAAAAAAGATTTTATATGATTTAAATACAAAAACAAAATGTATTAAAAAAAATTAAATGTGGCACTTGGAGACTGCCGCGGTAAAGCTATTGCATAGCATTTTTTATCAACTTATGCAATTATAATTATTAGAAGTTATATAGTTATATCAGAACAGGGTCATCTAGTTTGTAGAAAACATACGTACCATACCTTAGTATTAAGGTACTAGATGGCGCTGATTGGGAGTGTTAGGTTTTTTTCGTTACGGAATTTCTGGATTCGGTCCCCACGCTCAAGCCCCGATAAAAGCTATGCAATAGCTTAATAGTATGAGGTGCTTTATAGCTTACAGAGAGCTCGCAGATTTGCCCGCGTGGGATCGGAATACGACAACGACCGTAAAAATTATACCAACCAAAAATTATACTGTAAAAAATGTAAAAATTATGTAATCTCCATACAAAATGTGATTTTTACCGGTTCAGCGGAATAAGCGTGAAAAGGTAGACGGTTAGACAGAGATACTTTCGCATTTATCATATTAGTATAGAAGACCCCTAACACCTCATAAGAATTAAAAGTTGCTGGTATTGGAGTTATTTTTTAAAATAATAATAAGAATCAAGACTATTTTTCCGCCATTTCCCTCCCTCCCTAACGACTGGCGGTCAAATAGTCTTGACCTATTTTCTTTGTCTTGGCTGCAGTGTTCATATGTTGAGGACGAAGGTTAAAGAGATATTAATAACATAGCATAACATAACATATAATGGAGTTTGCTAAACAATAACAATATCGTTACGATGGAACTGAACTTCCGCTCCATAACAAAGTACGGTTAAAATGAGTTGTTATATTCAGGCCTAGATAACAATATTTATTAATAGAGGGAGTGGATGCATGATACGTGTGAAATTTAATACTCAAATTCCATATTCATGTTTTCAATGCAAACAAAGATTCTAACACACGTGTAAAATGACATTCTCATTGACAACTCATTTTACAAACTTGGCGCTTAGCGATGTTTAACTACGGAATTTAAGCAATTTATATATTTAATACTAACCCACTTCTGCAAATCTATGCATTAATACTTTCAGCGAAAGAGTTCGACTCATATTTGTCATGAATTTTTTATATGTGAACTGATTAATATAAAACAAAGCGATAAAAAATAATACATTAGTACAAAAAAACCGTGTATGCATGAGCTCACGCACACAAGCCTTTTTATGTACATAAATGATGATAGCAAACGAGCAAGCAGCACCACCCTTCCGCTGCCGCCCATGACAACTATGACCGAACTAGAACAAGCCTTGAATGGGACATTTTCATGTATCACTGTGAGCGTGACGATCCATCTAGAAATTCTAGATAGTATTAAAATCTTTGAGTTACACTAAGACCCAAATGAATTAACTATGCCCCTCTCTCTCTAACAGGTATTCCAGCCTACGGGTTAGATGGAGACAATGTGCGCACCGGACTCAATAAGAACCTGGGGTTCAGCAAGGAAGACCGAGAGGAGAACATCAGGCGAGTCGCTGAAGTCGCCAAGCTGTTCGCTGACAGCGGCGTCGTGTGCCTCTGCAGTTTTGTGTCACCGTTTGCTGAGGTGAGGGGATATACATTATGCTACACGCTCGTAGCGCCCCTAGGATACCCTGTGTCGTTAGTGTGAACAAGACAACACCTGGGCTAAGAACAGATGTAAACTAACCATTAAAGTTTCTGCATCGCTGGAAATCGAAACTAGGGTCTTCATACGGTAGTCTGCTATGGTAGCCATTGTGCTGTCTGTGGTGAATGAGTACTAGCAGGTACTTGATTAAAATAGCAATTGTTAGGAAGTTTGATAATTTTAATTGGATATGGTGTATGGATTAGCTAAATGAGATTATCAATTTTATAATTAAGATATTATCGTATCGTTCTCAATTGATTGTTTTGACTTAATCTGTTTTTACTGCGCTTTAAAAAAATATTTTGTATAGTAAAGTTTACATGGAGAAGTGCAAAAACTAAATTGCATGTGTAATATGTGTTAGAAATACATTGTATTTATTTATGAAACAACCATGATCTTTTTACGTTCAATGTCAATGTGAAGCAACCCTTTGGTAAATGAAATACGGTCTAATTTCGTCTGCAGTCTGCATAATATTAATGGACGCACCATTAATATTATGGTACTTAGTGATATAATGTAGTTTCCAGAGTCAAAGATAGGTCTAAGTTTATGCAAGTCAGGCCGCGAATAATCAAACGTGAGTGACGTCACTCTATGGTATACTTATGTTTACAATAGGAGAAGTAAAAGTGAATTAAATTTGAACGTACCAAGGTTATCCATGACAACCTAAATGAACCCGTGTCTTGTAATAATTAGTTTTGATTTGTAAACACGGTAACTGAGTTCAACAATGAGCTTATTTTGTTACTTGAGATTTTATTGCAGTTATTGTTTAACTTTTAATCTAGACTGCATTTTACTTCCTCTAAACTAAGTATGAACTTTATCTAGTTTGCCTGTTTTGAGTCTATCTGATTTAATTTGATCTGTGTTCAGAGTCGCCATGTCTTATGCATGCCACTAAGCAGATAAAAAGCCTAATGTAAATACGTATGTGAAAGAAAATATATTAACGTACTTAGTAGTTTCTATTCGATGTATAAATGCATTATGTTAATATTCTCAATGTCACATTTTTTTTATAATTATACCGTAAATGATAAAGTGTCTTGTAATTTTTGTTAAGCAAAATCTTGTAGTTGGTAGGTATAATATATAAACTTAACGTTTATTAAATGGGCCCAACCAATAAATTCTATCTGTAGTTAACCCTTCTGACACGGTAACTAGCAAACTCGTCGTTAAAATAGTTTCTGCTACAAACTGAGTACCTACCTAATAACAGGATTAATTTTTTGCGCACTCAACTCTTGCTTTTATTCCGGTTCAGTAAGGTACTTTTTGCGTTGCGTGATTACCCACTGATAAAGATTGTCCGTAATTGAAGAGGCAGTTTGTTACCGTCGACAGATTATATAAATGCATATTACCTTGTGTATTGTTGTAGTTGAATTCTACGACTCTGTGACCCTATAATGGTCAAACCGATGATGAACATTGCCGACACGGTGTCGTCCACATTTCATGTCTGTTTCAACAATACTAACAAAAAGTGATTAGGCGTAATGCTTGGTGCATACTTGTCACTTTAGATGTAATTAGTTCAGTATCGTTTCTACAATACAATCATGAGGTCTACGGGCAAATTGTACATTGCAATTTGCATGTTACCAAGATTTGTCAGGAATCTATAGGAAACTAAATGCACTTCATATTCTCAGCGCTTGTATAATGTTGCATAATTATTTCGGTCCAATCGTAACGTAAACGTAAACTTAAATGTTTAAATGTTACATATGCTACCAGACAAAGAAACATGCGTTTGTAGAATCTCTTCAATTTTTGTTTTGAACATTTCATTATAGAAGCTAACAAGCGCTTTCTACTTGGTAAACATGTGACCATCGACTTTCAGGACCGAGAAGTGGCGCGGCGGATCCACACTGATTCTAACCTGCCCTTCTTCGAAGTGTTCATCGACACGCCACTCGAGGTGTGCGAACAGAGGGACACCAAGGGCCTCTACAAGAAGGCTAGAGAGGGACAGATTAAGGTCTGACGCTTTACATTTGGCTACAACCCATTAATGGCCCACTACTGAGCACGGGTCTCTCCTCATACCTGAGGAGGCCTAGAGCATACTCCACCACGCTGCTCCAGTGCGGATTGGTGGAGGGGTTAGTGGCCAACCCAAGTGTCGGAAATTTTAAGCCGCCCGAAGGTATCCGACATGGCTTAACGACTGCTACCAAATGATAACAACCGGGACCGACGGCTTTACGTGCCCTCCGACGCACGGAAGCGCTCAAGAAATTTTGCCACTAGCGGTCACCCATCCAACTACCGACCGCGCCCGCTGTTGCTTAACTTTGTCGATCACTTGAGATCGACGCTAGCCGCCGGGCTATGAGCGCTTCCGCTAGCCGCCGGGCTATGAGCGCTTCCGCTAGCCGCCGGGCTATGAGCGCTTCTGACGCTTATGACGCTTATGACGCTTTACATTTACTAGAGTTATTTTAATTTAATATAGTTCACCATTTGATTATTGCAACGCACTGTTCCACTGCTGGACTCGGGTCTCCTCTCAATTGTGAGGGGACAGGCCATAGACATAGAAATCTCGTCAGGCATGCCTAGGAATGGTAAGGCGATGTAGAATCGATAGATAGATATAATAGGCATAATTTATTTTTTTCTGACAGGGATTCACGGGCATCACCCAGGAATACGAAAGGCCAGACGCGCCCGAGCTTGTGATACAAACGGTGGGACAATCTATCGAAGAGTCCACTATGGAAGTCGTTCGCTTGCTCGAGTCTCAGGTGTGTATTTAATATTAAGTGTATGATTTTAAACTTAACTCGTCACAGATTGTATTCATTTTATTATAATACGGGTACTCACGATATGTATTTTACAAAATACAATACGCATTACATACATACAAAATACAATACAAATTATAAGTACACTTATACTAATAATTTCATATACTTTATATTTATTTTTTGTATTGTATAATACCTATTTTATTCGTTTAGGGTATCATTCCTCGCTTCGAGTCGTATAATACGACAGTTGAGGAGCTGCTCATCGACGGCAACAGGTTGACCAGCGCCATCGAGGAGGCGGCCTCGCTACCCAAAATACAGCTGACTACCCTCGACTTGCAGTGGGTTCAGGTAATTAAATAAAAAAAAATAAGATTGAAGACTAAAATTTTTTTACAACATTTCAATATTTTCAATACAGGAGTTCTGCTTGCTAAACTTAACCACTTACACACTCATACCTTCGCACTAGGATTAGGGCGCGTTCACATAGGACGTCCGTTTTAGTGGATCCGGAATACTGGATGCTAGTAGTGTATGTAGTTGTATGAGCGTGTTCACACAGAATCCAGTATACCGGATCCAGTAAAACGGACGTCCTATGTGAACGCGCCCTTACGGGTGGCATGGATAACTCAAATAACCCATCACTAACACTATGACCCGAGAACAAATATTTATCTGTCACATAGATATATGCCCCGGTCGGGAATCAAACCCGGGACCCCTCGCTCAGGGTCACTACCAAATAGGTTCGACGGGGTCGGCAACTACAATACGTATCTTTAATAATATCCTTTTTTTAAATAGTAATAATTTTCTATACATTAAAAGTGGTAAATGCAAAAAATGACGTTCACAAGTGTATGCAAAATACCTACGTGAAATAAATGATTTGAGTTTGAGTTTGAGTTTGAATGCCGCTAACCACAACAGTCATGATAAAAATCAAATATTGCTCAGAAAACAAGTAAACAAACTCACGTATTTGCATTTGCCTGTATATTTATAATTCATGCTATGTGTTTTTAATTTTCAGGTTCTTTCCGAGGGGTGGGCGTATCCACTCAAGGGATTTATGCGAGAACATGAATATTTACAAGTAAGTTATTATTGATTAAGTACTGGTAAATTTCTCTCGTTGTGCATCGTGAAATCGTAATGTATTTTAAGAGATGTTAAGGTAGTCTTTTTATGAACCTGTTAAAATGTTATAAGACGTTTAATTATTTTCATGACAGAGACAAAAATACGAAAAATGTTACGAAGAAATGGTTTTATGAGAAATTGCCGTTACACTTTGTAGGTACACTAGCTGCCCCAGCGAACTTCGTACCGCTCTATAATTAATAAACAAATAATAATATGGTGACATATCGACAGCAGCGCCACCTACCGGGTCCAATTGTAAATCAAAACCATTCTTGGATACACCTGAAGACACACAAAAAATTTCAACCGAATCGGTACAGCCGTTTTTGAGTTTTAGCGTGACTAACGCACAGCAATTCATTTTTATAATATATGATATAGCCTATGTCACCCGGGGATAGTGTAGCTTTCCAACAGTGAAAGAATTTTTCAAATCGGTTTAGTAGTTTTGAAGCCTATTCGATGCAAACAAACAAACAAACAATCAAATCTTTCCTCTTTATAATATTAGTATAGAAGTATAGATATAGATATAGAAGTATAGATATAGATAAATGTAATAGTTATACATAAAGTAGGCACATTATAATTTGAAATTAAAGCGACGACATATACATACATACGTATATAATCAGACAAATTGTTTTATGATCCAAACTTAAGGCGTTAATGTATGGTTATAGTGGTAATAACCATAAATGTTAAATACTTTTTTTATCACCTCTTAAAACAGCTCATGCGAAAATGTCGCGTCACGGCTGTCGTAATTAATAGTTCTGCCAATCATTGATAAATTCATTACACAATAACTTCCTGTTTTTTTTTAACATTACGCAAATATCTATGTAACTTTATTTGTGTTGTATTTTTAGTTTTTATTTAACTTGCAATGGAAATTTTATTAGCTGTAGTTCCGTGACAAAGCATTTTCTCGTTGTGCACTTTGCGCACAACGGACGAGGCCGTGGTGAATGGTCTCACTGTTGACGGTCACTGCCGTCACTGGGCTCTGTACCATCCAATTTAATTCCGATGGTACCTTTGTCGTATGGGGTTTTAACTCTTCTGGATAGCTAGTAACCTTTTTTATCTGTTTCGGTCATAGTGTCGGGAAGCCTCGAATAAAGCGGGTCCCTTTTTTTCGGCCGGCAACGCATCGGATATGTTTTTTGGTTTCTCTTAAAGAAATATTATTAATGAATAAATAAATGAAAAACGCTACACACTAGGTATACTTGTGTCGTGGGTGCCATGGACAACACAAAGACAAGAACACACACACCCAGACCAGAACAGAAAATTAAACTCATTTCCGCCTCGCCAGGAATCGAACCCGAATAACGATCTGTTCTAGGAATTTTTGCCATTAGCGGTCACCCATCCAACTACCGACCGCGCCCGCTGTTGTTTAAATTTGTCGATCACTTAAGAGCGACGCAAGCCGCCGGGCTATGAGCGCTTCATTGCACCATACGGGTCATTATTATAAATAAATAAATAAATAACACTACACCCTCATAGCGCCACACTAAGATTCCTTGTGTCGTGGGTGCCATGGACAACACACAAGACAAAAAAACACACCCAGACCAAGAACGGAAATTTAAATTCATCATTCAAATTTCCGCCTCGCTGGGAATCGAACCCAGGACCCTGGGAACGGCGATCCGGCGTGTTAACCATTGCGCCATCCGTCAATATAAGGGTAATATGTCATATTATTGACATTTAATATAATCGTTATCATTGTACTAGGCACTGCACTCAAACTGTATGACGCTCCCGGACGGGGTAATCGTGAACCAGTCGGTGCCGGTGGTCCTGCCAGTGGAGACCGAGCTGAAGGATAAGCTGGCCGGCGCCGCCGCCATCGCGCTGGAGTACGAGGGCAGGGTTGTCGCCGTGCTGCGCGCGCCCGAGTTCTACCCGCACAGGAAGCAGGAGAGGTGCGCGCGCCAGTTCGGGATATATCACACTGGACATCCCTATATCAAGGTCAGTCAGAACGTGCACACGTGCGTGCGCATTTGCACGCGATCGTGTTGACACGGACGTATTTTATGAAGATAGCACGCAATCGTGTTCGCACGGACGTATTTTATTAAGATCGCACGCAGTCGTGTTGGCACGGACGTATTTTATGAAGTTTGCATGCTATAAAATTGTGTTCGCATGGACGTATAAATTTATGGAGTTGTCCTCCGTTTTCTATAAATAGTTGGCAAACAGACCGACCAACAATTTAATGGTTATTAAATCGCCTTCCATAACGGTCCATACATCGATAACGTTAGATACTTTATGTCCAACACATATCATTTAACAATCCATAAATAAATACATAATTGTACAATACTTTAAATAAATTATCATGATTGTATATTTGTGCAGCCTAATTTCGCAGTATTTTTAGGATATATCATGTAATAATATATATATATTTAATTAGTTTATCATTTTGAAATTAAAAAAAAATACAACCTTATGATTCAAATGAAAATATTCTTTTAATGAGAACACAAGGGTGAGATTATTTAAATACACGAATACGTAAATAGGTTTATTCGTCGAATATTCAGCGAGAAGTAGACCGAATGCTTGAATATTCGGTCTACTGTACTGTACTGTACTACTGTATACGGTACTACTGTGTCGTAAACGAGGCTTAAGCATGACGTCATTACCAGATGATAGCGGAGTCCGGCGACTGGTTGGTGGGCGGGGCCCTGGAGGTGTTCGAGCGCGTGCGCTGGCACGACGGGCTCGACTCGTACCGGCTCACGCCCAACGAGCTGCGGGCCAGGTTCAAGGAGCTCGGCGCGGACGCGGTGTTCGCTTTTCAGGTATTGTCGCCGGGCGTAGTGGTTACGGTGTCATATGTCATATGTCGCACCTTTAGAATTGAAGTGGCATAACTCAAAATTTAAAAAAACATGACTGTTCCATCTTTAAGAGTTGTTTAGAACAGAACTGAAGTAGCGTTACTAAAATTTTTAAGAAAATTACTTTTATGGATGGAACGACTCATAAACATGTATAAGTATAAAATATAATATTTATAAGTATAAATACATATATCTAAATGACTCTGAAAGATGTAGTGGTTTGAACATTGGACGTCAATAATGTTATTATCAGAAATTATGTCAGTATGTGTAGGTGTAAGAAATTAATTAGTTGCTTCAGTGAAGTTTTCCTTCATGAGGAAACCTGCACACCTGAGAGTTGTCCGTAATATTATCTAAGTTTAGTGAACTGTACCAATCCGCACTTGGGCAGCGCATATTGTGACATTAACCACTCACACTGTGAAAAGAAATACGAGCCCAGAAGTGGTTATAGTTACCATGTCGAATTGCAGTTCGAATGGTTCTGGTTTCGACTCCTAGCGAAAAGAAATTTGAATTATGAGTTTAAATTTATATTTTCGGTCTGGGTGTGTCCTTGGTTTAGTGTGTTGTTCATGGCACGCACGAAAGTGGGAATCGAATTATTCGGAGTTATTTATGTATTTATTACTATTGAACTGGAATATAAACTGACCGCCCTACTTTGCCATGCAGTTTTAAACTATTACGGGGGTAGTTGGACAAATTGCCAGTACCAATACTTCTGGCAATATGTACAATAATAATAAGTACTTAACTATAAGATAAACTAAGTTTCTGTTATTAAACTATTATCTTATTTCATTGTTTTATCCAGCTCCGTAACCCAATCCACAATGGGCACGCCCTTCTGATGCAAGACACGCACAGGCAGCTGGTGGCGCGTGGGTTCAAGAAACCTGTGCTACTATTGCATCCTCTGGGTACGGAATTGACTAATTTTATTAAAATCTCTGTACTAGAGTAAACAACGCTATATAGTTCTGCATACATTACATGAACTCAACTCCTACTGGACTCAGATTAAACTCGTAGGAAAACATAGAAGTATGGGCCTTATTTCGTGTCTCTAACGGTCGAAATTTCGGCTGGATTGGAGTTGGCCGTAGAGGTATACAATAACACAATCGCGTGTGGATCAGTTCTTTCAAGTAAATGTTGAAAATTCATCCGCAAGGAACACATTTTATTTATTTATTTATAACTCTTTATTGTCCACCAAGAACCAGGACATTAACAATTATATAAATAGACATTTATAGAGTACAAAATGCATTACATATAAGGCTAATATTTCAATGCTTCTCTGGTTCAGTTGAAGTAGAGTCGGCGTCGTCGTAATATACGCAGACCTTAACTTGGCACAAAACAACATCGACACAAGCCGTCGGGCTAAGAGCGCTCATACCTTATGTACTCCTCAGGCGGCTGGACCAAGGACGATGACGTGCCCTTGGACGTCCGCATGAACCAACACAAAGCGGTGCTCAACGAGGGCGTCCTGGACCCGCAGGCCACCGTGCTCGCAATATTCCCCTCGCCCATGATGTACGCTGGACCTACTGAGGTGAGCACTGGACGGATCCAGACATTGACTCTGCAGACTGATTAGTTGGAGCAGTTGAAATTTTGAAAACAAACCTCTGATTACACTATAGCCAGCCAGTGAATTAAGGTTAACGCTGTAACACTTCACTTGACTTTGACACTTGACTTTCACAACCCAATAAGCTGTAATGAGATGAAAGCAAAATTTTAAAATTTTGAATAAACCCTCATCGAAATCGGTCCATCCGTTTAAGAACTACGATGCCATAGACAGACACATACACACAGACAAACCTACATCGACGACAAACTTATAACACCCTTTTTGCGTCAGGGGTTCTATCTATTTATCTATCTGTAGAGTAGTACTTCCCGTCCATTACTTTTTTCTTTCTCCTTTCTCGGCCTTATAGTTCGTCACTCGTCGTCCCTTATAAATATAAAAACCCATTTCAGGTACAATGGCACGCCAAGTGTCGCATGAACGCCGGTGCGAACCACTATATAGTGGGGCGTGACCCTGCGGGGATGCCCCACCCCGACGGCTCGGGCGATCTGTACGACGCGCGGCACGGCGCCATGGTGCTCAAGATGGCGCCTGGACTAAACGACCTCGAGGTGAGAATGATGAGTGTACTTGGCTTCGACCCATTAATGGCCCGTTATGGGACACCATCACAACACAACTAAAGAGGTCCAAAGCATATTCTGCCACGCTACTACAGCATACATTTAACTGTAAGATACCAAAATAAGAGATGTATGGATAGCCTTCAAAAGGTTACTATTAAATATATAGTTGGGAAAATTATGCGTTTAAAGTCGTTAAATGTGCCTTCCAATACGTCACTTTTTAAAGTATGGTGTGAAATAAATTAGTGGAAACAAAAACGTTAATGGTGAGACTTTGCATTATTATTAAATTCACTGTAACAATGCAAATTGGTTTACTTTTGGGATTAATTTTAAATATGTTGTATTTATCTCTTAAAGACAATTCTCGTACAGAAATGATGGGTCAACGTAACGATTACCTTTCATGAAGTAACACGAAGGCGAATATTGTTGTAAAATATAAATTGCAATATTGCAATAATATTATATATCGAATGGTAGATAATAAGGTTTGCCGCATTGACGCATTAAGCTACTGACCTGTAATGTGAGTGCGTGATATAAAATAAATAAATCCTCTTATATATAAAAATGAATTGCTGTGCGTTAGTCACGCTAAAACTCAAAAACGGCTGGACCGATTTGAATGTTTTTTTTTGTGTGTGTTCAAGTGGATTCGAGGATGGTTTAGATTCACGATTGGACCCGATAGGTGGCGTTGCTGTCGGTATATCACCAAAACATTTTTTAATCATAAAGCGGTACGAAGTACGCTGGGACAACTAGTAAATAAATAAATGTGTCTCAGATCATTCCGTTCCGGGTGGCAGCTTACGACGGGTCGGTGGGCAAGATGGCCTTCTTTGACCCGACGCGCAAGGAAGACTTTGACTTTATATCCGGGACCAGGATGCGAGGTAATGTTGTCGACCGGGATACATTACTTCGATGGCTTATAAGTATACTGAGTCAACTGTACTTTTGAAAACTTAAATTATAAATTAAATACACTTCCATTTGTTTACCTGCGCTATTTTAGTTTAGTTAGTTATTTTTTCTTTATTATATTAACATTTGGCATGTAACCATTCTCTCATATAATCGCCATCCTGTAAAGTTTTTAAAAGTACAGTTGACTCAGTATACTTAGGAGCCGTCGATTTATTTGTCCACTGGTTCAGTTTGCAAGTTGTTGTCAGTCTCACTGTTGGGGGTCAATTCCCACTTAAAAAGCAGCGGCGCGCGGCGACTGCAAAAAGTGCACCGTATTTTAGTAGTCCTACACCATTGACTTATTATTACTATGGACATCAGGTCTTCTACAAAAATCGCGAAATAAATGTCCCAGTTTCACATCACAAGAGTATACATGTTTACAAGGTAATTTAAACACTAAAATCATTACATCACGGTTTAATTTCGATTGCAGTCGTGAACGCGAAATTGTTGCTCTCCTTTTATACTTTGACATTTTTAGCGCGGACCCGACGTCCATGGTTATAATAAGTCAATGTCCTACACTATAATTTCCTTTGTCATAGGCGCCATCGACAAAACACATAGACAAACACACCCACCGAGACCAAAAATTATTAAACTCATCATTCTAATTTCCGCCTCGCTGGGAATAGAATCTAAGAGCCGAACGGCAGTCTGGCATGGTAATCGTTGCCATGTACGGGTCGCCAATAAGATAAGTAGATGTGCCGATATTTGGATCCTGTTGTAACAGTCCTAAATACGCCCAAGTGCGTGTAAAAATGGTGATCATACTTATTTTCTGTCGCCAGGGCTGGCGCGAGCGGGGAAGGAGCCCCCGAAGGGCTTCATGGCACCCACTGCGTGGAAAGTTCTATCAGAATACTATCAGTCCCTGAAATCCAAAATGGAGACTTAAACGTCATGATATATGGACATATCAATCTGTTGTGTACATCGAAATATTAAGAATAAAATATAATTATGAATTATAGTACATTCTATGGATTGTATTTACGTTAATGGTTGGTGCAATACATATTTTGAAGCATAGTATTACATTCCTTCTTTATTTTTACAAGTGTTCTTGTGTAGTGTATACACATTCCAATGATAATCGTGGATATTTTTAAATTTTATTATTAAGTTAAATGTATTTTTGTTTTAAACTTTGACATTTATTTTGTATTACTATTCTACAGACCTCTATTAAGCCTGTGGTATGCTACAGGTCAGCGAGTTTCTAGTTATGATAGCATCTGTGTTTGACGGAATTTGTTGTTACGTTGTAAAAGGTTTACAAGTGTTGTATTTTGATCCTAATGAATGGTGCTTTAAAAGCTAATAGATTTATTTAATATACATTAATAAAGTTATGGCTATGATGCTAACCTGTAGTTTTATTTTGTGAGTCATTTGTGGTATATCACATAATATTATGCCACGAGGCACAATACATACACACAACTTTATAATATTATTAAGACTACATTAATAAGAAAATTAAATAATTAAATAGAATTTAATTATTTAAATATGTCATAAAAATTTATTGAATAGTGGATAGTTTTAATTATTGAAGGCAATTTTTCATAAATTTCTAATCAAATATGAATACCAAACTGCTTATTGATTAGAATTTGTTAATTGCTATCATTCAATTGAATTTGAAACAATTTTATCTCATAAAAAATTAAGGAACGCCAAATATACATACAATGATAAGAGCGATAAAGACTCCTTATCAATGAGCGTTGTATGTAATTATCATAAACTCCTACGTATGTACGTTATGCAAAAAATAACTTTATTGCGTATCAGTAGGGTCTTTCATTAATAAACATGTTTTTGATCAAATTTAGTTAGTATACAGTGGACTGTAGCATCGTTAGGTCGTGTTAAAGAGAATGGCGGGAAAGTTGGTCTGTGTGAAGCGCTTGTTGAGTAAAAGTATAAGTAAAACCGGCTTACGATGCCTCTCATACTATCCCATCGATGAGCACATATTTGGATTGACCAGTGAACAACAGCAGGTTCGTATCAATCAATATCAAGTATGTTTGGAAAATAACTGAATAATAATTTAGTGACCTTAGAATAATTACACTATAGAAACCACTATTAATTAGAATAATTAGAAATTAGAATAATTACACTATAGAAACGAAGTCCGCGCGGCCGTTTTGAAGCACCTTAATTGAAGTCAGAAATGACTCCAAACACCGGGCAGCCCATGTCAACGTACACGTACGCCAAACGTGTGTGTCACAAAATATCTGAAAAGCTATTGTATTATTGCTAAAAACATAATATGGTTATCCGCAGCCGAATCATTCCCTGCTTTCGGGAAAGTTTCGGTTTAGTGCTTTACTTTAGACAGAGTACTGGCCGCCTTGGCCGTCTGTTACTACAGAAAATAAAGTCCTACATGAGACTCATCTCATTGTAATTAAAAGTAAGATGTGTTTTATATTTTATGGCATTTAATGAGTTTTTTATTTGATTAGCTATATTATTGCATGATTATTAATTATAGAATGTGTATATTTTTACGAACATTTGTACGTTGAAGTTATACTTTCTTTATTCATAAGAAGTGATTCTAATTGTACGACCACCACTGTATAAGTGTATATGATATTATTATGTTACTTAACTAGATTTTATTATAATATTTATAATGCAGGCGTCGCAATAGTATTTGTGTTTATATTCTGGGGGCACGGCAGTGCTCATACCAAGACGGCGCTATCGACCTTTTCTCGAAACAGTTCGTATTGCCAATTCCTCATAGATTGGATTAACTTGGACAACGCTATAGTCTTTGATTATATACACGTCTAGATACAATGACATTATAAGTATAATATATCATTGTCTAGATAGTACCATTGAGCGCCTAAACGTCTAAAAAAATATCACCCAACTCTTGGGTTATAAGCTTGTCCGACCCGCTCAGTGGCGAATCTGTCATTACAGTGTCAACACGCATTTAGTGACATAGTAAAAATTACGATTTGTGCGATAAAAGTGTGCATGAATTATGGTGGACGACTTAAAACAATTTAAAAAGTTACGTATCATCGGTAAGTAAACATTAAATTACTATATTAAAAAGACACAATTAAATAAATAAAGTTAAATTTTGTTAGGAGATGTGACGCCATATTGACAGCATTTTTACGGTGTTGTATGTTGATTGAATGTAAGATTTCCCATGTGAGCGTTAGCTAAACTTAACAAATGTTTAATCATGATCCTTATACTATATTTCATGATTTCAAGCCACCATTTGACTGTAGTGCGGTATGATATAGGTAGGTACATAATAATATTATAAACTTGGCGGGCATTGTTTACTTTATTTAATAATCTGATATGGGTGTCACTTTCGGGGTCCTTGGGTGTTAATAACTAAAGCAGTATATGTATTTACCGTATTATAAATAAGTAATTAAACATTTACTAGTAACATTATAATTTACCTATTAAAATAAATAATAAAATCTGACAGCTTTAAGTGACGGGCCTTTGTGTAAACTTTTACTAATATTCGAATAAATTTTATTTAGATATTTTTTTTATTTGTACGGCCGTTAATTTGTGTTTTTTTACAGAATACCTAAAGATCCTATTTTAAGAAGTAGGTGGGTAGAAATTATAAGAAAAAGCCGCGGAGAGGATCTCGGGCAACCAACTAAAACAACAGTTATTTGCTCGGATCATTTCCGTGCCAAAGACCTGTATTTTGCCAACAACCAAAGTCGTTAAAGGTTAAAAAAGGAAGCAATCCCGTGCAAGGTAATTTTAAACTATTTTTGTTTTTATAAAATTCCCATCACGTACGAGTTTGTCTCGCAGTTGGCCGATTTTTTATATTTTGATTTAAACTTCTTTTGGTGCATTATGAAAAATGGTTGAATATGTGTGAAGTAGTTCACAGATATAATATGGTCCATAGAGTAGTTATTCAACAAAGTCCATTGTTTTTTGTTTTTTCAGACTATATTTAATATTGGAACAAAACATTTTAAAAATATAACTCAAAATAGCAATCCAAGATGGCGGCTACGCGAAATTATCAACCTTTTCGTCATGGGTGTCGTTTTCATAGTTTTCGAGGGTATTAAAGCCGATAGTGCTGTCAAAATGTAAATCCAAGATGGCGGCTGCACGAAATTATCACCTTTTTTGTCTTGGGTGTCGTTTTCATGGTTTTAGAAGGTGTCGAAGCCGATAGTGCTGTCGAAATAGAAATCCACGCTATTTTGTTTGTTTTTGTCAGTGTTTAATGTAAACTTTTATTTTATTTTTAATTTTAGATTTAAGTTAAATAATTCTGAACTAGAATAAGAATAAAGAACCTTAAATACTTTCCATTACAAAATATATTTTGTCTACTGATTCATATTGTACAAACTCCTAATATGTGAAAAAATTATAATTAAATGAATTTAAATTTAAAACACGTATATATTTTTTCCATCCTTTTATGGGAAATATTCAAGGGCTGGTATCACTCAGTACACCCACACCATGATGCACGCGCTTGTCGAACAGTAGAAGTTACGCTTACTTGTGTGCGTATTACTCACACAGTCCCGTCAAATCTGGCCTGTTATATTTCTTGCGATTGCAGCGCAACACTATATCTAGACGTGTATATAATCAAAGGCTATAGTCTATAGTGCTCTAATTTTCAGAATGAGATATTGTTAGCAGACTAGTTAAATATAGGTAAGTACAAGTCTTCATAAAATTACCTTCCTTAGCAACCCTCAATATTATTCAATCCGAATAAGAGACCTTGAGAATAAGAGAGATTGTGCAATTTGTGCATCGGTAATTACTTAATCATCCAAATAATAATAAATAAATATACTTAGTTTAGGAATAAAAAACTGCATAAAAAGTTACCTACATAACTTGAAAATTAATTCCGTCATGACTTTGTAAGATTATTTAGGTACTTAATTACTCATCATAAGTAAGATAGACAATTATTTAAAAATTTATTTAGCTTAACCTAAGTGAAACAAAACATTGCTAGAATAAAAATATACATATCGACGGTTAAAAGGCGAATTGATTCAAGCGCCATCCTGGGCGATATTGAGTTATATACATCATTGGAATCGGTGAATTTTTCCGCTTCGATTGAACCAGGTTTGAGGTTAATCTGAGCACTTTTTTGGCGCTTGACTCCATGACCAATTTGGGTATCATTTTTGCTTACGTGGTATCAAGTGTAGCGAATTTGGTTGTTTTTTTCAAAGCATGTATATAGACCCACGAAAAAAAAAGGGTTTTTCTTACTATTCGTAATTTAAGCCATTTATCCTCGGATGGAATGAAATGGTATCGGCATTTGAATTATTTTTACTTGATCTTAAATAATTAAACAAAGGATGTTAATTCCTTTTTGCTTGAACCATATTTATTAGTGTATGTAACTTAAATCATTTTGCCTTGAACATTCAAACATTATCTCTGTCGCTTGAATCAATCTTACCTGAACTAGTATGTTGAAGAATATGACTTGTGCTAATTTTCCTTGACCAGTTTTAAGTCATATCATTTAGAATTACGAGTAGTGCCATTATTCGAAGGCTGATTATTACAAATATTACCAACGTTTAAATATACTTAAATTTAAGTAAATGAATAATTAAAACAAAAGTTGATTCATGAAAAGAATTGTATTATTTTAATTCTTTCGTTGTATAAAATCTTGCGATTAAAACAATTTTTTTAAAATCTTATTACATCACTGTGTAATTTGAGTCATTACCCCTTGAACAGTTTACAACTAGGTGAGCGGTTTAAATCATTTATCCATGAACAGTTTACAACTAGGCGAGTGATTTAAATCATTTATCCATGAACAGTTTACAACTAGTTGAGTGATTTAAATCATTTATCCATGATCTGTTAAAGAAGTCATTGTACACTTGAATTATTTTGCTTTGAACAGATAAATAGTAATCGTGTACTAAGATTCCTTTTGCCCTGATCAGAGAATTGTGCAAAATGGCTCAAGTTACATCTAACTCCGTTAAAAAACACCTTTTATTTGTTATATATATACAAAAAATTAGCACAAAATATGCCGCTTTATGATTGGGGAGACTCGTCAATTTTTATTGTATACTTTAAGAATAGTGATTTTTTTTCTCAAAAAATGAACTTTAAAACGCTCTCCTTTAAAGTTCTCAAAATGGCGCTTGAATCAAGTCGCCTTTTAACCGTCGATATTAAGTATTGCAGGCTTGTCTTTTCAGCTCCGCAAGGCAGTGTTCGACTTCGCGCAGAAAGAGTTGGCGCCAAAAGCAGCAGAGATCGACAAGGAAAATAATTTTAAAGAACTCAGAGAATTCTGGAAGAAACTTGGCCATCTTGGCCTATTAGGTAATGTTTCTGTATAGCTCATAAAGTAGTTGTACAGTGATTACCCAGTACATATTACAGAAGCATTTTACACAATTATTCCAAATATAATTAATAAGCATATATAGTAAGACTAGCTGACCCTGCGGACGTTGTTCCGCCATGTGAATGATTAAAGCGAGATTTAAATTTGAGGCGCGAGGGGAAGGGAAGTAAAAATATGGAATTATGTGTATTTTTTTATGCCAGACCATAAAAAAATAACAAAAAAACAATTCGTTCAGAAATTGCAAAAAGTTTTTTTAGGGTGAACAACCCTTAACATTTAGGGGTATGAAAAATAGATGTTGGCCGATTCTCATACCTACTCAAGAAGCACACAAAATTTCATGAGAATCGGTCGAGCCGTTTCGGAGGAGTATGGCAACGAAAATTGTGACACGAGAGTTTTATATATTAGATAAGATGTACAAGGACATCAACACAGGACCTAAGAACAAACATTCACTTATCACCTAAATATTTGCTTCAGTTTGGTATCGAACCCAGATTTCTTCGTTTTGTAAGAATCGTAACTGCCATAATATGGGCTACTAGTTTGACATGGTATTGGTAGTAGGTACGTACTTACTATGTTTGTTAAGAAGTATCGTTGTTATTTGTAATTAAATGATTTGTAGTGTAAGATATGTGTGTGAAGTTGTATACTAAGGTATATACCTAAGTATTAATTATATACCTACTGAAAGATATTACGTTGCAGGTATAACGGCAAGTTCCGACTATGGCGGAACAGATGGAAAGTATTCAGATCATTGCATTATTATGGAGGAACTTTCAAGGTACGTAAGACAACATTAAGTATTATTTATAAAAAATAATGACGACCCGGATGGCGCAACGATTAACATGCCGAATCGCCGTTCCGAGGGTCCTGTGTTCGATTTCCAGCGAAGCAGAAATTTGAATGATGAGTTAATATCTATCTGTTCTTGGTCTGGGTGTGTGTGTTCTTGTCTTGTGTGTTGTCCATGGCACCCACGACACAGGGAATCCTAGTTTGGGGCTATGAGTGTGGAGCGTTTAGCGTTTTAATTATAAAATCGAGTTGTAGGTAAATATTAGAATACTCTAGAAATTGTTGTCATTGTATTCCGACTCACATAAAATAGTTTACCTTCAAATTAATTAAACTTTTAAACAATGCGTTTAGAAAAGTGCATAAAGAAGACCTTCAAATAATTATGATGATTAAATCGCAAACAATCTGAAGTTTGCTTAATTTAAATGAATTTAGAGACTAACAGCGGCAATTTCCATAATAATATTTATGTAGAAAGACAATTACCCACTATAGTGAACTAAGTAAATAGTTTACACAGAAAAAATGTTTTACAGAGCTAGCGGGTCAATTGCCCTGTCGTACGGCGCGCATTCAAATTTATGTGTAAATCAAATCAATAGAAATGGGACACATGAGCAGAAAAGTAAATATTTGCCAAAGGTACGTTATACAGTTTTTAACAGACTTTAAAAAAGGAGGTTCTCAATTGGACGATTTTTATTTTTTTATGTATGTAATCATATCCTTGTAGAGGTAAACATCATCAGGAAACCTGTAGTGAAAGTTCTGCATACTTACCTTATGATCTCAAAAGTGTGTGAAGTCCGCCAATCCGCCCTTGGCCAGCGTGGTGGGCTATGGCCTCTATCCCTCACTGTGAGAGGGGAGACCCTTGCCCAGCAGTGGGACAGTTATGGGATGCGATGATGATGATGAATTTTTTATATTGTGTCCCTAATGCTATATGCGACACAAAAATTCCTAGTGCGTTATGTGTGTTTAAATTAGTGGATTGTTTGAACAACTTTTAAATCTTAGTTATGTTCTGGAGAGCACATGGGAGCGTTAGCTATGTCTGAGCCGGGCGCGGGGAGCGACGTGGTGTCTATGAAGTTGAGGGCAGAGAAGAAGGGCGACTACTACGTTCTCAACGGAACCAAGTTCTGGATTACTAACGGCCCTGACGCTGACGTGCTCGTGGTAAATATACCAAGAAGAACCGACCTTTGTCTGTTCACTTTGTAACTACTGCATACCTTATTAAGAGTTACTAGGTACTGCAGCTCTGTCTCCAACAGAAGGAATGCTGTCCATCATCAGCTCACATGGGAGCGTGGTGCAGTATGCTCTAGGCTTGCCGATTTATGAGGGTAACCGAGTGTCCTGTGGTATGGCTAGTTTGGTTACGATCCGTCCTAATGTGCGGGCTTAAAATTATTCTATGGTATTCATTATCTTCAGTAAACGTCTTCGAGATCATATCACAAACAAACCTTCTAATACAAATACATAGAATGTACAACTTTTATATTGTTCTACTGGGCAGGTATCCACCGCATATTCTGCAGTAGACATGTTTTAGGTTTGAGTCAAGTTCTTCAACGTAGGTGATAACAGTTCTATATGTATAAATGTAACGGTACTTACATGTAGCTTCGAGTTGAAATTTAATCTCCTATTTCGTTACAATTTCAGGTTTATGCAAAAACTGATTTGACGGTCAAACCCCAGCACGGCATAACGGCATTTTTAATCGAAAAGGATTACCCCGGTTTTTCGACTGCACAAAAACTCGATAAGTTGGGAATGAGAGGCTCCAATACCGGGGAATTAGTATTTTCAGACTGCAAGGTAAGTACGCAATCGACCTCATTAGGCATGGAATGGGTTTTACCTTGTGTCCAAGCCAATCTCCCCTCCTCGTGGCGTGGCATAATATACTCAGCCTCTGGATTTTGTACCCAGATTCGTACATGATGTCAGGGTCTTCACCTGCCTGGTTAGCTAAATGGGAGACCTGTGCCCAGCAGTGGGATAGTTATGGGTTGCGATGACGATGATGAGGTATCTATAAACGGATGATTTCTTCGTTTAGGTGCCGGCTTCGAATATATTGGGTGAAGTGAACAAAGGAGTGTATGTTCTAATGTCAGGGCTGGACTTGGAACGGTTGGTACTGGCATCAGGTCCGGTCGGACTGATGCAGGCCGCTATCGACATCTCTTTCTCGTACGCGCACACGCGGAAGCAATTTGGGACAAATATTGGAGAGTTCCAGCTTATACAGGTTAGTTCGTTGGTTAATTTTGAATACATGTCACTGTCTAGATACTAAATTACTTATACTATCTATATGTAGTGCGATATAACTATGAATACCGCTTGAATGATGAACCGCTTAATCACTAAAGAAGGAGGTACTTACTTACTTACAGCTGTGTGGTCAGTGGGGTGAACTCTAGGCTCTGTTACCTATTAAATCCTCATGAATCCCTTGTCTGTCTATTGGTGAAAACCGCATGAAAATCCGTTCAGTTGTTTTTGAGTTTATCGCGAAGAGACAGATCCGGGCGGCGGGGGACTTTGTTTTCCTACTTATTATACCATTGCTTTCACTGGCAGGGTAAAATGGCTGACATGTACACGACGCTGAGCGCGTGCAGATCATACTTGTATAGCGTGGCGCGCGCGTGCGACGACGGCCACGTCAACAGCAAAGACTGCGCCGGCGTCATCCTCTACTGTGCCGAGAAAGCCACGCAAATCGCCCTCGATGCTGTGCAAATACTTGGTAAGTTTTTAAAAAGTTAACTATTTTTATTAATAGTTACACGCGTCATAAGTAAGAGGTTCGGATGCGACCCGAAGGCCTACGACATGTCATAACGACTGTTATTGTTTGTTATCTAATCCCCATCATCCATGCAACTACTGACATTGCATAAATTTATTAACCGTGTGTGTTTGCTCATTTAAGAATGTTATGTATTTTAGGTGGAAATGGTTTTATAAACGACTATCCGACTGGCAGAATACTTAGAGACGCTAAGCTGTACGAAATCGGAGCTGGCACTTCGGAGGTCAGACGGATGCTCATCGGAAGAACATTAAACAATGAATATAAATAAACTGAGAATTTGTTAAGATGTTATGATTAATTTTGTAATTAAAGAAATACACTAATATACATTATTTTATTTTCATTTGTTTGCCACCAAATGTTAAGGTAACTCTATTTTAGAAAGAGGAGGGTAAATAGCTACTTCTATGATTGCTACTTCGGTAAATAAATTGACCTACTACCGAGCACAAAAACATCCGGGGGAGTCCGGGTTCAAACCCCGCACGCACCACTAATTTTCAGAAATTAAACAAAACGTCGATAACATGTGAGCTGAGCTGCATAATAACGCATTCATTTTCGCTAGTCCACAGTCCATAACCGTCAAATTGTAAACGAAACTACACTCATCAACAGAGTACATAATCTGATTCATTTTTATTTATACTTAAAGATTACTTAAATACTCCATCCGCGACCAAAGGAACGGCACTTTTTTCGGATTTCTGTTTTTGTTATGTTACAGACATTTGATGTGTTATAATAAAAAACATTTATACATTCAGTAACATTATGTACAATAAAGTATGTTAAAAGAAATAGTGGTGAGAATTTTGCAGCAAAGTAAAGTAAAGGCTTTAAAAAGATATTTATACTGTGAAGTCAAACTTATTAGGTATGAGGACACCATTACAATAATAAAATGATTTGTAGGACATGATTTATTTTATTACACATGGATATAATACACATGATTGTATTACACATACATTTAAAATCTATGAACATCAATGCACATCCATAAGTTAAAATGGTTAACATAAATCAGACATACTAATACTACACTACTGCTATTTTTTACAAAAACATTGATGACTATCTTATGGCAGAATACTTGGATTCTATGGTAGAGGAATTCAGCGGTGGGATTACTAAAAATACTCCTATGGAGTAAAAATGTGAATGACTTCAAGTAATAAATAAAAATATGATTTATATCCTTAAAATAGCTATATTCAATAAATAAGTTACTCAAATGTTTTTCTTTGGTAATTTATGTCCACCAGAAGCTTACAGAGAAGCTGACTGATAGTGACTCGACGAAATGCCACCACTTGGGTGGTATGTACAACATTTGTCCAGGACGAAGCACACAATAATATACCTTGGCATCCTTATATCTTGGGTATCGCTCGTAATCCGGGTTCCTTGGGTCTACTCTAGCCGTGTTGGTTAGGAGTTCATGCTCATGAGGATACAAGCATTCTGAATCTTCGGGTGAGAACAGATATATCTGCTTCTCACCAATCACTTGAGTCAACAGGTTCCTTTTAGGATCATGGTGTAGAGGTGACAACGTACCTTTAGGACCGTACCAGGCCATCACGTTAACTGGCTCATTTGTATCTGAAAAACTACAGTAGTCCGGCTCAAAAATATCATCTTTTAGCTCTGGTATCTGATCAAACAGTTGGTATTGGGCCAGGTAGCCAGTTGGGGCATTAGTTCGATAAACATGGTTTGTAATGAATTCTTCAATTGTCATCATCTTTTGTGTCCAATTGGACTGTGTGTAGTCTTTGCCCACTTCAACGGAGACAGTTCTCAGTCCTGCAACTTTGAGGAGATAATTCCTATCATGCCATTTATTTAGGGCTGGCCAGTGGGTAATACAATTATCTAAAATTACTGGCTTCTCTAATGCTATGTAATTAGTGTAAAAATGTTCCATACTTGGACGGTCTAAAACTTCCAAAGATATAGTATTGTACTTATTAACGTCAGTACTCCATTCAGAGTCCACAATGCTGACATTTGAACTAGAAGGAATGTTTACTTCTATTCCACTTGCATTGTTTAACAGAGAGGCACACCTTTGCAACAGTGTTGGATCTGCTTGTAGGGGATTTCCAAAGACAATCCCAAAATCAATAATTTTCATGCCCTCCCTAACAGCAGTTCCATTCATTGGACCACAGGCTTTCAAATGTGCCAATAGTCTAAGATAGGAGACGATCGTTATTGTTTTCCTTAAATAAGGTTTCACCTCTTTCCAATTTCCAACATTCACTTTCTCATGTATGTAATCTAACACAGCTTTAATTTTAATTTTATAATTTGGATCTTCTAGATAAGATTCATTTAGGGCTCGCTCGATTACCGATGTGCAAGTAATGTCTAGTTCAGCTATTTCGTCGAGTGATATTTTTGACTTAAAACTCCTGATCTCTTCCAGGACCTCAGATGGTACTCTTGTAGTAGTCATTATGGTATTGCAGGCAAAACGCATTTCCGAGATTCACGAGCAAAAACCTCAAGCCCAAATTAATTTCACTTCAATAATAATTATTATATATTTTACATGTTTGTTGTAGTAGCTATAGGTTACAGGTTTAAATTTCGCAAACTCATTTAAATTGAGCACTCAATCCGCGTCCTCTAATCTAACACTCAAACCATGCTAAATAAATATTAAATATAAATTATATACAAATCACAGGTTAACAAAGAAGAAAGGTATCGATACAAATATTAATTTAATGCTATGCTAAGCTGTCAATGTCAATATGATAAATGTCAATTTTCAATTTGTCAACTGGTAATCAATGTAATCATTGACATATAAAATGTCAATAATGCTAGTAATGAAATGATTAACGAGATTTCAGTCCGTGCGTTCCACCACAAAATATAGACAGTAGTGAGATAACTGAGATATTCTGTGGTTCCACTAAGCGACCATAAGGGATTCTGGCGGGAACCTTGAAAAAGCGCGGTTGTCTTTCTATTTTAATTTTAAAATTTTCCTCTATGTAGTGTTTTTTTTTAGTTAAAGTGACTTACAATTTGGCTATTAGCTGCTGAAAAGCGCAATAGCAATGGAGGTAAACGAGGGGGGCGGGTCTCACCCGCCCACCTCAATAAAACGGCCACGGCCTACGGATGAAGGAGGAGGCGTAGGCTCTGGACGATTGGACTGCGGCGATGAGCGAGATGCATATCTCCCTTATTACAAACCGAATTACAAAAGACTATATCCGGAAAACTCAACCAACACAGACTTTAAAGTGTATGTGGAATCCACAAGCGACGATAGGTTGGGCAACAAGAGCCCTACTTACTTAAACCATATTTTCGCAATGGACATAAAAGGTGTGACGGGTATTCAGAGGGTGAATGCCAATAAAATTGCAGTTATCTTCAAGCAATATAATACGGCCAATAACTTCATTAATAACACAACTTTCCTCACAAAATATGACATGAAGGCGTTCATACCGGCAGCGCAAATTGAAAAAACCGGCATCATCAGATTTGTTCCAGCGAATATATCTAACAAAGAACTTTACACAAGACTTTCTTCAACATATGAAATAGTGGCAATAAGAAGGTTTTCAAAGAAAGTAGGACAAGAGCGCATTCCATTGCAGACTGTAAGCATCACTTTCTTATCTAATGTACTGCCTAATAATGTACAATATGATCTATTCTCGTACAGAGTTTTTGAATACATTCCACCATTACTACAGTGCTATAGGTGTTTTAAATTTAATCATTCAGCAAAGATTTGTAATGGTAAACAAAGATGTAGTATTTGTGGAGGTGAACACTTGTATAAGGAATGTGATAAACCAACAGAAATCAGCTGTATAAATTGTAGTGGGCCTCATCTCGCGATATCTAGATTATGTCCGATTAAAACTAAGAAGATTATAGAAAAGAAAAACAACATATCTTATGCAAGTGCCGCCTTAACAAAACAGGTCGCCATCAATGGAACAGATTTCCCTACACTCCCACCACCAAAACCACAACCTGTAAATAGTAATGTTATTGTAAATAAGTCTGTAAATACCTCTGTAAATAAGTCTGTACGAGATGTAAATAAAGTTAAAATAGTTAATTCTAAGGAAGACCTTAAAACTCAAATAATTTCCAACAACGATGTACTTATGGCCCTAGTGCAGACGTTGGTGGAATTAGCCAATAAAGATGACAGTACACCCACTAATATTAAAACTATTAAAGATGCATTATTAAAAAACTTAACATAATGGATTGTGTTGGGCCTAGTCCTACACAATCCAAGCTACGTATCGCTCAGTATAACATTCAAAGTGCAAATAGTAAAAAACCTTTATTAATTCAATTTTTAAAACAACATAATATTGATATTTGCCTTCTTAATGAGACATGGTTCAAAGATAATAATTTTAAAATACCAGGATATAACATTTACAATAAAAATTCAAACAATGCACATAATGGAGTTGCAATTCTGATTAAACCATACCTTAAGTATAATATATTAAATACCAGATTTTATGAAGACATTCAAACAGTTGCTGTGTCTGTATCAACTGGACATAGTAGTTTAACAATTCTCTGTGTATACTGTCCACCTTCAAGTGGGCGAATACGAATTAATAGACTCCGTTACATTATTAATGATCTGCCAAAGCCCATATTTATGAGTGGTGATTTTAATGCTCATCATATTGCATTTGGTTGTCAGTCAACCAAAGGTAGAGGTCAGGATTTATTTAATTTAATTGATGACTTAGATTTGTGTATTTTAAATGATGGTAGACCTACAACTGTAAATCGCCCTAGACAAACTCCTTCTGCCATTGATGTAAGCTTCATCAGTGGCAGCCTTGCACCACTATGTGAATGGTCTGTACATGATGACACAATGGGAAGTTACCATTATCCAACAATAACAGAGATTTCATTAAATATAGATAAATATCATCTCAATTCACCTGTAGATAGGTTCATTTATAAAAAAGCTGACTGGGCAACATACACAGCTCTTTCAAAAACAATGTTTAATGATTTGGTACTTCAATCACATGATCCTATTTCAACCTACAATAATTTCTGTTCTCATTTAGATACTCTTAAAGAAATGTCAATTCCAAAGCTCACTAAAACAAACACTTTCATAAGCAGACCACCATCTCCTTGGTGGAATAGTATATGCGAACAAAGTGTTATTGGTTCATATAATGCACTAAAACTATATAGAAAAGAGCCTACTATTGAGAATTACATTAATTACAAAAGAAAAGATGCCCAGAAAAAGAGAACAATTTCAGAACAGAAAAAAATTGGATGGAATAACTTGTGTAACACTTTTAATAGAAATACTCCCATAAGTAAAATTTGGAATTTATTAAAAATGTTTAAAGGCATAAGACCTAAGAATAAATCATATACAGATGAGTTTATATCTCCACTTTTGGATAAATTATCAGATAATAACAATTTAATTGAAGTAGATCAACTGAACATTCTTTTTGAAATTAACAATGATAACCCAAATTCTAAATTTTTACTAGATCCATTTTCATGGTCTGAATTTTTAACAAGTTTGCAGTCTAGACGAAATACAACTCCTGGCTTAGATGATTATCCTTACATTATAATTAAAAACTTAGATGTATCTGCCCAAAAGTTGTTTCTTAAAATCCTCAATTTGCTTTGGCGTAATAAAGTTATTCCACAGTCATGGAAAACACAGTGTGTTGTCCCAATACTTAAGCCCGACAAATCTCCTGAGTTTGCTAGTTCTTATAGACCAATTTCCTTGTCATCCTGTCTTGGTAAAATATTCGAAAATATGGTGAAAGTCCGTCTTGATTGGTATGTTGAATCCAAGTGTTTAATTCCACATATACAAAATGGCTTCCGTAGAGGACGTAGTAGTGCAGACAGTTTCACCTCTTTAATCTCTGACCTGAAAAATGCAAAACATAGAAAATTAAATACTGTTTGCGTATTCCTAGATGTTCAAAGTGCTTTTGACAGTGTTGATCCTGGCATACTAGTTCAAGTCATGTCTAGGTTAGGTGTGCCCGGGCACTTATGTGAATGGATTTATAATTTTTTGAGCAACAGGACAATCTATGCTAGGCATAACAATATTTTATATGGACCCAAATGTGCCTCAAGAGGTACAATGCAAGGTGCCACGTTATCTCCATTACTGTACAATATATACACAAGTGAGATTTGTAAATATGTAAATAATAAGGATATAAATATTTTACAATTTGCTGATGACATTGTATTATATAGTAGTAATTACAACTTAGAGATTGCAATAGATAATATGAACAAATCCTTACTTCAACTATTACAATATTATAACAATCATTTACATTTGAAAATTAACCCCTCTAAAAGTAGTGCTATGTTTTTTGGTAATGAAGCCTCAAATTCAAATATTATTTACAATAATGAAATTATAAATAGAGTCAATTCAAAGAAATTTTTAGGAATAATACTGGACCAAAAACTAACTTTTGAAGAACATATTAAATATGTATCCAAAAATGCTCACATAGGACTAAATGTTATTAGATCACTTTGTGGTGTAACATGGGGTGCAGACCCTAAAATATTGTGTATATTGTATAAAAGTATTGTTAGAAGTCACTTAGATTATAGTTCACTCGCTTATATGAATAGTTCTCATGTAAATAAATTAGACATATTGCAGAATAAAGCTTTAAGAATAATATCTGGTGCTATGTGCTCGACTCCCATAAGGGCCATGGAAGTTGAGACAAAAGTGATGCCTTTGATTTTGAGACGAATCTTACTTGCTGAAAGATACTGTCTCAAATTACTGGCATCAAATAACACTCAAGTAATAAACAAAATTGTACCTTATATAAATAGATCCCCAAGAAGACCATTAACAACAGCACAAGGTCTACTATGCGGCAATTCTCCAACACTGTCCGATATATTTCTGGAAATAGACAATAGTTTATCTAAAATTAGAAAACAGTATCCATGGCCATGTTACTCTTTCTCTTATCAGTGTATTTCACATCCAATTAATGTAATTCAAGAGACAATAAACAATAATTCAGAAATGCTTAAATTTTTAGAGGAAAATACAAAGTACTATGTTATCTACACTGATGGGAGCAAAGCAAGTGATTATGTACATGCTGCTCTATATGATCCACAAGCAAAATTTTCTTCAAGCTTTATTCTGCATGAACCCTGCTCTATATTTACGGCAGAGGCATATGCAGTGTATCAGGCATTAATGCATATTCGTAAAATCAATAACATTAAATATTTTTTAATAATTTCTGATTCCTTGAGTTTGATAACAGCTTTAACTACCCTCACAGTTAAATTCAAGTCTAATTATATCCTTTACTTCATTAAACAAATAATTCACCAATATCATATTAAAAATATCCAAGTTTTCTTTCTATGGGTGCCTTCCCACAAAGGTATCTCTGGCAATGAAATGGCTGATAAAACTGCATATGAAGGAGTTAATGCTGTTGACGTTAGACATACAATGAATGTTCCTATGTCTGATTACTTGCAATGTATTGACCAGAATATTCAAAAGTTGTGGTTAGATATGTGGAAGAAAGATCAAGATACGAAAGGAAAATGGTATGGAAGCATACAAGAAAGCTTACCTGCAAGACCTTGGTATCATCGAATGGAAGATGCTACTAGAGAGTTTATTACTATCATAAATAGACTGCGTTTTGGTCATAATACTGCACCGTCACACCTTGCTCGACTCGGCATTATTGCGAATAAAAACTGTTCATATTGTAATTCAAGTGATGGAACTATGGAGCACATTATCTTTGATTGTCAAAAATTTTTAATCGACAGACTAGTGTTGGCCAGTGAACTTAGTGATGTTGAAAATAAGTGTGATTTATTGTCCCGCCCGCCGCCATTAAAACAATTGCTACAAGACGAACTTAATTTCAAGCATATCTACAAATACATCAAGAATACAATTAAAACAATTTAATTGAATGTGCTCATAGGCGTAATATTACGCCTATGAATGAGCTATGGAAAATAAGAGCTGACCTAAAGGTTTTAAATACCAGGTCATAAAATCCCCAAAAAAAAAAAAAAAAAAGCGACCATAAGGATTTCGCAGTATTTCACGTGTTTCGCTCTTTGCTTATGAGTGTTACAATCATAAACCTTTAGAGGAACGGATTTTAGGATTTAAACATTACAACAGGTCTTCTCTTTTCTTTCTGGATACAATACATACGAGTAATTGTTTTTCCGTCGCCAACTTATCTTACATGTTTGAAAAGCGCGCCAAGTTTGACTTAACAAGTTGACAGCAACCACAATGTTGTCATCTACTAACCAAACTATTTTTGAAGTTTTACTTCTATTCTAGCATTGATTTTTTATTTTTCATTTAAACGTATTTGTGGTTTTACTATTTTTCGGAATCATTTCCACCCCTAATGGATGGTCTAATCTTAATTGTGTTAATAGAAAAATATTATATTTTGTCTATTACTTTATATTAGTCTGCAATTCTGCATAGGGTAATTTAACCTTGACCTTCGTTAAAGTAAAAATGTTTGTCTATGGTGGATCATATGACTTTCGTTTATCACATGATCTGTCAGATTATTTACATTTTTATGCGTTTTTAACGACTTAAATTATAGATTTTAATTTAATATGCCCCTCGTAAACGTACACACAAAATGATGCTAGATAAATCTAGCAATGAGAATGTCGTGAAATGATATCGGTGTCGCAATGGAATTATTGGACAGGATTTTTTCAACAAAGAGAAAATTCGATAATGCGTATAGCGACTCACGAAGCCGGGCCAGGTACGTTGTAAGTTGTAACACCTTGAACAAATGCATTTCAATCATTATTTTATTTCTTCATTATTCTATTTCTGTGTGTGGCATGCGGTGGATAAGCTGACTTCTAAATTTTACTGTTTGAGCCCTTTGCTGGCGCGCGTAGATGAATGGTTGACGCACGAAATACTAGCGGTGTGCGCAGCGAGCGTCATCGACTAACCAGACAGACAGTTGTGAATAGTGGGCCGGTGGGCTGACGAGTCGCGAAGTAAAGCATGTGATGATTGCGGGGCGCGGGGGGGCGTGGGCGACTTCACTACGCGACTTAGCGTCAGCGAAGGGGGGCGGTTGAACTTCAATCAATGTTTACTTATTATTTACGGGCGAGTCAGTACACTCGCACATTCCACTCCTCACAGCCCATTGTAACTTGGCTGTCAAAGTGCATTTAAAGTGAAAACTTGTGTTGTTGCATTTCTTAGGCAGTGACTGTGTGACTGTGAGTTCGTTATTTGAGCTCCCCTATTCTATGTTGTACCCAGCTGTGAGCTCAATACTACATTGAGTATGAAATAAAATGAAATTTAGGTAATTTGCTTACTTGTTTTGTTGTGGTAGGACAGGTCAGGCTAATGAGCCCTAGTTAAGGCTGTGTGTCAAGTAATACATAATCAGTCTGTCATGAAATTGTATCTACTTCATTGTGTTTGGATATGGTTTGAGGTATTTCTGGCTTTTGAATTTAGGGATTGACATAATTATCATGTGCTCATCATAATGCCATGACCTGGGATGTCTTAACTAAAATATTACCTACATATATCTTGTTATAATTTTACATATATTTCATACATAAATGTATGAGATATGTCATAGAAAGTCATCATTTTACAGTTAAATTTATAGAAAATATATTTTAGTAACATGATTTCATGTGTATGTAGTTGTATCTGTAGAGGAGAAAGTGTTTAGTGCCTATATTTGATATGGTATCTACTCAATGCATTAGAATATTCACCACAATTTATAAATATTTGGAAAATTCAATTCATTTTTGGTTGAATAACTTTTATGTGACCTTATTCTTATTCAGGTAATACATTTTTCAAAATTGTAATTTTTAATTTAATGTTATTGATTTAAATAAATGTTGTGAACTTAAACTTGATAAGTATCTAACCAATATTTGTGTACAATATGCCTCTTTATTTTAATTGGAAAAGAAAATGAATTTTATAAGGTAGGTATGCACAGATTCTGCAGTGAGGCATTCCATATTGTTTGCATGGCAATAACTTACTTTGTGAGTCATGTATTTAGAGGCAGCCCAAGTAATCATGAATCTGAAACCCAAATCCTGTGGTTCATTGTAAATGTAGTATGGGCTTGATGACCAGTTAGGACATTGATGGATCTGACTAAAATAGATCAAGTTTATTTAGTTGGTCGGTTTCGGAAAAAACCCTTACCCAGTCTCCAAATAATAAATTAAAAGTAAAAACTTTTCAATACAAGCTTTTTTTTTATTTAAATGTGCTAAAAATAATATAATAAAGTTTTCCTTAAAAAAATTTTTAAGGAAAAGTTTATTTTACTATTTTTAGCACATTTAAATAAAAGCTTGTTTTTAAAAAAGTTTTTTATTTTTAATTTATTTTTTACTTTTTTGTAATCGTTGGACAGGCATTGGTATTCGCAGCAAGTCCTTTCATTTAATACTGATATTGTACTAAAGCATAAAAAAAGCTTGAGAAGTCCGTCATATTGGATTTAGAGTGACGTCACTTAATTTTTCGAGTTATTCTAAGCAAGCCCTTTCATTTGATACCCATATTGTGGGGGTCCAAAATAAAAATAATAATACAAACCATTCAGACAGATTTTGAATTAGCCTGATGCATTAAACTCTTTAATTTGTTAACAGGTCCTGTGAGATAGCTTTGGAGCAAGTGAGATTGCTTCTGTACAAAGAGTGTGATAGGAGGGGAAGGAAAGTGCTGTTTGATTCATCTACTATCAACAAGGTTCCAGCCAACAAAAATGACAAACCAGAGAACTATCAGACTGATAAAATTCCCTGCATCGTCGAAGTGTCAGAGGGTTTTGCATACATAGTGAGTTTTATATATTTGTTTTCTGTTTAACTCAAAGTCGGATACTAACCTTCAATTACTTAATGAAATTTCATTACTTTCTACCAAACAACAGTGTTTCTAACACCTCGCCTCGTCCCCGTTACTATGACAGAAGAATGCAGCTCGAACTCGAGTTATCACGATTCACGTGTCGAAACGATTATCGTGACCCCGAACTGGTGCTTCCTTCTGGCCGGGGATCGCTCACGGCATAAGTTTGCCAACTACTGTAACGGCGTCATACGTGCAGTGGCACAATCGAATAAATAGAAGAAGGAAAAACAATATAAACACACACACAGGCTCACTATAACACATACACTTACTCATACTAATATAAAGAGTAATAATAATAAAAAACTGAACATTAAATACGCCCGTACGGGTACGCCCAGTCACCTATACCAGGAGTTGTCATGGGCGGCAGCAAAAGGGCGGTGCTGTATGCTCGTTTGCTATCTTAAGTCCATAAAAAAAGCTAGAGGCTGAAAGTTGCAAATATACGAAGAGCTTTAGTTGTATCTCTTTTACCCTTACAATCCGGGGCTCTTCTAATCGGATTTTGTTCACATTAGAGTCCTACCGTCGTGCTGTATAAACATATTCACTTGGCATTAAATTTAACAACAGTCGAACTCTTTCGATGCAGTCATGTAACGTAAGAACTGTACATTCGCTTATTTAGATCACTGACGTTCCGTTATTAACCCCTGGAGTGCCGAGACCCCCGAATGTAAAACATGGCCAACGTGTCACGCCTATTCGTAACTCGCGCGATCTTGTCGCTAGGTCATCGTAAAAATGAATTGTACGGGATTATGTTATAATTATATCACATAAATTATACATCATTGTTATCACAACGAAATTGCCTAACATCTAAAACAATTAAATTAAAGCAAAAAAACTTACCTGCGTAAGATTCAATTTCTTTTCAACTTCGAAATTTTCAAACACAATGGAGACACATTTTTCCACATTTCACTAACTCACAATGCACATTAATCAAAACTAACACTATCACTACTTAGTATACATATTTACGCATCGATATAATACATTATTTCATTTGGAAACACAGTAATTACACGATAAAAGAAGTTAAAAAACTAACACGAAAACGGTGCCAATACCGGCATATTTTTAGCGAGCCGCTTAGCGGCCGAAGTTATTTTATTTTTGGTCAATTTTGTGGTAAATATTGTAATCAATATGTTGCTAGATTAATTAGCTAAGAATGTGTAATACTATAAAACCAAACTTGCTGTACCTATATTTATATGAAAATTTACACAGCTTGTCGACTTCAACGACACTGTAACTATGTTGTTCAAAAGTTATTTACTTTTTTCACCAACTTTTTTATCACCATTCACAAAACTAGCACTTTACACGTAATCTGCACAACTTTTCCAGTAATAATAAGTAAAAATCTCATCAGTTAATTCACCGTTTCCTTCTCGAAAACAATTTTATAAAATGTTGCGAACTCAAATGACGCGAAACGAGCGTAGCGACCGTACTGTACAACTTTCAAATAAATATTTTTCTGTTTATCATTCGACTTTGCAGCCAATCACAGTCGGTATTTCGTAGCTAATGAACGTAGGTTCAATTTGAATCCAACCAATGAGATCAAAATATTATGAAATAGACAATAATCGTCCTTCAATACGATTGTATTTAGTTTGCCCCTCCGTAGGGGGTGCACTTCACGTTGGCCTAGAAATTTTTTTGCCCCGACGGAGGGGACAACTACACTCGAGGGGTTAATACATTTTTTTTTATATAGATTTATAACATGTACTTAAAGTGTATGAAGACTAATATTTTGAATAAAATCATAGCATTACATTGCTGCTTAAGCCTGTCGTAAGTTTTTGATTGAGATAGCATTTAGCAACATAGAGCTTGTCGCGAGTGTTGATGGCCGATGTTGGGTGGATGAGTGCATCCTCCGCGCTCCCTTCCCCCGCGGAGTTTATCCCCTTATGGGGGTAATTTCCAAAAATCCTCTCTTAGTGCTCCCCTACACTCCCCAACGAACATACATGCCAAAGTTCAGCTTCCTGCGTTCAGTAGTTTCGGCTGTGCGTTGTCCGTCAGTCGCTCAGTAACGGGACAGTTTTATATAATTATATAGAAGATTGATGTTAAAATGAATAAATAAATGCAAGGATTATGTATTTCTTAATCCCTCGGTGTTTGTAATAAATAGCTGTTTTGGCCCTATTTTTTATTTCCTTATTGTTTTTGTTAACAATGCCCAAATGTTTCAGTTTGCATTATAATTAGGGACTGAATTGTTATCGAAATCTTTAGTTTATTTTACGCAGTAGTACCTTACAACGCTATTACATGTTCTTTAGATACGATTAACTTTTTATAAGTCTGCGATGTCGTATAAGTACAAAAATAAACTGTTAAATTGAATGAGACATCACGATGTCACGAGACTTTTAATTCACAGTTCGGACTCTCGCGGCTATATTTAGACCACTTGAACGTGTAGCCTTTTTGATTACGATACATCACTAGACCTAATAAGCTGCGTACATCGTTGGACTGTTTTTAGCTCGGTTCAAATTGGCGAGTAAGGTACCAGATATGTTTATCTTTATTGGTGTAACCAAATTGGAGTACCGTTTTGTTACAAATGGTAACTTTAATCTTTTTAGATCTATCGCGTTGGATAGTTATGTAATAAGAGAACCAATCCGTTCGGTTACTCAATTTAGTGAGAGGGTATAGTGATGCGTTTAGATGGTCATTGAGCAAGTGTAGTAAAATAACGCGGAATTATTTTAGTTCTCAGTTAGTTAACGATCACTCGGTCCACGGCTCGAAGAGTCCGGGTTTCCAGGGCAGACATTTATATACGTAACGGATAAATGTTTGTTTACTTAAGAACAAAACTTTCCGTATCGAAATTACGGTAATTTTCGAAGATCTTATGTACCCTATGCAGTTTAAATGTTCAGTGTCCGCTATGAAAATAAAATAGAAAAATGTATAAGTCAATGAGATGTTTAAACTCGTCCTCAACGTTAAGTTGAGGAATATGAGCTTTACCAAATACAGGAGACATTTAAAATCTGTGAAGTTATGACTTTGCTCTAGGCCTCCTCGGGTATGAGGAGAGACCCGTGCTCGTAGAGGGTCATTAAAGGATTAAAGCCTAGTTAGCTATGACTTGCATCTGTTGTGCGATAAACAATAAATTAGATGTTTAAGAACTTCAGCCGGATTTATAAGTAAGTGCTATTTAAATTTATTTGTCAACAGTACAAGGGTCCGGCGGCGGACACGAGTGTTCTCGGTGAGATGATATTCGGCGCCGTGGCAATGAACTGCAAGAATGTCTCCTTGAAGATTCACATCATGAATGACCCTAGAAGGTATGATATTATAAATATTTAAAATGTCCATGGGTCACCACTCGTATAATAATAATTAACCACGATTGGATTCCCTATGTCGTCGCGGGCTCGCGGGTGGCGTGTACAATACGAAACGCATCACAAATTTCCACAACCCGAGAAGAAACATTCTATATAAATGTCTGCCCCGCTAAAGTGGAACCATTACAAACTTGGCTATCTATGGTATTCATATTATCATTAGATGACCCATTTTCTTGATTATCGGCAGTAATATAGTCATTAATACATAAAAAATAAAGCATTATTTAATATTATTATAATTAAAATTACCACAATCTTTTGCTGATGGCATTTGCGTCGAAGGAGCCATTGCGTAGGGTACTTTTATATTTCTGCTGTTCTGATTTTTTGTACTTACACATTTAACTTACATATTTTTTAACATGTAATTTTTCGTATTTTATATAAGGTACTTACTTACCTACTTATTTTTATGTTATTTGAATTGTTGATGAATTTTAATTCAAATCCGTCTCAATCTGCAGCCAACTTGGTTCTAGCTTTTGTTGTTGGCGTCAAAAGAATATTTGAATTTCATGAATACATTTATCGAAGAGTTCACTGATTTCCAAGAAGACATAGTACACAGTCCCTAATGTGACAAATTTAGGTAAAAATAATTTCTTCATGAGTTGAATATTTGTGATAGACAAATAACAATAATGTATAAATAACCCAATGCAAATATATAAGCATAATTATATTTTACTCAATAGAAGAAATCCTTTTCTAATTCTCTGTTTTTCATTAATAGGTGGTTAATACATTTTCTCACGTTCGTGTAGAGTCAAGAGGTCGTTTAGTATCAATAGCCATCTCTTCTTTTTCTTCGCAAGCCAAATTTGCCCCACTGTTGGGCTCGGGTTTCCTCTCGTTATGTGGGAAATAGCAAGTATATAAGTAAGCAAGGTAGTATTTACCCAAATATCCTTATGTATTCCGATGGTAGGTAACACTGACGACCCACATAGCGCAATGGTTAACACGCCGGAACGCAGTTCCAAGGGTCCTGAGTTCGATTCTCAGCGAGGCGGAAAGTGTGTTCTTGTCTTGTGTGTTGTCCATGGCACCCACGACACAGGGAATCCTAGTGTGGGGTTATGAGTGTGTAACATTATTATTTATATTTTTATTTATTATACTATTGATATATTTGGTGTAAGGTTACTGTGCACCAAAGTATTCTGCGTGCCAGCCTCCCGCCGAGTGAGCAGGGTAGACCGGAAGATCAGCGAAGGGAATAGCTGCGGTCGGCTCGCCTCCAAGCCTCTCAACGTGCCCCTGTTTTATGATGATGGGTTCTCATTAGGACTGTCCTTGGACAGAGGAGATTCCGGTGAGTGGTTCTTTAAGTAGTTGTTAATGAATCTTTAAGTGACCGAGTGTCATGTTGAAACTTGAGACGAAAGCGAAGTGCCTCTCTGTGAGTATAAAATGTGTGTATAAACTTTTTCGAGTTTTTATTTTGGTAAGTTGTGCGATCGATATAGATGAAAAAACATTAATTTTTAATTTTTATGCATTTGTTTTTTTCGTATTTGCTACTTTGCACAGTGTTTATAATTATGTTACTCGAATAAATTAACAAGAAACAGAATAAAATAGAGTTAACACGCATATTTGTTATGAGGGCCATAATATTATGTAGGTCGAAAAGACTAATTAATTACGAACTTACTAATATTTTAATCCTTGATAAAACGTAAAATTTAGTCGTATCTATATTATAATCACGACATTAAATATCACGATTGTAACAATTGTATGTAATTGTAAATATTATTATCACAATTTGTACAGTAATCACATAAATGCATGTCACAAGACCCATGTAATAAAACCACATGACTGAGTAATTAACAATGTGTCCGTAAAACGAGCATTACAAACGTGTTAAGCGTACTGTATCGTTGGTAACTTTGCTATGTTCATTGTACATTGATATTAATGTGTTTGAGACATTTATAAATGTGTTTAAAGACTTAAATGGATGCTAAAAATAGTGACGACCCAGCGTCACACTTGGACCGTTGGACGTAATTGAGTGAAACGCCCATTAGCGCGTGATATCCCAATTATTTCAGCTAAGAAAGACGTAAATTCACTTCCGTTGATCATTCATTCATTCAAATCTGTTCCATCGTTTAGTTATCGGTGGGATGTAGCACGTACGTTCGGATTTACGTCTTATCATTGAACAATATTTAATTAGTCACGCGAGATTTTATAAGTTGATTTTTGTTTATTTTAGTGCCATTATTAGTGATTTGTACATAATATGTGACTAATTCATCAAATTCAGAAGGTTACCCATGTTGATTTTGTTAGGATAAGGGTTCATAGATATATAAGATCCGATAGAATAGAACAACTTGCTTCAGAAATTGTTTTAAACCGAAATCCCAAAATGTTATTTTCCAGCCCAATTAGTTTAGCACGTTCATTAATTTGTTTTAAATATTTTATATAAAGTACAATACAGTAAGCAACACTTTAAGTCATGTAAATGTGACTGCTATGTCACGAGGAATATAGATGTTATTTGCTTGCAGGATTTTGTGGCGAGCAGTCTTCTTATAGCAGCTTCGGGTCTACCTACGATTACTTCTCCATGTTCGACTCTTGGGATGGCAATTTACCAGAGGATACGTTTCATCGTAAGTGTTATGTAAGCTTAAGTATCGTATCGTTATTTCTATCGTATCGTATCGGTATCGGTATCGTTTATTTTTATTATGACGCTGTAGTGTAGTCAGGTATTGAGATGAGTTGCCGACTAGGCAGATATTAATGTGACATATAAATCATGTGATATATAAATCCTCATGTGAAGTACGTGAGCACTGATAGGATTTTCGGAAATTGGTGGACGAAGCCGCGGGGTAAAGCTAGCATAAAATATAAATTCAAATTCAAGCTAAGCATATAAAAATAATCTCACAAAACAACTATTCTCACTTATCATCACGTGGGCCGTGTGCCTGTTTGCCCGTCTCTCTTATAAAAAATAAAAAAAATTGTTTGTTCGATACAGCACCACTCGGCCGTGAGCTGAGCGCCTCCAGCAGTGGCAGCTGGCAGCGCAGGACGTTCCAGAGCCTGTCCACCAGGTTCGATCTCGGTCAGACGGCAGACCTGGCGAAGGCACCCGCTGCCAGCACGGCCAACAGCAGTGATTCGCAGGTTGGTGCATACATGATGATACAGGTTGAGTTTCAAATGATACATCATTTGAAACTCAACCTTCAAATGATGTATCATTTGAAACTCAACCAACCAACCAACGTTGTCAATAATACCTGCTAATAGGGTTAACTAGTTTTAGAATATGCTTTTATTTTGTAGATTACGTGTTGGCAATAAAAAATATTTCAATTTACTGAAAAAAATGTAAAAAAAAACATTTTTTAATTTCCTACTAAACGCTACTTGCCACGTTACGTGGACTGGCGTCATGAACCGCTAAATAATACTCTAGACCTGTCATTGAAATTAATGGTCTGACAGTGTCTGTCAGTGACAGTTTACCGGTTCATGACGTCATATGCTTTGATAGTTGTTTGAGGTCACGTGATAATGAGCATTATTTAGAACAGTAAATTCATTGGGGATTTTTTATTTGTTTTTGTATTCCATAAAGTTCATTTTTACACCAAGCTATGTACCTACAGATAGCATTCTCCATTTTTATTACTAGTATAGATTAGTAACCCCTCTATATTTAGTAATCTTTTAACCCTAGAATGTTTAGTGTATAATTTAATAGCACTAAGAGTGTATGGCTATCAACTCAACCCACTGGTAGCATGCAAATGTTTAATTAACAAAATAGGTCAACAATGTCATTCAACTTGTTCAGCAATTCTAAACTATATGATAATATTTAGTGTGGTAATAAACTTGCTATAACACAATTACAGTAACTATGTTAAGTCGCTTTTCGTGTAAATAAAAGAAAACATTAAATTTTTAAACTGTTTAATATTACTGTGTTAATTTATCAAACACGCTAAGTAATATTTTAGGCTTGGTATAATTTTTTCCACAATAAACTTTTTCATTTTGTTGAAATTAATCTGTTGATAAAAGCTTGACTTGATTGATCGAGCAGTGTTATATTATACTACTTACCTGAACCTTCTAGGCAACGGTTGCCATAGCAACGAATGTAGCGACTCCGCCAAATTATAACACTGGAATAAGTTTCCAAACATAAAGAAAGAAAAACCATATGATGTACGTAGAGGAGAATAATATTGTATTGGACGTGTTTTTCTTTGCTTATTAATTTAAAGATTATAGTCGAGTAACATTGATCAAATTCAAATAATTAATTTCGTCTTATGACTGATCATAGACAGACTGATCAAGCTCACGATTGATCATAATTACATAACTTTATACTATCTTTGTTTGAAACCTGTCTGACTATTTACCCACTTACTTGAGTCAGCCGCCAAATGACTCGATGTGTTTTGGCTGGAGTCTTGAGTCAAGTGATTCACAATGAACAATTTTATTGGTGGTTACGGACGCGCATGCAAAAAGCGGCCTGAGAATTAAACTCACACTCTTAAGCTATTTTATATGCCTGTAATTGAATATTTTTGATTAAAGAATACCATACAATTGTACAGATATACAGCATCAGTTCGACGAGTGGTACCAGCGAGAGTCTCGCGAGCGGCGCGTCGCTCGCGCTCAGGCGGAGCAAGCTCGGCCTGGCGCTGCTCATCACGGTCCCGGACACCGCTGACATGTGAGTCGTTCTTAAAGGGCCATCCATAAATTACTTCACATTCATTAAATAACAATCTTATATACCTTATCAGATCAATAAACTGTTTTATACTAATATAACTAAAGACAATTGACACCTTGTATTGAAAATGCGTGTTGTGAGCTCTTATCCTCATGCCAGTTCTTAACCTTGCAAAAAATTTCGCTTATACACACAGCACTTGGCGGGGCAATTTCCTTTATTCGAGCAGCGGCGTAAAGTACGTGTATATCCGCTTCCTGCTGCAAACTGCGAATGTTTGTTCTACGTGTTTAGGAAAACTTAGTTTTTGGCACAAGAGTGTAGAAGATGGATCATTTATGCTCTTTATTGAACTGTACACATTACTGTTTTACAGGGAAGAACTAGTAATTTTAAAGAGGTTTTCAATTTGATGTACTTTGCACATTAAAATTTAATTAAATATAATTACATATTAACACACGACGACCACGTAGCCTAGTTGGTACGTGCAGATATTTATGTGCAAGATTGTTTTCAGATCGTAGGTGTTTGTGATGTGTTATTTGAGTCGTCCGTGCTTACCGCACACGTGGAATCCTAGTGTGATGGTATAAGTGTATAAGCGTGTGTAAGTTTATATTATACCTTGTGCTATGTCCATAAGTGCTGACAATAGTGCCATTTACAGCGACTTCGTCCGGCGTTTCGTGGAGCACATTATATACCTAATCAGGATTGCAACAGTGCTAACGACGTTACGAGTGCGTGCGTGCTATAATGCGTACCGGCGTGCGTGCGTATGTGCGTGCGTGCGTGCGTGCGTGCGTGCGTAGTGCTAAAATGCGTACTGTACTGACGAGCGTGACGTTCGCAGCGACTTCGTCCGCCGCTGCGTGGAGCACTCGCCGCAGCTGCAGGCGCTCGTGTACCGGCTGCGCGTGGCCGCGCTGGCGGCGGGCGCGGGCGGCAGCTTCGTGTCGACGCTGTGCCGCGCCGCGGCTGACGCTGCTAGATGGTGAGACCACGTAGTTTTCGTAGCGGAGAGATGATGACCGGAAACTTTAATCTTAACCGTAACGTATTGTAAAATTGACTGTTTTTAGAAATAACACAAGTGAAGTGCGAGTCGGACCCGCACACGTAGGGTTTCGTAGCACTGTGTAATATTATGGTCCAAGAGCTACTGCCAATTTTTGGGTAGGTATTTGAGGCAAGCTGAAAACTTGTCTCATAGCTCTCCTACTAAACCCCAACTCGGAGCTGCAGACCTGGCTGCTGAGTAGCGGGGCATTATGGACCCCTACAATTTTAAAAATGTTATTTTTTTATTCCAAAAAAAATGTTTGAGGCAATATGAAATTTTTATTATGTTGTAGTTTAATGTTTAAAGAATAGAAAAAAAATAAGCCAGACGATTTAGTCGGGGCTTTGACATTGCCAGGCGCGTGCAAAAATTAAAAAAATAAGGTTTAAAAAAAGTGTTTGAGGCAACTTGAAATTTTAATAGGGTGTAATTTATAGCTAAAAAATGAGATTCTCAAAAAGACAGATCATTTCGGTGGGGCTTTCTACCCGCCAGGTGATCTAACAAATCAGGGTAAAAAACGGTTTATCTCGATTTCTGGCAAAACTACAAGTCCGATGGAAAAAAGTTTAATGACAAAGTTGTAGGTTTTAAAAAGATCTATAATCTTTGTCTTAACACTTTTTTCAGATAACCTCAAAATTTATTTGAAAAATTAAAAAAACCAAATTTTTGGTTTTTTATTTTTATCTCTTCCAAAAAAAATTTTTTTTTCACTAAATTTGGTAAAAACCTTCCTATTTCTGTCTCAAACACACTGTAATTTTTTTGATTCAAAATATTTATTTTTGCACCTTATATTGACTTAATATCGAAAAAGCACCCTAATTTTCAATCTAAAATTCTCGCGTCTAAATTTCTTTTTTTAAAGTCGGTGGGCTTTTTATAGTTGACATTCTGACTTTCTGATGGTGTAAAAAAATATACATTACTATGGTAAATTTTCTCAGAAATATGCAAAATGTGCCTGATTTAGTCGCAGTAAAGGCGCATTTTCTGAGAAAATTTACCATAGTAATATATATATCGGAGATGGTAAATCGATGGTACGAATTAATCTGTGATACTCGTTAATCGATGGTATTGTTTATCAATGGATCGGGAGATCGCGTGATCTGTCAAAATGGAGTTCATTATGATGTCGTCCCGCGTAATAGGAATTCTCGGGAGAAGTTATAAAGGTAATCTTAAACGTAGCATTCGGTCTCAGCGACCACGACCCGCGATCGCGCGGCTCCACGCGTCTCATCCACTGAATAGGCAGTGCCGTGTTACTGATGTGCCATTTCTTCTTGGTCTGATGTCTTTATTTATTAATCTGTTCACAAAATCAAACTGTTTATGATTTACCTACAATATTTTCTGAACTTTTCTTCTGTATTTATAATTAAAATGTGGTTTTATGAGTATTTAAAAGCAACCCTCAACTTCTCGTGATATGAAAATTGAGTCAATCTTCTTCCTTTTTCCAGTGGCATAGATAATAACATCATCATCTTCATCCACCGATAGCTGATGGATAACTTTTACTTTGCTGCGACTAAACTGTCCGACATATCGTACTGCAATAGAGCGACAACGAACACGACAACAACGAAAGCTAGGGGTCACCCCACGACAGGCGACCATGGTCGCGTAGTTGAATGGAAATGGACGCAGTCGCGCGTCGCGGTCGCTAAGAACCGAATGCTACCTTAAGGCGAGTAATGTCTGAAAGTGAATAAAGTTTTAATAAAACGTGCTATCACATAACTTGCGAATATAGCGAATGGTTTGCTCGATAAATCAATATTGCGTATCGCTGAGTAAATTAAACAAGTCGGAATCGGAGATCCGCGTAAATAACTAAATAAACAAAGTAAAAGAGCGTTAAAACGGAGCCAGACAGTGATCAGTGAATAAATGAGTTGCTTATGTGTTGGTCCGGACTCTTGTCTTTTATTTGAAATCCTAATCTGAAGTCCTGACATGAAACAATCCCACAATGGATGTTTGATGAAGAATACCTACTTTACTTGCATGAAAATACATGTTACACAGAGTAGAATCGATTGAAAACCCATACAAACACCCTGCCTACCTGATGCCGACATAATATATTTTTTAACACCATCGGAAAGTTGATTTCGACGAACAAAAAGCCCACCGACTTAAAAAAAATGAAATTTTGATTGAATTGAAGACTTTTAGATTGAAAATTAGGGTACTTTTCGATACTAAGTCAATATAAGGTGCAAAAATAAATATTTTAAATCAAAAAAATTACAGCGTCTTTGAGACAAAAATAGGTAGGTTTTCACCAAATTTAGTGAAAAAAAAATTTTTTTTGGAAGAGATAAAAATAAAAAACCAAAAATTTGGTTTTTTAATTTTTCAAATAAATTTTGAGGTTATCTGAAAAAAGTGTTAAGACAAAGATTATAGATCTTTTTAAAACCTACAACTTTGTCATTAAACTTTTTTCCATCGGACTTGTAGTTTTGCCAGAAATCGAGATAAACCGTTTTTTACCCTGATTTGTTAGATCACCTGGCGGGTAGAAAGCCCCACCGAAATGATCTGTCTTTTTGAGAATCTTATTTTTTAGCTATAAATTACACCCTATTAAAATTTCAAGTTGCCTCAAACACTTTTTTTAAACCTTATTTTTTTAATTTTTGCACGCGCCTGGCAATGTCAAAGCCCTGACTAAATCGTCTGGCTTATTTTTTTTTCTATTCTTTAAACATTAAACTACAACATTATAAAAATTGCATATTGCCTCAAACATTTTTTTTGGAATAAAAAAATAACATTTTTAAAATTGTAGGGGTCCATATTGCCCCGCTACTCAGCAGCCAGGTCTGCAGCTCCGAGTTGGGGTTTAGTAGGAGAGCTATGAGACAAGTTTTCAGCTTGCCTCAAATACCTACCCAAAAATTGGCAGTAGCTCTCAATCTATTAACTCTAAATATTTGGTCAATAACAAAATCGATGACAAGTGTAAAACATCTAAGAAAGTTTACAATAATTTTATACATTGAGTACACGTTGAAACAGGTATTTATTTTTGCCGCTTCTATTTTTATATCTATTTACATTTTTACCAGTCACGCTTGCCGCAAGCAGGAGATCCCCATTACTTATGAACGTCTGCAAAAAGAACCTCTATCATAAATGCAAATCAATGTAATTTAGTATTTATGCACATGCAATTCACATGCAATTATGCGATGTTCAAGAAACACATCTCTCAGCGTAAATCAACTTGCGTGTCCCACATCGCATATTGGAAGTGCATCTGATCCCATTAAATTGAAGATCAGCTGAACGTAATTGAGCCGTTATAGCGGACCCAATTCCCATGTCATTGAGAACAAACATGTCATTGAGCACAGACAGACGTCGGGAGCATTCTAAGATTGAATTATGGTCCGAAACTAGGAGTAGGAATATTCATTCATCATAGTACCTACTTCGTTAATTGAATACGACTAGGTATATTGATTTCGTTGCATTACAGTTTTAAGAACGGTACTTTGAATGACTTTTAAAGTTCTTTACACAGTACAGAGGTTCCTTATGTAGTGTTCAGAGGTGCGATTATTGCAGGTTAACGGACCTGATGTACGGGCCGCGGCTGCAGCCCACGTGGGTGGTGCTGGTCTCCAGCGACCGCAGCCGCGCTGCCGCGGTAGCTGATGCGTTGGTGACCGATCTGTGCTCTGTACTGTCAGTCGGCGACACCAAGGATACCAACTTGTGAGTTGAAATTAATATTTTTTTATGTATCTAGCTGAAAAACACGCAGACGAGCTAACTGATGGTAAATGGTCGTACGTCATTGTCGTACTTCCGGACATTAGTAACACTGAGGGATTTGCGCTATGGGCCAAGATAGAAGAGATAAGAAAAAAGTATGAACTAAGAGTTAACCCAATGCTGGGATTTAGTATCTTCTTAAAGTGAGAGTGGTGGACTTTTGTGTAGTCCTTGTAGTTGACAAAATTTAAGCTTTTTAAAACATCATGGATAATAATTGTTAACCGACAACGGCCATTTCTCGCCGTGCAACTGGGTCGAAATATCGGTAAAACAATTCAAAATCGTGAGTACCAGTTTGTATTTAAAATATTTAGTATCTACGATGATATAAGTTTAAAATCATTTGTTATGGAAAATCAGTGTCGAACCTGAAACAGTTTGAAGTGCAGGGCGGGTTACTACCCAAAAAACGCTACACGGTCATCTTTATCCTCAAACTTGGATACACCAAGATACTTAAGCAAAACACCAAGACTCCTAATGAATACCTCTGTTTATTTATAGTTTGTTCATGGTAAATATCATTGTTTGATAATATATCATTTTACAAGTAAAAAACCGACTTCAAAATAGTGCAAATTTAACACTTATATAGTTTTCTCATAGATGCCATTGTCAGAACTAGACCAAATTTAATCAGGACCACACGGGAAGTCCCAGCTTTCAAATAAAAAAAGAATCATCAGAATCGGTTCACCCAGTCGAAAGTTCTGAGGCAACAAACATAAAAAATACAGTCGAATTGAGAACCTCCACCGTTTTTGAAGTCGGTTAAAAAGTAAACTAAAATAGTACAGTAAACTATTTGTTCATTGTTCATACCAATTACCATCGTTAGTGAAACACGAACGCTTACATGGATTTATTAGCGAATTTAAAAATAGTTGTTATAGGTGACACTTCGCCATTCTTGTCTGATATCTATGTATTTGTATATACGTAGTACTAAGCAATGCAGACTTTCCACACTCATTAGCGATTCAATACCATAGTCCTCGAGTTTAGCAACACATTTGTGACTGAATTAGAACGAGACTCTTACATACAATTATTTATGTACTAACAAAATTACTAACTATCACTAACACGTATAAACGAACTAACGAATTAACTTTTTTAATAACTAAAATGTTTATTAAAAACAGTAAAAAGAAAATATTTTTGTTTACTTAAAAAAAAATTACTAAATTAAAGCCCGATATTTGGCTTTACTTTCACTACGTTAACGTTTAACGTTATTTGTCGTATTTCGAATCGAATCGTTAGTGAATTGAGAAATACAAAAATAGACTGAGATATGTATATGTTTTTCCCAACGTATACATATGTCATTGCCCTGTTGTGGTTGTACCTTCAAATGCAATGCACCCTATAACATCCGACAGTTATAAATAGACCTAGTTGTTTCTGAAGGTCGATTGGTTTTTGCGTGTTTTTCTGCTGTTCCGTTACGCAAATACTTCGTTTTAAATACACTTGTATCTTTAAATAGCCTGGTATAACGATACACTTAAATAAGAAAAATAACCGGACAACCGGTTGGAACAAAGTTTTTATATATATATTTCGATGTATATTATACAACTCGAAACCAATTTTAGAGATGCATAAAATGAGAAAAGTAAAGTCAATAGTTGAATGATTCATTAATATTATAAATGCGAAAATAACACTTGTCTGTCTGCCATAATTTCACGATTACTTCGCTGAATCAATTTTCTTTTACGTGATTTAAGTTTAGTAGTTAAGCGTAAAAAATCCCATGTCTATTTCAGTAAGCACGTGATTAGTGATAAAAATATATCGTTCCGCGTCTCACGGGAATTTATGACATTGCTTTATTGCACGCACGACTCTTACCAATAAAAAGAATCACATGACAATAGGGATCAGCCCACATCATCTCGTCTACCGCGTGACATACACGAATTGTTTAAATATAAAATCTTTCATTATAGTTTTATTATAGCTGTCAATATGGAATGCTAATATTGTGCGAGGTTTAACATTTGTATGCCACTCGATTAGCACCTGATATTTCGATATTATTGTTTATCATTCCTTTTAAGTAGCTGTATGCTTGTATATGGTAAGATGTACTTATGAGTAATACAAACAGTTCGCTTTGGTATGTATGTAAAAATCTATAAATAGTCTCCCTACATACAGGATTTATATCACTATGTTTGTTTGTTTGGGTTATTCAATCATTCATATATGGGCAAGTAGATGTAAAGATATTTATATAATTTTTTACCACATTCATAGCATCATGTGTCGGGATACGAATACGACTTATATAATTTACTAAATGTTACGTATTTATGTACCTATTCGTACTTGGCCAATATTATGAAATAAGAAAGTTGATCTCAATCTTTGAAAAAATTCGTATGTGCACATTTTTAATAAGTTGCTTGACAAATTGTCTAAACTCTAAAACGTAATATACCTTGAAGTGTTATTACTTTACCTACTAACTTATCCATATTATTATTCTATATATTATATTATATATTCCAATTTTTAAATATATTTAAGTACACATATTCAATATCATTACAAAAGAAATACATTGTGGACGTTTTGCTGGACCTTTTCCAATGTCTTTTAGCGATTAACGAGTTTTACATATAAAAAACGCTATTTCCTTTGCCCATCGCTGTTCGCCCTATAATTACGAAAGACGTGTGAATGTCTTTCATGATTTTTTTCTTGTTTTCAGTAGTATATATTGTTATGCGGTACGTCTATGAAGCTCACGTGATTCCGGTCTTTTCAATGATGACACGTACTAATTGGAAAATATGTTGTGCAACCTACTGTGGGTGAAACGTGAATAGCGGCGTAAACACACTACGGCGTTTGTATATTTAAACCCGCCGATTGATGGATACTGTATTTGCTCCTGTGCGTGTGTTGTGGCGTCATATTTACATAAACATATTATTATTTTCATATTCAACGTCATTATGACTGTTACAACAGTAATTCTATTTTATTACTATAGCCCAAGAGCCCACGACGGCCAGACCTTCGTTATTTTATAAAAGTTGAAATTTTCTCTGTACATGTCTCCTATACAGGTAAGAACGACCAGCGACTATAGAGTTTGGGTTGTGGTTACCTGGGCAGGTAACAGGTAGTAAAGGTGTATAAAATAGTACTTAAAATTTGTTAAAGCATAAAGCTCAATTTTTTTATATTTTCTTCGGGATAACTATAGAAATCTCGTCATCCATTGCCGGACACTTATGACAGTTGCTACCCCTTGCCAGACACCCCTAAACTTTGATAAATTACAATTATACTTTCGTTATAGTATTTTATTGTTGTAGAGCTTTATGCTTTAACAAATTTTAAGTACTATTTTATACACCTTTACTACCTGTTACCTGCCCAGGTAACCACAACCCAAACTCTATAGCCGCTGGTCGTTCTTACCTGTATAGGAGACATGTACAGAGAAAATTTCAACTTTTATAAAATAACGAAGGTCTGGCCGTCGTGGGCTCTTGCTCTACTAGGTTTTGTCGTCTATCCTAGACATAATTAGTGAAGTAGGTTGTAATGAACTGTAGGTAGGGTAAAGACTTTAAAGACGTATAAGCAGAATTATATTTTGCTATAATTTTCCATTTTAGGCAAGTTTATTATTGTTACGCAATCGCGAGGAATTTTTCTCGATAGTTTTTAGTTGAAAGACCAAGTTTTCCATAACGAACTTCCTACATCGGTGTTCTCTCAATTCTATGACATAGAGTCCTGCAAGAAGCGGGTCAATCGCTTCTTTCTTAGCTGGTAACGCCCCTGGTGTTGCCATGTCCGTAGACGACGGTGATCACTTACCACCATCCGGCTGTTTGTTTGCCTGATTAGGCCATAAAAATACGGATTTATCCCCATTTTCACGCATATGGGAAAGCAATCACAATATTTTCCATATTTCGTCTTTTCGACGACGTGAACTTGACCGTGAAATGAACTTACAAACCGCCCACTCAGCTACGTGCTTATACACAGGGAATTTCACCTAAAAATATCTATTTCTACATATTATAATATTTACAGCTACTAGGTATATAACATTTTTGTATTACAATTGTTTCAGTTTCATCAGTACGCTGTTAACTCACGTCTTGACCCATCACTTGGGCTGGGTGACCACTGTAAGCCCTTACGACACCATCGAAGCGAAACGCCCATCAGAAGCAGAAGCACGGCGGCCCTACAACGCGCTGTGGGCACAACTCAGCGACCTGTGCGGGAGTATTGGCTTTCCTCCCAGAGCGGCAAGGACCATTATCGCTGGAACTACCAACGTGCAGTTCATCAATAGGCTGCTCGCTGTTTTAACTTACTTCATGCGCTGCGGAGATGTGAAGAGGCAAGACTTCGAGTATGAAGACTGTGTAGTGGATGATAGTAAAATAGTGAATGTTACTAGGCCCGACTTTGGTCTACGGAGGACCGCAACGCGTGGTGATTTAGATCGTGATTATAGTTTGAGGGTGCCGTCAGTGAATACTCAGAGTACTGGAAGTAGTGTCAGTACGTTATTGGCCAGTGACGTCAGCCTCAAAAAGTCGACCACATCGGCCAATCTAAGCTGCAAGCTCTCTACGACTTCCGATATGGATTCTGGTCTGGAAAAACCTATGTCCAGCCAACTAAGAAGGAACCGCACTGTGATGATCTCTCTACAGGACTCGTCAGATTCAAGTTGTAACTCTTCGCTTTCCGAGGAACCAGACAAGAAAGTCGTGTTCGTCTTGGGCGATGACGATAAGTTAGTAGGCTTGAAGAACAAGTCCAATGGCGGCAAGAGTGTGAAAAAGTCATCCAGAAGTCCAAAGGAGCAAATTAACTTAGAACTTCCAGAAGACTTAGAAGTTAGCAACAAGGAAACTCTGGATCAACAGCCGAACAGCACCGAAAGCCCCTCGCAGTGCTGCAGACAAACACTTCAACATTCCAAGCCAATAAAACATTCCGGTTTTAAGTTCGAGTTCGATAAGTACCCTCAAATAGTAACTAATTATATGAAGAGCAAGAATTTGGAGATACTGGACAGACACTACATTGGGAAGCCGGGTAACTTGAAGCTCGATAACTTCCAGTTCGATCCTACTGTGGTGCCTCCGATCCAGGAGGAGAGGTGTGAGATATGCTACAAGTGTCAGCTGATGGAGTCGATGTTGCAGACGCCCACGAACGCTTCGGAAATGGAATGCATGAACGATTTGCCGCGTCAGTCGGAGCCGCAATTTGCTACGGAGACCATAGTGACGGAGAAAGATCGGGAATTGTCGCCGAAGACATTTGTGAGGAAACGGAAGGAAAACACGATCATTGTGAACGTCAAGAGAAGAGAAGAAGGGTTTGGCGGGTTGGAAGGGAGGTTGGACGTTCGGAGGGTTGACGGGGAGAGGGACAGGGTGGCGGTGCAGCGAGTGATCGAGTTCCCCCTGCCGCGGGTGAGTCCGAGGCCAACGCAGGCTCGCTCGGGGTTCGATGCGTCGTTGTTGGGCGGAGTCACAGACCATTACGTACCTGAATTAATATTACAAGGTGAGTTCATTACACTAAAGATTTTTTTGTTGAGTGTTTTCTTAATTGAAACGAAATTTTTTTTTATTATTGTTTTTAATTTGTATGGTGTTGATAAGTACAGGGAATACTGAACAATATATTATTTTTTATTGAGAAAGTATAAACTCAAAACTCAAACTCAAATCATTTATTCCATGTAGGTATTTAGAATACACTTATGAACGTCATTTTTTGCATTTACCACCGTTTAAAAATAAAACCTTAGTAAGCAATGCCACGATTATGTGACAAAAGCACTTATGCAGTAGTATATCTTCGGTACAGAGAATGACAGTTTTATAAATTGTTTGCATTTTTATAATTATATTTATATATTTTTTATTTTTATAAATTGTCTATATTGCATAATTTTTGGTTACAGGAACACTATCGAGTCCTAGTAATTGGGAAGCGGAGTTGCGAAGGGATCTCGACTTAACAATGTACCTGAACAAAGCACTGGACACACCGATGCAGACCGTGGCCATCATAGGAGACACTAACAACTGGTTTGTTCTAATAACAAGTATTTAATTAAATATAAAGTAGCCCTTAGGCGTCGTCCTAATTGGCAGAGATAGTACGATGGCGCGATGCGTTCTCGTCGTGCGATGGGTTCAAACATACTGTTTCATTACAATTACTTGCGAGGTTAAAATAGGACACTCTGATGAAATCTGTATGTTTGAACCCATCGCACGACGAGAATTCATCGCGCTATCGTACGATCGCTGCCAATTAGGACGACGCCTTATACCATATAAAAAGTATATGGTTCAACTTTTAATATAAGATTTGTATTTCTACCGTACCTAAATATATATGTTGTATATTTTTTAAGCATGAAAAGAGTTACGATAGAATTGTGATCCTTACAAAACGATTGCAATTTTGTTCTAATGCATCACAAAATAATTATATCCAAATTTTATAATCCATTTCTTCCAACATGTGTAACGTAATTGTATTTGAACTCAGGGAGGTGCGCGTCGTGGGGCGGGAGTGCGGTTACGGCGGCCTGTCGCCGCTGGTCGGCGGCATGTTGGACGCGCTGCCGGTGATGCGGCAGGCGAGGGTGCCGCCGAGTCAGGTAAGACATTCGTAAACATTTGGTGCGTGATTGGTATTAGAAATTTATACAAAACTAGCTGACCCGGCGAACTTCGTACCGCCTAACAGTCGATTTTTTGATTTTTTATTTTTTTTAATACTTATTCTGCTATTCGGGACACCTTCCCGGAACCCCTCCACTAACACTTAAACTTTATGGTATGGTATTAAAGTTCAAATTGATTTTTAAGTATTATTACGAATCTTTTGTATGGGAATATAGAAAAGTGTTGTTTTTAGACTTATTTCAGGCAATTTTTAAAATTTTTCTCTCCGTAAGAACCATCCTCGTACTTTAAGGAATATTATAAAAAAAGAATTAGCGAAATCGGTGCAGTTGTTCTCGAGATTTGCGCTTAGCAACAAAATCAGCGATTCCTTTTTATATACGAGTATATACAATATGTAATTCAAACTGCATATCTTTTTATAATATAAGAAGGAGAATAAATATAAGAATGAATATAATATAAGGAGAAGCTGACTAACTGACTGACGGACTGACTAACTGACATATCAACGCAGAGCCTAAACTATAAGGGTTAGAAACTTGAAATTTTGCACAGGGGTTCCTTTTATAACGTAGGGGAGCACTAAGAAAGGATTTTGAAAATTCACCCCCCCCAGGGGTTAAAACGGGGGTGCAAAGTTAGTATGAAACTATGCTGTTTTTGAAGTTATTCATTCAGTATGAAGGTTTTTTATTGAAAGTCATAAAATATTTTTTTGAAATCATCGCCTAAGGGGAAAAAGGGGGGTGCAAAGTTAGTATGAATGTTCTCTGATTTTATTAACTTTTAATATTTAGGGATTATTGGCGGGCAAAGCGCGAGGGAAAGCTAGTAAATAATAAATTCAGTTAGTTAGTTGGTCAGTTAGTTTTTTAATATGTACAAATATAGCTAATATGTTTGTTTGTTACAGTGTCTCCTATATCTAGAGAGCAAGCTGCGCGAATTCTGCGTTCTGTCCAAGACAATGGCGGATATGCTCATGTCGACAGACTTTATTGACATCGCGACGCTGACGACGTCCCTCAACGTGGACGTGAACGACGTTCCCCTGTTGTTGGCCGTCGCTACGACGCACACGCCACAGATCGCCACCAAATACGGCATCAGCTATAGGTAATTTTATTTATTCACGTTTTATACAGCGAGATTGACTTCTTAGGGATTTAAATTTGGAAAACAATTTGATTTTTTTTAATAAAAAAAATGTTTTAATGAACTCCTGGCTATGTTTCTATTGGCAGGAAAATTGGCAGATTTTAATTACACGGTTTTTTTTGTCAAATAACTTTTATTTAAATCGAAATTATAAATTTTCTGTATTCCATATCCCAAGGAAATTTCAATAAATCTTGGAAGTATTTTTTGTGATATCCTTGTATTATTTTAATAACTTCATGTTGTCAAATTAATTTGTGTGGTTGTCATTCTCGCGTTGTACATTACAATAGTCACACTTTTCACTAAATGAATTATTCGAATGTTTACATAGGCAATGCCTGCTAAATAATCAATTATGAACTTTTACTTCAACACAGCTATGTAATTACTGGTAATTATTCTCACATTGTTAACCCTGCTTACAATTTATTGGCGGTGCTTATTCGAACTCTTTATATCTACTTCTTATAGTTCAAAAATCATATCACACTATTTTAAATTCGATGTTTATATTTTTAGTGTTTTTGTAAATACTACGAATTGGTAGAATAATTATCCCCAATGTTAGTATTAGGTTACTGTGCGCCTTTACGAGCAAAATGTATTTCAAAGTTTAATATAATAATTTATTCTAGATGTTGCTTAATATAAATGCACGTGTCGTGATAAAAATGATAAAAAAATATAAAGCACATAATATAACTTGGTTCTCGTCAAAATAATATGAGACGAATAGGTTTTTATTATTCTTCTTGTACAAAGCATATAGTCACTCACTAACTGACACTAGGATTCCATGTGCGTGGGTGGAATGTGTCCACAATGTCTTTGAAATAAAATATATAATTTTTTATCTACCCTCTTTTATATAAACCAACCACCCAAGGGCACTACAACATATTGCTGGGATATAATGTTTTAAGAAGTTTGCTTAAATAAATAGATGATGTACACATTTTATTTCGGCATGTGTACGTTGATATCTGTGATTTTTTTATTCGATGATAATAATACAATATTATATTTTATAAAACAACTACGTATTATTAATTTATATTATATTTGTATTGTGATATTTTCAGTGTGAGAAATAATTTCGTTGGTTCATATTATGATGACTGAGTTTGACTGAGTCGAAATATGTGGAGTTTAGAAATATTTATGTATACTTGTAGTGTTGTAAACACGTGCCACATAGTGCAGCTTTGATTGAAACTTACCTGAATACTACATAGGGCTGAAAATATTTTCGATTAATAATTATTTTATTTTACTATTTTGCGTGGTAGACTCATTATAAATGCCACCCACTATATAATAGTCTAAAGAATTTAACCTCTAACATACTTTGGCGGGCCATTTCACTGTACTAACGTTTTTGAGGTACGATGTCCTTATCCAATATCTGGTAATTGAAGTTTATACTATGTTAGAAAAGTATCGATCTTGGTAACATTTTTCATTGCATATATAGTTAGATTGAAATTTGTTTTTTTTTGTCAATTTTTTAGAGATTGCGAGATAATTTTGACATATTCCTAATGTTTACTACATACATAGCCATAAATCAATACTCATATGTTGGATAACGGCGCAGTAGCTTAAAGATTTCAGTATAGTAAATATGGTAAGTGATAAATGAAGTTAAATCATTAAAATAAATGAATATATAAACAAATCTAGTCTAACTAAGCCTTATTGATGTGCAAATTAAAGGAATATTAGCATGATACACCATATTGTCTATTGATCAAAGGAAAAAAAGCCAAGTTAATTAAAGTTATAACTTAAAAATTAAAGTTAAACCAAAATTGTGGCAGTTAAACTTAGGAGCAAATTACCATGTATTCTTTCTTACCAAGGACCTATTATAAGTTTTGTATTTTAAGGTTGTCCTGCTGCAACACAAGTCACTTGTAGGTTTCCTTTGTAAGTTTAAGTTTATTAAACGTAATTATGTTGATGTATAGTTTTAAAATAACTTCGCTTGAAGTGCTTAAAAATAACTAAAAAATATTAAACCTCTTTAAATTTTTCCTATTTTAATTAGGTCGGTCCCGTGTTATTAATCTGCAAATATCCCGTGTATAATTTAAATCTGTTCAGTGGTTGCGCGTGATGCTCAAACAGACAGGCAATAATTCCAAAAAAAGGGTTTTTGTCTCAAAATAAAGCCTGATTAATTAATAGGTATTTTAAAATAATACACAATATGGATTACATACAAATGACTTGGGTTGCAGTACTTATCACATGAGCCTACCATTATGAAGAATAATACTCCTCAAAATAAGTACCTTACACAAATAAAGGTGATATAATTATATAATTATGTATATTGAATATCTTATGTGATTTGATATTACAAGTAAAGCGATGATTTTTTTGTACGTTAGTCAACAAATAAAATATTTTTATGATATTGAACTTGATCTTTTCATATTTAAGTTTTCCTTTTTCCACGTCCTCCGTTTTTCCCTCTCTTCCCCTCTTTTCATTGATTCCCCTCTTTCCCTCTCTTTTCATTGATTAGAATTTATTTTCAAAGCTGGACTGAAAATTGGTGGGGAAGGAATTGATTTCAACCTGTTGATTGAATGGTTGAACCTACGCTTGTCAAACTCAAACTCAAATAATTTATTTCACGTAGGTATTTTCAATACACTTATGAACGTCATTTTTTGCATTTACCACCGTTTCGCTAAGGTGCCTTTAAATTTTAAATCTTTGAGGAGAAAAGAAACGGCGAAAGGATGTCTATTGCCAAGCATCTTTGTCAGTAATATATTCATCGACTGTATTATACCCTTTCTCTATGAGTCGTGTTTTAACATGTTTTTTAAATATTTGTATGGGCAAATCAATAATTGACTGGTAGGTACTTTATTAAAGAAGCGTACACCGAGCCCCACAAATGACCGCTGGACCCTACGAAGGCGGTACGAGGAAGTCACTTAATGGTGCATATTTCTAGTTTGCCGATTGGTACCTACCTAATATCGGATTTTTGTTTATAAAAACTCAAATTTTTCTTAATAATATTACATACTGAAGTCAAAAGACAGATCAAAAGACAGATGCACTCTGAGCACTTACCGGTAGGTATAGAAGATCATACGAATACCTCTTAATAAATAGATACCTAGGTACATACTGGGTAGCATAACACGAAGATATTTGTCAATAAACATTTTCTCTGATAGAAAAAGGTAAACGAAAAAAGACGCTTCTTATATCCATCTAATTAAATTACCTAGAGCGACCGGCCATTAGTGAGATTACCCCCGCACTAAGAAATATTTTGTACAAGAAATATTTCCTCATACATCAGGTAGAACGATCACAACATGTCGAGATGAAAAAAATGGTATCTATTGCTCAAATATGCATGCAATGCCAATGGTGGACATGTCCCTTTGTATGCATAGATCTTTAAAACTACGCAACGGATTATGATGGGGTTTTTTTAAATAGATAGAATGATTCAAGAGGAAAGTTTACATGTATGATATATTAATGTTTTTCGCAAACAATTTTGGACTTGGGTACTAAGGGACAGGTTTCCCGAAGCGAAGCGAACGCGGGTTTACTAGTTATTTAAATAAATAACACCAAAGATGAATTAGTGATAACCGAAAAATGCTGAAGTAGGTACTTAAATAAAATTTGAAAACTTCGACAAAGGGGAAATATGGTAAAAACCCAAAACAATCACATAATCATGAAACCCAACTTTAATATATTTTTTAATGACTACATATTTTTATTACCGACAATTTTTTTGTTGGAACATACCTACTAATAAAAAAAGCGTTATTGTACCTCTGTACATTAATAATATTGTATCTCCATAAAGAAGAAAATTTATCTGACTCTGGAAATGGCCGATTAAATTTTCAATTACGTTAATACAACAATTTTATTGCAATAGTGCGCTTCGTTGGTCTCATCACACGGTTGATGTCCTCATGAGCAAGTTTATGATTCTTTTACGATCCTGTTTCTGAAGTAACGAATTGCAATCATACCGTTTCTAATGTATTATGTATCTGCCTAAAAGTATCCATTCTTGAACCTAGGTTTGTTGTATTCTGATTTCTGCGCCCCGTTTAGATACTCGGTGAAAAAACCAGATAAAGGCGCGAATACGAGTATGACATGTCATGTAAACGGCCTTCTTCATCTTCGGTATTCGCAAGTCGTTCGCGAATCAGTTATTATTTTGGCGCTAATCAAAGGATTTATCGTCCGTGTTAGACATCAATCTTGTTTAAAAATATATGAGAGAAAGAAGGATAATAATAGCTACTTCAGAAATTAGATGACGTTGTTAACAACGTGAAGTAGGTATTAAACTTTTAAGATGGATGGTGGTTCGTTGACGAATTTTGTAATCATTTACAAAAAAAGTTACGGATAAATAGTTTATTTACTTTAAATAGGTTACCGAACTATTAAGGTAAAACAGACACCACTAAATGAAACCCGAGAGAAGTTATTTTTATTGATAACATTTAAAATATCGGGAACTCCGAACTAACTTTCAGTTGGCCTTAATGACGCGACTACCAGTGACCCAGATTCCCAAATGGAAATTCAATAGTAAGTAGCGTTACTTTTGTAAATGTATAGGGGGTAGATACTACGAAATTTATAGGTAGATACTTTACAGTTTCTAGAAGTCGTGAATTATATTATAAAAATAATGTTATAATTGTTATAATAGGTAGGTACCTACTCTGTGACTACTCTTGAATTTGATGAATTGGCGCGTACCCGGTTACATACAGTTTAAACGTTAATATCCCTGCACTAGGATTCCCTGTGTCGCGAGTGGAATGGAAAACATAAATAACACATCATTTAAATCCTAGACTCGAGAACAAACATTTATCTGCCACATATTTTTTTGCCTCGAACGGAAATCGAATCCGGAACCTCCCGCTTAGCAGGCAAGCTCTGATTGAACGCCATATCAAGTTTAATTGATAATAATTATTAATTGCGTTAATCGTACGTTGAACCGCTGGAGATGAGTAATTAGAGCAAGAATCATCTATTGATCGCAACACATGTCTTATCATTTATTCATCTTCGTCATGACATGTATATCACACATGTCATGTCTCAGTACTATGGTGGTACGAGAATGTTATTACCTCTTCCATTTTGGATATTAATATATAGTACGGTATATTGATTAAAAATAGAATAATAATAGATATGAGCATATTTTATTTTCTGTTAGAAAATAGATTTATTTTCCAAATGATAAATTAAAGGGTTTTCACACAATTAACAACGCGGAATCGGATTTGAAGCTGGATACAAAACACTTAATAGAGACTTAACTTAGACTAGGCAATATGATAATAATTATTTTGTTCCTTCTTAGTAGTTCTTGTGATAATTAATTAAACCATTAAATTGAAGGTAAACTTTCCTCAAAATTTTCCGATACCCCGAACCCCTTTAACGATAATTGTTTCAGGAATGTTGGAAAACTTATTTGGCCATTTATTTGTATTTAAAAGGGTTTGTGCCATATACTAAGCTTTTAACCCTCACCAAATAACGAAAAACCTTTTTTACTATAAATTAACACTCCTTTTCACCCTCTTACCCTATTAGAGGTGGGTTGATAAAAATGTTTCCAGATTTTTCTTTGCAAGTATATTTAGGTCCAATTTAGTCTGCCAATCCGCACTCGGCCAGCGTAATGGACTATGGCTATGGCATGTATCCTCACATTGTGAGAGGAGACCCAAGCCCATTGGGAACATTATGTGTTGCAATGATGATTTAGATCCAACGGTTAAGCTGATAGTTGTTTTTCAGTCAATGTTGGAGTTTAATAAAGAACTAGGACGGTGCCCATTAAACGAAGACGTTATTTATTATTTTTGATACGTTACGATTATCAAAACTTTTACTCCTGATTATCCTTTAGAGGCTTTGAGTTAATTCTTAATGCTCCCAGGCCTTATGGATATAGGAAACCTTGTACAAAAACCTTGTTGTATAGCAAACGAGCATGCTTCACCACGCTTCCGCTGCCGCCCATGAAAACTGTGACCGACATTGCAACAAGACTCAAATGGGGCCTAGGATTGTTAGTCTGATTAGGAGCCGGTGTTAGAACATTAGTTGGTTAGTTTGTTACTAATTATGTGGACTGGGACAGGGACTGTTATTGGAATCTGGTACTTTTGTAATGTAATGACTAAGGATACAACTCGAGCATTTATAAATTAGCAGACTTAGGCTCTAGATAGCGTTCCCATCGGCGAGGCGTGAGTGTGCCTTACAGCCAGTCTGCGACCGGATGACGCGTAGAGTAGGCTCTTTTATGTATAATGAAAGAGAAGTTTATACAAGATTTTGTACAATATTTTGTTTGTATTAGCATTTCCCCTGATCATACTACACTGTTGCCTCGTTTGTTAGTCAGCTGGCTACATTAAAGCAAGAGTTTTGGATTGGATGTTTGAGGATGAGGATGCATAAGCCATTGCCATGCCAAGCCAACAGTTAGGTTCACTGACTTATAAAAGTTTTGTCGTTAGTAGGTACGTAATCTCTATATTTAAAATTACATTATAAGTAAACACAAATAATAGGGTTATACAATAAGCCGATTAATGAACATTATAATATTGTATGAAATTAAATCATTTCATTGTCAACATAAATTTAATTTGAAACTATAATATGATAATATTAATCCAATCATGTTCGATGTGAAATACTGTTTTAGCATAATTTAGCGTACTAGATACAATCAATGCTAATTTGATTTAATCCAGTGTGCGCTTTTTATAGTGAAATGAATGACATGGGAATCTCTATATTATTACAATACATTGAAAATAGTATGATATTTCATTCAAAAGCTCAAATCAATCACTAAGTATTCACTGTAATTCAACTGTAAAGAGTAGCATATGACCCTCTTCGACTTTCCAGCTAAGAACAATTTCGAAAATTTATATCAATCCATAGAGCCTTTACGAAGTTCAAGAAACACAAATATTACTGTTATTATTCCTTTAGTGTTGTTATTCAAATACGCATCATAACGCCGCCCATGACAACTGTGACCAACACAGAATAAGACTCAAATCGGGACTAGAAGGGTAAGTCAATTAGGAAACGGTGTTAGACCGTTACTTAGTCCCCTAATAGCTATGAGTACTGGGGCAGGGATTGTTATAATTAGTCCTGTTAGTAGTGTTAGTAATAGTCTAGTTAGAAATTGTTAATAAGAGTCTTGTACTAATTCGGTCACAGACGTTTTGCTACACTTGAGGACTAAAATGTTCGCCTCTAAAAAAGGTTAATGCACTTATTAAAAGGAAACGCCTTAACACCTCGACGGTTTCACTGGCTTTCGCTGTTCACTGGAATAAATAATGAAAAACAAAATTATTCCCCGAGTTAAGTCACGGTTATCTTTAGAAGCTTTAGTGTGAATTACCTACTGTGGATAAGAGAAGTTGCACGAACTCATTACACGCTATTACGTCACGTAGGCGTTAATCGTACGCTCGCCAAAGTTCCCTTATCAGGGCAGCGTTCTCACGTGTACGTTTCATTGCGAAATTGCCGAAACGACATGCTCCGTAATGGGACATAAGTCCTCTGGTGATAAGCTGAGCAAAACAACGTCGCGCGTCGGTCCGTTCTTGACTTCTTGCAGATTTTTGAAGTGAAAACTTCTTTAGCATCGTTGTGACCTGAAAGTCGATGAAACGAAAAAGCGACAGTAGCCTAGTTTTTGAAGTTTCACTTCAACCACATGTGAATTGCACATAATTATGTTTGTTATACATTTTTTCTTCTGAGAGAGTTAGCTTGTAGCAGTAAATGATTGTTATTAAACATTGGGTTTATTTGTTCTTTCTTCTTCCTCTGCCGACAACGCATCCGTGATGACTTTGGTGTAACTAATATCCATGGGAGACTGTGCCCATTTACCATCAGGCGGCTTGTTAGCTCTTTCTCTCTGTAAGTCGGTTTCCACAGTGCTGAGCGTCGTGACCACCACTTGAATAGGGAAATAGTGACTATTTTATGCATTTTGAAAATATTAACTTCTTTCTTCTAATTCTTAAATTTTCGATTGAATATGAAGTTCGTGTAGAATTCAACTTGAACTCGTGAACGTAATAGGGCCTCCTACTTTCCACATTATTTTTAGTAAAATATTGTTAGAAACCTGGACTACGCTGACATATTTTGCGTATACAATTTACATAAAGTACGACCACAAGCAGTCGCTTGTGAAATATTAAACTCAACTCGAACTTAATACCACAAGCCTGTAGGTACCGACACACAACTACATGAAAATAGTTTCGCTGCCGCTACGAAAATTCTTCGTTATATTGTGGCTTGCGTTCAGCTAAAGTTTTTATATAAACAACAGTATATTCATTATTTTTGAATACCTAGGCGTTGGTATGGATGATAATAGGTAATAATCTTCGTATCATATTGACATTTTTAGTCAGTTATTACTATTATTATTACTATACTACTCATAATTATTATTACTAACAACAAACTAAATATTATTTAAAAGAGACATATTAAAATTATTATTAGGGTCAATTAGTATAATTAATCAATCGATTTCCTTTTAATCAATTTTACTAAGAGCAAGTCATTTTTATAAACGTTTCACGTCAAAAACAATAACCACGAGTCCCGACAGCCCCAACCGATCTTTTAACAATATCCAAGCATCCGCCTTGCTAACTAAAAGCGTGACATTTAACTAAAGTATTTATAGTCTCGCCCAAATAATAATTAAATTTAAGACGGGTCGTCAACATTTAAATTATATTATAGTTTAAAGCTTAACTAGTATTTAAAGTAAAACGCATTTTACTCCTTTTTTTGAAGTTATCGATTATTCGGCCATTCGACTTTCGACCTAAGGAGGTTCTCAATTCCACTGTATTTTTTTAAAGCCTTTATTTATTATGTGTGTTACCTCAAAGATTTTTATTGGGTGTACTGATTTTGATGGTTCTTTTTATATTCGAAAATCGGTCATTTTCATGTGGTCCCATTTAAATTTGATCGAGATCTGACGATTAGTTTTTGATTTATCCCTAATTATGCGTAATTAAATGACTGACTACGTTAATGATGTTCTCATTTTATTACTAGTCGATATAAAATGAACTATTTTTGAAGTCGTTTGTGTTTTGTATGAAGTATTTCTTTAAAAATATAACTTACAACAGAAACAAGGGTGGCGCTATGAAATATTAAGTTTACCTCGGTAAACAATTTCACAAGCGTGCTCAAATGCAGGCCGTTGGCGCTGTAGAATCCGTGTTTCTAGGTTGTTCTTTTTTAAGTTTTGAACTACATTGTGAGTAGCTGGAATGATAATGTAGAGCGTTTTAAATTGAATATTCTGTAAATTCCAACCTTATTATATAGTGATTGATAAGGATGAAAGCTTCAAAATGTTCACTTATAATAATAAGGAACGTCGTTCCAACATTGACATGTTCACATACATTTTCTTTCTCTTTCCTCTTCTTTTCTTTCTTGACTGGAACCGCATAGTAGGTACCATTGTTACTGATGGTTATGGGCGACGTTGACGATTTACCAATAGCCGGTTCGTCGGAACGTTTGTCAGCTATAACCATAAAAATGGTTGTCTGTAAAGTCCACTTTACAATTTATGACGTTATTATCACGTAAAATTATTTTTTACGTGATAACGTCGTAAGGGAAGAGAGATGCGTTGCAAGCCGAACGCTTAGGCCGATCGAGCCTCTCCATCGCCTGTTTCGCGCTTTCGCTTGCACGCTCGGCTCAGGCGAAACGTGACAATGACGTCATAATTGTTCGTGCGTACAGCCGGCGTTCATAGATTTATAAGACGTTGTCACGCCAAAAAATACTCGCATTAGAATTACCTGTGTAAAGCGTATACTACAATTTCCTGTGTGTTACGGCTTACTGATGGCACGGATGTACAATTAAGCCACAAGAATAAGCATCCATAACCCAAGAACAAACAATTGTCCTAAAAGGCGATAAACAATACATGCTTCAAACAAATTGGGTCATTACGGTTGAAAGGCGATTATGGATAATTTGCTATAGAACTTCATATTGAACTCGTGACTGAATCTGCGGTTGAAATTCGACCGTAATTCTATCTGTCATAGGGTTACTTACCACTGATAGTATGAACTTATTTTATTATAATACGGGTTCTCACGGTATGTATTTTGTACGCCGATATTTAGTGCTCACGGCTGTTCAGTTTGTCTGTGTCTTAGAATCTTAGAAACGGCTTTACCGATTTAAATAAAAAAGTTGTTAGTCTAACAATTTACGAGTGTGGGTATGAAAGTATATTTAGGCTGTGGTTACCAACTACTTATGTTACAGCTGGTTTATTAAGTAGTAGGTAGTTATAATAATATATTTTTAACGGACTACAATTATAAAAAGTTACGCAATTAATGTTACCTCCAACCTCCCATTCGCATTATCGACCGTCTTTCAATTGGACAGACTCGTCACTAACAAGATACATTCTCCGGCACTCTGCAAGCGTGGATCGTGTAATCAGGCTTGACTGCGGATCGTGTATGTTGATTTATGTAAATAAAATGTTCTTATGCTTAGTTACACGAAATAAATTAGGAGCATGCTACGGTTACGTAACGGAACGTATGACATAGAGTACAATAGACATCAGTCCTTGACTGGGGATTAGTTGTTACAGTGAGTCGTTTATCCAGTGGCGTAGCATAGCTTTTAAAGAAACAAGACAATATAAAAACAATATAGCCCATGGAAAGTGTCTGACACTTATGGATACTATTTAAGAATAATATTCTACAAAACATATATAAAAATCAGCCATGTGAAAATAACTGAAGTAGCTCTTATTTTTACCTGCCTTTCTTACCTGGTACCTGCCCAGGTGACACCAGGTGAGCTTCCAAAAGCACGCAGGGTATTCAAAGAACATGGACGCTACTGAGAAATTAAGGTTTCATCCATGCAAAAATAAGTTATGTCAGATCGCTCTGGGCTCTTGGACTATACTAACATAACTAACATCCACGACACGAGCACAAACATTTTTCTAATCGGAAATCAAATCTAGTCCCTCGCTTCGCAGGCATGGTCACTACCAACGAGGCTACGGGGACGTCAAAGTAGTTTGTAATTACATGTTACCTGAAACATTATGTTTGGACGTTCCTACATATAATAAGTATTACAAAATAATGTAATATAACATTATTACACTTTATAAGTACTTTAGTATGTTTAAAGTACATACATTAAAGGACTACATTGAGCTCTCGAGTACAGTGGTAAGTTGCTAATGACATATTCACTGGGTCCGCTACGTATTCGTACTTAATTATAGTCAAGAGCTGAGAGCTCTTCGACTGTCTTCGCTGAAAGCATCCTCTAAGTGCCACTAATTAAGTTAGGTACTTTAATGATGATTTCATTTACGAGTAATTTTGTTTATTATATTATAAATGCAGATTAATTAGGAAAGCTTTACTTGGAGTGTTTACAATAAAATGTAAAATTTATAATTTACTTTAGTTGTGTTTACAGCACTAGCTTTCTCTGGGTCGTGGGTGCCAAGGACCACACAGAGAGATAAGAACACACCCAGAGACGCAGATCGAGAAAAGAAATTAAAAAAATTCGGGAATCGAACGTTAGAAGCCTCATATCCTTATTATCCTAATTTTTAAATAACGTGTGTATCTAAAATACAAGATAATTTAACGCTTGAAAAACAAAACTTGTTGAAAAACAATTTATCAGATTGTGTCATACAATCTCTATTTTTTGATGTCTTTGGCTTATTAATGTTTATTAGTATTTGCATCTTATTAATACTTACGGATTAGGTAAACAATTTTCATCTCATATTAATACATAACTTAGAAGTAATATAGGAAATCATATTACATATAATATTAAACATTTTCGTTGTTCTGACAAATCTTGATATAAAAGTTGTCGGAGACACTAACATTATTTAGCGCACATTATGAAACTCGAGCGCCGCTAATAAAGTAAGTATTACACTTAGTATTACTATTAGTATTACAAGTATTACTATTACAGTTATTTAAAGGCTGCTACGTAGTATTGTGCTACGTGCTACGCTGTCTACGCTCTCCACTAAAATCTGTCACATTTGTGCTACGATCTACGATACACTCGTGCTCGCTACGAATATGGAGGTGGCTTGTACGCTAGTTTCTTGTCTATTTACATATCAATTCAATCATATTTACATGTTATAGAGTCGAGGAATATTAATTAACAAGGAAGCTTGGAAATAGACGTTCGCGACTTATTCCGCTCATGTTAGTATGTATAAAATTTGTAATTAGTTGTAAGTACTATTTTTAAAAGATGTGCCGAGGACTTCTTGCGATGTTTCTAGTCTCTAAGATTTGAAATTTAATGTTTAAAATGTTTGAAAAATAGTGCTGATATATAAAGACTTGTCTGTTAAATGTAAATTACAAAACACTTGTTACCTACTTTAAATAGGAAATTTGAAAGCTATGCATTTTAGTGTTGAAGGGTGGTCATTTGAAGTTAAAGTGATTTTATCTTTTAATGCTTTTGAGTGATCATTTTATATTATTTTGCTAGAAATTTGGCTGGAAACATTTTGCTATGAAAGCATAGTGTAACTTCTAATATTATGAGTGTTTACTAAGTTTGCATGTTTACTATTTGTGTAGAGTTAACAAGAACAAGCAAACAGCTTTCGAGTAATATTCGCATTTCGCCGTTAGTAGCGGTTGAGCGTACAAGAATAGTCTCAGACAGAATCAATTTCTATTCTAGGTCCATATTTATAGTCGAACTGTATATATAGTACCTACTAGTAACCGTGATCGCTTCGCTTCGAGAAAACTACACCTTAATACCGACAATCAAAAACGTTTTTAGACCATTCTTTAAATTGTTTACTTGTTTTATTTCGGAGTTGATCGAAATAAAACAAAATATATTAAATGTGCCCTCAGCTTACCCCGATAAATTAGTAGAAATGCCGTTCAAATTGGTTTGGTTACCTAGTTGTGTTGTCCATGCCACCCGCCACACAGGGAATCGTAGTGTAGAGGTATGAGTGTGTAATTGTTTATATTTATTATCATTTATTAATGCAATAAAAGCACCTTTCCAAATGGTAGTAAAACAAAAATTACGTGCACAATTTTATCGACACAATACCTAGAGATTAAAAGGGAATTTGAATTTGAATGATTATACGGTATTTTTTATTTATAAATTTATTGAACCCATACCTCAACGGTTCTATTCTAGCAGCTATTACTCCGATCGTACAGTTTTAATAACAGAGATAAATTCGCGAACAGTACCTGCCTAATAACTGATCAATAAAGTTGGGTCACAATTATCATAATCCCCGCTTGAGAAATTGATACGAAGCTTGACAGTAATATTGAAATAGAAGCTAATCATAAACGCTTCCTTTGATATTGATAACGATTTGTGGATCTATTTAGTTGCTGGTTTCAATACGATATTAATTATTATATTTGCTTCCTTTACTAAATACCAACTATTTAAGAAATGCTTTGGTACATTCCGTGTAATTGCCAAATGACGTAAAGTAGGTACAACTTGTAAAACTTTGTACTTAGGAAATAATCAAATATAAAAATAGTGTATTTTGTGGTTATTTTTTTGAAATATCGTAGTGTTTTCACTACGATATATTCATTGTAACACACCACATTTAAGTACATAATATACATACATACACAATAGAAAATCTACACACGTTATTTCTAGTTAAATTGAATTTTGAAATGAATCGGAAAGCTTTAAACTGTAGAGCAGGTTTTCATGAACAACTTGAGGATATAATTTTTGCTATATCACAAGGTGTACAGGACGCTCAAAGAGCCAGGAGCCTTAATCACAGGTTTCCAATTTACTGCATGCGGAGCTTACCGCCGCAAGATAAGACGGCTTGGTAATTTCATGGCACTTTGCGCCAAATACACTTTATGGAAAACTTAATACTATGAAAATTTAATATTTATTTATTAGACTAAAAATATAGAAAACATTATTCTGTTATTGTGAAAATGTTCGATTTTTCTAGAGTGTTTTGGATCAATATTTCGTCGGATTAATGATACCAATAGATGAAGAACGAATGTTATTCTTATTCTTCTAGCAGGAGAAAAATTTATGTATAAATATTCGACAACGACGAATATACTCGCCAAGAAATATATTTCTATTACTGTGTAAAGAGACCGTGAAATATAGCATTTGTTGACGTATGTATTTTTTGTGAGATACGTAAGTATTTTTATATACCTATTTGACTATCGAATTTACTACCCTTAAATTACCTAACTTCAATGTCTGAGAGTATGTAAGTGGTTTAATTACATAAAAGTTTAATAAGTTTCAAGATATTGCACAAGTTTGAACTGGCAAAGTTAGACGCTATGCGCTCGGTACCGTAACTGACGTATAAAATGATAGATTGGCTTAATTAAATAGTTCTGGAACGCGGTGCGAATGACAGAGCTACGTCTTGAATAATAACAGGGTAATTATGAAGAAAAATATCGTAGTTTTCATTTTGACGCGATTACGTCTATAATTTTGTTTCCATAGTATGAAGCAATTAAAGAATACAAATTAACGTCAAGTACCAGATTAATTTGTTCAGTGGCTTCCGTGTGTTGTCCAAAATATGGTTTGACTGATGTACACATATTGACATCAAAACTAATCTACTTCTTTAAAATTTCCAAAAATGTGTGATATTTTTTATTAATCGAAATTAATTGGGTGTCAAGTCAGATTCCATTCAAATAGACGAGCAACGAGCTCGGAGAAAAGAGGACATTTTGATTGTATTTAAATTATAACTTTCTATGTAAGCTTATCAAACTATCGACAAAAACTCAATCAACTACGGAACCCTAAACTGCGCGTGGTCCGACACGAACTTAGCGTGTTTTATTTAATACATGATGTTAGTCTTTTGATCCCTAGTATAACACCTCTACTATTCTGTAAGCACGTGTCATTATGGAAGCTCATATGAATTGTAAATTAGTATGAATAATGAATTTGGAGCGACGTACTAGAGTCCTCAGTTATTTTAGTCCATTAATCTTCATCACCAAAGTTTTTTAACAACAAGGCGTCCGACATTTGATGGAAAATGTTGTGGTCACTGTTTTATCATTATTTTATCGTGTAGGAGCAGGAGACATTCCGAGGACACCCAAAAGTAAAACAAAGTTTCTTTAAAAAGCTTCCAATGTAACCTTAAAATCTGAAAAGCAACAGAATAATTCCATTAAAGTCGGTAGCGAAGTCATGAAAGCTGCAACCTATAAGATCCAGTCTCATCTGCAGCATCGATAAAATTGTGATTTTTCTCTACTTTTCCCGTATCAATGAAGCCTGCAAAGATTTCCTTCCTTTGAAAATATGTTTTACTAAAATAGGTCACATAACGATAAAAATACTGTAAACTAGAAACCTGACCTCGTTTTATGTCGGGTAATATAAATCGTTATTAAGTAACCAATGCGGTAACATTTGTGTAGTTAGCATGACAACATAAAAAATCTTAACATTTACTGAATTAAAAATAGAAATATTATAAGCATAAAATAGAAATATCATAAGCAGTGATAGCCGTGTGGTCGAACGTTGGACTCCCGAACCGGGGGCCCGGGGTCAAACCTCGCGCGCGCCTCTAATTTTCAAAAATTATGTGCGTATTAGAATTGAATTATCACTTGCTTTAGTAAAGGAAACCTAAGAGATTTCCATTGATTTTCTCAAATGTGTGTGAAGTTCACCAATCCGGCCGCTAGGCCAGAGTGGTGGACTATAGGTACTATGTGGAAAAATACGCGTGGGAATTATCATTCCACTCGTATTTTTTTTAAATAAACCCGTATTTTTTGCTTCAGCCCTATATTTAAACCTAATTAAAAACTCAAAATTATAATACGGCCCACAGAACAGAGAAACAAGATATGGGCTCTCAAAGAGATGCAAATGCGTAGATGCGTGCACAGTCCTGTGACTTCAGAACGGACTTAAGATCTTTTGCAGGTTCCATAAACCGGCAGTTTTTGAAGATCTAAACGGATGAAAACCTTTACTGCTCTACTGCTCTATACCCTCAACAGAGTCATCCCAAATTTAATACGTTTATTTAAGATTTATCTAATATGCCGAAATAGAATACAGGTATTACCTGTACAGGTACACGTAATATATGTAATGTATTTCTTCATATTCCTCCGACAAGAGACCGTACACAAAGTCGATGAAAAGCAATATTTCCCGTAGTCAAACATAAATTTAATTCACGGGCATTTGTTTGCCAACGATAAATGGCAAGTTACTGCCGCAGTATCTTTTATATTGTTTCAATTTTGTTAAATGTGTTTGCGTGAAGTCGCGATGCTATCGGGAACCGTTTACATCGCTTGTTTGCATTCGTAAACGTAGCAAGTGATCGATGTGTGTGAGTATTAGGTGCTAGGGACGAAAAACCTGTACCTGTAGGTCAGTCTTTCTCAAAGTGGGCGATAACGCCCCCTTGTGGGCGCTGGAGGCCCTAAAAGTTAATTCAACACCCCCCGTTTTTATTGCTTCACGCAATTTTGTTTTAATGGCTCTCACTAGTCAAAAAAGTCTGCCTTAGAATGTAAGTTTAATACCAGAGCAGATTAATATAGCACAATATAATTAAATTAATTGAAGAAATGAATGACATTGTGGTTTTTAAGTTTTGGTAAAGTAAAAAAAATTGGGGCAAGCTGAAAAATAATAGGATTTAAAGTGAGTGGTGGACGAAATAAGTTTGAGAACCTCTGTTCTAGATACACCCGGAATATTGCTACTGCTATTGCTATTGGTTATACGAATGGTAAATTGTTAAAAAAAATCGGAACAAAATATGAATAACTTCATGAGCTCCGTAACAACAATTAGTTAATCGTAATGAAAAAAGTCACTATTCCGCGATTTCAGAACGACAAAAGACTTTTGAAACTGTAACGAGGACGTGAGATCGCAAGCTGTGGCTATACAAACTTCGGAGACCAAACGGCGTGATTTATTGTCTGTGGCAAAACATTGGCGCCAAACTTGGGTACTTGTGCGACGCTGGTGACGCTACAAATTAAGCCACGCGTCACATAGCATTACCGTTAAACTAAGCATGTATTTATAACTCCACACTCGGACAATAATAATACTTAAGTTTTTTTTTTCATTCATATTTTTAAACACGTTATTTAAAGATCCTTGTGAAGTAGGTATGCACATAGGTACTATAAATATTATGATTCATAATAGTGATTAATTAATAACCACCTGTGTCTGCGACTTCTTTCTCGTTCTGTCGGTTTTTTAACTGCAAAGTATAATTATTGTACACGCAATTCTATAGTACATAGACGGTTAAAAGCGTAGGTCAGTTTAAATGGAGAATCCGTGTAGTGGTTCCAGTTTCATGTCTCTAGGATTGAGGGCGGCTGAGTCTGACAGGTCTGTTCAGTCGACGGTACTCGTGATCGAATTGTGTGTTTAGTGTACTATTTTGCCTCATAGAAAGAGAGAGAGAGAGATAGCGGTAAACGAGTAGACAATTTTTACATTTTAAAAATGTAACAAGAAAGTTCGCTTCGCTCTCCGCTTTCAAAGGGGAAGCACCTAAGTAGCAATTTAATGATATGGTAAATTTAGCATCTTGAGCGAAATTTCATTACAGCGTTCATAAAAACAGTAAATTAGGAAAGATTTCATTCACAACTAATAGGTCAACATACTAGTGTACAATGCTTTCAAACCATATCCCCCCCGCCTTCCACCCCCCCGTAGGCTTGTTGGTAGTAAACCCTGCCTGCGAAGCGAGGGGTCCCGGGTTCGATGCCCGACCGGGGCTGATATTTATGTGACAGATAAATATTTGTTCTCGGGTCATGGGTGTTAGTGATGTGTAATTTGAGTTGTCCACGCCAATCGCGACACGGTATGAGTGTGTTAACGTTTATTAATGACCCACTACTGAGCAGGGGCCTCTCCTCATAATTATGGAGGACTAGAGCTTACGGCACCACGTTGCTCCAGTGGGGATTGGTGGAGTAGGTATATCTTTTATTTCCAAATAAAAGCTAAATTGAAATTCTTCTCAGAACATTTTACGAATGCAACAACTCTTAAGCTGGATTTCCCAAAGAGGAACGAAGACGGTAGTTAGATAATGTTATTATCGTACAGTGGCTCGTTATTTTCATTCTTCTAATACACTTATAAACTTTCGTAAATCGGCGACAGCGCTATCAGGTCGACTGGCCGTCTGCAAACAAATCACGTGTGCCGTGGATATTGGATACGAGTAATGAGGGTTTTAATAGTAAGTCGAAGTGGATCATTCAGCCACAAACTATTTTGGATGTTTTATTTTTTCGAATAACATTTTTTAAAACAATGAAATAAATGCCTTTTTATGCCCATTGTCGATAAATGATTCTGGCAATCTGGTGATAAGCGACTTACACATCTACTCACTGCGTTGCCAGCAAATAATTTTATTTGCTTTCTAACACAGCAAACGATTAATCAATAAAAACTGGTTAATTCGCAAAATTACAGATTCTCATAGGGACGGATTTACATAAGACCCTCGGTCGGCAACGCGTTGGAGCAGACCCTGGTGTTATTAAAGGCCATTAACATGGTTTGTTTGCCAGTTGAAATTGTAGACAATGAAATATCAGTTTGGTTTTGTTCATTTAATGCCCACTTTACCTACTAACGAACTAACCAACTAATTATTAACAAAAGCTTGTAAAACTTCATTTAATGCTACATCGAGCGGGAAGTATTTTCTAAGATCCCTGTGTAATTTCCCGAGGAAGCCTCATTCTATCGTTAGGCTACGTGTCGCCCGGCGCATACTAAGCTGCTAATGTTATTGACCAAAGGGCAAAGAAATGAGTATTTAATAAGGCATTCGAGACTTGAGGGCAGCAGTCATAATATCGTAGAGAATTAATAAGCGTTCTCAAAACATCTTAGGTACCTACGTATGTATTTGTTTTAAGAATACATATTATAATGTTTTTAAAAACGTTGCTTCCGAAAATTATTAAAATAGGTTTTGTTGAGGTAAGCAGCTAGGTACTAGGTTACCTTCAGGTAAGCCTGGACTATAGTAATCCCAATCTCATGCCAGCAGATGAGGGTCATCAGAAGAGACAGCTAAAGCTTGCTTGGTGGGACTTCAAGACTTCATTACTTCCGATAAAAATCTCTTACCAAGGTTACTGGATTATATTTTATTCTATTGTCACGGTAAGACATAACGCAACTAGAGAGGAATTGTTGAAATATCTTCAGTAGGTACTGAGTAAACATATTCAATTTCAAAAGAGAAGTTTTTACGGTAGAAATGCTTTAATAAAACCGCTTTACACGTTTACACTCCAGACGTTTCAAGTTCCAAAGATATTATAAAGGATCAAATGCTTAGCAAAATATAAAATCAAGTGCACAATGCACAGTCAATGTAGAGTCTTTAAAATAATCTTGTAAAAGATACATTTTGGCTCCAATAGGTACAGTTAAATTGTAACTGATTGATATCTCTGGGAATAGTATATATTTGATAGAAACTGTTATTCGAGGTACCTATTTACTAACGCAATAGATCTCATAACAATGATATTTATAATTCTTGTCTGTTTATAGGTCTGTAGCTACGTTTAATCCCGCTATTCTCAAGCGGCTTAATCGATTTGGATGCAGTTTTTGTTAATTTTGTGTTTATTTTAACTTCATCAGTTCACCAATAAAATACCTAATTATGTCAAGTCAGTTAAAACATTTTAAGTAAGTATGGACAATAAGGCATAGGTAGTTTGCTCGAAGAGAAGCGAGAGCGTTGAATACTATTTCAATTTACCACCACCCTTTTTTGGATTGAAACCGACCCGCTCCGAGATACAGGCTTGTCTATGTAAAATAAGAAAATGCCAAATACTCTTACATGCGGGTAGCTCATATCCTAAATTGCTTTTACGTAGGGATTGAAAGTGTAGAAACATACCCAAATGCTGTGGCTCTTTCATGGTTGATTGAAACACCCATTGAACCCAACCCTCGCCTGATCGCCTTCACGATAGCATTTTGTCAACTTTCACTGATCTTTAACCCTGCATATATTGTATTCTATTTATTTTGTATATATTTATTTTGATGACATGTTTATTTACAGATTCAATTAGAAAATAGAAAATACCTGTAACGGTAATACCGAATGTCTCGATACTCAATACCTACTCTACTACTACTATACTCTATTCGAGTCATATCATTATTTCTTATCTTTATTTATTAGGAAGAATTATTTCAGTGAATAATATTAGCAAAATTTGTCTTGCTTCAACATTTGCAAATATCCCTGAATCATGTCGCTCACACAAATGTGTTTTAGGTCCGAGTAGTTAGTGCTAATGTGAATTTAATGGCAGTAGGAAACATCGGATAATCCTTTGTGTCTATGATACACGTTTGATATACGTACTGAAGGTACACCGCAGATATTAGCTACTGATTAAACCTGGGATTCATTGTACCTGAGCACAAATTACATACTGAATACTTTTAATGTAAGTGGATTTTGTTATTGTTTTGTTATTTTGTCAGTTGACAATGATAGAACGAGTTAAGCAATTTCGGGACCAGGATGGCCGATGGCTGCTGGCTGAAGCGAGCGCTATTAAGCTTCGAATGATGAAATCTTCGCTGTTTATCGTTCGATACTAATCGTCATATTATGCCGCAGCTCGGTGCCTTAAGGACTTCCAACATTTGAGTACGCTCCAACCCTCTTCTTAGTTGAAACAGAGTTTATAATAAAAAGCCGAACCATAAAAAGTTGAAGTCGATCTTGGTTTAAAAGGTATTGATTGGGCTTGTTGATGCTACGCTAGGAACTATGATTTCTGCAGCGGCAGGGTGGTGCTGTATGCTCGTTTGTTAACTTAAATCCATAAAAAAAGTAAAACGAAGTTCTGTAGTGTGACATAATCCTTTTTACGCAGGTAAATTCTATTAATTAACAGATTTTCCTTCATTCTTCCTTATTTTCCTTTGTTGTTGCCACCAACCACATAGCCACTAGACTCCTAATAACTGGCGAATGGTTTCAAACAACACATCTGGCTTATAGTACTGATATAAATTCGTGCCGTCTCGTTCTTTCCCGTTGCTTAAATTAATCTATTTCTTTCCAACGTTTCGTGTGGCCGTGAATTAGCCAATCACAGCGTTGAATTAGCCAGTCCCCCTGCTCGTCTTACCTCAGCCAGTGGTCTGAATGTTCTCCATACGGAAAATCAAACATTAGGAGTCTAGTGGCTGTGTGATCGGTGGGTGTTGCTAATGTCCGTAGGCGAGAGTGCGCATTTACCGTCAAGTGCCTCGGCTGTCATCCTCCTCGTCTTATTTGTTGCCTATTTATACAATTTAGACTAGTTTTACATTGATCATATTTATTATCCTGACTAATAAAGATGACGCAATTCCCCATGAAAAGTACGAAGAGCGTTTGCACAAGGCTTAAAAGCACGAAGTTACGACACCTCAGGGAAATTTACTGCCTGCACTTCTACAGGGAAAATGGGGATAGCCTTTTTAAGGCTCTTGTTTAATTAATGGCGATTAAAATAGCTCATAGCTTTGTGTTAGCTGCACAAAGTGGTTGAATTTGTAATTGAAACATTATTACGCAATACTCATTTTACTAAATTCGTGGAGCAACACTTACTGTACTTTGCTACTATTTATGTGACCCTAGTAAATTTCGTTTCGAGAAACACGAGAAATTATTACTATTATTAAGATGCACCTTTTATTAAGGGTTCATCCTAATCCTAACTTAAATTTGTTTTCACCGTTTATTCTCATGATACAAAAGTTTCTTTCTTTGTTTATTCTTCATGGCCGGCAACGTATCGGTGATGTCCATGAGCGATGGCCGGTTACCATCAGATGGCTCGTCTGTACGTTTGTCGGTAACTTATTTAAAACAAACATTAATTTTGGTACAAATCTGATCAATTAGATATTATTGTAGTTCTATTTTCCGGCATACCTACAATAAAATAAAAGGTATGCTGAATATGGACCCATAATATATTTTCGGCAACGGTTATAGCTTGCTACGGATTAAATTACTACGGATACAGAAAGCATTTAGAAAACCTGTCAAAAATAAAAATAAAAATTTTGGCCGAATATACCTAAATATTAAAGAATAAACGTTTAGTCCAAATTTATGAAACATATTATGAAACCCAACGCTTATTCGTGTTTACTTAATTATCTAAAAAATAATATTTTTCATGTGCAATTATTTACATTTTCAGCCTCGTTACAGTTTTATTATGAGCGTAAATATCTACTCAAAATGACTATAAAAGTTGCCACTTTTCAACTTTGTTATTATTAGCGAAGTTGAATAGAAAAGTGTTGCCAAATTACTGCAAAATTGTTCAGTACATAAAAAACTTGTTGGAACGCCTCGAAGTTTGGTGGTAATCTTTAGGGGAATTTTAATTTTTATCGAAGTAACTTTATCTTGCAGAGTGCTGCGATTTAGTGTTACTTTTAAATAATTTGGATTGAAACCGAAATTCATAATGTGCCATCTGTAGAAGATTAGTAGTACCTACTGCAAGTATAAATCTGTGATAGGGTCCCTTATATTTAAAGCCAGTTTTTTCCAAGCCAAGTATTTCTTATTTATGTGAATGTTGTATTGAAAAAAATATAATCATGTATCTTGCTTTTTAAATCCAAATATCACTATATTTGGATTATTGAGTTATTCCTGGCCTGAGTCACAGAAGTCAGAGTCAGAGTTATTTGCAGAGCCTAATAGCCGTTTCAACAATTTTGTCAAAATTCAACACCAACATGGCCTATGGCCATGGCCATGGTAGCCTAGCCTAGCGTAAATATTCAAACAAACAAATGCAAGAAAATACCTAATTCAAATAAAACGCGGACAAACGTATGGAAAAAAGTCTGAATTGATGGTGTAATACTGAGATCGGCGACGCTTGCCACTGTGCGCCATTTGAAGTGTACAAATTTGTTGAACAACTCAAGTAGCGTACAAGCTTTCATTTTCCAATAGATAAAGCACGTATCTTATCAAACTTTGTATGCTGACAATGTTGAAATAAATAAAAATGTTGCAAAACTTTCGCTCTACGCAAACATTGAAGACAAATATTTGTTATTTTGTATCGTAAAAGACTCAATTTAGTTATTAAGATCGCATTTACATAATGATTGCACATAAAAATGTGAAAAGTTAGACTGAATTGATATTATCGGATGGATAATAAAATAAGATATCACATTTGAGACGCGCTGTAATATTTGTAGATATAAATTTATAAACTGAATGAAAACGAACAACATCGTCTAGGAGGTTTGTGAACAAAAGTATTGTGTTACTCGAAGGAAATCAAGGCAGGAAACTCGGATTTATGTTAGTGAACATACGAAGGATCATTAAATATTAATGAAGGCTATCTCATCTGAATTTCCCTTAAATTTCCTACTTAAAAGTTGTCAAAAAGAGCGAACAAGAATTTACAAATTTCTTAAAGTAAGTACTAAGTTTTCGACAAGCTGGAAAATTAACGTTAAGGCGCCTGCAGAAGTTTTATGAACGCCAAATATATGAACTTGGTTGGTTGCTACCATTCAAGATAATTTATGTTCATGGCTAGATTTATCATACAATAATTATTATTGAAAAACAAGAGCTTTTTCTTCTTTAAAATTACCTTTTCTAAATTTCTTTCTATCTTTCTTTTATCTATTACCCATCCAAACTCCTTATGTTTTTTTTCGCACAAACATTTCGCAAATATGACTTTGATTCCCGTATGTAGAGTTTAGTCCTTTAAATAATTTAAATATATCAATAAATATTTTTTTCTTATAATTGAGGATTTCTTCAGAAGCTTTTAAAGTGATATTAAGCCGTATTTATTTCCAAAAAAAATTACCTTTCATCTGCCATTTAATTTTTTAATTCAATACAAGTTAACTCGATAATCTTTAGATAAAACTTCGAAGAACCCAAGACAAATTAAAAAAATGACTCCTACCAAGACACTGCTGTGCAAGGTTTACGCACATTACATATTTTAATACTTTCTGTGTTGAATTGGCTTGGAGTTTGAGTCCTTACCTTTATTCGTCAAGACTTACAACTCCAAATACCAAACGTATCTAACGTTGAACAGGGTTTTAATGAAGCTATAGTGCTTCTGTGATAGTACGTCGTTAGAATAATTAATACATAGAAACTTTCGTACATTGCACTTTAAAATATAGTAATCAGTACAAAAAACGGTTGCATAAGAGCTACGTCTTCCTGACAACTATCTAAGAGGGAAACGAAAACACTAGAGCACGATGGAAATATCACATGTATACCTTTTATTTAAATATTTTTATAAATTATCCCATCTGATTTCATTACATTATTACTTACCTTATCTTCACTCACATTTTCCTGCTTCTTACTATTTTCCTTATTTTGAAGATAAAAGTATTTTTCCTAAATTTCCCGTCTCCAAACATCACGCCAATCTGGATTGTATAGGATTATGGGCGTTAATCCTTACGCTCCAAATTAAAATATTCAATATTTTAATGTTCTTAGCCGTATCGTGATTACAGGCCGAAAGATATGGTTTACATAAATTTAATAATTCAGTAGGCGTTATGAGAAGCATCTTGGCCGTTACAGATTTATGTACTATGTCAAGTAAAGAACCGACTTTTCGTAAAGTTTTCGGATTAAAATTTATAAGTAGCAATGTTTAGTTTAGTGTCTGGTTATGTTAAAAGTGTAAAGTTAGAGAGACAGAATATTATGTTTATTTTAGCACTGCAGTAAAGGAGTATACATAATTAAATAATTATGTAGTTATAATATTTTTTATAGAATTAAGGTAGCAAACCAGCACCACCCTCCCGCTGCCGCCCATGACAACTGTGACCGACATTGCAACAAGACTCAAATGGGGACTAAGATTGTTAGTCCGGTTAGGAGACGGTGTTAGAACATTAGTTGCTTAGTTTGTTAGTAAGTATGAGGAATTAATTGTTGTTAGTAATAGTCGAGTTAGCAATTGTTAGAAAGGGTCTTATTGTTATTTTGACAGACAATTTATTTATGTAGTTCAAACAATCAGTGACTCATTGCAGGGCACCCAACTCTGCTACTCTACTCGTGGTGGGTTTAAATGAAAGGCTGAATTACCTGCTACCTTAAAGGGTGAATTACCTCCAAAGTAACGTATTTCTCTGGATCACTAACGATCTGTCAGAAGCCGTCCAAATACGAGCATCTAGCACAAAACGTAATTAAAAACGCTCAAGTATAGGGCGCTTTTGTTCTCGTAATTGCTCGCGTCCCGATGAGGCACTTCATGGCCGGTAATAATATTTATAATTATTATTGCAGTACATACCGGCCTAGTTTAGTTTCACCATTTACGTACGTTTACGAGACTTCTTGCTTTGACCTTTTATTTGAAAAAAGTTATAGGAAAAGAGCCCAATCCTCTAGTCAGACGCTTTTCTTATTATTATACCTATACAAGGTGATTCGTAAGACACTTGCGATATTAATAGGCGGTACTCACTCAGTATTCGATTGTCATTTTTGAAATAATTATAATGTTGAATTTTGACTTTATATTTTTAAGCATTACCTATGACTATGTTCTTTCATGTCCCTGAGTATGTCAAGTGAATTAAAAATCAGCCAGTATACAACGCTGACATTAGGGGTCAAAGATTTTTCCGTAACCTCCACAGCGATTGATATGTACTTAGTAGTTATTGATACGAAATTGGCAGTCTGCTCAGCTGTCGTAAACTTAATTTGTTATCGTCTACGTTTTCTGCTCTTAATTTTGTTTACATATATGCTGATTGCGCTCGGTTCTTCCTAACGATATTACCATACTAACTGAATATCAAGGCGGCATGAGTCGGCAAATTTTATCTTACTTACATGGTTTTTTATTATGTGTAAAAATGCCTGAAGCAAACATGATTTAGTATCTATTCAAATTAAATAACGCTACACACTCATAGCCCCACACTAGGATTCCCTGTGTCGTGGGTGCCATGGACAACACACAAGACAAGAACACATACACCCAGACCGAGAACAGAAATTTAAATTCATCATTCAAATTTCCGCCTCGCTGGGAATCGAACCCAGGACCCTCGGAACGGCGATCCGGCGTGTTAACCATTGCGCCATCCGGGTCGTCAAATAGTCGGTTAAATTAGATTAATGAAAAGTCAAAAAAAATACATGATTCGTATTTATTCTAGAAGTTTTACATTCAAATGGCATATTTCGTAGGAAGGTTAACTCTGTCTACTGAGCAAGGGTGTCGGGTTTGATTATTAACTGGGGTAAAAATTACCTGACAGTAACAAAAGTGTTTGTTATCGGGTCTTCATTATAGTTGGGGTCAATGTCATCTTTGACTGTGATAAAATAATTAACTCACAACATGATCAAAAACCTCTAAGTTAATTAGTTTTTGTAAATTTAAAGTTAATAAATCATTATTAAAAAACTAAAAAATCGTTGTCAACTTGTTCTCTTTTTTTTGTTGACATACCGAGCGTTGAATAGCGCTCCAACATGTTCGTGCTCAAAGCGGATTACACACAAATTCGAACGAAAGCCGAGTTTGGGATATCCTCAAATATAATACACTAGCTGACCTGGCAGAAGTTGTTCTGCAACATAGTAAACAATCTACAAACTTTTAAGATATGCTCATCAAATGCAATAACTTTTTCTATGGCAGCACTTCGATGTCTCCAATAGTTTCGCTGATCTCTTGGTAAATCTGGACAACAGCGCCACCTAACGGTTCTTATTGTGAATCTAAGCCATCCATAGAACCAGTCAAACACACACACACAATTTAATTAAAATCGGTCCAGCCGTATAGGAGGAGTTCAGTGATATGTACCTAAAGATGTTTACATGTAAAGATGTTTAGGTTCAACACTGTAAGCTCTAAGCTATTTTTCTTAACTCACTTAGAGTGAACAGACATACTTTAGTTTCTACATTTTTACAACAATATTAGAAAGAGAACCTACTTACAGTATGTCACATTTACAAATCGAAGCTGTATTCTATTGTAGAATTGACGCGCACAGCACAATTTTCTGTACCACAATAATATAATCATAAATAGTGTTTATTAATCCATTTATTATTATGATAAATGCGAAAGTGTGTTTCTTTATTTGTCCTTCCTCTCACTTTGAAAACAGAGCGACAGATCGATGTGATTTTTAGTATGGAGAAGTCAAGGGGTTGGAGAGTGACTTAGGCTACTATTTCGCGGAAATAATCTCCTTTCTACGGCAAACTGGCTCACAGACATTCTCGCACACTGGCTTCGCCGTATACGAGTGAGAAGGCAGCTACCTAATTAACCTGTAAAGTAATACAGCTACTAAAATATAAACATAACTAAATATAATGATATGGATTGCTCAGCAGTAATTAATTTGTGGACTGAAATGCGTCCGATTCTGAACGGCTGTGCTATTTGACCTAAATCTAGATTGCACGGGTACATTTAATTCAATTTACAGCTAGTAATGACCGATTCATAGCCGAAGTTCTGCCCTGAATAGGTAAGATGACTGTATAATAATATTTTAGATAATATACGAGCAGACGAGCTATCTGATGTGTGGTAAACGTCGTCCATGAACCTCAGTTTGTAGTCCTTTAACTAAATTTTTTTAGAAAATTATTCGATTTAGGGTATTGAAATTGCGTGTGCGTTTTCAATCTTAACTTACTTAATTATTGAAAAATGGAAATGATAATGGGAAATCAAATCAATCATCTAATGAGCCGGGACCGACTGCTTTAAGTGCCCTCCAAAGCACGCAAGCGTTCAAGAAATTTAGCCACCTACTACTTGTACCGTTAGTGACTACCGACTTGAACCCATCAAACTGCCGACCACGCCCGTTATTGTTTAACTCGGTCAAACACTAAGGATCAACACAAGCCGCCGGGCTATATTTAAAACTGTTAATAATATACCTCTACTACTAGGTAGATACTCTCTCTCTTCAGTCGTGCATTCTTGACAGAATGGTCGTGGTGTCGTGATGAGTGTCTTTCAAGACTACAAGCAGAGAGAGAGTGAGAGAGAGCCTAGTAGAGCCTAATTAGGTTTCCTTTAAAAAATATTATGTTGCCTTTTTTTACCCAATAATATTCCTTATTTTTCTACATTGCCATGTGCAATCCCTAGTGGGTCTCTTTGTAGAATTTGTTTGACATTCCTTTTATACAACTGTTTGAAGGTACGCGTACATACACCACAGAATGGAAAAGCTTACAATATAGTTTGCGATATTTTATTGTATTAACTATACAAATAAATATTAAAATCTTACACTATCTAAGATAATAACTTATATTATCTAATTATTTTACTTCGTAATACCTACACATTTTTATCCATAATTACAGTATTATAGAATCCAAAAAATCTTTTTAAAATTTATTACCTTTTTGTTTATTTATTACATTACTTAAGAGATAATTTTAGCCATTTTGAATTTTTCATTTAGAACATTACGCACGGACAATGCAAGTTGGCGTGTTGAACAGTTTTTGGCATCTCCTATGTCAGAAGAGGCCAAGATGTAGTGCATGTTGCCTGTTTTGATCCTTGCGGAATGTTAGGATTAATAGTTAAGTGTTGTATATCAATTATTGTCGTGCCATTGTCTGTCATTGTATGTGTCTACGCTACGGGATGATATGGTCGCTCAGCCGCAAAGCCCCTAAATATATATTATGTATGTATAATATTTAATATCAGCCGTTTTCAAGAAATACTTTATCCATCCATAATTACTGGATAAGGTACTAGGAAAGGAAAAAAAAACTATAACTATAGTGTTACGACTATAGACAGTTGTTAGTCCACTTACTGAGGATTACGGCATTATAATAATAAGACCGGTCGTAAGTCGTAAATCAGTGAAGCTTGTAATCCGTAGCAGCTCTACGCGATCAATTGTATTATCAGAATTTGAATTCAGTTTTTCAGGTGCGTTACAGAATAATTGAAACGAGGCATGGTATGGTGTGGAGTGAGGCAGGGCGACCGAGTTCGCATGTGCCTCCGCCCGCACCTTGCCGCAGACACCGCAGTATACCTTCGACCGCCTCGCTCTACGCACGTAGCGACTCGTTGGAATCTCGCCGCGAAATAGATCATCTGATGATGAATTAAACCTTCTTCAAAAATTAACGAAAAATCATCCGTGGGTGCTCCATAGTACATCTTTACGTGTGTGTGAATTTCAGTGATATTGTGCATTGTGAGCAGTTTGTTGACGATGTGATTGACTAAGGTAAGTTCAGTCATGTGTTGCTGATTTCAGAAAGCATTCTTGCCTTAAGCCTTAAGGCATTTATTGTCAATAAATACTAATTTTAGCATTGTTGTTATTTTATTTGTATTTGATGTTCCCTAATTCCTGTAATATAATCCTGCTTGTTTGGGTTTTATACGAGGGCAACGTCTTTTTATCTTTTTTCAGCTGAATTTAATAATTATAATAAATCGGTTTCTATAGAATATAGGCTACCAAAGGTTACATTCAAAGGTTTTTTGAACTGTTTACAAACTTACCTCACTGTACCTATATTCTTTTCACTTTATTCCCGTTTCATAAGATTTATTAACTTTGTGTAAGTAGGTGCATTATCTTAATTCAAATCTAATAATATTTATGAAACTGTAGCGGGATTAAATGTACCAGACATTTGAATTTTAATTCGTAATATTCTTTAGAGGTGTGTTGTCGATATTCAAAGAGGAAAACAATTATTATATTTTTTGAATTATTGTCTATTTGTCTGTCCGTTAGAGCATCACTGGAAGTTACGGAAAAGAATTGTGGAAGGGTTGTGATGGTCTGTTTTTAAGATATTTTTCATCCCGGAAAACGGCTTTGTTCCCGCAGATAACAGATAAAAGTTATTCTATTTGGTGTAAGTGGTGCCGAAAAGCTCGCTATCTAGTAGCCCAGAATGGATGCAAGCCCAGGCCGAGGCGACTCCATTGTAAGCCCAACCCGGGTTCATTTCATTGTTTCTATTTACGCGCGTAAAGAAACCCGCGAAGCAAAATCGATGACGTAGTCATATTATTGTGATCGTTACTTGCGTAGACGAAATAAATCCTACGCAGTTTATGATGCATAATAATTTAGTGCTCAGGTGTAAAAGTCTTTCGAACTCGATAACTGTGCGTCAAAGAGTGTTACGAGTGCCATAGTTATAATCAGGAGTGTCCTCCCTTCGTTTTTCCATTATTTTAGATGTTTTAGAAGCATTCCGTTTAGAATTTAAAAATCGGTTAAAAACACTAATTCACCGATAAATTTTCATTGTGGTCCATCCTTGAGATTAAGTGATATTGTCTTAGTCCTTTTACACCCTGCCGATCAACAAACAATGGAAAGCGGCAACTAATTATGTATAAAACTCAAACTCAAATTGAAACTCAAATCATTTATTTCATGTAACTTAGGTATTTTCAATACACTTATGAACGTCATTTTTTTGCATTTACCACCGTTTCGGTGTATAAGGTTTTACCCAGGAGGAAGGATTTATGATCATTAATGTTGTTTACTTACCCTTCCCTTTTTTTACCCCATTTTATTACCCTAAGGTAAATTTTACCTTCCTGGTATAACTAACTGGTCGTAAAATATTTATTTATAAGTACTTTTGTATATACTGTTACAAAGTGCTGCCACTTTTTGTTCTGGCCGATAAATTAGTGACGAATGGACAGTAGAAGACACTAGTCACACCATCAGGTGATTCGTTACTATTTATGTACTAGTAATTTGCCTCACGAATATAGAATTCTATGATATAAAAAGTACTTACCTATGAAACAAATTCGCAACAATTATAGAATTCTATGGTGATATAAAAAGTACTTACTACAAATTCGCAACAATTTTATGAGCAGCCTTGAGTTTGAGTTATATCTTGCATTCCTACGATTGCGTTAAAACAAACATGTCCTATTTTACATTGCCTCTGAGATTTGACTTAAATTTCAGTTCAACGCTTTGAATGCTGGCTTAGTCGATCATGTTTACGGCAATTAAAGTTAGTTATTGCCTTTGTTCAGGTTCGGGGTAGTGAAGCCTTTCATCTCATTAGGGCGCACCACAAGTTTTAAACACAAATTGGCGAACTGAGCGTCGAGCATCTTTGTTCATCGTTCCTTAAGTTTTAAATAGCCATTCAATTTATTTTTTGTATCAGTTGCTGGCCAATTAGCATGGGTCAATGATCAATGTTGCTGACCATGATAATTATGGAGATGGACAACTTGGAACATCACCGACGCGTTACTGGGTCAGGTTATAGTATTGAACCCATTTTCATGGAATTAAGGTAGTAAACGAACATATGTAATTATAGCACCACACTTCCGGCCATGACAACTGTGACCGACCTAGAACAAGACTTAAATGGGGAGTAGGATAGTTAGTCCGGTTAGGAGACGGTTAGAACATTTATTGGTTAGTTTGTTAGTAAGTATGAGGACTGGGACAGGGACTAGTAGTGATAGATAATCCCGTTAGTAGTTGTTAGTACTACTCCAGTTAGTAATTGTTAATAAGAGTCTCCTTCTTATTCTAATCTAACGAATTAAACCGGATAGCAACACATCTATTGTGTTGCTATCCTCGAGGACTGAGATGGTCACCATACGTTAATAATTAATTAACTATGAGTTAACCCGGAAGGAAAGATAAGAACTGGTGGGCTTGAGTTTTATCATGCCGTTCTGGAAGTTATATACGAGTAATTTGCTCAGACTAATGAGAGATCCGACCCTACAGTAGGACAATAGGATAATGGGCGAGATGACGTAGGTCCCCATTATGTTAGTTAATTTTGATTTCCATCTTCACTGCTGCTGCTGATATCTGAACAATTTCTGTCACAATACGCCCAGCCCCAAATTAATGAATAATAATAATAACACGTTTATAAAACAGCAATGAAACCAATGCGTTTATTGTTCTTTTTATTCTAACATATTTCGCAACCCATTACCCGTCTTACTGCTGGGATCAGCTCTCCCTCTCACTGTTTGAGGGGTAAGGACGATAGTCAACCACGCTGGCCAAGTTCCACTATACACACTTTTGAGAACTCTTAGGCGTTGTCCTAAGTGGCAGCGATCGTACGATGGCGCGATGCGTTCTCGTCGTGCGATGGGTTCAAACATACAGATTTCATCAGAGCGTCCTATTTTAACCTCGCAAGTAATTGTAATGAAATACCCATCGCACGACGAGAACGCATCGCGTCATCGTACGATCGCTGCCAATTAGGACGACGCCTCAGGCCTGCAGGTTGTCTCATGACGTTTTGCGTCCTTCATGCAAATTGCGTCCTCTGACAAACGCAGCCCCAAATGTAACTTTTTAATGGACCATCAATACTATGATTTCAAAATCAAGATACAAAGGGCAACCTTAACGGCAAGGTTTCGATCTCTTGGAGGCGGCCTTTGGGTCGGAGATAAAATAAAATACCTGAAAACGTATTACGTCCTTAATACCGTTATACGTCATCGTTAACAACTGTTATTGTTTAGACCCTGTCTCTGTTTTCCGTGGTTTAGACACTTAGGAGCTAACTTTATATAACGGTCGAAGATTTTTTTTATGTTCATCATGCGATGCGATGATGAAAGAAAGAAATTGAATAACATCTCTCTCTCTCTCTCTATCTCCTCACCGGCTCTCTAGCACCCAGTTCGAACACGAAAAGTCGTTTGCGGTCGACTCAAACAAGAGAGTGGTTCCAGCCGGGTTCAAAATCCTACCACCAGGCTAAAGGGATTAAACTGAATGGTATAGAGCCCAGAGACCTTTGTAAAGAGGGACCGGGCACCCTAATGTCGTCCGTCTATTATATAGCAATGTAAACAAAGAGTACTAGGGGAGGTCGGTTTGGACTTAAAGATGGTTAGAGCCCCGTACACACTATATCGATTTAATGATTATTTTCATCCATTTATCTAATTATAGAAAATACTGTTCGCTTATACCAAGTAAGAAACTCGTTCAGTGTGAAATCCTGTCAAGGATCATAGTATTAGCATATGAAAAGGTCTGCGACCGGCTCGATAATACACATTATAATTCACGCTTCAACCTTATCGTATAGAATTAACGCTGTTCCTCTAGTACCAGTAGAATTCTACGAACATATTGAGTATTTCAGTTGAACGCTTCAAATGAATGAGTAAGCATTCGGTTCTTGGAGAAGGAGATTTATAATTGTGTGATTTATATAAGATATTTCATCTGACACTATATGTGCCAAAAAATAGTGTCCAGCGGAAGTCCAGACATAGAGCACAACTTGGGGTACCCGAATCACTCCCATGTATGATTTTTTTGATGTAATGAGTTATGATTTTTCGTCTGAATATTTGAGAATTTTCGTCCTTAACAACATTAAAAAATTCTAAAAACCATAACCATGGGGTTAGTCGATTCACGAACCGACAGGGAACAATATATAGGTATGTAACGCGATTACCAAAATATCTTATTACTCGTCAGCATCCAGACATCATTCGCGTTCTAGGACATTTCTAATCGTAAATTGGTGGAATGTGATAGCGAAAATGTTTAGGACATAAACGAAAGGATACTAGAAACACTTTAAACAACATAATTTGAGATCAGAATAGATAGAAAAACTAACTGCTGTAATGATATCATTGAATGCTATGGTGGTTACAATAGTGTTTAGAAAAATACTTCAATAAATATAACACTGTTATAATATCTATTCTTTTTATCCCATCACCTTGTCTCGTGTATGCGTTATAGGCAATGATATTATATAGGTAATATCTTTGGTTATATACGCTAATGTGATCATTAACATTACATAAAATATGCTATCTGCTAATAACGCCAAGTCAGTGTCATGTAAAAAAGTTTGTTTATAACAGTTTTTTGCTGGTTTCCAAGGAAAAAATATTTAGACGACTTTCGACCTAATGAAAATAAGCTTATGATGGGTCACGACTCAATTTGGTCGATTGTACATTAAAAATAAATCTTCTACGCTTGTTATGTAAGGTTTATTTTTCTCGGCACATCCTCAAATAGATCTCTCGATATTGGATCAAATTTTGTGTTCGCCTTTTCGTTTTACATCTTAGTACAATATTGGAGCAGCAGGGAAACAAGAACATCTTATATCTGTCATGCAAGAAAATTTTATTTACATTCGCTGTTTACGCTACGTTTATCGTTATTCAAACAATATGGAGTGTGATAAATTGTGTCGTGCGGAACGAATACTGGAAACTACGAATACGGATACATTCTGCGATGGCACAATAGAATATGTAGATACGTGTTACTAGTGAAGATGACAGGATGTCTCGAGACGAACTCATAATCATCTATACAAATGATGAATGGAGACCGAATTTGTGTTTCTTATGTAACTCGTGGACATACGAATAAACGACTCACCTGGTGGTAAGTGGTCATCGTAGCGGTGATAAATAAATAGTTTAACCTTTTTTCACTTATTATAGCTAAAAATAAATGCTAACTCACTGGTACCCCTGCAATAGGTTTCTCTGTGCTGCGAGTGGCTTCGACAACACAAACAACACATCAGTAACACCCATGACCCGTGAACAAACATTTATCGGACACTTCAGCCCCAGAATTCTCGAAATTGAACCTGAGACCGTTCGATTCACAGGCAGGGCCACTACCAACTAAGCTGCGGGTTCTTCATTTTAAAGTAATTTTTCACTCCAATGCAGCTAGTTTTGGCGATGTTAATCGCACAGTAAGAGCATATTCACTGTTAATTATAATATCATAATGGTTGGCACGGCATAACTAACATTCACGACCCAAAAATAATAGCGTAAAAATACATTTATTTTATTTTGTTTTTTATTTTGTAAATTAACCAAACTATTAAGGGTTGTCAACACTTTGCGAAAGTATCAAAAGGAATTGTTGTTATATTATTTTAATAAAACATATGTATGTGTTTAACTTTTCTCTTCTAGTTTAGTAGGGCAAACAAATAAGAATATTCAGCGCAGAAAAGTTATATTTTACGTCGTAATATATAAGTTTTATTTTACATGGTTTAAGCCACGCGCTTAAATAAAAGTTTTATCTTTGCTTACTTCATGTGAATACTTTTTTGTTAACATAGATAAATGTGCTACATATTTGATTGTAGATAACTAATAATATTTGAAAGATGAGAGCAAGAGGCCAAGGTTTGAGACCCTGTAGCATTTATCTTTATTATATTAAGGAAGTGCCATGGGATAACCGCTTGGAACAAAGATATTTTCGCTGAGAAGCCATTTACCTATAGATAAGATTCAAACTTTTTTAAATATGTATAAAATAACAGTTTTGCATAAAATGAGTTACGTGAAGCCGAAAGGCATCAATGGCCGTGAAACTAATAAAAAAACAAAATTCCCGGATGAATTCCACGTGTGTAACCATAATATGGACTCACCTGACAGAGTTGCATGTCTTTAACCATCTAAACTCACCCAGATGACTTGCAGGCGTTTCACCATGAGAACTCACTCGGACGAGTTGAATGTGTTTCACCATGCGATTGAAAGTGAACTTACAGTCTTCAGTTAGCAAAGGGTCTATTCTCGACGAAGAATGATTCCTTCTTATATTAGACAGCACTGAGAGCACAGCCTAATGGTGTGAAAGAGAATTTTGGTCCCCAGAGGATTTGACAAGAGGAAACAGCAATTTCGTATTTCGAATCTGTATACTACTGTAAATGACGTCTGTATCTCGTAGTAAAGATATTTTACAGACTTCTTTTGTCTGTAAAAGATACTTGAGAAAATATTTTATTGGGTTTAGCTTATACATGGCTGTTTTTCAAATGATTCTGGGTTTGATTCCCAGCGAGGCGGAAATTTGAATGACTGACGATGGAAACTTCTGTTCTCGGTCTAGGTACATGTCCTTTTCTTTATGTGTTTTTCATGGCACCACGACACAAGGAATCCTAGTGTGGGGCTATGAGTATGTAGCGTTATTTATATATATTTACTTACCTGTAAACAACTTTTATTATTAGGTTACAATGGTAGGTTACAGTGGTAATGGTAACATAATCCCATTGTTAAATATCCATTTGAAAATGTATTATCTCGAGCAAACGAAAATCTAAATGGATTTTTTCCGCGTAAATCATAAAGATTGCAGAGGCGAAACGATTTTGCAATAACGCGATTAAATGAATCGTAAGCTTCTAAGCGTTAAATTTAATGATTTGAAATATGATTTATTGAATATCGTACCTTTTATTGCTTCGATAATTGTATTATATTTCATTGAAATAATTTCATTCTGCGTTCAGTTATTATATCGCAATATTTTTTTAACCAACAGCAAAGCAAAAAAGGGATTAGAATTGAACAACGTTCTTCTCAGGCGACCGGTGCGTCATACGAAATCTCGAAACCACAATGCGCAATTCTGATTCCTGCTGAAGGAGCTTTACTAAGTACTTAATAATTCCACAAGACAAAGATATTAGATTTGAGGACCACACAGGAACACTCTGACGATTAAAAAAATGTAGGTATATAATCAATCTTTCTGGTATTTTTATCAGGTACTAGTTGACCCGACAGACGTTGTCCTCTTCACCTGTGACACCTGTTCTTATAAACCGTTCCATAGGTCACTCGAAATGGCATACGTATTATTAAGATAAACAAAAATTCAACATGTGTTGAATTTTTGTATTGACTCGATATACGAGTACAACCTCCATAAAAATTCTTAAACTGCTTAATATGTAAACGGAAAACAGATGTTTCGGAATTATCCGCGTGCCAAGAGAAAAGGAACTACGAAATATTTTCACACTAAATGAACGTCAGCAAGTACATCATAAAAAATTCTTACTGTTACGACTTTATGTCGTCCTAGTAACCAGCCCTCGCTTCACTTCGAGAGACATTACTAACTTTAACTTTTACAAATTTTACCCGCACCAAAACATTGTTATTCAACTGAATCGGTTATTATAAATATAATACCATGATTTTAAAAACTTATCACAACAGAGACTTATAGATTTTAACTGGAACTGGTTCTCTTTTATATAATTTATTTACTGGTGCGGGGTCGAATTGACGTTATCACTGGAGATACACTTATGTATTTTACTTTTGTTATAAAAAATATGGTGTTTCTTTCGCCGTTTCTTCTCCTCATTACAAAGCATTTTAAAGCACCTTTGGGAACAGCGATAGCGATACAAAAATACTTGCTAAATGTATCAGTGATATACTACTCGGATACTTACGAGTATATTAATGATTATGAATTTGAATTTGAATTTGACGGATAAGCCATTCCACTTTACCTCTTGTTCGTTATCTATTGGGTCGAAATATCGGTAGAATATAAAAATTGTGAGTACCCGTTAATATAAGTATAGATTGTAATCGTTTTAAAATAATTAGGAGTCGTCGCTTTGATGTTTCAAATACAAATTAACGTTAGCGCTTGGCAGATGGTGCGTGGAGTAACATTACTACTATATCATGCCTCAAGGTTGTGAACATTGAGCATTCAATTAATATTAAACTGAAGCGTGCTTTGGCTATTGGACTGGCACTTCTAGTGGATATTAGCCCGACCCTATTAACAATCCTTTGTAGGAATTGAAATAATATCCATTAACATTACATTATCTGATATTGCTTGCTAGCAAACGATCGTTAGTGGTCACCGTCGCCCATGGGCGTTGATGGTACTAAACTAAAGGCGCCACCGATGCAAAAAAGGAAAGGGGGCGATCCAAACGTAAATTATTAAATAATTGAATGAAAATAAATTTAACTATTATATGTATTTATAAATTTTACTCTAGGAATTATAACGTGTCCGAAATATATGTCATTGTTTGTTAAAAAGGAATGCAAACATCTATTGAATCTTAAGACTCACAGAAAAAACCTATTGCTCTAGTTTCTGTTTAAAAAGCGCATTGGAAGTTTTTTGAAGCAAGAGGAATCCTTGGATAGACAGTTATCGATTAATCAAAAAGCGACCGGCTATAAAATCGGGATTAGCTGCTGGATAATCCAAAACGAATAAGCGAGCGTTTAAATTCCAACGACGAAAGCGGTTTTCACAACAAAATGTATGGAAAAATTCAGTGAATATTTAGTACATGAGCTGAAAGAGTTTAATATTCTACTATACAGAACAAATTCCCCGTGTGGTGCCGGGTTTACTTAGTAGAATAGCACCACTCCCACTTCTTCCTGGGATGTCGTAAAAGGCGACTAATAGGATAGAATCAGTCGGCGTTGGCCCATCCCAAACCCGGATTAGAAAAGACAAGGGTTGGTTGGAAAAGAACAGCCCAGCCGTAAAAGTTTCAACGCCGAGCATCGGGCGGCGGTTAATTATCCCGACATCTCCATGCAGTAATGCTGGAGCGGCTATCAGTGACCGTGAGGTATTAAATCACCTCTAAAAGACTGCCATGGAAGGACGCGGGCGCCCACCATGATGTACAAGCCCAAGAAAATACCCTTAATGCACAGTGTGAATGAAGAAGCGAGTTTGTTGGGCGATCCGGCTAACACCCGGCGCCGCTCGGTAACCGGGCCGGGCGGTGTGAAATCGGCTACCGAAGACTCAGCTAGGACGACCCACCAGGTCCTAGTTAGCAGTGATGCTACTGGTGCACTCAGTAAAAGCAAAATGTCAATCCAGAAACAGCAACGGATTGCAACATGGAATGTTCGTGGTTTAATATCCCCAGGTAAACTGGAAATTGTAGAAAAAGAGGCGGAATTGCATAAACTTACCATATTAGGAATTACCGAAACACACATGAGAGGACAAGGTCATCAACAGACTCACAACGGAAACACATTATACTTCTCTGGGGCTGAGAACTCTAGCCGAAATGGTGTAGCCATCTGGTTATCACGTCAGCTAAACAATTACGTATTGGGCTATAACCCGATATCTGACAGGATAATGTCCTTGAGACTTAATACCCGTCCCTGCACTCTCAACATCGTCGTAGTGTATGCACCTACATCAAGCGCTAAGGATGATGAGATCGATCATTTCTATAATGAACTGGAAAACGCTCTCAACAATATACCTAATCGAGAAATAACATTACTGGTTGGAGATTTCAACGCGAAGATAGGCTGTACATTGGCTGATAATCATCTTAGGGACACGGTCGGAAAATACGGTCTCGGTGTCAGGAATGAACGAGGAGCTAGACTCCTGGAGTTTTGCATAGGTAGAAAATTCACCATCATGAACACATGTTTCCAGCATCACCCTAGACGTTTATACACGTGGATATCCCCTGGTGATCGGTTCCGTAATCAAATAGACTATGTGATGATCAATAGCCGATGGAAGACCTCAATCACTAACGTAAAGACCTTCCCTGGTGCTGACTGTGGTTCCGATCACTCTATGCTCTTGGCGAAGTTCACCCTTCGGCTAAAGTCAACAAAGAAAAGAGATCCGATGAGGTCCAGGACTTTAACGCCAGCAGAAACCGTGGAATTTCGTGATGTCCTAGACAATATGATTGTTGAACAACCTTCACCATCAAATGCAAACGCCAATGAGCAATGGGAACATATAAAAAGCCATATTTGGAAAACAATGGAGAGGATCACCAAGAATAGTAAACCATCGACTATTCGTAGACAAATGTGGCTTTCTTCAGAAACCTGGAACATCATTGAGGACAGAAAAGCTTTAAAAGCCACCGGCCTGGCAGGACAAGCGGATCGTGATAGATATTCAGAACTGAGCAGAGTAATCCAACAACGAAGTCGTCATGATAAAAACAACTTCATCATGGGAATTTGCCAAGAAATTGAAGGGCATGCTAGAAAACTACAAACCGCGGATCTGTTTAAAAAAGTCAGGCTTCTCTCCAAACAATTCAAGCCTAAAACGTGGGTGATTGAAGATGAGAGTGGTATACCACTCCATGATCTGGATGCGATAACTGAACGGTGGCGGAAACATTGTATACAGCTATATGAGAGCCCCAACAATCACAGGCAATCAGACTACGAACCCAACAATCACGTTGCGACCCCGTGGGACAGTTTGAACTTTGAGCCCCCAATAATTCGATCTGAGGTTGTGGCTGCTTTGGCTGCTATCAAACCCAAAAAAGCCCCTGGACCAGACCAACTTACGGCGGAGATTTTGAAGGCAATGGGTCCATATGCAATAGACGCATTTTACAAAATATGCAATGACATCTGGCATACCGGGAAATGGCCTAACGATTGGACGAAGTCTGTAATTCTCCCACTTCATAAAAAAGGCGCCACCACTAAATGTGACAATTATAGAACCCTGGCTTTAATATCCCACGCCAGCAAGATATTATTGCATATTATCAATAAGAGGATTCGTCACTTTCTGGACTGGCAAATTCCGCAGGAACAGGCAGGCTTCGTCAAGGGCAAGGGAACTCGTGAACAAATTCTTAATGTTCGCCAGTTGATAGAAAAGTCATATGAGTTCAACACGCCGCTTATCTTGTGCTTCATTGACTATAATAAAGCCTTTGACTGCGTCGTTTGGTCGAACCTCTGGAAAGTTTTGAAAGAACTAGGAGTCCCAGAACATTTGGTGGCGCTCATTGAAAAATTGTATCTGAGCAACCAGGGTGTCGTAAAAATTGACAGAGTAACTTCGGAACCTTTCAATTTTGGAAAAGGTGTTAGACAAGGCTGTATCCTCTCACCCATTCTTTTCAATGCCTATGGAGAGTATATAATCAGGCGTGCATGCGAGAACTGGAATGGTGGAGTCACTATAGGTGGCATTCAAATCTCTAACCTCCGTTACGCAGATGATACTACGCTCCTTGCTACCAGCGAAGCTGAAATGGTTGAAATCTTGGGAAGAATGGAGCGAATTAGCTTGGAAATGGGTCTAAAAATCAACCACAGTAAAACTAAACTCATGATAGTTGATCGTGATAACAAAGTACAGCTCACAGGTTCACTCGCGCTTGAAACAGTTGAGGATTTCATCTACCTCGGAGCCAATATCAGCAATACTGGTTCGTGTGAAAAAGAAGTGAGAAGGCGCATAGGAATGGCCAAATCTGCAATGACCCAACTACAGCGAATATGGAGAGATCGTAACATCTCACGTAAAACCAAAATCAAATTAGTTCACTCCTTGGTATTCTCCATATTCAGCTACGGCGCTGAGACCTGGACATTGAAAAAAGCTGATCGCGACCGCATTGATGCATTTGAAATGTGGTGTTGGAGGAAAATGCTCCAAATTCCTTGGACCGCTTTTCGCACGAACGCATCCATTCTGCGCGAGCTAAAAATCAAGACTCGACTCTCCGCTCTTTGTCTACGCAGAATACTCGAGTTCTTCGGACACATCGCCAGGAAAGACGGCCAGAATCTAGAGCAACTTATGGTTACTGGCAAAGTTGACGGCAAACGACCAAGAGGCCGCAGTCCAATTAGGTGGACTGATCAAATTCGCTCCAGTCTGGACACCAACCTGCACGACGCTCTACATGCTGCCAAGGACAGAGATAAATGGCGTAACACTGTCAGGCAGAAAATAGTTCCACGCTTAGGGGATCACGACCCTCAGTATTGAGGAAAACGACGCAAGGAGGAGGATACAGAACAAAACATATGCATTGGTTCTTTTAAAACCACGATGTAATAGTCAACCGTCTAGCAAATACACATTTGAAAAACAGGCACTCGCTCATCTGCTGAATTCATTCTGTCATCACTAATACTTTATGTAATTATTTATGTATTTTTTTTTATTTTTTATCCCTATGTCCCCTCACTCAAGATTGAGATTACATGTAATATTCGAATAAACTACACTTTATTAACAACATTATTATGTACATTTCTTTCTTGAATTAATACAATTTTCCTGGCTCGAATAAAAAAATAATACTCGAACAAAGAGAATACGGAAAAAGGATAACCGGATTAAAAAAACGTTTCAATACAAATTGTTTTACCGGGAAATATACAATTTAGCTCGGTTCCCGCGCAACGTGTTGATACGCACTAATGCCTGCTAAATGGCGGGGCTAACCTTATCTTCAGAGGGCTTGGATGGAAAGGAATCCGATTAACCGTGATACAATTTGCATTTGAATGGCGCCGTGGTCCCCAGATGTAGATTTTAAATTAAAAGATATGGTAATTTCTTTGAGGTGTTACTTGCATATTTTATTCAATTTCTTTGTTAGTAGTATTTTTGGTTTGTTTTTGAAGAGAATAACTATCAGATTATTTATACTAATATAAATACGAAAGTCACTTTGCATGTACAAAAGGTGCAGCCAGGCGATCAATCCACTGAACCGATATGCACATGAAATTAGGATAATTTTTATCCCGTAAAGTTGTGGGACAGATATCTGTATTGAGCACTAGTGATTGCGAGCGTTGGTGCTAGCTATCGATAACAGTGTAATAAAATATAATCAATTGGGGCCGATTGCTCGTTATCGGCTAAAATTTGGGTAGGTTACTAGAAAAGTATTATCTTAGATTGGGCTACGCACATGTCATCTAGGTACAATGATATATCACAGGGGACAGACACACGGAAACCCAATCCTAAATCCTAGTTCGGGGGTATGAGTGTGTTAATGTTTGGGTATTATTATTTATTATATAATAAAAAGCTCCATTTACCTTTTTTTAAGAAGTTAACTTAAGTTTATTCGATGTTTTATTGGCGTATAGCTTTACTATACTTTTTAAAGTAAATAGCTGAACGAGGAGACGGTCAATCAGACGGTAAGTGGATACTGTCGCCCATGGACATCAGTAATACCAAAGTCATCACCGATGATGATTAGATGATGATCGCATGATTTCGTATAGTATTGTGTTACGTCTTATATTATGATGTAATAGAAACTTAGGTAATCCTAACTGTTCAAACTCAAACTCAAATCATTTATTCCATGTAGGTATTTAGAATACACTTTGAACGTCATTTTTTGCATTTACCACCGTTTCGCTAAGGTGCCTTTAAATTTTAAATCTTACGAGGAGAAAAAGAAACGGCGAAAGAAAACTCCTCGGCACATCTTTTTTTTTTAAAAAATATAGTGCTTAAAAACTAATAACAATCTTTTTTGCTAGGTACTACCATTTTATACCTAAATACTAACATCCGGTTCCGGATGCGGATGTCTATTACCAAGCATCCTTGTCATTAATATACTCATCGATAGTATAATAACCTTTCTCTACAAGCCGTGTTATACTACAGACTCATAGCCCCATACTAGGATACTTTGTATCGTGGGCCATGAACAATACACAAAGACAAGACACACACACCCGACCACGAAAAACATCCGCCTCGCTGGGAATCGAACCCAGGTCTGTTCGAACGGCAGTAACCATTGCGCCAAGCGGGTCGTTGTAACTGTGGTGTGTGGCCTTTATTTACTGTAACATACCGAGAACTAATACTAATCCACATTTCACCTCTACGCATGTATTAATCTCAAGAGATTACAATATTATGCAAATGTACCAGTATTATGGTTGATTCTAGGATTTACTTCTCTACTACTCTAGTTTGTCTACCATGAATAAATGAATGAAATGAAGTTTATTCAAAGTATGACGTTTGAAGTTTTACAAACACTTTTCGGAAGTCAAACTAAGCTATCGCTTAACAAATCCCTACCGTGAGTGTTCTTGGAAGGAGAAGCGGCAAAAACTCCCAAGGAGTGGTTTCGTACTCACAGTTTATAGACTGCATTACTACATACGGCTTAATATAAAATTTATGTACAAGCACTTTTATCTTAAAAATAATCATCAAATTTGTAATAACCTTTAAGTACACTAGGTTTCCGTGTAATGGGTTCCGTGGGCAGAAAATCATCACACACAATCTCAGCATGAAATCGAACTAAGAACCCTTGGAACGGCAGTCCCGCATGGCAACAACTGCGCTGTCGTCATTGACAATAATAAGTGGTCACCGCCGTCCGCTCCCCTCGCAAGTTGTTCAGTGCCCCACGAACAAGTGGATCAACTCACATTAAATGGAGATTACCTTTCGATCACTGCCAATTGTCACAGGCCGTTGGGCCGTAAGGTATTCTATAAGATATCTATATCTAGCGATTGATCATTATTGGGTGATTTAATGATTTTTGTACTGCAAGCGGTAATAAGAGGAGAATTTGGAACTAGACTATTACTAACATCAACTAACAGGACTAACTATCACTAACAGTCCCTGTCTCAGACCTCGTACTTACTAACAAACTAACCAACTAATGTTCTAACACCGAATACTAACTGACTAACCATCCTATTCCTGATTTGAGTCTTATTCTAGGTCGGTCAAAGTTCTCTTGGGCGCCAGCGAAAGGTTGCTCGTTTGCTACCTTAACTACATAAAAAAAAGAAAAGAGAAGGGTTATTCTATAAGATATCTATATCTAGGGATTGATCATTATTAGGTGATTTAATGACTTCTATACATGGTAGCGGTAATAAGAGGAGAATGTGTTGTAACATGTCGGAGCACGTCACATTTAAGTGTATCTAATTGGCAACAGTCTCGTTAGCGATGACACCGCTGCGCAGATTGAAGCCACTTGGCGTCGTACCCCGACCGGTAACGGAGCTTTTAATAGTCAAACACTATTTTAACTCTATACGGACAAAAACTTGAAGTTCTCGTAGGTTACTCGTGTCAATTGTAAGATCTGCCATGTTTAGCAATGTTAGTGTATCAGAAGTGGGATGAATGACCGGTTGTGACATTTTATATGCACCTCGTACTTGGGAAGATAAGGTGTTTAAAACGTTTCATAATATAGGTCATAATATAATTATTTTATTGGAATATTTTACACGGAGTTGGATTTTTACAAACACTTCTCGATTAAACTACCTCATCGCTTCGAATCTACACCACCAGTGATTCTGGAAGTACCAGAAAAAAACTCCCAAGTATAGCTTTTTATTTTAATACATTAAAACTCTATAAAGGTATCATTAAAGATATAATTATATTAGAGATAGACATAGAGATATATTTCACAGGTGCCTGTTTACCTGCGACGCGTCTATGATGTGTTTGGTCATCATTACAACCGATAAGTTGTTCACTGCTGGGCTCAGTTATCTCCGCATAATCCCCTTATGCATACATAAGCATTAAGCATAAGCATAAGCATTAACATGAAACCAGGCTACTGACTGACCAAGCGGCTAACAAAGGCAAGAAAGTGGTAGCTAGCCAGACAGGATTCACGAAAATGTATTATACTAATAAAAAAACGACAACTACGTTAAAATAATCTTAACGGCGTGTTTTACCGGTAATAAAGAATCCTTTAGTCCAGGTTTACCCGTTTGCCAAATTTTATCGCAACGTCACAACTGTGATTATGATGAGTTTTAAATCTTTTATTGTAAACTTCTACCGCCCTTTTCATTAAAGGACGATACGGGATCAAAATTACCCTATATTCTTTCCTGTAACATATCAGAGAGTAACTAAAACTGTAGTATTATTATGGATGCCAGTGATAATAAAATATAATCATTACGAGAACCCTTACCACTATTCGGTCGTCTTACGTCACCTCTGCCCGCCTAGGATTGAGGTCCTACGAACCCAAACAACCAAAAGGTTTATAATTACATTTAGTATGTAGAGTTAATTAATATTTAATTAAAATTATTATTTATATCTCCGAGACCGCGCTAATAATGGACGTTCGGTTGATTAAACCCACTTTGCTTCGTGATTAAACCAATGAGAAGTTTGCCCTAATTACGTACAGTGTATGGATAATGAAGTATGTATTATAGTTTTCTATGCCCAACTTTATACGAAACATGTAAAAATAGTTTTGCTTGCCATGCTTGTTTAGCGCGAACTTCTACTACGCAAAACTAGTTTGAAGATACAGACTTTTACTATCTTTCGTTTGAATGTCAATTTCATATAGGCAGGAATGTTTTGGAACGATGAACAGATCTTTTACCACAGAACGTTATCTACAAAAGTCGACTTGGATGAGTGTGCTGATTGTTTTTGTAAATATCTTTCTATTCATAAGCTGTACAACAGAGATAGCCAAGAGGTTTGAACGTCGCCCTACCAAATAGGAAAGCCTGGGATCGAATCCACTTCTGATTTTCAAAAATGTTGTGCGTATTAGAACTGAATGGACCAGGCAAACGAATTTTTTTTTACACGTCAAATAAATCTATAAAAAATTACAAGAAAAACTGTGTTTTTACTTTTTCCATATCTCAATAAATGGCTGAGATATTAACGATCAAAATGCGTATTTACGGCCGTTGGTTTTTTTTAAAAACGCAGGCGGGCGGTCACTACTCGATGACGTCATCGCTCAGTAGTCGCGCGTAGTTGATAGGGATTTTTGACCGAAATGTTAATTTAAACTCAAGTAAAGCCGCGAGCAAACCTTAGTTATCAATAATAAAATAACATATATAATTCAAATACTATCTACTACATCTATGCAAAATTTCAAGTCTGTATCTATAGAAATAAGAAAGTTATAGATTTGAACTGCATAGACCCATATTTTCTATACTTGCGCCGTATCGTGCTCGCGGCCGAACTAAGTCGTGACGTCATAGCGTAAGCGCGGAAATTCAAAAAAGGGCTTGAACTTCTCGTCTTTATAACTTCGGAAATACTGCATGTATTGAAGTGAAATAAAAAGTTATGTAATGTATATGACCTAAGCTCGGATTTTAGGTGTATTTGATAGTAATATTTTGACCCTTTTGCCTTCTCCATTGTTCGGTGAAGGAAAACATCTTGAGGAAACCTGCTCACCTGACAGTTTTCCATAATAATATCAAAGATGTGATGTCCGCCAATCCGCATTTGGCAAGCGCGGTGGACAGTGGCCTGTACCTCTCACATTGTGGATTGCGATGAAATACATAATTGTAAGAAGGCTATCGCAGTATTTATATGACAGCATAAAGTATACATATTTCTTTAGTAACGCATTTTAGAAACAGTCAAAATCCCGCTCGGCTGAGGCAGCCGTTAATAAATAATCGAGTAGAGCGACACGGTACATTAATTATTTACTAGGATACTGGAGGACTGAGATCGGGGCTATTTCAGTAGCTTTTATCATGCAATCAATACTTTGGCGTCTTCTCTATGTACGAGAAACGGTTAGCGGTTTCTTGGATAAAGAATAACGCGCATCTCCTATGGTTATACCTATTGCTCTACCGCGTGTCATTTGGTGAAATGTTTACCATGCCGGACTGCCGCTCGAAGAGGCCTGAGTGCGATGCTCAGCGAGGCGGTTTGAATGAAAAGATTCAACTGTTCTCAATCTGGGTGTGTGTTATCGTTTTTGTGTGTTGTCAACGGCCCCCTTATCACAGGGAGTCCTAGAGCGAGCTATGAGTGTGTGGCGTTATTATAAAAAATACCTGCTAGTAAGCCACCTTCGGTTGGCTTCGAAAATATTTGGATAGGTTTCTTTAAATTGACGGTATCTTTTTTGTTTATGAATCGACTAAATTATCACAAACGCTAAATGTTTGTACAGTGAATCATATCAATCTAAGTCGGTACAGCAGTTTTGGCGCTTACTATTCACAAGAAATGCCTAAATAGTCGAAAAAATATATTATACCTATTTGAGATTTAAAACAACCATCACGTACTCGGGGGGGCTTTGTTATTTAAAAAACATATATATGTCTGTACATATAAATCGCTTCGTTTCAGTTTTATTATAGTAACTACCTACAGATTATAACTCTCATCGATCTAAGTCCCTATACATCAACACTACGACAGCCAAAACAGGACGAATATCAAGAAAAACAAAGATTGCCGAGATTAATAAAAATACTACAGACGATCGTAAGTTAAATCGATAGAGACTGCATGTCGAGTGGGGCGTCCCGGGTTACAATCTGATATATTTTGTGTGACTGAAATAATTGTTAGTATTCGGATCATGGTAGTTAGTGTTATTCACTTACTTATTCTTTTGAAACTATATAACTATATAAAATAGGCGAACATAATGTCTATCTGGTATCTACCTATATCTATACATAGAATTAAAATGTAACTACAAACTAAAGATTAATCTATTTTTTTCAACAATCCGCATGCAAACACATGATGGGGTGTACACTTTCATGCATATAGTATCTCCCTCCTCCCTCATAGGAACATGCAATGAAACGAAGAAATTATGCACCAACATACATACTCCACCAACACGTGTTTCGGCTCAAAACAAGGCATCATTAGGGTAAATAGTCTCTGCAGTGGTTAGTCGCAAAGTTGAATTTGTTTGTAAAAATAGAGTAACGCAATGTAACGCATGATACAATTAAATTGTAACTGACCGCTGTTTGTACATGTAAGATATAGGAGAAAATTTATTGGGGCCTTTATTAATGCAGTGAAACCCGAAACAATAATTGTTAAAAATTTTGTCTGTAAGTTTGTACGCGCTTAAGTAGGTACCTACTCAATTTTTCCTGTTTAAAGAGTCACGTTTAAAAATATAGAGCGTAGGTACTAATGCCATTTGGTGCTTTAACCTTATATACTAATTCTGTTATGTCACTCCATGTCATAGATATATGCCACCCGGAAAAAAGAATTTGAGCGTTTTATTTCTCTATGTATACAATAGAAAATCTCGTGCAAAAAACTTGATCGTAGCGAAGCGTGTAATGTTTTTTGTTAAGACTTCACGTCTCGGGATCTCTTCCTTACTGAAAAAAGTCGGGAGCAATCAAATGAATCAAATACTCGGGTGAACTAAGTTTGACAGTTTCGTGAGTAATAAGATAAGATTCCTTTTATTTAACTACGGAAATAAAGTATGAGTGGTACTGTGGGCCAACTGATGATAACTTATGACAATGAGCTTTTGAAAATAGCATATTAGGGTGTGTGTACCAGTTTTAAAAAACCAGCAAAAAAATTACGTAATTTGTTTTTCAATTGTGTTTTGCATGAATTTAGTTATAATAAATAGTTTTTAGAAGCGACTAATAGTTCCTAAAATTAGCGTGTTCAAACAAACACTTCAACTTTATTATATTATAAAGAAGGTATACATATTAGTAAACGTAAGTTTCAGGAAACCTATGCCTTAGTTGCAATTATTTAAATTTATATACATGCTTTTTTTATTTGTGAAACGATTAAAATCAAGCAACCACCAAGAGGTATTATTACAAATCAGTGAAACCCGCATTCCAATCAGTTAGCTAAGAAGCGTTCTAAAGACACACAAACCGACAAGCAGAAAAAAATCTGAAAATCTTTGTCACGGGATATTTAATAAAATTATATTTTAATAAATTCCCTTTTATAATAGAATAGTTCTCAAATGTCTTCCTTGTTCAGACATCGATCACTTGCAGTTTTATTAAGTAGTAATGTTATGTAGTTTCGTCGAAAATGAAACAGCTGACACTGTGTCAGCGAAACAGCTGACGTATTTGTTTTTGCTCCTCTGAAAATAACAACAAGTTATGGGGAGCAGAAATAAATTGGTGCGGCTGTTGTTAATGATCGAGAGGATCGTAGAACTTCTGAACAACGTGATCGATTGAGTCCATATTCACATAAGGTATGTTCGAGGTAATTTGTTTTTTTATGGACTTAATGTAGCAAACGAGCATGCAAGACCACTCTCCGCTGCCGTCAATGACTACTGTGACTCTGTGATCGATTCAGAACAATACTCAAATGGGGACTAGGATAGTTAGTCCCGTTAGTAGTCGATGTTACAACATTAGTTGGTTAGTTTGTTAGTAAGTGTGAGGACTCCACAGGTTACAGTTACAGTTTCCATGATCATATAATTTATTTATTTATGTAAACTTTATTGACCACAATATAAAAATATTATAGTACAAATGGCACTTAATGCTAATTGCATTCTCTACCAGCTAACCATTAGGCCAAACCGACAATACATGAAGAGCGTAAAATAGTTTGATTAGGTAATATAAATATAGGTATTTAATCATTAATATTCTTCAATAACTAATAACAATATTCATAACATTCCTTAATAAATATTTTTAAATAAATCCAACGATTCAAAAAGGATTTCTTCCTGGCCATCAATTTGTCAGTGACGCCTTTGATGGGACCGATGGTCATAAGTAGTGGTAACTAGTGACATCCTTGGTTATGTATATACAACTATCCACGGATAAAGAAATAAAATCAAACTTCAAGTTTCAAAAATTGGATCAAATTTCACTATTGTTACAATAATTTTCTTAAATTCCGCAATCCACAATAAAAAAAACTTTTGCTATTTCGGAAAATTGATACCGATTTTTCACTAACATCATATTGTTGTTTGGGAGCAAAAAATATGAATAACGAGCATCACATCAAAATGTGATTATCTTTTTTACTCTGCTCTAGATATAGCGGCTGTCGTTATAAAATTGTATTTAGGAAGATTAATTACCAAAAAATATCCATTCATTTGCATGGAATAAATATTTATTCCCAATTTCTAACCGTTTCAAACGTTTGACAACAAAATGAAATCCCAGAATTGAAAGCAATTGCTTAGATTATCTACTCATTGTCACAATAAACTCATAACATGTCCGTATCCGTGTCTGTTTGTGCGTGGGTTGCTTAATTCGAGTAATCTACAACAACTGTTTATGTCCAAGTATCATTTAAATTCTCGAAATATCAGGGCAAACTGAAATGTAAAGATATAATAAAACGTAAGATATTAAACGAAGTTTTTATGCTATCTATTACTGCCATTTTGGTTTATTCAATGTATATAAATGTAGTAAATTTTATATAATTAAGTAGATACATATTATTTTAACGTTGATCAACAAAATTTAATATAGCATTGCAAATTATTCTCTGAACCCTATACAGAAACAAATAAAAAGATTTTCGATCGACATTCCAACAAAAGAAAAATAACTTGAAACCACATTCGGCACAATATTTCTTTTCGTATGTAGTTCATATCACATTCAATCAACCTAGTTCGTAACGAGGAGTACTGGGATATTGGAAAAATATTTCAAACCTGCGCATATACACTCCCATATTTCAACTTCGTTCCGAACCACACCGAGGCTTCGATTAGCTTGATTAAAGCTATCACGGGCACGGAAAGGCATTGATATGAGTCCGCTTGCAATGTCGGTGATATTAGTCGGGGGATATTTTGTTTTTCGATACATTGCAAGGTTAGAAATTTTCATTTTTTTAAGGTTTTACGATATGAAAATCGAACTGTTCAAACCTTTTTTGGGTTTAGCCTGGCGGCGTGGGTCGTTGCTAGGTGATCTCTCGGTAGTTGAATGGGTGACCGCTAGTGGAAAAAAAAACATAAACGCTTTCGTGCTTCAGGGGGCACGTTAAGCCATCGGTCCCGGTTGTTATAATTAGGTAGCAGTCGTTAAGCCATGTTGGAGGTTTTGGGGGGCATAAAAAAAATCTGATACTTGATTTGGCTTTAGCCCTTCCATTAATCCGGCCTGGAACAGTGTGCTGGAGTACGCTCTCAATGATGCGCAGAGGACCGTGCTCAGTAATTGGCCATGGGTTGAGACCATATCCAATAACGGAACTTTTATAGAATAACTGGATTTTATTTCATCGGTCTTTGTGTTTCATCCGATTTTATCGGGGTCGGCCGGACGTAGATAAAAATAAACGAATTGTCATTTAGGAGATTTAATTAGAGGGTGATTCGGAATAAAATAAAGTTTTTAGAAAGTGTATTTATTCCGACATCTTTAAGAATAACACAAGAAATATTAAAAATTACTAGTTCTATAGCAAGTATAAGCCATAAAACTACAGGATAAAGGTAACATGCTCCAGGCGGAACTCTATGTTCGAGCAACAGATGTGAAACTCAATATATACCACATCAATCTAATTCAGATTTTTCAGTGATAGCAATCACTTAAAAATCTTCTGCGGCTGATCTATGCGGTTATGTTCAATTTCTATCCATCCCTTTCTTTGAATAATTAGGGTAGCCACTCCTGCCGTGATTTGTGGCCTGCCTTTCCTTTCTTTTCGGGCTTCCAGTTAAAACAACAACTTCGCCCATTACGGAACATTCCATAAAAAGTCTATTAATCGTACCTATTTTATGATCATTGCCCCCGTCTCGCTGCATTTCTTACAAATTTCAATAAAACGTGGACTCAAACAACTCGAGGTAAACAATAAATATTTGTTCTGAAGCTATTGTTTAGTATTGAAAACGATCAAGTTTCCTTTGATGGAAAACTTTTGTTCAATAAACGTTTGCACAACGACAATTCGACGTATCGACATTTAGAACAATGCTATTGTGGCCTTTGAAGACTTGCTTGAGTTTAGACTTTAAGGGGAAAGTTAAAATGCTAATAGGTTAGGTAAACTTTCTGTTTATTAGACGCTTTCTTGCATTGAGTATGCATCAAGATTTGTTAAATTTAAAAACCAAAGAATCTAGTCAACTCTTTCATCTTCCGGTTTTTGGGGATGTCGTCTAGAGAAATAAATATTAAAACAAATGAACAAATAATTCATGCTCAATTTAGTCATGTTTTACAGTTGGTTACGATGAAGAAGGCCTGGATGAACTCCTCGATTTGGACTAATATTTTACGTTCATACATTATGTGTGATTATATTATAAATACCTAAATGAAATAAATGACGAAAGTAGTGTGGTACGATTACGCACTAGATCCACTTCAATAACAACCATGTCATAGAGTTGGTTAATTATAAATACTAATGTAGTTTAATAAAGTTTACTGTCAAACAAACAAACTTTATAAAAAATTTCAAGCATAGAACCCTAAAATATCTCAAACTTTTCCTTTAATATAAACTGTTATGTCATGTTTCAATTTAGGGAAAATTCTTTAGCTTTAAATATTCAACTGTGAAAAGCAGCTTCAGAAATTGAAAAGAGTAGGTTACCGTTAAGAAACTAACTCCTATAGAAATATGAGTCGAATGAATAGTATCGTCCAAGCGTCTAAAGTGAAAAGACTAAAATGAAACGCCTCGCACAATAGTCCCAAGATGCGTCCTATATTACAAACAGAGCAGTCTCAGAGTGGTTACTGTAATAGTTTCTTGCTTTCACAAATAAAACATATTTTGTGACCCTCTGCGCAATTCCAACGTTTCCTTTTTATCCCACTTCATAATAGAGAAAGCTATTCATCTTGCTTGACTCTTATGTATCACATTTTTTACGCTTCGTGGGCTATTTATAAATAGCTTCGCATTTGGCTGAAATTCAAACAATTGAATCCGTAAAGTAACAAAATTTTTGCACATAATGAATTCCAATTTATTTAAATGCAAGTTTGTGATATTTGGAACGTAAAAATTTATGGATATAGCTTTAGAGATTATTATTTCTCGTAATTAGGTTTTTTTTAGGAATAAGTAATTTTGTTATGGATGACGTTTTGCTGATAAATATTTTAATTAAATCAAAGAAAAAATTTTAATCAAATTTATACATACATATATATGTAGGTACATTACGAGTAGTGTACATATTTTTTTATTAATACATATAATATACTTCAAATGTGGGTATGTCTTACTATCTATACATATAAAATTGAAGTTCCTATAAGTACCTAAGTGTGAGTTTTATTATTACTAAAACACACACTTTTTTATATTTTTGTCTGTCTTTATGTTTGTCCGGGCATATTTCTGGAACTGCTGAATCGATTTTATTCAAAGTCGCGAGCAAAGCTAGTCTTTTATAATAAACATGATATGCATTATAGCTAAAAGAACTTTGTTTCAGCGGAATGTCCCAAGGCACCTTTCTTTTATTATGTTGCATTTTAAAAATAAAAACTCATAGTTTATATCGCAGTTCGAAGCACGTTAACCTGGCTTAAAATATATGTTTTAATCCGTACCTCATCTTTTCATCCCAACCGTCTACATCTACGTGAAAGCCACTGAACAAAAATGTAATTCTTGTTTAATGCCTGTGTTTTATAACTTGATGCGCAGGTTCGAGCACCGACGAATGTACGTAATGCTTCGTCATGATCATAAAAGTGTGATGTGGTTTATTGTACCTTCGCGTCGTTATGTTCGCCTGGTACCTCGGTAATAACTGTCACCTGTTAAAAAACAATATATAATGGATAACGTTATTATGTGTGGAAGTTTCTTCCAACAATAAACATGTGTTATAATACAGTTGAAATTAGTAATCATTATTTTGTAGCAATATAAATTAAGAGACTTGTTATTCATTATTCGTGCTATATCCATGCTTCCTAACTAATATTATAAATTTGGAAGCATTGACTATGATATTATTATTACTATAGACATCGGGTCTCATACCAAAATCGCGAAAAAATGTCCCACCGTTTAAAACCAATGATAGCAACGTCATCTACTGAAGTAGCTTTAGTATTGCTGTGTCCCTAATAGATGTAGGTATAGGAAGAGTCATATTTTTCAGATTATGTCTAAACACGGATAAAACGACGTTTTCTATAAATGAAACCTAGCTAGATCGATTTGTCGCCCCCGAAACAACTTGGAGAATAACAATTATTTGTAAAATTCACAAATACCTAATTGTTGATCTTCCTAGTTTGCGGGACTATCACGATAGTATAATACACACGTTAACTTTCTACATAAACTCAAAAATTGTGAGTACGCCTGTGCAATGAGCATACAATCGGAAAACAAACCGAGTAAACATTAAAATTCCTTCTTTTATTCGGTTAAGAAACCGTAGAAGAAGAAATGAAAATAAAAACAATAATCAATTATCTAAAGTTACCCCTCCGAAACGATCAAACTTGATGGATCGGACTGAAATAGGCATACTTTTACAAACAAAACCCCCAAACATTTAGAAAATAAGAATTTCCCAAATACTTCCCAAGTTTCTTTGTGGCTCTCAAATTTTCAATCTAAAGTCAGTTCAAAGAAAGTTACTTTGAAAGCATTTTGACAAGCAATAAAAGTTTATAAACATCCATAATACTCCAATTCCACTGCGATACAAATAACAAATTATTTATGATTTATGAATAACTAGATATTTTCGGTCGTGATTTCGACTAAAGAAATATTGTACTTACTATATTTCTACCTACCTACACTAATTTACTTCATATTCAATCAGCTTAAAACTTTGCAAATGAAAGTTGATTATGGAAATGAATAACTACACACTTATAGTTTCTACGCCCATTCTAGAGCTTCCTGAGGCGCCTAGATGTAAGTGGACTTGGTCATTTGGGGACACAGCTCCAACACGTCGAGGCCAAATTGAGACACTTTGATGTTGTGCATGTATGGTACAAATATTATAAATGTTTGCTCAAGCAGAGTATAGAACTGGGACAATTCTCTTCCAAAGCAGAGTTAATACCTACTAGGCTACGGGCTCGTCAGTTCCCGACCATTCGCGAGCATCGTTGGGTATAAGCTGCGTAGTACTTAGTCAAGCTGTTTCCATCAGTATGGCGTCATCGTGTGGTTCACGAGGCAGCTGGCACTGCGTAATCGGCTTTTGTAAGTGCCCGATGTAAGATTATCTGGACGAGTATGATGGTTGGCGTTCTTTGGATCCAGAGCTTGTGTTTCTACATATAATGTATCCAAATATAAGCGCAACAAAAACATTTGATATCAGTAAAGCCAAGTCATTCATTTATACAATTTAGCCAATTAACTAAAATCATTCTGGCTAAGGCGATGATGGGATTAGTGCGTCAGTACAGAAAGTTTAATGACCGTGAGACTTAAAGTGCCTCCTGAAATGAGTTCGGGGAATTAAATTAAAGTAGCTACGTTATATCTTTGACAATAACGTGTTTAACGTGCGCGCACAATTGAATCCTCGCTATGTTCCTTTATTTTTTAAAGGAGGCATACATAATTTACAATGTAGAAAGTCTTATCGCTACACAGCGGTCTTTTCCAGACAATCTGATGTAGAGTTAAGAAATTAATAAATAAGATAAGGTAAGGTGCACGAGTTATGTAAAAACAAATTAACAAAATAAACATAATATGTAAATTATGCGGAATTTTAAAAATAACGATAGAAGAGTGATGAGCAAGGAAAAATAAGAGGCAACGTCGTTAAGTCTTTAGAGAAAATGCTTTATTTTGTTTTTATAAGTATTTAGGGCACTTGCATTGCGAATAAATTTGGCGAATAAATAAGTTTTATAGAGACGAACGGCAGTGACAGGCTGACAGTGAAGGAGTGTTGGTAAATGGATGAGGAATGTGGAATTAAAGGAGTAGACCTCGTAGCCCAGTTGGTAAAGGCCCTGCCTGCGAAGCCCTCGGTCCTGGGTTCGATTTCCGACCGGGTTAAGCATGTAACAGATAAAATGTTTGTTCTCGGGTCATGGATGTTAGTGATTTGCTATTTGTGTTGTCCATGTCATCCGCGACACAGAGTATCAGTATGAGTGTGTAGGCGTGTATGTTTACCTACTAACACAGACCCATTAACCAATGGTCTGTGCCTACTAAGAACTAAATGTCTACTGTATGTCAAGTATTCCGTAAATTCTTTTATCCGGGTGGCCTCTCGTTATAATATATGTAAACTAATCCAGTAAACATAGTGTGTAGCAATATTGTTACTAGTTCTTTTTAGAGGACATAGTCGTGTTTATCAGTGTATGACGGCAATGCGATATGTATCTTTGTACATTAAATATTAACTGAGCGCGTGACTGCTCTATTTCTAACCGTTTACTTTAAACAAGATTTTTCATACAATAACGTGCAAAGAACGTTAACTCCAACAAATCATTTATTTAAGTACTGGAACTAGCGTACTGAAAAAAGAGCCACTTCTTCTAATAGCTTACATCGAGTCGAGTTAGGTAAAATAATACGATATATTCTGCCATTAATCCGTAAGAAAGTGACTCTCAACGACTCTTCCTTAGTCTCTATATAATCTTCGATCCAGTGGAAATATGAAGATAAACCAAATGCAACATTTCATTTACACTGGAAATAAAGTCATAATCTAGAAGATGAGACATAAACCGCTGGTAAGTTAACCCTTAAAAGGCTTCGTTCCCATCTGCTGGACCGATATTAAAAATGGCATTTTCATAACTTCTCTATTAATTGATACATATAATACTTCATATAATACTTGGTAGAGGATGCTAGTCCATTCGTACCCTAATATTTTATTGTTGTCAATAAAGTTTAAATAAATATAGGTATACTTAGTACCTACCTATTTGTTCATATCAAAAGAAGTTTTAATGTATAGTATATACATCAACACCATTCGGTAATATCTTTTGTTATTGGTCAGACAATGAGGTTCCATAAAATTTACTTTACTCAAGAAATAAAATCCTGGAATTACAACACCAGTAAAATTTCTTCTCGTCAGACTTACAATTAAAAACAACTTAAGTAGGAATTCTGTTGGTAGACTTACTAATATAACAATTTAATATCAAATTACTTTAGTTTAATTATCCCATTTTGTTATTCTGCTCGTTTTAGGTATCGTCTATATTCCTTTTTATGGGACTCGTAAACCTATCCGTCGGGCCGTGCGGCTGTTATCGCCGCATGCGAATACGTCCAATGGATTCTTTAGACTCGGTTTCTAATGGGTTCTTTAGTGGATAATCGTTCACATCACACTCACAACTTCGCACTAGTATTTCCAGTGTATCATGGCATGGATATACACATATGACGCATCACAAACACTCATGACCCGAAAAATAATATTTATCTGTCATCTAAAAGTGTGGGATTCGAACCCGGGACGCTTCGCACATTACTCAAGCTTCACTATCAGCTGGACTACAGGGACAAACTGATTAAGAGTCTAAAAGACTATGCTGCTTCTTTGACCCACAAGCTTGAAATAAATTTGCAACGCATTTAAATAAATGAGAATCACGTGAAGTCACATACCTACATATTTCGGAGGTATAAAAACAAACAAGCCATACAGCTACACGTCGAAAACTCGACTCCTTTCATCTGGGTACCACCTAAATTGCTCTCCGATTTCCGCTTTGTGCAATTTGCGAAATTTAATAACTTAGAAGCGTAATATGCAAATGATATTATCATTTAGTCGCGACGGAAACGTAGTATAGACCGTAACCTCAAATATTTAAGCGACGGTAGGAAACTTTTATTTGGATGAATAGGTCATATTTTACGCTTTTATTTAGCTTGACGCCTTATACGAATCCGTAGCCTAGTTGGTTGTGACCCTGCCTCCGAAGCGAGGGGTTCCGGGTTTGATTCCCAGCCGGTGCAGATATTTATGTGACAGACTAACTAACGATAAATAAATAACGTTATGTGTTATTTATATTATCCATGCTACCCGTACATTTTGTACAGAAGTCTTATTTTGTTATGTCCGTGCTACGGTGTACAATAAAGCGTATTATTATAACAAACCGTCTCTTATAGTCTTCTTGATGTTATACGTTAGAGATACCCCTGGGAGATGGCGGAAAATGCCAGATAAAAGTTGTAACATCAAGGCGCTGCTTCTCTGAAAGCATTCGTGTATAATGAATGTAACAGTTCAGATTCAAATAAAGAATTATTATAATCCTTAACCCACTAGTAGCACAGTGCGCTGATGAGTGCAATCACGAAACTTTGTTCTAAATATTGGTCTTGTCTATTTATAAACGAGTTCCCAGTTGGAGTACATACTCGTAAGTACTTAATTTTGTGGATCAAACTACTACAAGCACTTATAAAAGTGTCTGTAGTAGTTTGATCCGCGATTTTACAATATGGTTTAGCAAGAAGTGTTTAATTGTTACATAACAGACGAAGGCCCTTTAAGAGGGAACGTGTTTACGATATCAAGCTGATCAGTAAGCTCGTTTGCCGCTCGTCAAAAACTGACACTCTTATGAAGTCAATAGGTAATTACAAAGTTACAAAGTATTTACTATTCCCAACAGCTAGTGCTAATAGACTGTCACCTTGTACGTCGTGTAGGAGCAAACATTCCCGGCGCATCTGTTTGTTGGGGACATGAAAACATTGCTCCGAGTATTTACACCGCACGTCACGTAGCTGCCTGCGTCGGACGTGTGAATTACGGATTGGATTTGAAGTTACGGGAAAATCGAAAGAGAAAACTGAACAGTTTTGGCATAAACGTACACAGAGAATGGGGAACAATATACAGGAAATGGGAGTGTTGACTCGACCATTTCCTTATCGATAAATATTATTCACAACCCTATATCTCAGTTTGTATTCACCCCTCCTGAAGATAGAAAGATCTAAGATTCAATTCTCGGCTTGGAAAGCGTTTCACGTGACATAAATTTTTATTTCAAACTAGTAACCACCCCACACATCGATCGCTACGGGGAATCGATGCTTCCGTAGCAATGAAAAAACTTTGAGTCAGGTTTCTTTCAATTGATATATCTGAGGGAATGCCTTTTCAATAGGGCTCAACCTACCTTTTCTCGAAACATTACGTCGTACTTTCAATACCTACCTTATTGATTAGGCCTGGATAGTGCTAGGGAGCCCAAACTCATTTAGAGACATCGGTGAGCTTCATTCCAGTATTGCGGTAGTATGAGTGTGCGAAAGTTTATTTATGATTTATTCGGTTCTTCGTAAATTATCGAGTTTAGGGAGGGAAAACACTAGACTACTACTAACTAAGTTGGCTCCCGAGACCAGTTAACAAATAAATAAACACTAACACACTCATGGGTATACGCTATCACCTGCACTAGGATTACCTGTCTCGTGGGTGGCATGGAATGGACAAAAATAATAACACATCACTAACATCCATGACCCCAGAATAAACATAATTATGTCAGTCCCGAACGGGAATCAGACCCGGGACCCCTCGGTTTGAAGGCAGGCTATTGTGTACCAAGTAGACTATAGGCCATGTACCTACATAATATGTGTTAAATTTCTAGTAGAGAGACTCAAAATTTTCACAACAGCGTTTTAAATTTCAACAGAATACCAACAAAATCCTAAGTTATGTCTTGAAATACCAACGTCGTTTTCCACTACAAACCATCTGCCACAGTCTCGCTGGCGGTTCTACAATTTGTCTCACCAGTGCATTAAGCCATCCAGGCAGTACTGAAGCTGACTGGCAACTTCCCAAGCAGCCGACAAATGTTATATGTCATTCTCCTTAAACCGATTTCACTCGAAACTATATGACGAAATTTTGTTGTTCGGTGCGCGTAATATATACTTACGCTTAAATTGTACTGTAATTTTATGTTGTTACCATTTTGTAACTCTGTTTATGCAAATAAATTATCATGTATAATTTAATGAATTCGTTTTATCACATACAGTCGATGTGATAACACTCAGATTTTTCAGTAGCAATGAGCTTTATTGCTGTATTAATGACTATAAATGCAGTCATTAGTACCATTATTCTAAACAGTACATACATATTTATTTATAACTACATATATTTTTCTGACATTACTTTTATTGTTTCAGGTAAAGAGAGTTCGAAGGTTCTCTGAAATAGGGTGAAAGCAGCCGGAAACCGCCCAGAGTGTTTACGGATAAGGAAGCAGTGATATGTATTCGCTTTCCACTTCCACTTTGACTTCCACTTTGGCTTTCCACTTTGACATTGATTCCAGAACACGATAGTATGTTTGAGATTGATTCTAGTAGAGGTTGATGGAAAGAAGCATTATGCACCAGGACCTTCATTTGATGATCTACTTGGAATAATCACTGATTGGTTTCATATTAGGTTCTATAAGTTTTTAAATATACAATGAAAAGTGTAGAATTGTAGACGGTTTGTGACGGGACTTCAATCCACAACGCTTTAATCCAGATCTCCAGGATATTCATTAAACGCGGACGTAAAGTTATCGCCCTGAAGTTTGTAACTTAAAATTTTTATTCCTGTATTCCTTCTCATGAACTCAAAACTTCAATCAAACCAAAGAAGACCGAAGAAGTTTCTTACCAAACAAAAACCATTAAGGTTGAGCTTCTTTCAAATATATATTCTATTCAATTCATAACTTCTATTCAGTTCTGCACTTGAAATAAAAACTATATTGTAAGTTCCGAGTGAATTGGTACTTGGAAGAATAACTTTTATTATTCAAAGGCACTATTGAAAATCCCGTCTAAAGGAGTTCGTGATAACTAAAATTTTAATAGAACTTAAACCGACTTCAATAATGAGTTCTGCGAAATTTCATCCCCTATGTTTTTCATACTCTCTTAAATATGATTTTTTTTATCAAATTTAAATAGGTCCAAACGAGAAGTACATAATTATGACTGTACATCCTCTTAACCAAAAAAGAGTTAATAAATTGGTTAATGACGGAGTACGGAGGTAAAAAATATACAACTGAACAGAGAATCTTCTGGTTTGGTCTTTCTGTTCGTTTTGTCCTCTCTAATTAAATTAAAATCCTGCATTTCGTACCAAGACCACTAATGAAAAAGTTGTGAAAGAAATAACTAATTCTAGTGGCTACAGTCGCGAACGTGTATTAGCCAATGTTTCACAAATCCACTTAATCCCTGGTAACGTAGATAATACCTTGCTCTATTGACTTGACCAAGCACTTTGCCCCGGGCAAATTGTATTATCTGGCGAGGAACAGCGATACCGGGCACACAATAAGCCTTGCTCATAGATTAGGATATTTTTTGATAAAGATAGAGAATGTAGTAAGAAACAAGGATTAATCTGACTTATTTTTAAGTACCAAGCTTTACTTGTGTGTGAGGCATGCCTATGGTGTTATTGAATTTAATGGGCCACGGAAACCACTTATCGGATGACAGTTACGATGAAGTAAACATTAAGATAAAATATTTTTTATATTTATCAAATGTATCAATCAATGTATCAAATTTATGTAAATGGTCATTTCATAAAAAAAAACTCTTCTAATAAGTGCATTATTTAGTAAAAAAAGTTTGCATTTGTGAAACATATCTGAACTTTATTACAAGGTGAAAGCCGGGTAGTCGTCCCACCTTTTTGGAAAGGTACAGTTTTGTTTTTAATTGACCTTTCGAAAAGCCGTCTCTCGCTTCAGATCCGGCTCCAGCTGCCTGTAGTAAGGTACCTTATCATACTGTACCGTACAGTATCTGAGTGAAACGTACTCTACGGGCCAGTACCTTATCAGCGGTACCTCACCCTACCCTACGTTATTTGGTAATTCACTCTTGCTGCGGTAAATTCTTCAGCCGTGACGGTTTAAAATAAAAAAAAACGTATTACGCAGCAAAATGTTATGTTTTAACCAAATTTGTATAAAGAATAGAAAAAAAAATCATCCTCCTATTGTATAGTAGTAACAATACAATTAGGTCACTGTAAAGCGGATAATGATTTGTGTTTATGAACAGGTACTATGTTGATTCGGACGTTCATTACTCGTCGAAATTGAAATGTTCTAATGTTTTTTATCTTATATTATGTTAACGTTTCGTTCATTATTAATTATTATGAATAATTTTAATGAAATTAATGTACATAATGCTATTATTGTTTTAATAATTTCATCATCTTTACACAACTCACGTGATTTATCTGTGTAGTTAACTATAATATACAAGTAAATTAAATTACTTGATATGATTGATTTTAAAAATTATAAACTAAGTGAATGCGTACTTAAATCTCACGACAAGCTTTTATGTCATATAAAAGTAAAAGTTTATAAGGAAAAGTTTATTTTATTGTTTTAAATAAAAGCTTCCTTTAAAATTTTTTTTTTTACTTTTAATTTATTACTATTGAGCTTAGGATTTCAAATATTTTGAGACTGATTTTATGTTGTCACTTGAACAGTTTAGAGGTGTGGTCAAATGACTAACATTCTTTAAGGTTATTTTTACTTCTTCCGTGATCATTTTCCTTAGGGATTTGACCAAATTTTCATTTCCCTGTGGTTTAAATTAAATGATGCGTCAGAACGGTACTTAAAACACACGTCATAGACTTCCTATATCATTATGTTCGCAAGACCGATTCTCATCTACGATCAACAACAACCTCTATGACGTCATGTTATGACGTTAACACGTTAACCCATAAAACTTAAATAACGTCAGATACCTATTCCATATTTGGGATTCTATAAATAGTTTGTAGATGAGTTCAATGGCAGATATTTGAAGCGTCGATTGTAACAACCAGGCGATGAAATGATTATGCCTGAGCTGTTTGTTTATGACATTGGGATTAAAAATTACCGATAAATTGGTTATTATAATTATCTGTGTATATCAAACTTCACAAAGCGCTATGGAATAACAAAGTTTTAAATGTCAGTCACCAGCCTCGTGAAAGGTCAAAATTGCTAATCAATGACGTCACATGCCTGTAAACATCTTTTTGCCTGCTACTATGTGATTTCTATAAGAAATCGTATGGTTTTATGATTATGGTTTTATTTTGGTTGCGCGGTAAAACACAAAGTACCTACTTAAACACAACAAAAATACTTTCCAATTGCGTAAGCTTTCTTTTAGGTGTCAATTTTTGACAGATCTCTGTTTGTATCTTCTATCTCAATTGCTACAGATTAAACAAAATACCTCTAGATCACGCTGATAAAGTAAAGATTAATTAGCCTGCCAAGTTGCTTCTGAACAGTGACCAGTTAACAGGAAAGGCTAGGTATTGGCCTAGTGGAATTTTCATTTGCTTTAACAAAGGAATAACTTGAAAGGAGATCCTTTAGCTGGTATGTGCTTTGAAATAGATCCAAGTGGCGCGCCTCCACAGCTTTGTTTGTATTTCGACTTAGAAACGTGAAGCTTGCCGGGAATTTTATAAATGTTAACCCTTTATTACATAACTCAACCCTCATGCTTTATAATGTAATGCCTGGGTATTTTTCAAATTCAGTTATTTACCTGTAATGTTATTATACTTTTCATTATCTTTTAAAACAAGATGTATAAACAATTTTGTTGTTTGTTTCGGATACTTAAAATTTGAACTGTAATTATTAATGTTAATTTCAAAAAACAGACCTAAAAAAACTTCTAAGAGAACCCTCAACATGATTTTCAAACACTTATTCAGATCCCTTATTTAACATAGTTGGTTGACTTTCGTTTTTTCTTTTTTACCCCCGACGCAAAAAGAGGGGTGTTATAAGTTTGACGTCGATGTCTGTGTAGCATCGTAGCTCTCAAATTGATGGACCGATTTCGATGCGGTTTTTTCATTTGAAAGCCAGTTTCCTTGCGGTGGTTCTTAGCTATGTTTGGTTAATATTGGTCCAGCAGTGTAAAAGTATCAGCTCCTTTCCAAAATTATGTAAGGCATTTCTTCATTAAGGTCATGGTAGTTAGATATCATTTCCAACTGAAGTTCAAGTTTATTTTTGCATTGCTATAGTTTAAACTAAAAATAAAGAGTTCTTTCTATCATCTTCTTCTTTTCGCTTCTTTATTTCATAATTATAGTCTTAGTTATTCTATGAATTAACTTTAAATTATCATTCACAGAAATATTCCAACTGTTGCAATTATCTCAACAATACTGTACTGAATATTTTAATATTCAGTGTGTTACAAAAGTCCAAAATACAGAGCTGTTGCAAGAAGCTTTTCAACTCCACTTTCATGGTTGGACTTTTAATGAGTTTTTTCCAAGAAAAGCAACAACGTATTCGTTATACCGCTGCTGTTTGTGTTTACGGCGCAGATCAAGAATTTCCTTTTGCCCCACTTTGCGTTACTAGTAACGTATACATATTAATATTTCTATTTAATGTAGCTTTATATTCATATGTGTACATTTTAGATTCATATTCAAATTTTATATTATTAGAGTAGGAGCCCAGAGCGATCTGACATAACTTATTTTCACATGGATGAAACCTTAATTTCTCAGTAGCGTCCATGTTCTTTGAATACCCTACGCGTTTGTGGAAGCTCATCTCGTGACATCTGTCAAAATTGAATTGAATTGTTGAATACTTTTTTTCAATCATTTTTATATCGTTTTAGCTTTTACATATTATGCTATTTATTCATAAGCTTGGAAAATACTTGTGTCTACACATAAACCATACTTTATTTTTTGGCTCTATGGATAGTGGCTCGTACGACTTTACTAGCGTTCAATTAAAAATGATACACATACGACATTATTCATCATCACCATCACTCACAAAACTCGGGGATACACATTAATCTTTCACATAAACATCGCCCCGGGCGGAGTTCAAACCCGTAAATCACGAAACTCGTTTGATGTATCTAACTAAAAAATACATGTTTTCACTTTTTATTGCAGTATGAGAAATTTTTGCAATCACCCTGGTCCAAGAATAGTTACTGTTATAATCTATCTGCAATAGTTTGGTTTTCCTATTTGCTGATGCTTTGGGCAAAAACAGTTCGTGGGACTGTGAGACAGTTCATAGTCCCACCGCTGGGCTTGGTCCTATCTTATCAAACAAAGGGGGTTTTTGGCTGCAGTCTCACTCTCTTCTTGTGGTGTTGCCGATTTCCGTGGGCGACGTTGACCAATTACCATCAGGTGACTCATAAAAATTGCAGCATTTGTTATTTATTGTGTACTTACATATTTTCGGGACCATCTTAGGCGACCAGGCTGCAATTTGTGTTCACAACCGTAATCATTGTAGGCTAGTGTGACCGTATAAAATGTAAAGAATTTTTGGAATTGGTCCAGTTGTTTTTGATTTTATTCGTTTTAAACATAAAAAAATAAAGAAAATGCACGCTAACAATACTCATACCCCTGCACTAGGTATCCCTGTGTCGTTGTTGTGTCGCGGGTGGCATGTACAACACAAATTACACATCACGAACACTCATATGAGAACAAACATTTATCTAACAGATAAATATCTGCCCCGGCCGGGAATCGACCCAGGGACATGAACCGAATACAAAACCTTTCTTCTTTATAATATTAGTGTAGATTACCTAGTGCGATGACAGAAGACCGCCTGTAGAAAGCCGTAAGCTGTTTCGATCGGTTCACGTTCCCTGGAGCCCAATTCTCATTTCTTAGAGATGCATCTCTAACAGAGATATCTCTGAAAAACATGGCGGATCTCTAATGAAACCTAATTTCCTTATTCTCGGGATGTCACATTAGAGATATCTCTGAGCCTTTTCTTTCGACATGCAACGAATGGTCCGCAGCGTTCGAGATCGAAATGTCTTGCATTTTGACCAATTGTGATTGGTCAAAATTTGCCTTGTACTGTACAGCGCAAATTTTGACCAATCACTGTACAAGTTGTACAGTTGTCGTTCGAGATTGAAATGTGAAATGTTGACAAAATCAGAATTTTATTGACAGTTCGTTTTCGTCTTTAAGACTTTGATTTATAATGAAAGGTTTTCGTATTGGTTCTCTCAGTGATAAATTGATAATGGATACATTTTTCTCCTATTAAATTAGAAAACTTGTTTATAAAACGTATGTTCATGTCCTTGGCCCAAAGGTGTTCGTCAAATTGCGATGTAGTGGGTACTGCAGCGGACACAGCCGCAGCCGCTGTTATGGACTTAAAACAACTAGAACAAACTCAAAAATCAATGCAAACAGCAAAGCAAACATGTATATAAGTCAAAATGAATATTATTTATAATATAAACATCAAATTCATCAATATCAAATTAATAAACAAACATTCGCTTGACAAGTTGACATTGACATGACAGAATGCAGAGATGCCTAAATGCAGGCAGATGCCACAGATTGCTAAACATAATACTGCCATGAATGTTTCGTTATACGGTATGCGACGCTTAGTCTTTTTGTTATAATGGTTTTTAACTGCAATATCAAAGTAAATAAATTATAACTATTCAAAGATAGTTTAGAATGAATAATATAGTGATTGTTTTATACTTTTATATGATTTGCGTACTGTAAAACCTTTTTTTACGTGTAGTCGTGTTTTGTTGACTTGGCGTCGCTGTAGTCTAGAAAACGAAACGTAAATTTCATATGTCTAATGGTAATGTCGAAAGATAAAATCTCTATTGTGGCCCAGAATGACGTTTTTGGATACAATAGAGATTTTGCCAACATGTCTCGTAGAGATAGACACAGTAGAGATATGGCAAACTTAGAGATTATCTCTACAAAATGAGAATCGGGGTCCTGTGCACCGGCCGCGTCACGTCGCGTGACTGTTGCCTTTGCAATAAATAACTGCTTATAATTTTTTGGACCTTAGTGGATGAATTCATAAAAACGGTCACTATCGGAACAAAATATATAATATGATACAATAAAACAAAACATTTCTTGGATTATCCCGTTTTTTGTTGTAAACTAACGAACTAACCATCCTAGTCCCTATTTGAGTCTTATTCTGTGACAGTCATAGTTTTCATGGGCGGCAGTGGAAGGATGCTGCAAACTCGTTTGCTATCTTAACCCCAAAAACCACGAAGTACTGACTTATTAATGGTTCTATACAATGTTGGGTTTTTTAAGCATTTCGACTGTCATCATGTTGTATATAATATTTTATGTTGTGTGGAAATGCAAATGTAACCCAGATATAGTTATAAATAGAGCGCTCTACATTTTATTTTAATATCAACTCTGACTTTTACAATATTCCTCACTCAACCGAGAATAAAATCTTTTCCGTTGATCAGTTGGCCGGTATTAAAGCTTGTATTTCAACAGGTGAACTGCCGGCCTATTAGTGGCTTTTATCGCCCGTTGTTGTTGACTGACCGATATCAATCTACTGAACGTAACACGGGTATGATTTACTAGGTGTGCGGTAAACGGACCGATTGATGAATGATTCAACGAAAAAGGCCCTTTATACACTCATAGGTTCATGAATGACGACGACGAAAATATGTTCAGCCCAATTTACTATGATCAAATGGTCGAAAATAGCAGGTTTTGTGGTATCAAAAGATTCTGTAGTTCAGTTGGTCATCCTGTCTGCAGAACGAGGGGTTTCGAGTTCTGTGCCGCAGGAGCTCAAATTTGAAATACTTATTTTTTTTTTATGTTTCTTACCTCAGAACTTTCGATTGGTTGAACCGATTTTCATGATTCTTCTTTTATTTTAAAGCTGGTGCTTCCCTTGTGGTCCCCTATCAATTTGATTCAATTCGGACAACAGAATCATTTGAGGAAACCATATAAGTCTTAAATTTGCATTATTTTGAAGTCGGTTTGTTTACTTATAAACTTAAAACATACCTACATATCTAATTAAAATATAATTTGAAATTACACCAAAACACTTCTGTTATCGGTATCAGTCAGTATCAGTTAAACGAAAATAAAAAAGAAAATTTATTGGCGTATAAATGCAAAATGTTTTGAAATTGAGCCCAAGTACCGTATTGAGTTTCCATTTTGTATTGTGTGATACCCCAAAAAGTAAGGCAAAAGGAAACAACAACTGTGGGTAGGTATGTTTCGCAACTCCGTCCAACTTTTGTTCAATACTGCCGCCATGCTATTTCTGTCGGCAAACCATTCTTGGTGTAGATGTCGGCTCTGCGAACATTTCCATCTTATTTCTCAGAAATACGTTACTCTAACGTCCTGAATGTGCTTTGAAGGAATATCCATGCTAACATATACGTACTCTATAAGTAATGGAGTCGAAGCGGTGCATTGAATATTTAAATTCTACGTAGTTAGGTAAGCTTTGGTACAACACAGAGGTAAGAATGTGAAACCTTTTATGTTTATGTATGTTTGGTTGGAAAATGCTGACCTGATTTGGGTGACATAATTGGGTACTTGAATTCTCGTGACTTTAATATTTTGGCACATATATGAAATGAAAATTCAATCATACCGTTCAGAGTTGGATGGATGGTCACAGCTAAACGTGGTGACGGTTTATTATTAATGACTATTATTGTCGAATAGAATTTATTTGTTCTTGTTCTTCATCCTTACTACGTCTCATAGGTACACAATTTCTGCTGCATGAAATTGCTCTCTTTTCAGATTTTTTTTGTCCTAAGCTAGGTGCAAGAAATTGAGCATTTGGCAAATCCTGTTTTCGATGTTAGATCACCGTTTTTCTCCATACACGAGGAACTCAATATTACCTTGAGATAATTGACTTGCCATGTGATGGAAGTATTATAGGGTCCGATCAAGAGATAGCGCAACGTACAGACGCACAACCAGACAGACTGTCAGACATCGAAGGCATAGTAATAAGGTTCCATTTTTTACCTTTTGGGTCCGGAACCCTAAAAATGAATACTAGAAACGTTCCTCGAGCGTTCTTAATAATTAATCAGGTAATTATAATTATAACGAGTCGTGTAATTTCGAATTGCACCCGAATCTGCGCCTTTAATACTTTTCCAACCGTGAAACCCGAACCCTTAATTGTAAAACTTTATTTTAGTCCCGAGCGTACGGTTCGTTGTGTAACTTTACTTCAAGAGTCCGTTGTAATACAACTTTAAAGAATCGTTTTTAACAACGAAATTCTGGAATCCCTTTTGTTTTTTCGTTTACGTTCCGTTTTTAAATAATAGCCGGGAGCAGAACCACTTGATGGTACCTAAGTAAGAAATAAGGTGATGGCTAATCAAGCAGGCTTAATACAGATATAATAATAATAATATTGATAATGATAGATAGAAGATAAGGTAAAGATGATAGTAAAAGGATAACACTAACAATAATATCCTTAGAAATAAAGGATCATAAGACATAAAAAATAATAAATTTAGACGAAATTACAAATTTGAATATTAATTGTTTTTAAATTAATTAAATAAGGTTCTTCTTAGTTCTTATATAAGGTAAGGCCGCTATTAAAAAAAAACGTTTTCTTATTTCTAAGAATATTGATAGTGCAATCTTTTGGCGTCCTACCACCAAACAGGGCGCCGGCATCTCTGTTGCCTCCTAGGTATTATATTGGACCGTACCGTCATGAGGTTGGACTCAGCAGTAGGTATAGTCCGCCAATACGCCCAAAATCTATAACTGCAACGCTTTGCCTGCCAAGAAGAATACCAGACACTAGTTCTAGGCAAACCTTGACTTGGCAGAACTGGAGCCTCGTGGAGCACAGGCCTAACACAAACCGTACAGTGAGCCGCTTGGGTATTAGTCTTATCGTAAAAACCAAGTTAATTATACTATCGCTGATTGAATCTACAACGGGCATTGTTATTATAGTACGGCTGTAACACATCGTTAAATAACAATAAACCGACTATACCCGATAATTGGGAGCTGGGATCTGTGTACAAATTAATTTAATCAATATCGAACTGTTTCTCGCGGCACAATACGTCACTAATGTACTCGTAACGATGAGATGTGTAACAAAATTGTTATAGTGCTGTTAGATAATGATGTGTTTGTTGAATAATAACTAGAGAACCGTTCTGCGCTCGAATTTCTACCGTAATTGGTTCTTTGAAAGGTTTTCGTCACATTGAGTACCTATTATGAACGTACACATTTCAAACACATGATACTTGTACGAGTAATACTTTAATAATACTGTATTATGCAGATTGTAGGTAGGTACATACCTATGACCATACGTAGTTTGCTACTTACATACACACTTTGCTTTGTAACGAAACTGAATTAGGTATCTGATATCCAAAATATATTCGACCGATACTACAACTAGTTTATAGTAACGCGATCGATATACTTAATTGTTTTTTTATACCTCGTGAATCAATTGATATGAATGATTATCACGTAAAACAGTAGTAGTAGGGATTAGTAGTAGTAGTATGTAGGGATATATGTTTACCTATATAATAATATGTTATTTGGTGTTAATTTTGAAATCACATCAGCATAAATGAATGTACGAACGCCTGACAATAAGCTAATAGCATTAAAGAGAGCGTTATGTACTGCTAAGCTTATTAGAGCCTCATACAACTGAACGAAGGCTCGGAGACTCGGATTTAACTGCCCACTGGCTAAATTTTTGTACAAGACACATTAGAAAATCTTATATAAACGTAATATTTAACAGTAATAGTATTAGTAAAAATGGTGATAGGAGAAGTAGTAAATAGTAGTTCCTAAGGATAATTTCTAAGGATGTAGTAGTTACTAAGGATACAATTTTTTGGACTTCAGAAACATGGTCAAAATTATCTTATGCCTCCTTTTCGTACTTCTATTACATTATTTTTTTATAAATTGACCATAAAATTGTGAATTTAAATAAAAAGTTTCATAAGCTGCGTTATTGTAGGTGGAGCGTATTGTAAATCATGATTCATGCAGTGGCTTAATAGACCGTGACCGAATGTTTTCAAGCACGCGATCCACCCATAACACCCCGAATGGCTTATATATTCATAGTGAAACTGTAAGTGGCAGAATCTCTGCATTGCCAATTTATTTTCTAAATAAGCATTTAATTTTTTAACATGTTGTTAGGTCATATGGGCCAGTTTTCACACACCTACATAGTTTGCACAAATGACAAATTATATGTGAAAATTGCGTAAAACTTTCACAATTCCTAAAATTGACATGTAGTTCCGACAGGAAAGCTTTTAATCATTTACCTATTTAATTCAGTCAACCCAGTAGACCCTTTAAAAACCTTTTATAAACTACACGGAATTGAATAAATACGAGTACGCGAGAGTTTCATGGAACTGACGTCAATTTAACATTCGCTATGAATGTAACTTTATTAAGCGAGAATGCATGCTTCAAAATTTGCGTACAACGAATTTTATTCAACACAATTTGAATATGAAATCTTCTTTTGAATGAATACCCGAAAAAAGCTTTTATTTGTTACCGTATTCACATAAATTTAATATGTGCGGTTCCTTTAACGGTTTATTTAACCTAACGTTATGGACAGGAACAAAATGCGAACTTAATGTTGAATGAATGTTGGCTATTATAGTAGTCTAAACAGCTCTCAATCTAATAGGATAAATCGAATCAAATACGAGTACCTACTAGCGGGTTACAAATTAATCATAAAAAAAAGAAAATAAGGAATAAAAACAGAATATTATGTAAGTGACATGATCAACAGTTTTACTACTGAATAAACTTTGTCTTACTGAAGCATTCCGTATACTTGTAAAACCGGTCAAGTGCGAGTTGGGATCGTATAAATACGGTTCCGTACACAGCAATATCAACTCTAATTTGGTCAATAACAAGATGTAGAAAAACTAAATTTTTTAAAGCTGTATTTGGACTTAGTTTTTACTGTTTTATTATTTGTTTTGATAGCGGCCACAGTAACACGCATTCCATGATAATTTTATGTGTCTAGCTCTATGACAGACAGACAGAGGAGCCGAATTAATAGGGTTCTGTTGCACACCCTTTCGATGCGGTACCCTAAAAACATGAAAGGCGTCGTATAAAACTTTACTACCCATCATTATTGTCCCCTTTCACCTTTGTTATATTCATGAGAACAGTTCGGCGTTATAAGTGTAGATATAGCAAGACTATCGTTTGCGTAGTCCTTGACTCCTATAACTACGGAGGTGTAATCAAAACTATGTTTTGATATAACAATTTTAATATAATTATCTAGGTAACCTGAAACCTGGCCTTTTATTTTTGAGATTTTATATTTGCAAGCGAGCGAAATAAAAGTGAAATGATGACAAGCCACGTGATGGTAAGTGACCACCGTCGCCCATTGACATCGTTATAACCTACGCTATCACCAAATTGCTGGCTAAGGATAAAAATAATCACGCTACACACTCATAGCCCTACACCAGGATTCCCTGTGTCGCGGGTGGCATGGACAACACAAATTACACATCACTAACACCCTAACACCACTACCCTAACATCACTAACACCTCAGAACAAACATTTATCTGTTACATAGACATTTGCCCCGGCCGGGAATCGAACCAGGAACCCCTCGCTTCGCAGAGACGGCAACTACCAACTAGGCTACGGGATCGTCAAATGATACGATCCATAATATTTCATCTATTACCGATCATTGTGTTTATCTGTTTGGCCCAATGATTAGCTGGTAGAGAGTGCAATTAGTACAAACCTCGCCGTATAATCCATATTGTGGACACTAAACTTTAAATGACTATACGTCACATCAGATGACTTGTCTGTTCATTTATCGGCTATTTATATAATAAGTGACGTACGTATTCGTCGCCAAGGTTTCATACATCAAATAAAAAATAGATGAGGTGAAAGATAGCTCCCTATTATGTAGAGACGTGGCGTGTCGGCGCGTGACAATAATAGTTTTGCTGTGTTTGCGTCACCTTACGTATTATACCTAAAATAGTGCCAGACGGTACCTGTGACAAGATAACTCTTATGTCCTGTTATCTTCATTCGTCCAGCCCTAAGAGACACAAATAAGACATCACTCTCACCAACAAACCGAGCACAAACATTTATCGGTCACAAAAATATGTGCCCCGGCCGGGAATTGAGCTACGTTACGTTTTACTTAATAAATTTTACTTTCAGACACTTTTCAGTCACTTTTCATTGATTCATAAATTCTGTCCATTGCCACTTCAGCGGGTTATTTATGCGGGAAATTCATATTAATTACTCACAAATACCTATTACGGTTGTGTGGTACGGTATGTAAATAATAAACGACATACTATTACTGTTCTACATATTTATTATAATTGCCGACTTTATTTGTATTGTTATCGTAATATGTGTCTTTAGTTTAGCTTATAATAAAGCTTATAATTATAAAGTTGAGAAACATTCAACAACAACGATATAGGGAATTCTAGTGTGGGGCTGTGGGTATGTTTATAAAAATACGTTGAATTTCTTTGGACCACGGGCAATAAACAAATTTAAATGGATTGATAGTCATAAACTATTGATAATCCCTATTGTGTCGGCCTTAGCATGTCTACGTCGTTGACTTTTGTAGAGAAATACCGAACATACTTCACCTTGCTCGACTGTTTTTATGTGTAAAAGTTCTTATTCTGTGACAATGGATGTTTTAATTAGTTAAGAGCACGCTTACGATTTTAATACTGAAGGATAGTTAATGACGTCTGACGAAGGTATTGTGACGCCAGTTGCTTTTGGAGATCAAGCTGCATACTCTACAGTCGAGTATAAATGGAAATATGAGCTCAATTCGTCAAAGCCTCGAAGGCTCGAGAAGGGTAATGGTTTGGAACTGGGAGGGCTATAAACGCGCGGCTAAGAGAATTTTGTTAAGTAAATAATGCTGAGCTGATTAAGGTGCATTAATAATTATAATTTATTTATCCCAGCAAAAACATAAATGTGAGAAACGGGCCAAGTTTGGTAGACGGCGTTTGGGGTAGACGCTGTCAATCATTACTAAAAGTTGCATCTTAGGTGCCTAATTCTACAGCAGTTCTTTAATTATAAGTCTGTGTAGGAATGTCCGTTCTTGAATTCATTTGCAACATTATGTAACATTCTTTAATATGGAATTTCTAACCTTCTAAAATCTTATGTCACTCCCGCCGTGTAGTCATATGTAGGTACACATTATTTATTTATGCGCGTCTTAGTTCGCGTGAGAGTCGGACAACGCCAAAATGCGGGTAAAAATGTATCCTAAGGAAACGTATTTCTGGCCTAAAAACTATACTAGTCTTTTTCCAGGCTCTCAAACTACCACCATACCAATTTAAATCTAAATTTATTTAGCGGACTGAGCGTGAAAACGCAGCAGACAGACAGTCAGGGTTACTTTCGGATTTATAATATTATAAAAATATGAGTATATATACCTATATTACAGTAATTTATTGTTACTAAAAGATCACTTTTGATTTTGGATCTATTTCACCACCACAAGATGACCTATAAAATAAGGAGCTTTTCAATATCCAAAAACATTTTATTTACTCAATATGAGAAGGTCAGTCCATTCGAACAAAAAATAAACTTGGTAGAGGCCGAGAATATATATAAAAAAGAAAAAGTTTTCGACAAATTTCTTGGTTACTTGTTAGTTTTGTCTTGTCAGCAAGTCGGGGAAAACTTTTACGACTATCTTGTCTCACAGTTAGTAAGTAGAACCTATACTTGTGGTTATACAACACACAAGTAGCAGAAATTCCAGTCCGTCGTAGGTTAAATCATTCAAAGGTAATTGTGTAGCCAACCCCATTCGCTTTCGCTTTAGGACCAAGATCTAAGTTTAAAAGTAAAAAGTTTATAGTTTCTATTTTACAGGAGCACAAATTAAATGAATGTGTTGCCCATATGTTTTCTTGGATGTACGCTTACCTCGCAGTTTTTTCTGTCACCCCGAGTAGGTAGAGAATGACGATAGGCATTAAGTTCGATATTTGTAAAACCTAGTTTAAGGTAAATAAAAAATAAATAAATATATAACCATTTAGCAATGGCCGTAACATGCATACCTATTTTGGCCACGAAGCTCCGTAGCTGTAGGAGTTAATCTTATTGAAAATCGGAGCCAACATTTTTTGTTTTTAGATCATGGAAATTAAAAGTAATTACCTCAGAGTGTAAAAACTCCCAATGCGATGTAATACAAAATTTACGTTCACGAAAAAACAATGTTCATTCGTACTAGTTACCCCGGTCAAACAAAGCACGCACCTGTAGCGTTACTTGTATTGATCCGTGGCCTGCCCACATGCCGTTTACCGTCGCTGTATTTGCTTTAATAACATGGCTGTACCGACTTTATGTCAATTGTAATATCGTTCAGTTCTATTCTTTGGACACAAGTAGTCTACCAGCAAATGGTCAGTAAGAAATTCGTACTAACGAGTGTCAATGTTACGTGATAAAATTAGATAGATAGTAGAAAATAATTTTGCTGCGAAGTTTTGTATTGGAATTCAAAATTTAAACGCATTTTTTATTACAGTTTTATTAATATCTACAGTTATCTTGGATAACAATGAACGTCACACATTCAAGGTGATGTGTGAAGGTAGACTGAAAGATAAAGAAGGATGAGTTATTCGTAAGGCAGAAGGAAGTTAATCAGAGCTAGTACGAGTGACAGAGAATGGTAGTAATTGCAATAAACTAGTTCAAAATATTCAGGTATTTTCTTTCCCTCATTCGCAATTCAAAATTAGGTCAGGCTAGGGTGTCTTTCTCACATTGTGAGGTCGTAGTTCACCAAGTGTGGATTGGTAGACTTCACACAATTCCTTTTTACCAAAGGTTGGGATGGGGAGTCCAACGTGGTTTGAAAACCAGTTGTTATCCGGTATTTTAGTCCGCTAGATTCTCACGCCCATAATATAAACGATAGCATTACTAATGTTGCCTTTTAGCTAAACAGATCAAATCAATATCAAAAATTTAAGATACAATATCCCATAAATTTTTATGTTATTTCCTATGCCTACTTCAAAATGTACATTTATTTGAAAGTTGAGAAATCTTAAAATGATAATTTAACGTTGGCGTCAAAAGAGTATTGGACACATCGCACGGCATAATAATGAAGCTTGATAAATGGATTCCTCATGAACTGCGATCCCGAGCTGGCCGCGTGTATGCCTTCATCGGGATGGCGTGATGATCAATCACTCAGAGAAACGAGAGAATTTTGGGTCGAATTATTGTATATTGTGACCGTCGATAGCAATATAAACAGCATTACCTACAATATACTATAACTAAAATCTTTTAATGTGTGCAATTGTGTGCACTTTTCTCATAAACGGCTTACCCGATTTGAGTGTGATTTTCACTAATGTACAAATTTATGTATTAGGTATGGTTCATGGTAAGCATGAACTTGAGTGTGAATACATTCTGTTAGTAAATTATTACATCGATTCATTTTTAGAGTTCCGTATGTTCTAATGATAAAATATAAACTTTACAGGTTCACCCGTGCTTCTGTTTGGTTGTACGAATGCGAATTTGGCTTGATATTGTATATGTGCAATATACACATAATGTAATACAAGAATGTTATGACATATTTGTACATAAAAGAAGGGGGATATGGATGAGTGTGATGTGATAACATATTATAATTTTATACGTGACATTATAATTTCCTTTTGTCGGTTAAAATAGCGTGCATAATATCAGTACTATGAATAAGTAAATTTAAATTATTATAATAATATCTTTCACGCCCGATAAAAGATAGCTGCCGGGCTAGCTCTCTTATATACATAATGCTAGCAGGTTGTTCATTATTATACTCTTTATTACCCTCCCTTTGATGAATGGACTGGCGAGTCCCCGGCATCGACATAGTATCTGTCGTCCTGGAATAAAATGAACGCCGTGACTGTGATATTTTCAGTGAAGCAGAGAATTCATATTGTTAGAGAAAAGGTTCTCCATCCCCTTTGCAAACTAATTAAGTGTTAAGGTAACAAATTGCATCTCGCTTAGATTATATTACAGTGATCTGGTTGCCTTGGGGCGTTTATTGTAGCTGCAGCGCTAACTTATTTTTCATTGCCTACTCTACGGAACAGGAAGATTGAATCGCAAAGCTGTTTTGTACATTTTATTGTAAATATAATGTATCATTTATTCAAATCTACGATTGTTCACAAACTATATATATTTATGCTCTTAACATTTATCTAAAAGTGTCGAAAAAACCTATCGATCAATCGAATGTTTCGATGGAACGATATTTATATGCGAGTACCAAAAAAGTTTAGTCATCCATTATGTTATTAGGACCTTAATACTCGATGATATTATCCTCGATCTTATCTTATTATACCTACCATAATAGTGTAGGGTAGACAATAGACCGATTATTGGAAAGAAATTGTATATAGAACTTTTGTTTCGCATCATCGATATCTTTCTGAGCATCTCGTTGACTTAGGTAGCTTGACTTAAAATGTAGTGAGATTTAAGTCGTGTAGGTACCTACTAGAAAATCCCGATACTTAAGTTGGTAACACCCCCCCCCCCCCCTCAAACATTTTTAAGAACATTATGGAAAACTCAGGTGCGGTTTCCTCACAATGATTTTCCTTTACGATGAAGCCAGTGACAAAAATATGCACATAAATTTTGAAAAAAAAAATGGTAGTAATATTACCCCTCGCATACCACTTAACCTTTGACTGGTGACATGGTTTTTGTGTAACATAACTGGTGACAAGCGGCCTGAGAGGCCGCTGCTGTATTACGGTCTATACCATCGAAACTATATAACGTAGCTTATCGCAGTGTTTAAAGACACTTGATTAACATATAAAAGGATAAAATAAAACTATCTAATAGAATCTAAATACAATTTTAAATGAATAACATGCTATTACAACGCAAGTATGAACTGAAATCAAAAATCTAGAGATGAGATCAATAATCACACACAAAAACAGTTAAATCAACATATTATAACAAAAATACTATTTTTCCTTATAGTTATGACATACTAATTATCAAAAAAAAAAAAAATTCTCATCACAACTATCATTATAAAAAAACTAGCAATGGTCAAACTTTGGTTATTTTTATTGGCACGTGAGAGATCAAAGTCATGTCACTGGTAAATCCACTATGGATTTACCGTCGATCCCACCTCTCTTGATTTACTCGTAGAAGGCAAGAACTCTTTGGGAATTTCTCGTTTGTTTTTTTTAAATTCCTTTAAGAATTACTCATTGTTGATAATAACTAAAAATGCGAAAAAAAGTAAAACAAAATGACTTTAAAAAGTTACGTAAGTGGTGACGTGGGGTCTGAGAGACCGCTGCCGAACTTTATGTCGATGTAACTTACCGATTTGGGACAATACGACGCAATTATCCTTCGCTACGGCGCGTACACAAGTAAACTCGAAGCTACTCGGAAGTTGAAATAAAGAAAGCACGGGGAAGGGGGTGAAATGATGTTTCACTGACGCCGCTCGGCCTGTGAGACCGCTTGTCACCAGTTAAAGGTTAACTACATTTAAGTATTAATGCGGACTGAATTCAAGAACACACCTTCGGATCCACTGCTCCCATCCACCATCCACGTAATTACCGGTGTCAGTTACACACACCGGGTAGGTCGGCTGCCTGGAGAGCGATAAAATTAACCACACGCTCTTTTGTACCTACAAATCCAGGTGTGCCACCTGAAAATGCCACTTAGAAATCACAATATAAAATGTATTATACTTAGTATTAATTTGTTGGTCATATAAATAGTGTATAGGACAGCATCAGAAGTCTATTATATGGAAAAATAAATAAAAACACTTCTCCAATTACTCTTTATATTCAGTTCAACAATATGTACTATGCGTATTAGTTTTTCCCTTTTGACAACAAATGCTGCTATGACAGCTCTCGTTATTCTACGAGTATATTCTAACGCAAGTATCGATGATCAGCATATCAATGAACTATCTCTATACAGTCGTTGTCTCTATACAATATCTGAATTACCTGCCAGTTATAACTTAAAAGACACTAATAAAACATGAATTATCTACTAGAACTTATAGTATTTACTGTAGACTTTTTTGTTAGCGAAAAAGTATTTTAACGGATGATAATTATCTATAATAAAGTTATATCTACTTAAGATCTACGATATTTTATTTTATTAGATAATTACCGTTTGTTTGTTGTATTAACAACTTTGTTTAACGTTAGTTATTAATTATATAATTAAAAGACATTATAAATACAAGTTACACCTCAGTAAAAATGTAAACGGGAACTTCTTCCATTAGGTTAATTAATCAGTATCAGAGTGTAAAGAATAAGCAAAAACTCGCTGGACATAAGATTCGCTGGAAACTAAATACGGGTCGGTATTGAGTCAATTAGAAGGACAGGCCTGTTAACAGCGAACCTTAAAAGGCTGATGGACGCATAATTATAATAAAAATAAAGAAGCCGTTTTCCACATTAATGGACTAAGACAATCGCTTCTCGAGACTAAATGAAGTAACTAAAGCAGCTGGACTTATATTTATTGCAGCGTTCACTCTGCATTCCAATCTAAAAACACGCCGACTAACAAAAAACTACGATGTAAAGTTATCGAATTAGTCGCGTTCGCCGTATCTTTATCCGTGTTTATTTATGCTATTGTACAGAACTCGTTAGAATGCCAGAAAAACAGGCAACAGCGACGTCCAAACAATTTGTGAGAATACGAGTGTTCTATTCTATCGCGCAATGTAGGTTAATAGTGTTTTAGCTTAGTTCTTATGTAGATTAAACTAGCTTTGTATTAAATGCTTAATAATTAATGTTATGAGACAAATGCTTTTAGTTATTTATTTATGTGAACTTTATTGAACACAGTACCACCAGAAAACTACGTACCTACTTATTAGTAGGTTAATAAAAAATAGAGATCGCCAATTGTAACAGGTGACTATTATAGTCATCTTGATGATTTTATTTATAACAGACCAGTAAGGTCGGGTTTATAAAAACTTGTAGATTTTTTACGATTTTCACGCAATTTTACTATTACATAAAATTACATACGGGAGTTGGAAGCGTACGGAATAACCACATAAAACAAGCCTAATAATACGTGTAGCAATTGTTTTGGCTGCGGTTATAATCATTAGATTTGCGACTAGAAAACTATTGTTTAACAAAGCCACAAGGGTTGTATACCTACTCGAATAATACATAATATTAACTTATTTAATGAGAGTCGAATTAAAAGCAGAATCGATTTATAGTTGTATTTTATTAGCCGAATAATGTTAAATAGGATTTACCAATAACGATTATACTTTTCTTATTATGTGATTGGCTAACACGAACACCAAAAAAATCACGACCCGAAAAGAGACATCACATAAATGTCTAATCCGGTCGGAAATCAAACCCGGGACCTTTCGTAGGCAATGTTACGACCAACTTACGTACGAATTATAACGTATCATATCATATTTTAGATATTTATGTGACAAAAATGTGACAGACACGTATACAGTATTGCAGAATTACACAAGTAGTACCTAAATGTTACGGTTCCGTAACCAAAGGGTACCAAGGCGACCCGATTACAAAGACTTCGCTGTCCGTCCGTCCGTCCGTCTGTAACAGAGCTTTCATATCTTCAAACGCATAGACATACATATAGACACATTAAATTTTTACTCAGTGTATAACTATATTATACCTATGACCGCAATAACAACAATTTGTATTAAGATAGGTTGGTAGCAAACCTAAACTTATCTAGCACTGTTGTTCCAGAATGCCGTGGCGCGGAACTAGTGCAGGGTGAGGTAACGAGGGGGCGCGATGAGCGCTCCGGAGCCCCTAGTGCTTCAAGCGCTGCAAGGCCATACCCAGGACTACGACAAATGGCCGGGGCCACGCGCCGTCAAAATCTACGTTGCATCTGTTTACAATGGTAAGATTTATCGCTGCACCGCTGTTTCTGCTCAATCTTACAGCATCGTGTGTAGTTATTTTGGTAAAGGAGTGCTATAGTTTGAAAGAAACGCTCATAACGTTATGTGTGACCTGGTGAGGAAAATTGCTTGCTGCACCGCTGTTTCTGCTCAATATTAGAGCATCATGTAGTAATTTTGGTATCGCAGTGCTATAGTTTGAAAGAAACGCTCATAACGTTCTTTGTGGCCTGGTGGGGAAAATTGCTTGCTGCTGAGACGTTTAGGTACATTGCTGTTGAAACCCTTCATATTAAAATAAAAGAAACATCAAGCGTCGAATCTTTTTAGAACTACCCATTAATAGGTAAGTACTCAGGATCTGGTATCGTCTGACTATCCTCTATGGCTAATTTGGTATAGACTTGGTGGAGAGGGCAATGGCTAACCCGAGTGTCTAAACTTCTTAAATGGCTCGACAAAAAAAATCGATTTACTAGTGGTTTATCCATTACCACTGTTCACACAAGGATTAAGGATTTTAGGCAATGTACTGTGTATTGTTCCAGATTTCCGCGAAGAAAGGCGCCAAGTCCTCGAGTTGGTCGGTCCCGAACTGCAGGCCACGTACGATGATCGATATATCGAGGTAAAAAGTCTCCCGTATTGTTGTTGTTCTTAATTCGACTGTATTTTTTTTTTATTATTATGTGTTACCTCAAAACTTTTTACTGGGTGTACAAATGAGGTTTTTATATTCGAAAGCTGGTGCTTGTTATGTGGTCCCATTTAAAGATAATATGCCGAGTGGTTTTTGTGTTACCTACCCCTAATAATGCGTATTTAATTGACTTTGACTACGTTTTTATTTTTTTTAGTAGTAATAATAAAATAATAATATAAACATGATATAATCCTATCTATCTTTGAGTCCAAGCCGCCCGCCCCCCTGTTCGTGTGAACATCGTGTGCATCTTGCTGAATAACGGATGAGGTTACGGCGCCGGGTTCTTCCCATTGGAGAGAGAAAATTGACCGTGAAACGTTTTTACGTATTTCGGTTGCAGTGCTGGAAAGCTTGAAATGCGGCATTCCGCTTTATTCCGCTTTTTTCCGCTGATAAAGCATCATTGATGCCTTTGGTGTAATGTTTCTGTCTAGGTATATGGTCTTATCTGACTGTGGGCATACGAGTAAGTGCAACTACTGAATTAATTGTCTTTAAACTCTTTGTGGAATCAATAGAAATAAATGCCTCGTTCAATCAAATGTCTTTCCTTTTGCCTGAACATAACAAAGGCCTTTGATTTGTATTAAGCTGGTTGACTGTCAAAAGATTGTAGCTCCTTATTCTACTCCAAAGGAAGTTTCATTATTACTTACTTGAAGGCTTGACGGTTGGAAAGTTAGACTAAGTACGTTAAGGGATGACGACCAAATAAAGGGAAATATTATGGAGAGGTAGTTTAGTATTATTATCTACCTACTACTTTTCATAATTAGTTCATCATTTTTATCAAAAAATTATTATCAAGAAATACTAAAATCTCTTACATAATATATGCATCTACTAACAAAATATGTAGCTCCGTTTCATTTTAAGTGAAACCTCCTTTGAGTCGTTTATCGTTAGTATACACCTACCTAATAAATTTGAAAAATCATTAATCTCAATCAATTTGAAATAAAGAAAGAATACAACAGAATCGCAGGAAATAAAAAGCACTTGGTCACATTTGACACAATATTCGATCGGATTAATTTTATGTAAGCTTAAAAACATGTGAGATCTGTCAAACTAGAATTCGTCTACATTGAGAATGACGAATTGCACAAAGCACATTTTAGGTCTATAATTATGTCGTTTGGCAACAAGCTGCGTTCTCACGTTTTTTATGGACCTAAAATGTGCTTTGTGCTTCAAACACAAGCTCAACTTGCCACTGAACAGCTGTTTAGGAAAGAGTTTCGTCTAGCATAATACTGGGTATTTATACTGGGTAGTTATAAAAAGTAAGTTGTAGTAAGGAATGGGTTTAATAGGTCACTTATATTTGCGCGGTAGTTATGTTGAAATAATAATGAAGTAGGCTGTTGATTAATATACCTAGTATATAATCTAATTATTATAATTATATGGTATATAAACAAGTTATAAAACGCGGCGCTTTGACAAAATATAACAAAGTACATTTAATCTTCAAATAGACTATAAATAATATATTTTTTTACCGTCTTCATTTTTATACCAATCAATTTTTTCTTTAAATTAAAGCATAGTTTAGAAACGGAAAATGAATCTAAATAGCTATATTTAGACTGATTATATCCCTGTTATATTTAGCTATTTAATATTACAATATTAATTAGCCTAACGGCGTTTTCTAAAAATCTCCACCGAAACTCCCCGCATACTAAATTTCTTGAAAATTGTGGGAGCCGTTTCCGAGATTCAGATTATATCTATTAAAAGAATTGCTCGTTTAAAGGTATTAGATTAAATATGATTGTAATAATGTCCTGAATAATATTTTATATTTTATGGCAAACATTACGGTAATTTAAAATGTACCAATACCAATATTGTAGTAATAGATGACGTCAAATTGACTTTCCGACTGACCTATGTCGTATAGAGTTCTAAAAAAAACAAAGCCTTCCGTTCTTAAAAAGAACAAAGTACTGAAAGTCACGGAACTTTTGGGAATAAATTCTCAGTAGTTCCATTCCGGGACAATAATAATGAAACTTCTGTGAATACACTAAGTTTTGCTATAGATCGAGTTCGTGGACATGCATTACGGGACAGACGGCGGCGACGAGACCAACCCTGCCTTGCTGCGGTACTACCTCGAAGAGATACGGTGCTGCAACCAAACTTCCAAGGCCGGCTATTTTCTTGTAAGTATTCTTAGCTCTGCGAGCAGGGGACCCGGCTAAGAATCCTGCACGCACCTGTAATTTTCAAAAAGAAGTGCGTTGTAGAATTTAATTATCACTTATTTCGGTGAAGAAAAAAAAATCGTGAGGAATCCTGCACACCTGAGAATTCTCCATAATGTTTTTAAAGGTGTGTGAAGTCTGACCATCCACACTTGGACAGCGTGGAGGATTATAGCTTGTATCCTCACCTTGTGAAAGGATACCCGTGCTCAGCAATGGGACAGAAGTAGGTTGTGATGATGATGGTAATTCTTATCCGGAATTACTGGAATAGAAATAACCTAGCGTGAAACTAAGCTGCTGACCTTGCTCGCAGAACCTTCATATTATCACATATCTTTCATCATGTGGCTAATAGAAGCTACGAGGTTCTTGATGGCCATCATCTTGAGGTGGCCATCAACATTACCTGTTTCTAGAATTTCAGTCCTGAAACAGGTCTTTTGGTGTGTATGTCTATAAGTTAGTGCTTGACAACAATCCCACTTTATGGCAAGTGGCGACGAAGTCTTTGATGTTGAGCGCATTAACTTAGCTTTATTATAACAGCCTCTTCGCTCTCTTCTTGGTGAGAGACATCTTACGAAGGATGTTTATTTAGTCTGTCGCTTACGGTTGTTCCTTTCTACTTTTTAGTCCATGGGTTAAGTGGCTCACTGCCGCCCAGGTAATGAACATCAGAGGCAAAGAAATAAATAAATAAACGCTCACACACTCATTCCACCGCACTAGGATTCCCTGTGTCGCGGGTAGCATGGACAACACAAATTACATATTACTAACACCCATGACTCAAGAAAAAACACTTATCTGTCACATAAACATCTGCCCCGGCCGGGAATCGAACCCGGGACCCATCGCTTCGCAAGCAGGGTCAACAACCAACTAGGCTACGTCGCCGTCGTAGGTCGTCATATACGTCCGACAACGTACAAGTATATTTCTACTCACGAGCTTTTAATATTAGAAGTACCTACAATTAGAATGTCTGATCTATAATCTTATGATACAAACGATTTCCTTTATGAACGTGGAAATTATAGCAACCATCTGTCATTTAAACCACGTAGGTAATAGTATATTTTATCATATTTTAATCAGATAAACTAGAGTGCTTCTTCCATTAGTATTAAAGTTCAAAGGTTGCTCTCTGAATAGAACATTATAACATCATAATGTAAAGTATATTTTAATTTATGGGCCCTCCAATATAAATAATGTTTTACTATAATCGTTATTTGTACCAACTTTAATAATCCGAATGGCCAAAGGCTGGATCGTTTTGGCTACACGCCATTTTATTACTCTGGGTGAAGTGTACCTCCAATATTATGTTACAAATTGATTTTAAGTAAAGCTATTTGGATGCGTCGTTGCAGAATTGAAATGTTTGTTTATGCAATAAATTATGTTAGGCACTATCCGTAAGAAGTTAAATGTACTTTAATATTTAGTATGTACTGCATGTCTACACAGCGACGCACGGACACGGCTGAGAATGCCTAAAATTTAATTACCATCTGCTCCAGTACGGTTTTATGGAAGGGAGGGTTAGTAGTATTGCCAAATTTATATGGTCGATATTGCCAGTGTTTATGAGCGAAGATTACCAATTACTGTCATGTATGGATGTATTATGTGGTATAGATGGCCAGCACGAAATAAGATCGTATTTTGTGTTATTCTACCTTTTCTATTCGTTCCTTAAAATAAGTCAATCACTGTATTAGGTTTTTATACTATTACATTATTGTTAAATATGGGTCTATATTTTTATCAGTGCTTCATCGGCGGAGATGCATCGTCATATCAACCAGTACTTCCGTTCAAAATCGAAGCGGAGATCTTTGAAAAGCTCGTCAAGGTAAACACACCGCAGTCTGATCTGGTCCGCGCCTGCTACAAGCTCCACGACGACAATAGCTACCATCTTGAGGACGATACAAAATGGTAAGTTTTTCATCATCTAAATGGTACGTAGTTTAGATCGTTTTGTTATATAGAGCTGAAGTGGTCTAAGCCCCGTAATATCAACAATCGATTAACTCACAGTTTAACTAAACTACTTCAAAAGTTAAACTATCGATTAAACTGCTCTCGTAATTTCAATGATAAAACATTGCCCGATTAGTTAAACTTAGATCAGTTTTTAAATTATAGCAACACTTGGCATTTCGTTCATTCGTTTTGGTTTAAACCGTAAAGAAATGTATATGGCAATGTTTTGATTCAAAAGAATTGACGTTTCTTTGACTGACTTTGAGAGATATTGACACTGACTTGATTAAAATTTAGGTAATATTTTGAGGTTGTCTTCTGAAAGTTGTGTTTTACCAATATCAATCTATAATAATTGACGACATGTTGACATGACAAACATCTGTTCCTAAGCAACCATTTTGAAATAATAGATTAAACCCTACGTGCCAGTTTAACCGCCCCTGCTTGACCGTTTAAACTAAGCGATAGTTTAAACTGTCATACACAGATTAACTGTCATTGATATTACAAAATAATCGACAAAGGTAGTTTAAACTCAGAATCACAGATTAAACTGCTATTGATATTACGGGCCTAAGAGACGTTGCGTGGGACGTTAAGACGTTCTGAACTACTCATCATCAAATTTACGTCAGGTGCAAAGGGTAAAACTAATCGAAAGATAGATATATAGTGGTTTAACAATATTAAACTGCGTAAAGCATGTCTCGTAAGATGCTCTCTTACCTAGAGAATTGTTGAAATATAACAACTCAGATTCGAACGCATTAGTGAGGGGAAACGAGCGTCACATTGCGCAACTCACTCACTCATTCCATGGGAGCATTTCTTTGTAACGTAACAATTCATGATTCGAGTATGATTATTACAATACAATATACACCCTCGTCAAAGGTTATGATGACAACATTAGATTAATATATACGACTGATATTCTAAAGAAGGAGATAAAATGACAGTTGATAATACCGGGTCCGCCTGCTAGCTTCAACCATCGGTTCCGAATATTATTAAGGTCAACGTAAGGAGTCGGATTTAGGAATAAATAAATAAAATGAAGGATTAGCCACTTAGCTAAAGCCACGACTTAGCGAAGCCGACTGAGAATTTCAAATGTAAGCTTCCACGCCGCCAACTGAGTGGAATATTTACAATACGAGTATGTACGACGTATCAAGTCGTAGCTCCACTGTATATTAAGTAATATTCTAAACACGGAATCATAGATATTGATAAAGTTTAGCAATCTTGTCATTATGTTTCTAATACCACCTTCGTTGATGAAAGCCGCAGTGTAAAGATATTGCTCCCCGTCGCAATTACCTGTTGCTGTAGTAGCCACAGAGAGCAATTTCGATAACTCAAAGACTTGAAATTCTATATCACCATTATAACACGATATTGTATAGGTATACGAGTATGTACACCTGTATCTCTGTATACCTAATTAAACAAACTTATTGCATTCGCTTTCGTAATACAACGCCCAGACATTCATAATTACCCAAATAAGTCACCCGACCCGAGAAATCGAGAATTGTTCCCACAGACTGTAATTATTCGGTGAGATAAGAATTCTCTGCATTTAATAAAACCTTATATCTTTCCTCATGATTTCGGTTCACCTGTAACATTTTTCAACAACGAGCTCATTATTCCTCTCCTTCGACCCTCTATTTACAACATGACAATTTAGGATCATTTCCCTGGAACGAGATACGATTACTCAGTGGGATCGTAAAATAAGTAATTTATAGGAAAGGAAAGAGGGTTTTCTTCACGTTCATAAATATTGATACACCTGCGAGAGGAGTCTACAGGTATCTTTTATTGCAAAGACGTAAGGCCCCAACCAAGTATACAAAGGCAAGATTACCTATATTATTAAATTTGCCCCCGTCCTTGACGTTACGTATATCCGATATTTATGTGATTAGAAATTGAAGTATAATCAAATTTAATGTCTATCATCCGTGATAACCTTTCCTTTGCTTCCATTTTAACGGCCCATTCTCGTAAGAGGATTGCACAGAGTAAATGTATGTATAAATACACGCCCTAACAATATTTTACAAAAATAATAACCTCCTAGTACCATCAGACTTATTGCAGTTTGTAGCACGAATAATCTTCTCAACACCCACAGCGAAAAGTTAGGTAATTACATGGATCTCCAAATAGAATTGAAGTCAACACTGTTAAAACTATTCTAATTATATTATTATTTCTTCTACTGGCATTTTATCTAAAACTATACACACAATCCTCAACATATTAGATACCCATTCATCCATAGTTACACTGTTGAAAAAGGCTACCATACTTAACAGCTGCCGATTATTAAGAAAATTCTCCTCTTTAGATGAGCATTTTTCAATAAGGACTTAGCTTCGGCCCGTGCAAAATTTACCTCTACCGAGAGTTTAACACTTTGGTATATGAATAATAATAAAAATTAATTAACATATTGTCATCAGGTTCAGCGATTTGCTAGAAAGAGAGGAACAAAGGAATCGGCTAGCGACGATACAGAAAGCTTTCAACACATTAGTTCTAAACGTCCTGGCAGAAGGCGTGAACGTCGCTGACTTACTACGGAGTCCAGTTGAAATCCAGTGTGAGTTAGCTTTAGGTAAGAACCATAATTATATCTAGTTTACTCCACTAATTTAATTTAAATTTAATAATCATCCTTTTTATTTCTTAAAAGTAATCGGTATTCACTAATCAAATCTCATTTATTGTGGAATTTAATTTATTTCTTTCGTCTATATTCCTGCCACATATGGGAAGTCAATAAAATTATTAATCAATCAACTTCTGTATGTTATGGACGTGGACAAATTAAAAGACCAAAGAACAATTTTCAATTTTATATAATAGTTTAAAGCATATAAATCTAAAAAGAATAGCAGAATAAAGTAACTGCTTTAATTTATAGACTTTATTCATCAATACTGGTATAAAAAAATCTTCTTGAAGGTAGTCCGAGTTCCACGGAAAATATGATAATAAAGCCTCAAATGGTTCCAAGCTTTGTACCGAGTAGAGACTCCTGTTGATTGTATTGTGAATTTATTTTATGAATATTTAGTTCAGTTGAAAAATCTACGCCCCTTTGTCAGCTCTTGCTTTGTTCTAATTTCAAAGTGTATTGAGAACTCAGTTTTTTATGTCAATCAATAATCGAGCAGATAGACCCGATGGTAAAAGGTCATCGCAATTAATGAAGCAGGAAACCTGCTTGTTTATTTTGCTTGCGTCAAGCCATTAATGACCCACTACTGAGCACGGGTCTCTCTTCATAGTTATGAATACTTCATCACACTCCTCCAGTGCGGATTGCTGAGGGGTTTAGTGGCCGACCCAAGTGTCGGAAATTTGTATGCCTACCGAAAACTTCCGACATGGCTTATCGACTGCTAACTACCAACCAACCATCACTGTCAACCATCTAACTACCGACCGCGACCGCTTCGATCTCTTAGGATCGACGCTAGCCGGCGGGATAATTATGTTGGCTTAACGTTTACTCATGACATCATTTCGTTTTAATTTTAATAACTAGTAAGACCTAGACGAAGTTTGGATTAATAGATTTTAATATTTTTCAGAACTTTTATCATCGGGAAAACATCCAAAAGGCATGATAGCTATTTACCGAGATATATCTGATCTAGAACCGGATGATTCAAAATTAGTATCACTAGCACATTCTAGGTTAAATAAACTACACAAGAGATTAGAAAATTTACTACCCGAAGGTCATATTATAAGGCTAGAGTAAGTTATACTTTATTGTCTTCAACGCTTAGATAACATTACATTCAGAAACTTCGCGTATAGCATCCGTAAATATTTCCTTTAGGACCACATCAGCGGATTCCTCTAGAACAGATGGGTCTGATAACGAGGAGAAACTATCTCCATTTCGGGAGCGTGTGCAAGCTGTAGTGAGTTCGCTGGTCGATGACAGCCTTAGCACTGAACCGGATCAAGGAAAAGGAAGAAAAAAGACTGTACAGGTATCATTCAATTTTCTTACAGTATATTTCTGAAATATATTACCTAATTAAATATTTAATAACTTACCATTGCTGGCGCATATATCACAATTCTTCATGAACAATTGTTTATGAACAATCTTAAAAAAACACATGTATCATATTTACAACAACTATTAAAATACTTTATATTTCTTCACAGGAAGTATTTTTAGAGCATATTACTCATCTTAGGATATGTATAGAACATAATCGTCTCTATAAGGTTACCGTTAAGCAAATCGAAGACATAGCTAAGAGTATATTGAATAACGCCTTAGAGAATTACGAAAGCTGTTCGAGACATCCACCAATTTTGATATATGGGCCCGATGCGTCCGGAAAAAGTACTTTATTGACACATCTCTACTTTAAGTGCGAAGAGCTTTTTTCAAAACCGGTTTTAAGGATAATTCGATTCTCGGCTTCCACTCCGCGATCGGCCTACAATTTGGAGTTGCTCAGGGTAATGTGCCAGCAAATATCAATAATTTTGAACATTCCTGAGGGCTATTTGCCTAAAGACGCAAGCTTTGATCCGCTGTACATAAATAATTGGTTTCAAAGTTTGCTAAAGAGATGCGAAGATATGGAAAACGAGATATTATTGATATTCATCGATAATGTTCATCGCGTCAACCCTTTGGAATGTGATATAGTGACAGGGTTGTCTTGGTTGCCGATGTCGTTGCCCAAAAATGTGTTCCTTGTTTGTACAAGTGCGGTAAGCTTGGAGCAATTGCAATTAACTCCAGCACAGAAAGAGAAGTTCAAAGTTCAAAATTGTTACTACTTGCTTGACGCAATAGAGGAGACGCAAGATAACAACAGCTACGGAGATTACATAGACGGTGTCTTTGATAACTTAGAAGTTGTGTTCGGATCTAAAGCGTTCAGCAAATTGGCTGGTAAATATTTGCATGTTCTCAATTTCAATGTAATTTAAAAGCAACGAGCGTAATGTGTAAGTTTGTTGATTGTATTACAGGTTACATAACTTGTTCGGAGTTTGGTCTCACGGAACTCGAGTTATTGGAACTTTTGATGCCTACAAGCAATAGCGAAGCCGTGATTACTCTGAAGGACGCCAACTTTAACTTTTCCTCTGTGTGCGTCGCTAAATATATGATGAGTACGTTTTCTGGTAAACATGTAATATTTATGACTGATAGCTAAGTCTACAAGCAAGTTCAGTTTCATTATATGAATTTGTTCGTCGTCGAGGAACTTCCTCGATTATTATGATTCCTAGGCCGAACTTTCGTTCGCATGAAATGCAAACAAACTCGATGTAAATTTATTGAACGTTTAGGCAACAACATGCTGTGTCCAATATTTTAGGGGAAGGAAGGAGCAGTAAAATTTTATGGGCGCATAAACTGTTTGACCCGCATAAGGGATTATTGGGTTTACCTTCACTTTTAGTTTATTTTGTAGTGTCCTTATATTTTCCAATGTCGTCAATTTTATTGCCGCCGTGTTATCTTTGAGTATACAATGTATTATTACAATGTAATATTCAATGTATTTGTATTTTTACATAAGTGGCATTGCTTCACACTACATTATCACGATGTTTGATTTTAATTAACTTTACTAAAAATTTGCAACTTTATGATTTTTATAATACACTGGTATGTAATAAATTTATTAAAGATAATTTTATTCATCGTATTCAACAGAGTTCTAACTTTTCTACTTGTGATGCAAACTATCAATAACCTTACTTCAGGATTTGTTATGACTTTTTGTTATACTTAGATGGTTATAAATTTTCTATTATCTTCATAACAGCAAAACAGACGTCCAATCATTTATAAACATCTGCGAGAGATCAAAATTTAAATCACTACTACAATGTCTTTGCTTAGTTCAATGTAAATCTTTTAGAAAACCTTATCTCGGAGAATGTGGTGTCGGGTCGGAGCACGTGGCGATGGCGGGCGGCGGCCGCGAGCGCGCGCGCTCGTCGACGATACGTGCGCGTGCAAAGTGCGCTAAGGGACGCGCATTCTGACCTCGCTGCGCTACACTTTACACACTTCTTGAATGAAACCGATGATACGGACACTTCGGAAGCTCAGGAACCAGGTATCGTAATCTTAAAATTTTTAGACGATATATTTTAAAGACGTGTTCTTTAAAATATGTTTGCTTAATTACTTGGTTGATATATTTTACGTTAAATTCGTTTTATGTTAATACTTGTAGCACTTTCATTCCACAACATTTTACTGAAAATTTTTACTGGCAATTAGCTCCGAAGCAAAATCTATATGGGTTCGTGATCGTGTTGCAAATTATATTGCGTCGTTGTGGATTTATGATTGTGGCTTGAAATAATACAATATTTTGGTATAAAAATGTGCTTTCTTTTATTAAAGATTTCTTTATACAATTATCACCCTTTTGCGAGACATTTTTTCACTATGCCTTCTTTTAAAAGCACTTACAACGTTGTATTTTATGAGTTATTATACTTGTTTTAAAATTTGTCACAAAACTTTCCTGCTCAAAATTCAGAAAGCGTATTGTGTTTTACATTAAACTTATATTTCTATCTTACCCGCTCATCAATTTTCTGATTGATATGAAAAAGTTTCAGTTTTATAATCGTAATTCACTCGTCTTAGGATCTGAGGGTCTTAACGTTATATTGTAAACGTCCACGTTCATAAATTTAATTATTCACGATAGGGTGCGTGGACGACGACGATGCGTTGTTGGACTCGACGCCATTCCACTCGGCCAGCAGGACGGCTGCGGCGTTCACGCAGCGTCACGTGGAAGAGTCCTGGCTCCACCTGCTGCTTGCCGGCGACTTCTCTAAGCTGAAGGATTTGACCGTCTGCAACTTTGACTTCTTATTAGCTGCTGTGAGTAACATTTATTCATTATTTTATTTTTATACAGTTTTTTTTCTTTAAATTAAGTTGTCGTTGTAGTTACTCGCTCACTCGCCGGCGGTAGGACAACTGCCTGTCTGTCTCTCTATTTTCTAAGTATTTCTTAGGGGTTTACATAATCAACCTAGTTTGCAATGAGTTGGATGGGTGGCTGTTAGTGGAAAAAAATTAATGAGCGCTTTAAATCTTCGGAGAGCACTTTAAGCTGTTCCCTCGGTTCTTAAAGTTAATTAGGTGTCGCTGTTGTTGTCTTCTTAATACCCTTGGGACTCAGGACCGCCTCAGAACTTTCGTTATTCAGATTAGCCACCAACCCTAGAAAGTTTGATTACTCGGCGCAATTCACTGGTTGTTTATATTTTTTGATGAGAAAAGATTAAACAGTAGGTACTTACTTTATTTTATATTATTACGTCTTTAGTGCTATACTGGGTGATTTTTAATTCACTTGACATACTCGAGGACATGAAAAAACATGGTTATAGGTAATGAATAAAAATATAAAGTCAAAATTCAACACGATAATTATTTTAAAATGGCTATCAAAATTATCTAAAAATACAAACAGTTAACGTGTAACGTCCGCTATGGGTTAATTTTGTAATTTTAACATTAAAATATTGAAGTATTAAAAAGAAATATTCGAAGTGTTAATAAAAATATAAAATACGAACAACACTTCGGGATAGGCACTTTCACCATTTTCATTTCACGTTGATGAAAAATGGCGAGGTATAAGAGGTCGCTACCAAACAAAGAAAAATGAATGGAACGTTTATGTAAAATATTGTAGCCACAAAAAGCACCATCTTTTATGACGAAAAATCAGTTTGGGCTACGTTTTTTGTTCAGCGTTTTGTTATATTTTTAGACGTACCTACTTATTTTAAATTTTAAGAATTGTTCATACATACTCGTGCCTGGCGTACATTATAATAACGTGGGTTGGTTAAGTAGGTATCGGCCGCCTATTGAGCGTCTAAAAGTGAAGTGGAAATCACAGCACGCTATATTCTTCTTTGATGAAAATTCTGTATTGTATTCATGAGTCCATAATATGTCGGTTATTTAGCGTTGACAAGCTATCCCTTTGAAATACCGTTAACGTCTGTGCCCAATATCGAGACCGTTAGTGGCAGGTGACCGCTATTGTTAAAAATGTCTTCACCGTTTCCATGCTTCGGAGGGCACGTAAATCCTACGGTCCTGGTAGTTATCATTAGTTATCATTGCAGTCTTTAATTCATGTTGGGGGTCTTGCTGCGGAATAAAAACTTCCGATACTCGGGCCACAAACTCCTCCACCAATCTGCACTGGAGCAGCGTGGTGAGGTTATGCTCTAGGCCTCCTTCGTTATGAGGAAAGACCAGTGCTCAGTATTGGACCATTAATGAGTTAAAGTCAAGTTTTCTTAATGCTGATGTTTTTATTTCCTACTTATATGTACGTTATAGGTTGCGCGCTACATCATTTTATCGAAGTCGCATGGACGTTCTTTTTCATGACTACAGTACTAAATGAAGATTAATCTACACCGAAATATATAACCGTTATATATATGTATGCCTAGTATACTCATTGGATAGATACAGTCATCAAATTACAGTACCCTTAACCTTACTTGCACATGATACAAAGAAGTAATGAGATATCAGTCGTAAGAAACGCGATATACTCCCGGTTTACGGGCACTACAATGAGCACGGTTGTTTGAATTGGAGATCTATTTGTGTTGTATTCATAACTAATTTATTTGCTTTATCGTTCGCTTTTAGCAGTATATCACATAAAATAGCACAAGGATTTATACTTTATCTATATCGAGTGTAAAATGTCTCGGCGTAGCTCGCATTCTGTATGCCATCTGGCATCTAGCTGGTCCATCATTCCATAACTGTGTCATTGCTGGGCACAGGTTTCCTCCCATAAAGTGACGGGCACAGGCCATAGTCCACCACTTGAGAACATTATGAAAAACTCGGTGAACGAGATCTATAAATGTAGACCTTGTAAGAAAAACTCGCCAATTCCGACATGCTGCCCGCGCTTGCAGGTGACCTACGGGTCACTTTGCGCTCCAACGATCGTAATCGATAATCAATAGTTAAGGTCATAAATGATTAATGTTTACGAGATATCCTTGTGAAAATTTTCCTCTAATTAAAATAAAAAAACCAGGATGAGCTGCCTCCCACTCCACACCACACTCCACACCTCCCACGTCGCTAAAATTAATACCCGTTTAAAATGTATTTTTCTATGCAGGTACAAACTGTAACAATATCGTATCTTCGATGCATATTGGAACATGTTCGGTGCTACATCTTGGACCGAGACGTCGAGCTTGTTTATGGAGCGGTGAGGAAGGCCAGTGATATTCTCACCAGAGACCCCATGCAGTTAGGAGCACAGGTAGGTATTAAATACCTTGTGGAGCAACATTTATTTCTGTAACTTTGTCAGTTCTGTTGCTGAAATAGCTTTTAAAACCATATAACCGTATGGGTTTTAGATGATGTGCTCGATATTCGTCGTGGCACTGCATTATCGCATGGTCACTTTAGCGTGTTACGACGGCATCTTCTGATTCTAGCGTGAAGCATGGCTGAAGGATTTTTTTAAAAAAGAATGCTCTTAGCATTTTGCCCACAAAATAATTGATATTTGTGCTAGAGGCACTCTGTAACTAGGTGTCTCATCCGAAGGACTCGTTTAATTCCAGGTCGGGGCTTGTGAGCCGGTACTTTTTTCTTCTCTCTTCTTCTTGACCGAAGATGTTTGATTTTTATTGATGTCCACGGACGACCTTTTACCATGAGGCGGGTCGCCTGCTTATTTGCCGGGAAATAGTGTAGAAAAGCTCCCAGGAGCATCTGTAAAAATTATCAACAACCACTTTCTGTAGGTATCATTTCAAATATGTAATTTGTAGGTCGCAGTCGCAGACCCTTACACCTGTAAAACGTAGGTACATAAAATCAATGCCCGTACACGGATTAAATTAACGTTCCGTTACAAAACGGTTTTTAAATTAACAGTAATTTGTATCATCGTGAAGGGACATGATACCGGTAATCGCCTCAATTTAAATTGTCGCGGGCGGACTGTACAATTATATAGGTGAGGTATAATCACTGATTGTGATACTGTAATTACAGTTATTACGACATCAATTATGTTGTGCTGTTGTTCAGATGTGTTTCCATTGTGTATCGCTGGGATTTGTATATTTTTATGCTGTGGTTTTACTGATAAATGCAATGGATGTTATTATATTGTGAAATTTTTCATTTGTAGGAATTAAATACGGTAGAATAATCGCTAATTCGCAAGGTTAAGATAGGCATTACCATAAAACCCAGTCATAGCCCAGTTAAACCTCCATAACTTGGCATCCCTTTGCGACAATAAAATACTAAATTTATAAAATCATCTTATTTAAGACCTGGTATGGCCAAAACCACCAGGTCGACACATTAATTCTACTAATGACTGGTTGTAAATAGTACCTACCTATTTTGACCTTTTACTTCATTTTTTTAAGTTAAATGCAAACGACCAGATGAACCACTTCATGGTAACTGGTCTTCGTCGCTATTATTTGACAAAATGTCTTACTAAACACATTACTCATCTTTAGAACATTCACATGCAAGATTCCTCGCGATATTTTCCTACATCAAATCATTTTAATTTCACAGCTGATACAAAGAAATATGTGAAAAATGAATCCGAAGACGTGTGAAAGTCTGACGTCCAGACTCCAAGGGAATATTACAACTTGTGTAAATTCCAAAAAAAAACCTGTAACATTTCGATCGTGTCTCAACAAACTTTTATTGGTCATAAAACATTATTAAAACATCGGCTCAAGCTGTTACACGGTGTAGGCAAACTTGGCCAGCTTAATGTCAATCAATGTTCGCCATTATGCCGTTATTATGGGTTCTTATCGGCGCGTGTCAACAAAGGCTGTAAAACTTTAGTAATGGGCTTTTTATACTTTATTTATGCGGAACGTAAATTAAATGAAAGCCAATAAACACTTTGGCGGAACTTATGACCCAGTCTGTTATAAATAGGTATACTGGATAGGCTAGTACTGAAGTGTTACGATTCACAGTTTGAATTTTGAGGCGGTACCTAATTTCTTACTTTGTTCTTTTATCTTCTTGGGCGGCAACGCGTCGAAAATCGCTTTGGTGATTATATTATTGATGTCCATGGGCGAAGATGACAAATTACTATCGGATAACTAGCATGCTCGTTTGTCAGCAAGATTTTTTTGGAATGTTCCTTGACATGTCTTACGGGTAGTGCAAATTAGTAGAAATCGTCACGTAACGAAATGAAATATATTAGTTCAGATGAGAGTGCCTAGATGGCGTTGTTATAAAAAGTCACTATATTACCTTTATTTAATAACCACAACATACGGTTGTACAGTTTTTAAGTACATTTATGAACTTGAAGAAAAAACGTAACGAACTTCGTTCCTGACGGGGGTCCCCCGACCGCACACTTGACTTTCTAATGTAAATAGCAGGCAAACGAGCAGACCAACCACCTGATTGTAAGTGGTCACCGTCACGCTTGTACATCAGTAACACTAACATCACCGATGCGTTGCCGCCCAAGAAAGAGGAGAGAAGAACGAAAGCTACTCCTGACCCTATTCTCTCTTGACTGGCTTTTATGTTTAATATATAGGCTGGTTAGTCACTGGCTATTAAACCGCCTTTGTATCTCTAAGCTGAGTTATATTTCTAATATTTGTTATTGCGTTCTGCATTGAACCAAACACAAAGGTGGTTTTATCTTTATGAGCACCAATTTACGACAGTGCCATTCTAGAAAGCGAGGAAAATTGTTATTGCTAAAAATACGACTTTGGTTTAATTTTGAACCCTTAAAATTAATATTTTTTGTTTCTAACTATATTTTTTTCTCAATATCTCTTTATTAATGAGTTAACTGCATAAATAATATGACTTCACCATTTATGTGGAAACCTCTGAGGAAAAAAGGTGTGAAAGAAGGGTGTCGGATAATTGTGAGCTTCGTATAAAATAGTTCGTATAAAAATAGCCGCTGGAACGCCCGACACTTGAAAAGTGGTTAAGAGCGATAATCGGCAGGCAGACCATCATACACCACTCGCCGAAGACGCGCTGAAGTTTCATCCTCATGAATTGGACCCGTGGAGCAACTCAACGGTCCATTCGATCGCGATCCATTCAGATGGTCTTTGAGTAAAGGATAAAATAATACGTAAACAGTAAAGAATACGTAATATTGTTGTTTGTACAGATAATAGCCTGGCTAAGACCTGCCGTGGCTCGTCGAGGAGTCCTAGCCACGCTGGTGACGGCGGCCATGGCGTGGTGCGACGGCTACGACAAACCGCTCCTCGTGCCACTCAATGGATGGTAAGTGATACATCTTAATATATATAATTCTTCTGTGAGTGTGTATGTCACTGAACTTCTCTCAAACGACTGGACCGATTTTGATGAAATTTTTTGTGTGTGTTCAAGGGGATCTGGGAATGGTTTAGATTCACAATTGGACCCGATAGGTGGCGTTGCTGTCGATATATCACCAAAACATTTTTTAATCATAATGCGGTACGAAGTACGCTGGGACAACTAGTTTTATTATAAAGTTGTAACCGCCCTCGCTTCGCTTCGGAAAATGTTAAGCGTGATTCTTTCAACTGGCATAAATTTTTATTTTTGAACCGATTGCAATAAAACAAACGTTAAATGTTAAGTGAAGCTTATCACAATATATTAGTGATAATCGCACTCAAATCTGTTAAGCCATTTCTGAGATTAGCGCATACAAAACCACAGACAGACAAAGACTGCCACTGAATAGAATCTTGTAACTAAAATTATAAAATTATTCCGTGGACTACTGCTGTGTTAAAATGAAGACGACTTGAGATTTATGATTAAAAGCTTATACCTATCCTAGATTTCATTCACAAAAGTAGCTGCGTAGTACGTCTACCTTAATTAAAGAATAGGAATAGTAGTAGGAATTTATTAGTTGCTTACCTACATATAAATAAACTAAATAAGTAAACGCTTACACACTCATACCCCCGCAGTAGCTTTCCCTGTCGCAGGTGGTATGGACAACACAAATAAGATATTGTAAACACCGACGACCCGAGAACAACCATTTATCTGTCACATCTTTATAAAGGTTTGCCCCGGCCAGGAATGGTAGGTACCTCGGGCACCTCTAACTGGGCTACAGAGAGAGAGAGAGAGAGAGAGAGAGTACCTAGCCTTTTTTATTTGAATGCCGGCTATTGAAATACAAAACAAGATTAAGTATAAATTAATTAGCCTTGTAATCTTTCTTTTCTTAAGTTGAATTTTCTTACGTCTCTTCAAAGTAAACTTAATATCAATTAAATTGTAATTACCTATAAATGTTATTAAACTCCACCTGCTACAATATAAACAAGTAAGATAAATTGATTAAACAATCCATAAATAAACAAAATAATTACATTCTTCATTTGCACCATTCATTCTCATAAAGCAATTAAGGTAATTAATTTATCCACAGCCAAAAATGATATTCTGTGCCCCTTTATTTATGTTCAACCTTTAATATTAATTTAGTACAGACTGTGTTAACCGCGATCCCTCGCACCCTACTAAATTATTGTTGAGGGAATTGAATACGCAATATATATTGAATATTAGATTTTCTTGTGAACGTTAATATTAGTAACCATTTCCTTATTATTGGCCTATTTGTGGTCCATTATAGGGTCTCCTGATGTCGCCTTCATCCTGCTTCATTAGTGAAAAGGTTGATGGCAAAGTTTAGATATAACATGCATAGTCCTCCGCCGCGCCGTGGTTTACCCAATTATCCAACGATAACAAAATAACCTTCCAAGCACAGAAGTACATACCTACCCGTATAATTTAGTCAAGGGTTTTTGAGATAAGAGTGCACAAAGGCACAACCAAACAGACAAACAGAAAAAAACAATTGTAACAATCATTGTTTTGGGGCCGGTTGCATTAATAAAGGCAGTCAATAATATTTTCTCTCATATTATTATATCATCCATATACAGGCTGCGATCAGTTCCATTTTCATTTTGGAAATGTAGCGTCTGCTAGTCTGCTCTATAATAACTGTTTATGATACCTTTTATTCTGAAACGATCGTGTCGTCACGAAAGTTGTATCGACATAACAGTCACGAACAAAGGTTTATCATCGGTGGCAGCGGTGTGAAGTTAACAAAGAATGAGGACGAGGCGCGGCTCCGATACCTAGGGTTGCGGTACGCCGATTTACTTATATCTAGAGCAGGAAATATATTATACAGGACTCTGTATTACGCTTTGACTTTGTCAATTTAGTTGAATAGTCCCACAAAAGTTTTATTTGTGTTGATTTTGGTTTATGTTATTTGACTTTTTTTGAGATGCAAAAAAAACAATTAGAAATCTTTGTAAGAAAATCATACAATGAAAAGTAAAGACATTCGTAATATACTTTGATAAACTAATATTATACTTGGATAAACTAAAATACGCTTTTAAAATGTTTGGTTAAGCAAATAATATAAATGCCAACTAATAAAAGTTTACTCGCTGTTTACTGTTGTGTTCCCTTGTCTGGAGACAATCCTTAGCGTAATATCCGGTCATACTTGTCATACAATTGCATTGGTATCAAGTGTTATAACATTTCAAGTCCGTAGAATAAGAAGAAGTAGATCCAATTCAACTTTTAAGATTTAACCCGAACATACATACAATCATTGCAAGGAAAACAAAAGCTTGTAATAAACCCGTGACAAAACGTAAAAAAATGCGTAACATTACGTCATCTGAAATATGTACATCCAGTAAAGTTATGAAATTGATGAAGTTATAAAGCTTTAAAACGCTTTGATCCCGCTTCAACCGCAATTCATTTTGTCATAGGCTTAATTGAGAGTGACAATATGATCGTGTAAACATATTAGGTACCTTATAATTTATGTACCTTAATGTCATAACCTTTGCACGTCTTCACAATATAAACTTTAACTAAGCTAAATATAATACGAGCGTGCGTTATTCGTAAAAAGAGTACAAATTTGTCTCTTCACGTACTTTTTTGTAAACGCTATGTTAGCAGGACTCTCCAGCAATTTTGGTATAAATAATGATAGCGACAAAATTTGTTTAACTCTGAGGTCACTGGTAAATCCGTGCCAACTGACGTAGACAATAAGTAGTTTTTGGTCGTACTTGGGGCGGCCTGATGCCATCCCATGCCCGCATACTAGGGTGTCGGAAGAGGCGACTGAACTAATATTCTAACACCGCGTGCTAACTGGACTAACCATCCTAGTCCCCATTTAAGTCTGGGTCGGTCACAGTTGTCACGGGTGGCAGCGGAAGAATGGTACTGCATGCTCTTTTGCTAATTTAATTTCATCTGTAACAGTACAGAATCCGTACAGATTTCATCCCTTTACAGTTTTATTAGAAGATATAGAATGTACATACTCGTAATATATAAATGTTATGTTAAAACGGTAACGAGTCGGTATTCTAAAAATACCTAAGTATATTAAAATTATTTTAAACTAGTGACCCGCCCTCGCTTCGCTTCGGGAAACTTTGGATAATTCACACTATATCTTTATAAATTATAGCCTAAGTTATTCTGATGTGTAAGCTATCTTCTAATATATAAAATTCTCGTGTCACAGTTTTCGTTGCCATACTCCTCCGAAACGGCTTGACCGATTTTGATGAAATTTTTTGTGCTTATCCGGTATCTATGAGAATCGGCCAACATCTATTTTTCATCCCCCTAAATGTTAGGGGTAGTGCACCCCTAAATTTTATTTTTTATTTTTTGGACAATTTTTTTTATGGTTATTTTTTATGGTGTGGCATAAAAAATACACATGATCCCAAATTTTCACCTTCCTACCCCCCTTAAATTTAAAACGCGCTTTTTGTATCTACATAATACGGCGGGACAACGTTCGCGGGGTCAGCTAGTATTAATGTAAAGTTTCAGCAAAATCCATTTGGTAGTTTTTGCGTGAAAGAGTAAGAAACATTCATACATCCATACAAGCTTTCGCATTTATAATATTAATAGGATGTTGCACATAGAATAATGTTATCATTGTATCGTAATCACTATGAATACTAGCATTTTATAGTGAACTTTATATAATTGAATAATACTTAAAATGAACCTAATCTACGCTCTCATTAGCAAAAGTTACTGGAGAAGACAATGAAGTCTTTACGACACATGACAACCATACCTGAGGCATCTACGAGTAATAGGTGTTCATTATTACCCTGAGAGAAAACATTATAACCCTTTTTAAACGGGTTCATCGCTTTCTTCTTGGTTGGCAACGCGTTCGTGACGCCTCTGATGTTGTTAATGAGACGATTGCGATCATATACAGGATCATTTGCGACTTGTCAGTTTGTTCACCTACTATAAAAAATATTTTGCATGCGAGCGCAGGGGAGGATGAAATGTGGCATAGTTAAAGTATTCCTAAAGTAATTAAAATGAAATAAAACATTCATTGTGTTCTTTTACGTTTATTAAAACACACAATCCAATAACCGACAACGCTCGAGTAAATCCCTATTGAGTATCTTTGGCTCCCCTACTAGGTACTTATAATATCAAAAACAAGTATACATTTGGCAGGACATTCAGAATAACATTTAAACGCAAATATGCAATGAATTTGGAACACAGAGTACACCGGATAATTAATCTTACGAGAAAACACTAGAATGGAAAACTTAGTCCACGGCGAAGATATATCGCGTTCTAGAAAATAAAATGCTTTTTATTTCCTTGATGCCATCCGGGAGTTGCCGGCAATACTCGTAAATCTGGCACGGGAAATGTTTGCGGCAGAAAGTGCCTTCGTTACCACATAGTTGTGTGCCGTACGCCAATGACTTGCCTGTTCTTACAGGTCGCAAAGCTCTATTGAAAACGCACCGTTTTGTAAATTTTACTTTCTTGTAATAGGGTGTTAGTGATTTCTTATTTATGTTGTATGACACCCGCGACACAGGGAATCCTAGTGCGGGGGTATGAGATTGTTAGCGTTTTTATAATAAATATCGGAATCTTTGCAAGATTTGTGGAATGTTATTCTGTTTATTCGTCTGCAGTACCCACTCTTTTCTTGTTTATTAATAGACACAAAAAGTTGTAAATTGTTAGCTAAGTACCTATAATATTTATATGAATAGATGACCAAATTATGAACTCATCCCGTGTATAACTAATTATAACTAAAACTGTATAACTATGTATAAACATTACAACAAGAAAATGAAAATGAGTGTACTCAAATCAAATAATGTTTAGAATAAAATATTCCTGCCAAATTTTGCCATTTTAATAATGAATGTTATGTAATGTAGGTCTTTATTAAAAATTAAACTTAAATCTTGATCTAATATTATTTTGCTATTCCTTCAAACATTGATTTATATAATTTGTAGAACGTAGCCCTAAACTCCACGAGTCCAATTCGTACTGGCCGGGTTTTTCATTTCAAAGGCCGCAATATTCAATAGAGCCATTGTTACGTGAACGGCAATTTTTCCTCGTAACATGTACCACTGGATCATATCTGCAGCTCTGGCTTACGAGACGTAATTCTGGTTATCAGGTTATATTATTGGACAAATGGTCCCTTGTTACTTCCATTGTTAGTTTTAGGAGTTCGATAAGCGTTATATTATGGCCATTCCACAATCATGCAAGCATTGGTAAATTCCATCACAAATTATGTTCCGAATGAATTCTCATTCCATCAGTCTAATGACTGATGATGCTCATATTGATTCAGTCTGACTAATCATCAGTTATATCGTAAATTTCAAAGAGAATACATTTATTCCCTCCAGGGCATCGGTAGTCATAATGATGTTATACGTAAAAAGAAGGTATTCATTTATGTAAAGGTTGTATTCTAATTTTCATTGTACATTTAAGTATACTTTTTATAAGAATTTATACATATATAAGAAATTAAATGATTACCATAAATACGTTCCTGTAAGCGGCACGGTAGGATAACTTGTTGGTTATAGTAATCAAACAAGGCACCTGTTACGCAATACTTGTTTGCGTTGACTCACTGGTGAACGATAAATGTTCCTTCAAAAAGTTATGACTGATGATGTTTCTATTTTATCGGTACAAATTCACTACGATCCATTTAATTGGGTCGAAATATCAGCGTTCAGTTTATATGTCGCGTACGCGTGTCATGTTATAATGAGCATAATCAACAGTGAAATCAAATGTGTCTTTACCGGTGAAGCTAGGCATACACACTGGTGTAACCACCGGGTGTAACAGACGTTTCCTATACAGTTAGAATTACATTATCAGTTACATTCAGACCAGTCAAGTACACCCTAGCGTGTACGGCTTTGAGGCGGCTTTGAGGCGACTGTTGGAAACGTGTATGTATGTGTGTGACATCACCTCGCCTGTTTGTTAATTTATAGAATTTCCTTAGAATAATTACTATAGAAACCAAGTCCGCGCGGCCATTTTGAAGCACCTTAATTGGAGTCAGAAATGACTCCAAACACCGGACAGCTCCGTAGTGTTTAATGTCAACGCACGCCAAACGTGTCTCGGGAAAAAAAAAGAATTATGACCATTTGTCCAGATAAATAGTGTCACAAAATATCTGAAAAGCTATTTATGTATTATTGCTAAAAACATAATATGATTATCCGCAGCCGAAGTTCGGGAAAGTTTCGGTTTAGTGCTTCGCTTTAGACAGAGCGCTTGTATGAAGACTGTCTTTCTATAGTGTAATTATTCTAAGAGAATTTCATTATACCTACCTAAAAATATAATTTAAAAACTTACAATTCGTTTGTGAAGGCCAGTCACGACCCCAATTTCTATGAACGCGTTTGAGTGCCCAAAAGGGAACGCATGTAATTTATTTAGTAATTACTTTTAGCCGTGTGGACATTAATTTAATTCGTTTATACCACAATTTTTCCTTTCTTAAATATGTAGAATATAATTCTAAAGATTATTAGTGGTTTTGTTGTTTGTACTTATAGACAAAACTTATAGAGATAGAAAAAGCTATCCATAAGTCATGTTGATTACGAACAAAATAGGTTTATACATTGTACCAGTAACCGTAACTCAATTCGCTTTCATTATAATTATGAGTGGGTTGATATACCTAATTTTTTTTTTCGTTTACAAATGAATCCGTTCTCGAAAACAGTCGTATACAGTTTTATTTCGGGGTTTTGTTTTCGTGTTTATCCTGTTGTACATTTTTGAGGGCGAGTTTTGGGAGGTTGGAATTAAATGAATTTGAAATTTATGAATTTTTATTTACTTCATTAAAACAGTTACAAAAAAGCACCCTTAGCATAATACCTACAGACGTTCACATCGTGATCCACGGCAACATATTCATTTGCCGGAATATACTATAATATGGCTATATATACTATAATATTATATATTATAATATGGCTTAAAGCGTCGCACATTACCGGGCGTGTTCACACCTCATTTATTATAAGCACATCACATGCGTTAATCGCATACTTACTTTATTTATCTATTCATCTCTATCTTTATCTCAACTATTTTTTCTTTTCTATATCTCTTTAGATTCTTTGAACTCTCCAAACTTATATCTTCTATATTTAATGAATATTTAGCACGAGTTCAGAAATTGTACCACTGTTTTGTGGTACAATAGAGAATAAATAAATTTGTCTATCTGTTCTCGTCCAGGCTCCAACCGCCGATAGCGTCTACGGTCCGAGTGGTATCGGTGGCTGGGTCGACGCCGGGAGCCGGGGCCAGGCTACTCCAGCTCGCACCATCGGGACAGCATTTGGTATTGGCGCCCTCAGCAGGCGACCCTCAGCTCTGGCACGTGATGTCCAATTCCAAAGTGCATACTTTCAAAGGTCAGTAAAATTTTTCATTGCATAATGATTTTTTTTTTTGATTCGGTATTGAATTGCCAATTAGTTTCATAAGTCAATAGACACAAGCAATGGTCGTAATAATTATGTATCTAGGGAGATTTCGTTCGCTTCTAGTTATACTGCGTCTAGTTTTTTATTGTAAGTTGTATTGTTGTTGTTGTATTTGGTGGATGTAGGTATAATACGCGAAATAATCCCCATCAATATAACTATACAAAGTGCAAAGCGTGAACAAGAATTTGTATTTAAACATCAAATTACATGTCAAAGTTTAAAATTAATCAAAGGCAATGTTAATCTTCAAATTGTTTTTCTACGATGTCTGCTAATTTGCAGAGAGCAACATGCTCAAAGCGCTCATTGCGCTTTAATTAGATTAGGGCATAACCGCAACTATTTATTGCCCGTTTCGTTATTGCCGTGTTCTCATTAGTTGATTCTAATCATCGATTTACGAACGGCCTAGCATGCGATTTGGTTGATTAGAACAACCACAAAATTAACCGTGAAAATGTTATGACAAAATACTATGCTATGGACTTATAGCATGGGCATGGCTTAGCGTGGGCATAGCTTAGCGTGAGCATAGCTTAGCGTGGGCATAGCTTAACGTGAGCATAGCTTAGCGTGGGCATAGCGTTTTTCTTGTCACATAAGGACGTGTCATCATAAACGTATAGGCTAATACTAAGTGTGACGAATCGATGGCTATCCGCTACTTAATTCTCGAAATGATGAAGAACAAATAAAAGACTTGTGATACGGTATGGCGACGGAACTGTGTCACTTGCATTGTCTAGCTACCACGATTCTAAATTCGAAAATCGACTTCTTGCAGACTCCATAGATTCAATATCAGGGGTACCACAGCTCGCACAGACAAAATTCTTGTAAATCATACCTTACTTATTTTCAGATTTTCTTAATTCTTATTGAGAAAAACTCCCCTAGCCATGGCCCAAGGACTACAAATTCGTTAATTAAAGACCAATGTTTATCCTAAAAAGACAACCCTGTCTAAACAACACCTCACCTTAAATTACAAAGAGAGCGTCAATAGAAATTTGGAAGGATTTCCACGGCCATTGTGTGCCCTCCCTAAGTTTAATTAACAGCACAAAATCTCTGGTTCTCATTACTTAGCGAATTTATTCCCTAACAAAGGTTACGGAGGCATATGTACATTATACAGGGTGTAAGGGGTTCAAACAGAAACCTTGTAACTACGCTATCGGACCGTGAGTCTAAGTAATACTACATAAAAAATATATATTCGGTGCATTTTTTTGTACCTTATATTTTTTTTCTTAAATTTTAAAATATATCATAATTATTCCGGCCCCTCCTAGCTACAGTGAAATTTACTATCCTATTAGGTTACAGTAAAATAATTAGGGCGCTGACCTTGAGGTCTATGTGTAGGACTGTATAGAATAGAATAAATCATTTTTTGTTTGCTCTAAGCTTGTGACTGTGACGTCAGAAACGAAAAACGGCAGAATAACGAATTGTCAGAAATGCATTATGTCGGATGACAGATTATGACAGATTTGCGTTACGACAGATAGAAAAAGTGACAAACAGACCTCAAATGAAATAAAAATGACTTTATCTTTGGTATTCAATCTAGCTTAGCTTAGCTTTTTCATTCAGACGTTACATCTGCATAGACTGAGTATGTATGCTAAATAAAATATGGATAAAAAAATAATATTCTACGTAAACCGCGCATATACTTAAGTATTGCCTCCGGTAAGGCATAAGCCGCATTTAGGGTCCTAGAGACTAAACCCTTGAGGTCAGCTAAGCCTCTTCTTATACACCGAGTACGTCGTCTAATGGATGAGGCAATTTTTGACATCTCTTTATTTGAATGTCATAAGGATCTTACCACCCGCTTTAATTCGATAACCGAGCATGGTACGAAGTTTCTGTACTTATTTATTATGTAACCAGCAACGAGCGGTCGAACCGCCCGACGGTAAGTGGTCACCGCCGTCTATGGATATCAGTAGGTATATCTAAGGCCAATGCATTCACCGATGCATTGCACGTCAGAAAAGAAGTGGAGGTTCCGCATTATTTCTGGCTCTTTAACACTGCAACCTGAATATGTATAAAACATTTCACAGTCGATTTCAAAAGAAGAGTGTTAGTAAGTCGAGCGAATAAATTTCCCTAGCAGCAAACCATGCATGAATAACGTCGAGGTTAAAAGGGTGATACAGAGTCCAGCTATCTCAACAGCAAAATGAATACTTGCCGATATGGTTTCATCTGTTGTTTAGCAGGGCATATTAGGTTGACGCGGACTCACCCACACCAAAACCTTCATAGCTGGTTACTCGTTGCTCACCCTCCGGAATCAGATAACGGTGACCGCTTTAGCTTTACTCGGCAACGTGTATGCGATATGTCCGTGTATTAGTGGCGACGATTTAATACAACTCGCCTGATTATTTGCTTAACGAAAAAACAAGGAATTAGTCGTTCAGCTGGTAGAGTAGACCCATTATAAAGTAGGCTACAGAGTCTATTCCGCGGTTATGTTAATATTTAAGATGCTTAACTAGTGAACCCTCTAACAGAGGTTGCGCAGGTCTTCATGGGTCCCTCGTTAGCCACGTCAACACAATTTTCGCAAGTGAGGGTTAAGCCGTGCCTGCGACGGGGTCGGCCTTTCGGTGTTTACTTTAATGTTATGATAAGAAAACATACATATTTGTATATTTGCTTGTTCTAGCTTTTATTTTAAAAGGCAGTGAAGGGTCCACTAATAACTCTCATCAATAGGACAAATAAAAAATTAAAAAAATCGAACAACTTATGAATCTGTAAGTACCTCAATACCACACCGAATAACATTTGTACAAGAGAGTCTTAGCAGCAATTGCATTTGTGTTTTTTTAGGTATAGGTAAAGTCACAAGCAAATAAAAGCTTCTTAAACACTTTAAGACTTTATTGGCACGCATGGAACATCAATGCCATTAGGTATACTGACTGATATGCATATTAAAAGTGCGGGAAATGTCAATTCATTAAAACATATATAGGTACAAAATTTTGATGAGAAGAACTTTACAAAGACGAAATGATAATTTACGTCCTACGAACGGAGCTCAATTAAAATTATAATGCCTACCCAGTATCGTATAATATTTTGTATCGTATCTCATCACGTTCCGTTGTTCTACATCATTCTGGCCTTTTTATATTATGTAGATACAACAGTTGATTAAATTAGAATATGGTGAGTTTACTGACAGCCCAACTGTGGTATTATAGTCGCATGCCGCTCAATACAGCTATTAATGGTAAACGATTCCACCATTTTATTGAAATTGAAAGTCCGGCAATCGCGCACACCTGACTAGGGGCTGGCTGTGTCATCTCTCTTTAATAAAGGTGTTCTGTCCACAAAATTTATTGAAGGCTAGTGGACCCGCCCTCGCTTCGCTTCGGGATACTTATTCTGTACGTTTACAAATATTAAATATTCTCATTTTTTCAACAATTTGTCGTAGCGTAATGATAGCCTATAGCCTTGATAAATGGATTCACACGTATTTGAGAATATTATGGGCAACTGCGTTCATAGGTAACTTGGGTGCATAGGTTTCCTTACGATATGTAAACTAAGTATCTTCACTGAAGACATTAATTTTTGATACCCACTAACTCTTAGATAAAGAGATGCGGGCAAGGATTCCAACAATGTACGGACAACGTACGTATGTGGAATTTTCATAACTAAAAGATTTATTTTGTTCATCATCATTCAAATATTGTCTACGTACTTATACCGTAATACTCGTAATACTCAGTTGTGCCTTGTGCCGCACTATCTATCGACCAATAGATTCCACTTCGAGGTTCGACATACCGTGTAGGTATATAATAACAGAGGAATGTTTGTTCCCGGGTCTTGTTTGTGATTTCTCATTCGTTTGTTGCCGCATGACATGTGACAAAGGTAATCCTAGTGCGGCGTGTCGTATTAGCGTACCACACCGAATCAGATTTACCTTGTAAATGCGAGGATCGGCCTTGTGTGGATGACTATAGTCACAACTGAGCTGATATTGCCTAATATCACCTTTAATTGAAGTGCTCTCACATGCAAATAGGGATTGCAATCCCGCAGCTCATTAAATCCCGCGGGATTTAAATGCGGGATTACTCAATCCCGCGCGGGAATAGTAGTAGTGTAGAGAAGGAAGGAATTAGTACAAAAGGTGGTTTAAGACCACCTTTTGTACTATCTACATGCTAAACGCTACAGCGATTTCTTCTAGACAACTTTTTGGCAAACGCAGATTGAAAAAGAATATGGAGGGTACAACTAATTAAAGACATTCTTTAATTCCTGGTTTCTAAATGATAGAGAATAGAATTTCATGTCGTAGTTCCATCATTCCTTTCCACAAACGAACGATCCAGGCACGGCATACATCCTTCCGTAGGGAACATCCTGTAGGTACGGTCGATGTGCTGTGCCTCGTCACGTAATGTGATCGATTGAAATAGCTTGCCCACATCGGCACGTTCTCTTTCACTTACAATGCGTATTATTCAAGACAATAATGTTTTTTTTTTTATTAGTAAGGCTTTATTTAACATTAAGCATTGACTTATAACTTTTCTTTTATATGTAAAATAAGTTACAAGTAGGAATATGCAACATGTGAATCGACATTGGTTTTCCAAGATTTGCTTCAGAGCCTTCACGTTTTACCTATACATCTCATTTCACATTTAACAAATTTTGGTTAAATGTTATAACTAATTTATACCTAATGCAGTGCCTAAAGCTTTCCATTGCTTACTTTATAAATTTAAAGTTAAGTTGATAATAATCTATGTTAAAGATAAGTTTTGCTTTTGTCGATGAGTATATTATTGACAAGGATGCTTGGAAATAGACATGCGCAACCAGTTCCGCTCAAGTTAGTATGTAGGTATAAAACTTGTAATAAGTTTTAAGCACTATTTTTAAAAAGATGAGCTAGGAGTTTCTTTTTCTCCTCGAAAATTTAAAATCTAAAATTCAATTTAATATTGAATTTTAGATTTTAAATCACCTTAGCGAAATGGCGGTAAATGCAAAAAAAATACGTTCATAAAAGTGTATTTATAACACCTACATGAAATAAATGATTTGAGTTTTGAGTTTGAATAGTTATTCGTACATTACTTTGTCTTATAATCTTTCTATATAGGTATCTTCTATAAAACTATAAAAGATGCAATCACTTATGTACTTATAATAATTAACTTTGTTTTATAATAGCCCGAGGACTAGGTAGTTAGTTGAAAGTTAATTAAAAGATTGTTAAAACCTCGTTATTATTGAAAATGAGCTCAAACTTAAATAATATGAAAATAATTACCCCAGACTTTTAGTTTCCAGTTCGAAAGATACTTCGAAGCTCATTCTAAATTGAAGTCAATTTAAATTCGAACAAACTCGTGACACCTGAGCCCCGATCAATAAAATACCGATCAAGTAACGCTTTGAAAGCTTATATTAAAAGAAAACAAAGACCGTTACCAAAATCATTGGTATTATCTCATTATTCTTGAAACCTTTACAATATTTCGAACAAATTTTGTTATATGTATGTATATCAGGTTATTGAAGTAGATGACAGACCTATCTATATTATGTTAGATTTACTAAATTGTGAAAACACTGATTCGTTACAGAAAAAAGGATGAAATTTCGTGCTTAATCAATTATTTAGTAATTAAGATAATATTTAGAATAGTTTTATAGTTGATTGTTAGTAGTAATTTAATTATGTCGGTTATATTTGGAATGTTTTGATGACAAATTTTTAGTAAGTAGTAGTTAAAGAGAGCATAGTTATTAAAATAGCAGAGGAACAAATTATTCGCGTTTGTTAAAATTGTAGCATACGTGGGTTCCCTTTATGGACCTAGATAAGATTCGAATGGTCGGGGAATTTCCCGTTCGTTCACAACAAGTCTTCAAGTCAATAGTGAATAGTCTACTAAGTTGGTGCGCTTTACCTCTCAAAACTACATCATCGTTTAACATCCGGGGGGTTAGGAGTTAATAAAGTCGAATAATTATAACGAATAGCATAGCTAATGTCTCGTGCACCACAAAGCCGAACAAAACTAGCTTTGAAGCCAAAGCGTAATGCCAATGCTTTAGTTAGAGGGATCAGTCTCAGCGGAATGCACGTTGTTCCCTGAGAGCTTACAGTCGGGTTTGTTGCCGAACTAACTTGTTCGACAGACTGAGTAAGCTTGGGTTGACTATTGTTCAGTCGGCAACAAGTAAACCCCTACGTTATTACATTTCGTGCAAGCGGAATGCCGAACTGGAGATCCGAAGTGCATAGATTTGTGCTCGTGTGACTTTGCAATTGAATTAGTTGGTGGTAATCTACTTTAAAACAACGGATTTCTGAGGGAGTTGGTTCACAGTCTTGGTTAATAGGCGAGGGTATGATCTCACGGCCTCTAGATAAAGGAACATTTTGTCATGTGGACAAATTCAAAAAGTACAAAAAAGACGCCATAGGCGTAGGTATCATAAAATCAAGCTAATTAAGTGGCTACATTTTTTAAAATTGTCGAGATTACACGCATCTAAGACAAACAGACAAACCGACAAACACAAAAATGCCAAAAACTCTTCGTTCAAATATCTTCCGTGGACAAACAATGGTCAGTAACAGTTTTATTATATTTAGCTGTCTGTGTACACAGGTCATTCTGGACGTATACTGTGCATGTGCGTGACCCGCGAGTCTCAGTATCTGCTGACCGGCTCTGAGGATACCAGCGTCATCGTGTGGGACCTACACACGCTCGCAATAAAGACCAAAATACTGTAAGTATTTTCATAAATGTAAATCAAAAATGGGGTTAGCTTTTATTTAAAATGTTTTGTTATCATAGTTATTTAATACAAAAAAATCAATATTAATTATGGTTAATTTTTTTTCTTATTTTGCATGACTTTTGTCCAATGGCCATATCCATAAAAAAATTAACAAGTCTGAACGAGACAAGTACTTAAACATAACGAGTAAATTGGTAAAAACTAAATTATAATTAATTATAAATTAAGAGAAAGGTGAAGGAAATTAATTAGTTCAACTTTTTTTAGTTTTAGTTTACTAATTTTTTTTTATTTAACTACGCAATTGTATTACCTACATAATGTTAATTTCCTATGGAATCGTTGATTTAATCCTTGTAATAAACATCGTGGAGATTATTACCAGATGCGATCACCGTGCGTGGTTGGTAGGTACTCGAGACTGGTTCAGATGTTCATGCAGATTTAGAACGGGATTTGAAAACTGTTTGAAAGCTATCCATCGTGTAGAGTGCGCTGAAGCTTTACGGGACTGACAAACAATGACGAGCTTACAGTTAAATCCGCCTTAAACTTCGAGATTTACCTCGACGCGACGTTACGAGATATTTCTACGTATATTTAATATAAATACGCTTAGATACTGCTGCTACTGCCTTGTACCCATGCATTCAATACGAGTATAATAAAATTAGTTTTTTTTAATACAGGTAGTACACTATTCTAATGTATTTGTGTACATATGTAATATATCTAATGTATGTAATCCATTTGTATCCATATCAACGTCCTTACTGTAGTTAAACACAATTGTATAGATGTTTAAAATTTTCACGGTTCTTAAATGTTCATGTTACGTCATTAATGGTTAAACGGTGCAACGCATCCGTCCCGTACTTCTTTCTTTAGTCTTTGGTTTTAAGAATGATGAATTCAGCAATCACCACTTCCCAACTTATGAAACGGGTTCTCATGTTCGGTATGAATAATAAAGATCGTGAGAACCCGTTACCATTACAATTTTTAGTGTCCGCAATGATAAAAGTTTAAATCACATGTCAGCACTGGACATCGGGTTTGATAATCTATTCAGTTTAGAAATCTGCGCTCTCCGTATCTCGACGCTTTCACTCCATTTATTCACTATTGAGATTATTCGAGAGAAAATCACTTATTTTATGATTTTGAATTTAAGGTCGAACGTGCGTAGTTAAGTAAAACTTCTAGCCGTATTCTGTAACAACATTAAATCAAAACTGTTAAACTTAGAATTAAATAACGTAGAATTTCAAAAGTTATTGGCGTACCGTTAATGTTTTTTGAACCTACAACATATCGACGGTTAAAAGGCGAATTGATTCAAGCGCCATCCTGGGCGATATTGAGTTATATACATCATTGGAATCGGCGAATTTTTCCGCTTCGATTGAGCCAGGTTTGAGGTTAATCTGAGCACTTTTTTGGCGCTTGGCTCCATGACCAATTTGGGTATCATTTTTGCTTACGTGGTATCAAGTGTAGCGAATTTGGTTGTTTTTTTCAAAGCATGTATATAGACCCACGAAAAAAAAGGGTTTTTCTTACTATTTGTAATTTAAGCCATTTATCCTCGGATGGAATGAAATGGTATCGGCATTTGAATTATTTTTACTTGATCTTAAATAATTAAACAAAGGATGTTAATTCCTTTTTGCTTGAACCATATTTATTAGTGTATGTAACTTAAATCATTTTGCCTTGAACATTCAAACATTATCTCTGTCGCTTGAAACAATCTTACCTGAACTAGTATGTTGAAGAATATCACTTGTGCTAATTTTCCTTGACCAGTTTTAAGTCAAATCATTTAGAATTGCGAGTAGTGCCAATATTCGAAGGCTGATTATTACAAATATTACCAACGTTTAAATATACTTAAATTTAAGTAAATGAATAATTAAAACAAAAGTTTTAATTATTTTAATTATTAATAATAATCTTGCGATTAAAACATTTTTTTTTAAATCTTATTACATCACTGTGTAATTTGAGACATTACCCCTTGAACAGTTTACAACTAGGTGAGCGGTTTAAATCATTTATCCATGAACAGTTTACAACTAGGCGAGTGATTTAAATCATTTATCCATGAACAGTTTACAACTAGTTGAGTGATTTAAATCATTTATCCATGATCTGTTAAAGAAGTCATTGTACACTTGAATTATTTTGCTTTGAACAGATAAATAGTAATCGTGTACTAAGATTCCTTTTGCCCTGATCAGAGAATTGTGCAAAATGGCTCAAGTTACATCTAACTCCGTTAAAAAACACCTTTTATTTGTTATATATATACAAAAAATTAGCACAAAATATGCCGCTTTATGATTGGGGAGACTCGTCAATTTTTATTGTATACTTTAAGAATAGTGATTTTTTTTCTCAAAAAATAAACTTTAAAACGCTCTCCTGTAAAGTTCTCAAAATGGCGCTTGAATCAAGTCGCCTTTTAACCGTCGATATAATATTGATTTTTGGTAAGAATACAGATTAGCCGCACACCTAAAATATTATTGTCAATATTCACATTATGCTAATCATATGCGGCTAATCATACTTTCTGTTTATCATTGTTTACCTACTTAATATACTTAGGTACATACGTATATAAGTACTAAGTATATATTTTTTTTAAACAGAGAACACATAGCACCGGTTTTGTGTGTCGCAGCCATCGTCAATCGTTCCTTAGTAATCAGCGGTGGTGAAGATTCAGCCGTTATTGTGACGTCGCTCGTTGACGGGGCTTTGGTAAGCTTGCTTAATAAAACCCTATATCACGTTTCACCTGCATCTCATGTTAGATATGGTTAAAATAGCCGTTGTCGATGCAATAAAATTACACGTCTAAATGTCGAGTGCCTTGCCGAGTGACGGAACACAATGTACAACAGTAGATATGTATAGGTAGAGATGTATAGGTATGTATATGTAGAGATGTATAGGTATGTATAGGTAGTAATGCTTAGAGCTCGAAAGGACTGCCCCGCTGCGCGTGGTTCCTATTTCTCTTTCAATATACCTACCTAATCTAGGAGATTATAACCTTCTTTTTAACGTGCGAAAGACCTTCGTCTCGTCCATCCACGCCACGGGCCACGGGAACCCGGACAAGTATGTGGAACCTGAACCCATACGGTGTTGACGCCTACCGCATTGGTGCCGGTGCCGGGACTGTGTGCTATTCTCGGCCCACTGCTCCACTCCACTGGAGATTATAACCTAACCTAACCCAACTTAACAAATTTAAGTATGCACACGATAATTCACTTGACGAGGGGCTTCGCACGGCGCCGTTACGAAAAAGCTAGACTAATTATGATTAATGTGAGGCCTTCTGTTCAATTCACTGACGGCTTTTAAGCCAACCGTGATATTGAATATTTTAAATGGCATAAGGATTAAACTACAAAACTGAGCGATGTTTGAATGAGGTTGAATGAAAAGGTTACCCCGTAAATAAACGGCTATTTCAACCAGCTACTGCGACAGATATATGAGTAATTCATGTCCGTATAAAATCTTTAACGCAAGAGTAGCCTGGTAAATTTGATATTCACTACACGTACCGAAAAACGTAAAATGTGGCACACACAGGTAGCCTGGAATAAACATTGACCTGTGATATTAATTTACATAATATTACTTGCTTAACGTAAGCCACGAAAAGAGGCATTACCTCCAACATAATACTTTAATAGACAGGTAAAACTACTCGTAACACGATCACTTATGTAGACAATTTAATTGAAACGATCGATCGAGTTCATCTGCTTCGAGTGCAATTGAGGGTAATGTCGTTAATGACCAATTTTTATGAGTGCTTCTGGGATTTAGAGTGGGAGAACATCATCAATTTTTACATAGCAGATGATAGATAGCAGTTTTAAGGCTCTCATAGTTCTTCAGTTATTACCAAAAAATATGCTATCGACATCGATAACGACGATATCCAAATGTATGTTTCAAATCTATTCAATGGGCAATAACACGTCATTCCGATTCAATAGTCTATAAATTATTATCCATTCCCCACAGATTACAAAAATCGATCACCACCGCGGGCCTGTGACAGGTGTCAAAGTGATCCAGGACGGGGAGGTCCTCGTCACGTGTTCCCAAGATGGAACAGTATGTACGTGGAACGTGGATAACTTCATGCAGCTCAGCACAGTGTCCGCGGGAGTACCTATACATGCTATGGAGGTGACGGATGACAACGTGTTTCTGATCACCCTGCAAGGGGAGAACGAGCTGCATTTGAGGACTTTCCTTACTGGGACGTATTTGCATCCGTTGAAGAGGCACAAGGCTAAGGTGAGTCAACTTCAGTATTCACCCGTTTTCTAGAGCTCCCTCCGAAAAAAGTGAGGGAGCGAATAAGTGAATAGATGAATGAATGAGTGGATGAATGAGTGAATAAGCGAGTGGATGAGTGAGTGAGTAGGTGAGGGACAACCGCTGAGTGTCACTTTCTATCCCCGTCAATCACTAGATATTGAAAAAGTCCTATTGCTGATAAATAGGCAATTATTGTTTGCTCTCGTGGGACCAACCTAAATAAACTACGACGTAAAAAGGCGATAGTCAGTTTTGGTTTGTATTTCTATTTTATTTGCTCACTCACGAAACATTCCCCGCCAGCACTGCGTTGTTATTGTTGGATTTTGGTGTATATTTTTTTACAAATAAGTACTGAATTGTTACACCATTCTGTAACATGTGGTGCAAATGTAATGCCTCATTTTTTCTTTTACTTTTAGTTAATTTATCATTCGTCATTCGATAAATAAAAGTTGTAATCTCAACCTACGTTTAATAAAACTTTTAAATTGTTATATCAACTTTGACACGCTGTTAAAACATCGCGAGAAAATTCTATATGCTAAAAAGTTGTCCAAATAATTTTCAATGGCTTGAAATTCTTGAAAGACTTGATCATATCACTGGGACATTACAAAAATGGATTGCACGCAATTAATTACTACATATGTTAGTAAATATCGTTCATACTCGTATGTATGTGAGTATCTAACTCACATTTCCGCGATAGGATTTATTTTGTCGCGGAAGGCATATAAACACAAATAAAACATCACAATCACCCACACTCCAGAACAAACATTTGTATGTCACATTGTACATATATGTCTATCCTGACTGGGAATCGAACCCGAGTCTTCTTTCTTCATTGGCAGACACTATAATCTATCTTTTTACATTTTTGAATGTTTAGCTGTTTTTATTTTACAGTATAATTATTAAATTTTCTGCTATTTTTTCCTATAAACGTTTACCATAACAGTTATCCAAGAAATACAGTGACGATTCGTCATTAAGATCCAACACAGGCGTCGAGACCATCTTGTTCTTATTAATACGTATGTTGCCCACAACTTAATTAATTGGCGCAAGTAACGAAAATCACTTAGCAGGCAATTACCTTAATTTGATCCCTGAGTCCGATAATGCCCACGTTCACACGATGGGTTTTCCTACTAGGTACATTAGTTTCCACGATATATTATATACGAGTAGATACCCCGTAAATGGATCTTATTGAAACATTTTACACACATTCCTTATACTGTCACAAGTTGTCCCGGCGTACTTCGTACCGCTTTATAATTAAAAAATGTTTGGTGATATATCGACAGCAACGCCACCTATCGGGTCCAATTGTGAATCTAAACCATTCCCAGATCCCCTTGAACACACACAAAAAATTTCATCCAAATCGGTCCAGTCGTTAAAAAATGTTTTGGTGATATATCGACAGCAACGCCACCTACCGGGTCCAATTGTGAATCTAAACCATTCTCGGATCCACCTGAAGACACACAAAAAATTTCAACCAAATCGGTCAAGCCGTTTAGGAGGAGTTCAGTATCATACACACTCACACTCGAATTATATATATTAAGATTTACTTGCAATGTAAGGTTTATTGTGTGTTCCTAAAAACTATTTTTCGAACATTCCTTTCGAAATTCCCTCGACTAACATTGAATTAAAATTAAGATTTGAGGGTAATAAGGCTGTGTCGCTACTTTACCTAATTAGCTTATGTATCCTCTTTATTTATTTTTAGTTCAATATTGAATTTGTTTCAACAGAATCAACACCTTACAATTTTATTACATTCTTGTGATAAACAATGTTATTTTTAGGTTGACAAAGGATCCGTAAAGCCAATCTCTGTGAGTTACTTAAATGAAAAGAAAATAAGCTCTCGGCCATCGACTAGTGATCGGAAAAATTGTGATTTCTAAGTAAAATAAAGCGACGTCGAACCGAAAATAAATCTCCCTCAACAAGAGAAATTCATTTATAATGACCAAAGGTTAACCCCCGGAGGCTCAACTTTCGATTGCGAACACTCAGCGCGCAGTAATTGGGGACCACTAAATTGTTTTAGATCTTACTTACACGTTCCCGGAGAAAATATATTACAGGCGATTCATACTGACTGCTCTTTTTAAGGTTCCTGTTTCCACGGACATGGGTAATTCCGCATTGGAGCACTTAAACCCCATTGAATGTTAGCCTGTGCAAATGTACCTTAGATGAAAAGGAAATCGCTTGAATTTCTCTTTTGTCACCGATGATGACAAGAATTTCACGAGCTTTGATTGGTGGTAAGATCGTGAGGATCTATCGTCATCATCATCACTACCCATAACTGTCCCACTGCTGGGTACGAGACAATGTGAGAGGACTACCACGCTGGCCAAGTGCGGATTAATAATAATATTAGTCTTAATATTGTGGAGAACCATGATGAAATAAACGTTTCTTCGTCTTCTTAATTAATTAATACGCACATAATTTTTGAAAATTCGATTATTTTTTATTAATTATAAGTTAATGCTCGACTGCAATCCCACCTGAAGGTAAGTGATGTAATCTTCGATGTTAAGGCGCATTAACTTAGTCGTCTATTCACTCTTGATTTGTAGGCAGCAACATTATTATCTAACGGGAAATCAAAATTATTATCTTTCCGCGAAGCTTGCACCTACCGCCCTTTGCTTGAGTGCGCCGCCAAATGACTTGATGTATTCAGTAGCCAGTATTTTTTGATACGCTTTTATTCTTCATTGTTCTTGCTTGGCTGGAACGTATATGTGATTTTCTGGTGTAAATGATGTCCATGGTCGACATTAACCATTCACCAACAGATGGCTCATCGGTCCCTTTGTCGGCCTTGTACATGAAAAACCTACCCATCTTCGGGAAGCCTTATGTTTTTATATGTATAGTACCTACAAATGTAATTATTGTATGTATAGTACCTACAAATGACTTGTAAATAAATTGTAAATGACCTAATTTATTAACAGATATTTTTAAAACTCTGTTTTAGCTTTTTGCCAAAAGTTATTTATGTAACATTTAAATGTTGCAAACAAATAATTAACTTATATTAATAAATTATTACATCCTTCAAAAATTTGCTTATGGTTACATTCCTTAATTGCCTTTTATATAACAAGTAAATTGGATTACAAAAAGCAAAAAGATTGTTATCAATCCAAAGAAGTCATAATTTGTAGCAGGTTCGTATGGTTTGGGAAGAAAACTTTTTCCTTGTCGTCACAGCTTGCGCCCATGGAACATGTTGCGTTACAGCTTCTCATTTACTTTTAACCTGATTTTATCTTGGGTTTAGGTATTACCTCTGTGCTCATATTATTGTTACGTTATGTTTACGAATAAAATCAGTTATAAGGCGATTAAATAATTTATACGCAGCGTTCATGTAAAAATAAACTTTTATGAATAAATGCAGTTCAAAGAAGAAAAATATTTCAGTAGAAAAAACGAATTAATATAATATCATCAAGTGAAAATTTAGTTATTTATTTATGGGTTTATATGCACATAACAGCTTTATATAATAGCAATAAAATATACCAATCAGAACTAGTACTGTGAACTTACCGTGAACTAGTACTGTGAACTTACTGTGAACTGGTACTGTGAAACTTTAGTAATAATAAGTCAATGACTGTGAATCATAATTTTAATAAATAATTGTATTGTTTAAATTTCCGGCCTGTATCGCTTAAATTTCCGGCCTGTTGTAATTTTCAAAACTTCAGTATCTTCCTGAGATGATATTTATCTTGAATGACAATTTATTGTTCAGATTACGTCATTCAATCTTCAAAGATCCGCAGTTTGATGAACAGATATTGTAATTTGTTTCATAAAATTACGCAAATTTGTTTCGTCTGACAGTTTTATAGTGGTTCTATTTATGTAGCAGCAAAAATGGCTTTGAAATATAACGATGTACCTGCCTACCTTACACTTTATTATCGTTTTATTGAAAATATACTATACGTATAATTATATTGACTGAATGATATAATATAGGTACTCGTATATTGTACTTTGATCTTCTGATCTGACAATATAATTATAATCTGTACCTAAAATGGCACAGATTAACCTGCACCTAAAATGGCGGCAAAATTTTTGCGCCTAGTTTAGTAGGGTAGACCGTTGTCAACTTATTCAACCTACGACGTACGTACTAAATGGGGTCAATTGTAGTAATGCAAAAATGTTTACGTGGATATTATGTTGTAAAACAATTTTATTTAACTCGTCATAATTTTATGCAGCACCGAACATCTATTATTACTCTGTTTAATAGATTTAAGTTTATCAATCTAAGCAGTCTGGAAGGATTAAAGTTCTCCGCGCGGGCTAAGTGCGGGTTGGGAGTCTTCATCCAACTTTGAGAGCATTGTTGAGAACTCTCAGGCATTCTATTTTACTCTCGATATTTACGCACTCACGACGCAATAGTTACCATGCCGGACCGACGCCGCCGCGCCGCTGGAAGGTTCCTGGGTTAGAGTCCCGGCGAGGCGGAAAATTGAATCATGAGTTAATAAAATAAATAAAATGACCAAATAAATATACAGGTGAAATGTTTCTGCGTGGGCCACGACTCTTCCCGCGCGGCCGTGGGCTGTGCGGACCAGCGCATCTATATCTATAGCCTCCATAGTGGCCAGCTGTTGCGGACATTGGCCGCCGCGCATGACTTGGCTGCGTTGGCAGTCGCTGATAAGGACCACTTCTTGCTAGCTGCCGGTACGTATTCTTTTTGGTGTTTTTTATGGTATTAAGGTGGCAAACGAACATGCAGCACCACCGTTCCGTTGCCGCCGTAACAACTGTGACTGAAATCAAATGTCAAAGGTCCATAGAATTCCCGAAGACTAACAATTAAAATTCAATGGTGTGTGATCAAAATCTTTTATTATGATAGTAATTATCAAAATGGTCATGGCTTGTCTTGTCTTCTAACACAGATTTAAGATATGATTAAAATCATCTTGGTTATTTCTTAACTCACATATTCTTTACTGATTCAGCGGTGAAACCATTTTAATGGACTCCCATTGAATTGACACTAATTATGTTAAGAAATCACCCTGAATACATTTTAACCAGCATTTAATACACATCGGATAACAAAGACTACACCTATTATCCATAACACAACATAACTTTCTTCGTCATTGTTTCCTAATTGATACATATTTGGGTTAACAGTTGGAACATTACCATTAACAGCGATTAATGATCGTAGGTGGCAACCGGGTAACGATCTACTCCTTCCACACCGAAGACAACTTAACGAATTTCCGACCTACCAAACAAATGAAGCGCCGGCAAACTAAATCGACCACGAACATCACTCTATTACAGGTAAATTATAGTTACAATATGGCTATTCTAATGACAATTTAGGTAACATTTTAGTGTGGTAATGAATATATGTTTAATTGGCATTTGATTTTTTATTTACACGTTATCTGTTATAAGTTAAGCTACCAGTTCTAAATACCGATATCTTAAGTAATAAGCAGATTTTAAATACTATGGCTACTTGGCAATTTTATAATTTAAACCGATCGTTACAAAGTTAAATTAATAAGGACGAATTAATATAAATTACAAAAATAAATTTGAAGTTTCTGCGATTGTTTAAAATCACGATTTTGTTAACGAATATCTACTCCTAATAAAATTGTACCTCTGTGAATATAAATTATGCTCAGTAAATATGTATGTATAATATACATAGTTGACGATAGTTGTAGACTTACAAAACGTTGACTGCGTTGACTTACCAGCTTAGTTGATCGTTCAAATTCCTGCCTTAAAACATTATTATTATTATTATTAGTTTTATATGTGCAGCCCTATTTAAAACCAGCTTACTAGTTATACCACGTTATACTACCATGAGCGGAGAAGAATCATAAGCTCATAGGTAATCGATACTTACGTAAAGTTCTCTGTTTGGATCAGGCGGAGCAAAGCGAGCTAATACCCATAAGTTGTCTGGAGGTGTCTCGCGATGGTCAACTCGCGGCCAGCGGCTGCGCCAGGGGTCTGGTCCGCGTGTGGCAGCTGTCGACACACAGGCTGCAGGCCACCTTGAGTGGTCACATGGGTCACATCACTTGCGTCACCTTCTCCCCCAACAACCTGCTGGTGTTGAGTGGATCTGAAGATCGGACGGTGGTGGTTTGGCAGTTGGCGGATAATTCCCCCTCGTTGACTTACAAGGTGAGTGTTTTCTTTGATTGAACGTTAGAATCGAGTGTGGAAGGCACTTTTCTTTCTTCTTTCGCCCTTATTTCTTGCCCGGTGACTCCTTTGTTCGTAATGTCCACTTACTGGTGGCTAGTGTGTTCTTTTGACGGCAATCACGATAGAAAGTTATTTAAAAATAACTAAACCACTGATAACCAAAAACCTTAAAAGATAGAATATCCAAAATAGAAAGCTACAACGAGTAAGCAATAAGAATTAATGTCAATAATGTAAGTAGTACCGAGTAAGTCCATTATGATTTTTCATGTCTTAGAGGATGAAATGATTCTGAAACGAACCTAAATTGAAACTAAGTCGACACAAAATGATTCCGTTCGGAATAACCGCTGAGTATAACGAGGAAAAACCTTTAAAGCTTAGATACTGTGGCAAGAAAATCTTTTCCACAGCAAAGAAAAATTAATTTGCAAAGATAATTAATAGTCTACAGCAATTTAATGATACTAAAAGTCTTTGGGGGGGAACATTTGGAAAAGAGAGGCGATTTTATTACAGTTTGTTCGCTGTGATGTTATTTGCATTTTTATGAGAGCAACAGGCTTCGCTACTGCAAATTATACTTTCCTGACACGATGTTTGCGTTGCGATTTCTACTTCAATACGGCTTTTATTTGAAGCGTTTGCGTAAAATGAAATTGTAATTTTACTAAAAGATGTAGGTATGATTACGTTAGAGGCCATCTGTAAATTACGTTATATTTTTAGGGGATGGGAAGGGGTCAGCTAAATATGACCTTGATATATGATATATGATTGACCGGATGGTCATGAGCTTCGTGATATTACATGTACATATTAATCCCATATTAATCCAAAATCCCTAATAAAATTACAAAATATCAGATGTTAACCAGGGGAGATGGGTAACACATCTGTGACCACTATAAAGAACACTCTAACAATCATGCCATGCCATTAATAAATGACATTAATAACCTTGTTAACAAATCTATTAATGCACCTTATCAACCCGTATTAGTTTTAAGATATACATTTCAAATGTCCGGTATCTGCCATCAGCCTACTAACCCACGGAATATATTGCGGATATCCCGAGCGTAGCCCCTGACTTTCATAATCTGCAGGGTCATTAAGGCCTTCTGATATATGATGCTGTAAAAAATATTTTAATTTAACAAGCTATATAAAGTCTGTTTTAGAAGAAGAAAAGGGTTGACTGGTAGAGAACGCTACCTTTGTTACACTGAAGCAATAAAGGGTTGAATATTATATAAATAAAGACAATAATTACTTATAGTTATCAATAAAATACGTTTAAATAAAATAATATAAAGTTTACGATATCTTCCGATTAGATTTATGTACCTATTTTTCCGTTATAATTTTACGGTATTGGGACCTATATACAATGTTACTATACTATTAATCTCGTATGTTAATTAGACTATCGCATCATAAATCACAATTACATAATTCGCAATTACCAATGTTGACAATTGACGTGCACCTAATTATGTCTTAATTGTATGGTTTGGGTGATTACGACCTCGCAGCCACAACGAATGTTAGTGATTAAATTACAAGGACAACAAATGGGCTTGTCTAAATATTTCTTCCAGAGGATGCTTGAATTCTGACCTTCTCGAATCTTAGTTATTTTTAATATCATCAGCATAACTATGCGTCCTTGGCCTTCACATTACGACGAGTACGTACTTGTCTTGCCCGCATAATCTTAGATAGATGGTGTTATCTATATATTTATTTCTTTGCCTAGAACCTCTAGAACCTGCAACATGCTATTATTATTATGGCCGGTCCTAATATTCTGTCCATACTAATATTACATAGGCGAAAATAGCTCTGTTTGTCGACCTATTCATGTTTAATCCGATGAATTAGATGAAAGGAGAATGATTATTTTTGCCTGCAATTTTCACACACTTCAGATGAACTCCAGAACCATAATTATTAGTTTTTAATCTAACCGTCGTCTAAGTATTAGAATCTGTATTTTTAACAGGGGATTTTATTACAAAGATATAATAAGTAAGAAAATATTATATAAAAAAAAATATTAAAACAAAATATTATGGTATACCTAAGTGAAATATGTTTTGATGCAGCACGTGATTTAGATGTAAAATCATGGTTATCATGAGTATGAGTATAATGAATTAAGTTGTCATCTACATAAATATGTCGAGTACAGTTCAACATACCTTATGTTGAACTGTAAATATATGACTGTAACTTAATAACATAAATATATTTTTAACCCCGGTTTACCTTTGAAAAATACTTACGTGACTTGGTAATCAATTTTATTTACTAAGCTGATCAAATTAAGTAATTATAAAGCCATTTTAGGCCATATCCACATACTTTAATGGTCATTGTCCTTTGATATGTAGGTTGTTCGGGACTTTAAAAGGGACTTGACGGATCTATACCACAGAGTAAAGGAATCTATACTATACAATTATACATACTATGTAGATCCGAGAAATACGTTCCCTTGGGATCATTTACAAAACTTGTAGGTATATCCATAATCCTAACCTCATTTAGCTACCAGTTGTCAAGAAGACTCAACATTACAGTGTTGGTTTATTACTTTATTTACTTATCCAGGAGTTATGAATAGATAGGTTATTGGCTGTAAATGGCTATAAATGGCTGTAAGTAAAATGATTCGGGGTAACATTCACTAACGCCTTCTATTGGCCATGTCATGACAATGAAAATTGAACCTGGACCTCTTCCTCCCAGGGCCACCAAGCAGCACTGCAAAGTCTACTAATGATGTCGGACGGTCGACGAGCCATGTCAGGCGACAGAGCGCGCAATGTCCATGTCTGGCTGGTGGACTCCGGCATCATACTCCACTCCACCACTGGACCCAACGCGAGCATTGAAGTCACTTTGAATATGAAATATGCGGTGAGTGCTTGACAAATTGTTATTTCAAAAATCTTGGGTTCGCCATTAACTCCTCCACCAATCCACATTGGACCGCGTGGTAGAGTTTAAAGTTCGAAACCTACACGCACAACCAATCTTCAAAAGGCCATTTTAAGGTGAATTTTAAAAAACAATAACCTGACTACTTAAAAATTGCGTTCTGAAAAATAATAATCATTAATTTATATTTACAAATTTTAAAGAAATTAATTGACATAAATAAATACAATATGTATAAATACAAAATACATACAGCTGTAATGATAACCCTTTTTGCTTCGTTGGAGTCGTGATGTGCGTGTTAGAAATCAATTATCAATGATTGCTAATTAATTGCTTCGGTGAAGCAAAACATCCTAAGGAAACCTATACACTTAAACGTTTTCCTTAATATTACCAACTTGTTTTACTTTATTTTGCAAATTACTTTTTGGAAACTGCCAATATGAGCTTTGGCAAAGTTGGTAACTACAGTCTGTACCCTTCACTTTGTGAGAGGAGATGTCATTGACAGTTATAGGTTGTTAATGTTGTTATGATGAATGATTTTAAAAAATTGAAATAATTGGAAGAGGTCTGTTGTCCATATAAAGTTTTGGGTCGCAGCATTGCGTACAACAGTACGCCTGCGTACCGCAAGGAGCAGGTCCTAAAGTTATGTGAACAAATTATCCTCTGTACCCGTAAAACTAGAAGCTGAAAACTGATTTATTATAACATTTGTAACCTGCCCTCGCTTCGCTCTAGGGAACCAGATCGTACTTAATCAAATTTTAAATCAACTTGACTGTTTACACGGGATTTTTGTTATTTCCAAACTGATTAAAAAATAAACATTGAATGTTACCTCAACTTTACTCCAATATATTATGGATTATTAAGAACCTTAGTTGTAGGTGTAATTTGTAGGTGTGAGTAGTCTTCATATTTCAATCTAGTACTCTAAACGAATGTACTTATCTTATTACTTCACTGTTGCTGTATATTGTATAGTAGGTATATCGTCTATTATAATTGTGCCTATTTAAACACTGGGATAGTTAGGAAACTTTTAGTAGGTCATGAAGGGGAAGCCCATTTACGTTTAGTGTTAAATATAGAGTTTGGTATTGTTAACCATAATAACATTATGTCAGTTCGGTGAGCCAGTATCTATTTAAATTATATTATTAAAGAACAAGTAGCACATTTGTAGCAGTACGTTTTATGAGTGCTATAGCAGAATGTTTGTGAAAACTTTTTGGCATGAAATAACGTTCAAAGGCGTGAATATTATTTAATTTTAAGTTAAAAGCGAAAAATATTGGTACAACCACAGCTTTACTTCCCTCACTGATTCTCTTTTCATGTTTAAATTTAAATACAATATTTTTATTACATGGATACATGACAAAAGTTCGTACAAAGCCTCGAAGACGGCGAAGAATTTTCGGTAATTGAACGGATTTCTTTACTCTTTTCGACGTTAGGAACGCAGATTGGTAGATAACTTAAGCCTCCTGAATAACATTCGTCGCCGACAGGGTTTTACCGTTGTATAATAAAGTGAGGTTTACATTCCTCATATTTACATTTATTTATGTTTAGTGAATTAAGAAAAAAATACATGAGTAAAAAGGTAAAAAAAACAACTTATTCCTATAAACTTCTATTGTTTTTTCTGCCTTAAAAACTACTATTATAAAAAGGGAATACAATAAAAAAATCTCTTTTGAAATTTATAGCGTCTGCCTATATCCCATTAGGACGCCATGGCAGCGACGCCGACAGCGCCGCCAGTAAAAACGTGTAAAATTGTATTACAACGTATCTAGCCATACCTCACGGGTTGGCAGTTTGTTGTTCAAAATACTATTATTATTAGCAACGGATACATCACTCATATTTGAACTGAATGAATGAATCGTAGACGAAGAAGGGTATAGACTAATGGGTGCCATCTATCACACTCACACAAGAAAAGGACTAACTTACGCCAATGATACGAAAAAAAGCGAGACAAAAACATATTATGTTTTGTTTCATATTGCGTGCCGGTTTTTTTCAAGGAAACCACAGTTACTTACAAGCAAAATTGAGAACTGATATCGATTATTTCTTGTGCACCACACAATTGTACTTTGTCGTGCTATCTCACGTTGGCTAAGCTCATCAGATGTCTATATCGTTCTCTGTCTACTTACAGAATCAATATGTGTGTGTGTGCGTATGTTCGTTGCTTTCCGAGGGCGATGCTGCAAGCAAAATTAGATATATGATAAACATGGAATGGAGAACTGCAAGGTGAACTGCCGACAAACTGGCCAACAGTTTGGCAGAAATTAGAATAAGGATAAATGTAATTTTTTTATATAAAAATACTGAACGTCTGAACTGTGAACTGACAGGTGCAGTCAGACGGCGACAACTCGGTCCGTATTTGGGCGCTGGCGGAAGGCGACAGCGGAGAGGACCGGCGGTCAGTGTCGCACGCGGAGCGGATCACTTGCTTCGTCCTCACCGCCGACTCCAAGTTTGTTGTCACCGGCTCCATGGACATGTCGCTCAAGGTCTGGCAGTTGGATGGGGGGAAGCTGTCTCAAGTAAGACTTTCAGCTGTATTTGTTCACGTAGTAACGTTAACTCCATCTTAGAGTCTGAACCTGGACCTGTTGTTTATCACAAGATGTCTATGATGGATATGTGACGCTTCGTTATCTTTTAAAGTGATATATTATTTTTTAATCATGCTACGTTGAAAAAGGCAAGTAGGTACTACAATATATTTGGTGCTGAAACATAATTATATATTATATTTATGTATGTACTCCTGGCTTACATTTTTAGGTCGTGTGTATAGAAAATTCTAGAATTTTCCGAAAATTTAATTACCTTAAAATCCCTCGAAGGTGCTGGTCGGACACTCGGACATCGTGACGTGTGTGGCGGTGTCCATAACGAACAAGACACAAGTGGTGTCTGGCTCTTGGGACTGCAATTTGATCGTGTGGGACATTAACACCGGCTCCGATGTCCACCTGCTTTCCGGACATTTGGGAAAAGTTACCTGCGTCAAGGTCACCGGTGATGGATCTATTGCTGTTTCAGGTTCGTTTTGAAGATTACATTTCCTTTGTAGCTGCTTGATAGATGAGCAGACGCGATACCTAATATTGCCGACCGAAAAGGCAATGGGACACGTAAAAACATTCCATGGTTGACACAAAAGGGGGGTAGTAGTCAGTCAATAAGGTACAAAAGCCTACCTACCTCAAAGCAAGTGCTGTAGGGATCAAACTGGATAGTATCAGAGTACAATGACCTTGAATAGTAGGACCTGGCTCTATAGACTCATCCGTTGATGTGCAAGGTGCACCACGAACACTGGAAGATGGCTTGCACTCAAGTATAGATACAACCCCTAACATCCCAATATAATCACTATTTACATAATTATTTTGTCAACAACCTAGTAAAAGCTCCATGACATGACTTGATCATAATTTCACCATTGTCAATGGAAATGCGAAGTGTCAGAAGTGTTAATAACAAAAACGGGTGCTGAAAATGCCTGGTTTATTAACTATAAATCCCACTTCTGAATCATGATAATACAGAGTCACTCCTCTCACACGTACTCGTAGATCTCAGATCTCCTTCTCCATATCTATAATATATCTACGTACAACCCCACTCCTAATATATTATAATGTTTCCGTTGTGGGATTATTGCTAGAAAATTTATGCCACAGACTATAAAAACAATAAAATCACTATGATGCTTGATAATCATGGTGGTAATAATAAATATGGATGGATATCAAATGAACGCTAGAAGAGTATAAAAGTTTTATGGCAATATGAGAACAAACATGAAAAAATTAATGTAAGCAACTAGTAGGGGATTTAATTCTACTTAAGGAAATGTAAAATATTACACCGGCTTTTCAATTTTACGAATATGCAATATTAAAGTCGTAGAAGAGTGACGTCTACGTCTACGAAGTTACCTGCAAATTAGATGGACTGAAGTGCTACTGAAAGTGCTCTTAATTCCTAGTAGCGACATCGCTAAGAGCCGGGAACTGTGCCTCGCTACTTTAATTATATTCCTACGCAAAACGTTGTAAGGTCTTTAATCTCGTTGCAAAAAACATCTGCAGTATTAAAAGCTTGTATTCCGTAACAAATTTCGAACTGCTTTATTTAAAATTACGTCGGATTTTCCCTTAGAAAGACAGATAATTTTATCATTAACATTATTGTGTTTAATTGAACTTTATGTTTTTAATATTCTTATGTTTCGGACATGGATTTATTTGTTAATAATAATAAGGAGAAACATTTTTTTATTAATGGATAATAGGAAAAAAATGGCACCTAATAAAAAATCTGAATATTACTAACTTACCGCTAAGAAAATTTAAAATTAAAATTTTAAAAAATATAGATTTTATTATTTTTCTAATAACACCTTTTAAAAAGATCAATTGTGTGATCAATTTAAATGGGTTTAGTTAGGCGACGCGTCGCGTCGGTTACATAAAATCCTCCAACAAACAACAAAAAAACCTCCAACACCATCTGGAATTCTGGATACATGCAAATTCGTCCACAGCTCGGTTTTCATTTCGTTTTCTCCAACGTACTTACGTTTAAACTGTGGAACTAACTTACAACATCGATGTTCCTACAGCTATGACATGGGGTTCTTAAAGAAGCGACTTAATCGCTTCCTTCTTGGCTGTCACCGCGTTTTTGACGCTCCTGGTGTTGCTACTATCCATGTTGATCACTTACCGTCAGGCGATCCGTCAGTTCGTTTGCCTGCTTAGGGCATAAAAATTGTTACATTTCATAGGAGCGGAAGACAAGACCCTGATCATATGGGAAACAAAGCGAGGCTTAGCGCTGACGTCACTGGCGCTTCACGTGCCGTTGCTTGGCTTCCAAATCACCAGCGACTGCGCACGCATCGTCGTGCATTTGTTGGATAGAGGTAAATTACGTAGTGGTAAAGATTTGACAAACGAGAGCGGAAGCGGGAACGATTGGATCTGGTATTTGATTATCTATGCCTAATCTCTGAATAACTTTAATATGAAACCGCCTCAATAATAAACAAGTTATGACTTCAGAGTATACATTAAACTGTGTATACTAACTTAAACCAAACTGTGCGTCCTGTCTTTGACTTACTTTTGATAGCTGACGTTTGTACGAAAGTTATAAAACATGTATCTTATATCATTTTTATTAGTAAGCAACCTATATTATGGACATTAACATTTTACATGGTCATAGTAAATGATAGTATCAAACATAATCTTCGATTTCAATAAATTACTCAGAACGACTTGTAATTAAATTACAGAAACAGAATGAATTGAATTTCGGATTGCACAAATTTATCTTTAATCCGTTTCATTTCTCGTTAAATTATCGTGTACGAGTAGTTGTAACGAGAGACGTCGCTCAACAGGTTGCCTGCCAATAATATGCCTCCACAACACGCCGGCGACCTACGTCAAGATACCGACCTACGCCGCTCCCACTAAGAACGTCGACGGTGAGTTCTAAGTTTTAATGGGTCGCGGTCGGCTTTATCACCATCTTCTGTTGTTTGGTTTAGGTGTAGTTTATAATTATTAGGGTTTCTAGAGTTTCTTGTTTCCTGTGCCAATTGAGTCGATAATGAGAGACAATTAAGTCTTCTGATTTGGGATCTGATTGCAGAAAAGCACATTTCTTTAATTAGTAATACCTCGACTTCACTTTCAATACCAAGAAGTTTAAATCCCGTGGGAAAAGGCAACTTTTCTCGCGGGATTTCCCGAGATGCGAAGTATTACAGAATTTATAATTTATTATTTAGTATTGATAAATCTGACAAGACAGAATATATATAAATAGACAAAGTCATAAAAAGATGATTTATGATTTTGTCTGATTCAGAAAAATGTATATAGTTCGCAAAAAACGATGGTCGTATTGAAATTTTATCCATTCCCGTGGGGTAATTTTTACGGTATCTTGTCATTTTCCGACACCCACGCAGGCGAAGCCGCGGGCAAAAGTTAGTAGTTAATAATTTGGGATAATTACCAGAACTCCGCCCGCTGGCGCCAAAGCGGCCGATGCGGCGGTTGTTGAAGAAGGAAGTATCCCTGGACACGTATACGTGGCAGAAGAAGTATGGCCACCTCACATCGGCCGCCATGATGGCGCAAGTCGACGAGAGACTCAAACGAAGGTGGGTAGAGCCAGAGGTGGGCAAAATGTAAATAAAAGTAATCATGATTACATTTCTCCCATCGCTCGGTAGAATTACACCCGCCGTAAATCTTAAAATAAATCTGTTTGTTCGTACTTTATGCGCGTATTTCATTTGCTTGCGATAAAACTTTGTCAACTTATTTGCTTGTACTTACGAGAAAGTTATCGGTATAGAATAATTGAGGCTTTGAAGTAACTGATGTGGAACTATTAGGGGTTAGCCAAACAATTATAGATATTCTAATGCTGACATAGAATAAGTCATTTTTAACAAAATAAGACCTGTCCACCTTTTTAGGTTGACCCTAGAGTCAGAGGCTTCGGAATGGATGTCAAAATGTGGACTTTTAAACTGCTATTTTGTCTTTTTTAATAGTTATAGAGCCATATATATTTTTTAATTTCAATATTTTGTTCAGATTCTCTGTATCCGCATCAATGGAAGAAATATCGAAAATTCAAGAGGCTAAAAATAAGGACTTGGGATCGCAGGTGAGTGGTTGATCTCAACTTTTCAACTTTTTTCTGGGTGCGGTTCTGGCGGTTTTAACTAATATATGCTTCACTTACATCACAGACCAGTGGTCTGTGACTTACATAAATAGTGTTTGTTTTATTTCAATCGGTTTAGAAATAAAAAGTTATGTCAGTTTAAAGAATGACGCCTAATAGCGCCTCTACACTCTCGTGCGAGAGCACTCGTCTATGTCTCGTCCGAGCGCCTCGGCCGAGACATGCGCAGTCGGGAGCGTACTCGGCTGCGCACTCGTACACTTCAGTCAGGCGGTCAGGCTCTCTCACTCTCTCAGGCTCAGTTGCAGTTGCGGACGTCGAGAGGATGGACGTCTTAGAAATTGCATCCGCTTTTGCATTATGCGCCGCTAATTATTATAAGAATGTCAAAACATATCACGACAAAAAATTAATTATTAATTAAAATACTTATTTTTAATTTAATGAAATATAGTTTGAATCTTTTTATACGTGGAGTGTACTCCATCACGCTGATTAGTGGAAAGTATAATAAATTACATGATAGATAATTATTGTATTTTGGAGTACAGAACGAAATCAGAGAAAATGGTCTAAAAACCTGAGTGTACGTAGGTGACTTTAAGGCCTATCACTTACAAACTGATAAGGATGTTTTTTTTATATTTGGTTTAACGCAATAATATTCAAGTTTTGGAAGTGATTAGAGTGTATTGTACAATAAGTATATATAAAATTTCGTGTCACAATGTTACTTACTCCTCCGAAACGGTTTGCCCTATTTTTATGAAATTTTATAATGCATATTCAGTAGGTCTGAGAATCGACTTCTTACAGTTTATTTTTCATACCCCTAAGTGATAAGGGTTATCCACCCCTAACATTTTAAAAGAAAAAAATTTTTTTGCAGGCAAGGGACGCCTATCCCGCGCACACGCAAAAACAGACTGAAGATCCCATAGCTCATTGATTCTTGTATTTCCTTCCAGTCATTCATCATAAACCAACAAGACCGAGAATAATTCAAGAGTGCTACAGACAACCCGAATTATATTAATTATGAAAACTAAATTCATATGGCACTAAATATTCCTTACAATATTTTATAAACAAATTATACTAATATTATTTCTAATGGATATTTAATTGCGGAGAAATAATTTAGCAAATATAAACGAAGTAGTCCTCCACCAATCCGCACTGGAGCAGCGTGGTGGAGTATGCTCTAGGCCTCCTCAGGTATGAGGACTGGAGAGACCCGTGCTCAGTAGTGGGCCATTAATGGGTTGAAGCCAAACGAAGTAGTATCGGCATAGACAAAGTGAATGTAATCTATGGCTGGAATTTAATATAATCTATGGCAATCTATGGCCTTTGACTCGGGCGCAAAAAACCGCCACGGGAGCGAGAGCAGGCGAGAGCGAGCGTGACAGCCCGAGACATCACGAGGCGAGGCGAGCGCTACCCATTACACTCTCGAAGTCTCGTACGAGTGCACTCGGCTAGCAGTCTCGCGGGAGTGTAAAGCCGGCTGTCATGGGAGCGAGAGCAGGCGAGACATCACGAGGCGAGGCGAGAGCTACCATGTACACTCTCGTACTCGGCACTCGGCTAGCAGTCTCGCAGGAGTGTAGAGCCGCTATAACAATTTCCGAATGTGCGTACTAAGGGACATCTTTTCCGAGGCGAAGCGACGAGGCGAGGGCGGGATACGAGTTTATTCAGCGGAATAAAATTGACGTGATATTATCGTTTCCTCACTTTGGGCGTTAAATGCCCAATTTATTTATTACAATTTGGTAACCAATCGTTCAATTAACTAGTCAATTGTTCTTTAATATTGGTTGATTGATTGATTCCAGACCGATTTCGGTCACGACTGCTTCAGTGCCTTAGTTGTCGCTCGCGTTCTCGCATATGGCTGCAATAGCTAATCTTCTTTGAGAAGGTCCGCGCACATTGCGGACATGTGAGGACACCATTATTATAATTATAACTGATCGACGCAGGTTGTCGGGCTTTCAGTTCGTCGCGTCTAGCGTCAAGCTCTGCAAAACGAAGTCAAAACTTTATTTTTGAGAGCTCTCCAACTAGGACGTGAGATCGCTAGTCTATCCCATTGCGAGGGCTCAATGACTGAATGAATGATTGAATGAATGTTCTTTAATATATGGTAATACAATTAGTATTGCCTATTAGTTATTTGTGATTCGTTTGAAGACTAAAATGTTGTGTTCGTCATTACAGAAAGAAAAATCATTTAGGCAATCATAGATAGGTACTTTGATTATTTCTTGATTCATGGCGCGGTATAGCTAGTTGATGATTAATAAATAAACCATGTAAATTCAGTTTAAATATAACATGTACCTATTCTCTTTTATTTTCTACCCAAAGGCTTATAGGAAGAGAGGAAGGGAGGTAGAAATAGCCATTGTATGTGTCTGGTATACAAACAAATATTCGTAGCCGTATTTGTATTATAATGTAAAGTTATATTGTGCAAAGTGCACTGAAACGCGCATTTACTATTCATGCGAGGGGATTACACATTGCACCAGCTGTGCTCATTCGCAGACGCCAGAGAGTAATACCATTTATTACTATCATCAAGCTTACCTAATAATATTGGCTGGCTGTAAGGCAAAATTTTAATGTTTGTTATACTTCAAAAAATTAAATGATACATTGCTACGATGCAGCTTAGTGTTGCCTGGTAAATAAGTAAGGAGATTACATTTATTTGCATCAAAAAGAAAGTAAACAAAATTATATTTCTAAACTTAATTTTAAGTTTAGCAGTTAAGAAATAGAACTTATTTATGTAGACTTAAAATTAAGTTTAGTAGTTTTATTACTTTATTTTTTTATAAATAACACAAAATATCTTGAAGAAGCCAATTTACGTTAAAATTATTTTAATAATCTATGGTTCTTTATTCCTTGAAACCAAATATAATAGCGCAAACACAAAAAACGAAATTGAAAGCATTATAATTATTTTCAAACACTATTTAACTCTGTCGATAGAACCTTTCAAATAAACTCTTCAAAATGTTTACTTTTTAATGCATATTTTAAATATATTTTTTTGCATTTTGAAAATAATAAAGTCTTACTTTGATACACCTTGCCTATTTCACAAATTAATTTCTGTTAACAGGTGAGCTTAGGCCCTAAAGAGGCGGCTATAGCTCAGTCTCAGCATTTCGACCAACTGGAGGCGTTGTGGAACAAGATATCGCCGCCCCGCAGACGGTCTAATAAGGTACGTCTTATGAAATACTAATGTACCCACCCTAGCTGCGCTTCGGGAAACTTATTTTTAACGTTTAAAAATTAATATTAAATATTTTCCCATTTTTGCAACATTTTTCATTAATTCTCCGCTCTTATTGATCGTAGCGTGATGTTGTGTTTTCAGTTGTTCTGATTGGTGCCAGTCGGTACCGATCGCCGTTTATAAGTTTTCATTTTCATGGAAAGCATATTGATTTAATGACGTAATATTTAGTAATGCTAAAGTAAAAAGCCATTTTAGTGTCATCATAATTGCTAGTATCCATATAACCAAAATTCGGAAGAAAAATAATGATTCAATAATTATATAGAAGTAAAAAGAAAAATTCGCTGTTCTGGGTGCCTTTTTTATGAGATAAGGCAATAATAGCCCGAATCATCAGTTGGTTAATAACATAAATATGATAATTACGTTAAAATTTCAAGAAGATGGCATGATAAAGTAACTGAAAGTTAAAGTAACTGGTGTTGTTTCAGTCGCTATCAAAGCAAAGTTCTCTCAAAGAGCGACTGGACTCGTCGGACGAGGAACACACGCCGGTGGAGGAACAAGGTCAGTACCACGAATAAAACTTGGTCTGCGCTCGCGATAATCTCATTTGAAAAGCGATAGTGACTACATTGAGAGTTTCGAATCGGTTTAACGCAGTGTTCTTCGTTTTACGAGTTATAAAAGACAAAGAAACATCCAACGTGTTAAACTTTGAAAAATCATTTTTGAAAAACCCGTTTCGATCATAAGTGTTTTTTTTTTGTATATTTTATTATTTTGGAATTTATTTCAAAGGTTTGCTTATTGGATGTTCTATCCGCAGTGTCAATGGGAAGAACTAAGTCCAGCAGTTGACTATAAAAGGAATATAAATAAATATAAAAATTGTTATTCAAATCTGTATAGCAGACTTTTCAGTGCGTTTATTTACCGGTCACTTTATTATGCCCTAATCTTAGATTATACCTCAGTAGGTATTTATCAGTGATAAAATGTTAGCGTGTAAATATTAGGTATTTATAATAGTAAGTTACAATCTACATAATAAAACACGCTGACAGACAACGCACATCTTTAAACAATGTGGGGGAAAACTAAAAGAGGACCCTAAAGGGGTAAAATGTGTGCTAAAATTAGTACGAGCATAAAACAAAGTTGCGGGTACCACTACTATTATTACTAGAAATATTACTATTACTAGAAATATTCAAAAATTGCACATTCCAGTGAATTCACAAATACATTTCAAAAATAAAACAAAAATTAATAGTCGATATTGTCTTGGGTACCCAGGTTTATATAATTAATTGTTCAATATTCAATTTTCCGATGAACAACTATTCATTATGTTAGGGCGGCCAGTGAATAATTATCGCTTCAATAACGTCATTTTCGTTTCACAGAGCACATGGTCGAGTGAAAAGGCGGTTCAATTAGTGAGCGGAATCAATTCAATCATTAGTTTAGTTGACGCATTTTAATGAGCTGGTCTCAATTTATTTGCTTTCGATTTGATTATTTTAATTTTATTCCATTGCCTATCACTGTGTTAATTTAGATACCATTTATCATTCAGTCATTAGACTAAGAGATTTATTTTATTTGATTGCAGGAATTAATTTTAATAATGGATTTCTGGGGGTTTAATGGACTTTGCTTTATGAGGTGTTAAAATTCATGTAATAGGATATGAGTAGCATAAAATGGTATTTAGGATTTTTTTTCATATCAATTTATATTCTTATTATCTTTAGTGTGCAATTAAATATTACTTGGCTTTGTTAAAAACTTTCATTGAATAAACATCCATCATTCTTTGAGTATAATTTTTTTACATCGTCATTGTTATACTTGCTTAAAAATCTGAATAGATAAGTCACGTAATCATTTTATCAACGATTTTTTTATTGAGTACTGTTTTCAATAACATCACCTTCTAAATAATTTTAACCATTCTTATGTTTAGTTTAATTTTCACTATGTTCTTAAACTAAATCCATCACTTCCCTGATTTAATCAAATGTCGTGTATAGGAAGTGAGGTATGAATTAGTGAGTTAGTTTGTAGGTAGTTCGTTCTAGAGAACCTCTATGCAATGTGATCTTTAGTAATAGCTTCTATTGTATCTGGACCAGTTTCTTCTGTGTGTTCTATTTTCAAATGTATATAAAGATTTAATTGTAAAAGAGCATGCCTATCCGAATTCATATTTACTTTTCTATTAAGTTTAATAAGTTAGACTTGCGTGATATTTACAAGATCAGTCTTAATTTAGTTCCTTAATTTAAGCAAAAGTATGATTTATTTAAAAATACATTTTATTGCTCACACTTTATAAATGTTTCTTTAAGTAAATATCAATTATATTTACATTTTACTTCTTAACTTTTATTATTAATAATTAGAAACTGGTTCACATCCCTTCATAGGTACCTACTTACGTCTGTTCTAAATCTTATTTATTGTGTTTAAGTACATCAATTGCTACAGCAATAACTACAAAATGAAGCATTAAATTATAAAAACCTGTTCACTTTTCAGATTTTTTGCTATATCTAGTCAGTATGTTGGTGGCACCTCTTTGCCCTATCCTATATAACGAATGTATCTTCCTCCATGTAATAAAGACAAAATTATTTTATTTTGTGTATAATTTTGTAGTAATTGTCGTGGCAAATTCTTAGGTGAATAAGATCCACTATTAAGTAAGTAATAATTAATACGCGCTGAATAAGTAAATTAACCAAAACATGTTAAACTCCGTACTTTGCGCTTCATTGTAACGTGTGATACATGTTAAATGATAATATGTACAATTAATTGCTTCTAGTTTTCAACTCGTTGCGGTATGGAATATCAAATTTTGTTAATCAAATTGAAATTATCGTTAATAAATGACAATGGTCTAGTTTTTCAATATAGCGTTTTCTCGCATCCAACATTTATAACATAGAATATCTAAAGTCACTACGTGTACGCAATACGTAATTATTTCCATTAGGTACGAATGATAAACGACCAATTTCAGCAATTAATCTACTGAAACGATAGTGATCGGTATTACACTTGGTAATCGGGATCACGCTGTTCATATTATCGTGTATTATATTAATATTATTTACTCGCTGTTAGGATTAATAGTCAAATAATACAGATACTGCGAAAAATGATTTATTTATGGGATTAAGGTAGCAAACGAGCATGCAGCACCACCCTTCCGCTGCCGCCCATGGCAACTGTGACCGACCTAGAACAGGACTCAATGGGGACTAAGATGAATAGTCCGGTTAGGAGATAACAGGTGTAATAAATTACTTAGTTACTTGGTTAGTTAGTTAGTTAGTTAGTATTAATCTACTGAGACGATAATTATCGGTATTACACTTGGTAATCGAGATCACGCTGTTCATATTATCGTGTATTATATAAATATTATTTACTCGCTGTTAGGATTAATAGTGAAATAATACAGATACTGCGAAAAATGATTTATTAAGGTAGCAAACGAGCATGCAGCACCACCCTTGCATTGCCGCCCATGGCAACTGTGACCGACCTAGAACAGGACTCAATGGGGACTAAGATGTCCGGTTAGGAGATAACAGGTGTAATAAATAACTTGGTTAGTTAGTTAGTTACTATGAGGTACTGGGACAGGGACTGTAGAGATAGTTCGTCCTGTTAGTTTGTTGTTAGTAGTAGTCCAGTTAGTAATTTATTAGTAGTCACGTTCTAATTCTGTCATCTCAAGAATAATCATAATAGATTTCCGGTACTTAATAGGTACGTTAAATTTATCATTTTACCTTTTTAAACAGGATTAAATTTAATAATATACCTACCTATCTTAAAAGTCTATTGTATTTATTACCGTTGTACTAGGTACTCACTGATACCTACTAAGCGTAACAGGTGCCTAATCAATCAGCCTATGCTGACTAAGCATAGTAATTAATTATAAAGGTCATTAGAAGCATGAATAGAACAACGATTCATAATTAACAGATGCATCGAACCAAAGTCTAGTTCCATTATGAAATGTTCATTAATCAAACAAACTGTTTGAATATGAACATAGACGCGTCAATCGTGACTGATTGACAACTCGGTCGATTGGCTGCCGCGCTGTGCGGACTCGAAAGTTTTGTTCATGTGATTGGACACGATCCTTGCGGTCACAAATACAGAAATACTGTCGATAAATAATCAATACAACCCGATTCTTATTAAAGTTAGGCCTCATTTACATGATACCAGTTTCTTGCCTGTTGCATACAATAAAATTGGAGCAAGAAATGACTTGTATCATCTAAACAACTCGTGACATTCTTGACCTTCTGCTCAACTTGCGTTGCAAGTTTCGCTTTGGTGTAAACAGCATAAATACCATAATTGCTTATGCAATTATTGTATCAATTTTATTGAATTCTCTCTGCATTTGCAAACATGAAAACAAAACGAATCCATCAGAGAAAACCAGTGAAGTTTGCATTTATAAATATCAGCAGTTTCGGAACCGGTAGACATTGAAGATTTCATATTTTTTCTTTCTCCATGGTACTGCGTCCTTAAATTTTTAATTTTGTTAGTAATTTCTTTCGGTCCAAAACCATCCACTCCAAACTCCCGAGAAAATGCTGCCAGTGCCGCATTACGTGCATCACGATTTTTGTAATTTATATTTCCCGTATCCCATAAACATTTATTGTTGCGATATATTTCTATGAATTTGATTAAATCACTAGAACCGAATTTCAAGGTTTTTTGGTTCATTTATTAATAATAACCTGATACAGAATGTTCTACTAGAATGAAATATTCATCAATGCAAATATGTGCAATACTTGAAGCAACACGTCAAAAACTGGCAGAAGTATCAGTTGTCAGTCAGTTTAGACAAGTCAAAACTTGAAAGCAATTGTCTCATAAACAGAATTGCCTTGGTGTAAACAAAAGACACTGGCAATTTTATCTTTTCAAGAATTGCATGCAATATTCGTATTCAATTATCTGCGTGTAAACAGCCGCTTACAATTATTGAATTGCAATTATCGCACGTACTTAATTGCATACCATTATTGCTCTTGCATGTACAAGAAAATGGTATCATGTAAATGAGGCTTTATAGACTAGCGTTATAATACAACTAACGCCTTGTATTTAAGAGGGGGTATAAAGCTAGGAAAAAATCAAATTTCACCCGCCCGTCTCAATGGAGCAACGGTACTGATAAATGGAACAGAGCATGTCAAAATCCTAGAGCTATAAAGATAAATGTATTTTATTTAAATAATTCGTAAATTATAGGTTTGATTTAGAAATCGATCTACAAATCCCTCCGTGATACTAATTAGCATAATATATTAAAATATTGACTCAAAAACATGCACCATATTGAAAATAAATTGATTTTAGTTGAAAATTAGACCTAACTTTGTGATTTTTTTCTATCGAGAAAATTTAATTTTTTTATGTTTTTGCTTCTTGCATTCACTCAATAATATGATGAAGTATAACTATGTTTTTCTTCAGCTTCTAGAAACTTGATCTACTACTGTAAAAATTGAATCTACGATTGCCAATTTTGCTTTATACCCCCTCTTAATGAGACCTTCCTTCGAATGTTGTACAAAAATCACGGGAAAGTCCCTGCAACTGTGAGATTATTGGATCTAGACAGGCATGCATATAGTTTGTATAGATTGGATTTTTTCTATTTATTTACCATATTTTTCCAACAAAATTTGTTATTTCATACAAACGGGTACTGTTACGTAATACCAACGAGAATGTCGATTTGAACAAGTCACGCTATGGGTTTATTAAATATTAACTGGGATAAATTGAGACTCTTGCGATTATATTATGATCGCTTATATTACGGGAGCATTAAACAAAAAAATTAATTAAACAATTTATATTAAAAATTATTATTTTAACTGAAAATTAATAAATAATTTTAATTAAATTATCAATTCCTCTGGCGTGGCTGGCATACAAATCAGCATCTTTCGGTCAACATTAAATTGTATCTATGCAATCATTTTAACAATATCTTAAATATCTAATAATAATTTAGAAATATAGATAAGTTATTATAATCTCCTTCATGATGTATCGAACTAGGTTTCCAAACTGTGATCCCCTATAAAGACTTCTATGTAAGTACATACGTTGTAATCGAATTAAATATTACCCCTACGAATGTAATTTTAGAATACCTTAATTATTAGACACCTAGTTAGTATTGCTATCGATTCTCTTTTACACGTGTTTGTGGTAATGTTTAAATTAGAAACCTATTAGATTATTTACATTATGAATCCAATATCTTTTTACATCCTTTTAAACAAACTATTCAAGTAAGTGCCCGCTCTGTTGTATAAGTGTATTAATTCGATGTTGATTCATCTTTAAATGTATTTCACATAATAAACTATGATTTTTAAAACACAGACCTTGTTTACACCAATGTTAAAGAAATTGGAAATATTTTATAAAATGACATCTATCTACAACACATTTATGAACAATTTATGTAACAATACCTCTATGTAACGGTATGTAATGTAAAGTGTACCTACATACCTTCTGATTTTGAAGTAACCACCTTAGTAGCAAGCAAAGTTCTCAGCAACACCAAGGGTGACTGGTACAGAACGCCTCGAGGCAATGAGTCCGACCGTGTAGAATTTTACAATAAAAGGTAAATAAAAAAACGAAAATCCATTGAAACATTGATAAATCAAAGAGCGAACTATTTTCATCTACGATATGTCGTACTCGTAGCGTCGTCGTCGTGCGTAGTCCAGCTACCTCAACGTCTTTCGCTGCTTAAAAGAAATTGTTGCTAATGGTGTAACATAAAATCGCGCGAAATTACAAACAGTTACACAGACGTGTCTAACAGCATCCTTTATTTTAATGCTAACATTGGCTAAAATTGGGCCATTACTTAATTAATTTTATTTGTCATATTAAAAAAGAATTATTTTTGATAAATCTGTTTACTTATTAATAAAATTGTTGGTCCTGTTTTCATGTAGTTGACAGTCGTTTTTTAATAATTTGAGATGAATCATGAATAGAATGGAATAGAAATATTCTTTATTGTGCAATACAGGAAATTACAAATTTATAAGTAACTTATTATATTACACATGTTTTTTTCATCATGTGTTTTTTTCTCCCAATAATTTAGGAGTTCTTTATTTAAATTAATCATAATTATTGACTAGTAAACTGTTATTTGCATATTATAGAATTAGTAGTGGATTTAAATTTACGTATTAAATGTTTGCATTAGAAGTTAAGTATGAATTAGAAGATGCAATAATATTTCTTAAGTAGATGCACTAATTTGTAGTAAAGTTAAGCTTAACTCTTCGGCTGCTATTAGAAAGTTAAAAGGATATTTTACTAGTAAAACTATACCTTCTACACTTCAAAATGTGTAAATGTTTACGTGTGTAAAAGTTTATCTATGTACATCTATGATCCTAAAATAAATACTAATTTCTTTACAACGGGGTAACTTTTTTGATTTGTTGAGTTTAATCTTTCTAAAAATAAATTCACCATGAAAGTCTAAAATAATTACATAATAACTTGAGGATATAAATAGAAGACACGAATCCTACAGTGTCGTTTATTGTATTATATTATAACATTACTTTATAGTATTAGCTTAAAATTAATTTATTTTTGGGAAATAGTGTTACAAAGTCTTCAAAATGAAATATTTCTCGATTAATATCTGTTGTAGATTTCACTAAATAATTTGAAATATCTGTAGGATATACGACTAACATTGTATTTGAATATTTTTATAATTTACATTTTGCCACAAAACAGATTTTTATTAAAACGTATTTCAATGGATATAAAAGGTTCAAGAAAAACTTTTATTATATTTTAAATTGAACAAGCATTAATACATTTAAAATAATTATTACTGAAGTTCAACTTTTGCGTCAGAAATTAAATCATTTTAAAAAATACTGCAAGTATGTTTTGCAACTTATCTACGAGTAGTTCTACAATGTTATATTTTTGAAGAAATTTACAAGCCCTAACCAAATTGTAAAAGGGCAAATTAATACACGAGCTCCATTTTACAATACATTTCTATTCAATGACAATATTGACATAATTTCTTTGTTCTTCTTAATCATCCGTTTATTCTTGTAGATGGCCTGTTCGCCGGCCAGTAACATTTTGTTAGAATACCTGAAACCTATGAAAGACTACCAACTGAATATCTCTCCTCTCCGCTCCTCAATCTACTCTCCACTCCTCAAGCCTGCTCCTCACCACTCCACACCGCGCCTCTCCAGCTCACCACACCTCACCTCACGTCCCCACACCTCATATGACCATCTCCTGCTAATGCTGCTCCTCGCAGTGGTTTTAGTAGAGGTACAAAATTCCTCCGTTACAGTCGGCCATCCTGAAACAATTGCGCCCCGCAATTGGCACGCATACAAAAGTATCAACACTCAAGAAAATCGACATCAAATTGTACAATGTCACATCAAGGCTTACATCACCCTTTTTATGCTGAAATATACTCCTCTATATCTCCTCTACATCATTTTACAACTCTGAAAACATGCACTTATATCTGGTTATATTTTACATCTCTTCTTTAATCAGATTGGTATAAATTCCAGTTTATTTTAATAAAAGCTCCACAAAATATTCTTCCAGAAAATGCCAATTTTATTGCAATAAAATCAATCTGCACTCATCGTCTATTCTTCATTTGTTTTACGTCTTTTGTCTTTCCCACTGACACGTTTATCTGACATTTTATAATATTTTCGACATCGCAGAATATTATTTCTTTGCTTTACATAATATCTCCAGGGCGAAACTCTTTCTAAAGCGGAATGATACACCCTTACCGGCCAATAATATAACACGAGCGCCACTGAGAACTTTTCATATATTTCATCGAAACTCATGAACTCTTAATTACAACGGCACAATTCACAACTTTCTGAATTCTTCATCAAATTGATAAATCCACATTTTATCTTTTTATATCGAGATAACATTCATTTCTAAGGCATCTGACACATAGCCATAATCTCATATCTTATTTGAAATCTTACTCCTTTTAATCGAGAAAACTTTCAATTCCGGCAATTGCTTTTTATTCTCTCCATTCTTAACACGTGGGTTTTATGTTTTACAACATAAATATCCACTTCTGAATGTAAAAGGGCAAATTAATACACGAGCTCCATTTTACAATACATTTCTATTCAATGACAATATTGACATAATTTCTTTGTTCTTCTTAATCATCCGTTTATTCTTGTAGATGGCCTGTTCGCCGGCCAGTAACATTTTGTTAGAATACCTGAAACCTATGAAAGACTACCAACTGAATATCTCTCCTCTCCGCTCCTCAATCTACTCTCCACTCCTCAAGCCTGCTCCTCACCACTCCACACCGCGCCTCTCCAGCTCACCACACCTCACCTCACGTCCCCACACCTCATATGACCATCTCCTGCTAATGCTGCTCCTCGCAGTGGTTTTAGTAGAGGTACAAAATTCCTCCGTTACAAAATATAATTTATAAATTATTTTACTTCATTGTAAAACAATACGTAATCAAAAAAATTGCCCCGTCTCGTTATACCGTGTCCTTGTCGTTTATAAAACATTCGCAACTTCGCAATAAGTGTATCATTCGACTTTGTCACCTTGTTGACTATTTGTATAGAGTTTTTTATTCGACGTTTCTTAATCGTCACTGGTGTAAGTTTTATTTTGGACCTGTCGTGATGTTATATCTGAAATATATTCTCTGTGTTTCCTAACTGCTATTTTATTTATTAAACCCATTTGTTTTAAAGCAAACTATAGATAGATATATATATACTATATATATAGATACATTGAGAATTAGAACTAAGGAGAGGAATTTTACGAATATTTTTTGCTCTTTTTCACGATGCTAACTCCGAATCGACTTTAAAAGTCAGCTATAAATAACAAAATTTGGCTCGAAGTACCATTACCAAGTTAAATCTATTTTGAATAGATAGTGTACATTGTTGACTCAGGTAACATAGAAAATATAAATCTGGAAATGTATGAGGAGTAGTGTTGAGCACAACAACGAAGAAAAAATATAAGACAGTTGCCTAATCAAAATAGTTATCTCAACTCGATACCAGTCCACTTGACTTCGAGTTTCTCCTCGTAATTGAAGAAGCCGGGAGCGTACTTCACCAAGCTACTCCAGTTCAGATCGGGGAGAGGTTAGTGATTAACCCAAGTGCTAGATATTTTTTTGCTATCCTTACTATCACTGAAAGAGTTACCTAAATGAAACGCTATGAATACTCAGCTACCTTGTATGAAATGACTTCTCACCGGGCTAACAGCAAACGGATTTATTTTATTAAACCTTACCTAACCTTAATTATTTCTATGTTGTTAAAGAAGTTCAACACAGTTAAAATGAATATTTTAGAAAACTGCCATAAAATACAGAAATATCTGTCAATTAGATAAAACAAAAACCTCACTTTAAATACACATTAATTACATATTAAATATACAAATTACAAATTACATAATATTAATTATGCATTCGGTCAGAAAAATATTGTTCACTTTTTATTAAAAAATTCGAAACTTTCGCATGCCGTTCAAGTTAAATTTATCGGATAATCACCGAAAACAAAATTAGTTTTACAGCGTTTCGGCACAGGTCTCTCGTAATTTAATTGAGAAGGTCTAGAGCAAACTCCATCTTGGATTGGAGCAATTCGTAGTCCGTTCAAGCTTCGGAAGTTCTTTGCTGCACCTAGTACCTACTGTTTGCACATTGGGCGTAAAATATATAATCAGTCCAATGTTAGGGTCATATAAAGAGAAATAAAAGAATTTGTACTTCTTGTTTATTTACTTACCGTAAAAAATTAAGAAAAAACTTAGTAGAAGCAAACGCATTTTAGCTTCGTAATGTTATTGTATCATTACTGTTATGTAGTAAATTATTTGTGATGAAACACATGTATCATATTGTGTTTCAGCGTTTCTTATCTCTAATACATAAGCTTTTAGTGCGTAGATAAGAAGGTATACAAACAATGACCTATCAAACAGCGCCAATTATTAACAAACTACACTTTATCAGTCGTATTAATTAAGGGTTTAAATAATTAAGATATATATAGCTTAAATCAGTAATATAATTAATAAGTGGCTTAGCTTAATTAAATAGGCACCCTACCGTCCTAAAAATTCAAAAAGTACAATATAATCATTTAAATACGTTAACTAAGCCCCATAAAGAGCACTATTAATTACGTAATAACTGTAGATCTACAGTTATACTTACAGTCCAAAAATAATTGGATATATTATATTTCTTACCTATTAGATGTCTTTATAGAATAAAGTCTAACTCATTGAATTCTAGTACAATGAGTGTACAATTTTAACACTATATTTTTATTATAAAAATTGATAGAGTATCTGAATATTTGTTTACGGTTAACACTTAAATCCTATTAATATTATAAATGCGAAAGTTTGTATGGATTTACGAATGTTTGTTAGTCTTTCACGCAAAAACTACCGAATGGATTTTACTGAAACTTTACAAGAATATAGCTTACAAATCAGAATAACACATAGGCTATAATTTATAATAAATATGCTATATTTTATAAAGAGTGTGAATTATCCAAAATATATAACTAAATATTTGCAAACCGAAGGAACAAGTTTCCCGAAGCGAAGCGAGGGCGGGTCGCTAGTACACTCATAATCCAGCCTTTCAGCCCAACCTAACTTAAGCGTACGTTTTAGGTCGGCTTTACATTGGTGATGCCTTTGGCCTTTCTGATATCCAAAGGCGACCAATTACCACCAGGTGGCTCGTTTGCTTGTTTGTTGGCTATTACCAAAATAATAAAAAAAATTGTCATATTATACTTTAAAAATCAACGTACATTTACCGGGGGTAGTCGTAAGCTCTCGTTGTCGCCTTTAAATGTCCATAGTTTACGAGTGTTAGTGTTTCCAAATAACCAAAACAATATAGTGAATCCACATTGGTACACCGATGCTATATTAAGCAACGTGAAAAGATAAGGTACTCCTTCATATCTGTTATATTTGATTATATAAAAGAACATGATCATATCTCCTATAGCTTGTTGTATAGAAAAAGTGAATATAAGTAACACCATTAGAAGAACTATTCGAAAATTATTTTCAGTTTTACTCTGATTGCTATTTAATATGTATTTAAGAATCAATGCTAGCTGTATTCCATTAACGCACAAAATTGGCCACTTTATAAACAATTGATAAGCTAAAACAAAAAATAGATCCTGATGAGTCGGGACAGTATAAATGCAGAACAGGAATATCGAAATACTGGCCGGTATCAGCCACGCACATACAGACACTTTCCAAAGCGTAACATTTTCAGCGTAACACACTCTCACGAAACTGTCGTACATGTGTTTACTAAACACATACATCCAGGTAACTAGAGCCATTTCACTGTATATAATTAGAAAGATATACATCATGATGGGGTTCCACTGCACCTCGTATTTTGAGACGACGAAAATGTCATGCACAAATCGAACAGTAGTGTAGATAAATCTCGCTATCATGAATTGAATGAGTAGCTGATTCTTGTAAGCTTTCCTCCATTCTTGGAACAATAATGCCGTTAAGAATAAGAACAGCAAAGCTACTACCGATAAACATATTCCAAAACCGCTGAGGGCCAACGCGAAGATGGTGTGAATTGATGAATCGTTTACCGTCACATAATATCCGTACTTTCCAAGGTCCATTTCAGAATCCACTGTTTTATGTTCATTTCAGTCCATGTTCATAAAAAACTTGCGTTCCTAGGTTAGCTTCCATTGTGAATGACTTCAATTTGAAGTTCGGTTCAGTTTGAACTCTAGTTGCATGAATCCACAATTTAAAATTGTAATACAAACACTGTAGTTACCGCAACACACGTCCTTTTCTCACAGGGTTTAACTAATAATTTTCACAGAAATACCGATTATCAGTTATTATTTTGCGGCAACACCTCTGATAATGGCGCCCTTATCGCTGTGATTAGATCTTACACATCATTATTTAACAAAAATCATTAGGTACCTACTGCAGTGGTTCAAGTGTTATTTCATAATCTGGCTTCTTATTTTTTACTACTGGACCCGCCCTCGCTTCGCTTCGGGAACCATGTCGTTTAGTACGCACATTCGGAAATTGGTAGGCGTGTTTCTTTAAACTGACATAACTTTTTTACTTCCCAACCTATTGAAATAAAACAAACACTAAATGTTAACTGAAGCTTACTGCAATATATTAATTAAAAGCGCACCCAAATCGGCTGTTTCGTAGATGAGCGCAGAAAACCATAGACAAATAGACAAAAATTCTAAAAATAATTGTTTTGGGCTCTATTGCGTTAATTAAAACTCCCAGTAAAAGTTCTTCTCCAATTTATATCTTCTATGTATTTATAGGGATGTTCATCGTATTAATATCCGAAATAAGTCCCTATTTGCCTACATCTTAGTAATTTTCGAAAACTTTCTAGGATATTAAAAATCATAATGTAAATTATGTTATGAAACAAGAAATCTATAGTAGGTATACTAGGTGAGCCAACGAACGTTGTTCCGCCACTTAGATTACTTGTAGAGAACGATTTCAATTCGAGGGGTGGGGGTAGGGAAGTGAAAATTTAGGATGATATGTATTTTTTTATGCCACACCATAAAAAAATACAAAATTTTGTTAAAAAAATTTTTCAAAGGGTGAACCACCCTTATCACTTAGGGGTATGAAAAATAGATAGTTTTCGATTCTCAGACCTACTGAATATGTCTATAAAATTTCATAAAAATCGGTCAAGCCGTTTCGAAGGAGTATGGTAACTAACATTGTGACACGAGAATTTTATAATTATATAAGAAAGAAGAAGATAATCGCATTGATTGACACGGTGCAATTATTGCCGTCAAACTCAATAGTCTCTATTATCAACTTGATACATTGAATACCTGTCTGTCTATTATACTAACAAGTTGTCGTGCGCTAAGTGGGCTCTCGGAGATGGTGCAGCTGATAGAAACGTTATTAAACTGGATTATCGGTGGCTGACAACTCCTTCACTTTAATTAATGTCGGTTTTGTTGTGATAACATGGTGCCTGCTGTCACTTGTTTTCTCTTAAATAACGTTGACGAGAATCGTCACAGCGCGTAATGTAGAAATATACTCCACTTAGAAATATATCTTTATGGGAACACATAACTGGTCCACTGCTGGGCACAGGTCTCATCTCACAATGTGAAATATAGTTTAGTAAAAAAAAAATATTGTTACTATTTGTATGTAAAATGCGACTGCTCTGATAGATCTGTTTTCGTCGGGCAACGCATCGGTGCTATGCTACCAATGTCCATGACGACACTCACTGATCGTGTTTATTATCATATATTAATACGCGAAGCAAAAACTGTGTACCTAAGTACCCCTTTTTACGAAAATTACGTGGACCGTGAAGTATGTAATTTGGCACACTTACCTACAGTTTATATAGAGGAGTGCAGAATGCTAATATTTTTTTAAAATAATGCATAAAAATACATTAAATTAATAAATAATACATTACACACACTAATTTACGTTACTCTATTCAAACTACCATACGTTTGACAAGACGTTTCAAATGTGTCATAGGGCAATAGTTCGTTCGTTCATAAAGTTGTTAATTAACCCTTTAACAGAATGAATTATAGTCGAATTTGACCCGCAGAGCGGGTAACTAGTGTTTAAAAATGTGTACATATTTGATTATGAATACATCAATACGTCTACTCGTAGCCATGTACTCGTACTCTTCTGACCAATTGAAAACCTCATTTTCTTTCACACATATTTCACATCAGTGACTCATCCGTTAATATAATATTACCTGCCTATAAATATTACGACGTGTTTAAATGTTAAATGCAATGCGGTCCAATCAGAACAGATTGGGGAGTGAAATTTTACGAGGCCACGGTTAAAGTTTTCATATTGAAATATCGGGGTTGGAATATTGGTCGTAAAATAAAGTAAGCATAAAACATGGGTCATTGTGTTAAAAACATTTTATTTTTTTGTTAATGTTATTTCTATAATAATAGTTATGTTCGATTCGAGGTTGAACAACAATGTGGCTTATTACTCATTAATTATAAACCAATAAAAATACTCGTATTTACTTAGTTATTTTATATGGTATCTAGTAATCAAAAAACGAGCTGACATGACGATGAGTGATATGATGATTGATGATGAGATGTGTCATTGCCATCCATACCTACACATCTGTTACAGCAAGGGCAGTATCGCTATCACTTTCTTTAGTAGGTGAGTGGTATCTAGTTATTAGTTATACCTACCAATGACATTATAAGTAAAAATGACCTACCTGGCCTGAAATTTATACCTACGGTGTGAAATCTAGCCACTATGTACCTATCTACAAGTTTCATCGGGGTAAATCGTAGCGCCATTCTCTCATACATTGATCAACAGTTCGCAAAGTAAGAAGGAGTCAAGTAAATATGTAAAATAATCACCCTGCACCCTCTTCCAAACCATTTTATTTAATGATAACATGGTCAATGTTACTTCAATCCCTGTTCCGTTGTTTTAATTATCATTGTTTCAATTTTTTTAAATAACCGATGAGGGAAATATATTCAATATTTTTAATTAAAAATTTATTTATTTAATATAATCTGGGCGCGATTTAACTAGGCAACCTATGTGCAATAAGTCAATGTGAATATTCTCTATCATTTATTTCTTATCACAAGTAAATAACAGATGAGGGTATATATTTCTTATACCGGATCTCGTACCATTAATCATCTCTCCAATCTCTTAGATGGGCTACTCGCTGGCAATGGTTATTAACATTATGTAGGTCACTGGCCAAAAATATGTGGAAGGCTCCATCCTCATTACAATTCTCCTCATCACACCTCACCTCACCTTTCCACGCCTCATCTCACCACTTCCTGCTAATCCTGCTTCTCGTTGTTATTTTAGTATAGAGGTATAAAATTCATCTCTTACATAAGAAGAAGCCTTTCATAAGAAATAAGAAGAAAGATAAGAAGCAGCCTCTTACATAAGAAGAACATTCGCAATTCAAAATTCTAATCAAAAACGTATGTATACCTACGAGTAATCAAGCAAGTCAAACACTCTCCAAGTTAATTGGTTCCCCATAATTTTCAAAAAACAGATTCCTATAGATAGTAGCCCGACAGCCAAACCCGTGTCGGTCACTGTTGACGTTAAATTAGATATCAAAGCTGAATAACACTCGAACAGATTGAACTGGCGGCAACGGCTTAGCTGATATCGGGGGCTTTGTTGTTGAAAAATCGGGATGTAAGTATTTCATTCTATGGACTGTGATTGTTCGTGTGTTGTTCCCACAAAAACTTGTAACTATGAACCGATGGCGTTTCCTTGGTGAAAGAATGAGAGATAAAGTGAATCAATCTACTCGCAACTCTTCCACTCACATTCAGCGCGTCTATTTTTATAATAACGAATTTTTAAGCTCTTCTTCAGACAATTTTAAGAAGGTACATTAGGTTCCCCTCAACCTCAATAACTCACAGATCAATTCATATTTTTGTTATTGACTAACTTCACTATTGTATACTTACAATAGTCTGTTTGTGTTTTTATAATTGTCTCATTGTACTCAATGAGACTTGACCTAGTTATAAAAAAACAATATAAGTACCTATGTAAGACGTATCTCACGAAACAAGAGAAAGTAAAAATATTTTTTTTAAATAGGTGGTGTGTCCAGTAAGAATTTTATCTGACTTGAGTTTCATAACATAAGAGGTCTGAAGTACTCTTGATGTTTTCAGAGACTGCTCAGGGTGTTTGAGAATTTTTATTGTTCTCATTGTCTCAACGATCCTAAAATGCGGCCTTAAAAATCCTTAAGACTTGTACGTTACACCTAAAAGTAAAAACCTTAAAAAGCTTTAATGCTATACCAATATATACCGATAATAATTATAAAAGTGTAACGGGGTCAAATCTGGACTAACAATTGCATTATCATTACAATTACTAATTACAATGATTTTTGAAATTATATAGAAATTTATAATCTAGCTAGACTTAATAATCGATCTATATCGATCACTCTATGGACTCCAAAGATCAAAACATTTTTTTAGAAACACTATCAACCTGCCCGTTCGGGCCTCAACTTCTTCGGGAAACCATTCAATAAATTCATGGAATTGTTGGCATGTTTGATGCTTATTCACAGGTATATCCCTAGTTTATCCTAACATGACCATGCGTTGTACATTTCCTTTCATAAGTATTTAAAATGTAACCTAAATCAACAAAATATAAAGCTGATATTTCAATGTTTTCCCTTGAATAGAGTTGAAGTGAAGTAGACGTCATGTGTAAAGTGCGAAGAACTAAAAATGACATTGTGGTTACCAGAAATACTTACTGCATGTATTCCGAACGTAATAAATTCATAAGTACGAACTTTTGTCTAACTCGTTATCGTGTTCCTGGAAAAGTGATAAAGAATCAGTTTATCAAACGTATGACGAATTGAAGAATTCTGATAATTCGTATCTGTTTTGTTGTTAAAATGATTAGTTATGTTAAACTCTGTGATTGAAGGACGTGTATTTTTTGCGGTGCTTTGGCCAAATATGTAAAATAACATACAATTGTGTCATAATGCATTTCAATGCGCTCAACCAGCATCGAATTTCATTTGAAACTTTAAACTGCAATGGAAGCTAAACCAAAAACAAATTACGTTCGAATCAATGATTGAAATGAATGTCGAAGAACATGAGATGGATCTTGGGGCCTTCGTATACAATCCGGAAAACAATTCTTCCGCACTCACCATTTTTACGTTGGTCGTTGGAAGTTTTGGAATCTCTTTATCAATAGTGGCCTTAGTGATGTTGTTCTTAACGGCATTATTGTTCCAAGAATGGAGACAAGTTTACAAGAATCAGCTACTCATTCAATTCATGACGGCGCGATTCGTCAATACTTTTATTCGGTACGTTCATGATATGTTCAATGTCTTCAACTACAAAGTGCAGTGGAACCCCATTTTTGTGTACATATTTTTAATTATATATAGTGACATGGCTCTAGTTACCTGGATGTATGTATTTAGTAAACATATGTACGACAGTTTCGTGAGAGTGTGTTACGCTGAAAATGTTACGCTTTGGAAAGTGTCTGTGTGTGCGTGGCTGATACCGGCCAGTATTTCTTTAATCTTATTCGGCTTGTATAGCATACCAGGTGCGCAAGATTTATTTTTCCTTTTAATTTATCAAATGATTATAAAGTGGCCAGTGTTATGTTTGAATGGAATACAGTTAGTAATGATTCTCAGATATATATTAAAAAGCAATTTGAGCAAAAGTGCAAATAATTTTCGAATAATTATCCTTATGATATTACTCATATTTACTTTCTCGATACAACAAGCTATAGGAGATATTATCATGTTGTTTTATATACTTACATATAACTCATATGATCGTGTACCTTTTTTATTCACATTGTTTAATATAGCGTCCGTGTACCAATGTGGGTTTACCATATTTTTTTGGTTATTTGGAAACATAAAGACGCGTCAACTATGGTCGTTTAAGGGCGATAAGGATAGTTTACGCAGTCCAAGTAATCGAGCAATGTTATCGTGAAATGATTCACTTTGCCCTTGAAATACATGTATGATCTAAAAAAAGGAATGTACTTAGGTAATAGTGTGTTATCTAAAGTAAAAAATGTGTTTGAACTTACGTGTGTGTATTTATTAAGTGTATTCAGTTACATTTTTCTTTCTTGGAAGTTGAATAGAGAGGGACAACTTTTACATAAGTGTATTCTTTTTTTTACATTTCTAGAATATTTTATAGAATTCCACGCATAACAAAGGAACTTAGAGCTAGTGATGTATTAGTATTAGTACCTAAAAAAGTCTTTAAAGACTCATTAAACCATTTATGAATAATTAAGTCATTACCCATAAGTATCTAGTTCCTAAGTTTGGAATTTGAAAATACGTACTTTGAAGAAATATATGACTTTCATCCAAAATATCTTTTCATTGCGTCATTTTTCATTAAAACAAAATTACCACTACTTTATTTGTATCCCACAAAGATAGACAGACAGTCAGAAAAAAATTCCAAAAACATCCAATCAACAAAAACTCCTTCATAACAATTTACAAATAGTAAGACGTACCACAGATCAACTTAATTAACATTTTTAACACAACATGACGTTTTACAATACGTTAAACACGATACGATGATACAATACGTTAAATACGATACGATGATACGTTACGTTAACGATAGAAACGAGCATCTTCGTCGTATACAAAAGGCCGTATTGAGCGACCTTTGAATCAGGAAAAGGAAGAACACGGCGCTTCCTTTGCCATCGTTACAGCGTTGTAATGATGCTTTGAATACGTTTCTACTGAATAAAAATAATTATCTATACGTGTAAGGAAATTCTGATAGTTTTATATATCTTTACATACATACGTATTTGGGAAAAAAGTAATTTCGTGGGAAAGTGTTTATAGCCAATTCAAATATAAATATGAAATGAAAATATTTTGATTGTCTTTTAATGAATTAAACTGAAAAAATTAATATGAATTATGTTTATGAGTAAAGCACTCACTAATAGATAATAAACTTAATTTTAATTAATACTTTTCATGGTCTTCTCTTGGCAAATGTAAGTGACACTCTAGATAGGTAATTTTAAGACCAATTTGTAACCGAATTTTGGAAATAAATGATGATGAAATATTAATTATTATCATTGCTAGGGTCGAAACCCGACTGGTTAGCTACGAGTACTACCCTCTTGCTTGAGTTAGCCGCAAAAAGATTTGTCCTATTCCCCTTCCTACGTTTTTGTTTAGCAAAACATTACTTATGCCCTTGGTATTCACGAACTACCGTGACCGCTTAAAGGTAGGTAAGTGGTTACGTCACGGTATTTAGCAAGTCTGCTCGTTTTTCGGCTGTTAAAATAAAACAATAACATTTCATTCCATTGCATCATTTCGTTTCAAGGGTAGACGAAATACATAAAATATTATTGAATTGAATTCTCCATCCCTCGCACTCGCCGTACCACGGGTAGGTAGATATATGCGCATGTCATGTTGCATAGAAGGCCGGCTTGTACTGACACCTGCTACCGTTATCAGATTCGAAGTTAGAATTCAATTTCCCGCAGCACACAGGCGCTTTATAATTTTTAGACCTCACATGCGGGGCATGTTTTGAACGTGGAAACATGATGACGCATCAAATATGTCCGCTGCGCTGGGCGTACGATAAATTATCTACTACGAGCTACGAGTGTTCACTTCAACCTGTTATTAGCCCACTACAAGGCAAGGGTTTTGACGTGAATACGTCTATAAATTTGCTACCATAGCTGAAGGAATTGTTAAAGAACACTCAGCTTTTTCTAGAATGAGGCCAAGAGTCATCCATTACGCTCCAGTGCAGTTTGGTGGAGGAGGGGTTAGTGCTCAATCCAGGTATCGGAAGTTATAATTATGTCGCCTCTGATGACCTCCGATATGGCTTAACGACTGCTATCAAAAATAAATATATACTCGTAAGTAGCATGAAAATAAATTTTATATGATTTACTTCAAACTTGGAAATCGTTTTTTTAATTCCTCCCCTGATATTTTATAATCTTCTTAATTGAGTGTAGGCTAGGGCTAGCTAAGGTTGGTGTGATGGTGTTAGTTAGAGCATGTCTTCTGTAACTGCTGCTTATTCGTTCATCTTCTGATTGAAATGAAATTAAGTTCATTTTTGTGTGATGTAGCCATCATTGTAATTGTACCTACCTTATCGTATTCCATAATGGTGAAAATTTATTCTGTGGTTAAAGTGAAGTGTGGCGGAAAGTAATCACAGGATATAATAGCTGGTAAAGAAGACTATAACACGTGGTAAAGCTGCATTAAAAGTGCTTTATATTTTAACACAATTTAAACAAATTATCTGTTTAAACACACGACTTACTTAATTCACGCATACGGACGAAAATGTAGTCTATGTAGATACTTAGGTACATCTTAATAACTTAGGTAAGTAAGATATATGAGTATAATACTCGTAACTATAGGAGTAGCTATTTCTAAGCTAGGTAATATCTAACGTAGTAGCTAAGTAAGATTTATTAATATTATCATCATTATCATCTTCGTAACCCGTAACTGTCTCACTTCTGAGCCCGGGTCTCCTCTCACAATGTGAGGCGAACAGACCGGTAGTCCACCACGCTGCCCCAGTTCGGATTGGCAGACTTCACACACCTTTGAGAACATTAAACGAGTAGCTATTTATTTTGATTTTGCGTAATCTTATCATATTTCTTACAAAATCAAGGTACCGGAACAAACGCACGACGTCCATTTATTACGTCCACTTATTGCGTGGACGTGGAGTTGACGCGAGCTCCGGAAATGGCAGCTGTACACATCCATCGTATAGGGTTACCAACGGCCAGGGGATTTCCGGACATGTGCGGACTTTTGGCTTTCTGTTTGGCTTTCATATTTGACAGGCTTTTTGAAGCGTCCGGATTTGTTTGGATGTTAAAAAAACTAAACAACAATTTAAAATGAAACACGTATTCGATAACACTGAAAATATGTTATGATATAATATGATAAAATTATACGATATGATATGATTAAAATACGATGACCATACGTGTCATCTCAAAAAAATACTTGTAAATTCTAATTTAAACATACTTAATTTTAAACAGAAAACAACTTTACATTTTTGTGACTTAAACTTTAGGGATTTTTTAGGAAAGTCCGGATTTTTTTAAATATCTACGTACTTCCCCGGAAATTTTAGATTTAGACATGGTAACCCCAATACCATGCTGACAGCTCCATGGGTCACTTGTTACCGTGGACAATTACATGTCTAACATACAGATTCCCCGTTTATTGTATCTGCCGAATGTTGTATCATCATCAAATATTTTCGTCCATTTCACGGGAGTAGGGTGTTGACACAGACAAAGTAAGTAATATCACTGTATGATAAGTTATTTATGTTGACAATTTTTGATGACAGTCGCTTTTCATGTCGTTGTATAATAATGCTACCTACATCTGCAGATTTATTGAAGCAAGAATCTTCGTTCCCATTATAGTTTTAATATTAAGAAGGTGTTGAATCCATTAATATGTTACTCTGCACAAGGCTTTCATTACCTTATTAACTTTATAGTTTGTACCTACGTAGGTACAATCTACAAAGTCAATGAAGGCCAAATTATTTTTAAAGATATACGAAGAAAAATACTGTCACAGAAGTGGGTAAGGGGCTGGAAATGACTAAGGTCGGTCTCAATAGATGATGTATTATTCACATTCAGGGTGACACTCGCGACATTATTACGGCGACTCGACACTCTTCACTTCACTTCACTTTACTACTCTTCTTTATTAAGGATTCGCTGCCGAAACTGAAATAAAAAAAGTCAAATATCAGCAATCTACGCGACAATACATTTGCACCAGTATGGCGCAATGGTTACCATTTGGAACTACCGTTCGAAGGACCTAGGACAGGTTCTATTTCCAAATCCGTTCAAATTTCTGTTCTTGGTCTGGGTGTGGGTCACGGCACGTCACCCGTCGTTACAGCCTCGTTTAATATAAGCCAAGACCTTTAAAACAAGTATCCCAACTTTGGTCTAAGATCCCTCCATAGAAGGACCTTCACCCATCGCGTTACGGGATGAAAGTTACTTTTATATAAAATTTGATGTGTTAAAAAACTTATTCAGAGAAGGTTGCCTAAAAATTTTGATGCAAAGTGCGATAAATTAGTAATTAATTTTTTTTTTTTAATTTTTTTGGGTGAAGGTCCTTCTATGGAGGGATCTCCTACTACTTGTAACCCAAGTATTTTCTGAGTTATCTTACTTACATTACTGAAATGAAAATATGTATTTAAAGTTTGTTTTAACAAACACTTCAAACTACGCTCTACTTCAACAAAATCCTTACCGTGAGTGCTCTAGTATTTGAGCCATCTATAACAACCAGTATCAAAATCAATATTGCTATTTGTATCAACTCAATGATCAAACAAATGGTCGCTACAGTGATCAACAAATAGACACTGCAGTAACTCAAACAAATCTATGTATCTGCGTACGAACTGATGAGCAATTATAGTTCGAGATGAATCCCTGAGGCGGCGATATTAATGTTTAGCTGGCTACCGCTGTCAACACTGAATTTGTAGCAATAGCTCTGCGCACATTACATCAACTCAAATCGAACAACACTCCGATTCAACTTAAAGAATTGGAATATGAATTTTATATTGTATTTTACGGTTGAATGAGGTAAACTTTAAATACCTGGGTTAGGTTGCACTATTTTAGGTTCTTCATCTATCCTTTTTCAATAGCAATGGAACTCCAGACCTCGCCCTAAATTAATTGAAGCAGACCCACATACGTACTGTAGCATTGAACATTCATTGTTGAACGCCACAACACCAAACGCCAAATGCCAATCGTCTCGGATTCGATTTCCTGGAAATATTAAGGTGACTGATAAATTTATTTGTTCTTGCATCTAAGTCGTTTGTGTATCCATGACATACATACATATGCACCTCATGGGAATATTTATATATTTATTTGTCACAATATACACCTAGTAGCCACAGTAGAGTAAATCAATGCATAAGTTACATACCTATACTATAGGTATTATAGTTATACACGTTAAACGCACATAAGTGTACACACATACCTACCACTTACATTTAATGGCATAGCTATTGTTACAATCGAACGTGCAGTAAATGGAACACGGGAGCAAACTAAATGAGCCGGAAATTATGTGAGATGTAATCAAAATCTCAAGTGACTCAGTAAACACATTAATTCCTGGATTCATGGAGGCAACGAGGTTAAGAAATAGAACTCCGTAAATAGCTACCCGAGTTTGTGGTGTAGCCCCGCACAGTAACTCAACCTTTAACGGTCTAGCAGCCGCAAGACGCAACAGAATTTATGTTGTGATACGCATTTACGCTTCGCAATTGTGATCAAGAAATGTGGTAGAATAAGATAAACATTATTGTAAGGTAATCCTAGATTCCAAGCTCTGCAAGGCCCATTTTATTTCTTACAATAATCCGATGTTAAAGATTAGAATTAAACGTTAGAACATTATGAAGAGTAATCAGGTATCTTTTTGTATTTTCTCACCAAAGTAAAAATGGTTTTAAAAAATATGTAGTAAGAACACTCGCACATAATATTGAATTAAGAACCGTGTAGGAGCCCGACAATTGTATCACTAAGTAAGCACTGCCAAATAAATTTCAATCGCAATGACATTTTGGTAGTACTTAAATAAGATTGGAGTGAAGGAGGTAAGGACTTCCTTCATGTTAATTCCAAGCGAACGTCTCCTGTTTCTGGTAGACCCTACTGAATAAGGTGCTGAATAGCTGGGATCTTTACGGCCCTCACGTACGGTGATTAGGTTACCTGTCTAGTTGGCAAATATCCTCTACAACTAAATCATAAACCATTCCACTGAACCAAACCATCAACGAGGGCATAGTGAACATGCCCATTTTGCCCTACTCACTTTGCCTTTCGCGACCTGCTCACGTATTCATGCGGCCTAACTTAAAATTTCGTTTTCTAACCTCATGCAAATGTGATTAAATCAAGGTAAGATAAATCCAATGTAGGTACTAATAACATCCTAATAATGACATATGTAGATCATGCAATATTAATCAAAACACAATTTACATACCTTCCTTTCTTTTTATACAAAATTCTTTTTTTCTTACATGTACCCTATAGCTCATCGGAGGTATGAACTACGACTGCCATGGCGACCGTGGTGGGATGGTGGAAGGTCTATTAATTAATTAATAATTATTAATAACTCGAGACGGCGTTGAGTTTGTAAGTATTGATTTTAAGGGGTGCTCGCTTTAGGCCCACTTCCCCTACATCGAAAATAGTAACCGAAAGATGATTCTATTACCACTGAGGCCGGCGGTTTGTATTAATTTTCAGTTAAATATAATTAAACAACGCTATCGTTCCCACAATCATTGTAATCAGTCCTTTGTAACCGCAAACCGCATCTGGGTAAGCCGATTGGGGCTGCCCGAATCGAATGAGTTTAAAAAACACCGCTCTATGAGATTGGGCAGGTCCTCAACAAACAACACGCTAATGAAATGGACAGGACTAGACGAGCGTTTGAAACGTTAGATTGGTTATCCCTGAAAATCACGCTATTGCCCAAGACAGGATTGTTTGTGACGTGCATAGAATTGATGCACTTTACGTGGGTACCTACGTAATTATTTTCTGGCCGGAAATGGAACTCATGAGTAGTGTTTTTGTTTTCCATTGAAATTTAAGAATAAGTAAAGAAGCACTCATAGCCCGGTAGCTTGCGGCGATAAGTTAAGCAACAGTGGGCGCGGTCTATAGTTGGATGGGTGATCGCTAGTGGTATGGGCGCTTCCGTGCTTCAGAGGGCACGTAAAGCCGTCGGTCCCGATTTTTACCATTTAGTAGCAGTCGTTATCGCATGCCTACAGACAGTATAAAGAATTTCCGACGCCCTAACCCTTCCACCAATCCGCACTAACACCGAAACGCAGCGTTCAAACAGCTCGTACGTAACACGCAATTCCCAATTCGTCCATCTGTCCACCGCAAGCTATTTACAGCTTTCAGGGCGGTCGACGGGACCCGCATGAATTACGTAAAGGAATACAGAGTCAACAAGGCCGTATTAACACAACATCCTCTGGAACATTCTGTGTTCCCTGTCGTTTATATTTTATACATAGTACCTACAGAAACGAACGTGATAACAAAGACGAAAAAATTGTGAACTTTGTGTTTGACTTTGTACTTCTTATTTTTCTGTCGATGAAAGAAACTCGTGTTAAAATAATATGATGATACGTAGTTCCTATTGTATTAATTAAGTGTGACATTTGGATACAAACCAGTTTTTTATGGATTTAAGATATCAAATGAGTATGCAGCACCATCATTCCGCTGACGCCCATGACAACTATGACCAACACAGTACTGATTCAAATCGAGACTAGGATGAATTCTAAATAACACCCTTAGAATTTTAGTTAATAACACCTTTAGAATTTTAGTTGGTCAGATCATTGTAGCATATTGTCGTATGAAGACTGGGTTATATTAATATATTCATTTACTAAACTAAATGTTAGTAGCATTGATTTTATAATTGACTAGGTTCTGTCCGCAACTCTGTCTGTCCGTACTTCAGAATTCGTTCCAGAAGAAATTACTGTTTGATTAATTAAAGCATTAAACGGTTATCCTCCTTAACGTTATGCTTATAAGATTATGTTATTTTAGTTACGTTAATAAAAGACAAATTTTAGAAATGCCAGTTATAAACTTAAAACGATGAACGAAATTCATAAATGAAGTAGGATCGATACCCAAAATTACAAAGTAAATCCAGTCTACAAAAGCTCAATTCCCTTCACAAATGTACGACGACAGTACGGCGAAACTCTACTGGATTACAAAAGAAAGCTTGGTTCGGGAAACACAAGCGCGGTAGAATTCTAGCGGTCACCGGCCGCGGCAATACGAAATTGTTTTCCTTCATACCAGCGGATAAGCATTTTCCTCAAATAAGGTACAAGTCTCATATTTGACTGTTTGACTTTTACATAGTTTTATTTATTTTATAATACTGTCATGCAGTGTTGGCGCAAAGGTGTTTTTTTCCACAGAACCATTTGAGACTTGTTCTAAGTCGGTCAAAATTGTCATGAGCGGCAGCGGAAGGGTGGATGCATTACCAATATTACCATCCTTCCGCTCGTTTGCTACCTTAATATCATAAAAAAAAGATTGATTAGAAATGGTTTGAAACGTCTTTCAAAAAAGTGTTTACATAAACAAATCTCGACGTCTACACTTTTCAGTAACACAACATTAAAACAACAAATATAATTTACTTTTTTACAACATTGTAATAAAGTGTTCTTTGCATAGCCAAGATTAGGACGTTTAGTTGTAATTTTCACGAAGTAAGTAGCTTTTTATTCGTCATTTGGTTAAATAAATCCTAGGGAATATTATTATTTCCCTGACATAAAGCGACGAGGTTTGTGGCCGTCGTCATATAAGTTGTTTTGCACAGAGCTCGAGCCTGCGGTATAATCGGAATTCACTTTATGCGCTATTCTGCATGCCACACAATACAGCCACCCGTTTCTATTCTGAATGGAAAATCTATTTTGATCTTTAACAAAAATCACGAGTTGCCTAACACCGTGTGCTGGTATTATTTTTAACCTTTATCATCTTTAATTGTTAAACTACTTTCCAATTAGGCACTATGCTGTATTACTTACTACTTATACTATTACTTTACTATGATATGTTGTTAATTTCCCACTACCCAAAGGTTGACTGGAAGAGTTTAGCAAGTTTAAACTTCGCCTTTTGGTCCTGTTCATAATGTAAGGTACAAAAAAGATAAAATACGAGTAAGTAAAAACTTGCACTCATGATTCATTGATATCTAAATACGAGTATATCCATCAATTTAACCCAATCAACACAATTAAGTATACTGTAAATTGGAATAATAACTTTAGACTAAATAGATAGTGCCAGATTAAGTATACCTATAAATTTACATTTCCAACATTAACTAGATTTTTGCTTCACTACATAAATGGGTAAAATCCGATTGGAAAAGTCGGAATTTGTTCTAAAACACCAACGTAATGCCCCTACGCAGAAAGTTTTAATTGATCGCCCTGCAATTATCGGACGGTCTTGGGAAACGCAATGCATTCGAGCCCGCAATTTAATAAAACGGAAAGAGGTTTAAGCTTCCCTCCGACGAGTAATACGATATTATTTTTTTATGAATAGTAGGTATTATCGGTTTCGTTTGATACAGAAATATATTTTGTTGTTTATTTTTATGGAATATGAGTTCATTGTAGATGTTCTTACTAAAAACGATATTTTATTTTTTGTTGTATATCACGGAATACAGAGAGAGAAGTCTGTACTTCTCTCTGTATTCCGTGTTGTATATACATAATTATAATGTCAATGTCAATGTCAATGAGTAGTGATGCCCTGTTCGATGGTAAGTGCCTGCCGTTGCTCATGACAGAAGTGGTGCACCCGCTTGATATTGTATTTTGAATTGAGTTCATTTTATTTAGTAATATGTCAATGGCTTTAATTATAACAGCAGCAGTAAGCCAAGTTTACCTCTTTAAACTTCTTGAAGTTCTTCTTAAAGTTCTTGAAAATATTCGGTAAAATCTTATCAACGACACTACCTATCAAAGATACTGTTCCCCTTTGAGTTTATAATATTACTAGCTGAGCTGCCAGACGTTGTTCTGCTACATATTTTATATTCTTACCGAGAGACCTGAAATTTTATGTCTTTAGGAAATGCTCATCAAATACAATAACTCCATAATGTTCTATGACAGCACTTCGAGGTCTCCAATAGTTTAGCTGATCTCTTAGTAAATCTCGACAATGACGCCACCGGTTTCAAATCTAAAGTTTAGATCCACAATTGAAACCGGGAACCGAGACAACAATTGAACCGAGAATGGTTTAGATTTTAGATTCTAAACCATTGTCGGATCCACCTGAAGACACACAAAAAAAACATTAATATCGGTCCAGCCGTTTAGGTGGAGTTCAGTGACGCATAGAAAAATTATAATAATATAACATAAAGATTTAATATTGAAAAAGTATTTTATTTGAGCTGGATCATCAAATGTTTGCACTTAAGTAATCTCGACGTATTAATTACGTGCCTTTGCAAATATTTAGATTACAGATAAGATCGAAGTTATTTTTAATATCTACAGACTGAAGGTTCTTAATCCAATTAGCGCGCTTTGTACGTTGCTCTAAATAATTTATTAGATTTTTTGATTAAGAAGTTTAAATGAGAATATTTCAGCGTACCTACCTACCATTTATATTGAAGGGTAGTGAATAGGCAGACGAGCTTTGATGTTGATTAATCACCGCCCCTTAAAGATAGCGATATATAGGCATTGCCAATGCAAAACGTGAGCCCAAAACGAGAACACTTATCATACCTTTCTGAGGAAAGTCGTGACATTTCACAGTTTTCATATACGCAAAAAGGAAATCAGACTTCGGCCGCCATATATCAAAGTAGATGGAACAAAAAATCTCTGGGTCTTATATGACATAATATTATGACTGAATGCCGTAGCTGTATAACCTTGCGAGAAAGGCAAATCAAGGGATTTCTTGTGGCTGTCGATACTGGGTATTGCCCAAGGGAGGCACACCGGTGCCTCCCTTTTCACACGACAAGCCTGATAGCACGCAATTGTAATTTAGGTGGAATGAATTTCACATTACTGGAACCTCCTGTAGAGTGACCGAGTATGTTTTGAAGTTTTCTCTCCAATGCCAAATACTATAGCATAGGTACTCGTACTATGGTAAAACTGACTGTATTTGTATCGAACAAGGTTTAAAATTTTAATAACAATTTTTGCGTTGGTTGAGGATTAATTAGCGCGCACCTATAAGTTTACGCATCATCGCATCGTAATCATCGCAACCCATAATTGTCCCACTGCTGGGCTTGGGTCTCCTATCACAATGTGAGATGTACAGGCCACAGTCCACCACGATGTCCAAGTGTGGATTAGCAGACTTCACACACATTTGAGAACATTATGGAGACCTCTCCGGTGCGCAGGTTTCCTCAAGATTTTTTACTTCACCGAAGCAATACGCACATCATTTTTGAAAATTAGAGGTACGTGCAGGATTTGAATACAACCGGAATATTCGGGATTCCAACTTTCAAACCATTTTGCTACCATTGCTCATCTATCACCTATCATTGCTCTAAACACGTTATATAAGAAAACGTGTACCCATGTGTACTTATGTCTATTATATCTACTTAATTATGTACTTAGTGTCTATTCAGTCATCCCACAACGACACCACTTCACAACGACTGAATGACGGCAACTAGTGGTTATGTCACAAAATAGATAATAGTAGGTAATCGTATTATAGTTACGTGCGAATAATGTCACTGCCGCTCCGTTAATATTTATCAGCGTCTGTCGTATGTAGTTACGATAGAGGGTATATTTCGAATACCCATGAGAAAGCGAAAATATAAATACTCCCTGTAATTATATTTTGGATTTTAACTTGCCTTATTTCCGTAACGGAAATACAGCAATTTGTAAATCAAGTGTAGCCGCGAAAAGTTTAACGATATTAATAGAAAAATGCCCGTTTCACGAAACGTGACCAAAGTTGAATATTTTATGAATCCGACAACCGAACTTTGACCTAGGTATATAAAACATTTGGTTCGTTGTTGGTAATCGTATAAATTCTGAATATTGTTCAAACAAAATATAAATATATTTGTGTTTTTTTAACATGATTGTACATCTATTCTGTGCCCGTCAATAGGAGACTGAAAGACGGTTCCCGCGGAACAAGGTACAAAAGTCTAAAGTAGTTTTGGGGTGATTTGAATTCAAGCAATCCACGGGCGATGGTGGCTGCTTACCTACACGGCTCGACTGCTCGTTTGTAGGCAAGAACATAAAAAAGTCAGATTTGAAGTTCTATTCAGAGAGCGCGAACTTTGTTTGTATAGATCCGGAGGGTCATATCCGGATCTACGGCATTTGAAAAAAAAATCCCAAATTATTTCAGCTGGACATGCGTCTATACCTAATAAAATGTAAAATCTACATAATATAAATTAGTTACAGCTGCGATTATATTGGTCAACTAATTCTTATACAAACTTATCATATTATTATACCTAATCCGTATTGGATTATAGTGATTGTAGCTGTATTATTAATCACCCCCTGGAGGGGTTTACTCAATTTACGTTGGTATATAATTTTATTTATTTTAAGTGCACGTTTCCTTTGTGGGAGGAGGGAGGTTTTACGCAAGCATTGTTGTAAAATCGACTTATACAAGTAACAGTGGTTTTCTTCAAAGTAACGTTTGTTACTATTAAAAATAAGACATTTTTCCTACGAGTTTCGTGATATAACGTACCATAACCAAACCAACAAGAGGCTCCCGAATCAGTAGGGAGTACAAAAAATATAGTATTCGCTTTGTTCCACCAACCCTTTGTCCGCGGGGAAGCTGCTGAGGGATTACTGCTCATATACGGTATAATAAACTGTTTATACGTGCCTTAAAATATAACATCACAAATTGGAACATCAAAATAAAAAACGGTCTCTTGTGTGTTTTGTGAAGTTAGGTAGGTACGTAGACGCACTCCGACTACCGATATTTTTTCAGAATGTGTCTGCAATTTTTATAAGAGTCTACGTAGGTATAATATTGTTAATGCAAACTCATTAATTTTTATTCCAAATAGTATTTAAAATACACAATTAAGACCCTAAAAGATTAAACTTCATTTCTTTCAACTATTCATTCATTCATACTATTTATTAATTACAGAGAGCACTTATTAACGCCATAAATCCAATAATAACAAATTTAAGATTTTTTGTCTGTAATCTGTGAGAGATTGTTCCTTCTATTCTCAAAAACATCTTATGTGATTTGAATCGGTTTACACATAAAAAAGAACATCAATAATCGATTGAATCCCGCAAACATAATTATTTTCGGTTCGGGGGCACTTACTAACGCATAGGCTTTTCCGAAGCGAAGCAAGACTGGTTAGTAGTATTCAGTGCCAAAGTGTTGGGACCTCAGCATGAGTTCCAGTTATGGAGGTTTCTCACTTATCCAGGTCCCACTTAAACAAGTTTCACTGTATTTGATAAAGTACTGAACTGTATGCTTATTCTGCATTTAAAGAAAATCTCAATTATAAGGAATCCTTTCACTATAGACAGAACACATGAAAGCACATTCGCTTGGTTGAATTACTGGAGATAATTCAAATAGAGATAAATTTAATTAAATACTTATTCAACACAAACAAAGTTTTTATACTCAGCATGATGTTTTGCAATTTGCGCCGTAGAATTTATAAGTGGAGTTGGAGTTTTGTAGGTGCCGGAAATTTTAGCTGATGAAATATGAAAGTAGGAACCGCATTATACTAATACTCGAAAAAATGTTTACATAGTATTATTTATTGACTTAATATCTGTGAGGAGGACCTTCACACAAGACTGCAGCAAGGACACTTTACTATCAATCAATCGTTTCACAAATATAAAAGTAAACTTATAAAGAAAACTTCGATAGCGTGATTTAGGTTTGTCTTGACTTCACCTTGTGACGTATGTGCGTGCAAAACATTAAATGTTATTGCAATCGATTTATATTGTACTGAAAATTGCTTCGAGATCGATTTAGTCAAATCTGAAATAAGTAAAAACAAACGCGAAGATAAACTGACAAACAGAAGAAAAACCTTAAATTCGTTGCTACGCGATCTATTGCGTAATGAAAGTTTTTCTCAGATATAGGTCTCCAATATAATCCAAGGTACAAACATCGACATAACATGTTAACAGGATATTTCTATTAAAATCTAAACCCTAAATTCCACAGACTACGAAAATAATCGTACAGTCCGGAATACTCGATCATTATTTTTATATTTCGACAAAATGTATATCACTCTTGCACAGTATCCAATTTTCGAACAAGAATTACTCTTTACAAAATCGCTCGCCGAGAATTTCTCAAGATTCAGGTCAACTCGCGTTAAGGCACGTCGCCCAAGTGGCTCATCTTGATGAGCTCTTCAGTTGCTGGAGTGGACCTACATTTGCCAGCCCTACGCTGTAACTTGGGATTTTGTGTTTATTTTTATTTAAAAATGCCTTATAAGTATAAAAGTAGAATTCGTCAAAGTGTTACTTACATAATGAACGTACATATTACAAACGTCATGATACTGTGCATAGCGTAATAATGTATTAGTGCGTGTAATGTGTTATTTATTAACTTTATTATTTTATGTAAATATTTGGTTAGCAGCATTATTATAAAAATAATGCTTCAAGCACTCCTTCCCCATTTAAATTATAACTGTGCCAAATATCATTCCTTCCTATCATTTTCGTAAAAAAGGGTACAAACTTTTTGCTTCACGTATTATTTAATAGATACGTAAGCATACCTACGTAAGCATAGCACAATACGAATATTTTAAAACTTAAATTGCGTGGCTTACGGTAATATTAAATTTTCATAAAAGTCGGCGCCAACATCATAAAGTACGATTACGTCCCCGTACAAAAGGTAGGTAGTAAACGTGATCCACAGCAATATTACTTTTTTTAAGAACGTTGTAAACATTTTATTGGAGATATTTTCTTATTGATCTGTCATTAACAAGCGAGCACTTAGCATGGGTATATGAGACTATTAAATTATAATGGTCATTGCAGAAACAAATCTGTTAACAATTAATTGAAAAGAATAACAAAGCAATGTGAAATTGCTTCAGAACAATTTAATGAGTTGGGTTTAGCTATCCTACTAATATTATAAATGCGATAGTTTGTGAGGATGTTTTAGTTGAGCTTACACGTCAGAATAACACATAATATATTATAAGTAGACTATAATTTAAAAAGATATAGTGTGAATTATCCATATTATATAACTAAATCTTTGCAAACGCAAGGAATAGTTGACCGAGGCGAAGCGAGGGCGGATCACTTGTTATAGATTTTTTCCGTGATTATCACTAAAGATATAGTTCTCCACATAGTTTTTTTGGCGCATTAGTGGTGAATGTTTTACCGTTCTTGTGCTTTAAAAAACTTCTGAATAAACTTTCATGCGTCTTGATCCAAATATATTCGTCGGTCAGTCATGTTATTTCACAAAAATGTTGCCTAGAAGCCACAATAACAACATTATTCAGTCATTACAGGAGTCCTTACTTAAAATATGTAATTAACGATCCACTAATGTAATGAAACTCCACAAATAGGTCCCGTGAGAGAGTAGCTTCGCGTCGCTAAAAGCTTTCTAATGTTGGGGAACTAGCGTTCATAAATATGCAGACACTCTGTCTGGCCTTATTCATATTATGCATAAGATAGTGATTGTGGTTTAATGAAAATGTAGAGCAGAAGGAGATAGCGATAATTTTGAGACGTACGCGTCCCCGGCACGTTTTGTGTGAACAACGAAATTCAGTTTTCACTGCAAAATTCGGTGTAAAATTGTTTGTTACAATATACGAGTGTGCTGTGTATTGTTACAATTGTGTTACAATACAATCACACTTTATTGTATACCTTACAATATTTACAAAATATAATCTTAATTATGTAGGTGTACACATTAGGCGGCGGTCGTTTCCATATTCCATTTATTATACTTACTTACTTAATGAGGATTAGGTACAGAGATAAATAATGGCTATTAATTTAGTATTGCACATTAGGACAGCATGCAGCATGTCTGCTGCAAATGCTGTCGAATTTATGAACGTTTTTATCGCTAATCAGAATAACAAAAACCAATAAAAATGTATTAAGTTACGTCTGTAAAAGTAATAACATGTCATGTAGGTACATATTTATTGAAATTCTTTGGTCAATGTACCTATAGGTAATACCTATTATATAATATTTTATTAACAATTATAATAGGTAATTACTAATGTTGGATTGGAAACAAACGCAATATACCAATTAATCAGCAATTCATTATTCCAGATGTCATTATAAAATAACATGTTAATCAACCATCGATAGCCAACACAGCCATCCCAATTGTGTTCATTTTTAAGTAAATTAATTACAATATGTATTTTTCGCACGTCAGTTATAACAGGTATCGTGAATATTTATTTCTGGAAGTAGTTAAATTATTTTCTTACGAATATACTTTTATAGCACACTGTGACCTAAACCCGCATTTATGCCACGGTTTTCCGTGCGTAAAGTAGTCAATTATAGCACGGGTTATGATGCTAACTTCATACCGTGCACAAATTGACACTTACACTGTTGACAATTACAAATTGGTAGGGGAAAAATATCAAAAGAGAAGTGGGTAGGTAGAAATACTAAGTAAGTCAAAACGAAACGGTATTAATAATTATTATCAAAGTCATAGTTGTACATTTATATATAACTTTCGCTAAAATGAATACTCGTAGTTCGGATAGTGAGTTTAGTGAAGATGGCATTGATGAAATTGTTCCAGACGCTATAAAAGAAATAGCAAAATCGGTGACCCTAAATTTGTTGCCCAGTAAATCAAAAAGGCTATATACAGCAGCGTACAATGCATTTTTGAGAAATGGCGCAGAGGAAACAAATCAAATTCTTTTTGTGAAGATGTCCTCTTGGCATACTTTGCGCATTTGTCACAAAAGTACGCCCCACCCTTAGAATAATGACATATAGAATGACAGTCTTCATACAAGCGCTCTTTAAAAAGTGAAGCACTAATTTTCTTTTTTCTTTTTTTTTATACATGTTTAATGGTTGCCAGGGGAAGTGCAGTTTCCCGACAGTGGGGAATGATTCGGCCGCTGATAAGAATTTGTTTTTAGCAATAATACCTGCCTAATAATAGCTATGTGTGATAAAGTATGGGTATGGTTATGTAAAATTGTTAGATTAAGAGAATGTTTATTTAAATATGAAACGAATACAAGACAATATTAACACCAATTTTTTTACTATTTATTTTTTTACATATCTTTTACGTATATGAACATAAGCATGAACACAGGAACTTAGTATATGTTAATAACAGCATTGAGTAAAAAAGTTTTGTTCCAATATTAAATATACTCTGTGGAAAAACATAAAACAATGGACTTTGTTGATTTACTACTCTATGGACTATATTATATCTGTGAACTATTGTATCTGTGAAAACAACAATAAAATTAAGATGAAAATGACATTGACACAATAGGCATGATATAATAATAATAACTAATAATAATAATTAAAATAATAATGAATAACAACTTCAATAATTATACCTTAACAGGGACAGCATTTTCACGCAATCTACACGATCCACCCTGTGTAATGTACTTATCTTCATTATTAAAATGTTTTGAACATATTCGTGTATTTTTGGTTGGCTTCCAATATACTTCTCCACGACTAAGCCTTATATCACTCGTCACTTAAAATGGGAAAATATATTTTCACAATTGGGCAACACTGAGTATTGAAACAAAACGTTTTTATTTAAACCTAATTATATACAAGATATTATGAAATATTGTTTATATTTCAAATGTGTTGTGACAAAATTTAACCGCACAAATCGACATAATTATTTTTTTTCCGCGAGATGCGTTTGCCGCGCATTGTTAATGAACACTACGGAGCTGGCCGGCGTTTGGTGACATAAACTACTCACATTTGTAGTTGTCAAAGTAGCCGCGCGGACTTCGTTTCTATATGTCATTATTCTAAGGCCCCACCTTTATGGGCAACATTTTCGATGCTAAAATGTACTATAAGCACGTACGATAACATCGACATTGGTCGCTACAATAAATTGATAGCGTAAATGATTCCTAGCTAGATCGACGAGCTTTGCTCGGTATTTTTTGTTATAAATTGTGTTTTTTGGAAATTATATATAAGTACGAATAATAATATTAAGAAGACACAAATAATATAAATAAACAATTGATTTTCATTTAACAACGCCATCTATTCTGCTGTTGTGTCGTTAAAGCAATTAGTATTAGTATAGTAGTATTATTATTCGCCAATAGATGTCAGGAAGAGTCATATTTTTCAGTTTAAATTGGGATTACAAAAACACGAATAAAATGACATTTTCTAAAAATGATTCCTAGCTAGATCGATTTAATTTGAAAATCGTTGGAGCCGATTCCGAGATTCCAATTATATATATATACAAGAATTGCTCGTTTAAAGGTATTAGATTAGATAAGAGGATAGGATTCCTATAATAATAAATAGGTACTTTAAACAATTTACATTTATTTTATACAATAAATACTTTTGAATGACGTTTGACATGTCGGTAAAGCAGACAAATTAAAATACTTTTAAATGACGTTTGACATGTCGGTAAAGCAGACAAACTAATAATACTTTTGAATGAAGTTTGACATGTCGGTAAAGCAGACAAACTAATAATACTTTTGAATGACGTTTGACATGTCGGTAAAGCAGGCAGGCAGCAGCTTCGTAAACATTTCCTTTCTTTTATTTCCCTGTAAATAATTATATGTTTGAGTATAGGCGGGTTTATGTCACTCGTGCTATAAAATAGTATACGACACTCGTGCGTTAAGTAGCTATATTATTTGTACAGTGTTTAGCGCACTCGCTCCGCTCGTGCGCTAACTTCACACCGTGCAATAATAAGCTACTTTACGCACACGTATCGTAATGTACTATTATTTTATGTTATTCCCTTAGAAGATTTAAGATCTTTCCGACATACTTATGTAGTGTCGCATTTCGGCAAGCGAACGTACTCTTCGCCCCACTCCAACATGAAGCTACATCACAGGAACGTTGGTCATTTAGTTGATTTAGTATGAAAAATACTGTTACCGAATTGTGGTTAGGAGTCAGTGCGCCGTTACTAAAACAGTTATTAAATCATCGGGTGCCTGAGGCAGCCTCTGAAAAAGCAAAACATTCACAAATGTATCTCTTCTATTTCGGAGTTTAAATTATGTTAATCCCTTAAGCAGTTACAAAAAAGTATAGCGAAGCGTAACGAAATTTGACCTCTAAAAGTATTAAAAGAACAAATTTATAAGTATACCTATCATCTAATTAGGTAGGTATAGGTTATTTGTTTATTATACTGTTTGTGTTGTTCGACACATTGAATGTTACTACTTCTACTTATACGATCACCATGAAATCGCACATAAAGTTGAAAAGTTTTAACGACTAGGTACTTTGATAGTTGTCAACAAAGTTTTGAGTATAAAGTAGGTAAGTAGTAATTACAAGTTTCTAGGGCAAACAGTTTAGTGAGGCGGATGATTTACTTTGGTAAGGGGGCTTAATCAAGATAACTAATGCCCTACTTTATGCAAAGGGGCGAACCCTTAATACTTTAAGACTTTAAAACTATCAAAAATCTGTTCATTGTTGGGACATATCCCAACCACGTAGTTTAACTAATTTCATCAACGTAATTTCTTTCTTCTAGTCTAGACCAACAACGCATCGGTGGCGGCGTAGCCATTGACGCTATTCATGTCCATGTGTGACAATGACCATTAACCATCAAATGCCTTATCTGCTCGTTTGTCGGCATTGTTTTGCCCTTGGTGGTACTGCAATGCAACTTGTCGGTGTTAAAGTACCAGTTAAAAACACTGTTGGACCCGGGGCAATAAGCCCAAAATTCGTGAAGGTCTGCAAATTTTCACAAATTTCATCATAAGTTATACTTACGAGTAGCTATTCTTTAAATCAATATTTATCGCGCCTTCAGCCAATTCCCAAAAGTTTCCAGTTAACAACGAAATTCAAAGGAATTTAATGTGGCGGAAAACTAAATTAGCATAGCTAACCAATTTTAAACTTTGATTTTCAATTGAAGGGACGGTTCGTTCTATATAGTCTATAAAGTTAATTGGATTGAAATAGCGGAAATAGCGCTGATTTTATTCAATTAGCCAAAAATGAATCGTAGGGATATCCACATTTTTAAAAGTTTTAAGATAGCAAACGAACATACAGCACCACCCTTCGCTGCCACCCATGACAACGGTGACTGACATAGAATAAGACGCAAATCGGCACTAGAATGGTTAGCCTAGATAGCAGAGGGTTAGGTATTAAAACTTTTAGTTATTCAGTTTGTTAGCAATTAAGAGGACTAGGGTAACGATAAGTAATCCTGTTAGTTGTTGATAGTAATAGTCCAGTAATAGTCCAGTAGTTGTTAGTAAGAGTCTCGTTCTTATTCGGGCATAGATGTGTTGATGTGACCTCGAGTACTAATCTTAGTACTATTATCCCTTAATACCCACAAAAACATATAAAAGCAAAGTTTACCACGAAGTAAGTTTTGCACTTCATTACGGACTGTAGAGTATAACACAAATAAACTATTGCACCTACTTCATTACTTCCTTTGTTTGTGGTAATGTAACTGATTGCTTCCGAGCCAGCTACGGACAGAATGCAATTAATCAGCGCGGTTGAAATGGGTTTAGTTTTGCAACCACCAAAATACTTTGGATATAACGATTAAGCTCGTTTTGTAATATATTTTGTATAGGTACTTATAACGACTTGTCATGTTCCGGCTGGGATCTTGAGAGCCAGTACTTCTTTCTTCTTTCTGGCTGGCAAAGTATCGGTAATACCTATGATGTTGCTGATATTCAGTGATAATGACCACTTGGACACGTAAAAACCGACAGGTGGCTTGTCTGCTTAGCGCCTAGTAATCCTATTTACTTTAAAAGATATATCAGAATTTTTAGAAGACATTCTGTTTAAGGTTATATCTGTTTAAATAGCATCCTAACAAAATCAAGTGGTTTTAAGTACCTACTCAAAGGTTGACAAACGGTGATCCCGCTGTCTGTCTGTCAAAGGTAGATAGGTAGACAAGTAACCTTACAAAAATGGTTGTTTTTCACATTCACCTTGTGACTGACCAAATGTGTAATTAGAGTTAACATCGTCCAGGGATACGGAATGCAATGTTGTGTCTAACTCGCACTTGACTGGTTTTTAAAATTAGCGTATTTTTATCTCAAGGCAGGGACCTAATTGGACTTGGAAACCACTAAACAGAAGTTGTATAGGTAACTTATTTAGGGATTTTAATGGATTCTTTAACTTAGAACATAAACTTCTTTCGTCTTGGTGTCTAAAAAGGTTAGGAAGATAGAGGCTTCTAAGCGCGTTCCTATTTATATCAACTTTTTACAAAGGCCCCTGAACTTACTGAACAGTGAACGGCCACAGTTAATTCTACTTATGTACATAAATGTTAAGATGCTAAAAATGTGAAGAATGTTATTTTATGTTTAACTAAACAGCCCCACTAGAATTCCCTGTATAGTGGGTGCCATTTACAACACACAAAGATAGTGATGAAATGATGTTGGTCTTTCATTATTAAACCTTTCGCCGATCCAATTTCATCGAACCGTTAGGACAGGAAATCTCAATGACCCTCGCACAATGACTGTTTATTTATTTATTATTTTTAGTGACATTCTTGCATTTCACTTCCATAATTTTTATAAAGAGTTTCATAAACTATCTATTAAGTTAAATTATGTGAGGTCATTGACCCAAAAACGATCGTCTTGCATCTTAGTAATGCAAAACCATAAATTTAATTGCATGTGAGGCTCTGTAGCGGTCTTTCCTACTTTTTACACTGACTTTTACACGCCCATGAGTCATAAAGTGCACGCGAACGAAACACTGCAACTTTTATTTTATAGCGGCTAAAACACTTACGCGGTTATTCAGGTCGAGAAATGGAAGAATAAAATGTTCTAAAAAATACCTACTCTACTTTAACAGGTAACAATTTTTGTCATTAACTTTCTACTTACATTAGTAAAAATGCACAGCTAATCGGCCCTTTTTGTAATTTAAAATTTTATTCCTGATATCGCTTAGCGCGAATCTCACGTCAAAATTATAATAAATAATTATTATTTTTTTAATTCACCTAATTTTTTGCCAACAATTATAATTAATAAAGGCATTGAAGGCATTAAAACTGGGATTTCTAGTATTAATACAGTGTGTATCTCTAGAGTGAGGTACTAATTAAAGAGGTCAGACTACGAATCTTCGCAAAAACTTACATTAATTAACATCCAAGTTAGGGGAGCCCTATGCCATGGACGCATACAGGCTGATGGATGGATGATGATATAAACATCCAGGTAACAACTGTACTGGTGCTAAATTAACGAAAAACAAGAATTAAATATAAATTCAATACGATGTTGACTGTTGTTGAGGTATTCTTTTTATTAGAGTAGCAGTAACTGCATACAGTCACTGAAGTATGAATATTATGAGTATATTACGAGTAATATATTCATATTATTCATAGGTGGATATTGAGAAAATGTTCACGCCTTGTCCTGATATTCTCATGGCGCACATAACACGCGCGGTTTAGGACTAGCTAGGTGATTCACGCAACACTTACAGCACTCAAGAACTAGGGGCGCTCTGCAATTGAAATTCGACCGTAATTCTTTTAGCAAAGGATTATTTCAAGGCATCGGTTGCAGTAGTAATTTGGGGTGTGGGGACATTGCACAAGGTCGCACATCGTCACAAGATGACGTCACGTCAAAACCTGAACGCTACTATGGTTTTCTAAATGATTTCCGGCTCTTAACTGATAATATGTTTGGTTTATTGTTGAATTTAAAGGTTTTTAATTAATTGAATTAATTAGAATAGTAGAATCTCTAATTAACCGTTCAATCAAAATTATACTTCCCATACATTTCATTTCAGTAGTGACGATCATGAATAATTCATGTGTAGATAAAACTTCACAGCGCCGTATGAACGAATTGAATATCGATCGGTGAATTACAGCCCTACCCTTTCCTCTTGAGTGCCTTTTTGTTAGCGATTCCTTTCCCCTTGTTATCGAGAAATCTTGTCTTCACCCTATAATTACGAGCACTTACCTACCGTAAAGTTACCCGACATGAATCATACTGAATAAAAAATTGTTGAACAATGAGTTATGTTCTAGCTCTGTTACTTTATGATATAACTGATATGTCAATGATGTTTGTCGTTTAATATTTATATCTTACAATAGTTTTATTTAAATGGCTTCAACCCATTAATGACCCACTACTAAGCACGGGTCTCTCCTCATACCTGAGGAGGCCTAGAGCATACTCCATCACGCTGCTCCAGTGCGGACTGGAGGGGTTAGTGGCAAACCCAGTTTTATCTCAATATAAAAGGGAAAGAATACTCACTTACATTGTCTCTCTACTCATTGATTAAAATCTTGAAAACTACTTTACGTATAAAGATGAAATTTATCAGGACAATAGTTATGTGCAGGAGACGTCATCTAACAACGGGTTTCGTCAGGTCCTGCACCAATGGGACCAAAAAGAGGGATGAAGGTTTGCATGAAAATCAATTAAAAATACGACCAACCAGCCCTCCGGAAACAGTCTAACTATAAAAATATTCAAACCAAATCCGTTAGCACTATTTACTTTTTTAAATTACGCAATAATTTTGATTTTCATGCAAATAACCGCGAAACATTGGCCGAACCTCATAATGGCAGATAAGTTTCCGCCGCCGCATTAAACTTCAATAACACCTGAGACATCCTTGAGACGTTGGCATCAATGGAAGCGAGAAAAAGCGAAGACAATTCAAAGAATTTCTTTGGAGAAATCTAGAATGACGTTACATGAATAGCACAGAAATTTCACAAAAACTTCAAACCACTAGGCAATCATTGCTAGATAACATCTAGATAAGATAATTATAAACAATGTGTTCAATTCATGATGATACCAATGAACAAGATATAAGAAATTTACAATCTTATAAAGATAAACTCTTTATTATTTGTACACAACAGAACATAACGAATAAATTTAAAGAAAGCAATATGGACATAAATGTGATTTAAACAAAGTATAAGTCAACAACAAAAGTAAAAATAAAAGGAAAAAATACCAAAATCTCCCCTAACATACACACAGCGGGCATATTCAGACGGAGTAAGTGACAGAAGTTAAAGAGAGTGGCAAAAAGAAACGGAGGAAAATGTGCTCTGTGTAACACAAAAAGTTCAAACCGCTGACAATAATTTTAACCGTCATCATAAAGTATGAGAGAGTCACCAAGCAGATTCTAAACATTATGTCCCTGTCTCGCTGTGTAGGTAATACTGAAGTGATGCTCATGTAAAATTCAAGCAATCACTGGCACAAAGCAAAGGTCATACTTATTCGGCAAAACACAAGACGTTGAACAAGATTTTAAGTGTGACTCGGAAATGTTTCAACGTTTCTTTTGAATAATGCATAAATACGGAATTTGAGGTCCCGAGTTTCGGCCCCTGTTTGAGATTAGATGTCTTACGCCGAGGTCTTAGTCATCGTGAAGAAAGATTGCGGATTATAAAATTACATTGGGCCAAAATATATGTAGCTTATGCCAATTTAGATTTACTTATATCGAAATGAAACTCAAAACGTATTCAGGACTATTTTATGTTACACAGTAAACTCGACCCAAATACCAAAGCAAAGACAAAAAGGTACTTACAAAATTTACATACATATTTTATTCATATAAATAGCAGACAAAATAAAAATGATACGTTTAGTACCCGGCCTAGAAAGAACAGGAGCCCGGCCACTATATTGTATTGTTGCATTATTATATTATTATTAATTAACTGGTAAGCCCACTCGATTTGCTCCTAAAAGCCTATATTTTTCTTATATATTATCTTTTTCATTTATGGGCCGATCGAAATAAAACAAACACTGAAAATCGTATTTCTTGAAGCTTATTTCTTTTATAACGCATTGTCATAAAATCTACTGCGTTAATAAATACTCTCAATGTCAGAGCGATTTTCTCCAACATCTTTTATGTGTAGTGATCAATCAGTTATAGTTTTATTAAATTCCTAACAATATGACTAAAGTTATATAATTATCTACATTTGAGGAATTTAGCAGTGAATTAGCAGGGATCAGATCAATCCAGGAATCGGATAACTAGTAGAAAGTATCCCTGATAGCTACGAGTTTTGATCTTAAATACCGCTTTGGTGCGCAACGCTTATTTGCGGAAAGTTCAAAACAGAGTTTTCAATTAAGTCCTTAAACTTCGTTTCAAACCAGCCTTGTACCTGAAGCATCGACCGTTACAAATATTTCAAAAACTTCAATAGAAACGCCGCAACAAATATTTACTTCCAGTAATACCCACGTTTAAAATTTTAATTAAGTGTTGTCGAAGACGATAAAATTGTCTTATAAGCACAATTCAAAAGTTACCAAAATAAAAATTTTATATTATGATTTTGAATTAATTCAATTGAAATTTGTCAATTACCGTTAACATAGCAAAGACTTCATTTAATCAGATTGAATAAAACGATAAATAAATATACGCGATATCTAAGTACCCTCGAAGGGCTGGGATGGAATCCTGCACGCTCCTCCAATTTTCAAAAATCATGTGCGTATTAGAATTTATCTATCACTTATGAAAGGAAAACATAGTGAAAAACCTGCACAGCTGAGAGTTCTCCATAATGTTCTGAAAGGTGTGTGAAGTCCAATCCGCACTTAGCCAGCGTGGTGGACTGTGGTCGGTACCCCTCAGATTGTGAGAGAAGACTCGTGCCCAGCTGTGGGACATTTTAGGGTTATGATAATCTACCCTCGTTTATATATAAACTTGCACGTAGGTACGAGTAGGTACACTACAAAAATTCTGAAATTGTCCTCGTGAAAAGTAAGGCCTTCGAGTATTGAATTACTAATTTACATTCCTGTTCAGATCCCCGATTCAAGTTCGTATTTCAGCATTCCAACACGGATGACCTTATCCTCCTTGTAAATATTCCTTTATTTTGAAGGTATTTCCAAGCGTACCTACGTGCTGGATGAAGGTACTCCCTAATAAATTAAGAGAATATTTGTAATTGAACGAGCAAAGAGAATTCGTTAACACGTGAACGTTAGGATTATTAGAAATCCTTATAAACTTTTTGAAAAGTGATTGATTACGAATCGGATTCCAACGGGATAAGTTTTTCTATTAGTATAGTGTAAACCTAAATATAAAATTTTGAATTCATTTTGTAAAAAAAGTATGCGCAGTTGTTAGCGTACAAATTTTCCCGCAAGCTAAGGATGAATTTGAATATATTTTTTTCTTTCGTATTTTTTATTTAAACCGTTTATTTTCCGTATTTTTTATTCTGAGATTCCATAATGTAACCTCGATTACTTCACAATTTAAAATAATAATGTCACAAGATAATTATAGAGTCTTTGGAAGTTGTCTAGTAACTAGACGTTACAAAGGCACGGGGAAGGACATCTAATATTTGAAGACATTGAGTAACGCATAAAATCGGTACCGGTACTGTGTTCACACGACACTCTGAAACGTTACCGAATGTGTCAAGTGGATATTAAATGGTAGTAATCTGTCATAACACAGACCCTCCCCAGAGGGCACGATAGAGCATCGCTTTAGTGATTTACCCCGCGATACCTAAATCAGGCTTATGGTACAGAGGGTCCGTGGTGTACTTGCCTTTCTATTTTATCTATATATACATAAATTAATCCCTATTTCCCTTGGTCACGGCATCACGCGTGAACGGCTGGGCTGATTTCGATAATTCTTTTTATGTTGAATTTTTTATTGTAGAGAGAAGGTTCTTATGAAAAAAAAATTGAGAAAATTTCGCGGAAAATTAGAAAATTTAAGAATACTTAACCACCATATAAAATTTTCTAATGTAAACTTAGCGCCTTTGACTTTGAATTAAGTTACTAATTGTAAAAACGATAAAAAAGTATTAAGTACTATAAAAAACACTGAGACAGCGTGAGAAACTTCAATCACTACTATTCTTTTTTTCATAACGGCAACCCTGTCCGTCAGTGTTACCAAGGGCTAACCCCAACGGGACTACGGGAATAGAGCGCGGCCACTGTTCGATATAAAAATTATACTTAAATGCTGAAACATTTTGTTATCATAAAAAATCTTTATAACAGTAGATAGGTACATTACGGTAATCATTACAAGTGATTGCAGATAAAAAAACAACATTTCTCTAAAACTATCACCACATTAACAAACCTTAGTAATCACCAACAATAACGAAGTTCATTATGTAATATCGTTGCATTTTTTTTTCAACAAACTAAATTATCTATTAGGTTTTTACATACGCTGCGATAACGGTGACTGACGGACACTCGTGACAACGTACAGCCTGGACCAGAAAGCATAAGCATGAAACGATGTTCAGGTTTCTTAACCAGTGTGAGAGCCAACAATGTATTATATAAAAAAGTAGATAATAATATGTCACTATCGCGCGAAAGGTGAGGAAGTAAAACTCGGCTAATTGTCGTAATCTGTTTCCGTCTATACGTTCCGTAATTATCTCGTAATATCATCGGAACGGATCAAAAAGTGTAACTTGCGTTCTAAAAACCTAACGCTTCTATAGTTATACGAATAATATCTTTGGTGGGAGCAAGAAAGGATTTTCGACAATTTATAAGTATAAAATTATAATTTGCATGAATATAAAACGTCAGGGGCATCTAGCTCTTACGTTTTAAATATTTCAAGCTAGTCGCCTGTTTTCTACAATAGAAAACAGCTGGAGTCTGTAACGAATAGAAACAATAGCTGGAAGCTTCATGTCTCACTTACAAGATTGAGCTGTCAGCTGGAAAATCTGAATCGCTCCAGTAGTTTCAATTTCCTACCTGTCACATGACACTATGTTTGAGTTTCCTTGTAACGAAATGCGCCGCGCCGGCCAGGCCATTCGAAAGTTACATTCGCCAATCATTTCCAATACATCTTTTTAAAAGGACGTGGAGCTGTTTTAATGTTAAAAAGAAATAGACGAACTAACTACTGAATTTTCAATAGATTGGTAGGAGTATCAAATTGTTCTATTTAACTTAACACTCAAATTCAAATGTATTGACTTTGTTTGTGTATATAGCCGACAAAGCCACCTGAACCGTCACCGTAGCCCATGATGGACCTCAGTAATACTAAAGGCATCCAGTATGTTGCCAGCCAATAAAGAAAAGAAAAGAAGGAAAATACTGGCACTCAAGCTCCCAGCCGCAACAAGTAAGTTTTCCATAAAATATAAATAAATAGAGACAAGGTTTTTTTTTTACTCTATATGTATGTATATGTAAGTTACCGCTTGACTACGAATCTACGATCCCACCTGAGGGTAAGTGCCAACGTAGCCCTTAGATGGCAAAGCGGGTTAACTTAGAAAATGCCTATTCACTGTTAGTTGCAACTGTGAAATTCAATATAGTCAATCTCCGATTCAACGAACGCTGTAGCGGACGCGACATCTGGCGGCAACATTGTGAACCGACTGGTATCTATTTCAATTTCCTACCCGCCGCTCGCGACCGTAATCGCTTTTCCATAACGACAGATTCAGCCGTCACACCGTCACGCCGCCATCCAACATCTTTATTTCCGTTGACATTATTTGATATTTAATGAGTTTGTACTAGTTATTTATGTAATTAGACCTCACTTTATAGAACACCTCTAAACAATAACTTATCAACACATTAAGACATAACAAAAACACAAATCACGCCATTTCTTTATGTTTAAAGTAATATGGTTGATATTTCAATAAATGGTTTCAAAATTTTGTTCGCAATAATATATTTATGTACGTGCGGAAAGTTTATAAAGTTAAATGCGCTTACCGTTTAAGCCATTACTCCTCGATAATGATACTTACAGCATAACGAACACGAATTCCAACTGAATCCAATTACGAGTGTGTAAATGTATTCTTGTATGTTACCATATCTAATTATGCGGTGCAAATAGGTACGCTTACTATGGACACCTGTCCATATCAAATTAGGTGCATTAAATCGAAGCTCATTACTTCGAAGCGTCTACACTCTACAGCAAAACACATTCATTTCACTAGACTATTTGCAAAGTTTATTGCGTTACGTTTTTTATTATAAAGCACATTAAACAACCACTCCACAAAAATATACTGGGTCAAATATAGAATTTAATTGGATCTTCGCGAATAATTGGGAAACGTCAGATACGTACCGTTTCTAAACGGATCGCGTTAATTTACATAAGATAATCTACTGGCTTTTTCATTCTAGACATGTTTTATGATTTAATAAAAGTACGGGAAATTCGGGGGAAGCGTGTAAAATAAATTAGACCTACTTTTTACAACGCTTTGTCTTGGATACGTTTATCGTGTCAGATATTATAAAAACATGGCGAGTTTGAATGTAGTGAAAAAGGACTAACCAACCTTGCAAGCAAAGGTTCCCCCTATGGACTCTTTACCAATCCAAATTAATTTTGAAAGTAGCTCCCTCATGCAGATTTTTTTTTTATTTTTCTTAAGCCATGTGGTAACTCGCAGTCAGTTGGCGAACAGTCATCCGCTATCATCCTGATTCTAAAATTGTACCATGTGGTAGTGTGACAGATAGATGGCAGCAATCAATTATGACATTAGCGGTTTTAACTCAATCTCAGCGTGACATGTCTATAAATACCAAATCGCAGTCTTTGCAAAGTCAAGTTTTTCGTAAGTAAAGTCTGAGCTAAGGCTAAGTATCGTCTATACATCTCAGCCTAAGAGTTGTTCATTATGTCCATAAGTATATCGATCCTTGCGTTCGTAAAGGAGGATCTGGAGTTAACAATTAAAGGTCCGATAAAATCGGTTTACAAGTTTACTATTTAAGTTTGATGGTAGGTATACGAGTACTTCGCAATTTCTTAAAATGGCCACGAGCTGGCAAGGGAAGAATACATTTATATTAGGTACTCATGCTTTGTTTCAGTGATTGCGTGAATTTTGCATGAGCAATCCACTCCGCTGCCGGCGTTACCGCTCAAATTTGTGTTATGGCCGTCTCCTGAGATCCTTACGTTCGTTATAGCTTTGTAATGTTCAATGTTCAGTATTTCAAACTTCTACTATTGTAAACAATAGTAACTCTGACTCTGAAAACTCTGACTATGACTATTAATATCATTGCGGACTCTTAACATTTTAGATTCAGACGGTTAAAAATTGTGATTACCCGTTTTCGTTACAAAATTATGTATGCAATATTTATTCAACTTTAAAATAATTACAGGAATTTGTTTACAATTTACGATCATTTAAAAATATTGGTATTGGAACAGACACCGTTATAATTAGTTAGTTAAGATTTAATAAGTATAAGCACTAAAAACAAATATAAAACAAATGATAAGGTTAAAAGTTAAAAATATTATCCACAAACATTATTAAGCTAATGATTCTTCTAATCAGACTTAATTATTTATCTTTCTTATCATGCATTACTTAAAGTCATCAATTGAATAAGTATAATAATTGTCATAAGATTAAATAATCCCTGAGATTAAATCATACAATTTAACATGTTTCTATTTTTATATACCTACTCCTCTATTAGTAATCGATTGAAACATTTCATAAGTAGCTTAACATTTCTTAAGAATAGAACATTTCTCAACAACAGAAACATTTTTAAGTAGTATTCTTAAGTTCATAAGTAGCCCAAATTCGGGCTTGGCTTCATCAATGTATTCAACTCGCAGAATTCAATGAGTGAGAAAGCCAGGTGATTCCTAACCAATATACATAATTATGTATATACTTAGTCTGTTTTATAAAAGCTAGGTATAAGGTTTAAGTTATACTAGAATATACCTACTACTACATATTACATATTAGAAATGATAAATAAAAAACATCTCATATTAATATTTTAGAAACAAACACCAACATATAACTAAATATATATTTTAATTATGTCTACCGACCAGTATATAATAACTCTGTAAGCCATTACAATTCTGAGAAGTACCGCACAAGCCAAGTACAAGCGCATGTATCTTACAAAGCTTTGAAGTTGAGCCGCTGCAAATAATTTATGAAAACCCTTCAGACGGAATATTTAACAAATAAGCTTTAAGACGTAGGCGTAGGTACTCGAGGTGGAACAGTATAGCTTTTCAACAACTACCAAAGTAGGTAGGTACCTATTTATTATTTACTACATTACCTATTCGCACTTGGCCAGTGTCGTGGAGAATGGCCTTTAACCCAAACATTGTTAGTGTTACCTACTCATTAACATTGTTAGTCATTGAATAAAATGGTTTGGAAGACGATGCACGAGTATTTTATTTGCCTTCATTATATGTAGGTATATATTATTTAAAACCTATATACACTATTTCTTGAAGGCTAGTGCTTTTAATCATAGGCAAGTGGGAACGCCGACACGGGCAAGCAATTCCAGTCCTTCGCGGTACGCATAACAAAAATGATGAGGCATACTGCTATGTCCGTGTCAGCGGGATCTTTATAAAAAGGATGGATACTCTAGGCGACGACCCGGATGGCGCCATGGTTAACACGCCGGATCGCCGTTACGAGGGTCCTGGGTTCGATTCCCAGCGAGGCGGAAATTTGAATGATGAATTTTAATTTCCGTTCTTGGTCTGTGTGTGTGTGTTCTTGTCTTGTGTGTTGTCCATGGCACCCGCGACACAGGAAATCCTAGTGTGGGGCTATGAGTGTGTAGCGTTAATTATTTATCTTGTACGTGGAATCGTTCGATTGAAGAACTGCAATAAATTCGTGATGGTAGTGATCAACGATGGCCTCATCCCATTGTCATCAATCCCCCTACACGGCACAGGTCTTTCCTCTTAACCGGGGTGGCCGAGAGCATACTCCATCACGCTGCTTCAGCTCGGACGTAGGGGTGGTCAAACCAAGTGTCGAAAGTTTTTATGCTGCCCAAAGGCCTCCGACATAGCTTAACGACTGCTGTCTAAAGATAACAACTGGGACCGACGGATTTACGTCCCTCCGTAGAAACCATAAAGAATTTTTTGCCACTATTATTGTATTTATTATTGTATAGGTAAGCAGACAGATTGACGGACAGACAGACCGGCAGTTTCATAAATCTACTGAGTAAATATACTTTTAAACCGGAAAAAACAGTATGTCTTTAAATAAAACCTACAAATGATATACCTACCAAGAATATTATTAAAGCGAATCACTTTCCCTCCACAAGGTGCCGATTTGAGGTCGCGCGAGACCGGCTTCGGTCTACCGTGATCAATTTTATTTCCACCTAGTTCCTTTGTCGCACCCTTCGCCAATGTTATTGTTATCCCCTTTTATATATTTTACTACTGAACCATTCACAACTTATTTTTTTTCGGTCGGGTCTTTGATATGATTGTTTTATCTAGGTAGGTACCTATAGATACGTAATAATCTATGTACACAATATTAAATAAACTAGCTAGGTATATATACCTATAAGGTAGTAGGTAGCAAAGGTAAGATATAATGAGATAATGAGTCTCGTTCAGATGTGTTGCTAGTTGCTACCTTGAAGAACTAATAATGTCGCATCTAAAATTTTCATATTAAGCAATCGAAAATCCATCAAAGTAGGTACATCCAGAAAAGGGATAATATCTAGAACAGCTGGTTTTCATTGTAATTTTAATATACCTAAGAAATGTTGATAAAGGTCATTGTAATCATAGTAACTTTAATAACTTTATTTTTATGTGAATAGTTCGTATGAATAAAGCTTCAGGTATATTCCAAATGTTGTTGATGAAATATAATTACTAGTAATTTCACGCTAGGTACCATTGATCGTTTCGAGGAACCATTAGGGCCACTAATAAATTAAAGTAAGTAATAGGTTTACGGAACGGACACGGTCTTAAAGTAAAAGGTTTGCTAGATATTTTTATTTGTACGAGCTTACTTCCTTTTTCATTGAGGGATTGCCGATTCCTTTTTGTCACATACTTAATAAGTTTTTTTATTAATCCCTTATTTTCAGGCAACTAAGGCCTATAGAATATAATGAGCTTGACAACAATCCCACATTTTGTATATAAGTTCCTCAAGTGACGCATGTGAGCACTGAGAAAGGATTTTTGGAAATTGGCTAGCGAGGCCGCGGGAAAGATTACAAGAGCAAGTTACCTATATAATTTGCTTAGAGTACCTACGTTTTTTCAGTTTTTACATATTACAGTAAAGTTTCTAAGCTTATTGCTCATACAAAAGCAAAAGAACGAAAAAGTCCTGAAAACGGCTGGCGTAGGATGCGGATACAAACAGAAAAAAATATAATTAATTATTTCTTTTCCGAGAATTTACATAAAGGATGGAGGAATATGTATCATATTTATTGTTATTTTCTTTTCTCGGCTCTATTATATCTTTTGCCTTATTACGTGAATACGTATCTTATTACACCCTAGTACCTACCTAATTGTATTCAATTGACTTATTCCATATCAGACGGGATTATTTTAAGTGTCATTTTTTTCTGTTTATTACCTGATTAAAATAAAAATGTTTCTTCAAGCTTACTACAATGCATCAGTGATAGCCGCGCGAGAACAGAAAATAAAATACATCATGGAAATTTCAGATTTGCTGGGAATCGAACTCAGGACGTCGCGACGCGTGTCGCAGCAGCAGTACGGTATGGAAACCAATGCGCCATATGGGTCGTCACTTACGCACTTTATTAAATAAAAAGTTATAGGTTAATAAAATCATAAAATATCGAATCATAATAATTTTGAATGGAATATACTCGTATTTTACCAAGACCTTTCGTAAAATTTATTATTAGAAATGATATTTACAAATGCCCGCGATGATCAAAAATACCCCGTAATTTCAGAAATAAAATTGCTTTGATATTTATGAGTCTAATATAGAAATCCGAATCGAGAAGAAATTAATATTTCTCAAAAAGTCATTCAAAGACTTCAACAATGTCGAAAGACGTTAGGGTTGCCAACCTACGGTCATACTGTGAAAACTAAAGATATCATAACTATAGATGCGATACGTTCATACAAAATGGCCCTTTTCATCTGCTCCGATGACATTACTAATTAAGTACCTAACTATCCAGCTAGGCTAAAGATAATTACAAAATGTATGAGTTAAAAAGAGGTCTGAGAAGTAAGAAATTAATTTCGGCGCGCTAGTGACATGTCATATTTTATTTCACTGTTTAAAAATGTTTTATTAGGGTTCCGTACCAAAATGGTAAAAAACGGAACCCTATTAATATGCCTTCGATGTCTGTCTGCCTGTGTGTCCGTCTGTCAGTCACAGGGCATCTATTGAACGAAATTAGGTAAACACCTGTAATTTTCTCATAAGCTTTATTTCAGAAATTTAATTAAAAAAAATATTATTTCGATTTTAGTTGAGAAAAGGACGGTGTAGGAATGTTAAAAATATAACTTGTACGATTAATAATGTGTTTTTAAAACGTAAAATAAGTACTGTATGGTACCAATTTTCCAAGATACTATTAATTTAATTATTCCAACTCCATATACATTATTTCTCGTACAAAAAGTTGGCAACCCTAGGAGACGTACCCAATTAGCGACGTAAACTCATAAAATTTCAATAAAAACTTGCTTCTAAGAGGTCATGAAAGATGGATCTTTTCATTAAAGCCCACATATTTAAGTCGTTGTCAAGTCGGCCTCTAATTAATCAATATAATTATAATATAATTAGGTAAGTATTATACCTAAATCTAGCTGATATCTAAGCGCTTCGCAGATCGACAGGAAAGGGTTAACTTTTATGTCAGAAGAGATTTAAAGCTCTTTAAATAACGCAATATGTTTTCAATATTTTCTGTTTTCAGATTAATACGTAATATTTAGGTTATTAAAACAAAATGTTTGTAGGTACCTTCGTTTATTAATGATATATACCTACCTACATACATATATTTAAATTAAATCAAAATTATGGAAATTTCATAACTTCATATTTAACAATTATTTTCTTTTCACTTCTTCAATACAAATTCGTCCTTTATATAAACTTTTATACTTATAAACTTCTATTCTATACTTAGGTAAACTATATTAGATAATAAATGGAACACGTAACATCGTTGGGAAATACCGTTGAGTCAGTGAACTAGATCAGACAGAGCCGTACCCTTTTATAAATATTGCAGTTTCCACCTCGCAACCTCTGAAGTGGAATACCTCGCTTTCAATACTTTCGTTATTCATGAATGTTCCTAGCTAACACGGTCTCGATGTTTGCGTTGTGCGAGTTGTTTTGTAAAGGCTTACAATAATTACATTGCCCACTAGTAAACACACCCTCGCTTTGTTTCGGAAAACCTATCCCTTAGTTAGCTGACGCACACACGAAAATTGTTAAACGTGATTCTTTTAACTGATGTAACATTTTATTTATGAGGTAATTTAAACAAATTTAAGATATATATTTTGAGATTAGCGTGCACAAAGGCACAGTCAAAAATTATACTTAATTTAACAATAAAGATTCCGAATACCTAAGAATAGTTTTTCCTACTGATAATCAGAATATCAAAGGTAGGGTAAACATCTTAAGAATTAAATGGTGATGAGGTTTGAACACATTATGGTCATTACTTTTAATTTCTACTCAAAACAAGTTGAATAATTCAATTTGTTATTCTATGAATATTCTTTAATTTAATTTAGTTAAGAGCTTGCAGCACTTATAAAGTAATATAAAGTGGTAAAGTAAAAATAACTACTAAGGGGCTATTAATGGGTTGAGGCTATTGACTTAAGTCAATGGTTGAAGCCAATCGCATTAAAATGTTAACAGGTGAACCATCTATGGATTCTGTGAAGAAGTACGGTACGTACTAGCAAGCCAACGCGCACAGGCTCCTGAGGGTATTTGAAAGGCTTTACAGTTTGTTTTATACGCTGTCACAAGATGGCGCTACGTTAGATAGCCGTGGATATAAAATATTTAGTAAGTACTTACCTATAACTGTGACATTATCATACTCGTAGTAGATAATTTATTACATTTTTATTCTCTATATGTAAATATCACAGACAATCTAGGCCCGCGAAGAGGTAAGCATTTGTCTGAGTTTTGACTTGACCGACTGGAGTTGAACCTGGATCTGTTCTCTATAATAATATTATCATAGTATGTAATATTTGTGTGGAGCCAGTTACACTTATGTATTTAAAGGCGACCGTCTCAGTCCTCAAAAGTGGCAACAAATCTATGGCCGAATTAGAACGAGACTCACTAACAATTGCCTACTAACTGGAATATTAGGTACCTACTCACAACAACTAACAGGACTAACTATCAATGACAGTCCCTGTACCAGTTCTCATACTTATTAACAAAACCTCTCCTCCCTCATACTTATAATCAACTAATATTAGAATATTAGTATATTAGAATATTAGTTGATTGATCACCAACTGATTCTCCTAACCGGACTAACTATCCTAGTCCCCATTTGAGTCTTGTTCTAGGTTGGTCGCAGTTGTCATGGGTGATAGGATGGTGTGATGTGGGATCGTTTGCTACGTTAATTCAATAAATAAATACTAGTAATTAGGATTATTACTTGCTTAAACTGTCTTTTTGTGAATCCTCCCTGGCTAGCTAGCACTATCTCGCTTGAACCAGAGCCCAATGGATTTGCCCCCTCCCACTGGGGTCTTGAGCCACAACTTTCTCTTTTTATTTTCTCTCTTAATAAATTAAATACAATTTATTTTATTATGATAAGGGTACTCACGATATGTATTTTGAAACGCCGATATTTCGACCCAGTTGCATGGATCGTGGTCACGGCTGAACTGCGGTGGCGCGGAGAAACTTTTGACAGGTGACACTTGACGTAACTTAAGTTTCTCCGCGCCACCGCAGTTCAGCCGTGACCATGATCCATGCAACTGGGTCGAAATATCGGCGTTTCAAAATACATATCGTGAGTACCCGTATCATAATAAAATGAGTACAATCCGCGATGAGTTAAGTTTAAAATCATAAATACAATTTAATTTATTTATAAATATTACAATACAACTTTTTATTGCAATTTGTATAAATGTTGTTAAATAAAAGACATGTATAACGTCGTATTATTTATTTTCGTCTGTGTTCAGCCGCCCGGTACAGATACGAGCGGCGATTACTCGTTACCAAGTACACGCAGTAACGCTACATTACCAAATGTCGAAATACTGATATTATCTGTGGGGCTACCAGCCCCGCAATGCAAACAAACGACGGTGGACACCCTAACAAAACACTCCCGCCTCTACCATACTCTATAATGATCACCTAGTAATTACACATGATTATAACATACAATGAGACATCAAACACAACATAAAGGAAGCCTATTTACATTATGATTTTATTGCTCTGAACCCCCTGACAGGTTTCCAGTCGTGGCTGCAACAAAATGCGTCTTAAGACCCTATGGGTGAATTTAATTATTATAATACAATTATAAGAGGCATTTCAGGCATTGTTCTATATGTGTCTTTTATTAAATTCGATACAGATATACGTAGGCGCACAGTTTGTAACGAGGTATAATAAGAATTTTTTTGCTTGTTTACTTAGACTTAATAGACACAAGGGCGAAAGTTCAATGTCCCAAACACGCATCAAAATGTATACTTTAGGCGGTTTACACACTACAGACAATCTGTGGCAACATAGCACCACTAATAGGTACAACATACATTTTAAATGGCATTGAATTACTTATCATGTAAATATTTTGTAATTTGATATTATTTTATTACTAACGTAAAGTACAATTATTTGGAGTAACAATAACTATTTATGTAACAACATACCTAAGTAATTCGATTTACTTTAAAAGATGAGTTGTTTATGAAACTTAAAAAAGTTTTAAAGAAAAAGCATATTTCATCTTTGCGTTACAGCGTTGTGATTGTTAGTTGCCAGTTGCCTATAGTGTGCACTGCCTTACACACAAACCTTAAATCGTAAGGTCCTAAGTACAAATATTCAATTGTAGGAACACGTTGGTATTCGAATGGCGCTAAACATTACCTTTGGCACCCGTCAATACTATGGTCGCAAAATTGATATAGAAGATAAATGTAAAGACTACAATGTAAAAAGATTTCCGAATATTACAATTACACAATATTGTATACATAAACGAACATATTGCACGTCTAACATTTATATCTATAATCCAATTATACAAATAAATAGGTACTTCAATTACACAACAATCCATTTGTATTTCTGTAAGCTTACATAATCTTGTTTAGGCTCAATTTTAATAGAGTATTTAACTATATGTATATTCCGTTCCCACATAGTTATATTATCGAATATTTAAGTATGAGCACCTAATATAATTGTGAAATATTTCTTATCCTTCGTGCCTGTCTAGACACTCGACCAATTTATCGGTTTTACCGTAAGTGAAAAGTAACCCTGGATTATTTTTCACATTTATATAAGTGGAGAATTAAACTCATAAATTAATCTAATAAAAGTTTTTCTTTTATTTCATATAGATAAACAATTGAACATGCAGTTGACAACAGAACTATCTACAAAGCTCGGTCGAGAGTACAGTGTAAAACTACCTATGTAATAACGAAATTATTACCTCTACTTTAAAATTTAAAATAAAATTGTGAATGAAATCAATTATAAATTTTGAGCTACACATCGTGGAAAGATAAATATTTTTTATAATTTATGCACCTTTATTATGACTTGTAAACAACACCAACACATAATAAGAAATATTTAATTGGACATCAATCAAGAACCAATTTACTTAACTACTAATCTCCTAATGCTTTTAAGTTATTTAATCAATTACACTGAGCCCTCCACCAGAATTGAACTATTAATTTACGGACGACGTTTACAATTAATCTCACAACATATTATCTACATAAATAACGGTCAGGGAGCGATCATTAGGGTTGCCACCGCGAGAAGCCAACTCAAGCCGTGCGCCGTAGTACTACACACTAACGCCGCGAGCGCGAACGGCTACCGACTGTCGAGCGACACTTCAAGTCTTCATCTACCATGTACAATTCGTAAACTATGTTCTTAATGTCGGAATATCTTCAGACGGCTCCTCATTACATAGAGACGTAAATCACGCCGTATAAGCGATTCAAATCTGCGAACATCCACGATAATCGCATTTGTGGCTGTTTGCAGTTTCGCCGTGTGAATGCAGAGCCGTAACGTCACTTCGGTTTAAAGTATTTAAACAAAATATCATGAATAATGTCAGCCGAACGTTATCTTACGACGTTTGTTGATAAGCTTCAAGCCCGCGAACATTCACGAAAGTCAGTCATGATTATTCGCGGGTCGTCGCCGTGAGAATGTAGAGCCAATGTATGAATGATTGTTTAGTGTATTCAACAGACTAACATACATAGTTACACAGTAATGTCTATAACACTGAAACTATTTACTTCTCAAAATAATGTTTTTAATAATGATTATTATAGTCGCACATACCTACAGATATTTCCCGTCACAAACGCCCTCGGCACCAGGCTATGGATCTGCGTAGTAATTCTGTAACCTCACAATAAAACTTGCACCTAACTCAAGATAAAGTAAGATTAATATATTGATAATAAGGGTAAGTTAACGTTAAAACCATTTAGGTACTTAGTTTAACGCGATCGCAGTTAAAACTCAGTCATATTCAAGTTGTTGTTTTATAGTGAGTTAGTCTGTGAGATTACAAAATAACTGCGTCGGCTATAACTTTTACAATCCAATCACGAAAACCAGAATCCTTTTATAAACCCCAACGGTTGGAAATTTCTGTTTTATTTACATTTTGTTTTCTTTTCAGGAGCTACACTGAGTACTTTCATTGCGATATCCCCATTCTTATTTATATTAAAATCTCTACCGTTCCTTTTTTAAATTTAGAAACACTATAACACTCGAAATGATCGTAAGACGGATCCGACAGAAAGAACCATTGAAATATTATTACAAAGTTCAAAAGCGAATTTTCATATTCAAAGTTCATCAGATCTTTAAATTTACATCGAAAATCATATTGTCATCGATTCAACCATGAAAATAGATTTTATTTTAAAGAAAACATCCGTGCATGAATTCCTTTTCATATCAAAATGGAGTAAATTCGCTAACAATGGACAAGCTATAGTTTACAACATTCTAATAGTAAAATGTTATCATAAAGTTTATATTTAAGAGTAGGTATATAGTAGTGTAGGTATATAGTCATACAATTTTAGCTCAAGCAACTCAATTATGAATATAACTATATAGTTACTGAGTATTACATAATTAGTCTATGGAATCTGAAAACTTTTAATATTAAGTCATAAAGTTCTTTTTACAAAACTTTCCAGTCCGTATTCGAAAAACAAAATAACAAAAACAATATAAATCGTCTATCAGTCGTATTGTTTCCATGGGTTAACAACAATGAATCTTCAGAATTCATGAACGAATACTTATACAGACGAGTTTTCAACAAAGATTCTAATAAGATATATCACAAACCATAAACAGGTAAAATAGTAAAGTATCAAAAACATTGTGTCCCATATCAGTCGTGTTATTTGTGCAATACTATTTTTATAACATCAGTAACAAAACTTCGTCTTGAAGTGTTGCTCAATTTGTAACCAAACAGCCTCCGACAGACATATAAATAAGTGTAATTATTATAATATGCAATCTATATAAATGGACCAATCATGGCAGTGAAGATTATTATCAGTGCTGTCATTGGTCAATTTCTACCACTCTTAGGTATATGTCTAGCAGACGCTAGTAAAAAGAACTGAAATCCTATTTGCGAATCTCGATATCCGATATCCGATAGACATTATTTAATTTAAAGTTTTTGGGATATCTTTAAAGTAACGATCTTTCTTCTGATATCCGAAGTTCGCAGATAGTATCCCCGATCTTGAGATTGCGACCAACCTCAACGGATAAAAATCCAGTCCTTCATAGAATTAGCGACTCGTAAAAATGCTTTACTAAATCTATTTTAGTTTAATATACCGTTATACAATATAGTTATTAAGAATGAACAAGGATTATTTGGATTAATTTAAATTTTACCAGCTTCCCCTAAACGTTTCCAACGATGTGACGTAATCGCTCGTTCTACGACGGAACCCATCGAGTGGTATTGTTCACGCCAAACTTTATGGCAGCTCTGATTCATGCGCAGGTCGCCGCGCAGGCGCATTAGAAATGGAATCAAATTTAAATATTGTAAATAAAAATAATTATGTGTCCATAACCGAGTATTTTTCTTGAAAATTCCAGACACATACAATTGTTATTATACTCGTACGTATCTATCTTTCATGCAATAATACCTATTTTCCTTTTAATATTTGAAACAATCTAATATTTCATTCAGAAATCTAACAAGATTTGATACCATAACCGAATAAATACTCTTTTTAAAATCCAAAATCACATACGAGTATATATCCCTCACGAGCTTGTACCATAATTCAGAGAGGCCAAAAAGATTGGCGAGCACTATAACTATACACGAGCTAATCTGATATGGTCTCAGTCTCAAGACAGTCCGTACGTCTGATCTATTATACACTCTCCCTACTCGAGCTACTGACTTGTGTCCACTATCGACACTCGATTTAATAATTTTGTTATAAGTGCCATTCCGACATAACACCTGGGGCCCAAGTGTGCTGACTTAAATAAATGCTTTAATTGCGTCATGTTACTTTGATATTACGCAGTTGAAGCATTTATAAACCAGCAGACATGTTGGGTGCGTGATCTACTACCTTGCAACGCACCCCACAGACTTGGCCCCCTCTATAGGTGTAACAACTGTTGAGTCTAAAAATCTGGATAGTAGGGGCCGCCACCAGAATGTGTCGAATGTGTACGCAAGCCTCTGATATGTGGGATGATGTGTGTAGCGCTTCAGGCCGTGCGCCGAGGCCCCGCCCGACTGGTACAAAATCGGAGCGTACCTACATATACGTATATTATATACAATGTACAATACAATATGATAACGCTATAGTGGCTACGGGGCGGGGCGGCGGCGGGCGGCGAGGCGAACCTCGCGCGTCAGTAGGTAAACGTTCTCACAATAATTTACAATGTAACTCGCTCTATATATAACAAACATTTCACGAACGCGCACCACGCTCGCCGAACAACGTAATATACAGCAGAATCGTAGCACTCTTTCGATTCGATAAAAAAATTGACTAGAAAATTCAATTCGCTATGAGCACTATGTGTGCGTGGATGTCGCGGAGAAGATGTCTGCGGCGCGCCACGCCTCGGCCTCCTCCTCGGCGTCGTACTGCTGCAGGAACGGGTTGGTGGAGCTGTAGCGCGGGCTCAGGCCGCCGTTGCTGTTCAGCGTGACCGCCAGCCCCGCCGAGGTGCCCGGGATCGCCGACCTCGGGGACTCGCGGGACCCGTTCTCGCGCGGCGTCGAATCCCGCGACATCGCATCCTTCGAATTCATGTTCGGTGTCAAATCGCGCGGCGTCAAATCTCGCGGAGTCAAATCCCTTGGCGTCAAATCCCGCGGAGTCGTGTCCCGGGGGGTGCCGCGCGGCGAGTCGCGAGGCGATGCGCGCGGTGAGTTCCTCGGCGAGGAGCGAGGTGAGCTCACCCGCTCCGGCTGCCGCAGTATCGACGACACCGATCCACCGTGTTTAATCGTGTCCGCTGGACTGTGGCTGCCGGAGCTGCTACTGGGTGAACCGGGAGAGGAGACTGTCACCTGCCGGGAGCGAGGTGGAGCGGGCAGAGGGCCGCGCAGAGGCGACTGCGGACGATATTGGCCGGCCCTGACTGATGAGAGAACCTGCAAGAACAATTATTATTATAAGATAAGTGTAATATACTCGTACGTTCATCGTATATGGTAAATGGTGCCTATACTGTACGAATGATTTATTTATTTAAGTCTAGTGAACTTCAACTACAACTAAAACTTGCCCGATATGCTCGACACGAAATTATATGGGCTTGCGTCCATCATCATCATCATCACAGTTGCATCAGTGGGGTAGCGACTGTAGTAATATAACACAATTATATTCGATACACACATGTGCGGGCGGCGATCGGTCGGGCGCGGGCCGACCCGAGAGAGCTGGAGGCGGAGATGCTGCTGATGCTCCCGCTGGAGGCCGATATGGACTGACTGAGGGCGGAACTCGGCCTGCCGACAAAGTACAACATTGCTTTTAACTGGTTTTAACCGCTTTTAGGTGTATAGGTTAACTTGGCGTGCTAATCGACGTGTGAATGTATCATGTCAAGAGAGGGTACTGTCAGATTAAGTATAACGTACCTCTAATCTTATTCAATAATCTAGTTAATCTTCACTCAGTTTGTGAGACAAGTAATAAGTCAGCATAGGTTTAGACATAATGGTGTTTAGGTTCATGGTGGAGAGCCAATTCAGCCAATTAATCGAGTTTACTTCCTTCTCAGAAGTTATAAGACAATTGTGCGTATAAACTCGGGACGACTTATTCCTTGTGGCTCATATCCTAGGTAGTCAAGACCATAAGAGTGTGAGAACCTGGGGGGAGCGTGGCTGAGGCCGCTGGCGACGCACTGGCTCTGCTTCCACGCGGTCCGGTTGCTGGCTCGCCGCGCCGAACTGTCTACAAATATGCATGCGTTAAGGTGCTGCTTAGCCCCTGTTTATGTAAGTGTTCTGTTCTACCGGTCTACTCTACTGTTCTACTGCGTCTTTCCAGCCAATTGTGTTCTCGTTTATATTATTCTTCTGTCCTTTATATCAATCATTTCCCTGATGTTTTTTGAGTTGATACTCGTGTTTTCATCCATTACTTTAAATAAAAGAACATTTTTAATTAAGTACTTCGGCAATATTGTATTTATTTGTCTGTGTACATAAATAAAAAAAAGGTCTTTAAATTTGTAAATCAAATGTAATTTGGTTTAAATTCATAATGATGTTTAGTTATTCCTAAACTATTAATTTGGAATAGTGTAAGCTTATCTAATTAGGTACGTGATCAATAACATTACCTGAACGTTTGGGTGCTGGCCAGATTTGCAGGAGGCATTGCAGAACATGGATCGGTCTCTGATAGTCCAGGTCTGAGGGTGGTTGAGCGTGGAGCATGAGCGGTGGGGCTAGAGCCACGGCGAGGTGGAACGGAGACATCTTGTTCCGGTCCTGGGCTGCGACCACGAGTGCTAAGTGGTCGAGCAGGAATACCAGGGTAGCCCGTGCGGCTCTCGGCAAACATTCCACTATGGACGCCATTAAGCGAGCGTTTCCTTCTCGATCGTCGGGCAGACATACTCCTAAAAAGAGATCGTAGTAAGAACATTTGTCATGGCATACGATCGACGTTATATACTTCGATGAGATGAAAGGTCGATATCTGATACCTTTATACGAGCAATTCTTGTAATATAATCTGAATCTCGGAAACGGTTCCAACGATTTTCATGATAATTAGTTAAGCGCGGTATGATATTTAGTTAAGGGGCGATAAAGCTAGCTAGGTTTAACTTTAGAAAGCGTCGTTTCATCCGTGTTTTCAGGCAATGAAAAACAATAGGTAATTGCTACTATAACTTCGCTACCATCTATAAGGTTACAATAGCTCAGGTGGGAAATCGGGCGGTCCCGAAACCAGAAGACACCGGTTCGAGTCCACATTAAAAAAAATAGCTCGTTAGGTAGCGGTCATCCAGGTATACATACCGAGAGCATCAAGTGTCATCTGATACAAGCATCGGCTAAATAAGGGCTGAGGGAGTTCTCTCAAGAAGTCCTTCAGCAGTCCAGTGATAACGTTGATATCTGGGACAGCATCTGGGGTAAGTTCCACGCCACGGGGATTGCGTTCGAATGCTTCACGAAGGACACGCTTTTTCGTTGCAGATCCGCACAGACGATATAACCCTGGAAGAAAATTAATAACACATTAATCAAATAAATGAATGTAAAGCCATAATTCTAAGTAGCTTGACCAATCATCACGCTCAAAATTGCACAATGAAACTGATGTTTCAATCTTCACAGCTGTATTCTGTGTGTAATAATATTACCGTTTCTACCTCAATTTCAGACTCTTAGGTTCAATGCTTATGTTTAATGGTTATGATTTTTGTCTTGTTCTTATCCTCTGTTTTCAATCTGGATGAAATAAGAAAGAAAAAGGAGAGTGCCCTTTTAGCGATTAATCGAATTTACTTACATTGATGAATGAGTGTTAACATATCTTGTAACCAGCTCAAACAAGAACTCACCAATAATATCCAGTCCTCGTCTCTCGATTTCCTCCACACATCGTCGGACCACCAGCGGCACGGGTGGCGCATGGGGTGGTCGCACCTCCCGTGCTACGACTGTGTCCAACTCTGTCCCAAACAGTGGTGGCGGTGATATACGAGGTGGAGCCGGTCGACGACGGAACAGGTCGTGTGGCTCGGTGTGCCGAAGTCGGACATACAAAGTACCTCGGGGATCCATCTAAGGATAAGGATTTTTTTATTGATAAAGATAAACACGAATTAGAAGAAAGTTCATCTAAAAATGCAAAAATTATAATAACCGAAGATAATAAATTGAAAATTAGTTTTAGCAATCCACTTACCTACCAAACTAACTTAATCTATCGACAGTTAAGTAAAACTTTAATAAACGAACGTACTCTGATTGCAAGTTGATGCGAAGGCGACCGAGCAAGTAGGTCGGGCAGAGTAACTGCACCGCGATAACAGAGCTTGTGTCTGTGTTGTGGGTCCCAGGAGTATACAAGTACGTCGAGCTGTCGATTGTCCACCAGCTCCAGCTCAAATGATTCATCCCAGTCAAATTGGAGTTCACCGTTGCGTACCTGATGCGCAGAAAATGTTAAGTTACATATTTTTTATAAGTCAATGCTTAGTACCATCATAATTTAAGAAATAACTTATAAGATAATCCAATAATACCATTTATGTAATTTTTAAGTTTCATTATTATTTAATTAAAGGTTGATTGACTCCAACCTAAAGGAGAAGCTTTAGGGTTGTGTTCCAGCTTTAAAGGTTGGTTATCGCTGGTTATGATAAATATTATTAATACAAAATACAAAAACTTACCACCGTCCGAGCTTTATGTACTCGATCGCATTCCAACACGCAATACAAATCCCTTGGTGCCACGGGTTGTTGTGGTGGTGCTAGTGGACCTGAAGGGGGCGAACCTGGTGAAGACCCTGAAGGTACTGGTCGCAAACCTCGCCCGGCCAGCAAATGAACCCACAACATTCCCGATACGCCTCCAGAAAGTCGAGATAAGCCGGTCATAGATGCTGATAGACCGCCAGCACCGGATTTCTCCACTTTGTATTTTAGAAACTCTGTCGGTAAAAACATGTTTAGTTAAAAATAGGCCACATTGAGCGTATTTATTTTACATAAAGATTTTGCATGCCACAACCAAAATTGTTACATCTTACCATTAGGATTGATATCAAGTTGCCGCTGATGTCGGGAGCTCGGTGTTGGCACGGGGCTTGGGTTGGGACAGTTGAATCGGGAACCCAGCTCCAACAGTTGGCGGACGCGTCGCGCGGAAGGTGAGCCTCCTGCCGTGGGTCCCAACTGCTGGGACGAGAGCGAGCGAGCTGGTAAATGACGCGGGCGCTCGATTCGCCGACCAGCTGACAAGCCAAGCGATGAGCCGAAGCGACTACCACTTTCCATCTGCAAGATGTATCGCGCGACTAATGACGTGGACAATGGTAATGGTGTGAAGGACAACTCACTGGAACTAGGAATGAAAGTTAAATATTTAAGTTGGCTGAAAAATTAAGCTGATTAGACCAATTTAATACATAAATACTATTTACCCCCTTAATACATACCTGAAATTGAAAATTACGAAGTTTCTAGGGTAGTATAAAAAATGTACCTGGTTTTAAAATAATAACTGAATGTATAAGGTATGTACTTAATTAAAAATGTATACTATTGCGTGAATGCTTTATGTATAATATATTATGTGCGTGTGCAATAAATAAGAGTGTGATGTCTAGCTTATAGCGCAGTTTTGTGTAAGGATAATTTCATAGTTTAGCATAACTTACGTTCTTTAAAGCATCGTGAATATTTTCCGCAGAATAATGCGTAGGAAGTCTTGGTCGTAGGGTTTCATACAATGCACTTGTTGATGGGGCTCGCGATAACCAAGCTCTATACTCATCTGACGTGAACACTGATGGTGACGTTGGTAAGCGACCTAAAAAATGACAGAATCAGAACCTCCAACACAGTTACAATTATAAAAATAAAAATTCCGGTATACATTTTACGTGCCTCTGGAAGAACGAAGATCTAAACGCGAAGATAATGGTTCTGGCTCATCTTGAAGAACACTTCCAGCTCGTCTTGACAGACCTAGTCTATTGGAGGATATAAATGGATTATATAAATAAAGCTATAAATTCGCTTCCAGTAAAAACAGTCAAAAATTTATTAATCTTTATTTTACCTTTGTCCAGTTCCTCTTACATCCCTAGGCAAGGAATTGAATTTTGATCCAATATCTCTTCCTAGCGTGCTACTCCTGTAACCACTCAGACCTGAATAATAAGGCGTCCTTGTTGGAGCCGTAGCTTCGGTATCTGATGAGTAGTCTAAGCTCCGATTTCGTCTTGAGGTTCCAAACTTGCTGCTGTACGAAGGCAAACCTAAACCGGTCGTTCCATAACCGCCACCAAGAGTTGATCCTAAACCAGTACCCGTTAAACTAGCACCAAGACCAGAACTTGTCAATCCTGAGCCTACTAAACTTGATCCAGTCAATCCACTTAATCCTGTACTCGAAAGGCCAGAAGGAAGACCAGGCCCTCCCAACCCTGTACCACTTAGACCAGTTCCACCAAGACCACTACTAGTCAGACCAGATCCTGTCATACCCACTCCTCCATAGCGTTGATTGTATCGTGAAAGGCTTGAAGCTGAAAAGTAAAATATATTTATGAAAAATACGTTAAAATACTAGACATTTTTAATGCCACCGTATTAACTGACCACCACCTGTTGCTGCCGAAGCTTTCAAACTGGATCGAAGTAACGAATGTCTTCCGAAATCTGAGTGAGTTTCTGCTCGTGGTAGTTGTTGTTCCGAACCTGAGCGAGGTACTCTTCCACCGAATCTTGTGCTGAAAGTAAAAGTTTGTAGGTTAGTCATTCTTAAAAGTTACACTCTTAAAAGTTGTCTCAAGGTATCCTCTTTCCTTACCTTCCACTTTCTGATGGATAGAAAGAATGCACTTTCTCTGCTAAACTTTCTAGCGTGTTGGGGTACGATCTCTCGTATGGTACAAAATGTGTAGCAGACGATTTGGGCTGTTCAGTTATTACCGGTGGTGGTGGTCGGTAGCTGGAAAATAATAAAATTATTGATCGAGTCTGGCAAGAGCACAAAAAAAAGTTAAATTGATGGTATCTTCATATTTATTGCAACATGAACATAACATTATTGAATACCACTATTGTTTGATGATTAACTGTTATTAGGTACTAGAATTGGAGATACTCAACAATTTAAGGTCCGATCACTGTGGACAAAAAATTTCTATTTTTAACCAGCTAAATAAAAATAATAAATTAATAAAATGCAGACCTATAACCAAAAATAAACTATTAATTTTCAAAGACCGAATTTCTTCTAAAATTATTAATAATCCGTCTGCTTTTAACCAAAGTGATCCTTCGCTTTTGAAGATTACTTCCGAAATATACCACTTTCATTAACAAACTCCCTTCAATCTTCTCCGGCAACAGCATATACCCTCTTAAGAGGGCTCGTTGGTAAATGTAGTGTTCTGTTCGAATTCAAACATACTACGACGACTGAGATAATTAAAACCTTCCAATCTTTGAAAAACAAAAGAACAGGAGATTTGTGGGGGATATCTGTACAAGTAATAAATAATATATTAGATGTTGTAGCCCCTCACCTAGCTGTAATCTTTAATAATTGCGTAGATCTGGGGACTTTTCCCGATCTTATGAAATATAGTAAAATAATACCACTTTGGAAGTCCGGAGATAGAACAGATGTTAATAATTACAGACCAGTTGCTATTTTACCGACACTCAGCAAGGTTTTTGAAAAAAATATGTTAAATCAAATGATTACTCATTTCTCTGCCAATAATCTACTTCATAATGAGCAGTATGGGTTCACTAAAGGTCGTAGTACAATAGATGCGGGTGCTAGACTCTTGAATCATATATACGAGGCCTGGGAAGCATCGCAGAACGCTATAGGTGTATTTTGTGATCTTTCGAAAGCGTTTGATTGTGTAGAACATGAAACACTACTTTTGAAATTGGGTCATTATGGCCTTAAAAATAAAGCACTTGAACTAATATCGTCCTACTTAAATCGTAGGGTTCAAAGTGTCTGTATAAACGGAGCTAAATCATCAGGATCTCAAGTTTCGATTGGTGTCCCACAAGGTTCAATTTTGGGCCTATTCCTTTTTTTAGTATATATAAATGATCTTCCGTTTCATATTAGTAAGTATGCTGATATTGTACTGTTTGCAGATGATACTTCACTTATATTTAAAACTAATAGAGATAAAATAAATTTTGACGATGTGAACAGTACTCTCGCCCATATCTCATACTGGTTTTCTGTTAATAACTTAGTTCTTAACGCCAATAAAACGAAATGCGTTGAATTTGCATTGCCAAATGTTAAAAGCGGTAATAAGGACATTAGATTGAATAAGGAAATATTAAATATGGAAAGTTGTACAGTATTTTTGGGGATAACTTTAGACTGTAAGCTCCAGTGGGGGTCCCATATAGCGACACTTGCGGGTAAACTTAGCAAGGCTGTTTATGCTATAAGAAAAATAAGGCAATTTACGGACGTTGAAACAGCAAGGCTTGTCTATTTTGCCTACTTTCATAGTATTATGTCATATGGTATTTTACTATGGGGTAAATCAGCGGAAATTAAAACAATCTTTGTGTTACAGAAAAGAGCTATTAGGGCAATTTATAAATTAAAATCACGCGAATCACTGCGTGAAAAATTCAAAGAAATTGATGTACTAACTGTAGCTTCCCAATATGTTTATAGCAATTTAATTTTTATTAGGAAAAATTTGAGTTGTTATAAACAAAAATCCGATATTACCGATCGGCAAACTAGAAATATGCACCATTTAGTGACTTCCTCGTACCGCCTTCGTAGGGTCCAGCGGTCATTTGTGGGGCTCGGTGTACGCTTGTTTAATAAGTTACCAAAGTCTGTTATTGATTTGCCCTTACAAATATTTAAGAAACATGTAAAAACACGACTAAGAGAGAAAGGTTATTATACAGTAGAAGAATATATTAATGACAAAGATGCTTGGACATAGACATCTGCGACCAGTTCTACTCATGTTAGTATGTATGTATCTGTATGTAGGTATAAAATTTGTAATCTAGCATTTTTTTTTTTTAAAGATGTGCCGAGGAGTTTCTTTCGCCGTTTCTTTTTCTCCTCAAAGATTTAAAAAATCAATATTTAAAGGCACCTTAGCGAAACGGTGGTAAATGCAAAAAATTGACGTTCATAAGTGTATGCATCATACCTACATGAAATAAATGATTTGAGTTTGAGTTTGAGTTTGAGTTTTGACTGGAATTGATGTAGAGTTACAACAGAGTCAGATGCCAGAGATAAAATTACCTCCACGTGGAATGATCTGAAGGTGGACGTGAGTTGTAGTACAGATCTAACCCAGTAGAGTCTGGCGAGAGCGGCCCCAGCTGCATACGACTTCTTTCTTCTCTTCCATCGCCCACAGGGCGAACCACGTTGCTCGGAGCTCCAGTTGACCGCAGAGTACCATGTCTAAATAGGAGTTAAAATAATCATCTTCCCGCACTAAAATTGCCTGTAATGCTAATGACACAAAAATAATAACTGAGTAACAATATGCCACTAACTGTCCCAGGCGGTAAAGAAACTCAGATTGCGTTCTCAAAAAGAACTACAAACTAGAGTTTAATTAATTACACGAAATGTCGTAACCGAAAGAGCATAAGTAATCGAAATTATAACATTATTCTTGTACCGAAGTTGGTAGAAATATTCACCCAACTCGCGTCTTTCACACTGCATATTTTTTTAGAATTATGGATGGCATGATCACACTAATCACACATTACTTTTCACAGTTCTTGTTATTCACAGTTTTTGTTTTTTGCTTTCTGTAAGATAGTGGTTAACAACAATCCCACCTGATTAAAAAGTCCAACTTGCCTATTCACTCTCTTCTTCAAGACACGATCATGGGTGTTCATGGGAGATCAATTATTTATCTGTCACGTGTTAAGCGGACCAGGAATCGAAGCTTAGCAGGGCATACGATTGTAAATTAACAGCAAAGTACTCACTGAGAATACAACCCGTCTACTCTGTCCCGCTCTCGGTCATCATCGTCACGGCAGTCCCTCTTCAGCACTACTACCGGTGGAGGCTTGTGTTCCGTGCGAGGTAGGGACGGTGATCCGGGACCAGATTTACCTTGAAACATAGGTATACATAAACAACAATAGCATTTGCAGGCTTGTCTATTTATCTGTGCGTATGTTGCTACCGATCTCAGACATGGCTAATTGAAATCGTACTGGATGCAGTTTTCACAGAAATATTGTAAGCTTGGGGTAATATTTCTTGTTTGTTTTATTTTAATCGTGTCAGAAATAAAAAAAATGTAAATTTAAGAAATCGAAACATTTTTCGTCGTACAAGTACTATGAGGGTAGATTTGTTTGTTGAAAAATTCCGACTGTTACAAAATGTGTTACCTTTCCTCTGTCTTGTGCAAAGCAGCAATCGCCTCGGGATTGACATGATGATCACGACGTCGTCCAGAGACATGCGTCTCACGTCCACCAGGTTCACAGCCAGGATCTCGTCTCCAACCTAACGGAAAATAATCGTATTTTTAAAAATCGTTTCATCCGTAAAAGTAAATTTGTATTGTGTACAGTTTTTCGAGTTTTTCGAGTTGTAGGAGTTTTCCATTCGACCCAGTATGATGCAAACTTGTTATAAAAAAACTCCGATGTATGAGAGAAAAAACATTAATATCACGACTCAACATTGTGAAGACTCAAATCGTGACTAGGATTGTTATTCCAGTTAGCAGATATTAGCAAGGATCACGTGTGAGATGTATATGTATATCGAGAAACGTATCTTTTACCAGTTCAGTCTTCAAAACTGCTGCGGCTGAAGAACGTACCCGGAAAGCTTCACCGGAAAAATACACCAACTAATCTATGGAACTAGTCAAAGATTAAATAGCAATTTTCATAATTTACCTTCAGGCAGCCACTGTTGTACACGGCTGACTCCAATGCTATCCGGGATATAAAGACTCCGTCCGTCCTGGCACCTCCATCACCCTCCCGGATGTACAGGCCAAGAGTTTGGCCTGGCCGCTTCACGATTTCCACTAGTTGTACGATATGGCGTGAATCCTGTGAGCAGTCATTATTCGAGTACAATTGGGGATGAAGAAAGTCTTCTACAATATGCTCTACTTTGAACCAGGGCTTGGAAACCGGTAAATTTTTTGAACCGGTTCGACGAAATTTCAGGGGGAACTTTTTGAAAAAGGTTCTGTTCCTTTGAACCGGTTTTTTAACCGGTTTGGAAAAATATGGGTATTTTCTATTAACCGGTTCAATTTTTCGCTCAAGACAGGACTTGAATGTACACACTGCACAGTCCGAGCGTTGACGTTGAGCGCGTCGTTGTTTTTATTCAACATAACGTTGTTGTTTGCTTATTTATCTTATCAGATACGCATGTGTCACGGCAGTCATTGATATATTGTATATTTATTTTTAATTTAATGTTAATTAAAAAGTAAAACTTTATTTGAACACAAAATTTCATCCTAATCATTAAGTGCTTGTTCAGACACGGCGGGAATCGCGCGGTTTGAAAATCGCGCAGGAACCGCGCGGGTATTATTTACGCAGGTTAATTAATTTAATCGTTCAGACATAATCGCGCTCAACCGCTAGAAAATAGAATCGGCGCCTCTATTACTATGGAGATCTTCCTCAGCGTTCAGTAGTGTTACGGGCTAGAGGTGGGTCGTACTAGGTTAATTTTGGACTAGGTGTACCTGTTCCTAGTATTTAAAAATACGTGATCCAAATACCTGTTCTACCTATTCCACCTCGTCTCAAGGTCTCTACCTAGTCCGATTACTTAGGGACTATGGTTCGCGTACTTAGTCGAGGACGTGTACGCGTAATACGCGTATTTAGTCTGTGCGTAGTGTGTAGTGTGTGTGTAGTGCTGCGTAGTGCGTCGTACTATATAGACATTTAATCAGTATTCGCAGTCATCATGTGTGTGTGTGTTTGTGTGTGTGTGTTATAATATTAAACTAACTTTCTCCCGCGGTTTTGCCCGCCGAAAATCCCTAAATATATAATTTGATAAAATCAGAGAATTTTCATACTATGTGCTCTCCTTTTACAGGGGGTAAGGGATGATTTTCGAAAAAATATTTTATACAAGTTTCATGACTTGCTATGAAACACCTTCATACTGAATTTCATTCGAATAACTTGAAGTTGAAGAACGGCAACGGCGAACGCTTATAGTTTAGGCCCTGCGTTGATATGTCAGTCAGTCAGTCAGCCAGCTTCTCCTTTTATATATTTAGATTGTCAGTTAAATTAAATCGTGAAAAAATATGTAAAGGAAACTAAGTTCAATAGAACGTGCGTTGTCCTGATTTGACAACTATCAAAGTGACAGTGACATTGTATTGCAGGTTGCATTCATAAAATTCATGTTGTTTTCATAAAATATAAAAATATAAATAATTTTAGCTTCTTTTATTTAATAAAATGATAAAAATAAATAACAAAATAACACTCCAAAGATGCGACTCAAACGAAACACTGAAACAGAATAAACATAAACAATAGGACTTTGACAATTTGACATGTCAATTGCGGCATGGATGACAGTTCACTTTTGTTTGTCGGCTTGGATAGTGGTCTTTTAGCCAGCATTTTACATATTTGAATATAATTATAATGTGATCAATTAAATGATTAGAATAGAACTATGGTTTTTACACCTATATACGTCGATCAGTCCTACTTTTTTATTAAACCCGAGAATCAAATACGTCACACTAAAAGCATATTATTGCCATGAACAATAATTGTGGTGCCACTTATCTATATCTTTGAACGATAATTTTGAGTGGTACAAATGATTAATAAATTCTGTTTTTTTTTTCGAATTCAGCGTATTTTTTTATACCAATTTACATCAAGGAACACGAGGTATGGAACGTTTCAGTAAAACAACGCAAATAATTTTAAAACGGAATTTAATTTTAATTTTTGATTTTTGAATCAAGATTTACCTATAACTGAATTTTGTATTTAGATTTTAGATACGAGAAAAGTTACGTTATGATTAGGTGTCATTTCCATAGATACAGATTTAAAATCTCAAAGGAGATCGCCAAAATTGGGTTATATATTTTCTGTTCGTTACAGAAACAATATTACCACTAAAAAAAACTAGATTTTTTCTGTTTAAATATTTTATAAAAGGTTAAGTTTCTGTGGGAATGTGATTATAAACTTACTTTACTTAGTTGGACAATTTCAAGTAGGTATCGAAATTAACTAAAAACAAACGGTCATTCAATAGACAATCGAAATATTTAATGGACAAAATGACATTGTAGGCATGTACAAAAATAATAAACAAACGAGAAATTATTAAATAACATCTTATTTATTTTAGCGATTAAAGTATTAACAAGCAATCGCATCATTGGATTTTTATTTTGGTGTCAATCTATACTATCTATTGGTAGTCATGTGTCAAAGACAATCTGTCAATCATAAATCTGTACCGTAAAACGGGGCTTTTTGCAAGTCACGAGGCTATTTGGAATTTCCGAAATAAAAGATTTGGTCACGAGTATTTATTTATTAAGGAATAGTATGAATTATGTTTTACCACCTGCCAACACAGCGACAAATAATCTCAACGTCACAACTGAATTTTGGAGATTATTGGCGATAAACAGCGAGCAGTTTAAAATTTAAAAAGTCTCGAAATTTTGATGTATTTCGTAGGTGCATAACTTTCGTCTGGTATACAAAGTCTAGACAGGTGTGTACAAAGTGAAATAGACTAAGAAATTGTGTGTTTCATGCGCATTTCAGTGAGTCTACTTGCTCTTTTTTATCACTTACGAAATCCCATAAATTTTCTGTTTTTCTAAATGGGGCTTTTTGGTTGCTGTTTTGGGGCTACTTGGAATTGAGTGTTTCCTAGGGCATAAGTTAAGGGGAAGATCTTTTTCAGCTCTCTACAATTAACAAATTAATTTGATAAAAATAAGTCTTAAATCTGAGAGTAATTATTCGTCTTATTGTGTAATTATTTGAAAAAAGTAGTAGAATAACATTGAGAAACTGTGAACAGTAATTAAAAATAAAATTATTGAAATGTAATTTGGAAGTAGTTTCTTTTGAATTATAAATTTATTAAATCTGATAAAATAATCAGGACAATGTATGTAATACATACCTACATGTATTCTGTCAGGATTTTTTCCCGTGAGGGTAGGGGGAGAGCACATCCTTCCATTTGCTATGATCCTAACTCACTCACACATGTGACGACCCGGATGGCGCAATAGTTAACACGCTGGATCGCCGTTACAAGGGTCCTGGGTTCGATTCCCAGCGAGGCGGAAATTTGTATGATGAGTTTAAATTTCCGTTCTTGGTCTGAGTGTGTGTGTTCTTGTCTTGTGTGTTGTCCATGGCACCAACGACACAGGTAATCCTAGTGTGGGGCTATGAGTGTGTAGCGTTATAAAAAAAATGTATGTAAAGTTCTCTCATATTTATTTATTTGTAAGGCATTACATTCATGGTATAGTATGGCAGGCAAATAGCAAGTATTTTTGGTAAATTTGTCGAATCACGGCACCTTGAAAGTGCTCCAATTTTTTTTCTATCGTTGTTTATCACTAGTATGTAGTAAGGCGTAAAAATATCTAACCTAACTCAACTGTCCCCCTAGCTAGAGTATTTATTCTTACTCTAGACCTAGAGGGACTGTTGGTTTAGGTAAGGTTAGGTCAGGTATACGCGAAAAAAAGGGACCCCGCGAAGCGGGGTTCCGTCGACATCTGTGACGAAGTAACATAAATTTGGAGCACTTTCAAGGTGGAGCCGTGATTCGACAAATTTACCGTATTTTTCATTTATTTGCATTTTCATGTCCGTGCAATTTCATCTATCTGGTAAACCAACCGATAACTTGTTATTCACCAAGAGGCTAAAATAAAACAGACTTAGCCTTAAATATTCCAAATATCGCTTCATCCGTATTAAGAACACATCAGATATTATTAAGGTTACATTCCAAATAACCCCAAAGTAGCAGTAGATATCATTATGAATAAATTATCAGTTGTCGTTTTTCACCTTTTAAGGGACAGAAAGGAGTGAAACTGAGCTTAACTCAAGACAGCTGGTTATCCTTTTACTTTTCCATTATATTTCTTTATCGTTTCTTTTTACACGGCTTCAAAAAATAAGGAAAACCGAAGCAATAAAGTCAGATTCCAAATACCCCCATTGAGGCGATATTTGGAAAGGCACTTGTAAAACAATATATCTCTAAATCTATTAACAGAAGATGAACAGTGAAAGTAGTTATTTATAGGAAATTGCGAGAACTACCCAAAGAAAAATATCCTATGTAGATTGTGTAACCGACGTTTTTGTAAACATCCGTTTCATGAAAAAAATCTTCCAAAAAGCCCCACTTTACGGTACCTAGTAATGTCACTAATGTCAGTCGTACCGTATATTGATTGCTTGTCAATTGTCACTTTGTCTTGTCAGTTGTCACTTGCTAGTCTTGTCATTGTCACGCTCTCGGATCGGACGAACTCGCTACCTACTAGGTAGACTAGGTATAGAGTATACTAGCAAAGCGCTAATACTAGTATTGGACTAGGTACTTTCAAAATTAGAATAGGTATAACCTAGTATCGTTAAATACCTGTTTCCCGTACCTGTTCTAGTAGATACGACTCACCTCTATTACGGGCACCACGCGATTAACACGTCACAACGAGAGCACGCCTGAGCTATACTTGGTGCAAATTCGATCTGGACACAATGTAAACATACCATTACACAAACGCGTTTTATTCCACCAAACAACTCATTATATTTTTTCGAGTCTATTAAAAATAGAAGAATGGATTAAGTGAAAAGTACAAACTGCAACTAAATATGGTCAAATCGATCAAACAAAAAATTAATTACCATAATCGTAATTGCTAAACTTATGCTGTATCAACCTTATTTCCATGAAGGCATCTGAAACCTTGACTTCCATCTTGAAACTGATCGCTAATTGCTAACTAACCGCGAATTATATTTGAACAGTCGACATTTTTGCGGTTCAAACCGCACGATTTTATCAATCGCGCGGTTATCGCCGTGTCTGAACGAGCCCTGACTTCCATCTTGATTGTTTCAAGGTGGATGGTCTTTTCTCCACTTCATCAATAAATAACTCGGTGTCGCTCGCGTCCGCAGGAGATACCTTTTACCACCCTGCACGTGTCCTCCGAGTGGTGCTAAAGAGGTGACAACGCCGAGCATCGGGCGGCGGATATGATAACCCGAACCCTGACCTAGTCAGGAGATGCTACGGAGGCCTAGAAGAAGTAAATAACCTCTTAAAGTCCCGGCGCAGAAGGAAAGGGGAAACTACTGCGACTATCTCTCCCAAGAGAATGTTCCCGACCTCAACAATGACAAGCACAGAAAATGATATTGCGAGGTCGGACGATCCGCTTGACAACCGGCGCTCGACGATTCCCGGGTCGTCAAGTGTGAAATTGGCTACCGAAGGCCTCGCCAGAGTATGTCATCAGGCTCGGGTGGAGGCAAATGCTACTGATGGCCAAATGGGTAAAATCCCAAATCGCTTGCCGCATCGCATCGGTGCCTGGAACATCAGAGGCCTAGTTCAACCAGGAAAACTCGAGATTGTGGAGAAAGAGATGCAAGCACATAACGTCGCTATACTTGGGCTATCAGAAACCCATCTCAAAGGATCGGGTCATTTCATAACGGAAGGAGGCAATACACTGTATTTCTCAGGTCACGACTTGGATCAAGGAACGAGCGGGGCGAACGCTTTCTGGAGTTCTGCATAAGTAACAATCTCGCAATAACTAACTCCTTCTTCCAACGTCACAAACGCCGTCTGTACACCTGGAAGTCACCCGGAGATCGGTATCGCAACCAAATTGATTACATTACAGTAGACCATAGATGGAGATCGAGCGTAATCAATGCTAAAACCTTACCCGGCGCGGACTGCGGTAGTGATCACCAACTGCTTGTTGCAAAAATACGCCTTCGTCTGCGAACCCCCAAAACATTTGCGCGGAAACCAGCAAGACTTGCGGAGGCTGAGACAGCACTCTTTAAAAGGATGACTGAGACAGCCTTCGAGAGTGACCATAAATCCGCAATCGTTGGTGTAGAACAACAATGGAGCAGGTTTAAGACCTTGGTAACAGAAGCATTTAACGATATCATTCATAGGCGTCCAAAACACAACAAGAAGAAAAGTTGGATTAGTGATGAGGCTTGGGACATCATCGAGAAGAGGAAAGCTCTGAAATCTGTTGATACGCCCACTAACAACGAAGAGTATGGAGAACTTAGCAAACAAATCCAAGGGCGTTGCAGGCGTGACAAAAACTGCTTTCTGTCGAACATCTGTGCAGAAATAGAAAGCCATGCTGATAAATACCAAACGGCAGATCTCTTCAAGAAAGTGAGATTCATAACACAGAAATTCAAATCTCACTCGTGGTCAATAGAAGACAGGGATGGAAACACAATCAATGAAGTCGCAAAGGTGGCGGAGAGATGGAAGGAATACTGTAAGGACCTATATAGTTTAGACCTATCCACAGTCGACATAAATACAGACTGGGAGCGTGATAGTATCACAGAGGAACTGGAACCAGAAATCATACTGGCCGAGGTTGTAGCAGCGGTAAGAAAGCTTATGGCACATAAAGCAGCCGGCATAGACAACATCACAGCTGAAACTCTCAAAGCTCTGGGTGAGAAAGGATTAACAAAACTCCTGGAACTGTGCAACTCAGTCTGGAAAAATTGCCAATGGCCTAATATTACCTCTTTACAAAAAAGGTGCGACTAAAAAGTGCGAAAACTATAGAACCATTGCTCTCATATCACACACTAGCAAGGTACTGCTACATATAATCAACAGCAGACTGCGCCTAGACCTAGACCTAGACTGGCAAATCCCACAAGAGCAAGCTGGATTTGTTAAAGGAAAAGGGACAAGGGAACAAATACTGAATGTGAGATTGCTAGTGGAGAAGTGTTATGAATTTAACATCCCAGCAGTAATGTGTTTTATAGACTACCAAAAGGCTTTCGACTGTGTCAGCTGGAAGCATCTGTGGAATGTACTGAAATGATGATTATGAGTTGATTATGAGTTGATATAACTCATAAGATCTTTATACATGTCAGGACATGGAACAGTAAAAGTCGGCACCGCACAATCGTCGGAATTCAGTTTCAAGAAAGGCGTGCGGCAGGGTTGCGACATCTCACTTATCCTTTTTAACATTTATGGCGAATATATAATGCGCAAAGCCTTAGAGGGTTGGGATGGTGGTGTAACAGTAGGAGGCACGCGGGTCTCGAACCTACGCTACGCCGATGACACTACATTAATTATAGCCACAGAAACCGAAATGGTAGAACTGATACAGCGTTTAGAGGTTGTCAGTAAGGAAATGCGGCTCAAAATTAATCAGGCCAAAACCAAGCTAATGATCATCGACAAATCCGACACAGTCAGAGCAGGGACTGCACTGAGCCGTTATGATATCGTGAATAGTTTTGTGTACCTTGGCTCCACTATCTCCAACAAGGGAGGATCGGAAATCGAGATCAGGCGAAAGATTGGCATGGCAAAGTCCGCAATGAGCCAACAACATATGGAAAGATCGGAATGCACTAAAAAAGACGAAGATGTATATATCATAAGAACGCTTGTCTTCCCAATCTTTATATATGGCGCTGAGTCCTGGACACTGAAAGCAAGTGACAGAAAGCGCATCGATGCTTTTGAAATGTTTTGTTGGCGCCGCATGTTACGTATCCCCTGGACAGCCCATAGAACGAACGTCTCAATCCTCAACGAGTTGAACGTAAAGAAAAGACTCTCCAGCATATGTCTGCAAAGAATACTTAAGTATTTCGGACATATCGCCAGAAAACCACATGACAACTTGGAGAAGCTCATGGTAACTGGAAAGATGGACGCCAAAAGATCCAGGGGTCGGAGCCTGAAAAGATGGACAGACCAGGTGTCCGAGCAACTTAATATTCGACTCAGCGAACCCATACACTGTGCCTCAGACCGCGGAAAATGGTGGCAGCTAGTCCAAAAAACACCTTAATGAGATCAGAACATCACGATGCTCAGCAGTGAGCGTACGACTGAAAGAGAGAGAGAGAGTTGCGGTAACCGCGCGGTTGAACGATTATGTCTGAACGACTGTATGAATACCTGTGTAAATAGGACCCGCGTGGTTCCCGCGCGATTCTCAAACCGCGCGGTTCCCGCCGTGTCTGATCAAGCACCTAAGTGGCGGTAATCGCGCGGTTTTTGACAAATGCTATTATGGACAGATGGATAGGTACAAATTTTTCTGTCAAAAATAAAATCTGTCACTCTTATAACTGTCTAAATCCTAAAGTGCATTGAACCTAGTTCATTACTAGGCGTACCTAGAAGTACCGCCATTTTGAAAAAATTTCGTTTCGGCGGCCAGTAATGAAACATGAGTCAATCAACGAAGTAAGTGATTACAATCAAAAAGTATTCAGTGATGAAATGTCGTAAGTGTTATACTTCCTTAGATATTTGAGTTCAAAAAAGTAGAAAAATAAAGCAAAAATCTTAGTTTCGGCGGACATTGATAAAACATGTGTCGATCGGTAGACTAAGTGATTACGATCAAAAAGTATTCAGTGATGAAATGTCTTAAGTTATATACTTTCTGAGATATTTGAGTTTATTAATAATAATTATTTTAATTTTTGAACTCAAATATCTCAGAAAGTAGGTTCAGAAAGTAGTGCCAGGTTCCATAAAAAAATACTCGAACCCTTTTTATGGAAATAGCCGGCATACGAGCTGACGATCCACCTGATGGTAAGTGGCTGTCGTCGCCCATGGACATCAGCAACATCAATGGCATCACTGATGTGTTGCCGGCCAAGAAAGAGGGAAGAAAAAGAAAGAAAGAACTGGCTCTCAAGCTCCCAGCCTGAACACGATGAGTCGTTCGGAGAAATGATAATAGTAATAATAGTATTAATTAACAAGGTTGTATATTCATTATTATTATCGGGAATTACTCTTAATTAGGGTGAAAATTTGTGTGTAATACTATATAAGTATATACCTACGTACATATTATGGTTGGGTTTATCGCGAGGTTCGAACTTCAATACGTAATAAAAACTGACTGCTCTTGCAAGCGACGCGCACCGCGGTAGTTCAACAAGTCACAACACGAACATTGCGAGAGTACCTACGCGCGCCGCGACCGACGCAACGCGGCTTAGGAATAAACCGGTTTATTTAGGTTCAAATTATCGCTCCTATTTGGTTCCGCACCGGAACGGAATTTTACGATAAAACCGGTTTAACCGTTATAATACCGGTTAATTTTTACCGGTTTCCAAGCCCTGCTTTGAACAATTGTTTAAGCTGTAAACTGTGACGTTAGAATTTTATTGTAGAACTGTAGATGACAGATTATATTGGAGTAGTGTAATAACACGAGCTGAAGGCAGTTAATTGGCCGCCCCGTTGTTTAGTTCATGATGATGAATTTCGTTCTTAGCTATTGTTTGTCAGTTAGCAAAAAAGAATGGTTCTGTTGTGATAAAAATAACCTTAAACAATGATATAACAGAACAGTATTTTGCAATTCAATGTAGTGCAGTATGAGCTGACATTTTAATTCAAATTTCCATAGATTCCATTTGGTTTTCGCCTGCGATAGAATTTCGCGGCTATCACAACATTGAACGTTCGAATTATTGAGGGGGTATTCGTCCTTAATATCCAATAGCGGTGGCTATGAACTGCCAGGGAACATCTCGACAATGCCAGTCTAAATTGCGTTCGCATTCCCCGATCTGGGGCACGGGCGAACAATGAGGAGTAGGTACTGCTCTGTCGGTCTGCTGACTGCGAGTTTAGCATCCAGGTCAATAGAGCGAATAAATTTACCTGTTTTTAAAGCAATTTGGGTATTGTTTGAGATGAGTTGCAAAACTGTACTTGAGGGTGAGCCTGTCCACGGTAAAGTAAAAATTAAGACGTAACATAAGCCCTTCGCCCACTAAATTGGATTCTCTGTTGTGGGTGCCAAGGACATGCACAAATGACACATCACAAACAGCCAGGCTCCATGATTTTTACGGTCCAGTAAATAGCGTTAAATCATCAAGTCGCTGGTAACATCAAGTTTTGAAAAAAAATGTCATACGAACCTGTAACGCAAAGAACTTCTTGGCAGCTTCAATATTGTTCCGGCCCACTTGTCTCAATTCAAGAATCCGTACTATCATCTCGCCGCGTCGCTCCACCGCCTGGAAACATTGACAGACATACTTTTAGTAAACATACTCGTATTAACCCTTACTTTGTCTTGGTGTTGGGATATGGTTTCCGGATGCGAGATTTCTTTACGAAATTAATTTGGTCGAATTCATTCCAATCGCTGGAAAACGAACCACTTGATGGTAAATGGTCATTGTCATAGTAAAGTCCCACTTTTTTTGGTGTAATGGTGGGTGTGACAAAACGTCAAGAATTAAATAACGCACTTGCTGTGTTTAATTGTAATTGTATGTTGTCTATACTAAGAGGAAATCTAAACAGAAATAATAAAATGTGCGTTGGTTTTAATAAATAATTACTAAAGCAGTTACTGTTGTCAAAACGATGCGTCAATTTACTATTTTCCCTAATCTTCATTAGTTGCAATACATTTATCTAATTTAAATAAATTAAGTTCATGTATATCGGTACACCCTCACAACCATCAAATACTTTCGTTGTGAAATATTAATACCTAACTTAGTTATAGGCACACATCAGTATCATTATTAGACACTTGATAGTCCGCTGCTCTAATCAATTCTCATTATTGTCGGTATCAATAGGCATTTTTTGTGTTTATTCGTTCAATCAGAACAAGTAAAAATTAATACAAGTTAGTATTTTGATTAATAATAATTTAATTACCAATTGTGGTTTTAATGAATAAAAGCCATTAGTTTATCTGATTCATGTTCTAGCCTGTTTAATAAAATTTCAACAGTTAGACTAGTATTAATAGTAGTCATTAACGGACTTAACAGGAACCTCCGTAACTAAACGGAGAAGACCAGGATAGGCCTCATACTAAATTGTGCTACCTACTCAAGCCTCAAGGAGCCTGTACATGTGTGCGTCTATTCACTTCAATTTTGGAACACCAAAAGTTCTATCTATCTTTGATACTAATTGCCCTTATACCAATCACTTCAAACCCAGTGACGCTAGTGCACAATGTACGTGCTGGTAAGATTGTTTCTGTTGATCGTTTTTTAGATCAACTGTGAAGTTACTTTATTTCGTTCCGTTTATTATATTGTTGAAGAGGCTTGAAACAAATGCATTTACCACTGTCGTCACAAATAACGCATTGATGGGTTTCAGAGGCCATTTACTATCAGAGTAATAATGTGAATCATTCGTTTTCCCTTTTACAGGCAACGCATTGGTGTTGCATGTGGTGTCATCAGCGGCGACTGTGACCACTTACCCTCAGGTAGCTATTCGGCTTAGCCTATAATATTGCTTGTTTTCGGCTATTTATATAAGGGCATTTTGCTTAGTCCGCTGAAAGGAAATATATCTAAATAGTACATTACGATACGTGTGCGTAAAGTAGCTTATTATTGCACGGTGTGAAGTTAGCGCACGAGCGGAGCGAGTGCGCTAAACACTGTACAAATAATATAGCTACTTAACGCACGAGTGTCGTATACTATTTTATAGCACGAGTGACATAAACCCGCCTATACTCAGGCATATAATTATTTACAGGGAAATAAAAGAAAGGAAATGTTTACGAAGCTGCTGCCTGCCTGCTTTACCGACATGTCAAACGTTATTCAAAAGTATTATTAGTTTGTCTGCTTTACCGACATGTCAAACGTCATTCAAAAGTATTTTAATTTGTCTGCTTTACCGACATGTGAAACGTCATTCAAAAGTATTTATTGTATGTAAATTGTTTAAAGTACCTATTTATTATTATAGGAATCCTATCCTCTTATCTAATACCTTTAAACGAGCAATTCTTGTATATATATATATAATTGGAATCTCGGAATCGGCTCCAACGATTTTCAAATTAAATCGATCTAGCTAGGAATCATTTTTAGAAAATGTCATTTTATTCGTGTTTTTGTAGTCCCAATTTAAACTGAAAAATATGACTCTTCCTGACATCTATTGGCGAATAATAATACTACTATACTAATACTAATTGCTTCAACGACACAACAGCAGAATAGATGGCGTTGTTAAATGAAAATCAATTGTTTATTTATATTATTTGTGTCTTCTTAATATTATTATTCGTACTTAAATATAATTTCCAAAAAACACAATTTATAAAAAAAAATACCGAGCAAAGCTCGTCGATCTAGCTAGGAATCATTTATATAAAATGTCATTTTATTCGTGTTTTTGTAGTCCCAATTTAAACTGAAAAATATGACTCTTCCTGACATCTATTGGCGAATAGTAATACTACTATACTAATACTATTTGCTTTAACGACACAACAGCAGAATAGATGGCGTTGTTATGAAAATCAATTGTTTATTTATATTATTTGTGTCTTCTTAATATTATTATTCGTACTTAAATATAATTTCCAAAAAACACAATTTATATAAAAAAAAATCGAAATCGAAAATGTTGCCCATAAACTTGGTGGGGCGTACTTTTGTGACAAATGCGCAAAGTATGCCAATAGGACATCTTCACAAAAAGAATTTGATTTGTTTCCTCTGCGCAATTTCTTAAATGCATTGTACGCTGCTGTATATAGCCTTTTTGATTTACTGGGCAACAAATTTAGGGTCACCGATTTTGCTATTTCTTTTATAGCGTCTGGAACAATTTCATCAATGCCATCTTCACTAAACTCACTATCCGAACTACGAGTATTCATTTTAGCGAAAGTTATAATAAATGTACAACTATGACTTTGATAATAATTATTAATACCGTTTCGTTTTGACTTACTTAGTATTTCTACCTACCCACTTCTCTTTTGATATTTTTCCCCTACCAATTTGTAATTGTCAACAGTGTAAGTGTCAATTTGTGCACGGTATGAAGTTAGCATCATAACCCGTGCTATAATCGACTACTTTACGCACGGAAAACCGTGGCATAAATGCGGGTTTAGGTCACAGTGTGCTATAAATTTAATTTTCAACAAAATTGGACCTCACCTCGAGCGCCGCGGCTGTAGTGGCGTCGTGATCATTTTCGACCATCTCAATCTGTCTGAATATTTCATTGCTCACACCCGACACCTAGAAGAGAAATACAATCAATTAGACTTTTTTATTTCAACTGAAATACTTATTAGTTATTAGATAATGTTTTGTTTAATTTATACATTCAACATATTTCTTACCTTAAACTCCAAATCTGTAATTATGAAAACACAGTACGTACCTCTCAGTAATGCCGTAGGTAATAGTTTTTGATCGAGTTAATTAGTTTCAAAATTGTAACGTAATTAAATAAACGTTTACGAGCTGTACTTTTATTAATTACGTGGAAGGGTAACTCAATGATTAAATTATCTTTGATAAACATTTTTTTCATTGTATCAATGAAGTCTTGTGCAAATTTTAGATAGCAAATTGTCTACATTACAGAAATACCTACGAACTTGACAAAATTACAGCCGGCCAACGTTTTATGATGTTAATATCTGGTCAGATCTAATGGAACTCTGACTTTACCATCATAGTGATTCTAAACATCATCGGAATCAAAAGATCGTGAAAGGTATTTAAAATCTGAAATCAAATAAAATATTTGACTTACTTGTATGGATCTCGTTCCTCTTGAAGTAACGTTTCAATGATTGGTAACAGTTATAACATTGTTGAGCTATAAAATAATGATACCCTTAGCATGGCCTACCCTTAGCCAGGTTTAGTATGCCTTGCCGCTGCAATACGCATGTTAAGACATGATTAAGATGTAGAGGATCCGACTACCATAAAATATTATTTAACTCTTGCAGATGCCAATGAATACCGTTTTGCGGAAATAAACCTCCAACAACGATTATGGAACAGGAAAAAAGGTTAGTTAGTTATTCTGAATATCCATCACAAGGTTTACGCCTATAGAAGAAGGCTCCATTTAAAGTAACTTTTCATTAACTCGCAGCAGAGTGATGAGCTAGAAATTAACATAACGTTAGATAAGTAATATCCTTATCAGTACACTGTATCTCGTACCTTAAGGAAGTTTGGCTCCATTTAAATAACTCTCCAATAACTCTCAGCAGTAATGAGCTTGGAACTAATGTAGTGTTACAATATCCTCAGCGTTGTAAGGTATAGGTACTTGTGAAAGTCAGCATCTCTTCAACTAGTTACAAGAGGTCGATGAACTAGGAACTAATATTATGTTAAATTATATCCTCAGCGTTGTACCATAAACTTTATAATATACCTTGCATACGTCGGGGCTCTCTCTGCATCTCTTCAACTAGTTGCAAGAGCCGCTACGGGTCGATGAACTAGGAACTAATATAATGTTAAATAGTATCCTCAGCGTTGTACCGGGTATACCTTGCGGAAGTCTGGCTGCAGCACGCAGGGTGGTGCGTGGTTGGCCCGGGGGGGCTGCGGCGGGCCGGGCGGCGGTGCGCGGCCCGGCGACGCCGTCAGGTCCGGCGCCGCGCGCCCATTATCCTGCACAAATCATACATTTAGCTTTAGTTATTGGTCACACATTCAGAGAAAATCTTTAGGTTAATAAATCCTTGTGTTGCGTAAAATGATTACAGATTTTGAGGGAAGCCTAGGGCACAAGAATTCCCAGAGTGATGAACACAAAAAAGGTATATTTTTGCCCACTAGCAAGCAGTCGTTCCTCCCGTTTTGATGAATCAAATTATCGTTACAAACATAAAATACAAACAGTTTTCCTCATCATGTGAAATCTGTCTACCCACAATAAACTGTACACTGCAATGACTATGAGACGTCAATGCTGCTCGTAAAATTAAAAATAAAATTCGTTGAAGTGCTAGTATTGTCATTCGTGACCCAATGAATTACAACCAAGAATAAAAGCATTTGATGAAAAAGGGCTGAAAAATCCAACTCATGTCGATAAACGCTACGTCATCGAACTTATTTCCCCGGTCGTTTGCACGTAAATATCCCGCATCCCGGCTCAGTTTAAATACGGAGAAACTACGGCCGATACGTCGCGTCGATCAAAGCGTAGGTATTGTTTCAACGGAACTACTGTTACATCGAGATCGAGTAACTATAAATATATAAAATCTCTCCTTCGCACTTTATACGTACAGAACGTTTTACTCAACTCTAACAGAGCACACCTTAAAGAACAGTGCCGTCCAGTGCTTTACCAAACTTGGCAAGCGCTGCACCTTATTTGTATTCCGAAACCGTGAGGCTGTCCCAGTGATTCCACGGTTTCCGTACTTAAAACTATCCTATCTGCAAAGTGCTTTTAATTTCGGATATGCCAATATCGTGAATCTAATACTTTGGTTTTTTCTAAACTGAAATGCCAGAAGATTACTGTCTTATTTATAACTCGTAACATAGATCGTTCTCAGAATCCCAAGAACGTTAGAGAAATAAGCTCTTCTAACTCAATGGTTAGGTACTTGTATGCTACTATTAAAAGGACCTACCCATACCCTTCTGCATATTACTAAGAACCACCCTCGGCTCGCTCCATGTTGGAATGAAACATGATTATGTTCACACTGGGTGAGAACATCGAAGTACAATAAGCATATCGTAATAAACAATGACTTGACCGAATTAAGGCATAGCAGACGAGGTCAGTATATGGATGGGTGTCTAATAGTGGCAAACAATCAAAGAGCGCTTCCGTACTTCACAGCAAGTTAAACAGTCGGTCCCGAATGTCATCGCTAGATAACAGTTATTACGCGACGTCGAAGGCATTCGGGCGACAAAAAAAAGTTCCGACACCCTGCGCCAAATCACTCTGAAACAGCTCTAGGCTTCCTTAGTTGTGACTAGAGATTCGTGACCAGTATTGAGCCATTAATGTAACCAAGTAACTAATGGAGCTTAGTACCCATGTCGTAGTATTTGTAAAATCCGCAATTACTTAGGTATAAAATCATAATCTTTACACACTTCCGTGCGCGAGTGTAAACACGAAAGTAACACCCATTCATAATTTTTTAAACTCGACTTCACAGACATTACGTGACGGGCTGTTTACGTGTAATTAAAAAGTCTGGGGAGTAATTTTTGTTGGTTTCTTTGTTACAGTTGGTAATATGAAAGTTTTTTGAAATTATTCGTAGGCTGGTGTTTCTAGGATTAATGAAATTTATTGTGTATAAAGATGCATGCATTTTTTACCTTTGGCCATGCCAGCCTCCATAATTTTGATCCTTCTGACCAACTTGATTACTTACCGCTGGCGGTAAACTCATGAAATTGCTCGTAGAATTAGTCTCATCGCTACCAATTTTCTCGTTAATTACTTTTTTTATTTAACGTGACCCAATTATTAAGTAAATAAAATAATCCTAATTGTTAATCTTATATCCGTAAAAGGTGAAGCCAAAACATAAAAACATTTATAATTAACATGAAAAATCAAGTCAACGTGATTTCGAATCGAACATGATTTATTAATAATTCGACCGTTTTACATGGATTTAAATGGATTAAATATGACACACACAAACGACTCTTCAATATTCCATCCCAAAGGAGAGACCCAATTTCCGGCCAAGACTTGACACGTATCAATTATATACCAAAAAAATTGTCTTATTTACTTACTTTACGTAAATAAATATTAGCTTTATTGTCAGTGGCCAAATGGAGATATTAATTTTTTCATTTTTTATTATTTATCACTGTCTCCGTAAATATCTGACACTATGACTCTATAAGTTTTTAATCGTATTATTAAAGGCTATCTCTGTAAATGTGTATCATAGTACGCAAATAGGGCTTGCCCGTACGTAGACATGGGAACTCTTAACGTTACATTATTTTAACTATCGAGTTAATAATCGATTGTTGGGTGTCGTTCCCACGGTTACACGTCTTTATTCAAATGAATTATGTTTAAAATGTATGTTGATATTATCCATAATATACAAATAAACTACTATTCTTTTATTGAGGTGGTTTGATGTCTAGAAGAAAACAAAAATCGATACTGAGTACTTCAATGAATCGATTTAAAAATGTCGTCCATTTTGTCAAATGTCAATCACTACATATGTCAAAATGTCAATGTCACTAAGATTAGAGTTCTGTTTAATCTGTTTTCCTGTTTCCTTGCGCTGGTGAATGTGTTTTCGTTGTTTTTGCGATTTCACGTTGTTTTTGCGATTTATATATCTGTACTACAACTTCTGGTTGAATACTGGACTTCGAGATCGACTGCTTCCTGACTGACCTTTGCCTGAACACTGAATTACGTATCCTCCAATCTCTATTGACATTGGCTAGAACACCGGTTAAACTGAATCCTGCTTTCTTGTATAACCACTATTTCTTGTATTTACAGGTTTGCTTGAAATTAACATGAATCTGTGTATTAATTGTGGAATAGCAACCAATCGCTGTAATGCTATTGGAAGAAGATCATTGGACGATGACGCGATACTTGCCATTGTACGGGAATGGATCGCTCCTCGAGTTGTAAGTACTTAGTTATTCTATAATCTCTAAACTGCTACTGCTACTATTAATAGATTTTTATACATACCCATGTAATTCATTTGAGACCCCTGACTATAAGCATACTTAATATTAATGAAACTAAATATTTTCTCAGGTCCATTCTAATGATTTTGTCTGCCAAGCTTGTTGGAATGTCGCCAGCAGTGAATTAAATGTTGAAAACAGACCAGAGGTGTCATCTATGGGGCACCGTCGAGTTTCACCATTTATGTACTGCCCCTGAGCAAGAACGCAGAATAAGGGATGTTATAAAGGAATGGATCTTACCAAGAACGGTGTGTAGTTTTATAGCGTTTATCTATACTTATTACGTACATTGAATATATTTGCCAAAAAAATATTGAGGGGGGTTAAAAAACAGTAATAGAACACTATTGACGTGTGCAGCAGGGTTACTTAAATCTCGAATGAGATTTTGAATTGTTCATCTCTGGGCTATCACCACCAAGGCAATAAAGTCTATTCTAAAGTCTAGAATGCAAAGTGAGCATTCTCATGTTTGATTCCTGGTGGGCTGATATTTATTTGGTCCTGGGTGTTAGTGATATTATTTGTATTGTCCATGCCACCTGCAATACAAGAAATGCTTCTGCGAGGGTACGAGTGTGTAAGCATTAATTACTAAACAACATTTGAAGCATTTTCAAACTTGCTATTTATTTTTAGGTTGGTGCTTCAAGTGTTGTATGTCACTCTTGTTGGCAAAGAGCAAAAACAGCATCTCGACACTTCCATTCGGGTCCCTCAACATCAGCTTCATCTTCATCAACGGTCAATGAGCCTGTTTCGTCAGTAGAAGGAAATAATTGGCAAGAACCATCACAACCAGCACAACAACCTCAAGCGGTTGAAAGGATAATCCCTACTGGCCCTGTAGCCTCCATAATATTGCCCGATTATTTTAGACCAAGTGTAACAGAGAGCAGATGTTTTATTGAAGGGTGTCAGAGAAGAGAACGAAATAATGTTCCCCTTAATAAGCGTCAATTTTTGCTAAAAATGTACAATTATTATGTACCACCTAATAACCGCTTGTGTGATTTTCATTTATCATGCACATCATGGGATTTCCTAAATGGAATTACTGAAAATATAAATAACACGTTTACAGCAAACCAAATACAAGACATGTTGACCCTAAAAGATGTGGAATCTAAATTGCTGGACTTTGAAAATATTAACAGCATTGATGACCATATTTTTTACCACTGGGTAGGTTTTAATAAAGTACAGTTTCAACAGATTCTGAGTAGGCTACCTCAGTTGTTAAATAATAAAAGGGGGTCAACTTCATTAGCTGCTTATTTAATAAAGCTAAGAACTGTTAAAAATACCAAAAAGTACTCTAGGTACACTTATAAATAAAGCTAGAAAAAACGTAATGGATAATTTTGTGCCTCATCATATGGGAATAAATAATATTACCAGAGAACAAATAATAGATAGAAATCTTTTAATTCCTAATGGATTGTTTGGTGACTACAACGGTGATATAAAACCAATAGTTATTTTAGATGGCACATATATTTATGTGCAAAAAAGCAGTAACTACTCATATCAAAAAAAAACTTACAGCCTCCACAAGTACCAAAATCTAGTAAAACCGTTTTTGATTGTGTGTACAGATGGATACATAGTAGAAGTGCTGGGTCCCTATCCCGCTACTACCTCTGATGCAGAAATTATGAAAAATGAATTTAAAGATAATTCTGCATTAAGACAATACTTTCAACCTGGTGACGCCTTTATTTTAGATAGGGGGTTTCGCGATGCACTACCATATCTTAATGATTATGGCTACAGGACATATGTTCCAGGTTCATTACAGACGGGTGAATCCCAACTTCCAACTTTAGCAGCGAACAAATCCAGGGCAGTTACAATATGTAGGTGGGTAGTAGAGGTAGTCAACGGGCGTTTTAAGCGCGACTTTAAACTCCTTAGGCAGGATTATTTTAACACAGCCTCTAAAAACCTAATGGTTGATTTTGTAGTAGCAGCCGCTCTAATTAATGCTTTTCACCCCCCCATAACAAACCGCGATGACGCTCAGGAAATTCTCCAGAAGATTCATCAATATATGTATGTAGAAAACCGACTAAGTTATTACATCATTAATAATAACGTAAATAGACGTAGGGCTGAATATCAGCCCATTGATGTTGACCGAGATAATTTAAGAGAATTTCCTGAGCTATCATTTAGTGAGCTTATACTCATCTCACTTGGTACATACCAATTAAAACAGGCTCGGTCATATTATGGGGAGCATATAAGAGCAAATGGCAGGTATACGATTGAAGTATGCAGAGAGGTCGACAGCTATCTACTACAAGAGCTGTCGGTATCGGAGACCACGTGGTTGTTAAGAGGCCGAATACAGTCTAGGCACATAAGTTAAAAAACTTATTTTGTATATATTTTGATTGATAGTACAAAAAGCGGGAGGGATGCCATAGTTCAATATTATTGCAACTGCGTGGTGGGGAAAAGGACTGTGGGTTGCTGTGCTCATACTATGAGCATTATATGGTACCTTGGTTGGGCAAGGTACCAAGAGAATATAGCGCCTCCTGCACAATCCTTGGACAATGTATTAATATATTATAATGAAGATGATAATGATTAAACATCTTAAAAAAGAAACTGTTTTTAATTTGAATTCCCCTTCGAAGACTACTTACATATAGCTGCCTAATATTGGTTTAGCTAATAAATTGTCATATTGATAATAGTAAAAGCAGTGTTTTTTGTTTTAAAGGAACTGCCTTTTAATATTGTACTAGCTACAAATGCACGTACTTTCCTATAGGTTTACAGATCATCGCAATTAATTAATAGATACCTAATGATAACTGATAAGTATGTAGGTACTATGAACGTAGTACGTACGGGTATTTTCAAACTCAAACTCAAACTCAAATCATTTATTTCATGTAGGTATGATGCATACACTTATGAACGTCAAAGAATTGAAGTCAAGAAATATGAATTTACAATTAGTATATTATTATTAAAGATAATTATACAAAACTTGACTTAAGTACCATTATCATTTATTGATATTTCCTTCAATAAACAGGTAACACTCAAAGTGACACTCAATACCTACTTTGCGAAAATTATAACCTATAAACCTTATGTTTATCCTACGATTACTTTAAATGGCCATTGCTGGCAGCCCTGAAAATTGTGTCACTTATACATTATATTATGTTCTAATTGATGGCAAATTTTCAGTTTTGTCAAGTCATGGCCTGAGGTTGTATGGGAATTGGGGTTGTCCTTTCAGGAATTGAAACAAATAAATCCAGCTTCAAATAGTAATAATTAATATACAGTTCTATTTAAAGAGTTATCAATTCATAAATTACTGTGTGTAAAATTGAGAAAGCCTGCAGTTTACTCCACAATGCCACTGCGGATTAATAAGGAACTTATTGTCGTGACTGTCGAAAGTTCTCATGCCAAAGGACTGCGACAAAGAGTTTACGATTGCTTTCTAACGATAATATTTAGTACACAGCATGCCATTTAAAACACGGAAACGCATGGAGTTCTAATCGGTCACCGAATACCCGACCGCTTCCAATAGCAACTCAACTATCCAGAATTGTCATCTTCTACAAATTAATTTTAGAGTTAACATTGTCCCACTTTTCGGTGTTCAAATGAGCTGAAATTTTGTAATGATAATGAATTATTAAAATCATGAGTTGGCCAGATGAGGAAGCCAGGGGGCTGGCCATAGGAAGTCTGAATTAAAACGATCATTTCCAGTTTGAGGCTGTTGAGTTGAGGTTGAGAGGCAGCTACAATAAAAGCTGCTAATAATTTTTTCATTGTTTTATCTTATTTCAATCTATACCACAGTCTACAGCTACATCTATGTATACCTAATAGGTGCAAATTTTACCAAATTGTATTACTAGTATCATTTAGTGTACACTACGGTCATCCATCACATAATTTCAAACACGTTTTATTTACGATAAATGTCGCTCCACACAATTGTTTCACGATTGTTCGAGTGTGACCTAATTTGCATCATCTGAACGAGTCTACGAAATCGTTACGCGTCCTTGCCAACCCTTCTTTCGATAAGATGAGCATGTTGTTTCTCGACGAATGCGTTAGAATTTGGTGGTCGATCGAGTCGACTCGGGGATGGGGAGGGGGGCCCTGACCTACTTACACCCCCTCCGCCCCTCCCCCGCTCGCGTACGCACGAGGTCACTGTACTGCAGTTGCAACCTCCCGAATACCGCAGAGGTGACTGGACCTATCCCGCACAATGTAAAATGCTTCCGCGTTTCGCTCGGTTCCTACTTCCCGATTTTAAATCCCGATCCTTTTTGCGTTCGCTTTGTTTCGAATGCGTACCGTTTTTAATTCCCATTGTTTTCGGTTCGCAGGTACCTACATATAATGAGGAGGTATTGAATTTTGTGTCCCTTATTTGCTGATTAAATCCTCGTTTTAATTTAAATTTCCTATTAGCTTTTGGGCATGCTGAGTGACATAAGTACATAATATAATAAACTGGTCGATCTCGGAACATAGAAGATATTTGACATTATTATTAGGGGTAACGCAATAGATCCCGTAACATTTATATTTACCTACAATTTTTGTGTGTTAGTTTGTATGTCCTGTACTACTTATACCTTTTTGTCTGTGCGAGATTACCGGAGTGTAGCTTAAACAATTATAGTTTGTGATAAAACCCAAAGGAAAATAAGTAAAATCTCAGTTTAACAAAAGGATCGTCTCGCAGTAAAGGCATGTGCCGAAGCCGTGTTATTGAGTCTGAAAACCAATATTCAGCTGCTTGTACCCAACAAGCAATACGAATATTTACTCTTCATGCCAACATATTTGAGATGCCTTAGGTACTTCTGTTTTATATTTTGAGATTTACAAAATGTGTTTGGATATTATTAAAATTTTACAAAACATTAGTTGCGTACCTGCTATGGTTCATAAAATATGTTATGATTTACAATTTCATTGAGTTTAAGCACTTTATGGCGTACGTTTAGTAGGTACATTAAATATGAAAGTACTGACTAATATTTTGTTACATTTGTTCTATTAAGAAAGTCAAGTCAAATTAAATTATTTGAATTACTTCAAATTGTAGAGACTCGAGCGATTCTATCACTAATAAAGAGAGTTATGTTTTAAGAGATTATGTTTTTAATTAATTAATAAACATAGTTCTCAGCCTTCTCATGTTCATGGGAAGAGAAAATACTTGTTAATATAAAATAAGGCACTTCCTATTTTAAATTAACAAGTATTTTCTCTTTAATAATTTTATTTTGAGTTTAATTCTCCTGCCCATCCATCTTTATTGAATAAGATATCGCTGGTAGTAGCAAATACTTCAAAATTCCCCAGTGCTTAAAAAAATTGTGATCATGCTAACAGCCTCAAAATAAATTATGCAAACTGTGCCCGTGTTACATTGTCACAGGGTGAGAAATGAGGAAAAACCTCAAACCGCCCTATTATACCGGGATATTTTTTCTCGGCAGCATCTGCCATCGACACTTGCTGAGAACTTAAATGAAACTTCAAAAAATTGACGTCTTCGAGCTTAGAGCTCGCGCTAAGGATCGATCTTAGGCGTTTAAGAATACGATTAAGAGGACCAAAGTCGAAGAACAAATTTTCGTTGGAAGTTTTAAAGGGCATTTCCCGTAATTGGAATCGTTTGAACGTCTAGTTGCGTGAGCCGTGAAGTGGATAGGTAACTCTTTGATTTTAAATCATATTTCTACTTCAAATTTTATTATAATGTAATCGATTTATTTACAAGCATAATTATATATCTAGATTATCCCACATAAAAAAACACTTATCAAACGTTAATTAGGTAGGTACCTACTATTAAAAATTTACTTACAAACAAAACGAAAGTAATAGGTACCTACAGACCGGTACTTACTTACAAACAGAAATCGAAGTTATCATAAAAGTGTCTGATTTCACCGGGAATCGAAGCCGTAATCATATAATCTGTACCAACGCAAGTGGAACACGACAAGTCATTTAGCGGCTGAATAAAGCAAGAAATAGCTATCCTGGCTTCAGCCTTACCACATAGGTGGGGACGGCTACTACCGCCGCCGCGCCGCTCATAATACCCTGGTTTGGATTGGACTTGTGGTCAATATTTTCAGTATTCTAGGCTTAATGTAACTGTTATGAGCATTTATCAATATTAAAAAATTATAAAAATGGTTGTAGTTAACATACTTGTAACCAAAGATATTTAGATGTGTTACGTTCTTACTATGCGCATTACAGTTACACTTTTGGATGCGCTCCGATGACATTATTGTAACTCTGAGAAAGATAATAACGAAACTTATAAGAGAGAAAGAGACAGCTACTTGAAAAGTAAGCCAATTGGCCAAACTTGACTGTACCGCTTTTCGCGCGTTAGTGACATTTATCTTCTTCTTTTTTTAATATAATATCATTGCTTGTAACAGTTAAAATTAAATATGAAGGCTTTGTGCGTAACCTTAAGATAGGTACTCTGTTAATTATTAACATGTATTGTAAACATAGATGTTAAATATGAACCTAAGAGCCTGCGAGCGCGCCAAGTTTCAAGTGTGAGGAAGAATTGCAAATGGCGGATTATGTAGGGCAGACAGCCTTAATTGAGTTAAGACAATTGGACAGAGTTATAGTGGGATGCCGGCCAAGACCGGACAATGGGCTCAGTGGGCGTTGACACAGCACAGGCCAGAGGATAAAGCATTAAAATAAACTTACCAAATTAATATATAGACTAGTAGGTAGGTACGTATATAGATGTTATTGTTCAAAAATAAATTTCTGTATCCGTAACTTACTCGTATGACTAAAGCATCTCAAAATTCTTTGACCAAAAGGACCATGCCCATATTAGTAAGGGCACAGAAAAAAAATGACATTTCCCCAACTGATCTTTGTTGGAACTTGTTATATGCGGGCGGTATAGAAAACTTCGATAGCGTGATTCAGGCTTCGTGACGTCACCGTATGACGTGTGTCCGATGTCGCCACAAATACATTATATGTATTTATATATGTTGCGTCCTTTTCTATCTCACTGGATACGTTCCTCGGACCTCTCTACCGCACTGCGATGCAAGTTATTAATTTATCGCACTTTGCATCAAAATTTTTAGACAACCTTCTCTGAATAAGTTTTTTAACACATCAAATTTTATATAAAAGTAACTTTCATCCCGTAACGCGATGGGTGAAGGTCCTTCTATGGAGGGATCTTAGACCATTTGTAAAGTCTGCAGTCATGTCAACTCAATTCATGTCATTTTAGTTTTTTGGAATTTTTTTGACTTGGAGCTAAGCATAGAGACAAACACAAACATGATACGTATGTGAACAAGAACGTCTTATTTTTTTATTTTTTTATCCAGTGCTTCATGATTTAAAATAATTCTAGTTTTTATTTATTAGAGCAATCTTGTAAAATACTTTATCGGGGCATTTCTGGGGCACAGATGGGCATTGTCCTTTCATATAACTATAACTAAATAGTTGAAAGTATTTTACTCGGCCTATAATATAATCATATCAACGTAATGGTAATGATATTTTTAAAACTCTTTTAAATTGAAACTTCACACAAGCACACAAGCCTTTTTGACCATTGAGTTGTAACTTAGAATAATAACACTATAGAAAGACAGTCTTCATACAAACGCTCTGTCTAAAGTGAAGCACTAAACCGAAACTTTCCCGAAAGCGGGGAATGATTCGGCTGCGGATAATCATAATATATGTCTTTAGCAATAATACATAAATAGCTTTTCAGATCTGGACAAATCGTCATAATCCTTTTTTTTCGCGAGACACGTTTGGCGTGCGTTCGGTGTTTGGAGCCATTTCTGACTCCAAATAAGGTGCTTCAAAACGGCCGCGCGGACTTCGTTTCTTTATTGTAATTATTGTAAATTATATCTGTCTTTCATTTGACAGCTAAACTTTAAACGGAAGTAAAACGTAAAACACGCAACTTGATATTAGGTACCTATAATTATAACATTTTTATTAATAACGCGTGAAATGGGTTAACAATTAGCATAATACTTATAACGTATAAAACTACTAAAATATGATAAATGTTATAGTTATGACATTATTTTAACTAAGATCATTAGTTGATGTCAAAAACAACCTAAAAGTGATTAATAACAGTTTCATTATAGATTCACTGCGATACCTACTTTATTTCTCATTTATAATTTGCAATACTACTTTATATTTCTTATATGTACAAATAATAAAATAATGTAGGTAACTAACTTCTCTAACAGACATCATTGAAGCAAAATTGTAGATACTCATACTTTTATATACCTATATACCTATATTAGAATTCCCTGCATTGACTCAAAAAAATACATAATTATAATATTTGACTCATTTGACTGCCCATTTTGGGAATTTCATTATATTGTTTTTATTAACTGTAAGTTTATGCTTGACAACTTCCCACCTGAGATGGTAGGTGGTAAAGCACACTAACTTAGCAGAAAACTAGAGTTCATATATATGTAGTACCCACTACCGCCCGCCTCGGTACTTGGTACCATTTCTACCGTGTAATAATTATTGCTTTAATAGCAATTGTGTTCCGGTTAGAAAGGTGTGGAGCCGGCTACACCATTAAGAGGCGACCATCTCAGTCCTCAAGGGTCGCAACACATCTGAGACCGAATTGGAACAATACTCTTACTAACAACTACTAACCGGACTAACTATCACATACAGTCCTCGTCCCAGTCCTCATACTTATTAACAAACTAACGAATTAATGTTCTAACACTGTCTGCTAATAGGACTAACTGTCCTAGTCCCCAATTGAGTCCTGTTCTAGATCGGTCACAGTTGTCATGGGCGGTAGCGGAAGGGTGGTACTGCATGCTCGTTTGCTACCTGATATCTATAAAAAAAAACTTAGTAGAAAACTATTCAGTGGATGTGAAGACGCCTAATTAAATATTCTTCAGTCTGGGCTACTACCTACTACTACTACCGACTGGGCTGGATTCATAGAAACATCAACACTTCCTCATCTGCAAGGGGCGTATACCTACTACTTAATAGGCATTATACATTGGATTTACTTCAAATAAAAGAAAATTTCTGAAGAATTCAATAAACTTTGAGCCAATATCCACTGACCCACTTTAAAGAAAAGGCTTTTTTAATAGTCTCTTTACAAAGTACCTAACTCGTGCAATTATTGCGAAGAAGATTACAATGAGGTCTTTTATATGTTTTTCAAGCTACGTTGCGGGGGAACAGTAATTATGCGGGAATGATAACGGAAAATGTATTCCTAAAATAAAATCTTATGTTATTTTGTAGATTTATATCGTACCTAACGTTTATAGGGTACTGCAACTGTTAAGGAACAACCATTTATATGAAATGGCTTTAACTTAATCAACCAACTTCAAGATATGGGTCTTGGTATAACTGAATACACTCTGTATCTAGCGCAAGTGACCGAAACAGCCATCCTGTAACCGAATCTGATAGACTCTAACTTACTACAAATTAATAACAAGACTATTACTAGCAACTACCAGTCCCTGCCCCGGCTCCGGCCCCGCAGTCTTCATACTTCTTTACAAACTAACCAACTAATCTAACTAACTAATCGTGCTAACTGGACTAATCCAAGTCCCCATTTAAGTCTCATTCTAAGTAGGTCACGGTTGTCATAGAAGGCGGCAGAATGAAGACGGCGGTGGTGCTGCTTGCTCATTTGCTACCTTAATTCCATAAAAAAACCAAAGTCAAGGTATAGGTCTTGTCATAACTGGGTGCTTTAGTAACGCCTGTCCCGTACGGTTTCCAAGGCAACCTGATTGTATGCAATCCTAGACACCCGACTACTGCCTAACGATGGTCAGAGATAGCTTTACGTCTTCCTAACATACGCCACTGCAACGTGCTCACAGAGCACCAGAGGACACTTATCAAACGACCAATATTATTGAAATCGCTTGATCTTTTACGATACACAAGCGGTTCAATATCGACCGATTTACAATACCGAATGATTTTAACTCTTTATCACGACTCCATTCGTGATACATTTCAAAAACAAACCTTGATTTCGTAATGAAACACAACAAAGCTTAGTAAAAAAAACAAAATGAAATGTGTGTGACCTTATTCTGCTCATCAGTGTAACCCACAAGCGTTCTATTTTGCGTAAAGCAAAAAAGGGATGGACGAGTATAAAACAGATTCAATCCTTTGCGGTACGTGTGTTGGACGTGACTTTTCTGTCATTTCAGTTTCAAAGCAATTATGTACATGATAGTAAGACCCTTCGCAACAATGCATGTCTAAAGGCAATAATTGCAGATATATCTTCCCTGTAGAATGTATTCTATTTCTTAAGTCGTAAGACTTGTTTTCTATTGCAGATATAATGTAATATCCAATGTTACACCACAGCGTGCAGGCACAATGCAATAGTTATAGAGATAATAGACTTCCTATTTGCTGACACGCAATCTCTCTGACGTCATGGTATAGGAAACAATTTTCCGCGCACAATGTTAGGAGTTTTTGAGGTTTATTTTTATTATTTTTATGTAACGTACAACAATGTTGGTAGAATTTAATGAGTGAAATTTTATTTTGATAGATGAGGTCAACTTAAAAAGTTTTACGAAACTTTGTATTTGAAGTGAATACTTCTTTAGTATTGTTGTAATTTGGAATTCCTTGAAACGGAAATGACGCGAATGAAGCATCGGCAAAATGGCGGCTGACGTAAGCAAAGCAAAACATCAATATTTGGACAGACAGTATTCGTTGTTATGAAGTTTCACTTCTGGCACGTGTGAATTGCACACATTTTGCTATTTTATTTTCAAACGAATTGACATCAGCATAACCTATTTTCTATATACAACTAATTTAAAAAATACAAGTGATTCGGTATTACGAGTATTTCGTGTTTTATTCGAAAGTTATTCCTGTCTTATAAAGAAAGACAATTTTTTATTTGACCGAGAACAGAGCCATCTATGGGATCCTACTCGTATCATGTTAGGAACAATCATCTCTAGAAAACAAAAAATCTGTACATAAAAATAATCATCCAGTCATTCAGAAATAACATGATAGATTATAAACCTACCGACTTAGAATAATAACACTATAGAAACTACACTACTGTCTTCATACAAGCGCTCTGTCTAAAGTAAAGCACTAAACCGAAACTTTCCCGAACTTCGGCTGCGGATAATCATATGTTTTAGCAATAAATAATACGTAAATAGCTTTTCAGATATTTTGTGACATAATTTAACTGGACAAATCGTCATAATTCTTTTTTTTCGTGAGACACGTTTGGCGTGCGTTGCCATGAGCTGCCCGGTGTTTGGAGTCATTTCTGGTTCTCCAATTAAGGTGCTTCAAAACGGCGCGCGGACTTCCTTTCTATAGTGTAATTATTCTACCTACCGATTATAATTATCTTAATCCTTACGTTCACAAATATATTGTATATCAACCAATATATTTATTACCCTTACTCGTACTTTTAATATAGAACTACCCTTACTTTTAATAAAGTAGTTTTACTGTTAAATAATTATTTATAAGCATTACTATACAGTGAGTGCCGGCATCTTGGGTACTTACTGCACCGCAGGGGCCTAGCTACATAAATTTATTTTAATTCTTAAGTTACTTTTCCTTTATTTATTTATTTTTGTATCTATTGTAATAATTTCATATTGTTTAAAGTTATAAAAGTTTTCCCTTTATATATAAAGCATGAAACAAAATTTTCTTATATGTTTTTCTATTTAACATGAAGACTACAAGCTATGGTATTGGAATTCTACATAGCAACTGTTCGAGGAAACGGCAAGCCACTTCCATTTTAATAACATTTTGACGTGCTTTAGATTGCTTTCTGTAAGTAATTAGTTTCTTATAAAAGCATTTGCGATTGGTTTCCATAAATATTTAGCTTGAAATTGATAATAACCACATAAAATTAAATAGACTCGAACAGTTTCTAAATACATGTTTTCCTGTAATTATACGCTCGCAATGGATAGTTTGAAGTGTTTTTTACTTGTGTAAGATTTGATATAAACATATTTATATACTTCATTCTGAGTTAGAATATAAGGATTTTTTGTAGGTTGTGTGTGTAGTACGTTTTTGTACTATCATCTACAGTTAAAAAACAACAAAGAGAAATACTTGTCTGTCACAATTTATCCCCGGGAATCGAATCCAGGACTCATCGTAAGTACTACGCTACAGCTAGCAACTGCTACAAATCGTCTGAAATTTAAAAATAGAAAGCAGCTCATTAGCTACAGCAGATTCAAAATCCCGACTTGAAGACGTAATGGTTCAAAAGACGCTCAAAAGCTCGGCTGGCCGGGTACGGGCGAATCGATTGGCGTCGTACGACGGATCGATATGCGTACTACTCCTGAATGAAGTGCGCGCGCCGCTGCCTTACGTAACGCGCATAACCGCCACCTGTTGCCAATACAACCACCCAGTTATAAACCAACTCGGTTCAGAAACCGCGCCCATGCTCGTATATCGCGCTCCGAGTACGGACCGTAGGATTTGGGCGGTTTGCCCGAGTCAATGCACTAAGCCAACCTTCGGCGCTGCACTCAAGGGTGCATATTACTGGTTAGCTGAATGCTTTGATAATGATCTTAGGTATTGTAAGGAATTGAGCACTCGTTCACTCAGTAATTGAAAAAGACTGTATCATGCTTGTACCTAATAGTGTACATGGGTAATTTTTAGTTAAAAGATTTTGCTTTTGTGAAACTTCAATTTCACAAAAGCAAAATCTTTGATTTGGTCTAAAATTACATAAATATCGAGTGGAAGCTCTATGAACTTTTGATTGCAAACCAACCTTCGTTATTTATGATGCACCGAGCTGAACACCGGACGAGGTTATGAAGTGTTGGAGGTCGCTAAACTCGTGTCATCTAAAGATGTACTCTGGCTCTGTTCTGCGCTATTTTAGATAGATTATCCTCGTGCCGGTAGAATTATTTACGGGTTCAGTATCTACTATTTACCAAGGTCTTTCTGAAATCAAAACGTGAAATATTTTAAGCGTATGTCGGTTGTAGTTGTCGTAGAGCCTCAAATCAAAAGTTATCCGCTTTCTAAGTCTTCACCGCGTCGGTGATACTTTTTATGACAATAATTTCTATGGGTAGCAGCAACCATTTACCGGTATATGGATGTTTACATAGGAAAATAACGAATAAAAATATATCAGTACTTTTTTATAACACCTTCTAAATCTAAATGATAAAATGGTGCATAATTATATTGTTAGTGTATTATTAATTTACTTCTTTCCTTTACTTAAACATTATGTCAATATTACTGTTTCATACCTAGAGCAGAACTGCAGGGTACGGCTTTCTTCATTCAAAAGATATTCATCATTTGGTTACTATGTTTAGTAAATAAAATCTCAATGGTTGTCATGCGATATCTACTTGTATTATAATCCGAATAGTCGTATTTACACGTTTATCTGCTTTATTAACTTGACCTGCATTATAATTCAAATTTTAATGAAATTTTTCACAATTTGAGAGCAATAATTTGTATTAACTACTGGTAACATACGTCAAAAGAACCAATAACATTACGTACAGTAATTCTATAACGATGAAATATTATCAATTATTATCAGTTTATATTTGACGATCGTGTAGCCTAGATGTATTGGACCCTGCCTGCGAATCGAAGGATACCAGGTTCGATTCCCGGCCGGGTCAGATGTTTATGTGTCAGATAAATGTTTGTTCTCGGGTCGTGGGTGTTAGAGATGTGTTATTTATGTTGTCAATGCCACCTGCGACACACGGAAGCCGGGGGTATGTGTTAGCGGGGGGGAAGTGTGTTAGCGTTTATGTCCACTGAAACTATACCTAATAATAATCGTTTAGTTAGAGATGTAGCTAGTGTATGACAATTTAAATTTTAACTTTCCAATTCAAACTACAACAACAGCGTACTTATACTAACGTAGATTATTTTTAAAAGCTATTGTTTAACTTGCAAGGTTTGTATGTATGTACTGCGTATGTACATAATGATCGGGTCAAATGTTGCAAGCTGCATTAAACTGCATTCTCTTATTCTACGGACTTGAAATTTTGAATATTGCGTTAGCTTTGATGACAATGCAATTTTTTGACAAGCATGGCCGAATACTACGCTAAGAATTGGCTCCAGACAAGGCAACTCCTCAACGGTTATCAGCATAGGGACTAAATTGATTGTCCTGCATTTATAACTAGCTGTGCCCGCAACTTCGTCCGTGTGGAGTTTTACAAAAAATTGCATTATATTACTCCTTATTACATCAGCTCTCTGCCAGTGAAAGTCCGGTCAAAATCGGTCCAGCCGTTCCAGAGATTAGCCGTAACAAACAGACAGATAGACAAACGGACAAAAATGGTTAAAAATGTTATTATAGTATATGTACCGTGTACATAAGCGTTTCGTAAAAAGCGGTTATTTTAATATTACAAACAGAAACTCTAATTTTATTTATTTGTGTGGATTCACTCAGCACTATAAATACATATATAAAGGGTATTTTTATTATTATTTCAAACTTACTTTTTAGTTCTATAATTTCTGTATTCATTGGTGGTTTGTATTATTTAATCGTTTTATTTTGTGTGAATATTTGTTGTATTGTATTGTATTGTATTGTATTGTTATGTCATTGTGTGCTTTGTATGTGACGAATGCCGGACAAATTGTTTAAGTTACGCCACGACAAACTTTGACTTTAAACTCGGAAACTTGGGCTTTCGAGCAATTGAATACGTTTCATACATGTTTCATGTTGAACTGAAGAAAGATATAACTAGTATATGTTACAATATATCATATAGATTTCGATTGGCTAGGGTTCCCATGCTAGAGATATTAATTAAGAAATCATTGACCTAAGCTCACGGTTTTTCTAACTATGTATGTTAAATGAGTATGCACCTACTATGACAATACAATAGAAATAAGTACGTTTTTATCTGCTTTTAAGTACCTACCACCGACCACACAGCCAATACCTACCTACCTACCTACTGTAAATAATAAATATCTAGTTTTAAGATTAATAAACACTAATTCGTCAAATGATTAACTTGGGTAAACAGTTTGTACGTCGCTTGGTAAAAAGAGTAGGAATGCTTTCGGGCGGGGGTTAGATATGAGTTATTGTTTTGTCCAAAATATTTAGACATATTTTACTACTACAAACGCGTCATTTTTATTCAACAACGTGCCTTTCTGGTAAACTTCCAAAAATGCAACAATAAAAAAGGTATTTTAAATGTGAGATTCCGGTATAAAACACTTAACATTAATTACTTTGAACGAGAAAAGAAATTAACGTTAATATCCGTGGTATTCAATTGCATGTGACGTAGATTTAGTAGCAAGGGGCGAAGTCTGGAGGCTACGACGTCTAGACGAGCGGTTGCTCTAAATCTCCCCAAGGCCCCGTTTATTGCTGTAATATATGTAGCTAAGTTCTTGGCGGTACCACAACGTCCACACCATAAGTCATATAAAGTCGGCGGATGTATTCGTTTGGAGAGGTCAATTAAATGAAAAATAAATTAATCTTTTGGAGATAATGTTTTGCTTCAACTAATAATAAAGTAATAAAAATAATGTAAAATATCATCCATACCTATAATAAAACTTTATTTGGTCTATGACTATACATCATTATTTAAGAATTATTGGTAAAAAAAAGACGCATACTATTAATAGCAAACTATTAATTGGTACAAAATAATTTTTTATTATAAAGAGTTTATGTTACATCAATAGAAAGTCCACTAATAAATGATGATTAATTAATGTGGAATAAGATTATAATACAAATTAAGTTATAAACAAAATAATAAAATTAAAATTTACCCGAGACGCTTAAAACGCTTTCCTGATTGATTAACTTTTGGTAAAACACTTTATCTAACCGTCAAAGTGTTTGACTTTGACGGTATCGCATTAAGATAGAGACACTTTTTAAACCATCTAAAGAGTTAACTTACAGCCATTCGCCCTAGACTAATGATTATTCTTGTCTCCTTGGTTTATATTCCAACGTAATACATGTGTATCCTTCGCTTGGCGTCTAGACGGTCGTCGTTAACCCCATAACATCGATGTCATCTAACGGCATGACGTAAGCGAACCTCTATCCGGAGACTGGGGCAATCGCTATCTAGGTCCGCACGACTCGTAAACGTCTTTTTGAGCCATATCTCACTAGGATGTCATAGCGTCGTCGATACTTTCTGTGAGCAAATATTTAGTATTGAAGTAGGTATATAGTTCTAAGTATGCAAATGCAGCTTCTGCAACAGACAATGCAAACAGACAAACCGACAATCACACAAAGCGCTCATAGCCCAGCGGCTTGCGTATGTCCTAAGTGATCGATGATCGCTGTCGATAGTTGGATGGGTGACCGCTAGATGCGAAATATCTCGAGCGCTTCCGTGTTTCTAAGGGCACGTAAAGCCGTCGGTTCTGGTTGTTGTCATTTGGTAATAGTTGTTAAGCCATGTAGGAGGCTTTCGGGCTGCATAAAAATTATTCACACTACCAATCCGCACTAGAGAATCGTAGTGGAGTATGATCTACACATCCTCATGTAAAGGTGAGACCCGTGCCCAGTAGTAGGCCATTAATTAATTAATTAACTAATGGGATGACGTCAACCCAACTCCCAATAAAAGTTTTTCTCAAATATATTCCATACACAGACACTTTGTTAAAGGACAAATAATGTAACCTCTATGTTTATGATCGTTTATGAACTGACTAAATAAATATTGGATTTGGAGAAATATCGAGGGAATCACTATGACGATTATTTTATTGTTGCTCGTAAATAATATTGCGAATAAAGACATGCTGTGGTACTATCGTCAGTAACAAAAGCAGATATTGAAAATCATAAAACCAATAATGGTGGACGATATAAATATGTGTACAATTAAATAAAGGGTCGTTGTAACGGTCCTATAGTTCCATAAGTACAAATTTAAATTGAATTTGCATACATGCTAATAAGTTGAGCTTCACAGTTTGTTTACGTCTATTGGTATTCTGATGCTGTGCTTCTTGATTGATATTCATACTTTTGCTGCTGACTGTATGGTCGACATTATATGTCCTTCAGCATCGTAGCCTTCGTCTATACGGGTAACGTTAACACCAATGTCATGCTGTCATTTGAGAGTATGATGTAAGCGATAAACCTAAACACACCCCCTTGCCTGAGTCAGCCGCGAAACTGCTCGTAGAGTTCTAATCGGGGGCCTAAGGCGAAGGTAACTACTTACCATCTAATTTTCAATTATGTGCGTATAAGTAATAAAGTACTATTTGCTTCGGCGAATAAAGCACCATTAGGAAACCTGAACACTAAAAGTTCTCAATAATGTCCACAAAGACAAAGTCAGCTAATCCGAACTTGGCTAGCAAGGAGGTCTATAGACTGTACATTACACATTGTGTGAGGACACAGGATCCCAGCAGTGGGACAGTTATAAGTTTCAATGATGAAAACATCTATCAGGCTTGGGATGAGGATGTAGTTATGTTCAGCTGTCATTGTCAGTAAAATTAGAACTAGTCATATGAACTTAAACCTTTTATGATAATTGTAAACCATGCGCAAATTTAAATTTGTTATTCATCATGGCCCCACGCATATACATATTCATACATGTGACGTCATTGACATTTATCTAAGAACAGACGTAAGTACTGCCCACGGGATAATTCGACATCCCATAAGTTTAGCTCGCGTGGGTGTTATGTCAATATGTATTAACTAGCGACCCGCCCTCGCTTCGCTTCGGGAAACTTATTCCTTCGGTTTGCAAAGATTTAGTTATATGCCTATGTGTTATTCTGATGTGTAAGCTATATTATTGTAAAGTTTCATCAAAATCCATTCGGTAGTTTTTGCGCACAGCGTGAAAGAGTAACAAACATTCATACATCCAGACAAACTTTTGTATTTATAATATCAATAATAGCACAATGATGATGCCTTTGTGTTACTGATGACCAGGTTGTGGTGATCAATAACCGAACTACATTTAAAAAATCAATTCAATTTTTTAGGTCTCGTAGCTCGACTAATCAGATAACAAAATAAATTAAAGAACCTATTAAATTTTTTATCGTATGAACATACTTAATCGAATAAAAATAAAATTCTTATCGCAACGATCGAGATAGGTGACGTCTACCTAAGAACGAAGTACCTGTTTTGTCGTAGACTAAACCTCAGGCTTAAACACCTATGTTCGTGCGAAGCCGTGCGTGCTTACACAAATCCCCAATGGCGGAAAAGCAATTAGCATAGCCCAAAGAGTGTTAACTACATATTACCTGTTTACGTAAACAAATATGATTTGCAAAGCTACATACATACTATACATTTTCGTATTTTTATTGCTTTTGGTTTTCTAATTGCTAAACATATTATATGTTTTGCAGAAATTGCGCGGTACTCCGGAAAATAAGAGTTTTTGATAAAAATATTTTACTGATAAAATAAAGTAGATACCTACTAATACTATGAGAGCACAAAAAGAGCTCCTTATTTATGGTGCCTCTGGTCCATGGACGTCCAGTTCCATGACACTAAAAAAATACGTGGGTTTCAAACTAAAAAAGTTGAATATTATTAGGTCCACGATGCAATTTTTAAAGCAATATATAAAAACTTCAATTAATTCGTTAATTGGTCATCATCGCCCATTAACATCAGTAACACCTTTGTCATCAATTGATGCGTTACTGGCCAAGAAAGAAGAGAATGAATGAATGGCGAATTATGAATGAATATCGTAAACGATATTTTATTTGCATAAACGTGGTAAGAGTTACAGAGGAAACGAGAATGGCTGTGGCTCATAAGCCAGCTAGCTGGTACAAGAGTCTGGCGAATGACTCAAGATGGTGGCAGCAAAAGTTAATAACATTAATATGTTACTTAGCTGATAATATCATCATCAGTCGAAACCTTATCACCAAGCTGGAGGCGGGCTACTGCTAGCCTGCCCTGGTCTCTCGGCATGGGATATGTTCTTGGCCGTCTAAATACGACAAAAACATACAGTTTTTTGTTACATTTCTGTAAAATATTCAAACCTTCTTCACTGTCTACGAGAAGTGACACCCAAAAGCGTTCTCACAATTTAACAAACTGTAAACGAAACTATTTGACGTTTTAATCAACAAGAGAACAAGACAAATTACACGAGTTTCATCTACGAGGACTACAGGGATCAAAGACAATTTCATTAACGTACTAGCTAATATTTTCGTTTAATTCAGATTTTACGAGTTTAACAAAGACTTCGTTTATGTTGCTTTAAGAAGTTAATTTGGTGTTTAAATATTGTTAGAATTATTTATTATTAAGGAACTTACCTTACTTTTTATTATTATTAAATATTAATTTATTTTGAAGTTGGAGTTTTAATCAACGGCTTAGTATAAAGCTATAAAGACAAAGAAAACTACAATTTTAACTACTTACTACTTAATGATTGAGGAGTGAAACAAAAGAATAATAAAAAAATCTACGTAAAATATGTTTATTAGTAATATATTATTTCTGTAGCTAAATATAGTATTGTCTATCACGTTTAGTTCTAAGTGTAAGATTCACTTTAACGTCTGTTGACTATTTAAAACTGTGTACTAAATCCAACGTCACAGGAGTAAATACGGGTCTCGATTAACCGGTCAACGCCCTATAATCCATTTTCTAGACTAGCGAAAGTACAGAAGGATAAGTATGCACAATATGTAAACGATACATTGTTTTTATTTCAAGGGTTATTACAACGTATACGAGCGACTTAAAATGAATGGAATTAGTTGAGAAATGTTTCGACCTTGCAAAAAGTTAGCTGAGAAATTTGTTATGCTTTCGTACAATAGAACTATTCACATTTATTAAATTTCAGTGTATACGAGGTTTTTATTCAAACCTACTTGTGAAGACGAATTTCTTCGCCAATCTTAAACAGTTTTAGCATACGAGTAAAATAAATATACGTCTGAATCAGCATACAATAACAATTCTTTATTTTATTCAAATCATGAACAATATTTCGCTTTTTAGTTCAAGTAAAAATTTATGAGTAAAATTTCCATCCACCTAAATCGACATTGTATTTTGTTAAGACATGATTTTTCATATTTGTAGCCCAGTAAAAGCCGTCGTCCTGTTTTCTATTACAGCCCGGAGCAGATAGACAACGATTTTCACTGATCTTGACTGTGGCTAGCCAAGTCGCTTGTGTGTGTCTTTAAACTGGCGAAGCCAAAAGAAGGGGTCATGATTTCAGCCCTATGTATACGTGCACTTGTTTCCTTAAAACATCAAAATTACCTATCATTGGACAAATTCGATACCATTAGAAGCGTCTTGATCGTTTGCTAGTTATGGGCCACGGAAGACAGAGACAGGTTATTGGCTGTGTGACAACATTCTATATAAATTATAATGCCTTCTAGATGATATCATGTCATAGGGTTTAATGAGCATAATATTTAAAATAATGAATATATTACATTTTAGAGTTTACATGTTCGGGTTTAAGCTTTAAACATAATTATTGTATCTTGTTATTATTTCACTAAATTACAGCAACATCGAATCAACTCTATTAATTTTATCTATCTATTAATTAAAAAAACAATTGAATTTCATGTCGCTTTTAGGTCATACCTACCACCGCGCAATGAATACTCCCAGTATCTAATATTTTAAATAACTTTACCGATTATAATTAGATGATACACAGCTTAAAGAATGAATATATTTATTCTATTATTTAACTCAAATGATTATATTTCACTATCGTGAAAAGGTGATTATATTGTCATGATTGAAACTTACATTTCAATATGGTGGCTGCTATTTTCTTCCAAAGCAGTGAAAGACTACTCGGAATGCCAGATACGCACCCCAACGTGACTCAATGGGCGGAATATATTGTTTTGTTTTATACTTTGAATGATTCAACCCTTTGTCCCCGACTAATGGAAGATATGAACGTTAAAATTTAATGCACTCAAACAGTGGCAAACATTGAGTTTCATTAGAATATCAATCAAGCCCTTTGTGTTTAAGACAGTTCTAGTACTGGGGAGAGGTGAAGTGTTTATCAAAATTATTACTCCACTACAGCAAAGCCAAAAGGAGGGTTTAGATCTTCACAAATTTTTACTGCCAATGATTGGTCAGATATTATATAATTATCATAATATTGAAGCGTATATACTCATGTGCACATGGCATTATTTATTACTAGTAAACCGCCTTCGCTTCGCTTAGGGAAACTTGCCCCTTGTACTCACACGAAAATTGTTAGAGGTGATGTACTAAGACTAACTATAACTGACATAACTTTTTAATTTATGAACCGCTTGAAATAAAACAAACATTAAATGAAGCTTGTCACAATACACATACAATGAGACAAAAATTGTGAAAGTCATTGTTTTGGGTTCTATAGCGTTAACAAAGACCTTCCATAAAAGTTTTTCTAATAATATATTTTCCAGACAGACAGTGATTACACATTTGTTATACATAGGTAGGTATCGTACACCATTTTAATAGGCAGGAGAAGCATTTTACAAGATATTTATGTGTTCAAAAGGCGAACTTTTCGCTAGATAGCGATTTCATCTCAATAACCTTTGGGAAAATGACAACGTGACTCTATCATCATTATCATCGCCGCCCATAACTTGTCCCACTGCTGGGCTTGTGTCTCCTCTCACAATGTGAAGGGTACAAGCAATAGTTTACCACGCTGGCCAAGTGCGGATTGGCGGACTTCGCTATACATAAAACTGCGCCTAATTACATTGTGTAGTCCCACTTATTACAGGAGAGCCATCGATATTGTAACTACGTCGGAACAGATGTGGTAAACGTGTTACTCGGTAAGCGGTTCTTCGCTCACATGTCACGTCCATGTTATTAGCAACTTTAAACATTAATTATGATTTACGCTCTTTTAAAACTACAACCTGCGCGTTGGATATTTTAGACTGGGCTTCAATATGAATCATGTTTGATTAACAGCCGGCAGACGAGCGACCAACCAGATGATAAGTCAGAATATCTGCAAAAGCAGGTGAGCTGTAAACCTGATTTTAACTAGACACAGTTGACTCGCATAAATAATATTTTATGATAGACTTTGCAGGTGGTAGCTGACCTTTTTTGAACAAAGTTCCGTATGGGGCGTTGCGGAGTGGTACCCTAGTTGGCAAAAAATGTCCCGTAACCAACGAGCTATTATAGAGGACGCCCTTCCATGCAAACAGTCATTCGAAAATGGTACCAAATCACTCACGTGATTGAAACCGTTAAAAGTTCACAATTGGTTCTTATTTTATGCCGCATTATACAAGGCCAGCCGTGATTGACTAATGTCAGTAAAAAACAAAAAACGGAACGACGAATAGGCTGACGTTGCCTACTAGGCTGCAGCCTAGTATTCATTACGTTATTTTTGATCGGTAGTTACATTTCTAAGTATTATTTTTCGCTGCCCGTAACGCAACATTTAGAAATCCAAGATGGCGTCTGCGCGATATTTGTAATAGTGGTGTACGCCATCTACAGTATTATTTTGTAACTACATACATACATACATACATACATACATACATGGCAAAGTACAGCGCTGCTTTACAATGTACAACTATATTATATATGTTCATTGCTGGCAAACGAACAGACAATCAAACTGATGGTGAGTGGTTATCGTCGCCCATGGACTTTAGTAACACCAAATGCATCCGATGTGGATTTGTATAGCCAGATTCACTTTTTAGAGGCAACCATCACAGTCCGCAAGGGTAGCAACGCATCTGTGGCTGAATTAAAACAAGACTCTTACTAACAATTACTAACTTCAACAAACAGGACTAACTATCACCAACAGTCCCTGCCCCAGTCCTCATACTTACTAACAAACTAACCAACGTCGGCTAACGGAACTAACCATCCTAGTCTCCATTCGAGTCTTGTTCTAGGTCGGTCAAAGTTGTTAATATCACTTTTTTGTTAATATTAAAAGTTCAATTGTAAAACAGCACGATAAGTACATGTCGTTTGAAATCAAGAACACTGTAAGGAAATGTATTGGCTCAGTGAGTCTTCGTCGTCCGTGAGTTTCCCGTTCAATAACTCCACATCTGTGTACCTACTCGGTCGCGTTCGGCTTTCAATGGGAAATCTGTCTATTGTCTGTTACCCCATAAGTGTTCGTATGAAGTTTGTTGCTACGCACATTTGAACTCCTTTGAGCAGGTTTCTGCAGTGAGTAGCAAGCAAGAATGATGTTGAATAAGCCTTTAGAAAGTAGTTCTCTGAAGTTAGTAGTCTCTCTAAAGTTCTCTGTGGCAAAACATACTGTTATTATATATTATACTTGTCTTGTACTAGACTTTACCCGCAGCTTCGCCCGCCTGGAATTTGGTTTGTCACATAATTGTCAATCTTATCGTGATAACATTATTACCATTCGTATAATTTACTTTGTGTAAAAGACAAATTTTAAAAAGCGACAATGTATCAACACTCCAAAGACAATCTATCGAGAACTAGTGAAAAAGGTCGTTGGGTTAAATATATAAACTTATTTTAAAAAAACTTTCTTAAATGCCAATTTCAGCTTTGTTCTGTGACCATGACAACAGTAAAACAATTAATATAAAGCTGCGTTCATTTAGTCAAGTAGAAGGAATGAAAAGGAATGAAATTTCAGTCCCCGTTTTCACCAAATGATTTGTCAAAAATGAAAATTTTCTAATCCTACACGCGCTCTAATAGCTTTTTGTCAATCTCTGGCAAAGTCGGTTATCAAGAAACATTACAGGCTTAACTGAACCGTACAGCGCTGTCAATAAAGATCAAATCACATCGTTAAATCACAGCTCATTAGGGCCGCCTACCAATGTCGGTTCCAGACATAGCCCCGCCCTCTTAAGGTTTTCCTTTGGATGCTGAATAGATTTAACGAAAAGGATGAGTCACGTTGAAATATTTTAATCATCGATCGGGTTTGTGATATCTATAAAGCTAGTTATCTCAAGATAAGATGTTTTGACTGTCAGGTGTTAATGGCCTTGTCAGCCTTGAAGGTTTTGACTTTTAATCAACCCCTTTATATAAGTTTTGTATTCAAATATATCACTAACACTGAAGACAGATTGACTGAGAATTATTTTAATATATATTTATAACTCTTCAGTGTACAAAATTGTTATTTAAATATTTGTTTTATATTTTGTATGATTATTGTAAAAGTTCACACATTTGACACAAACTGAAACTTGACGTAATAGTTTAGTGCTTCTCTTGTCGTTTGGGTCCGTCATTATTAAAATTCAATTGTTATTCGGCAAAGAAAGTAAGTACCTACAAAACAAATACAAAGATAAAAAATAACAAGTACATAGGTTGTAAATAATATGAAATAATATCATCATCATCATTACAACCCATAGTGTCCCACTGCTGGGCACGGGCATGTCTCACAATGTGAGGGGAACTTATTATACTTCAGTTATATTGAGTGACTTTCTACACTTGATAAGAACTAAGCATTCCTAGTTGAACGACTTAGAACTATTGCTTCCATTTACAAGTCAGTTTTCCAATAGTTTTAAACTAAAACTATGAAATGGGAATGTTCTAAATCCCGACACGTATGTATGTTCCATTTTATATTTCGAGTACATGCTTACTGTTTAACGCTACGATACTTTTAGGTGTATTTACTCCAACCGAGTAGATGAGTCACCCAATGATGGACCTCATGGATGGATAATAAGAGTCCCCAAACGCTCGATCAAAGATCAAAGATGTCGGAACATGTAAAAATTTTCATGGTTGATTGTAGAAAGTGGGCTTGGCAGGTTCTCGTAAAGCTATACTTGAGTCAGTCTATAAGTAGGTTTATATAGAGCAGTTATTATATAATTAAAAATGGATTGAACTGCGCGGAAACCTTGAAAACTCGTGTTTTAAACAATGAGGGTTTTATGTTCATAACTTTTGGGCGTTTCATTAAAAATACCCCAGTTAACTAAAGTAAATATTTTTTATTCATAATGTTAGTTTTATACTCCCCAGATTGTGACATGAGAAATTATTATTTATAAGATATTATTAGTTAAGTTTAGTTATATTATAATTATGTTACGAATCATTACTTACTTATGTTTCTTTTTTTGAGTTTTAACTTTTATTGTTTACGCATACCGCACATTGTCAACAACTTCAAGGGTTGTCTGATATACAATGCTTTTAAGCATTTTGTTCATCCATTGTAGAATTTTACAATAAAAGGTAAATAAATATTACTTACATTGTTATGATGGTAGCTTTCATAAGAAGTATGTTCAACTAAATAAAAAAAAAATTACGGGTTTATCAATTAAATAATAAAACCTTGAAAGGAACTGATAAAGATGCTACAAGTAAACTATAAAATAAACCGATAAGAACAAAGGATCCACAGGGACGGAAGCTAGCGGAAATCAGGGACTCTACAATCGTTCCGCCCCACATCCTGCTATTGAGACCGGGACTCGAGTTTGCTCTTATAGTTTATAGTCAAGTGCCATGGATTTTTATTGATTTTATTGTAAGACTTACCTACCTATTACTAGTATTACTAGTATTACTATTACTAGTACTGTAAAACACCAGGATATGTCATAAGATGTTTTCCTCATTGAAATATTTTTTTATGTAACTAGCCGACCACGAGCAGACGAACCACCTGATGGTAAAAAATCATAATCTCTCGTGGACATTATAAAGCCACAGGCATCCGTGCACTGACCCGTTGCCGATGACATTATGTAGAAAGATTCCACAAAACTCAAAGAAAAAGTGAGTGTCATTTATAAGATATATCAAAGTTACGGGTAGTTATTTTCTTTAACATTAGAACAATAAAAAAGCATTCCCCAAGTTTAAGCCAGACGTTCACTCAAGACTTAGATAATAATGAATTTGTGTAAACTTCTAATTTTATAAATATTGCATTTAAGACTTCCATCTTCAAGCTATCACCTATTAACATATTTTTATTGCAAAGGACATACAAAAGAGAAGTTAAGATCATAATCACGAAGATTCAAAATTGATTTTATAAATTATACGACGTGCGACACAGCGAGGATATCACTTCGTGATAATTGCAAGTTAAACGAGGCGGCGTTAACGAAGCTTTTAGCGGAACGCTATCTACTCACATATTGTATTAAAATTGATTCGTTTGAGACAAGAAAGGCACAGATATTTATGTGCCAGATATGTCAATGTGCCAGAGCGTCCGGCGATTTCAGGTAGGGTAGAACTACGAGAGTATTTTTGGAAATTTCCCCTCTAAGAGGAAAAAAAAGGGGATAAACTGAACCTTTTTGTGTATTAAATGGATTCACTTGAAACTTTGTATACACATAGGTTCCTCAAGTGACGTGTGTGAACACTAAGAAAGAATTTTTAGAAATTGATGGGCGAAGCCTCGGGGGAAAGCCAGTAAAAAATATAACAATAAACCAAAGAAGTGTGTAAGGTACACACATAAAGAAACTTAAAACAAAACGCTTCGTCTTAGCACAAAGGTCCGCTACGCTCAAACAGTTTTTCCCCCTCACATTGCGCCGCCTGCATCCTTACTCGACTGTCTCAGTCGGTGAGCAGTGCCTAATGAGAAGCGTTGAGCACTAAAATTTGGTGCCAACTCGAACTCTGAAGAGCTCTAGACAAGTCGAGTCGAGTGCAGAAACGACGCTGGAACAAACTAGAGCAGTGGCACCAACCATCACAAATCAAAACAATCCGAACCCTACCACCATTGTGATAAGGCAGAAATGCTATAAGCAGTCAGCTGGTAGTGCTGCTACTAGTTCCAGCGAAGTGCCGTTAATATAATTTTCACGATTCGATTCTAAAAGCTTTTGATGTCTCTAACGTGATTTAATCGTTGCGAGGTCTAAAAGATATTGCGAGATATTCGTAATAGTTTATGGCACTTCAAGACTAAACATTAAGCTAAAACTTAAGACTAAAATTTAAAGTCCTAAAATTCTCCTCATGCCAGGTAAAAATAATTTTATCCGAAACTCTTCGACGAATTCAAGTTACATTTAATAATTTAAATCCATTTATATTACACTCAAGTGACGTAATCTTTAGATAAAATGATCTCTAAGCGTACTTAAACAAAAGTCATTTTAAATTTATTTGTTTTTAAACCAAGTAACTTTATATGTTTGGTAACTGTAATAAAATTATCCAACTTTATGTTGGGTCATAATGAATTCTGTACTCAGTTCATAAAAATATTCAAGTAAAGGCGATACCGAGTCCATATGAAGCTCGCCCACATCACATACTTTCTCCAACCTTATAATAAGTTTATGGCATAAATAAAAAATCTAATAATAAGATTCCTAAGCATATAAACAGAAAATGTGGGCGGATATTATAATTTACCAAAACTGGTCAAGTGCGAACCGGCATCGTGTTGAATAACCTTTAGTTACATTTGAGTAATCAACTGGTAACTTAAGATTAGAAATTTAACTAAATATTTAACTTTTATTTATACAAGGTGATTTTTAGTCACTTGAAATATTGATAGGGGCTCAATATTCGAATCTCATTCCAAATATGTAATTAAAAATGGTCCTTTAAATTTGACGTAATTATCCATTACAAACCCATAATGTGGACAAACTGAGCGCGCAGTTATAAACTACTCCACTAAAGGTCATTAACCCCCGCCGCTTAGTCGCCGGCCGGTCGGTCGCCCTAGCGCACAGCTGATGTCTATACATGCCGAGTATTTTAAATAAGTTTTTGAAATAATTATCGTGTAGAATTTTAGCTTTATATTTTTAATCATTACCTATGACCAAGTTCTTTCATGTCCTCGAGTATGTCAAGTGAAATAAAAATCAACCAGTATACTACCTACTAATTAAAACATAATTATAACAAACTTTTTCAACTTGGTCTATACATACTCGTAGCGTATAATAGCAATAAGTGGTAACGGTCAACAGCAGTGTAACAAACCAGCCGAACTATTACAATGAAAATCCATTTGAACGCTATCTTAGTACGAAATCAGTTGTTTTCGGTATATACTCGTAAGTAGACATGGAAATTGTGTGCAATTATTAATCCATTAGGTGCTGTACGTTATATGTATTTTTATGTCAATAACCGACAAGCGAACTGGCTGGCCACTTCGTGGTGAGTTACTATCGATTTAGGACATTTGTAATACCAAAAGCGTCTGATGCGTTGTCGGGTAAGAAGCAGCCTCTACACTCCAGCGGATACCCTTTAAAAGAATTTCAAGATTCTAGACTGACTAGATGGTAGTTGGCCAGTTTGGCCAGTTTGATGGAGAATATTGCCAAAAGACTAATAAATTGAGTGGTACAGAGATTAGCAACCTTGGACGGGAAGAGCGAAACGTTTGACACTCAATATCTATAATATGACGCAAATCAATATGGTTCAATATCTATGTATACACATGTATAAAACATGTAAAATTCTTGATAAAGACTGAACAAGTGAAAGGGCAATAACAGACACGTTTTTTTGATGAAATATTAGTTTGGATACATAGCATTACATTATTAGTAATAATAAGTCAATGATACATAGGTAATATTGTATAGCTGTACCTACATCTCTTCTGTAGGGCTTTATTCTTACAAATTTTAACAGTTACCTTGGTCGTAGCAATTAACGTAGAGTGCCTACGGTTCGCTACGCTACACTTGCTACGAGGCTTTGAACAGTGCTTCGAATCGAATACGTAGTACAAAATCTATTTTATTTAAACAAATAGTTATTACAAAACAAAAACAAGATTTTACGAGTGTTTTCGTATTTTGAAGTGCACGTTAAGCCATAGTTCCGATTTTTATCGTTAGTAGAATGTATTATCCCCGAATCTAATATCAGTTATCGTAGAATTAAAATTGGAATACTTTACTAAATATTATTTTAAATTCAAAATTTAAAAATTAATGAAATATTATTTTAATAATTTAACACAAGCAAAATTATTTCTGGAATTGTGTGTTGCGTGTTCTATCTAATACGCAGACATAATTACCATAATTAGAATTATCTCTGTTGTTTTCAACAACAACAAGTTCAACAACAACAACAATAATCTTTTTTCAAACATGAGCTACATAGCCTTAACTTTTTTTATTTACTTAAGGTACATAATTATGTATAATCTGTTAGTGACTAAATATTTGTGATAGTCTTAATATCCTCCAATATATCAAACATATAAATCAAACGTATATTAATAGATAACCTATTAAAAATATACAGTGTGTACATTGTTTGAACTGGACAATAAACATTGATTCTTATTCAATTCTCCTTTCAAGATGTTTTCAATCACCTTTTTACGAAACAATACGCCCTAATAAAGCCTTGTTAAAAGACTTTCATCTTTTGTATAGAACAAACAATTTATTTCCTTTCAAGTGATTCCATTGTACCTTGGACAGTTGTAATGTTTTACTTTTTCACCTCAAGGTTTTTACGCTTATTTGTTTTGAGATATTCGGCGAACAAATTTGAATAAAAGAGAATGCCTGACATTTGGAAAGGTTGCTGTACCCATTTTGAAATATTAAAGCGTTTGTGAAAACTTTATTAACATCCTACTACTGCTGGGTTCTACCTTAAATATCTTATTCAAACGGGTATTAACCCACTTGGTTTTACGTACTCACTGAAACTTATAATATCATGAGCATGCATAACTAAGCTCACATAAAAACAGTATCAAGTCTTCCATCTATTGGTACTCTTGAACACTAATGATAAAATGCTTCATTTACGTCATTGTTCGCAAAACCTTTCGCATTTGCTGCACAAGAAAATGTCTGCTATATTCCATTACATTCTCTGTGTGTTAGAACAAAATTTAATTAAACCATATTAATTAACCATAATTTAAGGAAACTGGAGTACCAAATATTATATTATTCTTATAAGGCAGAACATTAAATATTAAACGTAGAAGGTCGAAAGACATTTAAAATGAAAAAGGACCCGAACTACATCAATGACATTATATCATTGAACTACATAATGTATTTAGCACTTTTAAATTTGGAATTTTATTCAACGAAAGTGACTCTAAAATTTTACAGCTGAAATAAACCTTAAGAGGGGGTATAAAGCTAGGAAAAAATCAAATTTCACCCGCCCGTCTCAATGGAGCAACGTTACTGATAAATGGAACAGAGCATGTCAAAAGCCTAGAGCTATAAAGATAAATCTATTTTATTTAAATAATTCGTAAATTATAGATTTGATTTAGAAATCGATCTACAAATCCCTCCGTGATACTAATTAGCATAATATATTAAAATATTGACTCAAAAACATGCACCATATTGAAAATAAATTGATTTTAGTTGAAAATTAGACCTAACTTTGTGATTTTTTTCTATCGAGAAAATTTAATTTTTTTATGTTTTTGCTTCTTGCATTCACTCAATAATATGATGAAGTATAACTATGTTTTTCTTCAGCTTCTAGAAACTTGATCTACTACTGTAAAAATTGAATCTACGATTGCCAATTTTGCTTTATACCCCCTCTTAAAAAGTACACTTAACACAAGCTCTTGCAGAGTAAGACAAATTCGTCTAAGTTGAGTAGCGCAGTTTTAGCTCGACGGAACGTTAACACTCTAAGCGGAGCTACTAACGGCAAAATTGACACTTAAGCCATAACGAATTTAAGTCAAACTAGACTTCCATCAGGCGGTAATGGCGGGCCTTTTTAGGGTTCCTCTCAAAGGGTAATAAACGGAACCCTATTAATATGTCTCCGCTGTCTGCCTGTCTGTCACAGGGCTCCATAATGGAATGCGTGTTATGGCCGCTATCACAACGAGTAATAAAAAGTAACATAAACTGGCGTTTTTTGGGTATAATTTAAATTTTCAAAGGTAAGTAAAAATCGCTAGCTTGGCTTCGCTAATGAGCCGAACGAAGTTTATGTTTAGTAGGCATCAGCCATTTCACCTCAGTAGAATTAATTAAATTCCATTCATCTTGAAAATAAAATAATCTTTTCAACCCTTTTACGAGCTCTTTTCAATAATACTATTTCGATTCTAAAGTTTCTACTATAAGTATGCGGTTTGATAAAATATACTTTATTTAAACTGGAATACTATACAAGACTTTTTTGATTATTTGCAATATTAAGTTTAGGAGTTTATTCTCTAAATGAAATTCAAGAGTGTAGACGAAGGACAAATGATACTTACGTATTTATTTTGCGACCTATGAGTCATCTCTCAGAAGCACTAAGACTCTTATTATAAAATGTATTTATTGCTTAACTGTACCTAATACTAGGTATATTAAATAGTGTTCGTAATTAACCCTATAATTTAAAGCAACTGATGAAGAAAACTCAAAAAATACGTTAAATTTAGGTTCAACTTATTTTGTATTGATACCAAGATATATAAAGATCATATCACTTCAAATTTAACTTCACTTGTTCCCTCTCGAGCGATAATAAAGCTAGGACAACATTAAACGCACGTCCACGACCTCTGCACTTTATCACACAACTTTCCCTCAACATTTATAGCAGCGGTGTTATAATAAAAACTACTAGAAATGGCATAAAATGGCATCAATACATAGACTCCGACCTGAGTCATCAGCATCATCAAAAAAATGGTTGTCTGTAAAGTCGGCTTACGGACGATAATTTTACGTGATAACGTCATAAGAAAACATTGATGACAAATTGCATACTTTGGTGGAGTGGAAGAGAGATACTCGTACATACGAGTAGATGCGTTGCAAGCCAACGCTTGGGCCGATCGTGCCTCTCTTACTATCGCTTGTTGCGCGCTCTCGCTTGCACGCACCGGCTCAGGCGGAACGGGACACGTTTTCGTGCGCGCTGCCGGTGTTCTTCAATTATAAGATGTATCACAAATCATCATAGTGATAATAAAATTCCAATACCTTATTTATGGAAATAAGAGATCCGTGCAGGAATTTAACCCGGGTTCTTGTGAGGAATTCTAAAGAAAACAATCTATTGTTATTTGCTTACTTTAAAAAATATATTAATTTCCTTAAAAAATTGTGACTACACTGCAAAATATCTTGTCATTTCTAATCGATAACTACTCTTTACCTCTTAGTGTCATATATTGAATGACGTCAGCGGGAGCCGCGCTGCTTGAAACCTTTTAAGTGCATGGCGTGCGCGTGATAGGGGATTTATAACATTTAACATAAAAATCAATTTGGAAGCAAGGGGTTCAGGCTTACCCGAGTAAAGAGTGACTCATACACGAGTAATAATGTTTATATAAGCCGATTGAAAACGTAATTCTTCGTTGTAGAACTCAAATATTTTCATTGAAAATAAACGTAAAGGTTTTTTGAGTCCAAGTGAACGCCCTACTCGTGGTACACCTTGCTAAACGATTATTCCTCATGCCATTATTTACATATCATCATCATCATCACAAATCACCACACCACTGGCTCGGGTTTCCCCTCAAAATGAGATGGATAAAGTCTACAATAGGGTATTTGACAGATTTTAGAAAAATAGCTCAAATTGTTCAATATAAAATAATACATAATGCACTTTGCTTAATTCTTTGTAAATATCTCTATTTTCTTTGAAAATCACCATCAAAGTTGTAATATGTTGGCTAAATTGGTTTAAAGATTATATACTTTTAAGCTAACAACAGTTTGACCTATATTTTAATTGTAGTCAAATACCCTATTCATCAAACTGGCCATGTGCGGATTGTCACACTTCGCATACCTTTGAAAACATTTCTGAAGATATTTTCCTTTACCGAAGCAAGTAAATTAATTTGTAATACGTATATAACTTCTCACTTTCGGATCTTAAGCCCTGCATTTTAAATAAAAAAATTACTTTTTTATAACTTTCATTCCCGTCCGATGTATTCACAGAAATTCGACTATAAAACGTCAGAGATCCTTATAGAAGTATGCTTTGCGCATCCCAAGCAGAGAATTCTATAAAAACAATTTCAATTGACGACCCGGATGGCGCAATGGTTAACACGCCGGCTCGCCGTTCCGAGGGTCCTGGGTTCGATTCCCAGCGAGGCGGAAATTTTAATGATGAATTTAAATTTCCGTTCTTGGTCTGGGTGTGTGTGTTCTTGTGTTGTGTGTTGTCCATGGCACCCACGACACAGGGAATCCTAGTGTGGGGCTATGAGTGTGTAGCGTTATTTATTTATTTATTTAATTTCCCAACAACTCCGCTTCATTAAAAATTACGAAATATTCATTTCTTCCAACTGCAAATCTTTTGTTTGTTCGCAGCAGAAAATGGGAATAAATTTGTCTGCGTCAACACCCGACGTGAGCTTTAATAAATAATTCACACGACCCCTGGGCCACGGGCCCCGTTCAATGTTCACTCATGCGTCGACAAGCCGGTCTCGAGTAGTTGTCATATCCAGAACGAGGTCTGTTACTAATTCAGCGGTAAGTACTGTTATTATCGTGATTCGACCCCAACTACGCCCTTCGACCGAAAATAAAGAATACTCGTCGAATACGAATGGTAACAAGTTGTCGTGTCGTGATATATTATAGTAGCTGACCTGGCATGTAAATCGACACGAAAATTCTTGATTGAAGTCGTTAATTTCATGTTATTGTGTATGAGTAATTTGTCTTTATTCTTTTATCTAGGCAGATATATGAATAATTTTTATTATTGCATTTGTTATAATATACATATTGAAAGCCACTGGAAATATATCTGAAATTAAGTAAGTATTACAAAATGGGATTTTATGGGTCTATTGAAATGTCAATAATTTCGAAGTAACTTTAAGGAGGACCACATGTCATGGTCAAATTACTCATCATTAATATCAGATAGAAATGCGATGTGACAACTTGGTCCCGGGTTCGATTCGTCGACAGATAAATGGTTGTTCTCTAATATAGATGTTTATGATGTATTTAACATTAATTCCTAGTGTGAATCCCTATCTGTGAAGCCAGGGGTTCCGGGTTCAAATCCTAGTTAGGGTGATATTTTTATGACAGATAAATATTTCTTCTGGGGTCATGAATATTTGGGATGTCTCATTTGCAAGTATCTATACCGACCCCGATACAGGCAATCTTAGTGCTGGAATGTGAGCGTTTGTAAGCGTTTTGATTGTTCTTAGTGCTTATTGCAAAAAAAGGCTTCCTAAAATTTGTTGTCATTAAAATGCTAACGTACTATTCCCTCACAGCATTTATGTTGCACCATTAAGTAAAGAAGGTTTGAATGCCGATAGTAAATCAGTCTTAAAACCTTCAGCCGTGGAAATAATAGTATTCAATATTGAATTGTTGGTAGAAACTAGGTAAGAGGGTCACTAGTTTGTTTATAAATAGGTGACTGGCTTTCGATTGTATCCTATCGTCCCCACAATACATCACGATTGACCTAAATACTATTTCTATGCGTGTAGTGTACCTTCCTTTTAGAAATAAGTACAGTTCTACACATGCTGTGTTCTATTTTCAAAATTAAAATCTTTTTTTACACTCTCTACCACTCATAGCTCTTGTCCTACGCTTAGCTTTTTATTAGTCGACTAACGAGCAGTTGATATTTTAAATGTTACTTGTATGAGTACCCCCTTCACGATCAAAGATTTTAAGTATATCATAATGGGGATTTTGTATTATATTTAGTTTAAAATAATTACAGTAAATGTCGCTCATTGGTACGGCTTAGTGTGTCACTATAATTTAAAATTAAAAAAAAAAGAGAAAGGAATTAAAAATTAAAAATAGGAATTTAAAAAAATCATAGCCTAAAGGAGTAAAATACTGTGGGTTAGGTGTAGTCAGTATTCTAGGCCACCCCTATACGGCCAGGTGCGTGGTAGACTTTAACCTTTTTTATGGAATTAAGGTAGCAAACGAGCATGCATCATCACCTTCCGCTGTCCATGACAACTGTAACCGACTTAGAACAATACTCCTGTTAGGAGAAGGAAAGTTAGTCCCGTTAGTTATTGTTAACATACCCTTATTAATCATGAAGCAAACCAGAGCACATGAGTAAAAAACATCTATTGGGATGACATGAACTTGTTAGAAGTAAAGTCGTACAGCGATAAAGTGGAAAAATGCCAAACCTCTTGAAATCTAGAAACATAAATCCTAAAGCTACGAGATGGATGAAAGGATCTTAAGAAACATAGGATGCGAAGTTTCTCCACGACATAAAATTTAATGATCCCTAACATCGTTTCGCTGATTTACATTTATTTTTATGAGTATGTATCTTTTTATTTTATGCTTTAGTCCATCCTTTTTGCTTTTTGTATATTTTTTGTAAAACCATTCATAATCTAATCCAACGGATTTTTCGCGCCAAACCATAATATTATCACCCATAGCTGGCCACGTTATCGTTGTCAACAGCATAATTTACAATATGATTTTCAGGATTATGATTCAAGAGTATATAATTACTATTAATTAAAAATTCCATAAAAGAGTATATTCATTTTGCCATTCGTTTGAAGAGCATATTGTATGCGATCATTATACTACAAAAATATAAATATAAAATAAATTTAGAACAAAATTATAATTTTATATATTGTCACACAGTGAAATTACAGTACATATTTCTCAAATAGTTACAAAAAACATGTTTTATAATAAAATTATGTCATCAAAGTAAAACTAGATTGTATTTTCAAATTCCAAGATTTTGCAGCATCAGCGCACATTAAGACTCCAACAAGATGGCGTGATACGCCCGTAGCTTTCCCGAGCCAACAAAGAGATATCGGTTATATGAAATACTATTTATTACTCCTCATCATTTATAATACGCGTAATACTCGTAATCTTGTACAACTATGCGGAACAAATTTAATTAAATGTACTTAACCCGGGCACATTTCCTACTCGTACATCTACGACAAGCATAGTGTACATTATAAAAGGTAGGTCATTATACTGCTCACATACATTATTAAATGCATCACCGTATTATTTAAAGTCAAAAGATAAGTAGGTAAAGATAGTAGTAGTAAGTGTATTAATATGGCTTTAGTAAGAGGAGTAAGTAAGTACCCACCCATACAGTGACAATCAGTTACATATAAGTTAGTAATAATTGTAATTATCGCAAATGTGTCTAAGAATGTCTTATAACAGGTACCTACTGATCTATTTCGACAAAATAATGGTTACACACGTAGCACACACTTGATCTAACATAACCTATACTTATATGTAGGTTATGCCGAGTAGCAACGGACCAAGTTTTCCCGGCAACGAAGACCGTAGCGCTCTCGTAGCATCCCAAAGCGTTAATTTTGATAAGGGTATAACGAATCCACAGGGAATTCGACAAAAAAGCTACAAAGCCTGGGAGCCAGTGTGGAATTAGCGAGCGGGGTCGTCGAACGGCGTCGGCGTCCGGGAGGGGCGACCGTTTCGGCGCGCGCTATCGATCGGATCGCATACCTTCCTGCGGCCGCAGCAGAGCATCCTCCGAGCGCGCGACTGTCCGCCCGGCGAAGACTTCAACCTGGTCAATTTTCGCCACTGCATCGGTGCAAGTTAACGCGCCGGGAGCGGCCGCGGCGCCCTTCGCTCGCGCATCGCGGTCGCGCGTCGGACGCGGCCGGAGCGCGCGAGCCTCTCTCGCGGAGTGCCCGTCGCACGCCCGCGCCTGCGCCCTGCTGCCGACCCCCCACGCTTACTCCTCGCGATTAATAATTCCGGCTACGCTGCCAGTGCGTATGTGGGTTAGTTTTTTGGCGATCGATGCGATTATTCTTGCGAGCCGCTTCCACTAGACCGCGGTGCAGCAGACGATTCATTAATCGCCCTTCGACGTCGACGGCGTCTGCTGGGCAAACGAATCGCGGCGCTGAACAGCATCCGAGAGGCGCTTAACCTCAATCGAGGATGAGGTTATACATATATGTACCTACTACTACTGAACGTACGAGTAACTGCAAACATAATACATATAACTTACCTACAACTTCACCGCTATTGAGAAACTAGTTTCTACTTCAAACTGCTGAATTATCACGTAAACTGCAATATGCAGTAGGTAATAACTGATAAACATACGATATTAAAGAACATAGCATTATTACTATGTAACAAGGGGTAGTAGTAATAGATTAGGGGGATTAAAAAAGTTGATCTAAAAGATCAGTCAAAGTAACTTTGTGAACTTTTGATTGTTACGAATGTTACCAACATCATTAAAACGTATTTCAGTACTTTCTGCGGTACTGGTTTAGACGAAGACCGGTAAAACCGCAACATAGGGTCTGAAACTTCTCCCAACATGCACTTCGTAACCGAGCAGCCGCTTTCCCGTTTATGTGTAAATTAATGGAATTTCAACGACCCTTTTGCCCCGAAGCCTCCGTCAACTAAAGGATGTAATACGTCAAACGTGTCCGAGCCACAACAAACCTTATGTTTACGGCAGAAAAGGCAATACAGCGTACTACGAGCGTCATATTTTAGATGTTAGCGACAGCGATTACCGTTCACGCTATTTCAAACTTTGTCGCTACTAAGGGTTATCAGTAGACGATCACGATATTGTGGTAGCTGGTTCTATTCAGGATTCCGACGTCCTACTTTTACTCCAATATTAAAATACCCTATGAAAATATTGACCTCACGATTTCTTAAATGTTTTTTTTTCTTTTCTTATTATTAATTATTTTAAGTTAATGCTTGACTACAATTCTACTTGATGGTATGTAGCAATTTGTATTGGCGGGTACTACTAAATCTTGACTTGACTAATTCGGTGTACCTACGCGTTTCTTGGACTGCAGTTACACCAAAGGCAGCACCTGCGTTGCTGGCAAGGAAAGAAGGTAGAGGAAGTTTGTCAGACCATAAATCATAATTATGATTGGGGGTTTTCCTATTGAAGCCCAAATAACTTCACCCGACGACATGTTGAAATAGTAAACTGCTTATTATTTTTAATATTAATTGATGATAGGTTGATTATGTTGATTACCTATACACCTATACCATAAGTACGAAGTAACAAACGATGCCTCTAAACATGTACCTACGAAACCTATAAACGTCTATTCATGTAAATACCTATATTACGTCTACGTATTTACATGAAAAATACGCAAACCCGTTAGATGAAGTTTTGTGAGTTCTTAATTTCGAAATAGCGTGGTGTCCCCTAGCAGGATTGATTAGAGCAATTTGGTACAATATGTTTATTTTCATTCCTTCACAGGGAGACGCGAAAACGTTTCATGGTAGCTTACGAGTCTAATCCTCTTTATGGAACTCGATGAGCTTGTGAAAATTGTACTGTGGGAAAGTTGGTTTGAACTGTTCTTTCTGGGATATAAACCGCACATCATTTTCAATTACATTTCACGGTTCATTGTAGAGATGGGTGGTAACTAGCTTGGCGGGTAAAAACAAAACGTCGGATATGTGAGCCTGGAATAGAATCCTGCATGAACCTCAAATTTTCAGTAATTGTTTACGTATATGAAATTATTTATTTATTTATTTATTTATTTATTCACTTTATTGTTTGTACACCAAAACATGTATGCATAAAAAACCAATGAAGAATAGGAAATATAATACAAAAGGCGGCCTTATCGCTACATAGCGATTTCTTCCAGGCAACCCAAGTTTTTTTTTTTAAAGAAATACAAAGACAAGTAGAAGAGGTATAGGTATACACAACAGAAACAGAGCATATAACATTAAACATACTTTTACGGGCTGTGAAGGACTGTGAATAAATCAAGCAAGGTTACAAATATTTATCAAACAAAAGACTAGGAAAGAAGGTAGTGGTTTTTAATTAAGTTTTTAAAGGAAGTTAAATTAGGGGCTTTACGTATGGGAAGAGGTAAGGAATTCCAAAGGCGGATAGCTGTCGCAGTGAAAGAGCCATGGTAGAAGGACGAGCTGTGTGAAGGAGTAAGAAGGGCAAGGTTATTGGACGATCGAAGTAAATGATCATGTGTAAGGCACCGGTATACGAATTTATCTCGAAGATAAGAAGGGGTTAGCGGACTAAACAAAACAGAGTATAGAGCAGAGAGTATATGAGCATTCCGACGAAGGCGGATAGGGAGCCACTTGAGCTTATGACGAAATTCAGAGACATGGTCATATTTACGAAGGCCAAATATGAACCTAATGCATACATTTTGGAGACGCTCAAGTTTATTTAGTAGTAATTACCTAATTATCTCTTGTTTCGGCGAATGAAAACATCGTGCGGAAACCGGCACACCTGAGAATTTTCCATAATGTTCTCATAGACGTGAAGTCTCCCAATCCGCACTTGGCCAGCGTGATGAACTACGAAACCTCACATTATAAGAGCCGGGAGAGCCGAGCCATTTATGACGACAATGACGATTATGACAGACAATTATGGGTTGCGATGATGATATCATATGCATGAGTACTTTCAGGATCAAAGTGGTTGGTAAAAGCGTTGCCCAGTGAGCCCTAACAGGAGGAACCGGGCGCCATCGTATTGCTTGGACAAGTCTGAATGGAGTCTTTCCAATTCAATATTATAAAATAAGTTTCATTCTACATTTCATTGTTTATTTATTAGCTAATTCTGAATGGATCACGCTCGTAGCAGTGCTACGCTGCTACACGGCTACACGGCTACAATTCAATGTCAATTGCTCATAAATTAGCCGTGTGTTGTGTATAAACGGCTCTACGGGCATTATTGTTTACTACCGATTATTATTTAATAGCAGTAAAAACAGTAGGTACCTACCTACTTATTTAGTTAATTCGTCAGATTTGGAATTTCTGATTCTGGATGAATCTCTAATTTTACGAAGTACCTATTGATTGTTAAATTATCAGTTTTTGTGGAAAACGATGACGAGTAGTAGAATGTAATGTACCTCAGTAGGTTAAATTTTTCAGATCCTCCATAATAATCTCATAGTTGTGTGCTTGCCGAACTGTACTTGGTCAGCACTTAAGTCCTGGGCGGATTGCAGGGGCTACTTATCAATTATATCATGAAAGTGTCGAAAGTTGTTATGCTGTTCTACGGCCTCCCACGGAAACACGGAAGCTCAAGTAATTTCTCTAATACGGTCACCCACGACCGCCCCGAAGTATCAAACCAAGTCGGCTAGTTATAATCGACACTATTAGATATCTAAGGGATTCTTATTAACACTTGCAAATAATGTACGACGTACACACCGCACACGAGTTATTGCCCTCACTAGACAGATCTTTACCAAATCTAAATCTAAAGATAGCTAAAAAAAGTAACGCAGTTCTGAAGTTCACGTAAATAGTTCCTCTAAAACAACTCCTGGGATTCTCTACAACACATTGACAGGGGACGAAACTCAATTTATTGTTTCAACCCTAGAAGATAACAATCACGTGAAAGTGAAACAGGGCTAGGGCTAACCAAACCAAGATTGGGTCGTACGTATAAATTTCTTAGAATTGATTCTGTGTTCAATTTTTGTAACTATAATTAGGTGGGAGACCCTACCTACTTTTACCAACTCGTAACTCGTAGGAACGCGTTCTGCTCCATGAATTTTTAGTTAACATTGGCATCATTGCCCATAGACATTAATTTGCAATCCGAATAACATCAGCGACAAGTTGTTGGCATATAAAATAACATTGACATATTATAATTAATTATATAAATTAATAAAATACCTAGGTAAATTTAGGTATGTACTTTAAAAAAGAACTTGTTCACCGGCTCGACGTCACAAACAACGAAACAAAACAATAAATATTATTTTAATTGTTTTGTTTAAAAATATTGTTTTATCCTATAAAATTCTCAACAAGGTAGGCAGGTAAACAATTTCATCACTATGCATGAGTGCCGTCGGAATTAAAACTGGGGACAGAACATAGCTACTTTCAATAAAAGAGACCAGCCATTTTCATCGTCCGATGGGCAATAGGGTGCACCACGTCAGTTCAACTAAATCCAGTCAAAGCTTTTGGATCACACTTTTTTATCATTATTTTCACCATTTAAATTAAAATCTTATAATTCCGTAAACCTCTCCGTAAAGCTGAGCTGGCTAGCTACCATTTTCTTGATTATGTCAGCAGCAGACTTGTTGTGTTTCGGCTAGGAGCTTGAGAGCTTTGTCTTTATTTCTTCTTCCTTTTTGTCTTGGTCGACAACGCATCGGTGATGTCATGGTGTTCCTGATGTCCAGTGGTGAAAATTTTAGTATTAAGTACTGCTATCAGTAATATTACCTATATGCAGGTAGTTATGAAGGTCTGTCTGTAGGAACTGAGATGTAATCAATCAATGGTCATTATTTGGTTGCAATACTGTACACAAAGCTATTAAATTGCAACTACATACCGAATTAAAAGAACGAAAGACGAGTAAACGAGCAACCCGATGATAGATGGATACCGCCGCCCATGGACATTAAGCAACACCAAAAAGACGCGGGTAGTTGCCAACCAAGAAAAAAGGAAGATCTTTTAAACCCTCAACAGGAACACGGCAAGTTTCTTGACTGGGGCTCCACGGGAGTATACCAGTTTAAAATTATAGTTTATTTTTATGGTGTGAAATTTCAAGATATAGTTGTGTTCATTCATTTAGAATTTCATCATTCATTCATTCAACTAAAACAATTAGTGTTCAAAGTAGGATTTATTAAATACATTATCGATACATTAGGCTACTAAATTAGTCATGTTGACCACAAGTAAATAAAAATAGTATTAATTAATACTAAGTATTTAGTGATAAACCCATAGGTCAGGTTGATGTTGAGTAGTGATACTACAATGGTTAGATATCATGCTACAATAAAATCCTTAATTAATACAGAACTGAAGTATTTGACTGACAAACTTGTATACACATATGGATTTTCTCTTTTGACTAACTCAGAATTCAATACAAACAAACCTCTGGAATGTTTGGGCATGAATAAGACTATCTTTGAAAACTGTCTCAGTATGGTATATTATACAAGAAACTGCAATGCTTTTAAAATGTTAGGTTTCAAAACTAATGAGTTACATACTTGCTTCGTTCTTGACCATTCATTAGTCCTATTATTACATGTGAGCAAAAACATAAAATTATGTCATCTGCTTGTTTGGCTACAGCCATAAACCAAATAAAACCATTTAAAATCTGAAATGTTACAATGATGAGAGTACTGTCTACACATTACGAGTTTCAATTACCAGTAAAAGTTGTTTCGACACAACAGTGTAAGATGCAAAGATTCTTAACAACACATAATTAAGAGATTGATTCAGTTTCTGTGTACTTATAACACGCTCCTTTGTCACTTAATTTCATAGCACAAAACTTTACATACATTTAAATTATGTAAAATATAAATAACATCCTAAAAATAAATGTGAGTCATTTTTTAAAACAATATAAAAATTAAACTTTATGTATAGACTTTAATGCCTAAATGCTAATAAACTAAGCCTACGCTTCTCTATTCAAGGTAACTAAAATAAAATACAGATTACAAAAAAAAACTGATCACAATACTTTAATAGCTGTTCCATAAACAGCAGACATACTGCCACTAATGGCAACGATGAATATTATTCAAAATACAATTAAGGTCACATATAATCAGGTTACAGTTATAATAATATTTCTTAATAAAATATGAAAGAGAAGTAATTAAAGTGACTGATTCTCTGCATATCTCCGTCGAAGATAGGCCCATGGATCTTGCAGCATCGAAGGATGCAAGTAAGCATCAATCCCCTGATCCTTTCCTTGACTGTTGTTACTGTGATTCTGAAATTAATATAAATAATTAAGAATGAAGCTAATAATGCTATCCTTAACTTACTAAATACATTATTTAAATGGAATTTCGGATTTGGACAAATAATTATTACAATAAAAGTCTTGTCTAAGAATCTTATCACTAAAGTAAGGAATGATAAAACAATTCTTGATTCAATGAGTTTGTTTTGGTTTGGATAAAAAATATTGCTAATTTAAGATCACTTGCTAACTGCAAAATCTATTTTACAAAATAGTTATTGGTATAAAAGGAATAGATGGAGTCCAAAGTCCAAACTCATTTAAAACTAGCAATATGTAAAAATCTGTAGTTAAATTGCACCTATTTAATAAGATATTTGATATTAATTTGACTCACTCTAAAACTGTTGTTACGATGAGATTGATTGCCGCGTTTATCAAAAGAACCACGTCGTGGGTTCTGATTCCAGTTATGTTGACCACCTTGTTGAAAGTTTTGGCCTTGCCAACGTCTCTGATTTTTGACTGGTGTGCTTTGATTTAATGGTATGAAGTCATCGGACATCATGGCCAACTATGAACTATTTTATTTTAGAATAACAATGTTGCCCTTACGCTTATATCGAAAAATGCGAATATTTATCACGTTAATTTTATATGAAGAAGAAGCACAATAATTCAGTTATTATTTGTTTATCATGCCACATTACACCAAATGTATCATACAAAATTCAATAATAAGTACACTAATAATCAATCAATTCAATTAATTCAATCACAATTAACACAAATAGATAATTTGATTTGACATTGTCATTGAGGCATTGACAATGTTGACTAAGTTGACAGTGACACTAACGTAACGTAATTTTTTTTTTGGGATTTTATGACCTGGTATTTACAACCTTTAGGTCAACGTAACGTAATTACAATTTATGCTACAGGCAACAAAATGCCAATATTATGTGTGGTAATCTCTAGCCGACCTCGGCTCGCTCGAGTTTTATGTTATTTTCAAGTCTGTGGTTATTTTGTACTAATGAAATTAAAATAATAAAAACATATTAGTGACAATATTTTTAACTTTTTAAAGCTCAGCTTTTTCCTAATGATTATAGTTATAGAAGAGTGTCAATTCCTTTACTTAGACTACAGGACTTGTTATATTGTAAGTTAGATTTTCTTAATTTCCGCACTTTCTTTGGGACACGATTCGCTAGCCAAGGTATACATAGATCGCAATAATTTTGCATGTTAAACGTAAACTAGAAAAGTTAAACATGACGCTGATATTGATTAGGATTACAACGAAAATTTAACTTTATTTAAGTGTAAAACTTATGAAATATAATATATTTTTAGCATGCATTAAAAAACTATTAGCAATTGTTTCTTATTGTATTCTTTTTATTTTAAAAGTGCCTAAGCACATGCATGCTGAAACTACAGTACGTAACAATAACAGTAAAAATAATTAGGTACTATCGTTATACTCTTAAAAAAGTAATTATTTCAAAGGACCGCGTAATAATTTTTACCTTATGCATACCTACTATTACATTCATCTGGTTGGTTATAAAATTTAGTTTATAAGGATTCAGCTTGAGGAAATAAGTCAGTAAATATAACCACAAAAAATCGAAAAAGTGCTATTACATTTACCCCCTTGTTATAGTAGTACTAACTAGTAGTAGGGAGGGAAGGATAGCACTAGTGCTATCCTTCCCTTAGTTAATACTTTCGACGGACATTTTTAAAGCACTGAGATGGTGCTCCTTACTTCCATTCCCCATGGGGTTGCAATGCTATAAACCAAAGAATAGTCTGTGACATATTCATTGTCAATCATTTAGTTTAATCTGTCTGTTTAACATCTGTATTATTCTATCAACAGATAGGGCAATAAAAGAGCATAGTTTCTGTTTTCTGTTCATTGAGTTTTATTTTTTGAAAATTAACTCAATACCTATTCATACAAACAAAATGATTTTGTAACACTCACGTCCACAGTTATTGTTTTAATTAATGTGCTAAAAATGTGGATACCATCAAAGACTTCGAAATTAGCCGTCGGTAAGTTTGACGTTTTGATTCAATTCATCGGTAATACATCCTGCACACAATTATAGCGGAAACGTAAAAACACGTCGTGAATTTTAAATATAAAATAGTATATCCTAAAACAAGTTTGTTTAAAACTTCCCTTGTTAAGCGATAAGTAAAAAACCTATATCTTTGTCTTTTGTTCTAATTTTATCACGGAATTTTCTGTAGCCAATCTTCATTGCAATTTTATTGGCTCGTAAAATAGTCTTTTTTGTTTATTTTTTCTGGCTGTTGTCAAGGCTTGCAATTAAATCACTCTGAAACTTGTTTACTATTTGTCTGTCACTAAAGAACATTTTGTTTACATAAATAAATAAATAACGCTACACATTCATAGCCCCACACTAGGATTCCCTGTGTTGTGGGTGCCATGGACAACACACAAGACAAGAACACACACCCAGACCAAGAACGGTAATTTAAATTCAAAATTCAAATTTCCGCCTTGCTGGGAATCGAACCCAGGACCCTCGGAACGGTGATCCGGCGTGTTAACCATTGCGCCATCCGGGTCGTCATAATAATTCGTAATAATATCAAAAATATCATAATTAACTCTATTTAATAAAAACCAGTCTGAAGATTATTGTGTTCAATTTTGTATTTTCTTCAACAACATACATATACATATTATGTATAGTCAGGTTTGAAATGTAGTTTTGTTTTAAAATTTTGCTATTAAAGGTATTGACAGCATTGTAAGTGATGTCTAGTTACATCAGTTATATTTAAATCTATTTTTTATTCACAAGTTCAGTTTTATACATACCAATTTAATTATGCTTTTTCAAAAATACAAAGTATAATTCTTCTCTTTATTGTACATTATAAAATGAAACAATGAAACAAATTTCATCAATGTAATACTGTAAAATATTGTCACCTAAAAATTGCAATATGTACATTATGTGACATCTCTCCAGGGAGGAGGGGTCACATACTTGTGACCACCTGAGACAAGAGGGAGGGAGGACTCCAAAAATCATGCAATTTGTGTGACTTAATTTATGAATGGCCTCCACTATTTTTGTTCAAAGACAATATCAATATATTTGAGATTAGCAGGAATAAATGTACAGAAGAAACTGCTAGAGAACAAAAATTCTAAATTTATAAGGTCTATTGCATTAATAAATATATACCTATTAATACGTGATATACTCGTAAAATGTACTCGTAAAATATACCTATTAATAGTTTTTCTCAAATATCTATGTATAGACATCAAACAGCAACAGGGTAATAATATACAGTAGGTAAAGTCTGTATAAGTGAGGTCCGGTTAATGTTGTCTCTACTGTATATTTATGTATGTTTTAAAGTCCAAATAATATTAGCAATGAGTTAATAATAATGTATTGCTGATATAGATATGTGTTTTTTTGATATCTATCATAGGATTACATAGCTGAATGGAAGTAACAATGATAAATTTGCACCCATAAAGAATTTGCACAATATCAGAATTAGGTAGATCCAAAGAATAAGTGATGCACTCACAATTAGTAAATCTAAATATGTAGAAAATAAGCTGACCAAAAGTAAAATTAAAATGTTATGTCAATATCATAATCAATGTAGTATATTTAAAAAACATGCTTATATACTACAGTAAACATGCTTATATAATCACAATATTATAATAATATAAACTTGTGTATGTTTGATTGGAAGATACTACATAATTATGCATATTTAGGGCATGAACTGGTTTTAATTCTGTGACATACTTAATATTGTTTGTAATCAGTGGCGTAATATAATAAATATTTAAATTTGCTGTTTTCTGCATTTCGTCTGCAAATGTTGCAACTACTCATTTCATTTATATACTGTTAATTTTTTTTTCTATGTACAAAAGGAAATTGTAAGCTACCTACCCTAGACAATTTGGTCATGGACAATTGGAAAGAATATAAATTTCCCACAAATTATCACATTGTGTAGATCATTGTAAATTGACTTACTTCACCTTATTTTCATAATAACCTGTTTGATATTACAAATTAGATAAAAGTGTAATTTTCTCACTAATAATTTAATAGATCCTTGTAAAATTGCTTTCTTTGACTTGATTTTCAATATTTATTTACTTAATAATTACTTACTTCCTGACGCATGTTGACCTTGATATTTAAGTAATGTATTTTTTTAATGTATTAAATGTTGATGAAGATGTGTTAGTAATGGCACTTATGAGCACGGGTCTCTCCTCATACCTGAGGAGGCCAAGAGCATACTCCACAAGACTGCTCCACTGCAAATTGGTGGAGGGTTTAGTGGCCAACCCAAGCATTGGAATTTTTTATGCCACCCGAAGGCATCCAACATGGCTTAACGACTGCTACCAAATGGTAACAACCGGGACCGACGGCTTTACGTGCCGTCCGAAGCACGGAAGCGCCCAAGAAATACCCAAACAACTATTTTGGTCACTTAAGATCGACGCAAGCCGCCGGGCTATGGGCGCTCTCTCGTTCATCTCTTTTATTACTGTTATAATAACAAAAATACCAATGTTATTAATTTATTTCATCTATTGGCAATAAATTCTAGCTGTCTACAATTGGAAGGGTGATGTCCGATCAGGATTGCCACTTGAAATTGGAGAAACTGTGCAAATATTGGAAGAACATGGAGGTAATTATTTTATATGAAACTGCATTTTTTTCTTACTTATATAGGTGACAAAGTAAACTAGCAGCTTGCAATAGCAACCTGATGGTAAGTGGTTACCGTCGCTCATGGACATAAATATAGCCAAGAGGCATAGGTTTTATTACTAAGTGCTAATATTTGCTTGACTACAAGCCCACCAGATGGTAAATAGCAATGTAGACTTAGATTTTAAAGCATTCTAACTTAGAAAAAGCCTAAATACTCTTGACTTGAAGATACCTTATAATCAAACGAGAACATCAGTACGGTAAATCTCGCAGGGACTCTGCGTTCTTTGTATTTTATTATTCTTTCTCCCTTTTCCCCAGGCTGGTACCGAGGGTTTAGTACAAAGAACAGATCAGCGTGGGGTATATTCCCAGCCTGCGTGGTCTCCATCAGGCCCTGTACAGTGAAGGGATCTGGTGCTACCGCCATCGCTGAATTGAAAGATGATGCGTTGGTGCGGGAAATCGCTTGTGTGTTGCGGGAATGGGCCCGGCTTTGGAAAAAACTTTACGTGGTAAGTTTTGGACGCGTATCTTTAAATTTACATTGTTGAACGTTGGTTTTTACAACCTGACGTTTGACGTTTCACCAGATAAAGTATTTAGTTAGAAGATGTAAATTTCTGAGAATTCGTTTAATTGTTTTCTGTATTGTAACGTTTAGTTAAAACAGATAATTATCATCACAAACGAGTGTGTTATCTTTCCTTTGTTTGTTAGTTGACAGCTTGATGATTCATTCTTTGTCATCTCAGTAATGCATAGTGCGGTGACGTGCACCATTTCGAGTAAGAACTTCCGTTATTTATCTGATGTTTAGATTCCCACGTCTCTATACTATGTAACCGACGTTAACTATTTGCTTCCTTAAATTGTTTTTTAACGATTATGTCCACACTATGTCCGACTGCGTTCTATAAATGCATAACAGGACAAGGAATGAATTATAACTAAAATATGTAATTGATTATTTTATATTAAGTAATGTCCACCTAGTAAAAAGCATGCATGATACTTAATTTGTTATTGATTTTTTTATTGTGGTGAATAAAGGTTAACTTTATTAATTAACGCAAGATGGGCTAGAAGACGTTATTCTCCACCATATTTTTATATTAAATACTAGTAAACCTGTCCCTTAGTATGGCTACTACCTACTCGTAAATTGTTAGAAAAGTGATATATGTATAGGTATATTTTTAGTTAAGTAAAAAAAAACAAACACTTAAACTAAAATATATTAGTGAAAACCGCACCCAAATCGTTTACATAGACAAAATATTTTTTTCCGTTCTTTTCCGTCCATATTTCATTTACAGAAATCTAACAGTTACATACTTTTTTAGTCAGAAGTAACTCCTTACTACTATCGACTACTATTTACGACGATCGTCTCAATAAAACAACTTACTTGTGAACTTAATTGGTCAAGGTGCTTAGAAGTAACACGATCACTAACAGATGCTCCACTTATGTATATTATAGATGTTAATGACTGTGGATTATAATCTATAATTAAAACATTTATTTAATAGCGTCAGATCTTAATCCTTGTATATGAAAGCTAAAGAAAGGTCACCACCATCACTATCTTATGTAATACCCCGTTTAGCTAATTTTTAGTTACAGTTAATTTAACGATCTCGTAGCTTAGTTGATAGTGGCCCTGTCTCCGAAGCGAGGGGTCCGAGGTTCGATTCCCGGCCGGGGCAGATAATGTTTGTTCTCGGGTGTGTTTGTTGTCGGTGTCAGTGATGTGTTATTTGAGTGGTCCATGAAACAGAGAAAAATACTGTGGGGCTGTGAGCGTGTTAGCGTCTGTTTAGCGTTTAATTGTACGTGCGTCATTTTCTATTCTACGGCTATTTGTGTACAAAGTGAAATGTATTACAGGAGCGGGAAACATACAGATTTAGTGCTGTTGCGAAGGTAATGAGAGAACTGCTGAGTGGACGGCGAGCTCTCCTCGCCGGCACCTTGACCCAGGACCAGACCAGGGCGCTTCGGTTGAAACTTGTCGCCAAACTTGACTGGGGTAACAGGTAAGTCATTTTCAAATACTATATTTGTTTGTCATGATTATTGTTATTATTTAACATGCTTTGGACAATGGGGAATTGTGGGATTTACTCACCATTAAAAAATGCAATGTTTTCTTAGTGTTTTGGTCAGAGCGGCAGTAGAAATTTCTTTTTTGGCTGCCAACGCATCGGTGATTCCTTGGTGTTAAGAGGAAATGCTACGGGTCATTTTTCCATACAAACGTTCTCAGTCGAGAACGTTTGTATGTATTCCCTCGCTGGTTTTTGACTCTAGATCAATAATTTTTTCACACAAGAATAATATCATCATTATCTATGTCGGTACGTTTTGATTTTTTTGATATTTTTGTTTTCAAAAGTTTTAGGCTACTTCAAACAGCGCTTAAAACGGCCAAATAAATATGCCGCAAACAAACGCCTAGTACACAAATTGTATAATAATTAGCACAAAAAGCTAAACGGTCCGACACAGAATATCTCCTTCCCCTTCAATTTTCAAAATTTCGTTAAGATTGCTTTAGTTTTGGCGGGGGGATTAGTCGAGAACGGAACCTCGATTTTGATGATTTTTGCCTCGGGTTTTTACACGGAGCTGCAGTTGTCCCTATCGCACTGACATACACGCCGCTCGCAAGCGCGACAGAGATATTGAGTGAAAAAATCCCAAATTTGAAAAAGGGTTCGCGTGGTATTTCCTCTTAATGACTTCCATGGGTGATGTTGACCATCTGATGGTGGTAACTGGTAACTGATGCTAACTGCTACCTACCTACCTCCTGATGGTAGCTCGTATGCTCGTTTGTTGGAAATTAAAAATAGATACATAGTAAGAATTAACAGTACCTAGTAGATAAAACCACCTAAAACTCTACCTCAGGGTTTGTATTCCCACGCCCATAATTGATTTCATGTGGGTTCTAGATTTAATATAGCAGGTTTGATTTAATATAGCAGATTTACAGGTCGTTGTAATAATACTTACCAGATGATAGCTCACTGATTCGTAGACAATTATTGGTTCTGTTCATAGCTTCTTGTGTGCAATAAATATACAGTGACTAATTCCTTAATTGAGTCCATGTGGACTTTGTATCGTAATGATCGATTTTATTACGGTATTGATAGCTGCAGTAATGCGATTCTGCATAGTACGTACCTACTTAGGTGTTTTCGTCAATAACTCGATCGATTTTTTTTGTTTAATACATTTGAAACATCCTGTGATTAAATTTGATTCTAGAATGAAATGGTTTTACTGAATCATCTTAATATTCATCAATATAAATTTATCAATGATCCTTGTAATTCTTTCGCTCTTACATTTTTTAGTCAATAATCGTCACTCGATTGAAAATTAATTAACATAACGACAAATGGGATTGTTGTCAAGTATTAAGTTAGCATAGTGTAAAAAGAAGTTTCAGAAAGTCAATTAATTGGGTGTTATTAATGAAATTTTCGTGTAGGGCAGATACGGTAATGAACGACGGCGGTCGTTTACTGACTATTTATATTCGTTTGGTGAGTATTGTACACAAATAAGGGATGTTAACATTCAATTAAAGTATGCTATGTTGATAATTAAGATCTATTTCTCATGTGAATCACGTGACATCGTGATGCACATCTTGTACCTATATAAATTGATAAACCTATTAAATAGTAATCTTGCTTACATCATAAGTTACGTAAATATTATTATGTAGATGAGCCCGTAGCTTAATAATCTCTGCATATGGAGCGAAGCGTTGATGTACGATTATTTGTTGAGGCAGACATTGGTGTGATAGATAAAGTCTACAATATCTATAGAATGACCAGTTCGATAGTTCATGTTCATTACCCGCGACATAGGGAGTATTTTCGCTAAAGTTTATTTATCATTTCCCATAATTATTTACTTTATCCTCTGGAAGATTAACAATTTGGTATATGTGTTGTGAGCGTCTTAGAAATTAAGTGAAAAAATTGTATTATAATTCAGGTATGAAATAAAACATGTGTTATTTAATATTTGTTTAATTTCTGTAGAGTCAATACAATCAAAATTACAATCGAATTGTCTCAAGAGCAGTCTAACTAACACATGCAAGTAATATAAAAAGGAATGATGGATCATACCAAGCTGATTCTTAAAATAAAAACTAGATTTACTACACAGTATAGTTATAATATTCGAAAACTAAAAATGTATAGAAATATAATAAAATCATAGTTTAGCTGACGCGAACTATTCGTGTGAAAAGTTCTGTATTACGAGTAATTATAACTATTGATTACTTACCTAAACTACAACAGTAGGTATACTGGGGGCTTAATACGCTAATATTATTGATATGGAAGAATAGTTTCCGAGATTCATGGAAGTCCGTAATGTAACATCCCCAACATTTCATATGGCTAATCTAATTGACTGAGAGAGTCCTAATCTAAAACTAAAATACATATAAAAGGCCCCTGGTGGAATGGCGTATTCGAAATGCTTATAGAAAATGCAAGCTTGGCGCAATTGGCACGCTCCAGAATAATTACCGGTTACAATGGCACGACGTATAGAGTAAATTACTTGAGTATAATATCATTCATCATCAGTAAACACCTTGTCTTTTGCACCAACAATTTTATTCTAATACCTATACTAATATCGTTTTAGCTATTATGAATTTTATTATGATTTATTATTAAAAGAAATCGAGTGTTACAAACTGATTTAAACGTGGAACTTTGTACTAATATACCTCTTTACAATATTTGTAAGTCATTTATCAATACAATGAGAATTTTCTTACTTCTACATACATTTCCTAAAGTTATTACTAAAATGATACGTTATTGTCATTTTTATAATTTTTGTTATCGAAGGTTAGTTGCATATAACTGTAAAATGTAAATATTGTCTTTTGAATTCCCTATAATTGAAATATTTTGAGCGTATCATATAAAATTTATATGTTGGCGGATAGACATTTTAATTTATCATAGCTCGGAAATAACACTTCATAATATACTGTTACAGTTAGAGAAAATACCCATACTACGTGACCCACTTTTTACAATTGTTTTTAAAATAAAAAAATAGCTACCGAACGTTATTAAACCGGTACGAACACTCGTTGACCTGTTTGGAAACTTCACTGCACTGTAAAAAGTACAAGATTTTTCTAGAGACAAAACCCAAAGGTATTATTGGACACCCTTTCCACCCAAAAGATCGCGTAGTATGGGTACGTTCCCTTATATAATCGTTTACATCTATAATACATCTATATTACGCATAGATTTAGTATATCTTAATAACGTAATAATACGTTTGTGTAACCTATTCCATAATTTGTCTTCAATGCTTTAGGAATAATGAATTAACGGTTATCAACAGCCAACAAATCATGCATTTGTCTAAAACAATAACACTACAAGACAGTCTTAATCACCAATTTTGTCATTAGTTATAAATTCGCCAATATTTAAATGAACATCTATTATTATAACAATAAAAGGTCACAAACGCTCTTCTAGTACTCCTCATTAAACATTTACTCTAAACACCTCATTGAGACCTAAATTTAAAGCTAAGGCTATCAAAGGCAAACTGTGGCTAATATCTAAACAGTTTAAAGTCAGCCCGCAACAAAGGAATGTCATGAATCGATATTTTGCATTAGATTATTACAACTTGTCACTAAATAGTAACTGGCAATGTGAACGCCAGGACGTTCGTATGGAACAATGCGCCTATATCAGGAGGAGCAAACTTCATGACCCGAGTGCATGATTTAAGAAATCGTCCCAATACTAAAACATGATTATAAAATATATGAAAAGCTACTATCAAGGATTTCTCAAATGATGTAACTGAGCCATGGTTGTATCTGCTTTAAGATAATAGCAGGCGCACTTACTAAATATGGCGGGCCTACGTCTCGGTTTCCTTCGAGAACTTGTCGATGTTAGGATAGATGGGCGCCATTTCTAGGGTAGACGGTGCTGAAGGAGGATTCGAGCCGAGGTGAAGTCGCCGGGACAGCTCGTCCAATACCTCGCCAAACACTCGCAGGGACATATTCTGGCCGAGGAGGTGCAGAAGTAGGAAATCACCGACCTACAAAAGTTTCGTTCATAAATAGTTATTTCAAAAAGTTTTACCAACTTCTAAAATTTACTTAAAATTTACTTTAACTTCTCGTCAGATCTCGCTCAAATTTAAATGTGATCACATAACAAGCACCAGCTTTCGAATATAAAAAGAATCATCAAAATCGATACACGAAGTTATCAGGTAACACACATAATGTAAATACAGTCGATTTGAGAACTTCGTCCTTTTTTTTGGAGTTAAAAATTAAAAATTAGTCATACAGATTAAGTTGAAAATTAGTCATACAGATTCTAAATAATAAAAGTATCTAATAATTTCGGGTTCTGAGAAACTGTATTGCGGCTTTAGACCTCCGTGTTTTTTTGTTAAGTATGAGTCAGTTTTTAACTTTACGTACCTGAGTCTTTCTAACGAGCGCTTCAACTCCGTTAGGAGTGCCGAAGCGGAATCGACGCTTGAGAATGGTCTCGCGAGTGCTCGGCAGCAAAATTACCGCCGCAGAGTACACCAAAGCGAGACCAGATACCACAGACAGAATGATAAACCTGTAAATTGAAAAGTTTTTGTTATTTAACATCACAGATAATTCTTTAGTTTGAAGAAATACAATGGATGCTCTAATATTGCAATGCACGACAACGACTAATTAAGGAAGTTAAGTTCATCAGCCTCTTCAAGGATATAGCAACAATTTCCATTAAAGTCATGAAGCGTTAACAAAGGTCGGCGATTAAAAAAAACATTAAATTATATTCTCACCAGAACCATAAAAATATGAATATTTTTTCGTTGAGGATGTTCAATGCAAGGACACAGAGGGCGTCGTGTTTCTGGATCGTTCCAGAAGCACCAAATTTGTGGAAGGTACACTTGGTTACTCTTGGGAATACTTCAATCTGAAAAAAAAAATACAAAATGTTACCAAAACACGTCATTGAAAGTGAGTGGCGAGCTGGCGTCCAGTTGAGAAAACCGAGTGTTTATTTCATAAGATTTTATTTAACTTACCATAGGGTCTGTACGTTGCTCTTGGTTCATATTCGAGAATTTGACAACATCCGTTCCGTAGGTCAAGAAAGCACCGCCCAAGAAGGTATCCAGGAAGAATATATTGCCAACCTGTACACATAAATTCCTTATTAGTATTACGACCCCGTAGTCTAGTTGGTAGTGACTAGTGAACCGTCCTGCGAAGCGAGGGTACTCAGGTTGGATTCCCGGCCGGGGCAGATGTTTACGTGACAGATAAAGGTTTGATCTCGGATCATGGGTGTTAGTGATGTGTTGTTTGTGTTGTCCACGCCACCCGCGACACAGGGAACCCTAGTGCGGGGGTATAAGTGTTATTACATTATTACTACTATTTTCCTAAAGCAAAGATTTATTTAAAACTAGCTGCCCCAGCGAACTTCGTACCGCTCTATAATTCATAAACAAATATGGTGGCATATCGACAGCAGCGCCACCTAGCGGGTCCAATTGTGAATCTAAACCATTCTTGGATCCACCTGAAGACACAAAAAATTTCAACCGAATCGGTTCGTGCGTTCTGGAGTTATAGCGTCAGGAAGGAAAACCCGACTTATTTTTATATAATAGATGAACTGGCGGTAACATGTGTGCCTTGACAAATTAATGCACATATATTTAAATATTTTGTTTAGAGTTTTAAATCCGGCGAATGTGACTCAAATGTGCAGTTGTTTTTATATTATAATGTTAGGATTTAAATCATCTAAGATTTCAGTAACAATCCAACCTAATCGAATCACATTGATTTTTAAAAGTACTCGCTTGCACACATCCACCCGGCAACGATTTGGTAACGCTTTATAGTCATGAGTTTGTTCCAGGATGATGTGTCGTCGAAATGCTGATAGTGTGGGATGTTATATGAGGTTTTATACAAAAAATACTTAGCTATATAGCTTTAACAGTTAAAAAGCTTTTGAATAAACTATAATATTTACTTTACACATAAATAATAATAATACTTACGACATTGACGAAATTTAGGACTTCACAAAAGAAGTAGCCAAAAGAATAGGTGTTGTGCATGTGGAGAGTGTCAAGAAGATACTGGACGAGTCGATTCTGCAAAGAAAATTAGTAAATAGAAATAATAACACGAACATGTTAAGAGATTATTATTATTTTAATTTAATGGTCTATTGCATTGCTTTAGATCGAGATATTAGATAAGATTTAGAGTAGTCGATTAGAGATTAGGTTAGTTTTATTGTTGTTGGTAATAAGGATAACGAATCTTGCCTTTATTACTTATTAATACGACGACCTTGTGGCTTGGATTTTTTAACTCTGTAGGCCGAACGAGGCATGCGGGGTTCGATTCCCAACCGGAGCAGATATGTTAGAGATAATTGTTTGTTCTCCATAGACCAGGTATGTCCATAGCCTCTAATACAAAAGTGGTTCTTAACAACAATAACGCAGGGCTAATGGTATTTGAGTGTTTGAGAACTTATTGTAAATTTAGTAACGAGTGTCATAAGCGAATGTAAGTATCGGTTCACCTTCTCACCCCAAATAAAACGCTTTTTGGCTTTTTCAGCAATTAGCTGCTTACCGATTACATATACATAACTAACAATAACAATGATTAGTAGGTACTGATAAAAAGAAATTTATACTCAATACCATAAATTCCATCTTATTACACAAAGACGCTCGGGTCAATTGCTAGGGACACGAAGCTTCATTACTCACAAGCCTTATCTCAATTGTACCAATTGATGAGACCGGTCGCCTATACACTGAATACCGTAACCGTATGGATATTACTATTGAGTTAAATGTACCTGTCTGTTGGTCTTGTCGTCGGCGATAGTCGCTAGAGTGCCGCGCATTCCATCTGAGATCATCCGGACTTTGCCCTCTTCCCAGTTCTTCCAGATCCAATGAGGAATGTAGAAAAGCAGTCCCTGAAATAAAGATGTCATATTTGTTATTTTCTTTGTGTAGTCAGTGTCCATATTAGAAAAGTAGCAGGCTAACTTTAGTCATATTGGTCAAGTCTTTCGTGGGTGCATTGTTCCGAGGTCAAGTTGACTCGGTTAATTCTTTTGTTTTAGAACAGATTAAAGTGAAATACGTATGTCAACGTAACACTCTACTCGCCTCTACAGGCAGTGTGATGGATGCTCAGTGTAAGATACGTAGTTCGATTCCAGGTCACAGTAGATTATTGACGAACTTATAGCTTAGTTGGTGACCGCGCCTGAGAAGCGAAGGGTCGCGGGTTTGATTTCCAACCAGGGCAAATATGACTATGCCATGCCACCGGCGACCCAGGGAATCCAAATGATGTCCTAATTGTGCATTTCTATATAAATAAAGACATCGAAATGTAGCGTGAGGTTTAATATTAATATGAACCATACAATTTATTAAATATCTTTAGTATAGGTATAGTGTGTGTAAAAGTGGCTCGAGTCATCGCTTCGTTCGAGAAAGACCTCTCACATTACTCGGCCCGTATTGAATTCTTAGCGTTATTATTCATAATGTCTTAGTGTCATCACATTGTATTCAGCTCAGTTGTAATTAACGTTAACCAAGTGAAATTTAATACTAGGCACAATTTATATTGCTGATACCGTTCTAAGTCACTGGGCTTATTATACTGTCCCACGATAGGATAACTAACACTATTCCTTCCTAGTAGTCTCATGGGACAAATGACACCAATATTTTGATTTCATAAACTGGTTTTCTCTTGTTTAAATTGTTGAATTCGTTGTTAAAGTGTTTCTTCGTCGTTCTTTTCTTGTTATCATGATAAGTGTTGAAAAATAACTCCGAAATGTAAAATGTTTTTTTTCTTGTGTGTGCAATAAAGCGTATTCTATCTATAACTCAGAATCTTACCTGGAAGAACAGCATGAAGGGCACCCACTGGTAGTACGAATGGATACGCTTCTCTTCTTGATAGTCGTTGCCCAGGCCAGGGTGCACGATGCCTTTGGCCCCGGAAAAGGGTAGGGTGAATGTGTACGTGATCCAGCAGTAGGTGTTCAGCACATGGCCGGGGACAGCTCCGTCATTGATACAGTTGATAGGGTCACCTGGAAAGAGAATTTGTATAGCTTAGGAGTAGAGTCTAGAAGGATCTTTAGGTCACTCATTATTCATTACGGTCGTCGCCGTCGCTCTAATTTGGGCCCAGTTGTAAGAACTGTTCAAGTAAAGTGAATCATGTAATTACACTGCCTGACTGCCATTTTAGTAAGGTTTAGGTTGGTAAATATTGGAAAATTGTTTCGTTTGTTCGGAGAAAATGGGCGCACACATAAAATTTATCACAGAAATAGGATGTAAGGATGAGGTAGTGGAAAACATTATTATTGATTGTCTGGTAACTTTTGATTGTAATAAGTAAACAGCATAATTATATTCAAGATAATATTACGTAAACGAACACACATGAACCTTATAGAAATCTTTACACGAAGTATTAATGAATCTTGAGAGCGTTCCCGTCATCGTGGCTACACAAGAGGCAATTTAGGACTAATAGATTCATTTGACGTCATAAAATTCAAACATCTCATCACATCTTCGTATAATAGAAATTAAATTTGTGATACGTATCTAAAACATACAAAAATTTAAGCAAAAGTAACTGAAGTGAAAATGAATTGAATATTTTACATTATTTTTCTTTAAATTTTGACGATGTGTGTGTGTTTAGTTGTTGTTTTGTAAACAGATGGTCATAATTATGTGTGTGTTTTCCTACGTGCCCTCGACATTGCACCAGTTCGCCAACCGGATGACGATAATACCGTCCGTGTCTATCGAGACTAATGGGCGTTGCATTTGCCCCTACCTCACTACCTGCTACAATTGTAACGGCCGTGACTCTAATCACCTTGCCCCCTGTGAGGGATACGTTTTTAAATGATTGAAACAAGATACGTATTGTAGGCAATTATAGCTCGTGATATTGTGCACCTACGGGATCCTGTTGTGCGAAGATATGGGTGATGTCAAGTGATTGAAACAATTGGCTACCTAGTAGTTAATAGGTACTAATAGTAGATATTGCAGCAATTTTCTTGCTAGCAACTGCACGGGGTTAGGCTCGGGTAGATTTGAAAATTGCTTAAATAATACACCTTAAAAGCAAAAATATTAGTTCATTTTATGCCCTATCCCGTGAAAATTTAAATATTGTAAAAATAATTATAAGGGACCCTTTTTATACCTATATTATGGTAGATAATGTAATAAATAGGACATGCAGTCCGTTTGTTTTAAGTACTACCCATAATGGTAAGAAATTAAGACCCATTAAACGATGTCGTAATGTTACGCTAAATAATAAAAGCTGGTTATAAATTATAAACAGTTATTAATAGCATTTTAATTATTTCATTACTGTGCAGTGATTTTGGTATGTAGTATGTGCGTGAGATTCAAGAATTCACCATGTTGTAGGTAGATATTGGTTAAAACGTTGACTTTCAGACAACCCGTAATTCCCCGAAGGCTTTATGTTTAAAATCACATTAATTTTCCTAGAAAGCTGGGTGTTATTCACGCATTTCAATGCAAACACATTACTTAATGTATTCCAGTCATGCAAAAACGTATGAGTAACGGATCGGTTGACGATATGGGTAAGTTAAAATGTTTTTTATTTATATTCCGATGTTGACAGGTAAATGAGTTGCAGAATTTAATTGCAGTGATAAATGTTAGGTTTGCATGAAAATATACAGGTAATAGATACTTTGTTTATCTTGATACTGGCAATAATTTAAATTAATTCAATTTCAAATTAAATTTAATTGAATTTGGCTATCATTGAACTATGTACTTAAATGGGTGCATTAGTGAATAGTCACGAAATAACTGTAGACTCCATCGCAAAGCATTGCATTCTACATTGCAGATAATGGTTATTAGCATTTAATTACATAACTGTAATTTTAAATGATTATAATTATGACTAAATGCAGTTATCGACTGTAATTACGAAATGTTCTAGTAAAGTTTTGGGGACAAGATTACTGATAATGGATGTGTAAATAAATATAAATTAATAACAAATAAGTAAACGTGTTTCGTGGCGTGATATCGACGTATCAATTTAAATTGTTACTTTAAGTATTGTCACAAGGTCACAACCAATCCACATTGGAGCAGCGTGTGGATGTCATAGGGTTAACTATATCTCGCAGTAAACCATAGATTGAATCGGAATTTTTAAATCACTTATATTTAAAAAAGCAGCGATGGCCTTAATCATTTGGATGTTCGAATGTCTTCCGCATACAAGTTGTGGATACAAAACGTGTAAGCACTTCTAATTTTCAAAATAGAGTGCAATTACGGTTTTAGGAATAAGTTATCAGTTGCTTCGATGAAGGAAAAGAGGAAACCTGCGCACCTGAGTGGTCTTCATAATGTTCTTAAGGGTATGATTAGTGTGCCAGCGTAGGTACTCCTTAAATTTTGAGAGGTGATCCAAGCCGAGCACTTAATTGTTCAAAATACAACTAACGAATATGGAGCAACAACATTGCATTGTGCATTCTTATCTCAATAAATAATTAGAAGTCTAGCGTTAATTTAGGTAAAGTCACATGCTTGCTAATTGTTCTACTACAACCACTTATCATAGTTAGAAGAGTTAGACCATGCATCATTGAATTACTCCAATACGAGTTAAAATATTCCCATACCCACGCCTAACGTACTTGCAATAGAGCTCAAATTACTGCAGTCGTTCTTGATTTTCGATACTGCGTTCGTGACTACCGAATAATCACGCACAAGACTCGCACGTTATATAAAATTAAAGCAAAACAATAATGTTATTATGTTCAATTCGCACGCACAATGCTCCATCATGAGGTGTTAAATCTAATATAAAACACACGGTTCTCCATAGTTACGAGAAAAGTACCGTTAAATGGTAATGAGGTAACCGCAGCTATGGGCGACACATGTGATAAGGGGCTTTACTTAAACTGCTGTAGTTGCCCCCGGCTCATTCGTATACTGGGTCACGGCAAACTTCGATCAACGCTGTACGCCTTCTCAATGGTTTTGATTGGACGGTCACAACGATCGATTTTATATCTGTCCTCATTAAAATCACAAGTTACTGTGCGTATTGTAAAATGTTATTGTTGGCCAATGACGCTTAGTTGAAAACAATGAATCTGGTGATACTTAAGTACGATTATAAGTTTTAGTTGTAATTATGTAATTTTTATAAGATCATCTTGCTTGGTGATATGCTGTAGCCCGGCCGGCTAGCTACCACGCTCTGGCTTGAGTTAGCCGCCAAACGACTTGCCACTGCGAGTTTGAGAGCCAGTTTTTGAAGTGATAACTTCTATAGTATCGTTGTGATTTGAAATTCGTTGAAACGGAAATGACGCGAATGAAGCATTGGCAAAATAGTGGCTGACGTAAGCAAAGCAAAACATCAATATTTTATTTACTGACAGTATTCGTTATTATGAAGTTTCACTTCTAGCACGTGTGAATTGCACACATTTTGATTTTTCTTTCCTCTTCGTTCTTTCTGCCGGCAACGCGTCGGTAATCCCTTTGGTGTTACTGATGTCTATTTGCGACCACTTACTATCATCTGGCTCGTAGGCTCGTCTGTCGGTTGTTGACATAATAAGAACAAAGGTGTGATCTTACATTGAGCCCACTGTGCAATGGATTTGTTTTAATAACCAACAAAAGAGCAGATGGAATGTCGTCAACCTAAAGATCATTTATGATACACGAACGTTACGCCAGAAACACTGACACGTGGTCATTAAGAGTAGCCGTAAAGCCGCCTATTAACATCGTAGTATCAACAGAACTGATACGATGAAAATAGATAGGTTTTATTTCTATCTCTCCTCTTTCTTGGCCAGCAACGCATCTGGAACGCCTTTGGTGTGGCTGATGTCCATGGGCGACGGTTAGGTACCACTTGTCATCAGGTGACTCGTCTGTGGTCGTCGTTTGTCGGCTTTTATCATTTCAATAAAATAGATAAGGATTGTTCCCTTGAGAAGCCAGGACAGACTGAAACTCTATTTGCTTCTTTCAAGTAGTCATTTTCAGTCCACTTTTCTAAACCAAATCTAACTAAAGAACAGGTTATGTAAGTAAAAATGTTTTGTTACAACCAAAAATGTCTCGTCACCGAATAATTTTGGTTGCGAGGTAAATCGTGATTGTTTTGCTCAGTTTAACATCTGACCGTGCACGATTGAGGTTTTGTAACGGGTGACTATTTTGATGGTTACATCATCAGCTTGTACACTTAGGTACTAATGATTGCTGTAGAGTTTTTAGTTTGAACGAGTTATACAGTAGTACATTCGGACTCTTGGACAAATCTGTTTAAACCATTCGAAAATAATGTTAAAGGTAATTATCGTTACAAGGTCTAAATTCGTCTCGCACCCTTTCATCATTATCATCGCAACCCACTGCTGGGCTCGGGGTTGGGCACTACTCCTCTCACAATGTGACTGGTACATGCTATAGTCCACCACGCTGGCCAGGTGATTGTAGGACTTCACATCCCTTCGAGTACATTATGGAGAAGAGAGTTCTCCATAATGTATGTGTGCAAGTTTCCTTACGATTTTTTCCTTCACCGAAACGAGCGGTAAACAATTTCTAATGTGCACTTCATTTTTGAAAATTAGAGGTGCTTGCAGGATTCAAACTCAGAGGTTCTGGAGTCCCAACGTTCAAATGACTAGGATATCACTACTAATTTCTTTATCTTGTTTCACGTATCTTCATGTTTACTATTTATGCCTCGTCTAAAGCTATAATTAGGTCGTTAATATACAGATCATCACAATTAAACGACGAACACATTGGTCGTATTAACAGATGATGAATAAAGACATTTTATAGTCCTTCTTGGTGCCTTCGATGATCAGAATGTGCGCAACCTACATAATGTAACGTTAGTAATATCGCCATAACATGCCCCAGCAACGGCGAACGTTATCGGCGATATGGTGTTTTGATTCACCACCTGGCCAGCATACAGCCGTCTAGTTTGATGTTTAGTCATCACGAACTGCAGTCTTTGTTTAAAACAGCTGAGTAAGGTGAGGTGCATGTTGGTACCTACTGTTATGACATAATCGTGCCGTGATTAAAATTTACTTTTGGAATTGGAACTGTCGATGTGGATTGAGTTGATTTTAATTTAACGTACAGTTGAGAACAGGGTTTGAAGAAAAAGTGAGTTAAGTGATTATGTTATTGCCTGGGAACGTGTTGCTGATAAAAGTCATTTAGCTATGGGGACCAAGTACCATCACAGTTAATCGTTGTCGTTTGTAGCTAAAAACAAAATTTACCTAAAATTTTAACAGGTCTTTATCTAAGACGCAGGTACTTTATATACTATGGAAGTGCATCGATCACGTAGTAGGTACATGAAGCAAATCATCTGAGATGGCGACAACGGTTTACATAACACAATATGCACTGTCTGTTTCATAGAGCAGATACGCGATATCCCGTCCTCGCCATTAACAATTTAATCTTAGGAAATACTCTGAACCTATCATGCCAACTGGTATATTGCGTACTACATATTGAACCTAATGACACAATTCGCCCGTGTTCGTTATTTGTGTCGTGATTGTTACTAATGGCATTGAGGAATTGCTCTGAGTAAGGCCAGAGTTTGATTCTATGAATTGGTAAAATTTTAAATACTAGCTATCCCAGCGAAAGTTGTTCCGCCATACATTTTTCATACAAAAATACAAAGAGCGCGATTTAAATTTCAGGGGTGGGGGTAGGGAAGTGAAAATTTGGGTTTATGTGAATTTTTTATGCTGAATCAATAAAAGATAAAAGTTTTGTCCAAACAATAAATGTTAGGGGTGCACAACCCTTATCTCTTAGGGGTATGAAAAATAGATAGTAGCCGATTCTCAGACCAACTGAATATGCATATAAAAAAAATCATAAAAATCGGTCAAGCCGTTTCGGAGGAGTATGGTAGGAAATTGGTAACTAACATTGTGACACGATAATTTTATATAATATATAAGATGGCGACCGAATCGAACTGTTGCTGATGTAAACACAAAAGTGAATCTTTCAACTTAACAACATTATCCACATGTCTTTTTAATATACATCAATTTGATTGAATCGACTTTTAACATCAACGGCCAAGTACATATTTGATTACGAATAAAGAAAATCTTTGTTTGATACACGATGTAGTACAATAATGGCTTGATAGCAATTATCACACTAATTAGATATAATTACAGTTCGCAGAATCCAAGTTATTTATACTAAGGTACTTGTTCGAATAAGTACCTACTCACTGTACTAAGGTCAGCATGAAAGGGAACGATCTGAGAATAATTTTACTTATAATACTTTCCTGATTATAACAATCATATTATCTGCCTTTAAATCGATTTATAGAAAGTATCGATAAAATGAACAGGAAACTGGAAACGTAATAGAAAGCAACAGTATTGCAGACACCGAAAAACTAGTATTACGCTTTTTACGGCTTACAAAATTGATTCGTTCGAAGACCCAATAGAAATAAGAATAATATGTCCAGTTTTTGTCCTAGAAAACAATAGACACAGGAAAACAGGTAGAAGATGCTAGAAAGATGATAAGAAGAAAGGTACCAGACAGGTACAGCTTACTGAGGAATTTCACTGGTTCTAAAACTTGCTTTGATGATTAAGCATTGTTTACGTCTGTAACACAAATGAGGGGCACGCGATAACGCGATCATAAAGGTTACAACGTAGATACTAGTCTCTGGTAGTTTAGTCCACTTGACTGTTTGTTATAAGATGAGTATAATATACGAATAGCGCTCGGCGAGCTACTTGAACGATTGAGGTCTGTTTTAACGTAAAATTTTAAATCATGTTTGGTTTTCCATCTTTTAAATTCTTGACATAATATGTACATGTTATAAAAAACAATAACTTATTCCGTGTTTGGAACTAAGTATTATTGAACTTATGTTACATTAGTAATTCCGTAAAATAAAAATTACTAAACATTAAAAAAATTATAAAAAATGGATTGAAGAATTTACACGCGATAATTTCCCCTCGATAAAAACAGTTAGATTCTTCCATTAATGTTGATTCATGTTCATTAGACAAAATTCAAATGATAATATTAATTCAAAATAAATCAGCCTTTGTCAGACGAACGTTAAGCTGTTTCGCAAATCTAGCTACAGGCTCGATAACTAAGTATATTTTATTATAACCGTTACCTACTAGAACGAAAAACGATAAAGGCAGTAAATTGACACCAGTTCTTTTTAAACTGAAAGAGCTACCGTATAATGGTAGTTTTCTTGAGACTCATTAGTTTTTTGCTCGTCAAAATCAAGCATCACTTGGCTACTTGAGTTCAATCTTGACTTGAGAAAAAATGTTGTACGTGACCGAGATCGCAAAGTACTTCGCGAATTTGGCATTCAGGAAATAATAGCTATGGTAGGGGAGCCCGTGGTGCTAAATGGGGATTTACTCGAGCGTCACAGAGACCTATTGGGTTGCAAAGCTTAGATGATAAGAAGAAAAAAATGTTATATGATATATACCTTTTCATCGGTGGGGGAAGCGGCTATAGATTTTTAAATATGTAAAAAAAAACTGATGCATGGACATCCTCGAGCGCGTCAGATATAGAAAGCATCAATGCCCTACGTATTTTTAATAATGTACGTATGTTAATCTGACCGTTTGCATGGTGGGGGTGGTTGTATGTAAGGGTTGAAAATGAAAAAAAAAAAAATTTAATCGAGCGCGTCAGATTTTCTAAGGGAGTGTTAAGTGCACCAAAAATAAGCTCTCATTCACTAATCTGACGATTTCGATGGGACGCAAACTCGTGGCCACTCTCATAATATGCAAAAAAAATTCGCCATTTTGACATACTCAAGCGCGTCAGATTAAGATATATATGGTTCATCTTTATGTTCTAAACGTACTGTCTCATAATCTGACGATTATCTAGAGGGATTCGCCTAATCTGACAAAAAAACGGTTCACCCTAAAGGCCATCCCTGCAATTTCCCGCTAATTCCATTCCTGGGCGCTTAAAATTGTACTTATGACATTTATTTTGAGCTCGCGGAGTTCAAAGAAATAATTTTTCTATGCATTTGAGCTCTCCCAGCTCAAAAGTCTGATAGAAGTTTCATAGAACACTATTTTTGGAATTTTCAAACCGCAATAACTTTTGAATGGATCAACCAATTTTCACGCGGTTGGCGGCATTCGACGCAGTTTTATCATCCTCATAAGTAATTTAAAAGTTTTAATTGATCGAACCAAAAATTTCGGAGTAATCCCGAAAAAACACTTTTTCGGGTTTCTTTCGTTCACGATATCTCTCGAACGAATCAACCGATTTTGACCAACTTGGTGGCGATCGACGTGGTTTTTCAAGCTCAAGGGCGGATTAGTTTTTGAAGTTGATCGATAAAGCCGTTTAAAAGTTATTCCAAAAAAACCACTTTCAAAAAATTTTTTGCTGGAATATGGTGATGGCGTCATGACAGCAGAAACTAGAGTGGGGACGGAGTGAGAGAGTAATAGATAGAGAAAGAGTGAGAGAGGAATAGAAACGCGGAGAAGGAAATATAGGCATCACGCAGCTGCACGCATTTAACTTTATCGACGATTTTTTTGTTGTTTCGGCTTGCGGAAATCGTCAGATTATATATTTTTCGTTATTCTTGAATTATTTCCTTCAAAATAAAAAAAAAATTAACTACGCTCGAGAATGTCAAGATGACGTTTTTTTTTTACAACTTTGCTGCGCTCCCCTTTCTTTACGTCACTCTCAAATTGTCAGATTAGTGGAATATACACTTTTTAGGAGGTAATTAACTCACCCTACCTTAATCTGACGCGCTCGAGAATGTCTGATGATCAATTTTTTTTTACTAATCTGATCCTGTATCCTTCACGGGCGGCCATATATATGGGGCTCATATTTGGTGGTGGTACTTAACCGGGTACAAGGTATCCCCCTGTATATTAATCTGCCGCGCCTCAGTAAATCCAGAAATCCCCTCTTGGGCTCCCCTACCACTAAGATGGATGGATGGCAAGGTTGGATTTCGTTAATAAAAAAGTTTGAAATTGTGATTGACCTGAATTTAATTAACCCTACGATTACTTTTTGTTTTCTTTATGCATGATACATAGAAAATCTTATATCTTATTAACATTAAAAGTGATTTTAGCAGTAGTCGAAAAAAAAATTAAAGTTTTCTTTTTCTTATACCAAAAAAATAATAATTATAAAGAACTTGCTCTCTTGTTTGTTTCTAAAAATGTTGATGAAAATAATTGAACAAACTATCATTCTTCACTTCAAACCAGTAAACGCATTAGCGATTATTTATTGTACGAAGCGATCAGTTGAGACGTTCGAGGTACCTAAGTTGTTGCGAAGGTCCAGAGTAATATAAGACCGGACCTTAACCAGCTACGTAACTGAAGTGCAGATGTGTGCAGCACACCTGCATCGTATCTATACCTACAAGCCATAAGAATTGGTATTAAATGCAGGACAAGGATATTAATTACTTCAGCTTACGACAACCATTAATAGAAATCAATAGCTGATTAGTAATCTATTATTAGGTAATATGAATAAACTCAGCAATGAACAAGTTTTATATCGAAACTACGAATCGCAACTGAAAAAATTTGGACTTTAACCTCTCGCGAGTGTGTATGGGCGAGCGGTTTTAGGAAGCCAAAAAGCCTAGAGTTTCGAAAATTCTAAAGCTGGGTAATACACGCACCCGGCGTTCCTGAATGTCGATAATATACATATTGCGTCTGTCTGTTCTAATTGAACATAACCTAACGCAAATGTTCAACAAGTATACAGTTTACAAAGCTACCCGGGTTGACTGTAACACGTATCGTGGTTTGCTTTTGAGTATGTTACTGCAAGTCATTCATTTTGAGGTTAATTCGAGATGTCAAATGCCTGGGCCTAATCAAGATATTAATTACAGTCATTGCTCAATTAACGTTACCTATCCCACATTTGGTTAGTACTAATCCATCCTGTGGTTTGATAGATGGGATATACTAGTAACCCTGAATATATTATGTTAATGTTCATTAATTTACCTATAGGTACACCTGTCATCATCATTTTTATAAAATATTGCGTATTATGAATAACCGACTTTTAACGACAATAGCAAAAAAGCTCAAAAGTATTATCTTTTGTACTTATTTGTATAAAAATATGATTTCATGTGGTATATTTAAGATTCAAAAACAAGTGACATAATATTAAGTGAATGTGGTCTTAAAAATTCTTTAACTTGCATGCAGTAGGCTATTAATCGATAATGTCTGTATTTAATTTCGTTTCGTCCTTCGCGACAACTCTCAATTCAGCACTTGTAATTCGAAGCAGGTCAAAATCTGTCGTAATAGGTGCAATTCGATGATTGCTCCGATTCGTATCAATGGGTTTAAACCTTTTCACGTACGTCCACACCTCGGTATTTGTGTGAACAACCAATTTGATCATGACGTATCGATGGGTATCTGCTACTTTAGGTGGCGTCTACGCCACTGAACAATGAACTGAAAATGAGTCATGTATCTTTACGGTAGTTTACTAAATCGTCAGACGGATACAGTTACTTCCACGTACGTTTAGGTCATGCGGTCTTCGGTTAATGTGCCAATGGGTTATGGTCAATAATGTACACTACCAGAATGTTTTAATTAGTACGCGTGTAACAAAATTGCTTTCACTACGCTTACGCTATTTAATAATTCTTAAAATTCTTAAGTACTTTCACAACTTAAATCGGTCTCAAACCGTGTTTTAAGCTGGTTAGGTGGCTTTCTGTTACTGAAGGTAAAATCTGAACGTAATCCCCAAGTATATGCGATTTTTTTTTTAATTAAAATACATTAAGGTTGTGTAAGTTTGGTGATAGGAGATGACTTACCAATGAGATTATTGGCGGTGACGAGGATGCAACACAGGAACATTATCGCAGATGTGATTCGATAGTGCATTCGAAAAACCATGTTGTCGATGATAGCCTTGTCGATTAGGTATCGGACTTTCACGAAGCCCGCAACAGCGGAGGCCAAACCGAACACCGCCATCTTGAGTTAACTTCGTTTTATTACGCCTGGAACAAAAACATAACCAAAGTAAGTCGAGCGCCATGGAGTCCCTTTTCCCGCCGTTTTATTTCAGAACTTCTATAAATTTAAACAGTAGATACAAACACAATAGTCGGGGGCCACTATAAATAAATCGCGTTCGTCTAAAGGAGCGTCGTAACAAGTGCCATGCGTTTCCCATACCAAATTAGAACATAAACGATAAATTTAAGGCGTTGAATTTTGATTCTATCAATATGTGTTACATCTGTCCCGGCTGTTTCTATATTTGTTTTGATATTAATGTTTACTCCCGTTACAATTTTATTGATATCTCCAACCAAGTCACGCCAAGTAAGGATGTTTTCAAATCTGATAGGTACGTGAAATATTTGTAGGCGGTTGAACCGTTATGCATTAATTTAAATACCTTGTAATAGACAATAATATGTGGCAATGGTATGTCTTCTCAATCAATGACCTCACACATCATTTAAAGATGCGGCGGGCTACCTCTCGCCCACGCCTCGCATTAGACACTCGGGTCCGTCGCTTTTTATAAACTAATATTTTTTCTTCACGGTTTGACCAGTTCACGTATAGATAAAGGATAATAACTCCGTCTATTGATATTTCGTCTCGTTAGAGTTGGTTTTTTAGAGTATTTTTTCATTCTGTACGATTAAATAGAGAATGTCTTCATGCTGGCCTGCCAACTACGATCCTAGGAGGTAATTTGTCGCAAATGGATACAACCTTGACGTCTTCTTGATCCCGTTCCTACGCGGTGTCGTCGTCTGGCCAGATGATAATTTATTTAGGTCGTTTGAAGCGGACAAAAATTAACAGATCATTTTTCAATGCTGCAATAGAATTACTCGTGATACTAACTATTGAATATAATTAAATGTGGAATAGTAATTGGAATGATTGCATTTTTCCTTTTTATGTTTAACAGTTTACTTGTAGGTTGTTTGGTGTTGATACGATATGAATTAAATGCAAACTCATCCAGTTATAGCAAACCTTTTGGGTGAGGTGTAATTGAGGTATAAAATATTAGTGGTCACACAAGGTAATAGTAAAAAATGTAAAATTTTCATGAAATTTGCTAACAATCTCGTAATCGTGTTAAGATCTGTTCCGACCGCGACGAAGGCGAATGGTGCGCCGGCGCAGGGCATGCGGCGGGTCGTCGACCGACCGCAGCTCGTCCGCCTCCTGCGTTTCAACCCCCCGCCTCCCCTCGGGCCCCTCAGGCCTTACCTCCCCCGGGCCTGGTTGATGCACCGCGTGGCAACGCGAATTTTACGCGGAAACCAGTTTACCGGTAGACTGTTCAACGACAATTTTTGCGGTCGTCTAGCTTCTCGCCGAGAGCATGATCGTTCTGGTAATAATATGTGCTTAAGATTCCGCCGATCACTAAGCATTATTTTGTAATGTAACTAAATTATTTGATTGCGACGTGATTTACACATCGAAGGTTCATATTGTTATACGTAGATAATAATATGCAAATGAGAATGAATATTAAAGTAGGTACATTATATTTTTATGGAAAGCCTATTAATGTGTGTAATGTTTTATTTGTCTATTTAATGTAGGTATTTTTAGGCATTATTTTAAAAAAATATTAGCATTCTGCACTCCATATAAACTATAGTTGTGCCAAATAGTGAATTCATTTCTTATTCACCTCAGATAAAAACAATACGAATAATTCTTTTAGTCTTCTGATATTCACTAAGAAACGAAATTACGAGCACGGCCTGTTCCAAGCAAAGTGCCTCGCAAGAAACATCCGTGTATCCTTTGTGGCTTCGTTAACTCTGTTCCTGTAGACCGCCAATCATCATCATTTTAAGTGCCAGTATTTCAAATTATCCATGAATTGGAAATTTCCTCAACGTCGTTCAGTTCATCGTCTACTAAGCTACGTTAACCTACGTATAATTATTTATTCGATTTATTGAACAAGTAAGCAAGTAACATAATAGCAGGCAGATAACAAGTTAGGCGTGTACGATTAACGGCTGCTGTATCATCTCGGTCGGCACGCGTTGACTGCTCCCTGAATGGACACTAATTACCACATGAGAACATCAGTACGGGCATCAGTTTAATACCAAACCGGTACTCGTTCTTGAGAAAGGAATCCCATCCGCCTGTAAACTTTATCGGTACACCTCTAGCGCGTTATCGAATCTCGAATAATAAACGAAATCAGTTGAGAAGGGCGTAAAAGCGTGACGGGTAGCTTAGTCTCGAAACGGTCGAAATGTTTCTTAAGCGTTCGATTGCAATGATGAGGCAACCGAACTTTGAATACATACTAGTGACGGTGGATTGTCGTTCTAGTAGCTCACGTGGACCTCGAATCACGCCCGCGGCTTCGTGGTCTGCAGTTGGTCGGCGGGCGATGACGTTTTCAGACGGACGCAATTAACATCCATTGACTGTTTCACCCACACTGTTTACGTTGAATGTATGGGAAACCACGTGTAGTACTACGTCGTGAGCTATAATATAATTGTGTGTGTACGGTTAGTGTTTGTCATTGGTAATCGCATCCGCTGCCCGTCAATGGTTATCGGTTGTTTTTCGTCATCGATAGAACATCCAGAGATACGGATATACTCGGCTTGCGGTTGCGCTAGCCGAGGTGGGTTGGGTTTCATACATGTTGACGCTCGTGTAAACAATATTTGTTCCATATTTATTACAATCTTGAAGTAATCGTTGAGACACACAACATTTTGCTTTGCTTACATTGTAATTTTATTACATCGATACCATTGCTATTTTTATATTAACAAAATAAAAAAGTAAGTTTTAGTCACGAGAAAGTGGATGCGGAGTATGTCTTGCAAGAACGATTCTTAACTTTAGACACAAAATATTTTTAGTAAAATACTGAGATATAGATTAATTACATTAAATTTCATACATTGGATTATAATTGCAACTGACATTGTGTAAGAGATAAAATAAATAGTGTATAATTGTCTGTTTAACAAGAGATAACTTCAAGTATGTAGACACTAACTCTTAACGTTAATTATAATTGAATGTTTCTTTCTTTTCTCCGAGTATTGTGATACAGGTGTAGTATCAGCTCCGTTATCAAGTTAGGGTCAGAGTTACAGATACGGTTGAAAGATTCATAAACAAGTCGCGCATTGTAAAACTCGTACGGGTTAATTGACATCGCGCGCATTGCATACGATATGAGGAGGCTTTTATCAGCTTTCGAACTAGACTAGTGCCTCATTTACATTGCCATTGTCTTCTTCAAATGTTACCGGCTGAGTGTAATGAACGTGTGCATTATGATCTATTTAATTTAATTATTCCTATCATTGTTTTTTTGGAATTTGTTATGCACTACTACCAAAAGTTTGTTGATGAATATTGTGGCAGTAAGTACAGACAAAATACCTAATGTTTTAACACCTATATTTAAATAAGAAGTCAAAACATGAACGAGTGCCTACCTACTAATCTCGTTACTAAAAGTATTGTAGATAATGACCATAAAATACATAAGTTACGAAGTGCCAAAGTGTGTCTGTGAGAGTGCCAAGTATCATTTAAATTTGTTTAATGGTTTTAGGATGATACTCGCACAGGATGACAGACAGATAAGAATTACAAAATATGTATTTTAGACCCCCTTGCAGATTCATTTAATAGTATTGATTAGTGACTTCATCTAATAAGGGAACAGTTAAAACTGAAATGACATTTAAAAAGTTGAATGATGCAATATCGACGTCAAAAGACACGGTACTTCGTTACCCCAAAATTCCGACAAGTCATGTGCCTGACTCACGTTGAAAAGTTGCTTAAGGTTTATCTTATAATTTATTTCCTTTAACAGTATTCCCACTTAGTCAATTTAGTTTGTCTGAATGTCATCAAGTAATCATTCTACTTAATACTTAATTTGTGAATACATTTTCAAATGAAACATTTTATTCCTTATCTATATCTGGCGTATCCGTCTATCCAAGTTAGGTATTTCATATTCATACATTTAAGCTGATATCATGGCAATTCAGTACCATAGCAGTTAAATTTCTTTTATGTACAAATTTAGAATACAAACCTCGTTACCCAGCGTGAAACACGAGGACAATACTCTTACTACATGTTCGCAAGATAGGGGTTATCATGAAACGTTCAGAATACTCGCCGATGCAGGTGGTGTTCACGCTCCGTGACAGGAATCTGAATCCAATCCAATGTATGTGACCCGTTAAAGATATGCCCCTTTCGTCCAATACGCGCTGGGAACCCCATTATTTCCTAGTCGCGTCGCTTGTATGTCATTTGTTATTTAAATACGGCAGAGTCCTGTTAGTGATTCGTGTACGACCATTTCAAATGTAAACCGTTTATTAACCTTTCGTGAAATGTAATTTTCGTGATGTTTTATGTTTGTTCGAAAATCAAAGAAGCTGAAGAAAATGCTAAATTTGAATAATTTAACCGATTTTAATGTTCTGCTAGCGGCATTCACACTTTTTTCCAGTTGTATTGTTGCAATAATGTAATGCAGTTCTTAGAATCATCAATAATGCAACACCTGTTTGAGAGGTCAAAATCGTGACGATTTCTGAGAATATGCGCTCTTAAACGTCCATAATTTTATATAACCTACTTCATCCACGTCGACCACACGTACTTTGGGATATCTGCATGTAGATATTACTAGATTTATGCAAACTTACCTGGCCTGATAAAAACATTAGAACATACTAAATACGGTAAATCAAAACTATATGCACAATAAGATGATTGCATTATTTGTGTTCAGAGTGTATCCGCATTGCAAAGGTTTCGTTAAACGTGCCCTTCGCGAGAATCTTTTATTGTTATGCCCGGATTTATAAATGTATTGTTCATTTGTAATTTGATAGCAATTGTTTTACCTTAGCAGCATCATGCTGCACCGACGTTTAATGTATTTTCTCGAAACCGACTTACTAATTACAAGCATAATTATTAAGATATCGATACGACACTAAATTTGGCCTAGTCCTTATTTTAAATAGCTGCCATCAATGTATGCTTTGAAGTTCAATTCTGTTCAAATAAAACATCCGTTAAAGGGACCCTTCCTGTATCTCCCGCCGCTCAGGTAAATGAGACCTTGCTTGCTACCTGGTTAAAGATTTTAACACCTTCTAACTTGTTTGATTCATGGCTGCATGCTATACGTACGTCATTTTCGTTCATATACCATGTTTAACCAACCGCCCTCGCGAGAAAGCGGGCGAAACAAAAAAGAACTAGCCAGTGATGACTGTGCACAAGGCTTTTGTTCCTGCACATGCCCATGTGTATGCCGTCAAACTGCATTCCTCGCGTCGTCGATAGGCGCTTAGCGCGTCCCAATATCACCTGAGCTTTTGTGGCATAACTTACCTTTTCAAAAGTAACAGTAACTTTTCTACACCGCCAGCGATACGTTTTACCCGCACGTTACGTCTCTTATTCACAACACAACAAGCACAGCCTCGCGTCAATCGTGCCGCGTTTCCACGTCAATTTTACGTCATAATTATTCGGGATACGTCAGTGAGTGTGGTCAAATTATTGGAGTAAAACGAGTGGCAACAGCGGCCGGCGGACCGCACACCAGCTGCTCGCTTGGCTCGGGAACACGAACTGGAAAGCGCCTGCCTGCGCGTCGACTCGCGCGTGTATCACTACCGAACGCTGGCGGCGTGTGCGCAGCCGTATCCGTCTCGCTCTCTCGTGCCTCCACCTAACAATCTTGCATAGTCCGTCTCCGTCGCGCTAAACCCGAGTAAATGCACAGTAGTCCGACAGAATCCATCGGGGAACAAGTTCGGTCCGTCTTTGCGTTTTCACTGTGGCCGTTTGTGAAGTTTTGTACGCCAATTTTTTTGTTGAAGCTGTTATGATTGCCGGTTTAATGGGTGACAATTGCTTGCGGCGTATAATTAATACTCAGATTTATTATGTTGGTATATGACTATTGTTTCTATACCTGAAGTATATTATGAATATTTGGATTTTGATAAATGTTCCTTTAAAATTTTAACGCAGTAGATTTATGGGACGATAATGTTTCTTTCAATAATATGTAGGTACTTAGATGGAAAGCAACTTTAATGCTTGTAAATAATTTTAATAAAGAAAAGCCGTTTTCAATCGGATTGGGTAGTTAATAAAAATGGTCAAAATATTGTATTAAATTTAAAGACCGAATAATTACATACATGATTCATCGTAGTGATTACGTTAGTTACGTCGTTAATAATCGCTTACAAAGACTTGTTATCTGAAATAAGCTTTACGATAATAAGCTTATTACATTAATAAGTTGTGACCAGCTTAGATAATTGAGGCATACTTTTTTCGACAAGAATGAGAATACTTTTAATGAGAATACTTTTAATCGACAAGAATGAGCACTTATAAACAGACTCATAACATAAGACTTCAACGCTGCATTCATTTTCGTTATCCGTGCAAATAAAAGCTTGCGAATAATTCAAATGCCAACATCAATAACCTTTTATTCTATACAGAAGGCATTAAGCTGGCGCTTTCATTGAAAGGAATTTATTATCTTCTTTAAACTATAAAAAACTCTGCCGTTACTAAGTGACTGACAGACAACGCACATCCGAAACTACTGAACACAAGAAGCTAAAATTTGGCATATATGTTCCTTGGAGAGTGTAGGGGAAGAAAGGATTTTTGGAAATTCCCCCTAACGGAATAAAAATGAATAAACTTAAACTTTTTATTTCTTCAATGGATTCACTTGAAACTTTGTATGTGGGTTCCTCAAGTGACGCAAGTGAGCACGAAAGGATTTTTGGAAATTGGAGGCGAAGCCGCAGGAGATAGCTAATATAGGTGTAAGTAGTGACTTATACCTTATTTACGCTCTGCGACATATTATAATTTCTAACCCAGAGACCTTAAATTTTTATTACCTTTACGTAATGCTCATCAAATGCGATATTTTTTTCGTAACAGCACTTTGATATCTCCAATAGTTTAGTTGAACTCCTAGTAAATCTCTACAACGGCGCCGTCTATCGGTTCCAATCGTGATCTCTTAGTTAATCTCAACAACAACACCAGCGCCATCTACCAGTTTTAGTTGTGAATCAAATCCCTCCAGAGATCTATTACAACACGCACAAATAAACATCAAAATCGTTCTAACCGTTAACGCGGAGTTCAGTGACACACGCAGGTAGACGAATTAGGTATATAATCTCTATATATTTATATAAAATTCTCGTGTCGCAATGTTAGTTACCATACTCCTCCGAAACGGCTCGACCGATTCTCATGAAATTTTGTGTGCATATCGAGTAGGTCTGGGAATCGGCCAACATCTGTTTTTCATACCCCTAAGTGTTAAGGGTGGCTCACCCTAAAAATTTTTTTTTTTCATTTTTTTGACAAATTCTTTTTTGTTTATTTTTTTATGATACAGCGTTCAAAAATACATAGGTACACCCTTTCTTACTTTTTTTTTACTTTCCTACCTCCACCCCTCAAATTTAAATCACGCTTTTAGTAATCTATATGGCGGAACAACGTTCGTGGGGTCAGCTAGTTATGTATATAAAGATTATAGAATTTATTACTAATGCTTAATGTACGGTGGTAAAACCACATTTCTTACAACTGAAGTACAATGATTCACCCATCAAAGTCTAGTGGCATGGGTCTGTATAGTAATAATCGTTAATATTCACACATGGGACGTGCTGGCTGGTGTATGCAAAATTTATTTCTTAGAGCCCCATGTTATCTGACCCTGACTACTTGCCAATTCCACGAAACAACTATCTTTTGTGCTATACCTTTTTGTTTACTAAAGTATCAACATTCTTTTGGTATGTGATGGTTTATTAGTTAAAAAAAGATATAAATGTGCCGTTCAGCATAAATTACATAAATTAGTGACTCGCTCTGCGGTCCAAATTCGACATTATTCATTTCGTCAAAGGATTACTTTTTCTTCACACTGATAAATGTTTTATTTTCCTTAATGTTGTAAATATTAGGTAATAAAATTTAACATTTTGCATTTCTTCTCCATATAGAAAATCAAAAAATGCTAAATCACAGACACCTACGAGCATTTATTATTATTAAAAAGCCTACACAGTTTTCTCTTTACGTAAAAACGAATACATATTATTATCTATACTTCTATATCTATACTAATATTATAAAGATGAAAGATTTGATTGTTTGTTTGTTTGCATCGAATAGGCTTCAAAACTACTGAACCGATTTGAAAAATTCTTTCACTGTTGGAAAGCTACACTATCCCCGGGTGACATAGGCTATATCATATTTAAAAAAAAATCGGGATCATTAATAAAACTCCGATAATATAACCCAAGGTGTAAAAAAAATACCTAAAATATTCTTTACATCGCGTGCGCTGCGAAAACTATGGAAAATAGAGCAAAGTGATGTACTACAGTTTTATAAAGGACATCAATATCTACAATAAAGTCCGCGATGGCATATGTCTAACTATTATAGTTATGCCACAATAAGTGTTTTTTTATTTAAATAACTTAATTGAGATACTGCCACTGGAAAAGGCTCTTTATTTGTATCTTAGTATTAATCCTTATCAAAATAAATTAATTCATATTCAAGACGGCTTAATTACCTTTATATAACTTTTTAAATTATTACCTTTATATAACTTTTTAAATTATTCAATTCGGACATTCCATTCGAAAGATATCACGAGTTTAATAATTTAAGTATTGGAAAAAAGTTCCTCTGCACTAGGAGAAGCTGACTGACTGATTGACATGTCACTGCAGGGCCTAAACTATAAGGGTTAGAAACTTGAAATTTTGCACAGGGGCTCCTTTTATAACGTGGGGGAGCACTATGAAAAGATTTTTGAAAATTCACTCCCTAAGGGGGTAAAACGGGGGTGCAAAGTTAGTATGAAACTTTGCCGTTTTTGAAGGTATTCGAATGAAATTCAGTATGAAGGTTTTTCATTGAGAGTTATGAAACATGTATAAAATATTTTTTCGAAAAACATCCCTTAAGGGGGTAAATGGGGGGCGCAAATTTTTATCAACTTTTATATATTTAGGGGTTTATGGTGGGCGAAGCCGCGGGGAAAGCTATCATTTATAAAGATATCCTGTGAATTATCCAAAATATATAACTAAATCTTTGCAAACCGAAGGAATAAGTTTCCCGAAGCGAAGCGAGGGCGGGTCGCTAGTATCTATATAAATATATAAAAAGGGATACAAAGGTTTTTCCTTCACGTACTTATTTATATAATAATTAATTTAACCAAAATTCACATAATGCAACTACCAAACCTGAAATACGTACCTATAATAAAAATTCATTTGATTAGTTACTTCTCAACCTCGTCTTATAAATAAGTATTAGCATAAGCACCACTGCTCAATAGGTCCCCTATTCGACGTTGAGGGTCAACTTAGCTGGCCACATCGGCTCTGTCATTGGCTAGGCACGCAGACCGCACTACCTGTGACCCGGTCTCGGGCTTCAGAAATAAAAAGAAAATGGCACGACACTTCTGCCTTAATGATTCATGGTGAGAAGCTAGTGTGTTGTAAATTCGAAATATCTTGATCGCAGTATCGGTTGACCTAAATAGCGCTTCTCATTAGGACACTTGTATTTTTATGTATCTTTGCTTACTTATTTATTGGCGCCTAAATAGTTTTTTCTTTTCTTGATCTTAATAAAATTTCGCTGACACTATTTTATGTAAATAGGTTCGAAAACGAGCATACGAGCATCTACGAGAGGTGACCGTCGTCCATGGATATAAATGTCACTGTGTGTTGTGTTGTTCCATGGGCATCACTAATACTTATACTAATAATAATTTAATTAGAAAGAAAGAAAATACTGATTCTCGAGTTCCCAACCGGAACGCCTAGAGCATACAGTCGATTCTTTGCACCAGAACACCAACTTATTAAATAATATTACGTAATATTGATTGATTCAAGGAAACAATCAAACTCCTATACTAACAACTAACACGCCGTTTGGTTAATTACTCTGCGAGTAAGACTGCTAAAGCGCAAATGTAAATGTATGTAAATAGCCTATTCGGTCTTCTTCGGTATTTGCCACGAATATGTAATGGCGCATCCGCACTCTTGGCAAACCTCAACAACCCTTTGCAAGTTCAAACGTGTGGATGGACCGTTTGGCTTGGGTTGTGTAGGCTTGCAAGCGCTTGAAGTCGATCCGTCGGAAGTCGGTTTTTCGACACAAACCAAAGGGGTTTGCCGTGAGCGCTTGCGATGCATCCACACGTTTGCCGTTTGTTTAGATTTGGAGTTTTTGGCAAGCCGCAATCGTGCGGACGCACCATAAAAGTGTGTACTTATTCCTTGTTCTCGTGAACGAATATTCGTCGAGAGAGGTAATACGTATTATAACATATTCTGTGCTACTAACTAGTGGTTGCCCAGTAATCGAAATTCGATCGCAATTAATTAATGTCCCAAATTCTTTGGCGATAGTATCTGTCTACTCTGTGCGGCTGTTGACCACAGACTATTAGATATGTTTTGTGTTTGTTGAAACCGCTGAACAGTTTAATTTGAAACTTGCTTTAATTATATTGTAGATCAACGTCGACAAGTGTACTTAAATATAAGGATAACAAATATTGTATTACCTAGGTGATTTTTGTGGTTTATTATAACACAGGGTATCCTAGTACGGGGTATTAGTGTGTTAACGTTTATTTATTTATTCATTAATTAATTTCAACTACGTACGTGTTATTGGGCAACTTTATATTTCTCAGTGCCATGACAATTAACACGTAACTCGACACAACAATGTCATTACGCGCCATATTTCACGTACGCTAGTATGAGAAATGTAATTAACTTGTAGACCAGTTGTATTAAAGTTATTTTATTTCGTAATGAATAAGTTAAGTTACCGTCCGTAAGCTCACACGGTTTATGCGTACGCTGGTTTATTTGTTTTGCCGTCTAAACATAGCAGTAGTACAGGTAAAGGTTTTTGAGGTTCAGTTAAAAATTATGTGAATGTTGATAACGGTCAACAAAAAAGACGATAAATGTTTGAAAGTATTCTTGACCTGTAAGGTACCTGCCTCACTATCATAAGATCAGTTGAATAGATTTTAATATATTTTTGTCTTACATAGTGGCGTTTATTAGATTGGAAACTAATACTACTTGGGAACTACCCCAAAGTAAACCCTACCCTCTAACCTACCCAAGGGATTTTGGGTACTTTTCCCAAAATGTAGATCGTCCGAACTCAATCACCTAAAGGGTGAATGTTTGAAGTGTTGCCCCTGGCGGGCTTCCTAAATTGTTCAGAAAACTGAACTAAACTAATACAGACAAATTAACGACATAGTCGTGTTGCTAACTAATATTGGTTAAGTTTGGGAGTTGGATGTGCCGAACGGCGCGGAACTTGATTTACCAGTCTTGTAGTGTCGCCTGCGGCGCTATCTAGACGTCTGCATTATTCGGATAATATCTCAATAATTATGTTTGGTAATTAGTTTCATTTATCATACATTCAATGATAAATAATAATACATACTTACAAAGTGTCCTCCTTATTCAGATTCATTCGTGTAACTAGGTTCTACAAGATTCTATTCACGAGGGTAGCCCGAGTTTTATTTTTTGGTATTTGCAGAAAAATGGCAGAACAGTTAAAATCAGTTATAAAGTTGAGAATATTGATAAAGTGAAAGATGTGTGAAAAAAAAAAATTTCGCGAAACCCAGTTTGATGAAGACGTTACTTAAAAAATATTTGGCAAATTAAAAAATATTGGGCAATCCGGAATTACTTTATGTTATATAATACAAAACTATAGAAAGAAATTCTATAGTGGAATCTGTCGTAGACAAGATTTTGTCTAATTTAATTAATTAATTCATTGTTTCGAACTAAAACCAAAACTGAGGAAGGAAATTGTCGTGAGCGAAGAATTTAATTAATGGATCCGAATTAAAAATGCTTCTTAGAATAGGAAGTAAGCCTCAAGCCACAACTGTTTGGGTGGCAACGAGGCGCGAGAGAGCCAGTCGTCATTGTCGCTTGAATAACTGGTTTAGCAACCTATCCGATGCACAGCAAAGCAAACACCATGATACTTTGATTTCTGTAAAATATACACCTCTCTAATGTGTTACTGGTTATCGACTACGGTGTCTTTCACACCCTCGATGCAAACCTATAGTAAATTAAGAGATGAATTAAAGTTTTTGAGTGTTTCGCAGATATTTGCTCCGAAAAAACGATTATAGCCGTGTGATTTACATTGCACATTGATATTCGATCTATTTTTTACATTGATATTCTATGATATAACTGCGGTAGGTTCTGTTACAATGTGCTATAAATCTTAAGGACGGACAACACAAATTACACACCACTAACACCCACGACCCGAGAACAAACATTTATCCGTCACATAAACAACGGGAATCGAACCCGGGACCCCTTGCTTCGCAGGCAGGGTCAATAATAACTAGGCTACGGTATATGAAAAGTATTAAAAGATATAAATGTAGACTTATATAGATATATTTTATAGCCTGAAAATTATGCAACAAAAACATAACTTTTCCCGTCAACACAGGTGCACAGGCACCGGAAGGTGGTGCTGCATTCTTGTTTGCTACCTTAATTCTAATGAAAAAAAGTCCCAATTAGTAAGGGCTGCCCTCCCAGACCCAAACCCCCAGCACAATGATTATGTTGATGATGATGTAGCCTAACGTATCGAGAATCGCTGCGTCATATTCGATTGTTCATTATGAAACGTGATGTTGTTTTTGTACTGTTTAATTAATTGTAGTCTTGTCGTTTAAATAACTACGTTCATTGACCTATCCCGTACACGTGGAAACATGTCCATATTTATTTATTGGGTGGCCAATTGTCCATACATACCGCAAAAAAAATATCGAATGTTTTCCGTTTCCTGTATAAATACTTTTGTAAAAGTTAGATAGGTACTAGGTATCTCATGCTATTTTTAGCAGCTTTTACCTGTGATAGGTAGGACATAGAGAGCAAACTGTTAAAAATCTGACCAACTCTTGTAAACCTATTGTCCCCAATAAAAGTATCTTTGACTTTGGCTTTTTATTCGTTTACTTTTAAAATGCAATATATTCAGAATACTTAATTCAGGTTTCGCATAATGTACCTACAATGCTTTTATAGTGTTATTTGAAAACCTTTTTTCTGATTTGTTATTGTGCTTTATGGCTCTTGCGTTTGAGTTGTATTTCGAATGCACAAGTTTTAGTCTTGGCAATCTTAGCATGCAAACACACAAGCTACGTGAGTTGATTGAAAGCTCCTTAGACAATGGCGGCTACGTGACCGATTATCCTTTTATCTAATTTAGCTTTTAAAATTGTTTTTATCAAACATATTATTATTTTGTACGCATTCTTTTACGTCACAGTGATGTGGTGATAGACGTGAAAATTAACATGATTTACATATTGCCCAGGCATTATTCAATTAAATGTTAATTTGAGCAGCCAAGTGTGACTTGGTTCTTACTTAGCATACTTGAAGTCATTATTACTGCCTAGCGAAAGATTGAGATAAAAGAAAACTGAAGGATATTTCTTACTAAGTATAAGTTATGATTGACTACGAACCCACCTGGTGGTAATTGGTTATGTAGTTTCAATAGTTATTTTAATAGAATAGTTATTTCAAAGTTATTTTAATAGCTTTCGGGGCATAAGAGAAGTCTTATAAATGCACTAAATAAATATTCGTTAATTTTATTACACAATCATATTATACAAACTGACCTTAATGATACCTGTGCCTTCATTGTGCCAATATAGAGACGTTTCCTTAGGTGCTGTCTATTTATTTTATTCTTGGTATTCTATTAAGTATGCATGTTGATTTGACGCCAATGTGCGTGCGCGGTTTACCCGGAATTTTGTGGCAGCCACCCAGCAATAATCTTATAGGCATGTTTTGTGGCATCGTTAGCTTTGACCGCCTTAAACAATACTTCATATTATCCTCGTCTTATGTTTGTGGCTTTCCTTAAATGAATTGGTGTCGTGTCGAAATATGACAATATTATTTTTCATGATTATGCACTTTAGTGAGCTTGGTTTTGAGTCACGTAGGGGAAACCTGCCGAAACCTAGTATTCATAATTAATTGTGGCGTAATTATTCCAAATAATTAATGAAATATTATCAAAATAAATATTTATTTGTCACATGTATGCCCGCTCCGGGTATCGAAGTTAGACGTACTCCATCAGCGAGCGTACGCTTGTCGCGGCAGCATTGCGTTACAACAATGCCCACTAACGAGCGTATTCACCTGGAAATGCCTATAAATTACTTAATCTAAGACCAAAGCTTACATTTCAGGCGAAAGTTTTCGTTGAAGAAGGCGCCCTGACGTTACAACTTATATAGTTACAGACTGCCTACTGTAATATTTGGTTAGTTCCCCCCGCTAACTGATGTAATACTCGAATCTAAGGCGTATGCTCCCAGGGAGTGCCCTAGACCCATCGCTCACCAGGGTCTTAGATGATAACATTAAAGTTTTTTCTATTTTTATTGCAGAAAGCTGGGATTGGAGTTGGTACCTCGACGCGGGGCCGAAGCTGTCGATCCGGAAGACATAAGTCTGGTGGTGCTGTACAGGGTTCATGTTGAGAGTGCAGAGAGGGCGGCAGCAGTGAGCATACCATGTTTCTACGATACTTAACCGTTTTATTTCAATATTGGAATAGTTGCATGTTTTATGTAAATACCTATTGGTACGAAAGATGCCGTTCATACAAACATTATCTTTAAAATATGTATACATCGACTGTTATCTAAACGAATTCCAAACTCGGTCAGTTCGCAGTAGCCATTTACGGATGTACGAGTACTATATATCGTAGTAGTCGGATTTCTGATGAAGGAGTTTCCATAGTGGGTGTTGGCAAGGCCGTTGAATCATCGTTTATCAGCGCTGTTTCGTGACACATTATAATTTCTGATATAATAGCACAACAGAATGCATTTACTTATTATTTAAATTTATTATGTTAATTTAATTGATTTGGTTATCTGGTAATATAAAAAAAAAGTTCCTCTCCCACTCTTTTATGAAAAGTCGTTTCACTGCCTTCATTAATAATAATAGACACCTAAACATTCATTACCCCACCTAGGATTCCCCGTGTCGTGGGTGGCATGGACAACAAAAATAAGATATTACCACACCCACGACCCGAAAACAAACATTTATCTGTCGCATAAATATCTACGAGAATCGAACCTGTTACCCCTCGCCTCTCGTCGTCTTGTCACTACAAGCGTCAATCTACAAGGGTCGCCAATCTCTACATTCATTCTCCTAAATTGTGTAGGCACACGATATTGTCAATGTAGTTCCATTTGTTACCAGTGTCGAGGCACACTACGTCGCGCCGGTGGTTCAGGGAGCAGTTTCAACTCGGGCACCCTCACGAGCAACACGACGACACCGTCGACCACCGCGCAGTCCCACTACCTGATGTGCAGCATGCGGGACTTCGGGCACACGGCCGGCGGGGACGAGGCTGAACTGCTCCTATGGTTACACGATGCGAGGCGAGCGCAGCCGCTGTCGGAGAGGTTCCGGGTGCGGATAGCGCGGGATGGCTTCTCCAATTATGTGGATCGGTTGCACGCGAATAGTACGCTGTTTGCGGTAAGTGTTGCGTTATTAGTGCGTAGATCTAAGTTTGTCATATACTCTGTTTGTACTATAGTTTGTAAATACTCAGAGGATGCCAACTTTGTACTTAAATATAACGACATGCCCCGCTATGTGCGAGAATAGAGGGTTGATGATTCGAAACTTATGCAATATCTGCGCATAATATTACATCAACTCAACTCCGATTCTACTCCGATCAACTTATTGGAAAGCATTGAAATGCGGGTTTTATACATACATATGTATTTCAGATTTCTAGGAATGTTTAACATAATATAATAGTATAACATAATACAAACATTTCTAGGATATACAATATACGACATTCTCATAGGATATACAACACAATATACCTCTTGTGTTGTATATTATCCTATTTTCCATTGTTTTTATGCATACATGTTCTGGTGTACAAACAATAATGTGTATAAATAAATAAAATAAATAATATTTCGAAGACCCTTTCAATAGCAAACAGAAAATAACGGGAATATAGCGAGTGCTTCTAAATGAAAAGCAATCAATTGTGTAATATTCCGTTGCCAGATACATAGACCATTGTTTCCAGGACCTGTCCACGACGGACCTGTCGCGGGAGCTGTGGCTGGTCGCGTGGGTGGTGCGCGTGGGGCGCTGGTCGGGCGCGGGCGGCGGCGGCGGCGGCACGGGCGAGCGCCGCGGGCCGGTGGCGCGCCGCCCGCTCGGCGCCGGCGTGCTCCCGCTCGCCGACTTCCTCCGACAGACCGGCCAGCAGCCGGCCGAGAAGGAGTACACGTTTAAGGTGAGGTGGAGTCTTAACGTTTTGGTGGCCGCGAGCTTGGTAGATTTAGGTTCCGTATAACTTAAAAAAAAACGATTTGAAAAATTAATTTGGCTGAAAATACAAAACATTAAGAGGATGGAATCTTGGTTTGGGACTCGAAACAAACTTGACGCACTTATAAATGAAGAATACATAATTGTTTCTTCAAACATTAATTTCTCCTAATTTGTGTCGATTAAGGAAATTATTACTAATAAAAATGTTTCTCAAAAATTTTACATGGCGTGTGATAGAATATCTACGTGACGAGTGCCATGTACTCGTAGGTACCAAGTTACCATGAAAATAAAGAGGTCTCAAAGGAAAACGATTTAACTAATATTAATATTATGTGCTTAGTTCACAACAAAGTAAATTATTTAGTTTTGGTTATGTGATAATAGGCACGTAGCGCGGGTGGTGTGGACTCTGAAATGTTTACGTTATAAATGCTCTGTGTAGGATTATTGCACGGTCGATATGTTTACGATATTGGTGTCGCGTAATGCGTTGTTGACAAAACTCCTATTGTTCACTGATGAAGTAAAACAAGCAGATATGTATCATAATAATAGCTTAAAATGTATCATAATAATAAATTATTAGCAGCCTGCTACATGGAATGTATGTATGTATATTATTGGTATCTCCTCGAGGTTGGGGTTGACGTGGGGTTGAGGATACGTAACCCAATCAGACCAGTTTGTCGAAAGAGGCGACAGACACCGGCCTCTTGGCCTTGTTTATGTTATGTTTATGTAGGGCTTAGGTTATGTGTATGTAGGGCTGAGTCCTGGTTGGCTACCATCATCTTGTTCGAGTCAGTCGTCGAGTGACTAGTCGTGTTCCGGCATTATTCTTGAGAGTCAGTATTATCTTTCTTTCCTGTTCCTTCGTTCTGTAGTCTTGTAGCCGGCCGTACATTGGTGATGCCTTTGGTGTTAATGATGTCCATGTACGATGGTGACCACTAACCATCAGGTGGCTCGTCTGGCTATTGTTTGTCAATTGAAGCCAAAAATTATATTTTAAGAATTTTTGTCTGTCTGTATGTTTGTCCGCGGATCGAGCAAAAACTACTGAATTAAATATGATGCGGTTTTCGTAGTTGTACTGCTGGACGTCTAATTTAAAAACTGATGCTTGTTTCATCTTAATAAGCCGCTTAGAACCTGGGATATAAATAATATATGTTGCAGAACAATGTCTGCTTGGTGAGCTATGTGTATATTTAAATTTTAAACATGATTTATCTATGAACACTACATATTGATCCTGAGACACTTAAAAAATTATGTAAACTGTTAGTTTTATAATTTGTCAATACTAATTAACCAAAGGTTAATGTTTTCATTTTAGGTTTACCAATGCGAAGAAAAAGATTTCCACCAGTTACACGACATGCTCATTCGCAAACAAACCAACAAATGCAACATTTTACCAGGACAACCCAATTATGGTAAGTATAGATATTTTAGGGATTGTATCAAGGTTGAATATTTGTATTTATAGTCATTCAAGAACTAAAAGACTAAAAATAGATTTTCCTATAACTGTACCGTAATTACAAAACCATATCTACTAACTAATGCTAAAATCGATTAAAAACCATTTAAAACCTTATCATTGCTTTCTTTTAAGTAATTATTCACCGAAGTAAAAATAAAAATTATTTCAATGTAATTTGTAGTATTTAAGATTAGAAATATAAGTTAAAATGCAGCCAAATACCTATTTTAAATAGGATATTTGTAGTGAATTGTGGCTAATAATATTACATTTATAAATCGGAAATTATGACTCTATAAATTTAATATGAGTTGTAAGAAATAAGAGTACATTTTGTAACTCGATAGACGACAAGAACGTGGGGAATCTGCTTGTTACGGGTTCTATGAAAATGCATTCTACAAGCTTTCTCTCCCAGTTAACCTTCACACAACGATATGGCAATCTACACATTTTTTTACAGGCATAGTAGTAGCGCTTCGGCTGTTGACAAGCACGGGTAGTATAACAGAGGCGATCGCGTCGGGGGCCACGGTGACGGCCAAGCGGGGCTTCCCCGACATCATAATGCCGGGCGACGTGCGCAACGATCTGTACTTGACGCTGGAGCGCGCCGAGTTCGAGAGGGGCGGCAAGAGCACGGCCAAGAACGTCCTCGCCACTGTCAACGTGCACGACAATACCGGCCAAGTTATCAGTGTGAGTGGATTGTCAGTGAAATCTTACCCTTAAACGCCTTTAGCGTATATCCGAGGATATTTTTTATCCTGGAATATCCTTAGCCTGGAATTTAACTCAAAATTCTTTGGTACGAGTTTTAAGCTGTGAATACGTGACGTTGTGCGCCTTCTATACACTCATTGTATAGCTGCGATGCGCACACAGACAACACTAATTGGTAAGATTGTTTGAAACGATAAGATATATTTTGATGAGTTGCCTGCGACGGTGATTATGATGAGGGTGTCTTTAAGTCAAGAGTGAATAGGTTTTTTCTAAGTTAACTTACCATCAGGTGGGATCGTAGTCAAGCGGTCAACTTTTAATCAGTAAAAAAAACGACCTACTGTTTTGTACGTCAGGAGTGCGTGTGGGGCGCGAGCGGTGCGGGCGCGACGTCGTACGAGTCGCTGGTGCTGTACCACAACAACAGCCCCGCGTGGGGCGAGCAGCTGCGGCTCACGGTGCCGCTGGAGACGTTCACGCACGCGCACGTCCGCATCGAGTTCAGACATTGTTCCAGTGAGTTGATAATCATTATTACTAAGTTGCCCGCGTGTTTGTTTCCGTCCAATTGTAAATAAGGATACCAGGCGTGAATAAGTTGATAAGTCGACTTGCATATATTTTTTTACATCGTACTTGGCATTAGAATTGTTTGCTTTTAGGGTAATTCACAAGACTGGTGTGTGCTATTATAAAAGACCTATCGACTTAATGATTCATTCACCCTATAAAGCAAACAATTCTAATGCCAAGTACGATGAAAACAAAATATATGCAAGTCGACTTATCAATTTATTCACGCCTGGTATCCGTATATTGTATGTGGGAGGTTTCCGGTCAAGAGTGAACAGGCTGTGTGGTGATGCGATCATTAACATTATGATTGATAAATAAAACTTGGTCTGCTATTTTATTTGCCAGAGTACGGTAATGTGCGGTGCAGTTGTTTTATTGTATTACCTATATATTAGCATACTATAATTATGGTATATTATAATGGAGTGATAGCGTAGTGGTTTGATAGTTGGATTGGATTCCCGAACAGAAGGATTTGGGTTGGACTCCTGTACGCACTTCTAATTTTCAAAAAATATTTACGTATTATAAATTAATCATCACTTGCTTTGGTGTAGGAAAACATCGTGAGGAAACCTTCACTATTGAGAGTTCTCCATAAAAATCTCAAAGGTGTGTGAAGTCTGCCAATCCACGCTTGGTCAGCGTGGTAGACTTTGACCTGTACCCTTCACACAGTGAGCAGGGACTTGAGTCCAGCAGTGGGACAGGTAGGTTGCGATGATGATAATGAATTATATATTTACAGCGAGAGATAAAAACGAGAGGAAACTGTTCGGGTTCGCGTTTGCTCGGCTGATGGAGGCGAGCGGCGCCACGCTGCGGGACGGCGCGCACGAGCTGTACGTTTACAAGTGCGATGATCCCTCCAAGTAAGTCTTTGACTTCATTACTTTATAATATCAAACTTATTTGCAAGAATTGTCAAGAAAGGTAGCGCAGCACAACAATGTGCAGACGACCTATTGATAAGCAAGGAAAGACTGGAGGGGTGTACGACATCCCAAACTTTTTAATGATATTTCTTTCCAATTTAGTAATTTTAACATTAACACATACGTATACATTAAATGTTTATACTATGAATTAAAATGTTTATTTATTTATCACAATTAAAGAAAAATTGTATCACTCGTGTTTTTATCATAGAAAGATGTACATAATGTGTTCAAGATAGTGTTCCATGATAATTATTTTGATTCACAATTATTTCAAATTCCAAAAATCCTCTCTTAGTGCTCCCCTACACTCAACTCAAACTCAAACTCAAATCATTTATTTCATGTAGGTATTTTTTCAATACACTTATGAACGTCATTTTTTGCATTTACCACCGTTTCGCTAAGGTGCCTTTAAATTTTAAATCTTTAAGGAGAAGAAACGGCGAAAGAAACTCCTCGGCACATCTTTTGAAAAAAAAAGGAAATGCTTACAATTACTTAACTGATTTATACCTACATACTAATACATTCATACATACTAACATGAGCAGAACCGGTAGCGGATGTCTATTGCCAAGCATCTTTGTCATTAATATATTCATCGACTGTATAATACCCTTTCTCTATGAGTCGTGTTTTAACATGTTTCTTAAATATTTGTATGGGCAAATCAATAATAGACTTCGGTACTTTATTAAAAAAGCGTACCCCGAGCCCCACAAATGACCGCTGGACCCTACGAAGGCGGTACGAGGAAGTCACTAAATGGTGCATATTTCTAGTTTCCCTATTAGTAATATCGGATTTTTGTTTATAAGAACTCAAATTTTTCTTAATAAATATTAAATTGCTATAAACATATTGAGAAGCTACAGTTAGTACACCTATTTCTTTGAATTTGTCACGCAATGATTCGCGTGATTTTAATTTATAAATTGCCCTAATAGCTCTTTTCTGTAAGACAAAGATTGTATCAATATCCGCTGATTTACCCCAAAGTAAAATACCATATGACATAATACTATGAAAGTAGGCAAAATAGACAAGCCTTGCTGTTTCAACGTCAGTAAACTGTCTTATTTTTCTTATAGCATAAACAGCCTTACTAAGTTTACCCGCAAGTGTCGCTATATGGGTCCCCCACTGGAGCTTACAGTCTAAAGTTATCCCCAAAAACACTGTACGACTTTCCATATTTAATATTTCCTTATTCAATTTAATGTCCTTATGAACGCTTTTAACATTTGGCAATGCAAATTCAACACATTTCGTTTTATTAGCATTAAGAAGTAAGTTATTTACAGAAAACCAGTATGAGATGTGGGCGAGAGTACTGTTCACATCGTCAAAATTTACTTACACTCCCCAAGGAACATACATACATACATAAATTCCAGCTTGTTACGTTCAGTAGTTTCGGCTGTGCGTTGTCTGTCAGTCGCTCAGTAACGCAAGAGTTTTATATACATAAATATAGATTGCTGCCCGCGAGCTACCTGTCACTGCCGTCGTGCGCCAACGACACGGTCCGGGCGGGCAGCAACGGCGTCATCCCCACATTCCAGAGGAGCTCCAAAGAAAATTGTACTATAAGTACTCTGTTGTGCTCCACTAAACTCACACAAAATGGTACGTTGATACGCAATTCAGCTCTACGCAGGTGATTCTTTAAAAGTTTACACATTTATTATTACTTGCTTTAGTACAGTAAGAACACTGGAAAATCGGTCTTATTAAAAATTCTTCATCATAATCTCAAAGCCGTGTGACATCTTCCAATCAGAATTTGGCCAGTATATTGGACTATGGTCAGTCTTTCTAAATATGAGAAGATACTCGAACTTAGCATAACCGAATCTTGATGATGATTAACTGGTATCATAGCAGCTGATTTCTGAACAAAATTAACCAAAATTTGTTTACTGCAGTTAATTAAAACTAGTTTATTTTTTAAGCTAAGCTTCTATCGTATATAAAATAAATTCAATATAACTATGTACTATTTATTGATTATTATGAAAGGTGTATAATAATGTATGTGTAAAATATAATTGTGTAACATAATGGGATAGAAATAATTGTATAACTAGCGACATTTTAATAAAATTTGATTTGTACTCACAATTTGCACGCCCTTATGGGCAGAATAAGCGTACTTTTACGTGTGCATGTGACTGTTCCACCTTCTACTATGTATATACCTTATTCATGCAAATAAATGATTATGATTATGATTATGATTATAAACTGTACTAATCACCTAGAATTAAAAACGCCGAGGTGCTTTTCCAACTCGTTTTTTGATGCCATTCCAATTAATCACACCTTACATAGTGACTTGCTTTCCTAACTTGTTAAATGAATAAACACAGTGACTATTGAAACTTTTACTGGTAATTGTCGCAGAGGATCTCCTAGCGCTGCTGCAATGGCGCGCGCAGCCGGAGAAGGTGCAGGAGACGCTGCTGCGGGTGTTGCGGCTGGGCGACGGGCTCAGCTGCGAGGAGCTCATCAAGTTTCTGAGGGACGTGCTCGACGCTCTGTTCGCGTTGTTCTCCACCGAGGACGGGAATAGGTGACGTGTTCCGTAATATTATTTTGTACTAGCGTCACTTGGGGAACCCATATACAAAGTTTCAAGTGAATCCATTGAAGCAATAAAAAGTTTCAGTTTATTCCCCTTTTTATTCCTTTAGAGGAAATTTCCAAAAATCCTTTCTTAATGCTCCCCTATACTCCCCAAGGAACGTACATGCCAAATTTCAGTTTCTTGCGTTCGGTGGTTTCGGCTGTGCGTTGTCTGTCAGTCACTCAGTAACGTAGTTTTATATATATAAATTTTACTGTAACCCGCGCTCGCATCACTTCGGTGAACCTGTGCCTTCCTGTGACTTCTAGTTTGATTTTAGTAAAATTTACAGCTCACCTAAATACTTTTCAATTCTAGTCCTCTACTCGAAGGGTTGTCTGGAAGAGAATTCTACTCTAGCTATAAGTCCACCTGTTTTGTATTCTCAGAGTTAATTTATTGCACTGCTTTGTTACTTGTATTTTTTTTGTTCTATTGTGTGTGCACAATAAAGTATATTGTATTGTATCGTCTATGTAAAGACGTCAATCTGTTATAATTTTATTAAATGCAAATTCAGCTCTAGTACATGTAGCGCCCGGGTGCAATCAATACCCTGGCGCCGTTTTGTATCAAAATACGCGGTCGAAATGGAATAGGCTACTACTAACAAGACGCTCGGAGCGCCCCCTACCAACCGGAGTCCGGGTGCGCCGCACCCCCTGCACTATAGGCAAAGCCGCCCCTGATTAAACGTAGGATGGATGTTGTATTTCCAGCACACCACACTCGGGCACGGTGTTCTTGGTGCTGGTGTCGATATGCAGCCTGCTGGACGAGAGCCGCTTCCAGCACTTCCGGCCGGTGCTCGACGTGTACATAGAGGAGCATTTCTCGGCTGCGCTCGTTTACAAGTACGTGTGTTTTTAAATGCTGTCGCGGGTGGGTTTTTGCTTGTCTTGTGGAATATTTGCAAGTGATATTAACCGAACTTAGTTATCAACGTTGTGACCATTAGATTTAACTTTCATTTCAATGTTTATTTACAGATCGTGCATATAGATTTGCAAAATTTCTTTATTTGCTTAACATCTAAATTTTATGTTGAGAAATGAATCAATTTAGTGTCAACGATATTGCTGTCATTTTAAGTTGAGAAATGAATCAATTTATTATCAACGATTTTGCTCTCATGCCTGCTTGCAAAAAATGACCGAGTTTTTTAAGAAAGTGAACAGGTTTTTAATAAGTATTTAATTAGTGCGCTACTGACAGTAAACAAAAAAAAACCAAATTCATATTTCGGGGTTAACTGAAATATGAGTTAGATTTTTCCGACACTGAAGTTAAACACTGAAAATATATGAATTTGGTTTTTTCACGTATCAAAATCGAATCCATTTTTTTATTTATTTTATTATTTATGTACACACATGTAAGTAACATACAGTAACATTACAGATGGATATTACTTACAAAGGGACTGCTTATTTCTTAAGAAATTTCTTCCAGCAGACCTGCGACTGGAGAATGGTGGTAGAGAGGTAGGTTCGGGCAGGTTTTTTTTATTTTGTCCTTAATTAATGACGTCCCAACGTCGCGCAGGGGCCTGCTGTCGTCGGTGCAGCACTGCGCGGAGTGGGCGGCGGGCGCGGACGGGCAGGAGCCGATCCGCAAGTGCCTGCGCTCGCTGGGCGCGGTGTTCCGGCTGGCGGTGCGCTCGCGGCGGCTGTTCGCGCGCGCCACCGGCGGCCAGTACGAGGACTCGTTCCGGCGGGACGTGCGCGCCGCGCTGCACGCGCTCAAGACGCTCGCGCAGCACCCGCACAGGGAGCACTTGGCGCCCGCGCAGGTGATGTTGCTGACCAATTATATAATTATTCTTATACAAGGTTGTTTTTTAGTCAGTTGACATATTAATAGTGGGTACTCAGTATTCGATTCCCATTCCAAATATGTAATTAAAATTAAAAAATTTGACGTAAATATCCATTACAAACCAATAATGTGGCAAACTGAGCGCGCGGTCTTAAATTACTCCACTAAAGGTCATTAATCCCGGCAACGTCAAGTGAAATAAAAGTCACCCGTAGGAGCTTAATACTGACCGGACGTATACCCGCACTACTGATGTGTCGTTTGAGTATTAGAGAAACCTTTTGATCTTATCTATAGATCTATATACTAAATTTAAATTTGCTCATACACCCATTGTTTTAGATCGAACTTCCATGCATCTCGTGATTCGAGTTAGGTCTACTTACGACTTTTCTGTTCAGGAATGTATTCACTTTTTTGCTTTAACATCGCATTATTACTTTATTATATTTATAAATGACTAGCAATCGAGCCGAGTAGCCCCTTGAATATTTGAGCGTCTATGAATACTAATTACTAACCTCACGATCTTATACATTCACACACTGTTCTAATGGATAAAAAAATTCAAAAGCTTATCTCCAAGTTACGTTATAGGTGGCATTAATGACGTCATGGGCGAGCGTGGCCAAGGAGGTGGCGTCGGCGCTGGGGCCGGTGGAAGCGGCGCGGGTGACCGCGTCGATGCTGGACGCGCCCGCAGCCAACGCGCCGCCGGCCCTGGCCAAGGCGAGGCTCGCGGCCGCCCAGGAGATACTGAAGGGGCCGCTGGGGCAGGATCCTGGTTGGTTTTTTTTTTTCGAAATTCAAATTCAGAATCATGTAATCGATGTAAATAATCGATGTGTGAATAGATAGGAAGTGGGTACTGTTGTGTAGTATTGTGTCGATAACGTGCGTGCCTGTACTATACTAGTTCCATTTCTTTATTTTCTCGGTGACAGTTCTGTAGTAGTGTTGTGACCAAATAAGTAATGATATCGATCGCATATATTTATTATATTAAATTCATCAGATTTTGATTAAAATAAATAAACAAAGATTACCTGTCGTTATAATTATTACGTTTCATTGTCGAGTATCTACCTATACCTACTTATTTTACAACATCTTCGAAAATTTTAATAGAATAAATACTAATAAATACGAAATAAACAAGAATAAATACGTGTAACATCTTGTAATGAAATATAGTATAATATTAGTTAATAAATTGGTACAAAAGTATCCGGCAGCAATTAGTTTCTTACATTTTGTAAAAAAATATCGGGTCTGTTATCGTGTTACGTTTATCGATATAGCCCATCCCTATCAGTTTCTCCGAATCAGGTATAACCTTGTACGTATGTAAACGTCATATTTTTATAAAATAATGCATACATAATGTAAAAAAGACGCTCGTTCAAGTTTTCACAGGAGCTGTCATCGAGAAAATAAAGAAATGGAAATAGTATAGTTAACGTGCAGTGTTAATCAAAGTGAAAAATATTATTTTGTCTTGATGGATTAGTACATAAGATGAAAGGAGTACTTGTAATACAGGTCCTGAACGCTACTTGTAAATGGGAACTTGTCTTTATCAATAAAATACTTTTATTTTAAGTCAAGCGTTGGAATTTTTTATGTCGCCATAGGGCATAGCCCGCGGCTTCGTTTGCTTGGCAGTTTTCCTACATAAATCTAGATCCTGTGGAAACTCCAGGAAATTTAATTCTGAAATAAAAGTAACCTATATGTAGCCTCTATCTTCCGTAACTCAGCCGTTCTAGAGATAAGCTTAGATAAACAAAAAGACAGACAAACGAACAAAAATAAAAAGTGTAATTAACTATATATAAGCACTACAAAGAACAGATAGATGCATCAATTTTATTTATGCATAACTACATATTATATAGAGAGATTCATAACGATTATCGTTGACACAGAGGCGCGCAACATAGTGCTAACGACCGCGTGCCACCACCTGCGCGCGCACCTCGCGCGGCGCGACGAGCTGGCGCAGTGCGCGGAGATGCTCGGCGAGCTGGTGACGCTGCTGTGGCGGCGCGCCGACGAGGACGCGCCGCGGGACGGCGACGAGCTCGACCCGGACGTGGACGTGCTCTGTCTGAACGCGCTCGACGTGCTCGTCGAGACGGTGCTGCACCTCATCGGCGGCAACTCGCCCGTGCTGGTACTGACCAACCGATCCGTACTTCAATAAATAACGCTACACACTCACAGCCCCGACAACACACAAGACAAGAACACACACACCCAGACCAAGAACGGAACTTTATTCAAATTTCTGCCTCGCTGGGAATCGAACTCAGGACCCTCGGCACGCCGATCCGGCATCATAACCATTGCGCCATCCGGGTCGTCAATATATCAACCAACCAGTTACCCCGCATACCGGGGATAATTAAAAATAAACGTTAACACTCATACACCCGCACTAGGACTCCCTGTGTCGAGGATGGCATTAACACCCATGATCCAAGAACAAACATTTATCTGCCACATAAACATCTGCCCTGGCCGGGAAACGTTTGCTTCTACTGCTGTTTTGAAAATATGCTTTATTCTAGGTAGAATATGACGAAATTAACACGCGACACAGCTTATAAAAACAAAAATGAACGTGTTTGTAATTGAATTGTTTCCCTCTTTTATTGAACAAATTATTTGTGGAGTGAGAATTAGGATGAATAATGTACTAATGTTGTATTTCCAGGGATCAATGGTAGCCGGACTTCTGGGATGTATGGAGCTACTGAGGCCAGCACATTACCAACGATTGTGGAGCCATCTAGCGCCGCATCCACACGACCGCAAACCTCTGAAAGATTTCCTCATGCGGGCCTTCTTGGTGTTTCGGCATCTGATCGAACAAGACGTGAGAATTAATATCACATATTTTTTTACCACAACTTTTATGTGGCCCATTATGACACACACACACACACACACACACACACACACACACACACACACATGCACGCACACACGCACACACACACACACGCACACGCGCGCGCACACACACACATACACTCACAAGCGCGTAAACACGTACACACACACAAACTGATAACTAGTATTTAAATCAACGCTGTCTGTTCCTTACTAAACCTAAACTTAGCCTATTTAATGCAAACTCTTACTCTTTACGATTTTTATTTAAATAAGATTGGTAACATGTTAAATGCAAGACTATAAACAGATTTGTAACACACACAATGGGAAGGAACTGGCTCCCAGGCCACAGCTCGCGCTTCTCTGGGAGACAGGGCTCTCCGATAAATTGTAACAGAACTTATGGTCAATAAAGTTTATTATTATTATTATTATTATTATTATAGTTACGTTGCTATTGGTTGTGTTAACTATTTTTAAGAATACCAATTCTGAAAACAATTTTTCAATCTACTTATTTTGTTGTTCAATGTTGTAGATTCAAATAATACTTTTTTTTTAAGTCTAACCATAGTTAGCAGGGCAGCCACTAATATCCATAGATTGTGGGTTGTCCCGAAATAAAGTTTTTATTATCTATCAATGTTTCAGGTATTTCCAGCTGATTGGATGGTGCTTAGAGTGCAAAGCTGCAAGGTGTTGCTGTCGGCGCTCCCGGACTTGGCGAAACCTTTGCTCGAACGATTCTTGGGTGATGAACCACCACAGTTTGATTCACAGGTACGATGTTACAATTTCCTAATAAACATCGCCCAGTACGAAAGTTGTGCTTTGCTACGTTATTTGTTATGTTGTATATAACAAATTGTCTGCGTTGGTGTTTCTGTTCGATTGTGATGTCGGTGTATTGAAGTTTAGAATAAATAGGCTTCGAATAAATATTTTGAGTTAGTATGCCTTACGACCCAAGACTACGTTGTCATTTAGCATCAGGTGTGAATGTAATCAAGTAGTAACTAATAAGTAAAGTTGTAAAACTAAGTCCAAGCCAACTGTAATTTTAGGTTGGATCTTTGAAATCGTTGCTCGTTGATCGTTGAAAATGTATGTGGTAGCGTCCACGGCAACCCACGAATACGCTACGCACGGAATGACGTCAAACATCGAGCCCACGCAGCTAAAATGCGCCGCGCGCCCGTGCGTACGCACCGTTCGAACACGGCGTGCGCGGCCGTGGAATCGCATCCTTTTTTTCGTACACAATGTGTCCTTACTGCACTTGAGTCATGTTTGTAATCAGTGTCGTGTTGTCAGCTCTGGTCGGGGTACATGGAGCTGGGCGTGGCGCTGGTGACGTCGAGCGCGCTCCAACCGGAGCGGTGGGCGGGGCGTGGCCCGGACCGCCCGCGCATGCGCGCCGCCGCCGGCTTGCAGGTGCTGGCTGTGTGGAGTCGGCTCGGTGAGGATACAACTTATATTAAAAGAAATATAATAATTATAATAAAACTATAATTAATCGGCCCTGTACATGAAAGATGTTTGTGATAGTAAATATTATTAGAGGTATTTGTTAAAGAAATAGATCCCTTAACAATGATTTTTAGAATTTTTGTCGGTTTGATTTTTAGAATTTAGTCGTTTCGTGTGTTTGTCTTTGCGTGTGTTCCCAATAATCCATGAAACGGCTATAACTGTTTTGGATGTGGTTTTCACTTATGTATTGTAGTAAGCTTGAGGTTAGTGTTTATGTTATTTCAATCGAATCCCATCGAAAGTTTTTTTCGAGTTTGGGTACTAAATGCATAGGTTTCCGATCCGCAGTGTCTATATCAACTAGACTAAGTGGTCGTCTACCATAGTTCCTTTTTGCAGACTTCGTAAAGGATAATACAAGTTTCCTGACCGGAAATGTATGACACGTCTCACACAGCTGCATTGATTTCCAGGCGCGGCGCAGCTACAACTAATCGGTGGCGCGGTGGGCGCGTTGCTCGAGATAACTCTAGTGGGGGAGCTGCGTAGGGCTGCGCTGGGGGCGCTGGTCGCTCTGATGGCGGCCGAGCGCGCCGCCACGGGCTCCGCCCGCCGCACCGAGGCCGCGCTCGTTGACAAACTGGACTCGCTCGTCGCCGACAACAAGGCTGATGATCACTACAGACGGCTGTTTGACACTGTGTGAGTATGACGGTCGACTAGCTAACCGGACTAACCAGACTAACCAACGTAGTACGATTTGAGTCTTGTTCTGGGTCGGTCACAGTGGTCATGGGCGGCAACGGTGGGATGGTGTTGCATGCTCGATTGATATCTTAATCCATAAAAAAGCTGATGTGATGAATGTCAATGATATTACTAATAATAATATTACTATTAATGTCAATCATATTATATAATTATAATATAATATATAACTAGCTTGCAGTGCGCTTTGGCATGAGCTGTAAGCACTGCAAGTAATTATAATAAATAAATAAATTAATAAATAAATTACATGTAAAAAAAAGTAGATACATCATTAGCGTGCGAAAGGCGGTTGGTTTATTTTTCATGTAGCTCTTTTTGTATCTAACGTTTCTTAATTGTCTTTCGCATCCATAGTGATATACAAATGTCATCGGAGTGGATCAAAAATGCAACTCGCGCTGTTATGAACGTAACTCATCTATAGTTAATATGTTTGATGAATATAGCTTTTTTTAAGCGTCAATGCGGTTACGCCTTTCGTGTTATCAATGTCCATGGGCATCGGTGACCACTTACCATTAGGTTTCTCGTTGGCTTCAACCCATTAATGGTCCACTACTGAGCACGGCTCTCTCCTCATGCCTGAGGAGGCCTAGAGGCATACTCTACCACGCTGCTCTAATGCGGATTGGTGGAGGGGTTAGTGGCCAACTCAAGTGTCGGACATTTTTATGCCACCCAAAGGCATCCGACAAGGCTTAACATCTGCTACCAAATGGTAGCAACCGGGACCGACGGCAAAGTTAAGAAACAGCGGGCGATCGCTGTTTTAAAGCGGTATTCAACCTTATGCACTGCTCATATAACTCAAATTCTCTTTGTAGACTGTAGAGGAAGTCATTTAAATATTCACAAAGTAGTAATGCCGGTCTGACGCTCTCTATGGTACTAAAACGTGAATAATTAACCGAGTTAATAATTAATCACAGACTAAGTAAATAATTGCCGGCGAGTAATTATTTGAAGGATACTTATATTTTCTTTTATGTAATATTAATTATTCAGTTAGGCTAGTTATTTCACTAGTGTAACGTGACACAATATCGGCCTTAAAGTCATTAGCGTTCCAGTCATTAAGACGTTTTATCACTTGTAATAGTTTTAAAATGCTTATAATACAGATAAAAATTACGTCATTGAGTGAAGTATTAATTTGTGTTTATATGAACTTGGTGTTTTTATAGTATAGCAGTATAAAGAGCTGTTTCATAAGCATACATTATTATTTTTGTTCGTGTTCTGTACGTTATCAACATCATAATGTGTTGGTATGTATTAATAAGCAATTGGTTCATTTAACTTTATAATTTTTGTTGTAAGTGTTATTATATTTATATGTGTGTATGTATGAGATATATTTCATTAAGTGATAACTGTAGTGACTGTGTACTTAAATAACTGAAAACACAAGTGATGTCAAACAAAATTGTTCACAAGCAGAAGTTTAAAAAACGCGTGCGCACACTACCGGATTTAAAATAGACTGACTATATATACTCGCTCATAATCAATTAAAAAAATATATATATTTGTACCGGCTACGATTGGATAGTGATTATAGGCTCTTGTATGTAGGAACTGGATTAATGTTGATATTTACATAGTTCTGATGTTGACCTGTGTATGACACATTAAAAATAATAGTTCCTTGTGTTAAAAATTTAGAATTAATAATTTGTTATGTACTTGACAAATGTTTTACATTACGTACAATTTTTTACGCATCAAAACAATATTAAATGTAATCTGAAATAGGTAATGATAGTGTGTTTTTTGTTTGTATATATTATTTAGTATGTTAATATTGTATTAAATCCCCGGAATTCAAGAAGCTGCGATCTGAAAAGACGCGTGGTCGAATACACTCCTCGTCTCCTGTGGTGTGATATATTTTAATGCATAGTATTTAAAATAATTTATGTAATCTAACTTTGAATGTTCATGCCTCATGCCGTCAGGGAGCATTTGAGTTCTGTGTAAGTATCCTTATAAGTATCTAAATTGGTTCCTTTAGGCGACTTGTGACTTGTGTATATATGTATAAGAGAAGCTTATAATATGAGTACAAAATTAAAAATGTTTTCAAAATTATGGCGATTACGTTCAGTTATTTGGGAAACTTGAATTGCGGTAGATGTATTGCATATATTTTTGTTTTTTTGTCTGTCTACGAATTTATCAGTTTCATAGTGGGCCGCAACTTCAAATAAACAATGACAGATAACTGTAATTCAAACTTTACAAATCCACTATCTAATAACAAAGACTACATTCAATCGGTCTAGCTTCACAGTAATTCAATTTACACGCTTTAGCTTTTCAAGGAATTTCCATAAATGTATAGACAAGCATAATGTATCCAAAACCTTTTTTTATTATTGACTGGATGTACTCGTATCAGAGCATTTTCCAAAAAGTCATAATTTTTTTTATTAAATATTTGAAAACCAGTCAGATCCATCTAGTATGTAATAAACGAAATAACGTGCATCTTCGATCACCCAGGCTGATGGAACGGGTCTCGACCGAGGGTTGGCGCGAGGCGGGCGCGGCGTTCGTGGGCTGCGTGACCAGGCTGCTGGAGAGGCTGCTGGACTACCGCGCGGTCATGCAGGGCGCCGAGCACCGCGACAAGCGGATGTCCGCCACGGTCAACCTGCTGGTGACTGACCATTTCTATAGTATTACTATATTATATGTTATGAAGCAGAACTTTGTTTATTAAAATCGTTTAATCATCTCGATGACGATGCACCTTACCAAAATGATGATAGATTGAAAAAATGACGCTCAGGTGTGTTGACTAAATATGTACCTGCATGATTCATAGTTCATTTATGCTTCGATCAATCTGTTCTACTTCGTCAAAATGGTTTATAAGACCGTCAATTCTATGATTTGGCCACGACATACATACCAATATATATATATATGGTATTGGTATGTATATTGTATATATATAAACGTGACAATTTCCTTCTTTACAGAATTTCTACAAAAATGAAATCGACCGTAAAGAAATGTACCTGCGCTACGTGTACAAACTACACGACCTTCACATTGCGTGTGACAACTTTGTAGAAGCTGGCTGCACTCTACTGGTATTAAACGTTATTTCATACAATTCAATGCTTCATTAGGTCGGACAGCCAAAGAAAAGATGGATAGATTATGTGAGAGATTATTTGTATAAGAGTGTCAGTTTAGAAGTAACGGCTAGTAGGGAATAATGCAAGAGAAGAATATATATCGCCGACCGTGAGCGTGAAAAATTTAGACCCATGTGTGGGCTAATTTTGAATCACATGTATGTTTTTAAACTATTGAGTGAGGATAATTAGAATTTTAGAAATTTGAATTTATATCGATATTTTATATCATAATTTACAGTGATTTTAATTCAGACCTATGTTAAACATAAATTGAACTCAAAGTTAAAGTAATTTATTTCTTTCTTATGTATAGTATTATGTCATGGTATTCAATGTTAATAGTTGTATGCGGAGACGTTAAGTTGGGACAGCGATCAGCTTGGCGTGGACCCCGAACACCCCGAGGTGATGGAGTGGAAACGGAAGGAGGCGCTCTATAATCAAGTGTTGCAATATTTCGACCGGGGGAAGGTATTTACATTATTTATTTATTTATTACTTTATGTCTTCTACGATCATATTGAATTTATTGTGCCGTCACGTACCCTTAACTTGCGGACAAAATGATTCTAATGAGTAATTTGTCGAATTTTTAGAAAAAATATACATACATACGTACATATAGGCTGAAATCATAATTCTTCTCTTGACGTCGCCATAGTCTCGCCATAGTCGTGTTAAAACAGATAACAATAAAATTGTGTCCAAATGGTGTTGATGAAAAATTTCCGTTCACGCCAAGATAGTAAATACAGGTCAAGTTCAAGCCAATTTAAATATTATGTGTTCCGATCGACGTCCGAAGTCCATTATGAGAGAGTACCTCGTTTCTGTTTCCGCGTCTGCCGCTAGATGGTGCTGTTTTCTATATCTTACCTGTGCCATTAGCGCCCCCTATCTAATAAGCCTGTAGGTAAGTGATCTAAATTTGAAATCTTTTAAAAATTTAGTTCTGACAAGCCACGAATTTGTTTATCATTGTTGCGTTGTTTTTCGGACCGCGCTGTTTGACTGCTAGATTTTATTGAAAAATTTTAGTCAAAATTTTTATAACTTTTGAGATTAAAGTAAAAAGTTAATAATTATAAGTTTTATTGCGACTAAATTTTAGTGTAAAGTGCTAGTTTTTTATACATTTCGAGTCGTTAACTGTGGTTAACGATATGGAAGATGCGCCGATCGAGACTTCGAGAAGGCGGACTACGTCCGAGTCTTCAAGTTCGTCATCGAGTGATAGCGAAACTCCGAGCAAACGCCGCCGCCGTTTTGAAAGTACGGCATCAATCGGAACGGAAATAGATAAGAGGTTTGAGATACTGTCTCAGCAGTTGGTGAGTCATGTGAATAATATTTTAATGGCTAATTTTAATGTTAATAATGCCGCTTCTTGCTCTTTATCTAATACACAATGTCAACCCGATGTCACACAGAAGCTCCCAAGTGCAATTTCTCATGATTTTTATTTACAACCTCCGCACATGGATAATTATGAAAATATCTCAGGCCTGGGTGTTTCCATTAAAGAACCTACTGTGCCTAATGCTGATCCAGGTCGCGTTGCTAAGATTGTTTCCATGCAGCGGTTTAATTCAGCCGAATGGAATTCTGTGCGTTACACTGATATACAGAAGAAATATGTTGCTTCCCCAGCTTTTACTGAACTAAGGGTGAATGAGGAGCTCAGGCGGTTTGAAGATTCGTTTTCGCCTTTAAGAAGTTTTCAGATGGAGCGGAGTTTCGCGGCTTTGTCTAATGCTCTTTTGGCACAAAACGAGTATGTTAACGAATCTCTACAGAACATAATAAATTGGTGTGGAACATCAGGGGTACAATTGACACCTGCCTCTCTTTTCGACAAGATCAAAGAGTCCTTTGGTAAAGAATCGAAATATACTACTGTCTCTCAGGATATTCTTCAAATAGTATGTGGTAAGCGTGCAGAAGTTTTAGAATTACGGCGACGTTCCCTTTTGAAGCAATTTAAGTCAAAGTATATTAGAGAGGATGTTGGTAAGATTCCACCATCATCTGAATACTTATTTAACCCAGAAGGATTGGGGAGTTATTTACAAAAGGTCGGGGGTGTAGATAAACTAGAAAAACAGAATAACTCTCGGCCGACACGTCAGAGATCTCCAGAACCGTCTACGTCTACTTTTCGTCAAAATAAATCCTTTCAAGCGCAAAACATTCCACCGAGAAGACATAACCGAGACAGGGATTTTAGATTTCGAAAGCAGAAGACTAATTCAGAGAAAAAGAGAGGGGGACGGAAAGATAAGAGCGGAAGAAGAATGGGAGATGGCAATAAATGACTCACCGACTTTTTCAGGCGGTTGTTTGCGTCTTCACTTAAACACTTGGAAGATTTACAATCCGCCAAAATCTGTTCTAAAAATGGTTTCGGGGGCTCGAATACCTTTCAACCAAACGCCACCATTGGTCATGCCGACTCCAGAAGTGCTGAAGAAGTTTCATACCCCCGTATCCTCACACATGACTTTGGAAATACAGGGAATGATTCAGCAGCATGTTATAGAGATGGCTCCACTCACGCCTTCCTTCATTTCACCTCTTTTTCTCATAAGGAAGAGCAATGGGAAAATGCGAACCATTTTCAACCTAAAGGCTTTAAACCAGTATATGGTACCAAAACATTTTCATCTATTTCACTATCATCAAATGCCGGACTTTCTACAACCGACCGATTGGATGGTAAAATTAGACCTCAGCCAGGCTTACTATCACATTCCTATTCAAGAGGAGCACAGGCGTTTCCTTCGAATCAGTTACAACGGTTGTCTCCTACAGATGACTTGCTTACCGTTTGGCCTGGCCTCTGCACCTCGAATGTTCACCACAATCACAAACTGGACAGCCGAAATGTTGCGGAGGAAGGGTCTCCGTTTAATAGTTTATCTGGACGACTACCTGATTGCTCATCAATCCGAGACTGCCCTCAGAGCTCAGGTAAAGATGGCACTAAAGTTCCTAACTGGTTTAGGATGGTGCGTGAACCTAGAGAAATCTGTCACCACTCCGAGCAGGACAGTAGAGTATCTAGGTATCCACTGGGACACCGAAAGCAACACAGCGTCCCTTCCCCCAGAGAAAGTGAGCAAAGTATCCCGCCTTCTGCAGACCCTACTCGCTGCCGGCAGTTGGACCCTCAAGCAGGCGCAATGCCTCTTAGGATGTCTCAACTATGCAACCTTCATCACCCACCGGGGAAGGTTGCACTGCCGAACGTTGCAGCGCCACAGCAATTGCCTCCGCAGGGAACCACTGAAAAGCGTTTATTTCACCGAGGAGGTTTTACACGAGCTGAGATGGTGGTTACAGAATATAACCCAGACGAGGCCGATACATGCCACAGAACGACCTACAAACTACGTCATCACGGATGCTTCAGACCTCCAATGGGGTGCGATAGTGAACAACAGAAATATTTACGGGGAATGGAAACATCATCAAAAGAGATGGCATTGCAATCTGAAAGAAATGTATGCAGTGATGGCGACTTTGACAACGGAAGCTGCTGTGCTCAGAAAATCGACAGTCCTTGTTCAAAGCGACAACAAGACCGTTGTATCCTACATAAGGAACGAGGGAGGGACGAAGTCGCTTCCTCTATTGGAGTTGACCAGACAACTCCTGGGTCTGGCGGACGAACTAGATGTTGTACTCATTCCTCACTACCTTCCCGGAATATACAACATAGAGGCAGACGGCCTGTCGCGAGGGCACGCTGCCTCCGAATGGCATCTGAAGCAGGAGGGGTCTCAAAAAATTTTCGACCTTTGGGGAATCCCCGAAATAGATCTGTTTGCCTCAAAACATGCTCACGTGGTTTCGAATTATGTTACCAGAGACTTACTAGACTCGAACGCGTGCTATCACGACGCGTTCAGCAGGCCCTGGACATACGGTCTGGCTTGGATTTTTCCTCCACCGGCACTGATTCCGCGGGTATTGCGGCATTTAAACACGGCCAAAGGACGGTACATAATAATTGCACCCAGGTGGACGAAACCCTTTTGGCGTCCCGACCTAAAGCGCCGAGCGATCACGCGTCCACAGAAAATACAGCATCTACAGCACGTCTTGATAGACCCTGTGACAGGACGACCGCCTGCTCGAGTGGGCAGCCTGCTTCTGGAAGCTTGGCTTGTTTCGGGTGGGACGCTCTAACAAATAATTGGTCCTTACAAGAGAAGCAACTCCTGTCATCGTGCTGGAGAGCGTCCACACTGCGGACTTACTTGCCTATATGGCAGAAATGGGTTCAGTGGTGTCAGTCTAACAATGTAAATCACCACTCTCCTAACCCTGCCGACGTTGCTCGATATTTAGCCTTTCTTTATCTTTCCGAAAATTTAGCTTATCGGACGATTCTAGTTCATAAGTCAACAATATCATCTGTCTGTGAGATGTCGAATAATTTAAAGATATCTTCAAATCACATGGTTAAACATATTTTGAAAGCAATTTCTTTGGCTAAACCTGTTCGTCCTAAAGCCCCTGTATGGGACGCCAGAATCCTTATTAAACACCTTAAGGAAACCAATCCTGATTTAACTAGTTTATATGACGTCTCCAGACGTACCGCGACTTTGCTTCTGCTGTGTTCTAGCCGTAGAGTTCATGACCTCTCACTTTTACACTGTGATTCAACTCACTTCATAGATAATGGAGATAGTATTACCTTGCATCCCGTATTCGGTTCCAAAACTGATTCTGTATCTCATCAACAGTCGAGCTGGTTGTTACATACATCACCGGATAAAAACGTAGATCCAGTGTTTTGGCTTAGGACTCTTGTTGATTTATCAAAAAATTACAGGAGCAATGTAACTAACCTCTTCATTGTAACAAGAGGCAGAGCTAGAGCAGCAACTCCAACAATGATTGGTGGTTGGGTAAAGCGAACTTTAGTAGAAGCTGGTATACAGGCTTCACCGGGTAGTTTTAGGTCGGCTGTTTCATCTCTAAATTGGATAGAGAATTATCCTATTAATGATATTTTAGCCAAAGCTAATTGGCAACATGAAGGAACTTTCCGAAAATTTTATCATAAAGATATAAACCTAACCGGTGAGGTTACTAGTGAGAAATCACTTGCAGAATATTTTTCAGTTTGTTAATTGTTCATTTTTATTTATTTTTTCTCCTTTATTTACGTTTCGGGCAACTTTAATTATTGCAAAAGCGCCCTTATTATAATTTAAATTAACGCTTGTTACATCAGCGTTGGATTATCGTTACCAAATTTTTATTTATTTTTATTTTTTGTTACTAGATTTTTAGTAACTATACCTATATATTTTCTTATTTCTGTTGTAAATATTAATTGATATGATTTGAGTCAAATGAAGTGTTACAGATAACTTTATTTTCCATTCTATTAAGAGGTAATAAAACATTTAATGTTCACCTTGTTGCGTTTCTATTCAAGCCACCAGGAGATACCAAACAATTCTCTCATAATGGACTTCGGACGTCGATCGGAACACATAATATAAAAATTTTACCTTCCAATAAAATTGTTATTATGTTTCCAGAGACGTCCGAAGTCCAAGTAATGTCTTCCTGGTGTTTCCTTCCAGCCATTCTATATTATGAGCTGAACAATGATAAACAAATTCGTGGCTTGTCAGAACTAAATTTTTAAAAGATTTCAAATTTAGATCACTTACCTACAGGCTTATTAGATAGGGGGCGCTAATGGCACAGGTAAGATATAGAAAACAGCACCATCTAGCGGCAGACGCGGAAACAGAAACGAGGTACTCTCTCATAATGGACTTCGGACGTCTCTGGAAACATAATAACAATTTTATTGGAAGGTAAAATTTTTATATTATCGTAACATATTATATAAAACAGATATATTGTGTCTGAAAATAACATTAAATTTGTTATTCAGTGCTGGGAGAAAGGTCTGCCGCTGCTGCGTGAGTTAGCGACATTGTACGAAGTGAAGCTGTGTGACTACGCGCGCCTCGCGCACTGTCTGCGCACGCACGCCACCTTCCTCGACTCCATCCTGGGGCAACTGAGGCCGGAGCCCGAATACTTCAGGGTGGGCTTCTATGGGAAGGGATGCCCGTTATTTGTTAGGGTATGTTTGGTTTCTATTTTTAATACATATTATTATATATATATGTACCATATGTACCTCATAGATTTTATGGTCATTAAAGTTTAAATAAATAAATATATCTTAAATCTGTTCCGGCAGCTTACTCCGAAGTGGGAAACAAGAAGTTTAGTATTGTCTAATCAAATTAGTTTAAAATATATTTATTGTGGTATTTACTGAGGTCATTGAATTAAAATTCCTAAATTACTAATTAACTGCCTTTTGACATTGAACGACAGTGATCATTTGTCATTAAATGAACCACCGTCTCATTTGTCGGCTGTTTACATAAAAACAGTTCAGCAATAACAATAAATAACGAAACTGTAAACCTATGTACTAATACAACAATTATTTATGAATAAATTGTGTTTTCAGAATAAACAGTTTGTATACCGCGGCCAGGAGTACGAGCGCATAGGTGCGTTCACACAGCGTTTGCAGGCCGAGTACGTGTCCGCCCACATTCTGATGCGCAACACTCCGCCAGACGACTCGATTATCGCTGCGGAGGGACAGTGTGAGTATGACGCGAATGATGACCCTTCGACGTGGGCACTTTTCACTGAGCGATCAATACGTTCGAAACATTCCCTTTTCTATAAGGAAGTGTTTTTTCCAGCGTTGCAACCACATTCCAGAAGGCGATTCCAGCAACAACATTCCAGAAAGCGATCTTTCTGGAATGTTGTTGAATAGTGCGGTTGATACTTAACAGAAGTATCGCAATGTCATTGACAGCTGTCAATGTGGCTAATGAGGGACAGTAAATAACGATTTTTGTATCTACAGCAAAAACGTATGAAAAATTACATTAATATTGTTTTCATTGATACTTTTGAGTTATTTTAATGCAACAGAAAAGAAGTAACACTTACTTTACACTTTCAAATAATAACAACAGAAAAAACAATAGCGTGTATAAAGTGCGACTGATTCGTGCTACGAAACGACACAAAATCGTATGCGTCGTATACCGTCGTATCGTAATCGTATCTGATCCGTGTCGCGCGCCCGTACAGACATCCAGATCTGCAACGTTAAGCCGGTGGCGCGCGGCCGCGCGTGGCCGCCGGGCGCGCCCGACCCGGTGAAGCGGTTCTACGCGTGCCACGACGTCGACACGTTCCTGTGCGACCGGCCGCTGCACAAACCGCCCATCGACAAGGACAACGAGTTCAAGGTGCCTATGTCGCTGGGATACGGTTCAGTTTGGCTTATCAATTTCTCTGGTTGCGGATTGGCTTTATGACTTATTGCCAACAATCGAAAAAATGTTTAGACAGGATTCTTTACAATTCGATTGATATAAAAAAGGGGGAGGAGCGGGAACAAACGCACAGACAAAGTGACAAACAGAAGATTAAAATATTTTCTCACATATCTGCCATGTACAGACTTCGATTAATTGGTTTTATTAAATATATAATTATGCGGCTAAAATCAATTATGAGCAGTTTGGATTAAGCTTTAGATTAAACTATATGATGACTGACCCAGTGATCTCTCACAGCGAGTACCTAGTGCCAACAACATTATCCTTTTAATATTATGAACCGGTTAAAATGAAACGACCTACTTAAGGGCAGTATTTCATATCATATTTTAAATGGGACAAAAGGGAGACATTCATTATTTTCATTTATAAATTATGAGTTTTATTCGCAGAGTCTATGGATTGAACGAACGACCCTTGTAACTGAAACTACATTGCCCGGCATCTTACGATGGTCTGAAGTTATCTCAAGATCTGTAGAAGAAATCCCGCCTGTTGAGGTAAGACTGTATTCTTAATACTTTTTATAACAGCAATATCAAAGGTAATCTTCACTAAATGTTACGTATCTCTTTCACAATTCTAGTCAGTATTCAAGGCCACCCCAATACGGCACCAATAGTACTCGTATTAACACCGCGATAAAACTTTTTTATTATGAAATTAAAGTAGCAAACGAGCACGCAGCACCACCTTCCGCTACTCTAACTAGACTCAAATCGGGACTGGAATAGTTAGTTAACTTATTCACCGCTTACCATAAGATCCATACGTTACGCTCTACCACTTACCATCAGGTGGGATTGTTGTCAAGCACTACCATATAATAAATATTTTTTTTTATCGTAATTGCAGTTCGCATGCGAAACAATGGAGGCGACCGAGCGCGAACTGCGCAACCTGATCTCGCAGTACACCGCCGACCCGACGCTGAACATCAACCCGTTCTCGATGCGGCTGCAGGGGACCATCGACGCGAACGTCCAGGGCGGGATCACCAAGTACGAGCGGGCGTTCCTCACCGCCGAGTTCGCGCGGAGCGCCGCGCCGCGGGAGGCGGCCGCCGCGGCCAAGTTGAGGAGGCTCGTGTCCTCGCAGTTGGCGGTAGTCGACGCGGGGCTATTGTTACACGGTCGGTTAGCCCCTGAAGAGGTCAAGCCGTTGCATAGGTGGGTTGTTTATTTAGGAGTGGACTTTAACTAGCCTAAAATGATGAAATAAAATCTTTAAAAATCGTTTCAGGCGGCTTGTGGAGCGTTTCAACCAACTCAGACAGAACTTGGGACCGGGCTTGGCTCGCGCCAGACGACAGCTGTCTGAAAGTATTGTCAAGTAAGTCTATATTCATATGGTATATGTCATTTTCGCACAGTTTTTTTTTTTGCATTAGACACAAAATATTTAAAAAGTAATAAAAAATCAAGAACTAGTTGTCATAGATAGGTTGGAACAAAGTTCCTCTCGTTCGTATAATGTGACGGTCACAATGACTTGATTAACAAATAACTTTGATGAGTATTTAAATTGAAAATATATCGATTTATATGCCAATCATCATCCCCGTAAAAGTTTATCTGTGTCGAGGGAACTGTATCTGCGTGTGTTTGTGTTATAATTATGATGAGAATGACTAACTGTTTATTTTTTTCCAGTACCCCGCTACCGCCAGTGCCGATGTTAGACAAGAGATCGCATAGCATACAGCAGAATGATGGCTACTATGAAGACGGCCATCTGTACAACAAGCCTATTGTATGTATTGCAGTGAAATTACATTTTGCCTTGCCTTTTTAAACCCCCACACATTTACTCTTCTGCACTAAGAGTACATTTTATGGTTATTACAGTTTAGTTGATAGGTAACCATTTTATCAGCCTAATTCGGCAACAATTATATTGTAATTGTCTGTAATTCTTTGTATTATATTCGAGTCGGTCAATAAATTGGGATGTTATCAAATGATAAATGAAATGATAACTTCGGCCTTACATTGTAGTTTATATCTTTGGAATTGAGTTTACCTAAACTTCGTGCGTCTTCAGGTTCCAACGACTTCTTGGGATTTCGTACGAGATTGTATTTATAACTAAACGTGTTCTATGTATGTTTGTTTTCAGTATTCAGTAGAGGACGCCGAACAACAAAGCATAATGTCCAGCAGTCTGCCCGTCGCCGACAATAGAGAGTGCGTTGACGATGCGTCCATGGTGAAGTCGGCGCCTCCACTGCCGCTCCGGCCGAAGTCCGGCGACCCCCGGAGCCCCACACGGCCGCCGCTCGACAAGTACCGGTATATAGATTTGTTATGGGTGCGAGCGAGAGGGAAGATTTGCGTGTGCAAGTTGAAACATTAAATAATCAGAGTAACCAGCAAATGGTATTAAACATGCAATAAGGGCAGTGACACCGTTGCTTCGCGAGGAACGTAATCTTTAAGTTTACGAACAGTAATCGTTTTTCCTCGGTCGTGGGTGCTTATTATTAATAATGATCTCTAATAAACTCTTATTTACACTCATACCCCTTTACTAAATAAGATATTACAAACACCTACGACCCGAGAATTGCAACCGAGATAACTAGCTTTGCAAGCAGGGTCACTACCAACTAGGATACGGGGTCATCATTATAATGGATAAGTGTGTGTGCGATACGACGACACGGAATTTTATTTCAGGGGTTTCAGAGTGTGAGCATTTATTGTAGATGCATATGAGCCTACTAGTAAATTATACTCATAATACATATTATTTTAGTGACTCAATGGACGAGGAGATCGAGCCGCGTCGCCACAGCCGCGCGTCGTGGAGCGAGCCGGGAGACGCGCCGCCCCTGCCGCCCAGAGTGTCAGGTATTTGTAAACATGTTTTCGTTATAGTTTTCAGTATAGGGGTAATCGGAACCCAGCAATTTCAAGGGACGATAAACTTGTAAAACTTATAGATATATAATAGGATATATTATGAAAAGAGTGTCAATAAAGTATAAGAACTATTAAGGGGTAGTCTACGCGTATTAACGATTTCGTAACGCTATAATTATGAGACCTTTCCGATAATGATAAAATTACGAAAAAAAAAAATGTTTAAAGTACTACTATTATTTGGTGCAGGAGAGAAGCGTACGTGGGGCGAAGCGCCCGCGGTGCCGCGGCGCGGCGCGACCGAAGAGCGCGACTCCGGCCTCGGGCTCGACCATCACTACACTAACGCAGATGACCACAAGCACAAACATAACGGTAAATGTTCAGTTAATGATGATAATAATAAATAATAAACGCTAATACTCATAACCCCGCACTAGGATTCACTGTATCGCGGGTGGAATGGACAACACGATTTACACGTCACTAACACCCACGACCCGAGAACAAACATTTATCTGTCACAAAAACATCTGCCCCGGCCGGGAATTGAACCCGGGACCTCTGGCTACGCAGATAGAGCCTCTACCAACTAGGCTACGAGGTCGCTGTTTATATCAATTATCAATAGGCCCACACGAAAACACTAACCTTTTGGTGGGTATTTACAGACATGGATCTAGTGGAATCGTTGCGCTACGAGGAGATAATATCGATGATGTCGGAGCCGCTCCGAGTGGACGAGGACGAGACCCCGCCGCCCATCCCGCCCAAGGGGCTCGGACACATCAGCAGCTTCGACTCGGGACACCACGAGAACGGTGAATCGCATTGTTAATGTACACACAGCCAGTACTCTGGACACACAGACTATCGTTATTGATCGACACAAGTGTCAAATACCGTTTATTGTGCTTTACAGTATGTAACAATAGAAAAAAAAATACATTTGTATGTGAATTGTTAGCAGACGACCAACTTGGTGGTTTGCGGTGACCTTTGACCATGGACGTCAGTAACACTAAAGCCATTACCGATCCGCTGTTGACCAAAAAGGAACTTATGTCGTCTAATATTTCTTTTTGTAGCACGCATCTACATGATAGGAGTATATTTTGTTTAGAGCCTTATAAAACTAAAGAGCAACGTATCGCTCTTAAATGTGATTGCGTACACGACTCTTACGTGTACGATCAACAATACAGCAAGTTAGTTTTGTCAAAATATACAGATACGTTTGAAGCTTTTATTAATTAATAGATCTTTAATTGCGAAACTGTAGCAACAATCGGGTAATTTAGGTTATAAATTCATTAACCCTCGGATTTATATAGAAAAACATGCTGTAATCTTTTCCTATATTTTTTTCTATAAAAATGCATCGCAATAAGCGCGATGCGCAAATTCTGTATGCAAAACAAAATCAGTTTACTTAGTTTAGTAGAGTTTTTACCCGCTACAACCCTCTTTCTAAAGTCGATCGCGTAATGTTTTGTCCTCGTTTCATTTCATGGGGTTGGAGGGATAGAAATAACCCCACTAACGGATCACCAACCAATCGGATCGGTGAAGCCTTCGATGTTACTGATGTGCATGGTACTGACCACTTGCCACGTGACTGGTCCCGTCGTTTGCCGTTTACATGAAAAACTACGCTTGTGTCGTGTAGTTATTATGGTCTGTGAGTTAAATTAAATTCGGTGTTGCCAATATATGTGGAGTTGTTGATGTTAAAATGAATAATTGCGGCAACTTCGTACGTACATTGCGTATACTTCTCTACGGCCAGAAACTACTGACTGTAGGGTTATTATACGTTAAGAACGAGATTTACGTGGAATTAATTAGTATTCGCAAATCCTAAAATTCAATTTTCCTATTGATTTTCAAAATTTATTTTAAGAGGAGTTTATAATGCGATTGTTAAAAATATGGCGCCGTTTGAAGTTTAATATTATGTTGCTACATTCGCAACACATTTTCAAAGTCGTTTTTTGCTCATAATTTTCGTTGCTAACATTATTCTTAGTAACCCAAAGATATTATTTGAAAATAAGCAGTGTTTGTGATTTCATCAATCATAAATTTAAGGTTCAAATGCACGAATCCCAAAGTTATGAAATGATTATTATAGACTAGCGACTCCAAATTGTTGGTGTATAACAAAATATTGTTGGTGTATAACAAAACTGAAATTTCTATAGACAGAAAAGTTTTAATTGACTAAGTCTCGAAGTATTATTTTTTCTTATTTAATTATTCTATGTCATCATAAGAAGCATAATATTTTTGTTATTATTAAAAAAATAGGTATGTATATGTAAATGTACATAATTATAATGTTTGGTAAAATTCATTCGAGTTTGCGAAATCTAGCACCTTGAATATGTTAGTAGCAAAGACTACGACAGAGTTCATTGCTTTGACTCGATTATTTATTGATCTGACCTTCGAAACAATGCATTTATAAACATTAGTGTCGAAAAAATGTGTAAATTTAACATCAAAGTTTCGCTTTTGTAAGAGTTAAACGCTGAAATTATGCTTTTGACTTTCATGTGTCACAGTTTTACGCCAACACACGTTTGAAAGTGTCATACAACACATGTCACGCTTTTATTCAATTAAAATGTAATTTTCATTTTAAAAATTTATTTCGACATAATGGTATTTAATAATTTCTTTCGCGTAGGTATATCACGTATCGCGTATATCGCGCATATCATATCGTATAAGAAAACTTAGCTACAATAAATTCACGTAAGTAGGATGTGTATTTATCCATATTTACTTTATTTATAATGCATTTAATTTGTATCGGGGCCATAAAACAGGTGATAAAATAACATTAATTTAATATTATTGACAGCTAAAATACATGACAGCGATCGAAATATACGGCATGTAAAAGATGTTTAGGGATTTATTTTTGTATGACGACAGCGAGAATTATAATTCATTTTAGGCGCGTTTTAGATTTACGATGTAGTTATTTAGTGTGATATGTATTCGATGTTAGTAATCCAAAGATTTTTAGTGAATCAATGGCTTGCGAGTGGGTGAACTGTTTCATGCATATTTTTGCTTTCGTTCTTGGAAACTGTTAGTAGTAGTTTATATAATTGGGAGCCGATTTAAGAGATTTTCTTTAATGTAATTTATAAATGTTTTAATTGAGTCCTATCATTTATTATAAATTAACAGTTTTAAGCCCAAGTCCAGCCCAGTCAAGGAGACTTTTTTTACTTAATATCATAATTTGACGACGTCATCCCATCTGATAGTACATTGCTAATGTAGTCTTGGATGATAAAGCATTAGTAAACTTAGTAGAAGACTATTTACCCTTGACTGACCCGTCGACGTATAAAAATACCGTTTGGTAATACATTTGGCCGCTAAATTTGATTAGTATTATATTTTTTATGACATACAATTTAACTAGATAAAATTATTTTGATGAGATTTTTTGAATTTAAATTAATTTATTTTGTAATCGATTATTTTATTTGAATACCATTCCTATGTTAAATATTTTTTATTTAAAAATTCAAAGAAATTTTTACAAAGTATTTTTGAACTTTATTTTTTATGTAAATCGAGATTTCATTCCCATTATTAATTTGTAGGTTTTATTTTTACCATCGTCATTTTCTGTGTAAGTCTAAAATGTTTTCCTAAATAATTATTCTTAAGGACTATACTAAAATATCGGTGCAGCACAAACTTTTTGAGTACTTTATATTTTAGGACGATTTTGTTGAAATACGTAAAACTTTTCTATAAGTAATTCTACTTTTTATTGCTCCAAAATTGTAGCCATTTTTTAAAAGTAACTCGTGTTAATTTACAACGAAATACAGTATCATTACAACTTAATGTGCTTATAATTACATAATTTTTATATTATAGTGCTATTTATATTACTTCAGCCTTTATGAATCATTAAAGCGTTGACCACTTCATTGCTGCTTAATACTGTCTAATTGTTGACCAATGGTTAAAAGCCAATTTTGAGCTATTCAATTTTGGATATTTCTACAATATATATACGGAATTTATATGGCATTTTTAAAATTTTACATAATTAAGTTCTTCAATGAAAGTATTGCTGTGTTCACACTTTTTATAAAACTTGAATTTTACGCATTAAATAATTTTGATATGTAAAGTGACGCGAGTTTTTTCAAGAATGAAATGTCCTTAAAATGTTAAAAAATGTTTTTAAATACCTTAGTGTTTTTAGTTTATTTACTTGTCTATTCACTGGTATCCATATCGTGCTAGCCAATACTTTTACAATTTTGTACCTATTTCATTCGTGCCATTTCAACGGTCGTATTCGTTTGCTATGAGTTAACCATAGAATTTTAGTCCGAATAAACACAAATTAAAAGATATAATACGTTCTCCTTAATTCCGCTAACTGGCGCTAACGTGCATTGAATCGTTGTTTAGATTAAAATATATATAGAAGTTACAGTCTGTCTAAAATCGATCACCTCAATAATTTTTGCACAGTTTTATAACATAGTTTTGTACCAATAGATAAATGAATTATGAAGAATGTTACATAGTTATACCTCACTATACAAGTACTGTTACACTGTATAGTGTAGCTAGAATTTCAAAGCGCCTGACAAAAACGAGTAGCAATTGTTTCGGGTGCGTTCATTTTTGTGAACATTAATCTCATGTTTCTCGAAGCTAAGCGCAGTTCGGAAAGTAGTGCTGTGCTTATATATAAATAGGCTAGAAGAAGAAAGTTACAACCCTTATTCCTCTCTATTTTCTTTATTAATTTTGTTTCGTAGAAATTAATATGAAAACCGGTGAGTGATAACAGAGGAAGTGAAACTTCTCTCTATGAAATTCAAAACCCGATGTTAGTTAAATGATTTTTGCAGTAATCCCTTTTTTATACAAATTGTATAATTATATTATATTTTTTATTTACTATTTTTGAGACGGCGTTTTCATAATTATCTATGATATTTTGAAGTGGATAACGGTAACTAAATAAACACAATCTACGCTTCCTTTCCATTCCCGTGACTCACGTTCCCCCTTCGCAGTAGCGTTCATCGTTTTAAGAAACCGTCTCTGTAGTTTCACTTCAATACATTATTTTTATGTCATTATACTGAACTGAAATGTTTTGTACCTATCATAAAAAATGGTCTCAGATATAAAAAAATAATCTAAAATTTTCAATTATTATGGTTGAGGTTGCGACCACCTTACACGAACCCTCGTACATTATAAATATTTCAACGGCTAGAGTAAAACCTACGGAATAGTAATGTTGTAATCAGTGCTTTTTTTATAGAACCTTACTTGAAGGTCAAATAAACAGTGCAATTTCTTATAGTTTTAATATTTTAGTAAAGCATCTTTTAACATGTTATGTTAGCTGCATGTTAATCATGTCCAAATCATTATATTATTAGTAAGTATTAAAAAATTAATTAAGTTACTTACATTATAAAAGTAGATTTTATTAAAGTTTTTTGGCTTTAATATTAGGATCTCTTGATTTTCTTTCTTACCAGTATAGGTCATATTTTTATATTTTAATTTAGGCTCGTGTTGTATTTAAATGAATGAAATGGATAAAATTAAGTACTGAATTTATACAGATTCGAAACATTCTTCCGGCAATAGTCTTTCATACAAGTCTTTCCAATTACTGAGTGATATTTTCAAGATTTTACATTACCGTAGCTTTTTTAATATTATACCTTAAGTGTTAGTATATAAGTTTACATTTCAACGAACAATTTCGGATGCATTATACCTATTGCTATTATATTATTAATGTAATATTATATGTTAATTTCTGTATCAACTCTTGTATATTTGGGGCTTGATTACGAATTGTATTGGATTTTATTACTAAGCAGCTTGTGGTGTTTGTTCGTAGGATTTGATCAGATATATACAATTACTAGTGGTCCCAGCGTACTTCGTACCGCTTTATAATTAAAAAATGTTTTAGTGATATATCGACAGCAACGCCACCTACCGGGTCCAATTGTGAATCTAAACCATTCTCGGATCCACCTGAAGACACACAAAAAATTTCAACCAAATCGGTCAAGCCGTTTAGGAGGAGTTCAGTCACATACACACGCACACAAGAAATATATATATTAAGATTTATTATGTTTATGCTTAAGGGCTGCAATAAATTTATTTAAATAGATACTGCAAAGTCTCGATTGAAGGGAAATCTTTAGGGATGTGGTAATTGATGAGTATATATGTATACTGTATGATTCATTTATTTTAATCGTTTTGTAAACTATAATATAATCCGTGATTACATTCGACATTGATTACAGATTTGTTGCTACGAGAGGTAGATGTTATTGCTAATTCAATTGTCTGTGAAACTCATTATACAGACTTGCAAGTATGTGTCTGATCAATTTTTACAACTTATCGCCACGTTTGACGGTAGTTGTAAATCGGGACACTGTTTTGTATGACTATATTCAATACGTTTGTGTCACACAAATAAATGTTCATGATTGATTGATTGATTGTCCATGATGATTTATCCATTTTGGTTTTTATATAATGTGACAGTATGGATTTTAATCTACGTTTCATTTTTTAATATATTATACAAAATAGTGTTCTGTTTTACAATTATATTGAGTTACCTAAGTTTAAATGGTTTTGACTGATATTCTGTAGTGAGTTATTTCAAGTTATCGTTAGTAAGTGTGATCATTTGTAGTATTTGTTATGGATACGTTTCTCAGTAGTCGTAGTATAAGTATATTTAAATCGATTAATGTAACGTTATATTGTAATTTTACCAAAAATTTCTTCGGCTATTTTTGTAACATACGATAATCCTAAAACATGGCAAATTGTCGTTTATTTATTTCATCATTTACCCGGTGATCGGTAGCGATGATATAAATGATAGCTTCTGCTAGAGATGGTAGGATTTTGACCTGTTGTTTGTCAGTGAATATGTCTTGAATCGTAATCGTTTTCGTAAAAGTTTTCGTGTGGAACATTCGTCCGGAAACGAGAATCGGGCCGTCGTGCATTTTGGTGTGGTCTTATGTAATCGTAGAAAAATACCTCCTTTTGTTTGTATTTTTTAATGTTGAATTTTAAACTAAAATTAAGATAGCTCTTTTTTCGAGCTCGAGGTTGCATATTTTTAGTTTAAAATTTCTGATTTGCTACATCGTTATTGATGCACAAATACAAGCATATGAAGCGTATACGACAGCTTAAACAATTTATTTTATTTGGAACAATAATCCCACATGTGTTTTTTGTTTCTGTCAGATTACGAAAATGTGATATATTCACTGACGACCCATGAACAAGTACTATTGATCGCCAAATGAATTGTTCAGTACAAAGTTTAGCGAATAGGAGAGCGTTGCTAATAGCGGTGTCTAAATCTTTGTAATTGTATGCAAATGAGCGAAATAAATATTTAGATGAATTACTCATGTTGTTTAATTTTTTATCTTTTATTTTATTAATAATATGTACACATGTTACATATGTAAGTATTGGTAGGGGAGCCCAAGAGGGGATTTCGGGATTTACAGAAGCGCGGCAGATTAATATACAGGGCGATACCCTGTACCCGGTTAAGTAACTCCACCAAAAATGAGCCTCATATATAAGGCCGCCCGTGAAGAATACAGGATCAGATTAGTAAAAAAAAATTGATCATCAGACATTCTCGAGCGCGTCAGATTAAGGTAGGGTGAGTTAATTACCTCCTAAAAAGTGTATATTCCACTAATCTGACAATTTGAGAGTGACGTAAAGAAAGGGGAGGGCAGCAAAGTTGTAAAAAAAAACGTCATCTTGACATTCTCGAGCGTAGTTAATTTTTTTTTTATTTTGAAGGAAATAATTCATGAATAACGAAAAATATATAATCTGACGATTTCCGCAAGCCGAAATAACAAAAAAATCGTCGATAAAGTTAAATGCGTGCAGCTGCGTGATGCCTATATTTCCTTCTCCGCGTTTCTATTCCTCTCTCACTCTTTCTCTATCTATTACTCTCTCACTCCGTCCCCACTCCAGTTTCTGCTGTCATGACGCCATCACCATATTCCAGCAAAAATTTTTTTGAAAGTGGTTTTTTTGGAATAACTTTTAAACGGCTTTATCGATCAACTTCAAAAACTAATCCGCCCTTGAGCTTGAAAAACCACGTCGATCACCACCAAGTTGGTCAAAATCGGTTGATTCATTCGAGAGATATCGTGAACGAAAGAAACCCGAAAAAGTGTTTTTTCGGGATTACTCCGAAATTTTTGGTTCAATAAATTAAAACTTTTAAATTACTTATGAGGATGATAAAACTGCGTCGAATGCCGCCAACCGCGTGAAAATTGGTTGATCCATTCAAAAGTTATTGCGGTTTGAAAATTCCAAAAATAGTGTTCTATGAAACTTCTATCAGACTTTTGAGCTGGGAGAGCTCAAATGCATAGAAATATTATTTCTTTGAACTCCGCGAGCTCAAAATAAATGTCATAAGTACAATTTTAAGCGCCCAGGAATGGAATTAGCGGGAAATTGCAGGGATGGCCTTTAGGGTGAACCGTTTTTTTGTCAGATTAGGCGAATCCCTCTAGATAATCGTCAGATTATGAGACAGTACGTTTAGAACATAAAGATGAACCATATATATCTTAATCTGACGCGCTTGAGTATGTCAAAATGACGATTTTTTTTTGCATATTATGAGAATGGCCACGAGTTTGCGTCCCATCGAAATCGTCAGATTAGTGAATGAGAGCTTATTTTTGGTGCACTTAACACTCCCTTAGAAAATCTGACGCGCTCGATTAAATTTTTTTTTTTTTCATTTTCAACCCTTACATACAACCACCCCCACCATGCAAACGGTCAGATTAACATACGTACATTATTAAAAATACGTAGGGCATTGATGCTATCAATATCTGACGCGCTCGAGGATGTCCATGCATCAGTTTTTTTTTACATATTTAAAAATCTATAGCCGCTTCCCCCACCGATGAAAAGGTATATATCATATAACATTTTTTTCTTCTTATCATCTAAGCTTTGCAACCCAATAGGTCTCTGTGACGCTCGAGTAAATCCCCATTTAGCACCACGGGCTCCCCTACCATATAATTTAGGTTTAGTAAAAGAGAGACACATAGATCTCTTACATGGGGAACGGCCGCGCTTCGATTGTTTTGTTCGGAATTTTTATATTACGCGAGCGTTGTAGAAAACTTCGATAGCGTGATTTAGGTTTTGTCGCTTCTTGGCTTGACGACAATATGAGACGTATGATGGAATGTCGCCACAGCAGTTCGTATGAGAACTGATTGTATTCGGGAACATTCTGCATTTGAATATTAACAATATGGGTTTATAAATAAATGTGACATTTGTTAATATCTTACGTACGGCACCAGGTCTCGAATCCTGGATAACGTGGTGAAACAAATATCATCAACTGTTAAAATGTCGTGTGTAAAGATCATAGTATTTGAAAGTATTTAGGTACTTCCGTCTGTTGGTCGTTAGCCCAAAAAAAGATTGAAATCACAACACAATAGCCCTTGTATGTTACGATTATCGTACATAGCTGCTAACCGACCGTTGGCCCCGCCCACTCTGCTGACCTTAATGGCTACAAGACCGTCGACAATATTTGACACTTTAATGACGGAGAAGCGAGAAGTCCGCTTCTTTCTTATTATAGCCATGAGTTTTATGACTGTAGAGGACATCTGATTGGTTTCAATTGGTGTCCAAAAATTTTGAATTGAATTATAAAATATTGTCATTATTATTTTCTAAAACGATAAGATTAATCTTTTTCATGTTATGCATATTTTGTCTAGTTTTTGACATTTTTTTTTATTCTAAAAATATATCTCTGAAACGATTTTTTTATAATAAGTACCTACTTATAATGTTTTCTCAAGATTTTTTTGTATATTTTATGGCGATATATTTGAACCCAGTTATATGGATCATAGCCACAGTGACATTGTGGTGCCTGGGTGACCAAACCACCCTTGACAGATGCCTATGATAAGGTCGTCGTTCGAACCGCAACTGAGTCGAAACATTGTTATAAAAATACAAAAACCATAAAAAATTGTCATTTTTGCCTATGTAGGCATTTGTGGCTACACTAAAATATAGCAGGAATTTTCGGTCACTTTACTAGCAATACTTTATAGCAATAGCTAATAAATAAAACATTGCCTACAGTACTGGTCACCCTCGCAGCCACATTGCAACATGGTTTATTATGAATGACTTATTTAATAATATGCAATTTGGCCATAATGTTACTGTAATGATGAGCACGCTTTTGTTCTACTGTATGACCCTGATTCTGTGGAATGTTTGCAACCTTATTGGATTCCTTTATTGGGACTTTATATCACTGTATTATCTTTAAATAATACTCGTAAATGAACAATTAAGCGCTTACGTATTAACTTTCCGGCTTAGTATGATTTTCGTAATATTGCTTGTGGTATGGACATAATAACCTATAATAAATAATAACGACCCAAGAGCAAACATTATCCTGGCCGAGAATCGAACCCGGGACTACCTTGTACATAATGAAGCTCACGACTACTAATCACTTCAGATTCGTCTATTATTGTTATTACTTGATTAGATTCAAGAATATACTTAGAAGCAATTGATCGGTACTATCTTTTTCTGAATCGGTACATGAATCCGCTAACATTTTTATTTGGTACAAGGTAGTGCTTGACAACAATTTCATAGGTGGCGATGAGGTCCTTGATGTTGAGAGCACTAACTTATTACGAGTTAAAGCCTATTCACACTAAAACATCAAAATTATGAAAGGTTTTTTATGTTAATAATGGATCGATCACAAAATAACACATTGTTTAACGACCAGAGGTTACCGAGTAGTTAGTAGTGATATAGGGGTGCATAGTTTGAGACACGGGTAGTTAATGGTCAGGTTAAACTGCGCAATAGTAGGCTGAGATCTATAGACGATACTTAGCCTTAGGTCAGACTTTACTTACGAAAAACTTTGCTTTGCAAAGACTGCGATTTGGTATTTATAGACATGTCACGCTGAGATTGTGCTCAGCATAAGCTAACCTAAGACCGCTAATGTCATAATACCACTATTGGTTTCATTACATACAATACACCTGCAAAGTTTTTCCTAAGTAAAGTCTGAGCTTAGGCTAAGTATCGTATATAGATCTCAGCCTAAGTGGTCGCCGCGTAGGCTGCAGATAGTTAGTTCACAATGAGTCCAGGCTTTATTGTACCTATTTGCAAAATGACCGTGCAATGATAAGTCTAGGTACGCCTTTCTAAGTTTCACAATGAGTTTGTACAGAGATATGTTCATGGAATTGGATTAAAAAAGACATAGTTTTACATAATCTATAGGTAGGTACTTACCTAAATACTATAAATAAAATTGAAATGTCTGTAAGTGCTTATAGTTGGTCTGTCTAGGTAAATAGACATTATGTTAGATTATGGTAGATTTTATGGGGATTTTCACTGGAAAATGGAAGAGGTATAGGCTTCTTTTGATCCCGGAATTCCCACAGGATTAGGATATACGCGGGGAAAAATGCCACGCGAACGAAGTCGTATTTTTATGAGATATTTGCTATAATTTCATAATATTTTCATTTACGGGTCTAAGGCAAAATATAAAGCATTATTATAAGTATAAAATAAAAATCCAAAACGAATGAATCCGTAATGAGACAACCAATTACCTACCTTTCTTTTTTGTTGAGATAAATAATATTGATTGATAAAACGAGGTATCACCTATAGGTACCTACCTATACCTAAGTGGGCATTTGAAATTTCCTATTTAAATGGGTAGGTACTACAATAAAATAGATTTTAGTTGAACATTATACTGTGCATATTCAACGACTGGCTTTGTTTTGTTTTTGAAGGTACCTAACTACCTGTAAAAGGTTTAATTGATTGCTTGTCAAACATTGATTTATTGATCCTTAATTTTTTAGGGTTACGTAGATTATTATATGGCAAAAACCAATTGCCTGAAAATCGAATTTGTGTCTTTATAAAGCTTAGAAACGGGATCATGCCCACACCTGTATGGTAACGTACTTCACTTATTATCTACTCATAAGTAGGTACTTTGCAATTCATGTGAATGGTTAATGGGGTAGTTTTTTTTTAACAATCAAGCCAAAAGTATGTGGTCTTTCCCAAAAGTATCGGGGCTACTTTAATATCTCCGCATCAGATCGTTGCAATGACTTCGGGACGAACATTAACTACGGGACGCGATAGTACGTGCACAACGTGTAGTCGTTTTAGTCTTTTATGTTAGTGAAATTTTTCGATGAAAGATGCATCGACGACGATCGTACTCATGTCGGAGATCTTTGGGCGGTATAAAAACTTTTGACATGGGTTGGTCAGTAACCCCTTCACCAATACGCAGTGGAGCAGCGTGGTGGAGTTCCTCCATGAGAAGATACTCGTTTGCGGTAGTGGGTCATCAATGGTTTGAAGCAATGTCACGTCCAAAGATTGACGGTTCTGACCTGTCACTGCTTATAATATTGTCCCTTTCGTAAAATAAATGTCACAGTCTGCCCTAGTCGACTTTAAAAACCAAATACTTTATTTATAGATATCAGAAATTCCCAGACTTATCCGATAGTAGGATTTATTTAAAGCCGAAGCTCCTAGATAGGAGAGAAACACCTGGTCATCACCGAACCATCATTTACCCGAGCGGACAGCCCTACACAAGGCACCTGCGAAGCTGGTGCAATTAATTACAATTGCACTTACATGCATGTCGATACAGACTTTGTTGACTTAATCGCTTTTTGCCTTTGTATGTAATTGTGCCGTTACATCCGATTGCCACTTTACGTCTATGTTAAGAATAAAATTAACAAACATCTTTTTAATCACTCGTAATATCTCGCCGTATGTCATGTCTCGGATCATTTAAAATTCAATTGTCTTAATTACCTTTTTCGCATTAAGTCTATAATCGAGCTCAAGTTGTGGCCGACTAAAGTAGATAGGTATACGGTAAGTGAGTGTTCTTTTTACGCGAATAGCCGACAAACGAGGTCAGTGACCTGGCCTGATGGAAAGTGCGCAGCCGTTGACATCTGCGAATCAAAAGGCATAACCAATGTGTTTTCAACAGACCAAGAGAACGCTTATACCTAATTTAGGCAAATGTTTCTAATACACTGCAACAGAATTACGGTAGATACCGGAAGAAGAGTAACAACTTCACATCACTACTTATAATCATGATATACCTAGAGTAGGTACAATGCCTCGAAACTCGAAAGGTGCTCTAGGGGGCATTTCCGAGCTTCCAGATAAAATTGTACCTAATCTGTGATCATGATTACCTACATTTTGCTCATCTCTGCTTGATAGTTAAGCTTACCACAATGCATGGATACCGTGAAAATTTATTTGGATGGTGGGATATAACAACCTCCAACAGAGGTCACCTGGTGCCACCTCATCCGTTGTTCATCAAGGTGCATCACGTGCAAGGAAGACTCGCTCGGGCTTAAAGATTTTAAGCTAAGAGACTCCATGCGCACAAAAACTTAAGTAGGTAGGTACCTAAGTAAGTATTTAAAAGAACTATAAAATAGATGCTTTTTATAATATTGAATACCTAAGTGCCTACAAAAAAAGTATGTACCTACCTAAGTAGGTATTGTTTAGTAGATCTACATTTTATTGACATTACAAAAGTAGGATGGAATTTCTTACAAAGCGGCAAATGCACTTTACACAATGGTAACCTTTAGCCATAGTAGGAAATTGTCATTACTGAACAATTTATTGCTTGAAATCAAATGACACACTAAGTAGGCAAGTACCTAATGGGCTGGATACCTACTCATAGCTTCACTTTTATCTCGTTATTCCCCTTTTAAAGACGAATTCTGTTACGAACAGTTTTTGGTGCGTGTTACTCACTGTAACTGTAACTATTAATTTGTCCCATGAAAGGGTACCTTTAATTGTAGGTACGTACCTACCAATTTTTTATTTTCGGCCTAATTATTCAAACATTAATAAAAGCGTAGGGTAGGGAGGGGCTAGTTGAGCAATTTTTCACTTGAGCTGTTATAGCAAATCAACTATAAGTCTTAATGCCTTGTTATGCATACTGATGGATAACTCATTTATTCCTTTGCAAAAGCGACCTTAGTAATTTATTTCTAACAAGCCCAATTTAAAAGTTACAGCTGTTTAAATATAGAATGTCATCTATGCTCAACGTACCCCATAGGTGAGGTAAGTTGAGCAAGGGTATGGGGCAAATTGAGCACTTAGAAAATATAGCCAACCTATGGGTTCAATGTTAACTAGACATGGAATAAAATTTCTGTTTGACAATCAACTTTTTATTTATAGACTTTTAGTGACAAAACAACAAAGTAGACTCAAACTAGGATCAGATTCAGTCTCTCTATTTCTTCTGTTAGTTTTGGTTGCTATTCTAGGGCCTGCCTTTGAGTATGGGCGGACAATTTCCAGGGAAAATAAATGTGTTAGATCAGCCAATTCACTTTCTTTTATATGTCCGCATCTTCCTAAAAAAATTAAGTTCTATATTACTCTTGTTACAAATCGTGGGGATAGTTGAGCGACTATAGCTCAACTAACCCCAACCCGAAATTTTAAAACAAAACATAGGTTATGAAAACACAGTTACAATTATACGCAGAATTTTTATATATATCAAAAGTACAATAAATGTATGCAAGTTTAACACTTACCTAATTGAAAACGGATAATATTTGACTAGAAAAGACGAAATATTCCGTTTTACAATTATTTTACTTTTTAGTCACAAAATAAACAATGCGAGCTCGTATCTCACTCGATCGACAAGTCGCCACTGGTGGTCGCGCTATGAGTTCCCCTCCCGCGACCCCTTCTTTTCGCTATTTGATGTCATCGCGTGCGGTGTATAGTTTTCGAGATATTGCGATTGCCCAACTTACCCCTATGCTCAACTAGCCCCTCCCTACCCTACTTCTTTCACTCAGCAAAAAAGCAAAAGTGTCACATAAAACGTCAAAGATTTTTTGTTGAAAATACTTAAGTACTTAATTGGAAAATAAATAAATAAATAAAAGGAATTCTACGAAATGGCTGAAACACTAGCGATGGATTCTGATCCAGAAATTATGAACAGATATTTGCAGAAACTGGGAGTTCCGGAAAAGTGGCGTATGGTCGATGTGTTGAGCTTGGAAGAAGATGCCCTGGAATTGGTTCCTCGGCCGGTCCTAGCCCTCATCTTGCTATTTCCGCTTTCGGAAACCTACGAACAATATCGACATGAACAGGAAAATGAGATTCTGAGCAAAGGTCAAACTCCTCCTGAGGATGTGTTCCATTTAAGACAAGTCCTGAGCAATGTTTGTGGGACAATAGCTTTGGTCCACAGCGTTGCCAATAATACCCACCACATCGATCTGAACGAAGGTCTTCTAAAGAATTATTTAAACGACGCTACAGGGCTTGACGCAGCAGCTAAGGGAGCCCTATTAGAAAATTCAACTGCCATTTTTGAAGCTTACAGAGAACTTGTCAGCTCAGAGAATGTCGGTAATGCTGACAATAGTGAAGCCACGAACAACCACTTCGTGACATTTATTCATAAAGATGGAGCTTTGCTTGAATTGGATGGACGCAAGTCCTGCCCCATCGATCATGGTTCTACAAACCCGGATAACTTTTTGAAGGACGCTGCAAAGGTGTGTCGCGATTTTATGCAACGTGAACCTGAAAATATTGGGTTCAATGTAATTGCACTTGTTTCTGTTGAGTAGTAAAGTCATTATTAATGCTTGTTATAACTCGACTGATTATTTATTATGAACTGATAATAAAGTTGCGTCATTATAAACAACTGTTTTTATATGCGTCAAAACGAAAAGCACCATTCGTGGTCAATTAAGATCGCCAAAGACCAGCAAAGATGCAAGAAACGAAAGTGGGTTCATTTGAGTCACGTGATGAGCTTTCGTATCGGCATCACGCGACGCTTCAATACTTTACAAACATTGCGTTTTTTTAATACAGACCATTACAGCGCAGCAGTTAATGCAGCCAACGTGCAGCGGGCAATGAACGTCGATTTAAGCCCTTAATTCATAATTAATCTCCTCACATTCAACAAATCGCTTCTCGTCGCCGACCGCTGCGTCCACGTCTCAATTAAGAATCTGCGCACACTCGCAACACGACTCCCGCATTCCTCCTTAAAATTCTCTATCTTCGGAAACTAATTAAAAATTCGCCTCGCCTCCGTGGCCCGGTGTTCAATCGGGACGATATAACTTCATTTAAAAACGAGCAATCTTGTCCGAGATAAGGGCTGGCGAGAAAACAACGAAGAGCGGAGCTCGCACACGCGGCAGCGACGCGGCCTTACAAAAAGACGATCCAAACAAACAACCTCAAAGTTTTAAATGGAACGCGAGAGAATTCACCGCGTTAACTATGTCGATACTGGGAAGGACGCGACATCGGTAAGTCACGTCACCAAATAAATGACGCCAGCCCTGAAATAAATATATAAATATTGTATTTGTGTAAATAAAGAAAATAATGTGGCGCGGACCCGAAATGCTTTAAATATTCAAATGAAGCGAGCCGAGGTGAAATACGAAGGTGCGCTCGCTCGAGTTGAGCCCAATTAAATCGATGCCACTGAGGTAGAAATTAAAAACAAAAGGAGGATGACGGGGGTCCAGCGCATTTTTCTCATGAGTATTATTAGCGCGATGTCAACCTACAAAAAATGGACTTAGAGGATTGTCGTGCCCGCGATCATTATCGATAACATCCCCCGTTTTGTATTGTTTTGATAAGTGCGATGCTGTTGAGCTCCGACGTTTTGTTGACATTTTACACGCGCTGTACACAGATGATCGATATGGGACCAAATTAGTTGAGGAAACCCTTTGGAGGTGCATTTTGAAGTGTTTCAATCGATGGTCGGGTAATAATAATTATCGCCGATGAGAATTGAGTGTCAATCAAGGAGTGGTGGGGTGTGTAACAAAACCTCAAACAGCATTGAGCACGGCCATTACTCACTCGGGGGCCTGGTGAGAACAGATTTAATATTTGCCTATAAATCAATTACGAACGTGTGGCCAGTTCACTTAGCGCTCTGTTATTGTACCTTTCTTTAGTGGAGTGATAAATTGCCTCCCAAGCCATCGGAGTTCAGTGTTTTAGTGGTACTTGAGAGGATATTAAAAGTATGTTTCAACGATATTGCTTTGGTTTTGTTCTCATAATCCATTACCTGTTATTATCTTTACATCTACAACAAAACAAAACTAGTGAAAAGGTAAATAGAGTTATAATATTGAGTAAGTTCATGGAAACACTAGTGGGCTACAGTGAATTCACACGAGACGGGATATCTGCGTACTCAGACAAAAACTAAGTTCCTTAAAATTACTTCTGTACCAAACTACGCCGAGATGATCAAGCCATGTGACTTAACGAATTGCAGCTTCAAGTTTCCTATCAATCTTACCTGAATTCCTCATTGTCATCCAGTATCCTACTGAGAAAGTTATGTTCGGTATTTAACTACGTAGCTTGCATATTCATAATGATAAAATCAATAGACGAATAAAATATGTAAGTAGGTACCTATCTAAGTAATTTATAGTAATTTTACGGTAGGTAACTAGGTACTAAAGCATTGCAAGTTTCATGCCCCAGTTATTATTCATGGAGATCCTAAAATCTACAAGACTACATCACAACGTACCGTTAGGTGGGATTGCAGTCAAGCATTAATTTGTAAGTAATAAAAAAATCTTGAATCACGTGTTGTTAAAAGACAAATTGAATATCCCTACATCCTATGGTGTGATAAACTACTGCGGTAAAGCCCTTGGATTTCGAAGATAGGTCAGCCAATTATTTTATCAGATGTTACGTACCTACCTGGTAGATGTCCTGTTATAATTGTATCTCGCAAGGCCAACGGAAATTCTATAATAGGATAGGTACTGTGTGCCGGTTTGACCTAAGAAGACTTTAGGTATAAGTAGGTGTTTATCTTTTTATCTTAAGCGTTTTTGACCTTTTAGTGTATAATCCATGTAAACAATAGGTATCCTCATAATCAATAAGTAAGGTTCAATTGTACTTGATGAAATTCCATTGAAAACATCCAAAGAGGTTGATTGATACACCCGTCCTCTGAGTTGACCCGCATTCAAGCCGTCCCAATTCCTGCTATCAACCATTGCAGTTTTTAATGAGATCATGTCAAAAAATTAGTTACGATCTTGTTGTGTAACACAATAATCTTTATACCTACCTTATGCGGAAAGATTGCATGCTAACTTTCTTTATAATATAGAAATAAATAATAAAACGCTTTGTATTCTCGTTCTTAAATAACTTTAGATCAACAATACAATAAGTGCAATGATTTGCAAATGTCATTTTTCTCCTGAGAGCCCCCATTGCGCGCCATGTTCAAGAACTACCTATTACGTTGGAGTTCATTAACGCCAGTCGACCTCCGCTCAGCAGTTCGATTTATTCAAACAAAATGCATTTATTTTAAACAATGAGGATCTAAGTGCTTATTGGAAGATTTACCTCTCTACCGCACCACTAACCATGACCTTTACCAACACTTGGTTTACATTACTGGCCCTGGATTTAGTTAATATGTATATACGTGGTCTGTAGCAGCAATGGATGGCGTGCTATGGATATTAATAAACCTTCAAATAGGAATAAAGTGCCTAAGTGATGGCGCGATGTAAGGTTCCCGGCGGGGGCTCCGTACCGGCCTACCGACGCTCATCACTATTCAATAAGTTCCATTTATTGAAATTACATAATTGTGTGTGAATAATGACGATTGTGATGAATCTTCTTGGGCGATGCGAGCGACTTAAACGCGATTAACTTTTGACCGGAGTACGATATTAATAAGCTGTCCATTCAGTGTTGCTCCGGCTACGCTAATGACATGGAAATAGTGTTGCCAGCCGCCGCACACTTCATGATTTATGTCATGAGCCACTCAATGGCTTATTGTGTGCTTTGAAATGTTTTAGTGTTTTTAGTTATTTCACTTATCACGCCTCATTTCACGTATATAAAACACTTTTATAAACTGTTTACTTTTGTGATCGGTGCCCATAATAATATGTTCTTTGTTTATTGGTACCTACTTAAGTCCTAACATTTGTTTGTATGTTCGGTCAAATCTCGCAAGCTGAATTACAACTACTTCGACTATCTATTGCATATTGCTTTATGGATAGGTACCTATTACGCTCAGGATTGGTTTCAGACTAGGGAAGTTCTCAACGGTTAACAGCATAGTGGATAAATATATAGCTTTGCAATTATAATTCTCTTAGCATTATAAAAGCTTATTTTAGTTTTTAAATACTTTGTGTACTAGATACTCAACTCCATAATTAAATGAACCCAGTGATCTTCAGGAAACACCTCGCAACAGCGTCTCATCCATTCTCCAGGATACCACTAGCAGGGTAGGTCATCTTGAACTTATGGAGAGATACAGTCCCTTACACCGCATCCAACATTTAATGTTTTTATGATTCATAGTGAAGAAGACATGGGTGACATCCAAGAACATACCTTTCCCACTGTCCAATTACTCACAAATTTATCATTCGGTTTGCAAATGGCGGCGATAAGTCTGCTGGAAGGAAGGGAACACAGCTATAATTTCGTCACATGATATACTGCAGGCGTGCGACATCGCAAAAACAGTTGGAGCTACGTTGATGTACATTACTGGGCTCATGAATAAAACATGATCCTGGTTTTCGTCACCGACTGTACCCATAAAGCTGGGTGTGCACAGTTGGCAAATAAAAAATACTGTTGATCTGTAGGCCAACCTTTAAAGCTAAACCTCTCGGTATGTGTTCAACATTATAATAAATTTCCATTTTTGCGCATTTGATCAATAAATAATCAGGTGAATTGATTTTGAAGGTTGTGCCGCTTAACGAGTTTAAAAAAATACGAGTGGCATGGCTCCATACTGAAAACGCTTATACATATACTGTACACACAGGAAATTACTTATTTGTGAAAAATTAAAAATTCGGAAGTCATTCTTCAGATTATCTGCGAGAATGTCCACAATTTTGAAATTCAGTCCTAGAATTCAGTCCAGTTGTAGATTTAGGGGGAAAAACATTTCACGGTCGAATTTAAAAATATTGTAGTAGCTCGCCAGGTACAAGCCGCATAGAGTCGATCGCATAGAGTACAGCCTCGTCTATTGTTCAGTACGAACGTACGAGAAGAAATCGCAAAAGAAACTTCTGAGTCCTTTACATTATGGCCATATTACAGGACATGTGGTATCATTTTTTGTGGCAGGTCTAATTGTGCTTAAATAGGCTGACATTAACATAGGTATCTGTTGAATTGGCCTTATCGCTATTTTAGTAATTTTTTGTTTGAATGAGAATCTCTAGGTTCTCTCTCTACCTCTAGAATCTGAGAATCTCTAGAATCTCTCTGTTAGGGTTCCGAGGTATGTAACACAATTATTTATTTTGAGCTCATCATAAATCCGTAAAAAGAGCTCTTAAGTGTAAAATTGTAATTTACGGTTTATAAAATCCTAGATTATTTATGTTTGTATATTAGTGTAATGCCAGTGGACAGGCGTCTTAACATTCAAAGTGGGATGATATGTACCTACAAGTAAGCGTCCGACGGCCCATTTACGACTTCCGAGAACGACCACGATGAGATCCACTGAAAACGGTAAAATTCTATTATATCTTAAAGTTGTGTATAAATTAGCCGCGTTGACCAGCCGTGAGTTGACTCCGGAATCAGATTCTTGGCTAGGTCGTGAAACGTGATAGGCGCGTTTTTATTAGTTTTCTCAGAGTTTTTTAAATACATTTCATTTTTAACGTAGTAAAAGTGATGTAGCTTTTTTAGTTTTTCTTTTTTTAATACATTTATTCAAAGATATTTATGATAAATAGGTAGATATAACTACTTTAAAGGACACTTAAATACCTAGTCGAATTAATAATTCACTGGAGCAAACAAGAGGTCCTAATGTCGTTCTCTAAAAAATTGTTGTTATATATATAGTAACGTTCCTACGATGTTTTCTGAATTATAAAGTGATATTGAAAAAAATAAAAAGGCTATGCAGAATTCTAATTCGGTTCTCCCTCGCGGGAGACCGACGCGACGCGACGTCCTTTTTAGGCCTAACCAGCGGATACTAGCTAAAATTCGCACCATCTTTATCTTTACCCGTCTAAAAATACACTGTTTACGTTACTAACCCAAGATATAAACTATAAAAATAGTTCCCTTATTTATTTTACTACAGGTACGATAATCGTAGGCATATGCAAATTAGCATTCGGCAATCAACGGATGCACTAAGCGTAGGGTTAAAGGGCCGCCCGCGGCGCTGCTCTGTGGCTCCCTCAATGGCCTCAATAATAATAATTAGATACTAGGATTTTTCAAACGAAGCTGTTGTTACTGTCTCGAAACGGTTGTTACTGTCTATTCACGTTTAAAGAAAGGCATGTAGTCTTCAACGTCATTGTAGTAAGCAAATATCATGATAATTTTAGCTATAGATAAGTTATTTTAGGTAAAAACTAATTTAAATACGTGTGAAGTAAAAACTAAATTAAACTCGTGTGAAGCTGAATGGGTCCTTTATTTTATTTTATTTTAAAAAATAGGGACCTAACTAAAATAAATAGTTAAGTAGTAAAATTCAGTTACTTAGTCGAATATACGGATCAAGCTGCAATGGATTCCAGTTTATGATAAATAAATAAATAAATTATTTAAGTTTGTTAATATTAGCGTATTATTACTAAATTGAAAGAGGCACCACATGCTAAAATTATAGATTAAATATGAATTATTCAATACTTATATATTATGCGTATGTCTCAGAACCGCGCCGTTTAACCGCCCTGTTAGAAAATCCTTCGTAGAACAGAGCCTATTTGTACAAATGCAATTTAACTGCTAAACCATTAACCAGCAGCACTCGTAAACTCAACACTTGATTGATAAATACTCGTCAGTAATACCGGAGCGACGGTCGCGTTATGTCGCTACCGAACGACTTTAAAATCGCGGCTTTTCGGCGTTTACTGCACACCTCATGAAGTAGGCCACTAAAACCTCGCAATATCACTAACTTGCCCGTCTTATGCCCAAACAAGCCTTTAAAACCAGTCATATAATGTCTCTGAATGTAAGAGGGCATTATGGTCTGATAAACCCAGCGGTCGTTGATTAAAAACGTACATTTTTCTTTACTACAAATAAGATGTGCAAAGTTGTTCTAAGTTACTACTTGCAGGTTTTATTGGCTACAGTTGCACTCTGTTTATAGTCGTAAAGTAACATGAGATTATTTACATAAAGAACACGACTGCCTCCTTTCATTGTATCACTAATCATTAAAATTGATTCGAAATGAAATGCAAGATAAAACTACTCACACGGAAGCCGTTTAAATACAAACACAAATGCTCTGATCTCCCGAGATTACTCCCTGCATACAATTTGGAAGTCAAGTTAACTAAATAATTAATGAGTTGATAAAGCACCTCACCGGCACGGAGTGGCGGTCTTTGTAAATAAATTATAGTTATGTCAATACGTGACATCTAGTTTCTATTAGAGCGGCTAAGAAATTTGGATGGTAACAGTATCGGTCGAGATTCTACGAATCCGTGCCTATGTGTAACTGTCCGGTTAATTATTAAAGTGGTAGTAGTGGGGAGTGGGTAGATTAATGAGTGGCTACCGCGGGCTTATCGCAGCATCTGGCCCCATGACTGATCATCTGTCGTGCGCCTGCGCTTGCGACGCAGTGGTGGACGGGCAGTGAAAGCATCGATGTATCGATGTTTTGATCGCGTTTCTTTATACGACGTAGCACAGGATGGCTTGTCAGGACCCTGTCGTTGCGTGTCAGAAACAGCGTGTATCGACATCGTATTAATATCTGCCGAAGTGCTAAAACGTTCATTACAGATAATAATCGTGAGATAACACAGACTGGTTTGAGTGAACTGGTTCGGAATTGTTGATCAATTTAAGTTCCGCAAAATTACGTTGTTATTGTTATATTGAGTTTAATTTTACTTTATTAACAACTTACTTTATAATTATAATTTAAAAAAAAACGAAGAAAAATAATGCCGCGTATTAATTCATTACACGTCAAAAATTCTGTTTACATAGTAGTTGATGAAAAACTCTTTGAATCTCGTAGAGTATATTTATCGAGTAAGTTAAAGACTGTATTTTAATTATAACCCACGTCAGAAACATCGACAAGATGTTGGTCGACCATCTTCCCTAGCCCCGTGATATGACAGTGGCATAGCTTCTCAGAAGTCATACTCATCGAATACCTTACGAGCAATGCTCCATTCGAAGTTTTTTCTCCTCTCCATAGTTTTATTGGGTGCATTGAAATATTTTTGTTTAGATTAAACGACGTTTAGCCAGTAGATCGTTACATTAGGATTAATGTCAGACATCAGTTGTTCGTTTGTCTCTTTATATTGTTACACTGCTTGAGTTAGTATGTATGTGCTAGGTGCCTTTATTTTATACGGTAAATAGAATCTGAAATCTTGTCAACCAGTTTTGTTCCAATATTGATAACGTCCGAATTGTGCCGCTTTTTATTACCATCTGGTTTAACCCTAACTATTTTAATGCGATACTATTAACATTTAAAGAAGTTTGTCCACAATTAAACAATTATATTATGACTAGTTTAAAGGAAAATATCGTCAATATTGACATAGCAGATAATTCTTAATATCACCAAGCACACAGTCAGAATACTTTTTTAAGTGCTTTTTTACGTAAGTACCCATCAAACAAACAAACGATCCACCTGATGGTAAAATGCATCAAAAATGCTTGCGGGCTAAGAAAGAAAAAACTAGAAAGGTAGTACGGGCTCTCAAGACAATGTGTCGAAGAAACCTATGTTTTGGTATTTGTCGTTGAATTCCTAGAAATAAATGCTATTCATATACTCGTATATGACTAAATTTAACAAAATTGAAACCTCTAGAGGACCACGAAACAAAAATAATAACAGAGCCGGAGTAGACAAGTCGTCCATCACACCACTCATTACGCAACACTATCGGTATGCATCGGATCGTCCCGATTCGGGATTCCACCGAGATCGATTGATGCTATCGGGACTCGTCTGATGTATAGTTTACTTGCTACTGGGGACTCTAGGATGTGTATCTATCTACTCCTTTATGATCCCCTGGTAATGTGTAATGTCCATTTAAGATATTGATATTAAAACATCGTAATAAGTTAGAAATCTTTACCGGTGTAGAATTATATGTTCACCTATTATCATGCATGATGTTTGTTTGCAATTTGCAAGTCATTAAAACCAAATTGTCAACTGTTGTTTTGTTACGTCTTCCGCATCTACAGATTTATAAAAATGATTCCTAGTTGAAAAATTATAAGCTCCGAAAATCTTTGGAAGGACGAAAGATATTACCGACTTTTTTTCACTTGATTTTTATAACTTTTCTTTTGACTGGTCTAATTCGAGAGAGCTGTGGAGGTCTGGACCAATAAAAAGACGAGCTTAGTTAATCTGAATAATAATTAATAATTTTATTAATTTATGAAACTGAGATTAATTACATAACTTGTCACCACTAAATTTACTACAAGTAATACATTTATTTTTAATACTGTACCAACATGGATGTTTGGAAGTTCTTTGATCACCCCTAATCATAAAGATAAAAGTTCTGTCATTTCAATTAAAGTATTAAAATAGGGACATACATATCCATATTTTATCCATGACATTCTTATAATGTTCACTAGCCATCATGTTATCACCGATCTGCCCACAAACAAAAAGGATTCCAAACCTGACACCTGTACATCACGCTGTATCTCCGAGTGGCGACCAGTAGTCCCATATACATAATTACAATTGTTCATTTAAATACAAAGGCTAATTTAATAAGTGACCTGGCTCCCAAATGTCAAAGCCGTTCAAATAAAAAACAAGGAGAGGTATAAAGAAGGATGGCGCTCGGACGCAAACAAACAGAACGCCCAAGCCGGTGTCATGGGAAATGAAACTTTTTATACTTCAAATAAATTGGGAGTCATTTTTTAAGCGACTCTTTTTTTGTTTGGGTATTGAGCAGTTGTACAATGGGTGGACAAGAACGGCTGTTAGGTAACATTTTTAACATCATTATAAGTGAAATGCCATGACTGATGGTGTTCGTCCCATGCTCGTTAGGTACTCGCGCTCTCACCGATTCTAAGAACTGTTTTCGTAGGTGGCTTCAACTGGAAATTGTCCTTTTAATAACGTAATATTAATAATTGTCTCGTTCGGACAAAACATGCGAGCGATATGTTACCATTTTTGGTAATCGCATAAAGAAGTAATGAATTCGGAATTTGTAAACAGTAATTAAAAGACGAAGACGTAATCTAGATCGTTGGATATAGTTCCTTTTGAAAGTTTACGGAGCAGATATTAATTGTTAAATATCATGTAAAATTTTTATAAGTAAAAGTTGTCATAAACAACTGTTAACATCAATTTATCAGTTAAACATCTGAATGCACGGGACAATTATAAAACGATTATAATTTAAATCGTCTTTCTTTTATATTAATGTTGCTATAAGACATTGTTGATATATGTAAAAAGGTTTTAAATTACAATGGTCACGTACAGCAATGCCAAATATAAATACATATCTAACTGTATCTAATAATACTACCATCGCCCATGGACATCTTGAACACCAAAGGCTTGGCCGATGCGTTGTTGATCAAGAAAGAGGGAAAAAAATCATGTGATAGAATATTTGTTTAATGATAAAATCTTTGGTTTGGAATGCTTGTTGTGTTTAATTTTGGAGTCAGGCCTCAAACACCATAGGACATCTATTTATACATCTATTTAGAGTCCCTAAGTGTTAGAGTTGACATCATGAGCGTTCATTGTTTATTTAATAATATTGATTAATACATAAACAAGATTCCAAGACTTTTCCGATAACTGTTCATTTCCCGATCTGAGCGACGAATACTATCTCTAGTTACACTCAGATCAGATACCCAGCGATTGGCCCGGAGCTATAAAAACATCGTAACTACCCACCATTTTTAAGCATCGACAGATACATCAGGGACTGGTGCTTTGAATGTCGATAAGAGAAGATAAAGTAATGGCCGTGATAGGGAACATTGCTACCGAATCTGATACGCGCCGGTAGCTCACATTCGGTCGTATCGGCATATTAAATTCCATTCTAATAACCGGCCGGTTGACATTTGAGGAATGCTTCATGTCAAAACTTTTTTCGGCTTATTAATGCGACCATTAGAAAAGTAATCGTATGCGTCGTTTCTGTGTATTGTGTAAGGATCGTATCAAACGTTTAGCGATCTTGGTATTGTTCGCGACTGTTCGGAATAGTAATGGAAACATGACTTTGTATATTATATTACCAGTATTCCATCTTTGTTCCGCTTCGGGAAATCTCCACGAAACGTAAGTTGACAACTTTTTGGCTACACAAAAGTTGGCAACTTGGTTCTGGTGGAGACCTTTTTTTACTCTCACAAATAGCAGCCGCATCACAGTTGTAAATCGTTTTTAGAATAGAATACTCTTTATTATTAGGCACACACATGAAAATATTCATATCAGCTTATATTAGCTATACTTAGTTCCTACAAGGCGGTCTTATCGCTACAGAGCGATATCTTCTAAATAACCTTTGGGCAGAGGACACGGTCAGGTTTAAAGAAAGAAAAATGGAGAGGTTTACAATTAATGAATTACATACACAATTACATACAATTAATTAATTGAATACAATTTTGTTAAACAATATTATATCCAAGTAAACAGTAATTACAACATATTATATTATCTTCTTACATACATTGTTACAGGCGCTACGAATTCAACTGTCTTGTCTACGGATTGAAAGACTTTATTCTTAGTCAACTGCAATCAATTGGATTTTTACAGTAGCATCTAGTCAATACAAATGTTTAAAAAACAGTATCTATTAAAGGCTTTCTTCGAATAAATTATAATTAAAATAACTCTAGGTAATTCGAGACCAAATACCTACACATAAAAAGATTTAATAATAAGAAAAAATAACATTTTAGATCCGTTTATTGGTTTGTAAGTAGTAATTTTAAATTGATTTTCTAGAGGTTAAGTTTGCTCTTTTATTCGAACGAGAAACATAAACCGGCGGACGAAGGTTACATTGACTTCTGCCGGTACAAGTCAGCGCCTATTAAAGTTTTTTCTGGTCAATGGGCAATAGGCACTGTCCTGTATTATTGTAACGGCATGACAGCGGGACTCCGAGTAAGGCTGCTGTTTTATTATATTTTTATTGGCGATCAGCATAAACTTTTGCGCGGTGTACTTAAGTTTTATTGTGGTATTTTATGTTAAACGTTATAAATATTGGCAATTTCTTCCTCTTCAATGTCTGTACGGCGATTAGGGTTTCAGCGCGGGTATTCTGTGGACTCATTTATGGGTCGTATACTTGGTTTACCGACGCCATTCTAGATAACGGTATTGACGGCTTTTAGATTAGGCTCGCGACCCTCGTAACGCGTTCACTGGTACATAAAATTAGCGCTACGTCGTTCGTCCTCACACATTAACTTTACAAAGCAATTAACATCGAGGATTGTGGGTTTGTTAGACTTTTTAAATCGGCTAATTAACTTAACAGTCTCATATGAAGATTCCTCTTCGTGATTGTTGTAGTTAAAATCAGATTTCGCTAGTCCGGTTAGGAGACCGTGTTAGAACGTGGTTAGTTTGTTAGTATGTATGAGGACTGGGGCAAGGACTGTTAGTGATATTTAGTCCTGTTACTTATTGTTAGTAATAGTCCAGTTAGTAATTGTTAGTAAGAGTCTCATTCGGTAATGGGTCTATACAAAAGCAGAGTTACTGGTATAAAAACGATAAAAAATTAATTAGTTCAGTCAAGTAAATTTAGTAGTTAAATTCTTGTTTAATTTGTGTTTAGACATCCCACAAAACTCTTTCTTTTATTATGTACTTTGCTTAAGGCTGTCTTGAAAAGATCGTTCAGGTATGTACCGATAAAACAGCCTTTTACAGTGTGTATAATTGGTGTGTCGATGTAATTATTACCTACTTAATGTCTGTAAGAAAAAGAAAGACATTTCCAATATTTTACTCTGTAGCATTTGTTGTCTTTTCTTGTTTCATTATTATAAACAAGGTTTTGACAGTAGCAAGCTAGATGTGTAAATCCTTGGTATATTTAATATATTTTCTACTTAATGACGATATCATCTAAAGGATTGTGCATATCTTAGTCGTAGATGTGACTAAATTATGTTGTTTTGCGCGTTCTTTTTGTGTCTAGTTTTGAATACTGTAGCTAGTCATACACAGAAAGAGAAATCTCTTCTCGGAAGTGTTAGATTAGACACACCTAATTGTAAAATAGAGTAGGTATACGTACGTGTGTTTGTGTCCTATACCGGTCGGCGGACACAGGCTAATCACGAACACAGGTAGCGTATCGCATCATCTCGCTCGCGACGCACAATTCATTCCGGTTATTAATGAACACGAACCGATTTTCGAATTTCGCCGCCGCTCGGACATCCATTGACAGCTGTTTATTTATCAACGTCGAGTCGTCCACTCGGAGCGGGGGCCGGTAGACCGGCGACCCATCATCCGCAAATATTCGGATTTACATTAGAAAGTGCGACGCTTTCACGGCGCAACCGACCTTCTATATCGTTCTTACTAACCATGGTTCACAGAAACGGAACAAGAAATCAAAGACGCCCGCCTATTCGCCCTATCGGTCGCAGGGCGTTTTTGTTGTTAAGTTAATAAATTTTCACAAAAACTGAGTCGGCGACTGAAAGAATCGGCGGTTCATAATAAGGAAGCATTATGGTAATTATCGTTTAAAAAGCAACTTTAGCCGGAAAAACTATCGGGCCGTAACGAGGGTCCGCTCCGCGGCAGTATTACGATTAATTGATGCTAATTAATAAATTAATTAACCATGTTAATACGACGCTTCAACGACTCCGCTTTTTCTCCTGCCATGGTCGTATTTGTCTGAACTACATTTTTAATCGCAGCATTCCCGTTTTTGTGACGCGCTGGAAGAATGGCGGCCGGGCGCCCGGCCCGCGCCCGCAACGTTTGTTCATATTTCGTAATTAATTTATTAAAATTAATATGTGGCGAGATGAACCAATGGAACTCATGACCAATGGAACTCTGCCATGACGTCTCTCCATACTTTAATTATGGAATCATTTCAACGTCACATAATTTATGTCATACTCTGTCATTTATTTCTAACAATTTATTGATGTGCATCGTGATTCGATAGTGTTTTGCGCACCGCGAGCCTCTCGTTGTTAAGATACATGAATGAACATGAATGTTTTTCATTTTTGAATCATGATATAAATGCATGAATTATTTATAAATTAAATACATACAAGAAGCAAAAATTTGAGGCGCGCTCTTCGAGTCGCTCACTACATGGTAGTCTTAGGTCTTTCAATTTATATTAAATTAGCTGATGCGTATTTCAACTTAAATGGGTTAACATAAATTAAAAGGTTAACATTTACTTATTAGCGGGTGCTAATTAAAACTTATTGAAATCATTTTGGGTTCGGTGAAGCACACGAGAGCGGCGGCTGAAAAGCCATATAAGTACCTAATTAAGAAATTATACATTGATGAAATGAGGAGTGACTATTTTAAAATAATAAACAAGCAAGAACTTAAGCACTTTATCTTTTGTATATTACCATCAAACGAAACGCCGAGCAACTGATAAGAAGTAGTCTCCGCGATGGATGTATGTATATAATTATGTTATGGACCAAGTGATTAATAGGGCATTATTAAATGTTTTTACATTTTTTTTGTTATATATAACAGGGCAATGTGATTACAATTATTGAATTAATCAAATTATCCAGGCATTATGTATACCTAATGTTTATCACTTATGGGAGTGATTGGGTCGGGTTTAAAATAGTGACACCTCGATTCGGCACCAGCTTTTGAGAACCCAGGCGAAGCCCCCTACACCAATTTTTCTTGCCGGAGATGCAATTATGATAATAATAATAAGTCCAACGGGCAGCTGTTGGTGAGTAGCGACTCCACGGACCCGAGTGCTCCCGGGAGAGCCCCCTGTTCCCTATCTTCAGTAGGTGGAGCGGTGATTGAGGTACGGTCTGTACCACCTCCTCCTCCACCTCTATGCTTGCCAAAGTGGAGTCGTTACAGCTGGATGCTCGTGAGTGGAAGTGAGTCTGCGACCTCCAACAGGAAGGTCCGTTTTCCATACCCATTTAGCGGAATGCAGCTCAAAGTAAGTACACCTTCTGATTCGATTAATATCTTTATTAACATCATACAGTATGACGGCATTTGACACGCGCACTAAGACTCTCAAAGGGTCTCTGTCCATCTTTGTGTTACAACTGATTTGCCGAAAGTTCTATTGAAGTTTCGCCGACGGAGATACATCAGCACGTAGTACGTACACCGTGGAGGGGGGGTTCTCTCAAAAAATACGCTCAGTTTCAAGAACTGAGCCCATTCATTCGGATCTAGATGCAAACCTGTGTACGTGCTGGCATGGCACGTGCTTCAGACTTTACTAACTTGCAAAGTTAGTTTTTTTTACACAACCTGCCTAACATTAAAAGCTTAGCTACAATGAGAATGTTTTGTCAGCTGAGAAATGTATTAACCGTGAATTTATGATTTTATAATAATTTAATGAGATATGCACATACCTATTGTTTTTTTAATACAAGTGTAAAAGTTGTCCTAGGAAAACAGTTTCTCTAAGTTATTCAATCACAAAATAATGTCCACTCTTTATGTATCTAATATAAATCACCTTATCACTTATCGTTTAATATCGTTTGTTGTTCCAAAAATGATAGCATACTTATGTGATAATAACGTACGTTATTTACTTTATGTTGATATCTTATTGAAAATGGTGGCGCGCGCATAGGAAGAATCAACATTTTACAGTAACTATAAGGAAACTAAAATCTTTAAACCTTTTGCCTAACTTAATCAAAAATTAAAGTTTTCAAAACGAGTCATAAAATAATTAGTTCACGACTAATATAGTGTATGTGCCTGTGGATACCTACCACTGTTTTATTTAACATCTTGACATTTTTTATTTGCAGCATAAAGGGCGATAAGGCAGTTTTATGATTTTATCATTTTATCATTTATCATGTTCTCCTCCATGAAAGCAACTTTTAAATAAGAAAATTTCATACATTCTGACATCATGTGACTCACGGATCACTCAACCTTTTCTTTTTTGACACGTATTCCAGCCATACGCCTACGCGTTCAGGGTATTAAATTGGTAACGCTTTTATCTTTAGTCGAACAAAACGGAATATAACATAGCTACGAGCGAAACGGAGGACGGCCAATTTAACAGACTTATTGTCTCCATGCATCCACAACGCGAGACGACGAACGCAAAAGAAGCAAGAGCGAGGGGACCCCGTCTCGGACGATACAAAACAATGGTATTTAATCAACGATGATAAATGCCGTATTCGAGCACGTTTTTTAACGATACTGCTGTATTGTTTTGGCGGGAGCTTACCGTTGAATACGGAGATAAGTCGCCGCTGAGAGTGGCTAAGCTGACAAATTGGAATAAAAGGAATATTTATTCGTGTTGTTTTCGTGAAATCACGGATTGCGGCGGATCCGACGTATTGTTAACATTCTCACATGTTCGTCGTTTGAATAGCACTTAACGTGGGTGTAACTTCAGATCTTGTGGTATATTAATGTGGACGGATGCGTTTCCAGTTTTGGCCAATATTTATAATATCGGAAGTAGGGATGCCTACAGCACCTACCTCCAGCAAAGTTAAACTGTTTTCTTGTTCGTAATTAGTAAGTTTTTCGCGGTGGAAATGTGTATGCAAACCTTTTCCTACCTGCTATTAAAATCTTGGCACTAGGGTCAAGTTTCTTCTATTCGATGCTACCTTAAATAGGTACATAAAAAATGTATTCGTAGGCCTTCGTCGATTTTCAAGTCCGAGTATAATGTCTTCAAGTCAAGAGTGAATAGGCTTCTTCTTAGTTAATGTTCGGCCAGTTATCATCAGAAACTTTTTGAGGCGCCAACGGAGGCTAGCATGAGCAGCACTCGAAGCTAAGTAAGGAGTGTAAAGACCTATGTTGACGATTATTTTTTTGAAAAATTGAAATTGAGTATTAGATAAGCCAGAGAAAATCAGTAGGTATAATAGTAGTTTTGACATGATATCTTTCTGTCTCTTTATTTCTTCATAATATTATGAAGAATAATATAAATGAGGTAGAGACGATACTCGTAATATTGGATTACAAGGGCGATCATTAAAATAATAGTAGTGACGTGTCAGCTGCAGCTCGATCGATCGTGGCCGACACGCAAATCGGTCATAAGTTAACTGGAACCCGAGGCTTTGGCATCGCAAGATGGAAATCTTGCTCGTTTTATTGAATGTTACTAGTTTCAAAACAGACGGTCAAATTTTCATTGGTTTATTAATGTTATTTTCAGGTTTTACTTTTAATTTTACTGGTATGAGAATGTAATGATTTTTTTTATTTACGGTGATTTTGAAGCGCTGTTGATGCTGATGTTCTTTGCCAAACGAGGTGTTGCGTGTTTTTCCGGGGCACCAAATGCATATTCGCAGTGCTTGTGAGTGCATGTTTATTTTTAAGATACAAGTGGTGTTTGGACAAGTTTGAACTTCTAATGTTAGTAAGTGTTCACTGTAACTATCAGTATAAAATATTTTCTTTGGAGTTTTGGCCGTTTCTGTCCGGTCTGCGCATGGTACTGCGACCGGTTGAAACTTACATTGACTTTCGAAAAGTCTTGGTAAGCATACATAAATCAATTCAATACAATCTCATCGACAAAAACGCGAAGCACAAGCAAATGTGATATTTGCACGAAATTACGAAATCCAGTGGCAAAACTGTAAAATGTGTTGAAATCAATGTCTTTTTACTTATAATGTCATTGTTTGAAATGCGAAATATAATGTCCCTTCAATGCTAGTAGCTACTGGAAATATAGAAAACAAAATACGCAGAATAGTTACAAAACACGCAGACTTCACCATTGAAGGGCCGCGAATCCGCGCATTGTTCTCCAACGTATATTTGAAGCATTGTAGTTGCTGTGTTGCAATAAATCATCGCAGCTCTATCCGTCGTCCCGTTCGCAATACGGGTCTCCTGCTGTTTAACCGCACAAATTTACGATCGCCTCCGAACATTTCCCTCCATACAACGAGATGCCGATCGGATCCTCGCGTTATTTCAACAAAATATCGTGATTTATACAAAACTGAGCAGTCGGACGCCCGGACATTTGCAACGCTAATATATCTCTTACGGCGCAATAAATAAATTATGAAATAGAAGTTGACATGCACAATACTGCCTGAATCGAATGCTCAGTGCTCAAGGTAACGCCATGTTTGAAATCCGAAGCGATTGAGCGGAACTATGGAATTGACAACTTACAATTTATCTATTACTATAAAAATAATACCTACATTTGTATGTATTTACTAATCATTTTATTAAACTATCAGGGGGTCAAAACGTGAGATTTTGTTTTTACAATATTTAGTTCTGCTTAATACAGTAGATATAATGTTCTTTTTATGTTATTAGCCGACTAACGAGTAGACGAGTCACTTGATGTTAAGTGGTCACCGTCGCGGATGGACATCCTATCACGCAGACATCAGCAACAAAGCATCATCGATGAGTTGCCGGCCAAGAAATCAAGAGGAAATAAATGTATTACTTCCAAGCCTCCAGCATTAACACGACAAGTCTTTGGCCTTAGACTCTGACTCAAGTAAGAGGTCGGTGGCCCAGCCAGCCGGACTTCTGTCCTACCACCAAGCAGAGGCCAGCTTCTGACGCCTCCTACGTCACCCTGGTCTACCTAGGCCTTCTTCAATTATGTCCGACTGGTCTGATCTGACTGGTCCTGACCCTTCTGAATCCAACGGATGTTTGCTGCCCTCTTAAGGTTGTCAGTCCGTCTGATAATATGCTTCTTTTACCCTGACGTATTCTCCAGGTACTACTGGTATTGTATTTAGAAGTTAGTTAACATTTTTTTATGTTCTGTTCTGGGTTTCGGTGGGTTCTGAATTTTGTGTATTTTTCCATAATATCATACGACTCAGCGACCGACGGTGAAAACTTACTTACTTATTCGTTTGTTGTTTTACATAAAAAAATCCTTCTTCTGAAAATAATGGAATATTTTAGCTTTTGGCTGATGCACTGGATAAAACAGTCTCAAAAGCGGCCTGGATCATAAAACATCGCGTGTAAGTTACGTAATTCATTGAACGTCGGAAAGCGAACTACGTTCTTTGTTTTAATTATCTCAATCAACGACAATATAAATGTCACTTGTGGAATTGTCATTGATTTCATAACTATACGTGCCCGTGACCAAGCAAATGAACTGAATAATTACGGGCTATTAATTTGCGCAAGACGTTCAAAGAAGGCACCAGCAAAAACTCGTGCAGTGGGTTCCTTCCGCGGGCTTAAAAGAAGGCTATGATCACTAGAGTTGGGAAAAGTTTTCGCCAAATTGATCGAGATTTCTTAAACTGTATTTAAAACTATTTTCCGTTCAGATTTATTTGATTAACGCTTTATGACAGGAGTCTAAATTACAAAGAATTATTATGAAAAATTTGGATTCAAATGAATGGGTTTTTAGGAGTTCGTATTTTGGTTATAAATAGAGAAACAAATTCGGGAATTTACAGAAATTTCAGATGAAAAGCTACCTCAATGAATGTTTTGCCAGTTTCCTCAATTTTCTTGCTTTATCAAAATAATTTTCAGGTACAGTATAACTGAAGCACTGATAGCGTAATGGTCTTAGCATCCTGCACAAGGGAGATTGATTGGAATTCTGCACGCACCTCTAATAAAAAAAAGTGTTATTAGGAATTAATTATCGTATGTATTGGTGAAAACGTGCGAACCTTAGAGTTCTCTAAGATGTGTTGTGTAAATTTTACCAATCTGCGGTCTGTCCATCTGGTCAGGCGGAGACCAGGGCAACACATCACTAACACCGACCCCTTAATAGAAGGTATTTCTAAAAGTAAAGCTCTGCGAACATATTAAATTTCTTTGAAGACTGATAGGTATATTTATAAAAAAAATATATAAAATAAAATAAGTAGGTACCTATTCCAATTTGGATAACAGATTTTGGTCATAGTGGTCTCGAACGTTAATTATAAATTTCTTTATAATTTTATTATTTTGGTAATTAAAATTACATTTATATTTTAACGTAATCGAATCTTTTCATTAATTGTCCGATTAAACTTTATAATTAGAGCTGTCCCATCTCTAGCGGTTTTCAGTTATGAACGGGCAGTTACCGAGAGAATACCGATAAGCTATTAGTGGGCGCTTTCACGTCCATCCGAACTCTGTTTTGTTTACATAAATAACAGTTTACATCGACATAATTCGGGGTAAAAACTGGGACATAAAACATGTGGTTGCATAAATCAATTCCTCACAAAACTGGCACTAGCGGTGTGCGGGTCCTCTGATAAGATTCTTGGGATCTGCAAAAACAATTATGTCGGAGCAGAATCATGGTGTATTGCGTTTGTTGTTTTGTCTCTAGACGCGCCGGTGGCATTATGCGTGCCGATAAATATTTATGCAATTTATTCATATTTGTGTTTTGTGACTGCTTTGCTTTGGTCGGCGGCATATCGCTTTACCTTTTTACATAATTATGCACGGAATAGTAGAACATTACATCTAGAGTTAATTGACAACGAGTTCATACCAGTCGCAATAAATACATTATAAGGACAAAAAATTTCGTTTTTCGTTGTTGGTAGATTGTTTATATAAACCAATTATAAGAATATTTTTAAGACATTTGGGATTTCTAATACATTTGACGACCCCGTAGCGTAGTTGGTAGTGACCCTGCCTGCAAAGTGAGGGGTCCCGGGCTCGACTCCCGGTCGGGGTAGATGTTTATGTAGTTTGTTCTCGGGTCGTCAGTGTTTGTTTTTCATGCTGTCGATGCCACCCGCGACACGTGGAATCCTGGGGGTATGGGTGCGTTAGTGTTTATTATAGTTTTAATTATTATTTGGGATTCAAAGAGACCACACTAGGTAGAATAGAATATATAATTATAATATGTGCCTAGTATGGAAAATCAAAATAAACATAAAATGCATTAAACAACAACGTTGAACAATGTGAAAAATAGAATTGACATAAAACAGAATTTAAAACAAAAAGTAAACCAGATGGTTTGTAGATTTTATGCGTGAAACTGTATAACAAACAAGCAGTTAAAACTCATAATAAGTTAAACGAACTCCATTGTAAATTAATGCGACAACACAAAACCTTTCTTCAATCGAATTTATAGGAGTTAAGTATACCGCCGATATGAAATTCTGGCAGGATCAAATATCACAGGGGAAAAAACGCACGGCTAATACAATAGGTTTGGTATCAGAGTGCTGAGAATCGTTGTCAAATCTGCTATCTTGGCTGTGCAGCATCAATGCATCAGTGTTGCAATAAATACGTCGCTGTGACAGGCAAAAAGGCGGGAATGCGCGCGCGCCCGGCGGTCTCAGCCGCACTGAGCCGCCTTCGCGCTTTTTGGCAACAAACGAATTTTCATAACGATATTTTGACTCAGATTTATTAGCGGCTAGCCAACCAGTTTTTGCGACTATTAGCTTTAACAATACTGGTCGGACAACAAAGCTGATCATTAAATGGCTTTTTGGTGATGTGCTATTTTTTGTCTAGAAACATACCTACCTAGCCATGATTTAAATATTTATTAAACCGTCGCACGTCACTTATAGAGTCACCTATTGGTAATTTAAATATTATCATTATTACTTACTGTAGGTGATTCAAAAGTATGTTAGTATTATACTGAATACTTTTTTAGGTAGGTAATTGCTATTAGACTTTTCATAACTTTTTAATGAATGCTATTGTTCAACTCGATTGCTTGTAATTAAGGGGAAATCATTTCGAAGCCATACAATACTTTAGGCCAGGGTATGGACATTGCTTTATTAACCTTAACTATTTAAGTAATCAATTGTTCTTATTAAATTAACCACAATAAGAAAATATAAATAGTCATGAGGTATGAATGTACTACAATAAAATGCAGGCATCTTTATTAGAGCAAGCGGATTCCGTCGCCGACTCTTGTTTTATATCTGTTTACTTGAAGCCTCATGAAACACATAGCCGCAATTATTGTCACACATGTCACGAACCGTGTCGCTGCCCGGTCTGTATTAAATAAAAACTTGAAATTCACGATACAATATGAACCTGAGTTGCATGTGGCGAATTCGTCGCCACCGGTGTCGAATCTCACAACGCATAAAAATAACTTAATGGCATTCCGCTCAAATAAACAGACCATGTTTATTTTCTTGTTGAGTTTTGTGACAGATTTTGACAGCGTCCCAAAATGTCCCGATCTTACTTCGGCACTCATTGTTCCACAGGTTTCATCGGTTATTAATGAATCAGTCGGTACAGTAAAACAATCCGGGTACTGACATGACTAAACTATTCGAGAATTTATTTCGTCGCCGGCGCAGAATAAATCGATGAAGCGAGTTGTGGAAAAAGACGCCGAATGAGCGGAATAGCAATAACGTTCGTGTTTCAAAGGGTATGAAAAAAATGTAAATCGAAGGGTACATGCACTTCTTATTGGTTCTAGGATGCCATCACGAGCGCCGGTCGGCATCGGCCGGTGAATATTTGTTCAAAGGCATAGTTGGCGCGGGTGCTCGTCGACGGTGAAGACTTTATCCGTCGAGGGCATGTCTTTGGTGTGTTCGCCGCGATCTAGATCTGGCGGCGCCGGCGACTCGGCGGCGATGCTATCGCTAAGCGTTGTCCGCGCGACAATTGCTAACAACGGCGCCGGACAACACCGCGAATTATTCAAAGAGCGAACCTTCCAAGCCTGCGACCTGCGCTCCCGCAATCCGTCACATTCCGATCCACAACTTATGACCATTCGCACGCTGCGTCGTTACCCCTTGACGAACTATTCTTGTTTATGTTGCCGACGATTCAATCGTAGTTTAAAACTATTTTAAGTGCACTTGAAGAGTAAAAAAACAGGCAAAAATATTCCACATCTTACTTACCGTACCGTACTTATTTATAGCGCATAAGGAAACTGCAAAGTTGATCCGTTGACCCGCGGCTTTCTTCGAAACGTTCTCATGGTAGATGTCGCCAGAGGTTGCTGCTACATAAACCTCATCCTCGTTCACGCACGTATCTAGCCAGCAGTAGATGTGACGTGACGAGATGTCCCGTTTCCGGGAACGCGAGGGCGGAGGGAGGCGTCACGTGCGCGCGCATCTGATAGCGCGGGAATGCTGAGCGTTCGCGGGCCTCGACACGCAAACGAGCGCACGTAAGGTCCTGCCGACGCGGGGAAATTTTGCTGCAAGTCAGATTTTGCGATTTGCAATAATACTATTACTGATTTGTTTTTAATTGTAAATAGCAGCGTATGTACTAGAGCACTATGTATGCAGCAGTAGGTACGCGAAATTAATCTATCTCTAATACATAAAAATAGGTCCTAAAAAGTAGAAGTAGTAGTAGTAGTAGTAGTAGTTCGTTCGTCATGTAAAATTTTGTTTGAAATAAATTAAGAGATTCAAAATTTATTTAAATTTTATGTTTATTTCATGCTACCTACAGACTCTACAAACACAAGGCGAGGCACATGAATGATTTTATTTTTCTTCTCATACTTTTCGTTAGATAAATGATATTATTAGGTAAGAATAGGTACTTATTCTACTTATTTTTTCTCTACCTTACTCTATCTTACGTAGAAAACCGTCATTGTAGATGCGTACATTAAACCAATACTGTGGATACACGGCACATTCCAATAAGCCTTGCCTTTCCTAAAAAAAAGGCATCTGCGATCCTCTCTAAATTATAGTGTTTAAACGTTTAATATTACGCTAAAAAAGTAAACGTTGAAGTTATAAAATCGACGGACTGTAATATACGTACCGGTGCCTCCTGGCGACCATTACTTAGTTCCAAGCTTGTTATTAAATTCGGCCTTATTTATTTATTTATGAGCTTGTATTTAATGTTATATAGAAAAAGAAATTACTCTTTAGCAAACTGCAGCAATAAACCGCTGGTCGCGGCAGCCGTTACAAATTCCATCGTGTAAACTGTTTCTTGATAATTAATTAATGTGTGTCAATAAAATGTTGAACTTTACTGACATTATTATATAATAATATCAATAAATTTTGTCATCCATTCAATTATATCGACACGAAGTTGATAATTACATACCTACCTACTTGTAGTTGATATTCATTATTAACTAACTATTTTTCTGTTCGTTTACTGCTATTGTATAAATTATTATTTGTATTTTAGCATTAAATTACAATAAAAAATAATAAGATCTGAAACAACTATCGTAATAATTTCCTTGTATCAAATTAATGCAATTTCACACAGTAAAATGACATTATATCCAAAATTTTATAAACGCAAATATTTTTAAATAAAACAGTGTTTTATAGCCCTACTCCATATCATATATTTACGCAACCTACATCTAGAACGTATGTAGCGAGAATCTATCTATCTAGGTGTAGAAACAATAGACAAGTTAATTAAGGCGGCTCGATGAAGCCACGGCGTAGCAGCAAAGCGGTTAATTTATGTTAATGGCAGTGTGAAACATCAATAACCACACGCACCATATCGTTAATAATTGATAAATGTGTGGTAAACTGGCTAGAAAAACTTCACACTAGATACACCGTGTCACGTACACAATATGGTATTACCAATAGGTAGGTATTATAAATTAACACTCAGAGTAAAATGTTAAGTCCAACGTCCAAAAAAGTCCAAGCCTTTTGTCCCAACTTAAATACAGACCTCAGAATAAAAATTGGATTTTGTATTAATTATTGCATAATATTTTATTTTACTGAAGTTGATGTTAATTAATTTATCTCGTAACCATGATGTGAGATGATGCAATATAGTGATTAAGATTATAAAAAACTGTAAATAATATTAAATAGGTATTATATTATAAATAGATTATCTACATAATATTGTAATTTTGTTTTGCCAAGGTCTACGTCGCATACTTTTTGTTTATAATATTAGATCATCCTGTGAATTTTGATGCCACATGAAGGAAGAAAATTAAAGCTAAAACTGTTTACCCTTGAACTAAAATTTGCAAAAGTACACAAACCGATACGACTTTGAGACACGTCAAATTATACACCGGCGCACTTATTTGTCTCGTTTTACTTGACTACTGTGGAAGTATAATTTGATGACAAGTACTTTTTTTTTGCCTCAGACACATTACTCCTTCACACTGCTCAACAGATATACGATAGAACAGTATTATTATTATTAAATAGGATACTTTTAGTTAAATTACCTAATTACTTTTATACTTACTTTGATTGTTGTTCAAACAATAGCTTAACAACTTTAACATGTAGTTGTCAAGGGTGTTAAACTTGGTAGATTTCATTGAAGGGCCTTTACACAAGCGCCCAGTACTTCACCAAGGTATTGGTTAGTCGCCAGCGTTTAGTCAGTAGGTGTTGCCTAGGTAGTTGTAAAATCGGTTAACTTTTCTTATGAAATACGAGGGTATCTTTTTGAAAGCGCGCAAATAGAAATGTTATTAAACATTTATCACATCCAAGTACTTATTAATTAAGTGTCATCGCTTCTCATTATTATCATTAACATTTATTTATTTAATCAACGCGAAACCAACAAATAAAAGTATCGTTCACGCGGAGTGTCGATCATGACGCCTAGGCGTGAACATCGGTTCGATGTTTGAAAAAAATCGATGTTTCGTTCAAACTTAATTACAGATGCGGTCACATAAAATATCGATTTGGGAGGATATTCAAATGAAAGGCACAGGTGCCGGGACACGCCCCAGCCGCAGGCCTCCACACTTGCAGCGCTCAATACTACACCATTAATTTATCGACAATATTTTATTGCCCGAGCATTGCTTGGGTTAACGACCGGGGCTGAAGAAACATCTTTGCATGTAATAGGAAATCCGAAAAGATTTCGGTTTTATCAAATTACAACTTGAATTTAACGTAAGTATTTTTTAATTCATTTAACAAACTTGAAACAATTACTAATTGACTAAGTAATCTTGACCAACTTTGATTATACGAAAACTACAGAAGTAACATAACAATGCACCAACGCATCATGTTTTCTCATTCTGTTTTCGATTGTAGACTTTTAAAAAATGTTTTGTCATTGGCGGCAGTATAGAGAGGTGGTGCTGCATACTCGTTCACTATCTTATATCCATAAAATTAATCGTATTTTTGACCAATTAGATTACCAATAAGATTAACCAATAATATGTACAGCTTAAAGGACTTTGCAATTTTTGCTACTATCCGATACTTTCCAGAGAAAAAATACAGTGATTAAATTACATATTTGAATTTCTTGTTAATTGCAATTTAGAAATAAAAATCAGCAACCGATCTAAATATATTCCACAGAATTCGGTTGAAACTTACAAAAGTAAACGAAACTGCGCTTAATTCAATAATTAAACGGCAACCGTCTTCGGGATGGCAAAAGTTTCTCACAAATTGTAACTATATGCGACGAGGCGAGCTAAGTTAAAGTCTCGCTATCTCCCAGATTTATCTCTTAAAACCTACTCGGCTTTCTCGGATCGTTTGCAAGCAACATTAGCTCGAGTTGAGCAGATGCATCGTGCACGAACCCAGTTTCCCAATAATTTCATACCCAACGAGGTCCGATCGGGGAGTTACTATCTCCGGATCCATCTCTCGCCCTCGGCCACGCGTCTCGCTATGTAAGGCCCTTATTAAATGCAAAATATTGCATCTTTACATAACCGAGATCTCGTTAACATTGCATTACCAATATTTTATAACAGGCACATAGTATCTCGCTTTGTGATTTGTCCGGTGAAAGGGCTGGACCCTGCACGCCTTTCTAATAGTGACAACGTAAGGTAATGCATTTAGGTAATGAAATGCGCTGGTCTCTGGTACCTAACTACACAGAAAACCTATCTTTGTATAATAACCCGCATCTACCTGATCCATTGTACACGTTAATAGTAACGCTACGTTACACCATGCACGTGAAAGATGTTTGTAAAAACTATAATACTGGATATTTTTAACTCTAGATCCTTTAATATTTTTTAGATTTTTTGTCTGTCTGTTGTCCCCAGTTATCTTGGAAACAGCTTAACCGACTTGGATTTGATTTTGACTGATGCAAATCTATGTACGTTTATTATATAAGTACTGTTATTTTTTCATGTACTGTTAAATTTCAATTACAACGTATTTTAATTGATTCACTAATAAAAATGTATATTAAAAACAATTCTGAAAAAGTTTCGGGTGTGGGTATTAGTAATTAGATAGGTTTCCGGATGCGAAGTGTGATTATTAAGAATTAAATACTTCTTTAAATAAATAATGATGTATTGATTAAGTAACTTCCTGTGAAAATTAAATTAAATAATATATTTTGTTTTACGTATAGGTTCAACATACGGAACTTTCGTCATACGCTAAAAATGCCCACACGCCAACGAAGTATAATTTAAAAATCTAAAAAAAATCATAGCAAAACAGGGCGAAAGATAATTATAGGATCTGTTGGTGCTCCTAAATTTAGAGTCAATTAAAACTTATTCTCGTAATAAGATCCACATCCAGGCTTCAGGATGAATTAATGTTAATTGCACAAACTTTTAAAAAATTATTATAATTTCATCTCATTTCTAAATGTCATGAAGTAACAAGATTGTCATTTTTGGATGATGAAAGGACTAAATATGGAATGGGTGTATAAAAGTCTTGCTCATTAAAAAATATGCATCATTAAGAAAATTATTTTATTCATCCTAAAGGATAATTGTATATTGTACAAACTATTAAAATGCATCTTTGTGATCTCATCTCGTTTGTAAATGTCATGGATATCAAAAAGTGTTTGTAAAAACCAACTTGGAATAAAATTTCATTCGTTTTAAAACAGGTAATTTGACCACATAATTCTTTTTAACAATTGTATATATATATATATATATATTTTTGTAACACCTTTAACTAGGGTAGGGATAAGGTAGGCTAGGGTATAGGGTTGAATAATGGCCAAAACTGAATGCCTAATGGCATTCTCTACCAGTCAGACCTGGGTGGGTATGAAAAAATCAGAGGTAGGTATTATTAAAAAAGGAAGAAAAGAAAATGTGACTATTGAATATAAATATGAAAAACATATTTATAATAATATTTTTAAGACAATTGAAACTTTATACTTGACAGAACTTTTCAGACACAAATATTTAAATTTAAATATTTTAAGAAGGGTTTCGTTGGAATTGATTATTGAATACAATACTTACATATTATATGCGAAAAAGAGTGTTGCAAAAATATCGTGTGTAATCATCCCCGCCCAGGGTATTGGCGGTATTGCAGACGGGGCGGACATGCTCAATCGTGTTTTGAGCCAATTCCTAATAACACGAACTTATTGAGTAAGTATGGTATACTCGTACTTTATTATTTTTAGTAAACCTGTTAAATTTATCAAAAAGATGTTTTGTCCTTGCCTACTTCTTGGGCAAAAAGTAAAGCTTGTACCTACTCTTTGACGATTTTTTATCGGCGATTTATACTTCTTTTAACTGTTTTAGTGTAAAACCACAAATCCGGTCTGCCAACATAAAACAGTGGATTTTGAACTATTGTATCATGGATATGAAGTAGTTAGTATATTATACGATTTTTAGTTAGGAGAAATGATTTGGTTAAATGTTAGTCAAACTATGGTGAGATGATTTTGATGTGGAATCAAATAAGAATAGAATGTTGTGTCTTACCGTGATTAGACATGTGACGACGTTGGTACATTTTATTAACAACGGTTACATTTGAAAGTGATTGTCAAAATATGGAGTGACATGAGTCATCGATTTATCGTTTAATTTAATAAAGCCCATTAGACCACTGAAATGTTGCATTTTTTGGGCTTAGCGTGCATTTGCCAGAGGACGCAATTTTATTTTTCAGATGTCAAGAGGGGGTCAGTGTAAAGTCAAATGCAAGTTTGTGGGGTCGTAACCCTTGTCCCGCGGCCGTCATCGTGGAAACAAGGGTGCAGATGGTTTTTATAGGCTATCTGGCAATTTATTGGCCTCACATATAATTTGTTACAACATTTTTCTCGTGCTTAGTCATGCTAACAAAATGTTTATCGAGAGCCCCAGTTTCGTTATTATTATGACGTTCATTATACAGATATTTAAGGCTGAATTACTTGATACTAAAATGAAGAAAAAACCATTGCGGGTATCCTCTGACAACAGAATTTGCATAAAACAAATAACATATTTTATAACGCTATGCAGTTAATATGTTCAAGAGTTTAAGGGTTTAAATTAGGGCCTATAACTCGCAATGGTTGTTTAAGTGTACTTTAGGATTCCTTCCAGATAGTTTTTACTGAGAATCGGCAGTGGCGGTCGGGCGGTTACATCTGTCACAATTATTAAAACACACCTGCACAATCCCGCATTAACATAAAACGAAATCGCCCCGTGGACGATACGCCACGGAATTCTGAACATCCATAAACGTAGCTGCCAGCATACCGAGGGCCATACTTAAAAACAAAATTAAAGGGGATAGCCGTACGATAATATGAATTAAAAATAATAAAACAAAAAAATAGGAGTCACGGATCGCCTCGAGAGAGTTTTTTTAAGTTTTTTCTTACGATGCCTGCGAACAGACTGCGGTCGTATCTCCTGACAATATCTTTGACGAGTTTTTTATGCGGCATTATTTTTAAATGAACAGATTATAAATGGTCGTTTGGCGATTTAACGCCCAATCTAATTAGCCAAATGATATGTGTTTTTGAACTTAGCCAAGTTAAGGCATTGTTTTTCTATTTCTTATTGATTTCTAGTTGCGTTGTCTTTTGATTTACGTTGGTTAATTAATTTATCCGGAGTTAACTAACATTTGACGAACTCTTTACGAGATTGATTAAAATGATAGGAGCAGTCGAAGATGATGATCAGGAGTGGTAACGCGTCAATAACTTCATCATCATCCTAGCCCATAACTATCCCACTGCTGGGCACGGGTTTCTTCTCACAGTGTTACGGGTACAGGCCATAAACCACTACGCTGACCAAGTGTTGATTTTCGGACTACATACACAGCCTTATGGAGAACTCTCAGGTGTGCAGGTTTCCTCTCGATGTTTTCCTTCACCGAAGCAAGTAACGATTAAGTTCTAATATTCACGTATGTTTTTAAAATACGAGATTACTTACGACGTTAATAAATCTGTGTATCTATTAAGGTAATTTAAAGGCACCTTAGCGAAACGGTGGTAAATGCAAAAAAATGACGTTCATAAGTGTATTGAAAATACCTACATGAAATGAATGCTTTGAGTTTGAGTTTAAGTGCATTTTTACACTGCGCCTACTTGTAAAGCGTAGATACTTGTGGTCGTGGAATGACGCTCGCGATCATGTTATATAATATTGTATGCGATAAGTGATATCTTACGATAAAGATAGGATGCTAATCGACCAACAGGTCCATAATCCATAACATATAAAACTGAAAAAATATTTTGATTACACTCACAATCTTAAAAATTATGTAATGTAAACCTATATTAAGTATATTATACCTAGCAGGCGGCATATATGTAGTATTTGTGTGTCACCGTAAGTTTTTATATTGCATTCGCACAGAATTATTAAAACAACGAAAACCCGAAGACTAATTTTGAAATGTCATGTCAAATATCATGAATAAAATACTATATCCACGTGTACTAAAATATATTATATTTATAACTCTGTTTTATAACTTAAATTAAATAAAAAAAACCTACAATTGACTAATTGTAAACCTACAATTTGACGACCCGGATGGCGCAATGGTTAACACGCCGGATCGCCGTTCCGAGGGTCCTGGGTTCGATTCCCAGCGAGGCGGAAATTTGAATGATGAATTTAAATTTCCGTTCTTGGTCTGGGTGTGTGTGTTTTCGTCTTGTGTGTTTTCCATGGCACCCACAACACGGAATCCTAGTGTGGGGCTATGAGTGTGTAGCGTTATTTATTTATTTATTGCAATCGACATGAAATAAACTTTCACAGATTTTTAGGACAACGCGAAAGTTACGTCAGTTAGATACATTGATTGAATTCATACATCTAAATCAAACTAACAGATATAAATCTAAAGCTAACACAATTTGAAACGTTTTAGCGAACGTTTGAATTAAAATTACTTTTCGTTAAAAGCAATATCGGAAATATCCACTTTGTATGACAACTCGTTAGTTTAACAACACAGACCAGGCTCGATACGGGATACTCTATAAAATGACGTTTTGCTCAGTATGTAATCATATGCAGCACTAAGTCCGTCCGTCTGTCGCGGACGATGTTCGACCCTGCTGATCAAGAACCACCTTTGTTATTATTAGGCAGATCATAAATAGAAGGCCCTATTTTCAAGTGCCGTTGCTCTTACCCTCTTCATACCGATATACAAGAGTGCTTTATAACAGAATTCGCAGACGTGTAATGTTCTCCCTGAAAACTACCCTTAAAACCTATTCTGTAGAATATGGAGAATGTATGACATAATTATATTAAGGTTAAATGTTTATATTATATTAAGAGGAAATGCTACGGGTCATTTTTCCATACAAACGTTCTCGACTAATCCCTCGCTGGTTTTTGACTCTAGATCAATATTTTTTTCACACAAGAATAATATCATCATTATCTATGTCGGTACGTTTTGATTTTTTTGATATTTTTGTTTTCAAAAGTTTTAGGCTACTTCAAACAGCGCTTAAAACGGCCAAATAAATATGCCGCAAACAAACGCCTAGTACACAAATTGTATAATAATTAGCACAAAAAGCTAAACGGTCCGACACAGAATATCTCCTTCCCCTTCAATTTCCAAAATTTCGTTAAGATTGCTTTAGTTTTGGCGGGGGGATTAGTCGAGAACGGAACCTCGATTTTGATGATTTTTGCCTCGGGTTTTTACACACACGGAGCTGCAGTTTTCCCTATCGCACTGACATACACGCCGCTCGCAAGCGCGACAGAGATATTGAGTGAAAAAATCCCAAATTTGAAAAGGGGTTCGCGTGGTATTTCCTCTTAAGGTTAAATGTGACGTACTGGTCGTATCCGTACCTCATCTTAAGCATCATGTTCCAACTGGGGGTTTGAGAGCCAATGCTTTGTTTCGCCTCCTTTATGACCCGACTACGCATACCTACGTGATATCCTTGGTGGTAGGTACTGATGTCATTGGAAACGGTGACCATTGATCGTCGGGTGACACGTCTGCCCGATTGTCGGCTATTCCCATAAAAATAATAATATTAACTGTCACTGATCAGTTTCTATAATAATACCTACGTAATGGAGGTTTTTGAGATCAATTATTATTACCTTGCTAAGGCAATAGATTCCCTAAAACAGTTATTTTTTATTGTTGTTTGTTGGACTGTTCGTGTCTGCTGATATCAGAGAATTCTTTACCGATTATGATACGCTGTATATAATACATACCTAACTACCTACTAAAACTACTACTAGGTACTACCTCTCAAAAATTCCTACAAAGTTACATAATTAAATAGTTTTGCTCATTGAATTCTAATGCTCTAATCTACTGGTTGTTTATGAATAAGTCAGTACTTAAACAGCAGGTGGTTGCGAAGGACGTTTCAGCTATGCGCTGGTAGAGTGACAGATGTCAGTGGGATTTATTTATGGTGGACGCTAATGGAAGTTGTTTAGTTGTGTCCTACTCACAGTTTACTTGATAATTGACACGACCTGCCTGAATACTATGAAAAGTGGTTTGCGACCACTTTTCTCATGGACAAAGTGAGTAGCGTTTACTGCTTCGTGGTTTATAATTACTTGGTACTTCATGCTTGATACTTCTTGATGAGTTAAGTTAAAATTGGAATGCAACTTTGAACTAAAATGATAGGCGTTTTGTAAATAAGTTATAACTTTAATCAGTAGTAGGTATCATATTCTATTTGGTCCTTCGACCTAGATTTGATTTAGTACTAAACTGTTCATCCGTTATATCTGATAGTGAATAGTCTGTAGGATTGTAGCTATCCTGGCCAGTTAACTTTCCACCACCATGTTAGCAATCTGCTTAAGAATCTGTAAGTCTGACGTGATGTACCTAATGATGCATCAAAAAAGGGGCATTTGATACATATACTCCACTCGTTGTTAAACAAAACAGTGCATCACAAGCAAAGGAAGGCTGGCTTGAAATTAATATTTCTACGTAAATACCCGACAAACGAGCAGATAAAAGCCACCCGATGGTAAGTGACCATCGCCAATGGGCGCCAGTAACCGCAAAGACATCACCGATTGGTAACCATCGCGAAAAAGAAACGAGGGTCCCGCATTATTATATTAACTTGTTAAGTGTGAAATTCATTGAAGTAAGAAGAAGTAAGAACCTAAATTCATTGCGTTTTGGTAAAGTAAAGTTATACAAATAGGAACATTAATATTTATGAATACCAATTTTCATAAACCATATTTTTCCTATAGGTTCTATAAGAATAAGTTGTTTGTCGCTTACTTCCGTTTCCTAGTATACTAACTGCGCACCAAATATTTTAATGTGGCTTTAATCAACGTGTTTTCCACCGAACACCTAAACCTTCCTCCTAAATCACTTCAACTGCAGCATGTACGTTCATGCCGAAGTTTTCAAGATTATCTTGAAAACAGACAGACCTTGTTATGAGGGTTACATTATAATTTTCTAAGCTTCGTTCACTAAGATCCACACTCAAACCCCGCATGTGGATCCGTTGACACATTTTCCTGCTCTAGGACTCACATATGGATAAATCTGCACTAAATATATCCTTTGATCACACACACAGGAGACCATCTCTACGCTCGAAATTCGACCGTAATTTTGCAGGTAAGTATGTCCTTGTATTTTGCGTTAGTATCGCTACACTAATTTTATGATAAGACGTGAATAAGTCATTCTGTTACAATGTAGTTGATGGTGGGTTTCATAGGTGGTAAAATATTTTAATTTATCCACAATAGGCGTGTTGTCCGTCTACATTTACATGTATTACAATATTTACTACATTATTTATGTAAGAGGCAGAGTTTCTTGGTATACTCTACATATATTTATTTAGTAACTTAATACTCAATCAGGAGGTAACCAATGACCTGATGAATGACCTATGACTATTCTACTGCTAGGCTTTTTTATATAGGTACTTAAATATTCGAGCAGACAAGCCAATTGATGGCAAGTGGTCAGCGTCGCCCGTGGAAATAAGTGACATCAAAAGTATCGCCGATGCGTTGCCGGTCGAGAAAGAAGGAGTAAGATACAAAGAAAGTATTGGCCCGCAAGGGTAGTGTGCAATAGTATTACAGTAGTAGTGCAAGGTAGGGACCGTAGGGAAGTAGTCAACTACTAAGTAATACACTTTTGCAACATCAGGGCACACTGCAATAACGACGGCCAAGCCAACTGTTGCCTTCAGTTATATAAATGACCCTCCAATACCTACTGGTAATTAAAATCATTCATAAACATTATCTAATTTTGCATGTTATAATCCAACTTCAGTAGCTAATCAACCCTTACCATTGGGCCCGAGAACCTCTCTAGCCCGAAGATTTGGCGACATCAAAGCATTTGGTGGTATTATAACGGTATTCTCACATTCGACAATAAAGTGGGTAATGTAATTTTTAATGGGGATCTATGTAATCATAAGTAAACTTCTAAGATTTAAAATTTATGAAAATCGGAAAGTTCTCGTTTTAAATTAAGGAAGATTTTAAAGGAAGATTTTGGTAGTTTTTATAGCAACAATAGTGTGTACCTACCTATTTGTAAAAATATTTAACGCAACGCAAAACAATCCGGGATTGACGACCTGAATTTAAAAAATTAGACCTCAGGTAAGTGAGGAGTCCTGATATATTTTGTAAGGTGACATAAGGAAAATTATTACATAGCTACCTCAATTAAATCATTTATAACTAAATAACCATTTGTTTATATTCAATACTTAGACTTGGGTACCCATGAGGTTTTACAACTTTTCATGAACATAGTACCTAGGTACATATAAACTGCGATCGAGACTTGGCGCTTAAAACGATTTTGGTGTTAAGTACCTACTTAAGTGTACCTAGACGATGTGAAAGAATGAGTAAGTAGATAAACAGATCACTGACCAACGGCAAACGCGTGCACTGACGACAGATGAATACCGATGAATACCAATGAATAATAATGGATTCCGATGAATACTAGTTAACGTGGGAATGCAAGAAAGATTGGATAGTGTTAATCAGTAATGATCATCATTTATCTGTAGGTAATACCTAATGTTTGCAATAATTAGATATTAGAGCTGGTTACCTTTAGATAGCTGAGGTAGTAATGTCTCTAGGTACTTCAACTTTTTGGGTAGGTTCTTTTCCTGGTAAAGGGACATTTTGAGTTGTATTTTTTCGATCGTTGGATTTAATTGCTTAAATAGATAGTTATATATAGAAATAAAGGATTAGGTACGTAAGTAGTACCTACCTGTCTACATGTTTTAGTACAAAATTAAATCAAATTGCCCTCCATATTGTTTCTTTTGTTATACATAATTATAAGATAGTTACTTATCAGATTAAAATGAAATAAGATACTGAAATAATTATTATGTAAGTACCTAGGCAGGTCGCAAATAAGTACCTATGTGTGTCCATTAGGTATTGAAGAACACATCATAATATAATAAAATTATTGTCATAAATAATTGAATAAAAACTTAATTTACAAAATTAATTTGGGAACAAAATATTTTTTTCAGAATCAGAATCAGTTTTGATATGCGAATAATGCCTTCCAAACTTTCTACTACTTGGGCTGCACAAAATCTCAATAAAATTTCAATATCCTGCCCCTGAGCCAGCATCCGCGGCCCGTAAAAACCGCGAAACTCGAAAAGGGGGCGCTGTGCCGTCTTCAGCCGACATCATAATTTAAGCCTCGCAAAAACTGGTGTCTTAATAAATAAATCAACAGATTTTTTCGCCGTCCATAACTTAAGAAGTCGAGGCGGGAAATCGGATGGAAGTCGAAGGCGAAACTTTTAAAAAAGGAAACTGCTCTTGCGACGTCGAAGCGGCCGTGATTGGCCGGCGGGCCGGGGGCGGGAAGCGGCCTGCGCGGGATTGGTCGCCGCCGACGCACTATAGGCGCGTTCATCTCGAGACGCGAACAAATAGATTTTTTTTAAACAAAAGCAATTTTCCTATTCTTCTTGTTGCGGCGACGTTTCTATACGTTTGTTTTTGCTCAGCTCCGTTTTGTATTGTTTATTGTGCTCGAGTGCTCAACAATCCGCTGCCGGTTAATTCGCAACGATATTAACGCGAAACGCGAGTCACCCGCCATTGTTGCCGCATGCAGATTCGCTAAAAACTAACAATTGTTATGAAAAACATGCACGCCGGCTCCGCAGGAAGCTTCGACTCGCTGTAAATTATTTTTAATTAACATTAGATATTCACGTTGACACGCCTTACAATAGTTTCATTCTGTTTCACAATGGACAATTGAAAAGCTTTTTCAAGATCATTTGTCAAAGATACGAATTTAGCTGTAAGTATGTTAAGTACCTACCTGGTCTACCTACGTTACTTACAAATTTACTGAAAACAAGTGCTGATATGGAACTCAGGTTTACGTAACCAGTAATGTGGGTGTTTCCTACGTTTATGATCAAGAATGGAGTAATTCCAGAAGCGATACAACATGCAGATAACATTTATATTCATACTAACTCACTGCCTGGGGCGTTCTGGCTTTAAACTCTTCCTACTTAGTGAGTTAGGAAGTTTTTCATATTACCTAGTTACCTACCTACTAGACTTACCTATCTAGGTAGGTAAGCTTCTAGGATAGTTAAAAAAAACTAAAAAAAACGCAATTGCCTCATATTCCCACAAATCATACCTAGGTACTTACCATCATCGTATCATCATACCTACCTAGGTACCTACTAAGTAAGTACTTGATTTTAGAAATTCCGATATGTAGGTAGGTAGGTACCTACATAATACTAAGATATAGGTATGATAGCGAGAGAATTTCCGTTGCACATTAAAAAATTGAAAACCGATAAGTGCAATTTTGAGGGATTGGATGACGTTATCTTAATATGGATATGCCAATCAATCAGTCCCACTAGGTGGGATTTATATAAAAATATTTAAATGTTCACTTATTATCGGAATCAAAGCGAAAATTTATATTTATTTCATAAAATTAGTTTAGGTACGTTGACCCTAGCCTACCCAAACTTGTAAAAATTGAGGTTAATACCAATACCAAATTAGGTAAAAATGTTTCGTTTTTTGAAACGACCATTGATTGGAAATCGTAAATGTAAAAATAAATAGCTAAGCTTAAGGTTGCAAATATAGAGAAAACAATTGTAATTTATTTTAATTCCATAGAAACTCCTGAAGCTTTTGAATATAAGGTTGACAGTGATTAATAAAATTTGTATTCATTATAACTTGTTTTTATTTTTATTCATAGTTAATGTTGTGTTTGATCCTAATAAATCCCACGAATCCCACATACCCGAAAGGCTTATCCATATTTGTACAATGTTTCAGGACATTGACCCCAAATTGCACTACCTATTCCGATGTATGCTAATCGTACTGTGTTTCCTTTTTTCTTAAGGTTAAATAAGTACAAGTAGGTACCTACCTACCTACAAAATATCTTTAACATCTCTATTATTCTCTATATCTACTTACATTATTTTGCTACTTCTTATCTAGTAAGGTAAATAGTGACACAACCGCTATGGGTACTATGGGTACTAAATAGCATATTAACAATTATTGATTAGACCATTTTTAATAAAATAATTTATCCGTGGAGAACTAGGTTACCTACTTCTACATCCGATCACTTGTGATCCACACCACACAAGCGGCACAAGCCACAAAGCTATTAGCGCTTCCTTGACTTACCTATTCGAGGTCTCGACTTCGTCTCGTCTCGTGTCTAAGCTGCTTAGCTCAGTAATGATACTCTCATGTTTCAACATAAATCTGTTAAAATATTCCCCAGGTGAAATGCAAGTCGTGCAACAGCGTGGAGAATAATAAATATCAAGATTGGTATCGTATTTGAATCTGTAGCAGTGCAGACATGCCCAGAATGAGATTAATCACAGATACTAAGTACCTACACTTTCGAATCAGAATGCCTAGCGGTTCCTAATTAGATAGATAGCATCACGAGCTTGATTGATTCGTTTATGTCGTTTGAATTTGCGTGTGAAATAATGATATCAACTATCAAGAGCACTGAATGTATGCTGAGATTACTTAAGTTAGTAGGTAATTAGTTAGTATTAAAATATAGGTAAGGCTAAAATTAGGAGAATTTAATCATTGCTCATTACCAATAAATTAAGCAAAAGAGTTTCAAGGCGAAAATACAACAATGTATTTATACATATAAACATTGAATAACCAAACTTTAAATCGAAAATATCTTATTAAATCGATCGCGATTTAGGTATAGTTATTTAGAATAAAATCTAAATTAATAAAATCTAATCTAATCTAATCTAATAAAATCGATCTAAAGTTATTTACATCATAAATGAAAAGTGATGCCTAAACAGGTTCCCTGGCTCTTCACATAATTAGAAAGCCTTAAACCCTTTACAGGACGTACAATTGTTACATCGTGTGCACCAGGCACACAACCCGTGCACTGACAAACGGCATTAGTAGGCGCGGGCGCAACGACCGATAGCGGCCGAGAGCGGCCGAGATGTCCCGATTGGGGCCATTTTTCCTCCAAATTGCGCCCTTTGTTATGCAAAGCGTGCTCGCGCCATGTGCGGCCCGGAGGACCCACAATCGCTCGTTTGCCCCGCGCCCGTGTGACGGCTATCGCATCATCGCGCTCACAATGCCTCCGTTGACTGATTAGAATATTTCATCACTACTCTGCGCCCTCTGGTTTTAATTACCCAGTGCCGGGAGGTCAATAGAATAATGGAAGTCATAAGGATGTCAGGAGTTTTGGATGGTAATGATGGCCGGGAAAGAGATTTTTATGGATTTTGCAAACCCCATCACTTCGCTCTTAAGCAGCCGCCCATGACAACAGTAATCGATACAGAACAAATCGGCATTAAGATGGTCAGTACCTACAGTTAGCAGAGGGTGTTAATAAGAAAGTTAGTTGGTTATTTCGTTAGAATTAGAAGGCATGAGGTCTAGGGACTACTACTGCTTACTACTACTACTATCACTTGATGGTTGTCTCTATTGGACAGATGCGGCTTCGAATACCTTGTTACATACACTACGGTTAGTGGGTATGGGTTCCACTTACATCTTTGTGACAAAAATATTTAACAGCGAGTCCTATACACCTCACATAAAAGTGTGTATCTGCCGATACACACTTATGCCGATATGCTATAAAAGTGTGTATCTGCCGATACACACTTTTATGTGAGGTCGACTAAATAGGAGGTCCAATAAAAGTCTCGTCCTCGACGAGCATTGAAATTATTATTTATGGACTTATACAATCTTAGAATTATATACCCTCCGAAGTATGATGGGTAGCCATTGCCCAACTTTGCTACAGCGATAAATCTTATCCGTCTACGGATTGTTGATGTAGGCGCCTATTTTACGTTATCTTGAATGTGCTCCAAAGGCCTTAATGACAGACCTATGTAGAACATACACTGGCATTGGCAAGGCTATGGGTCTAAGCTCTTGGCACCCGCAAACTACGGCTCAAGGCAGCTTTTGAATTTCTTGGCATTCGCATAAATAACACTAACACTGCAGGTAAGTATTTCTTGCTAGTTTATGTTGGGCACATTGTCAAATAGGTTCCTAATTTGAATTAGGAAAATAAAAAAAATGTTGTAGGGACAAAAATTACAACTCCTGACCTTAATGCTAAGACAGTAATTTCTTCCAACTTCCAACCAAACGTTATCGATGAGGTTACTGAATTCTTCGTTCAGCAAGCGGTGTCAGTAATAATAAAAACCTAAGAGATTCGTTTGATCTAGTGATCCTATGTAGTCATTACGTACACAAAAGTCACTAGTCGGATTTTTATTCGGGTTTTTACTAGTATCTAGATAGAGTCAATACGAAGGTTCTACGATTTATGGTTTAACATGAAAAATATATGTACCTACAAAACGCATGATAAAATGATTGTTAATTGTTATTTATGACGTTGTGTACGATCATGTTTTCCGAATGGAACTAAAGGCGTGTTACTATGTAGCTTCAACTTAATTACTAATTAACTTATTGTTAGTAACGAGAATCGACTGGTGTGATGTGACCTGTACAATTACATCGTAAAGGTATTCTCCATAAAAGCGAATAACATTTCATTATCATTATCACTTATACAAATTTTCACTCAAAAGATACATCAACGCGAACTCCAATCACTCATTTTACGTGAGTAGGCAGGTAATCTACGAAATGGGAGCTCATTGATTTCCCTACGCTAATAATTGCGATAGTTCCACAAACACATGATACGTTTGCCATCGGGAAATAATTTTCGCAAGGGCTCACAATTCTTATTTATTTGTTTATAGGGGTTATTTTTGAATGGCAGTAACATGTTTGGATAAACAAGGAGTCACGGTTCCTTTTTGAGTTTAGTTATCGAACATCGGGCCGATGCATCATATTTGTCCAACGTTTCGTCATCAGAACACAGACAGATCGAAATCGCATCGATAATAAATGGAATGCATTAAAATATCGGTGGCCAACTCACCTGTCTCCTCGCTATAACATTATAAGTAACAAAAAGACGATATTCGAATTAAGTGACGAGGCACAACGTAAATATATTGAGTGGTTGGAGCTTTGCTCGATGCCTTTTAACATGGTTAAGAAGAGTACATATTGTCGTAGTAATACGCAGTCATTACAGATAATTATTATTTTAAACAATTAAGTTGTATATTTTGAAGTAAAACTTCTTAACGTACGCTTGACTTGGAGAGTAATCAGGTGAACGCGTGACGAGAGCGTTACGAAAAGTGTGATTGGGCGAGGCGAACGGAAGTGGAGTTGTAAGCTAGATTAAGTGCCTAATTTTACTATCCTAACCTTAAGGACTTTCGATACATGAGTTAATCACTCATCTTTTCGTCAATATGTTTGCAGCGTGATTGTACATGCATCTGACTTCTCGATTACGAGGAGAGACCGTTATCAGTTAGAGGCTCTAACTTAAAGCTATATTCTTGTTAAAGTAAGGTTATGTTAGTCCTAGGTTACTAAAGATAATATTTAGGCAATCTTTTTAATAAAATTATTTTGAGCTCAGTAGGTAGGCTATTTAATACTGATATGACACACCTTAGTCCGTCAATTGATTGATATAGCCATAAAAACGCTGAATCCATTGTGCGCAAGCCCTTACTGGTGCGACCGGATCTTGTTACTTTAATTACTCGTTTCATTTGACGACCAAATGCAATATTTATGAAGACAAATTACTTGCACGCTTAACGGCAATATTAGACGGTATTACACGTTCTAGCGGTTATAAGGACACACCTCTAATTATGTCCCATTTGATGTTGTTAACAACTTGCTTCTGACAGTAGTCTCTATTAAATTCAATAAAATATAAATTACACGCCTGTAAATACTTCGTAGTAACTTTGTTTTGTTCAAATGTAGTATTGCAAAAGTTGTCAATTAGATAAGTACCTACTCGGTAACCTTTTTTAATATTATCTTTAAAATAAATGTATCTTAATTTTCATTAATTCCAACATTAACTTCATTAAGGATGCGATTAACTTCAATTAAATAGTTTACGTCTTTGTTCATTAAATTTTCAATGTATGGTAATTGATAAAATTATTTTCCACGCGTTACATTTACTAACACGACATACGCCACATCTACGAGCGAATAATATTAATTAGCCAACAAATTCTTTGATCGTAGGCTCGATATTATTAAATAGAAACACACGCAAATCGCTTAGTGGCTAACTATACCTACAATTTACCCTAGATTGACATCGATTACCTAAGATTACGAAATAAGTGGTAATTTGTTTATGTAGGTATTTTTTGGCATTTGGGAATAACTTCCAAAGAAAAAGTGTTTTTGTAAGAGTGGTAGAAAAATGACATATGAAAAAAAAGATTTACCTACTTATATCTAATATCAATGATCACGAGCAAATATACCTAATATCCCACAACAAATTTTGACATCGTTTAATGGTTAGTTAGTAGTTAGTAGTTAGACATCTGTCTCATTCATGTATCATGTTCAAATTCTATACGACTGGATATTTGTGTGACAATATAGTATAAACGAGTAAGTTGTGCTAAACTGAAACTGAGAGTTTCCTGCGATCCTTACTAAGATGCTCACTGATATTTGACCGAGTGTAAGGATTTCTTGAAGGAAGATTGTACACATCGCAGAACAAAATGACTTTCCAACACCAGATGTTGAGGGGCTGAACAAGGAACCGGCGAGATCACGTGAGATTAGGCGCGACTGTACGCCGTGTTTTTGTTCCGAGCCTGCCTTTACACGGCTAAAATGCATACCATGAGCATAAATTTAAATTTATACTGTTATCGAAATAGTTACCAGTGCGGTATTTTATTTATGGCCGACCAGTAATGTTAACGAATGAATTACATGCTTGAAGCGTAGACGGGTGACGGCTGCGTGTGACGAGCGCCTTATACTAGAGGTACATTCGCAATACCCACCCATTATTGACAATAATGTTGGTGTGTGCGGGCCGCTTGTTGTAATCATTAAAGTTATTGTCAGACTGTATTGAAATAACATTTTAAGTACGGCTAGGCTTAGACCAACTTCATATTTACGAAAAAACTACCGGCCTATACAGGGTGTAATCGTTAAGTGTGCACAGGCGATTATTCCGTAACTATTACAGATATCAAAAAGCTTTAAACTGATATCGAAAGCACTTTACCTAATGAGTAAAATTACAATAATAATTTATTAAAATAAATACGAGAAATATCCAAAAAAATTACATTAAACTCTCCCATACATTTAGTATGAGATAGTAGGAAGGTTTTACTTTCTTTATTTAAAGTGGAATAGTACCTACTCATTTTACCCTTATCATTTTATAATTGTGTATGATATGGTATTGATGAATTTCAAGTAGATACACACCTGTAGATTAATTATGTTACCACTTCAAATTAATAAAAAACCTTGTTTCAATATCGTATTGATTTGAACTGGCTGAAAAGCAACATACTAAATAAAAACAAAAAGAAAGATACTCTTTTTTGTTCGTTCTAAATTCAAATTCTTTATCGCGGGAGTAGGTACTATTCCACTTTAAATAAAGAAAGTAAAACCTTTCTACTATCTCATACTAAATGTATGGGAGAGTTTAATGTAATTTTTTTGGATATTTCTCATTTTATTTTTAATAAATTATTATTGTCATTTTACACATTAGGTAAAGTGCTTTCGATATTAGTTTAAAGTTTTTTGATATCTGTAATAGTTACGGAATAATCGCCTGTGCACACTTAACGATTACACCCTGTATAGTTGCGCTTGCAATGCTTTTAAATTTTTTACAAATTGAATTGCTAATTATACATTTAAACGGCAAGAAAAATCTCAGAGCCAATCAAATCTCAAAGTCTCATTTATTATTGTATTAACGGGTTAATTAACCATAATAAATGGTTTGATTATCTGTAGATAATACTGATTAAATGATCTCACTGCGGAATTAGCATAGTTTGATTAATGAGATTACCGTATTAGCGCCCTAATCGGTAATAACTCGCCTTTAGGCGTAATTTGTAAGTTTGCCAAAATAATTCTCTGCAATTCATAAAAGATGTTACACGTTCGAGTTACTTCGAGGTTTTGCGTCAAGCGCCAAAACGCGTCGCGTCAAGTCCCTAGGTTCATTCATATACTAGGTCTATTAAAAACGGTTTTGTACCATCCAACATTAACTCGTTAATTCGATTCTTGTTGATAAATAAAGTATTGCACAACTCACCACGCAAGACTGAGATTGTAGTCAAATATCAACTTACTTATAAGAATTTAAAAATATCTCCATTCGCTTTTCAAAGACAAAAAAGGCATATTTTGTACCGACATCAATATAAATATTGTAGGTATTAGGTGATATAAGGACACCGCCCGCTTAACTTGTTGGGCCTATATACTCGTTATAGTGTGACCACATCCTTATTCGGATTACTAAGTTGCTTGACATCAATGATTTATAGATTTACATAGTGTAAAAAAACAGAATGCAATGTAATTTAATGCCGGAGACAGTAAACCTTTAAATTAATTGGCATTTATAAAACCAATTAAACGGTGCGGCATGCATAGGTACAATTTTGTTTGCATAACGACAATTTTATTAATATAGTACAAATATCCGACCAGCTATTAAATATAATATGAAAACCTAATAATTTAATATTGACGACCTGGATGGCACAATGGTTAACACGCCGGATCGCCGATCCGAGGGTCCTGGGTTCGATTCCCAGCGAGGCGGAAATTTGAATGATGAGTTTAAATTTCCGTTCTTGGTCTGGGTGTGTGTGTTCTTGTCTTGTGTTGTCCATAGCACCCACGACACAAGGAATCCTAGTGTGGGGCTATGAGTGTGTAGCGTTATTTATTTATTTTATTTTATCTACAAGTAACCCGATCTCTGGTTGAGTAAGTATATTCTGAGTCTCCTCAATGATGAATACTCGTGCCCCGTAATAGGCCATAATGGGTTGAAGCTAACCCGCCTTCGCTTCTCTTTGGGACTCTATGCCTTAGTAGGTATTTTCATCCGAACGAATTGCTACTCATTCTTATCAGGCATTATACTTACTTAGTTATCGACACAGGACAATTTACGGTATTCTATAAATTAGAAAAATTTATTTGACAGAATTGATTTGTGAAAAAGTTGGGAAAAAGTGCAAAAGTTTCACAAAAGTGTTTAACATCTTAAACTATCCTAACATAATTGAATTTCCTGAAAATATAACAATAGGTTGGTAGGTATCACTCTATTTCGTTTGCGCACCTTCGTTTGTTTGTTAGATATTTCAACCTAACTCGTCGACCACAATAACAAAATAATTCGATAAACCGCAAGAAATAAACATTTCGAATTGTTTTAATTTACTCGGGTTACACAAATAATAATAAGGGTTAGAAAGTGGCTGACCGCAGGATGGTCACGCGACCTAACTTGCGGTCACATGATCTTGTCAACAACATGCCCCCTTGTCCGCCAAGTGTTGCTGTTTAAATTAATTTGTTTTATTGTATTTTGAAATATGCGATTAATATTTAACACATTTTAACGATCACTTCCTTCAATAAATTTATTTTGTTACTTTTATAATTTGAAAGAATTTTGAAAGATTACATGATTTACGTGTATTTGTGTGCATTTTTTTTTCTATTAGGTACTACCTATAATACTTTGCACCAATTTTTCATCTAATTCTGAATACAAGTGAGTCGATAGACGTAAGTTCCATATATGTACCTACCTACATGTTAATAATGATTAATAGGTTGCTAGTGGAAGGTAATTAACAATTCCCTATAAACCAAAATGCTCTTTGAAAGTGGCCATAACTCATTCAAGCTTATTAGGATATAATTATAGTAGTGTTCAATCGAGTTTGATACAAAGTTTTATATTTAATTAATTCGCGTTATGAACAAACGATATGAATTCATGTTTCTTATCAACTAATAAAATCACACTGAAATATAATAAATCATTCAATAACCACAAAGTTAGCCTTAGTCACACTGATTTTTTAGCACACAGGTTTTATTAGCATACATATTTTATCAATTAGTCTGTGTATGACACTATGGGGCTATTTATGTACCAATTAAATGATAACATCCTCAAAGAAAAGGGGTGATAACACCTGCCTGTATTCTTTGAGTAAGTTAATTAACTATTTGCGTTAAAATTGCGGTTGGTGTTACAATTTAAACTTTATTAATATTTACAGAGAGTCCAACTTAATTGTTCTGGATTATGGACATTTCGGTCATAGAGTAACATATTCTGCGCCCTTGCGAGTGAAAAGGAATGTTCATAGATAAATTATAACTCTTTGCGTCGGTCCAGATATGATTGGTAACATAGTACTGGTTAACATAATTATATTTAATATTGTCTTAATTAATCCGGGACATAGCTACGTAGGCATTCAACTCGATAGTATCGGAACTCGTGAGCATTTTTGCTCTATACCAGTAGAGTGTGCATAAAAGATTTATTTAAGGTAATTTTAAAACAATGAAAACTTGTATCTATTGCGAATCCTCGTCTTTCAAGGTTCGAGTATGTAATACTTATTTAGAAATTGCGGTATTTGCGATAGAAGAGATATATTCCAATTAAAGTTTCTTTAACATGAGACTAATCTTTGTTTCTATGGGTATCTATTATCTATTAAAACTATGAATACTTTCTTCCAAATCGCATGAATCCAAATCGCATTAAAATCAAGAGGCGCTGCGTATGGTGAAAATGAACACTTATAAAATAATAATTCTCGTAAATCGAAGTTCATTAGATAACCTGATGATACAACGCCACCTAGTGGAAATACAAGGAACTTTTTCTACTTATTTTTCTTTGTAACTTCAGTGTTAGATCCTAGGCCTTTCGCTACTATAAAACGATGTGATAGGGACTACAAAATAACCTAATCATGATGTATTAAATTAATTATTTTTAAGGTATAAAGATTAAAGTCAATTCAAAAGATCACATTGGATTTTAGAGAAATTTTAAATGGGGACTAAGGCCATTTAAAATTTTGTAACCGTGATTTTTGTAAACGGGCTAATAACTTATACTTTACACATAACATTTTCATGACTTACACTACCTATATGTAGTATTTATAAGGCATAACTACCTACATAATTTGTAAAACTATCTTGCTTAATAATAATATATCAAAGTATGCGCTAATAAACTTTTTTGCTGACCGTATTATTGCGATTGCATCGTCGTCCATGACGTTTCACACCACACTAATGAATTCACATGTAAACCCGGCAACGGCCAACCTGATTATTATGGTCGGTGTACTAAATACGCTTTGAGTGACGCAAATGACTAGCGAAAGTCAAACGAGTCCGATCAAATCTTTAGATTATTGAAATTAGCTGAGTAGGTATGTTTTGTTTTGTTTTTCAACATTGTTTTAGAGTATTTTCTCTTATTAGTTATCTACCTACTGGTTTTTGAGTAACTGCCTAGTGACCAGCGAAAGCTATGACGCCCTTCGTCATATCATTCCAAAAATAAGTGTTACTGTGGCATGGCGTAGGAAATAAATATGGGCTTTATCACATAGGTAATACGTACTACTTACACACATAAATACTTTCCTTTATCAAATTATTAAAAATTTTATGCACTTCACGTTCAAATATTTTGGAGAAGTGTCGCCACATTTTTTATTATAGCTATCATTTATAGCAGACATACCTACTAGCCCCAAGCCCCAGATAGTTTTTTTTTCATATATTTTCCATGTACAGATCAGTTAGAGATTTATTATATTTATATAGACTACATAAACATGAAAATCATTAAGTACCTACTTGTATTTTGGCGCGAAAATAAGCTTGTTAATTGAAAAGCGATTAATAATAAAATTACCTACATTTGAAAGTTTTTAATAAGGTTTATTTTATTATGTTAGGTGGTAGGTATATTATGTTACGTGTTATATTAAAAATTTCCCAAACTAATCATTGTTTACAATTCTGATGCACTGCAAAACAAACTTGAAGCTATTGTTCTGGTAATAGTAATAGCATGGAAGTCAGATACACCTAGGGTTGTCAGAAACATCCTCAATATTTCCGGGACAATTATCCTAGAGTAACGTAGACGGCCTGTAGGAATAAAGATATATATAAGAAAATAAAAAGGTAAGTCTTATTCAATTAGATACTCAGTATTTAAGTTAGGAAGTTTCACAATATTATAGGTACCTTATGGTTACTTGATAGATAACTTTGTTAGGACAATAACACGGGTTATAGAAAAATCAAGAAGCTTTCAGATTCTGGGACGGTCAAGTCTAGTCACTGGACACTGGACAAGGTGTATCCGGGACATGGGTTTCTCGGTCATCAGACAACCCTGGATACGCCAGCAGTCAGTACCCTCAGTAGCCTAGCGTGGCAACGTCGCGTGATCAGATTGCATGGAGACTTCGACAGCCTTGTAAGTTCTGCGCTCCAATTTGCCAATGAAGTTCCCATTCATCATATCGTACTATATGTAAGTTTACTGGAACCTAACTTTGGCTTAGTAATGTTTAATGCTGATTCCTACGCGCTTTAGTTTAATTGACTAGTGGACTATAGACTAAGTAATATTTACGGTATTCAGTAACAGTATTAGGTATATGACGTAATCTTAGCAATTTAATTTATTCAAGTATATTAAGTGCAAATGCCTACTTATTTTAAGTTATGCATAAAAGGTTAAAGTAATCTTGTTAAAATAGGTGTAACTAAAATTACTTGTGCTTCAAAACCCAGTTTTTCTGAAGTATGTAAAGATAATTAACCTTATGATATAAACAATTTGTTATACGTTCACCGTTTGCTGTGGCCGATCATTAGATGGTCGAATGTCTGGACGTCTCCTAATTAATATGAAACGTCATAAATTATCATCAACATCGCCCCTTTCAGTCTCGGCGATTGGCCCACGGGATACAACATTAGGTTTTTGTATTAGATACACTGATATAGGACAATTAACCGATCCGATCGCGAATTCGAAACAGAGAACGGTCGTTACAAGTACATTTTGCTGTTATTTGCATCGAAATTGATTTTTTTGCCGTCTCGCAACCATCCGCTGTGCGTACACGCATGTTCGGGAGGCATGTCCAATTAGTAATTAAGCAATGAATATGAAAAGCTGTTAAAATTATTTCACATAATTTTGCATTCATATGGAAATTTGCTGTGCATCGGAAGAGAAAGTAACGGATACAAAAAATTAAAACTAAACTTGTTCTTTGTCCGACAAATAATAATTCCATTAAACACAATTAAAACTGTCAAGATAAACCAGCTAGTTAGCCGACTGCCGGACCATCTACCCGCTATTGTATTGATTGAACCATTTTTCAAACCAGCAACGAGGCAATTAAACAACGGCAATGAAATTTTATTCAGATTCATCAAACCAATTCGAAATCATAATTGATCTGGCATGTAAAAAATATAGAGGGCTGTTAGGATGGGAACAGGCGCCAAAAATATAAAACTAGAACGATGACTGGTCGGAACACTTGGAGCCAAAAGTCAATTAACGGACGGGCGGCACGTGGAACCGACCCGCTGATACCACAGTACCCGACAACTAAACAGATTATACACGACGTGCATGTCAGTGTTTGCATTTGTTTTATGAAGAAAATATAAAGATAATTAATCACCGATATAAACACGTAACTGCGGGGGATGCAACGAGCAATAATATTATATAATTCGCAACCCCTAGTTGTCAACGAGTTGTTGTGTTGTATTAATGAAACACGTAAATTATATTTTTTACAAAAAATCTTTACAATCTTTCTTTATCATAATTATAGACAATACAATATAGATACTTATATACTTATTTATAAATTACTAGTGACCCGCCCTCGCTTCGCTTCGGGAAACTTTAGATAATTCACACTATATCTTTATTAATTATAGCCTACATGTTATTCTGATGTATAAGCTATATTATTGTAAAGTTTCATCAAAATCCATTCGGTAGTTTTTGCGTGAAAGAGTAAAAACAGACATTCATACGTCCATATTAGTAGGATAAGTTATATATTTTGGATAATTCACAGTATATCTTTATAACTTATAGCCTATGTGTTTTTCTGATGTGTAAGCTATATTATTGTAAAATTTCAGTTTTATATCTAATCAATGAATCTTAACAATGTTGCGTTAAATATTGTTTATCTTAAGATTTGTGATATACTGTCCAACTGTATAGTGGTGTAGTCGCCCGGCCTGCCTCCTGATAGCAGTCCGAATTTTTCCAATTCACACATCGCACTGCTTACACCGTCCTCGACGATTCCTGGACCGTGATGCTACTCATTCGTGAAGTTATTTAAAATTGCTGGTTCAGAATTTTCTTTTCCAATTTTCACATGCATAATAGGTAGGTAGGTAGGTAAACGTGACTTTGAAAGTTCAAACACATTTAAGAATTTTAAATACAAAAGAAATGTCCCAAGCATTAAAATAAAAATCAAACATTATACTCGTAGGTACGAGTACAATGGAATTTTTACAAGTAATTTTCAAAAATATGGGATAAGCAGACAGGTTTATATAATTATATTTGTAAATTGTATTTATATGAGAGATAATAAATTATTTTTGTTACTTACAAGCAGTTGAGTTGAGTTGAGCAGTTTAGTTAAGGCCTAAAGGTCAAGATAATCAGATCGTACGAACCGCGACTTATTTCTACAGTTCACACGTCGCAGTGTTTGCTATGGTAATCCTGACATTTACTTGCGTTCAGCCGCTAACTAGGCATAAGCTAGGCAAGGCTTAGAGATAATTTCAAAAAAGACCCTTAGTTACGGTATTTTATCACAAAATAACAACATCGTGGTCTGCCATTAAGATTACCTTCGAGGCTGACACCATTGGTAGTCATGGTGGCTAAAATAATCTCCTATTGTTAAAGGAGAGTGAATAGGCTGTTATAAGTTATTGCGTTAAACATCTCAGACTTCATAGCCACTTAACATCGGGTGGGATTGTAGTCAAGGATTAACTTAATTTATGTAAGAAAAATAGATAGGCTGTGATAATCAGTTCATATAGGCGGTGATAAACAGTTCCTCGAGAATTAACTTCATTTTTTAACCGACTTCAAAAAAGGAGGAGGTTCTATGTTTCTATTATTGTTACGGCGACATCTAGCTAGTAATATCGGAAATATTTCAATTGGCATACTACCCCTGAATTATGTAGTTTTTTGTAGGGACATAAAACAAGTTTATGTTGGGATATAAAACTTGCTTCATAATTGAAAAATATTAACTTAACGTCCATGATCAAACAAGCTAAAACATAAGATTAAAAACCCGCCAATCCATAATTTAATAACATAAAAAAGCAAGCATAAAATTGAATATTACACGTTACTTCATTAGGTCTTTAAAATACTTGGTATTCTGTATTAGTTGCGAAGTTCCCATAAATAATTATGTGCGGAGAAAGGAGGCGGCGGAAGTAGATATGATCGCGGAAGGGTCTAGCGATGTCTTAATTAGCGATTGGTTTATTCATAAAACACTGTCCCGCTGCCAACTGCCGATAGAATGTAATTAAGTGCCAAGGTTAATTGTAAGAGAATTGCATTGAACCCATGGGTTTAGGTGTTAGTTGGTTTTGAGATCTCCTTTTTATTCCTTATTTCCTTACTAAGTTTATATCCATACGACCAGAGCTATCGTTGCGTAGTCGGCTTCAAGAACGCGATAATGACGGCACTAGCTCCGGCACTGGCATATCAAAACTAAAATAAAAATGTGGAAAACATTTACAAAGAACCCTCTTTGTAAATGTTTTTCACATATTTATTGCACTGCTCTCCTACCAGATTCAACTATGACCATTTATTTACCAGAATAACCACCGACCAAATTAACATTTCTCCAAATTTTATCTTATCGATGCGTACTTGGATCAGGATTAAGATTGGGTTTAATTGCTCTACCGTTGGGTACCTATAGCCGAGACTATTGGATAAGTAACATTATTTTATTCAACCGGTTAACGGACTACTGACAAATCATTTGCTCACAAACGTTTTCAATTAAAAAAAAGCTAGTTTTCACTGAAATAAACGTGCCATTATTTAATATCTCCGAATGAAAGGACATTTAATTTACCCCTCTTGCTCACACAATGATGTCACGAGCGATGCCTCCACAACAGGCTGTAGAGAGGATCGGCGCATCGGTGAATATCGTTATCGGCGAACAATGAGTTTCTGATTCGCTGGACATCCTCAAAGGTAATTCGAATTTTTCACGGCGCGCAGATGCCACACTCGGACGTTCAGTGTTCAAAGAATCGGAATATTACGTCACGATAAATTTGGGTGCCGTCTGCAATCCACAGTTTAATTATTTTGTTATGTACTTATCTATATCGTCAATTGGTTAGTCTGTATCTATCATGGTATATTTTAACTTTATAGAGTATGAACTCTACAGAATGTAATTTGTTGTGTCAAAACAATGAAGGTGATAAAATTACAGTTAAAGCGTTTATGTTAAACGTTGCTATTTAAAAACTACATTAACTATTCTACCAATCACAATCAAATCTACATTTAATATTAAAATATTATTGCAGATTCATTAACTGAGCCGCTTAATATTGTATACCTAATACGCACACGAGGCGATTCTTCAGGTATAGCCGATCTGTTCCAGATAACCTTTAAGAAAATAACATAAAAAATAAGGAATAAAGATGTAGCAGCGTCATTAAGAAGAAAAGTTACCTACGAATTATTACTTTTAATCGCACGTTTTAACCGCTAAGTGCAGTTGAGAATAGCCTTTTATCGAAACTAGTTAAACTACAGAATGCGACAATAGGGAATATATTTGCAATAAATTAAAAGTAATATAAGGAATAATTAAACAAAATGAGGCATTTTAAGGCTCCGACACTTTTTGATTATCGATTAATTAACGAATTCATGAGTACAGTTAATACAAGCGACGTAATGAAGTAAAATGTGAGTGTCGTTAACCAAATTTAACTTATCCACAGAATGTTCATACTTAATTATTATAATCCTGCATTTTATGGACTTATTTATGGCACAAAACATGTCTTTTGTGGTTCAGCAAGACAATGAAAAAGCTCTTAACCTTGACATTAACGAAAATAGACGGCCGTAAAACTTTTAAAACTATTTACTGTGACGTTCATGTTGTATTTTATTAACCCGCACACAAACGCAACACAAAGAGAATTGAAGTGCACGTAATTTGAAGTGTCTTGAAAGTTTAAACGCACAGAAATGTGTATGTATAAATAAATAGGAAGACAATGACAATTCATAAAATGTAATATCATTACTTCAGTATGTGTTTTTTATTAATTTATTTATTGCAAGAACGTACTAAGCCACATCATGTAAAGTCGTAAAAATTACCACACAATAAAAATATTATTAATTAATCAGACTACAAAAAAAGTATTTTTCTAATGACTAAAATAAATAATTAGTGAATACGAATGTGCATTCGGTGCTTGAAAGTTTGACTTGTGGAAAACGATTTGTTGGAGATAAATCGTGTCTTGCCCCTTTTCCTGTCTTTGACAATTAGAGCTAAGTCGTAGTAGTCGTATGATTTGATAGTTCTAGACTAGAGTTATTAAAATTTTACCATGCTCATCATTCGCTTTAGCGACTAAAGTTCATAATACCGCTAGGTACTGAGGAGTGAATTGTTTGAAGACAGAGAAAGTTGTCACCAACGTTTGCAATGAATACAATGTATGGCTTCACAAATTGATAGCACAAAAAGTAATTTATTTATTACAAATTTAACATTACTTCGTGCTCAAATGTGCGGCGAAAGGACTCTTAAAAGAAGTGAGTTCAACTTTAAATACCTATATTGAATTTAAGAGTAATACATTTTTTATCCCTACATCGAGTTGCCAGAAAATAATCATCACATCTCATGACCATTAGGTACAGGGTATCACAGACCCGTAGCCGACCGAAAAGGAAATGGACACTCGTATTAAATATCACTGTCTCTCACGGTGTCGACTATGACTGAAAAATACAGCTAAAACACATTTTATTATGATACGGGTACTCACGATATGTATTTTGAAACAAGTGTAGTGTGTCGTACTATGGTTAACAAAACGCAAAAACGAACTAGACGTAAGGTAGATAGACTAATGTCTTAGTGTCAAGTGTCACCTGTCAAAAGTTTCTCCGCGCCAACGCAGTTCAGCCGTGACCACGATCCATGCAACTGGGTCGAAATATCGGATAATTACCGTCGTTTTAAAATACATATCGTGAGTACCCGTAACATAATAAAATGTGGACAATCCGCGATTTTAAACTTAAGTTTAAAATCATACAGCTGAAACATACTGTGACGACATATTTCATGATTAATTTTAGAAGGAGGGTGATGCAAAATACCACCATCACTAGGTACTACTGTGCATGTACCGGAGAGATAAACTCGGCGACTCTTAACACTTGACTTGGTGCCATAACTTCGTCTTTTGTCCAGCGGGGTGCACCAGTAGGGGTGGTTAGCTTGGACTTGAGATTGGATAGGGCCTCTTAAACCGCAACATTTGGTCTGAAATAAAGATAATTCTTTGGTCTCTAGCAAAGATCTTCTTCGTATGCTATTGACAGAGCAGTCACAGTCAGGTGGAGGATGAGCATGGAGGCGCACAGCATTACAGCTCTTCATTTATCCTGAACATATGCGGGGGGATTCTCATTGACTATCGTGTTTGTCGGGGACTTGATTTGCTTAGTCCAGCGTAACGGTGATCTCCTTCTAGGCTCCATCCAAGTATTCTTCCACGCGTACCATGACGTATTAAACAAAATGTACACATGTGTGACTTTCAATCAATCAGACACCGGCCATATAATGATACCACTATTATTTATAGACGTACCAATTATACACGAAAGAAAAAGACATCGATTAAAATGTATACAAAAAATAAAATAATCACTATGAAACATTCATTATGTATGGAAACAATTAGCTATAATATCTTTGGAAATTATATTATAATTTAAAGGGGGACAACAGTATGTTTTATAAGGTAATAATATATTTTTTACCTATTCGAAATACATCGAGGTATCTTTTAATGGCTCGGTGAAAATGCCAAATAGCTGGGCAATGGTGTAGCATTTTCGAGGTAAACTGTGTCGTTTTATTCTATTTAGGGCCCTATATTTTTCGCCATCTTGACGTTTTGACGGCGCATGCTCGGTCCTGTGTCTTACTAGTGGCTGGTGACGATACGAGACGAAAACCAAAGCTAAATAAATTATCTTGTGTTGATACAAAACAGCTATTATTGTCTGGCACATATTCATGACATGCACTTCGAAGAGGATATTATGACCACTACGTTTTATGTGCTTCCTGAACTACAAAACTAAACACCTTCATTAATTTTTCAGAAATAACATGACAGTAAGATGTAGGTATTTGATGTAGATGTAGGTGACATGTATTTGACAAATATAATAATTATAGATTTTCAAAAAATCTGTTGATAATAATCTGGTGATATTTTTTATACTTAACTAAACTTACAAGAATGTTAGTCTAATTGTGGTTGATAAAGTTGTAGGGCTAACACTAACACTATTTGAGTAGGTGCCACTTCACTTCACTTATTTTTGTGGTAGTTTTCCCAAATAAGTTATACGTTGTTAGATAATTATTTAAAAATAAAATTATGTTACCAACAATTTAACGTGTCTCTTTTTATCTGTATTTAACATATTATGAATAATATCTAATAATATAATCTATATTATGATAATTCTAACATTGACTTATTAAGTCAATGAATCCTAATCATTTTTTGTACAGGTGTACCTACTTATACTATAAAACGTTTTAAATACTTATTCGACAGATTATGAGAAACAAAAAAATCATATATGTGCAATTCACACGTGCTAGAAGTGAAACTGAAAAATAACGAATACCGCCAGTCCAAATATTTATGTTTTGCTTTGCTTACATAAGCCGCCACTTTGCCGATGCTTCCTATCTCTTTTTCTCCCACGTGTGTCTGTCTTTTTCGTTTCCGTTTCATTTCATTTGCGCGTCATTTCTGTTTCATCCAATTCCAAATCACAACTATACTAAACTCGAGTAATTGTAAACTCAATTTAAAACTAATCAATCGCTTATAGCTAATACACTGATGTGTAACAAGCGCCTGCGGTAGTAGCGTCGTACCCCGTGCCCACATTGTATTTTAATTAATTGTTATGGCCCAGGTCAAGACGTTGGCCTACAAATGGCTCCACGGCATGGAATCTAAAGAGTTCACTGTCATAAAATACACACCGATAGCTGTAATACCCAATAAAGCTAAAGGGAATTTGACACGGACACGTTAAAGGTGCTACCAACAATATGTGGAAAACAGGTGTGAAGTTTTAACCGGTGGTACTAATCGCCGTAAAATCTACTTGGCGTCTGATTTGGATTAAAATAAAATTAATTTCTTTTCGCATACCTATCACGTTTTATAAAACAATTATGACGAGGTTTGCAGCTACATCGACTATTGTACTTAACATTCACAGATATGTGATTAAATGAATAATAGGCATAAAGTAGGTACTTATAAAAATATTTTTTTCAAACTTCAGATTATAAAAGAAATTATGGTAACTTATCTTCATTTTAATCAACACTGGTTGTAACACTCCACACAATTAAATAGGTATCTACCATACACGCACTACATTTAAGTATCTAAAAAGGGCCTCTACGTGATGAATCTGTGTCCCCACGCAAGCCTTCCAAATGACCGAGACCACGTCTTATATTCTAGCACCCATGAAAGTACAGATATACATAATAACTATACTTAATATTTTTGTTTCGGACAATTATGTATGTACCAAGGGCCAATGTAACGTGAAAGAAACCGTTAAATGTATACATAAAATACTGTAGTATAAATGAGGATAGTTGTCTTAGCAAACAAACAAAGTTTCGTAACTTCGGTTCTATCAATCTAAAATTGTAGTAAATTTAAACTTTGGAAGCCTCTCCTGTAAAGTTATTGTGTAATTTTTGCATTTTGTAAAATATAGAAACTTGCGTGAAAGATTGACATTAAACCCTTATTATAATAGATACAATAGGTAGGTATAATGGTGCCGTTTTTTTAATATATTTCATACTCAAATTAAATGTCCATTAATAATACAGCAAAGTTTAATCAATTACTATATAAATTTTCCTAATAGCGAAGTAACACTTATATGGCCTGTAATTAGGACCGTCCGAGGGCATTAATATGCAACGCAGACCATGATTCGAATGTCGTAAGGCAACCCTTTTACTCCCTGCTCGTAATTATTTTATGGGACAGGACTTTCCTAGTAGGTACTAAACTTTATTGATACAAGCATAGAACTCTAAATTAGGTACACACTGCGTTGGCTATCATGATTATATGTATAAATGGTTCTTGCAATTTTGATGGTGATCGATTTGCACATTTGCACGCAAGATATTTGAGAATCAAAACATTAACGGCAAAACAAAGAGTAATTAAACAAAATATAGTTTTTGCCAAATCCCGCAAGGTGGCGCTACAATAAGTTGTCATATGATAATTTATTATGATACTGAAATGAAGATTAGTAAAGTACCTGTAGATGAAGTGTTTCCGTGAAGAACTCTGCACACCTCATAGTTTTCCAAAATTAATCTTCATTTGACCAACGTAGACAAATATAGCCATTAAACCTCTTTTGTAGAAAGAGAAGATTTGAGCTCTGGTCGCAATGAAATTAAGTGAAGATAATATAAATATGATGATGATGATGATGATGCAAATCAAAAATATGTAGAAATAAATTATCACTTGCTTCAAAGGAAGGAATCAGTAAAGGAAAAAGTGAGGAAACCTGCATATCAGAGTTCTCTTTAATGTTCTCGAAGGTGTTGGAAGTCTGCCAAACCGCATTTGGCCAACGTAGTCACGTTGGCCTTTACTCCTAAGATTACGAGAGGAAACCCGAGTCCCAGCATTGGTACAGTTATAAAACAACGTGAAGTCTTACTTACCACAGTACATTATTGAAAACCGCATCCAAATAGGTTAGCGTTTCTGAGATAAGCGCACACAAACGCAAAGACACAGCGAACAGTTACATTTTTAACTATAGATGGACGAACCTATAACACGCCTATCAGTTGATAGTTAACAGAAAACAAATCTAAGTAGTTTATAAAGCTTTAACAAGGTGAATAAACGAGCCTTACATAACTAGTTCCTACTTAGGATGTGTATTAATTCCACAAAACATGCTGACTTAGCATGATTGCCCTTACAGAGCGCAGGAACCGAGCTTCACAATGGATCCTAAAGGTCGGATTTATCGTATCGTTACGAAACGAACGGGTCGCCAACATGTCTAATTACTCAATGCGCGAGACACGAGCATGTAGCTAATATTTCATTACGACATGTCGTTGTAAATGTCATGCTAGAATTGTGGTTGTAGTTATTGTGGAAATTATATAATGACCTATTGATTTCTATGATACGAGTATAAATGCTGTTGAAAGGATTTTTTCAAAGTATTAATATAATAATATCAGTAGGTACTACTGGTATTATCTTTGCGTGAAGCCTCCCTGGCTCGCAGCATCTGGCTTGAGTCAGTCGTCAAACAATTCGGGGTCGAACTGAGGGTGTGATTTTTAATTTCTTTCTTCTCTTCTTTCAAAAAGAAACACTTATTTTCAAGTGTGAAAGAAACTTTCTTTTTGTCTGGACGTTATTCCTTAAATTGATATGTGTTTTATTTGTGAACAGATTTATATACAACGAACCAATTGCTTACTTACCATTACCCCAAGCATACTGAATGAAAAGTGCATTCAAACCAATTAAGCCAGTTTTCAGATTAGCCAGACCACATGGACAAACAGACGAAAATAAAAAATAAATTGGGGTCTATTGCGTTAAATCATAGTCTCATTATTAGTTTTTCTCAAATGTCTTTCATGGACAGACATCGATCAGTTAGAATTTTATCATATTAGGCATGTACCAACTTAAACCAAAGAAAAAAAGGCCTTCAGGCGAGACAGTGTACCGCCAGTGATCTTTGACCCCTGTCTCAATCTGGACACTGTGATCCGCTTCCGTTAGTCGCTCGTCTATGACTACGTTTGATAAAAGCCGTCTCTAAAAAGTTTATTTTGTTTATTTGAAAGGTCAAGAGGAAAATACATACGTAGTTTAACGGCCACGCATATGACAGACTTGATTTTTTATTGACAAGGAGATACTGTAAGTAGATAAAAAGTTACCTACCTAATTATTTGTGAAGTAATAAGTAGGCTATTTCCAGAATAACAATTATTTTTATGAAATAAATTAATTGACGACTTAATTATTGAATGAATGAATGAATGAATATTTTTATTGCATAAATGTGGTTACATGCTTTAGATGTCATGTCAATTACATAAAGGCCTCACATTTGCCATTTGTTACTAATGGCATGCAAAATTAATTAACTTAATACTAATACAGAAATTTTAGCTTAATTACAAAATTTAGTCACAAAGTATATCTAATTATTAAAATAACTTATAATTACCTACAATTGTCAAAATGATAAAATTAATAATTTAACTATTTAGAAGTTGGTGTACACTGTAGAAACACTTACATAATAGCCACTGATATAATAGTCTTTTAAACTGCATTATCGTCTGGTTTTTTATTTCCTTTGGTAATTTGTTAAAAATCTTGACACACATGTGATATGCATTTTGGGACCTTGAGTTTGAGCATTGTTGCAAATGTGAGCAAACGCGAAGGTTCAATGTTAGGTATTACATACTTAATATGTGGTTCTTATTTATTTGTCATCGTTTAGGGTGCATCTACTTAAAAATGTTTTAATTTTCCTAAAATTTTAACCAAAACCATTCATGAACCAACCAATGAATCTTAAATACAAATACATACTTTCACAATACAAAAACAAAATAGACAAGCCCCTGTATTTCACAACGGACCATCCTAAACATCGCACGGTTATTGTCTAATGAAAAGTAATTAACTGGTGGGAGGAGGGCCGAGGGGGAAGGGGGGAGGCACATTGACATGACAATGCCGATCGAACAATCGCTCGAAACAGCTGAGTCAGCAAAAAACCTGAGACATGCCTTGTAGCGAGCCGATCGCACCATAGAGCTACGAATCCTTGTGATCTTCTAGTTTGATGTGTACAATGACTGAGCTCGTATTAATCGCAAGTGTAATGAGGTTAAAAATCTAAGCAAAGTTTGACAAAGCAAAATGCCGCTGTAACACATCGTAGCCTGGAGTAGATTCCTTTAATCTACTTGACTGTGAGTGATGGTATTTTTCCCCACGTGAGAGCATTTAGAGGTCTGACCATTAGTAGTGACCTTTACGACCACGACCCTTACGACATGTATGCCAGTAAAGTATATAACAGTAAAGAAAAATAGAAATAAAGTTGCTTCAATTATGATAGATTGAAATAAATAAACAAGATGACTATGGAGGAACTTCATGGAATAGATAACTTCGTTCCGTCTTTTCCGGAGCATTTGAAGTTGGCGCATAGCCTTTCCACTGTTTACTTTAACTGTCGACCATGTGAGTGGCACTCTTAGGTTTTAAATTGTAAATCATCAATAGTACCTAACTATTAATCTCTTTTTCACAGAGTAGTCGTTGTCCTATGATGACGATGGTGGTGTTGGATCATCTTTGTCTCCTTTGAAGATTGCATCTCTCGCGATGAGTGTCCATCGAGTTGTTTTGAAGGCATTGCGGCAACATTGGATTATGGTAAAGTATTATGGTAACCATGAATACCGCATCCATTTCATTTACAAATGACGGTTTGCTTCGGTTAGTTAACCCGCAAAGAGGCCGACATAACTTCATTGATTAAAGCTCACGTTGATCGATGCGTTTTACGTTTCGAATCTTAGAAGCCCTCTAAATATACCAACTAGGCAAATCAGATAAACATCAGACTCCGAGTCCATATAGTTCGTCATACAAATAGCTACCATCCGCTACTTTTAAATCTTTCGTACAGGTGGAGAATGCCATCAAGCTTTAAGTCCGCCCATTGTAATCTAGTTTTTAGGGTGAAATAAATAAATAAAGTAACCTGTGTAGGTCATTTCCTATAAAAATAGCCGACGAAGAAGCGTTTGAGCCACCAGATGGTAGTGACGAGTTATTGCTGTCAAAGGCATTACCGATGCGTTGCCGACCAAGAAACTACAGAAAGAAAGGAAATACCTACTGGCTTCTAAGTCCCGAATCGTAACACGACTTGTCGTTTGTTGGCGGGTGACTCGAACAAGTGGAAGAAGATGCAGGCAGTGCAGGCTATATTATTAAAGACTTAGGGCGCGTTCACATAGAACGTCCGTTTTACTGGATCTGTTTTAATGGGTCAGTATTTCAGTTGTGTGTGGGATTTTTTACTGGATCCGGTATACTGGATTCTGTGTGAAATCGCTCAATTAACATATCCGTTTAAACGGATCCAGTAAAACGGACGTCCTATGTGAATGCGCCCTTGGACTTTAATTTTTTATGTTTGTGTTTAAATATGAGTTTGTTGCCGCTAATCTCAAAAACTGCTTTCAATTATGTAAGCCAGAGATAAAATGTTGTGTTTTAAGTTTCCCGAAGCGAAGTGAGGGCATGTTACTAGAATTATATCTTGTCAAAACAACACACCTTGAGCTTGCTAAGACTGAATTTCATTCGTAACTTACCTGACTTATAAACCTGAGTATCAGTACCCACACCTCAACCAACATACGTTAGGTAAGAAAGCTCAACGCAAGGGTAGCGCCAACCGAGCCATGAAGATCCAGTGATACCAACCGCCCCACCGCATGACGCGCATGTGTCCAGCCAGATTGCTATCGCCGCAATTTCGGTTTCTGATATTACCACTGCTCAAATGGTATGTACCTATGTCAATTAGTATGCAAAAGACAGCTGGCAAAAAGTGTAAATTGTTTCAAAAGGGTTGGTCATTTGGCCCTGTATTTGGTGGAAGTAACAATTTGGTGTAGGTAATTACTTAGCAAGGCACTGGGACCGTTAATTACGATGATTCATTTTCAATTAAAATGTAATGTTATTAAGGTAGTTACAACGACGCAATTTCAGAAAGATCAATGTTTTGTTATAAAAACAGTAACAATATACCTACTATATAATATGGACTTATTTCACGATGGACGATGTAAATAGTATTATACACAAAAACTTCCAAAGGAGTGTCTTGAGCTGCCCGTTTATTGTTGATTAAATAAAAAAATGCTATATGAAAAAATCTTTTATCTGAATGTAGGTGGTACATACTTAGTTTATTTTACATTTATTGGAACGAAGTTCCTTACGGCAGGCTTGGAGGGGATAGGTTTTGCTACGGCGACCGAACTGAAAAATATGTGATAGTAAAACCGTAAGGAAAAATGCGTGGAATAATGAGACGTGCGCATGCGCGACAGTCGCATACACAAGCGAGTAGTGTTTATTACCTTTCTCTTTCTCCCTGTTTCATTTCGTTCGCCGTTGCCTTCATTAGTTTTCATTTAATTTCAAATCGTCAAAACAATAATAAATCTAATAAATAAATATAGTAACAATGGGAAGTGAACCAACAAGTGACTTGAAATACTTGAATGCAATAATTGACAGTGATAATAGTGGGAAATTATTCAGTGCAAAAGAATTAAATACGTAAGTATTAGTTTATTCTTTATTAATAAATATATATTTATAAATATAATATATTTTACATTGGTTATGTAAGTGGAGTTTGCGAGATCTGTCAGAAAACGGAGATTATGATTATGTCAATGTTGAGTTCCCGCGGAAAAAGTTATGAAAGTTGTCTTAAGTCGCGGAGTCTCTTCAAGTTGTTGATGAAGTTATAATAAATAAAATGTGATATCGCGGATAGAGCGAGTGGTTAAATCGTTAAAATCAACATTGAGTATCGCTGAGTAAATCAAATATATCGTAAACGAAGTTTTGCGTAAATAACCAAAGTAAGAGCGTTTATACGGGACAGTAATCAGAGAATAAATGGTTCTTCATGTGTTGGTCCCGAATCCTGTATTTTATTTGAAATCCTAAGCTGAAGTCCTGACATGAAATAAGCCCACAACGGAGGTTATGTGAAGAATACCTACTTTCATGAAAATACATGCTAAACAGAGTAGAATCGACTGGAAAACCATACAAACACCCACACCCGGCCTACCTGACGCCGATATCAGAAGCTGGGATAAAGAATCCGTAAGAAACTAGCTACTGAGAAAGCTTGGATGTCAATATGAACTGGCAAGCAAGGCTGCGATGCTTTGAGATGACTATGAAGTACAAGATGTCATCTGGATATCATGGTATACAAGTATTAAGTGAGGATGTTACATGAGGTCAAAGAGAGCTGCATAACTGAGTTACATTAGTCTGCATCACCTGTATCCAGGAGTCGCTATCCACAAGTCCACGCTGAAGGATTTGTCAGGTATGACCAAGTACTTTTTGAGTTTGAGTTGTTATTCATTAGTTATGAAATAGAATAACATCAAAATAATAAAATGATAATCTAGACACAATGGAACTAAATTATCAAGAAAATGAGTTTTTGAAGTTAAATATTGAGTTCTAATTATGACATTGATAAAGTTAATAACTTTTTGGTAATTTTGTGGTAATATGGTACTAGGAGTATAACATTTGAAGTACCTACCCATCTTTGGCTTTATCACACAGGGTTTACTGGTGATATAGGTAGTCTAGATACTTAGAGACGGTCACATAATTAATTATTGACAGTTACAGTTAAATGGTTAGTTAATAGTTAAAAAGAAAATAGGGTTGTAACATATGGAGTTATTTATGATATGGCTTAGTAAGTTAGCCAGACTGATGATTAATTCACTGTAATGAGATTTCTTTTGTTTTTGAAAATTTAATAAAATTCAGCCATCTTGTCGAACGTAACTCATTGAAATTATTATTTGATCATTGTTATTTTTGTACAATGTATAGCTCTTATAAGACACTAGAGAGAGGTGCTCATTAGTGGTGGTGCTCATAGAGAGAGGTGTTATTGGAGAGTGCCAATGGACAGTTGTATCGGGATGGACGATACATATGAGAGCTATGTATACAGGTTAGATGTAATTATTCTTAGTCTTGTTTTGAGAGACATTTAATTGAGTGACGTTCGATGAGCCTATTCGTTTTGGAAAAGTTTACTCATTTTGAGAAAAGCCAACTTGTTTGAGAAAAGCTAACTTATTTTGAGAATAAATGAGTTGTTTTGGAAAAACTTAATTAAACATTATTTGAGTAAAATTGTTAAAAAATAGAACAATCAGATAGTGATACATCTTATACTCCCTCTGTAACTTTCACAGAATCATCAATATCTTTTCAAATGGAGTCTTCTTCAGATTGTAGTGATTATACAGGATGACAAAAGACGAGAAAATTTAAATGCCTTAGAGTGTACCTTGAATAAAATTAAAAAAAGCCCCCGTTCTTATATTGGCAATCCTTTAACTTGTTATTATTTAGTTAACTTGATTCAAGAACAGACAAATATACCATTTAACCATATTTTTATTATAGCTTGTGATTTGATTAATATACAAGATTCTCTAATTAAATAAAACACAAATGAAATTTATGCATTTTTATTTTCTATTCTATACTTTTATATAACAATGGATACACATGGGTTTTATATTATTGTTTTATATATTATATTTTATATTATTTTATATTATTTCTTAAAATACTGAATTTCCTAAATACTTTCTTGTACTTAAATAAAAACTAATCAGCAAAATTTAAGAGAAAAATCAAGAAAACCTACATAAAATTGAGCACGATTTTTTTTGCAATTTGTGTCGATTCTACATTAGCCGAAGGAACTTCGTTCCTACCTGGTGTCCCACGACACCACATCATTTTATTACCCTAGAGGCCTAGAGTAATATCACTAACAATAACGGATATTTTTTTTAAACTTCCGCCGATAAAATTAAATAATAATTACAAAAGATCCTTACTCCGTTGCCATAATTTTTGAATCAATTTTATAATAAGTCTATTTTTTATGGTTATGGTATTAAGGTAGCAAACGAGCACCACACTTCCGCTACCGCTCATGACAACTGACCGAATTAGAGCAAGGCTCAAATGGGGACTAGATTGGTTAGTCCTGTTAGCAGACGGTGTTAGAACATTTAGTTGGTTAGTTTGTAAATAAGTGTGAGGATTGGGAAAGGGTCTGTTGTTAGTAATAGTCCAATTAGTAATTGTTAGTAACATCCTTATGCTAATTCGGACACTGATGCGTTGCTACCCTTGAGGACTGAGATGGTCGCCTCTAAAAAGTGTATCCGGCTTCACATTTCTACTAGATATGGCAAAAGGGCCTTAATTTATTTAATGTTAATTAAAAACAAACATCAAGTAGGCTCAGTAGGCGACATTGATTGTTATAAAAACAAAAATACTAAGTTTCCAGAATAAACAAACAATAAAACGAATTTCTGACAAGTTGCCTGAATTGGATTCAATTAGCTATTGGATCAAAACGTTAAAAGAGAGGTTAACGGCCAACCTGCTGCCCGCCTGCCGCCACTCGGCAACTCTGCGTGCTGTCAATAATTTGATCGCCAATTGATCGCTGAAACATTCTAGATTAAATCGAAACCGCAAAACAGTGAGGCTCCGTAATCAAACGGCACGGTGACCGATGATTGCTTCGATAGTTTCGATACTGGGTTACGAAACATCGCTCCGCTAGTAGACAAACTGAGAATTAAAATAGCTAAGCGGGCTTCCCCGCAGCCACTAAGCAGGGCAATTGTCGTTCACAGCGGGCGGCGCGTCTTTCATTATTTTATAATAACTCGAGAGGGCGAGTAGAAACGCCCGTGTCATGGTGCGGCTCGCCAGACCAAATAACCAACTCTTACCAAATTAATTGCCACATTCTGGGCGGTAATGTCAGTCCACGGCTCACAGACTCATTGTCGTTTCTGCAATCCGGATCCGATACGATCGCTATCAATTAACCATTATTGTCTAAGTCACTACTCATTGCAGCTCTTTTTTCTTATTCGTAGGTGGGGATGTTTACTTATTTTTAACAGATAAACGGTTTGTTTCATATTTTATGAATAAATTAAAATGCCGAATTTGACTTGTGATACCTAGGAGACTTTTTCGCCCAAAGATCTAGCTATCACTATTTCAACTCGGACATCAACGCGTGTGGATGACTTCGGTATGATTAAATAATACAACAATGAAATCTATACAAATAAATAAAATTTGACTGTCTGTTTGTAATATTAAAATAACCGCTTTTTACTAAATGCATATTACAATTTTTGCCTGTCTGTCTGTTTGTTCCGGCTAATCTCTGGAACGGCTGCACCTTCTTTGACGGGACTTTACTGGCAGATAACTGATATGATAAGGAGTAACTTAGGCTACTTTTATAAGTTATACTATAATAACGTTAATTCCACGCGGACGAAGTCGCGGGCACAGCTAGTACAAATATTAAATCACTGGTATTGACATTTTGTTTTGCATGGTGCTTTTACATTTGTCTTATGTGCCTACTTGCAATATTTTGCAGTCTAATATTTTAATGACATAGGTACTTAATTAAAATTTTGCAGCAGGAAATCCGTGCATTGTAGGTTTTTAAGTTTCATTTTAAAATTTAAAATTTCTAACGGACTTTATTACAATCTGTTTAGACCTAGACTTTGCTAGGAATTCCGGCCTTATATAATTATAATTATGAAGCAAAAATACTATTCTCTCGAAATATGTATTATAAATTACGACAACCGTTACTACCGCTGACAGATCGCATTGATGTTGGAGATAGATTAGATGTTGATGAAGTAATACTTCCAATGTATCCGGATCCAGCCGACAATGAATAGACGAAACACATCATCATCATCATCATTATCATCACCGTCAACATCATCAGAAACACCAAACGTTGATGCCAATGCCGTCCAAAATAGAATGGTGGGAGGCCTCCTATTACGGTTTCCCGGAAACTACGACCAAAACACGTAAAAACATTTCACTGATTTTAGAAGGTGGACTTAATAATCAAAAAATGCATAAGTACCGTTGGGATTAAATTGGGTACAGAGCGTAGCACCTTTAGGTGTAGGCAAAGCACCTTACACCCCGAACTTTTTACACAAAAAGAAACTAGAAAGTTCAACAATTACAACGAACCGTGTGAAGGATGCAATTCATCCTTAAACGGGCGCCGTATTCTCTCCATAACATCTGTACGAATCGATATAGCACTCGATTATAAATCGAGATTATGCTAAAGCGATGTTAGACGTGTCGAACGCACCTATCTCTGGATCGATATAAATCATCTTATTAACTATTGTTTCGGGAGGTGTGGTGTGAACGAGCCGTGATGTTATCGCCTCTGATGTGTTTTAAATTAACATAATAGGTTTTGTGAATGGGTACTGCCTTTCTGTGTTTGTTGTTTTGGACGCCCCGCGACTGGTATCGGAATCCGAACGCGTTGCCAAAATATTTAATATTCTAATTTCCGAGTCATGGTCAATTTGTTCGTTGGTCTTGTTCGAAATGTCACAAGTCTATCGTGAGGCGCAATTGTCAATTTTTTGTCGTTTGTAACTTTACTGTTTCGTGTTGTATTTGATTACTATAGTAACGGCAAAAAATTAAGGCCCCTTTGACACATAAAAATAGTGACGTGAAAAATGTTAATTTAGTATCGAAAAAATATGGTCAAGTGCGAGTCGCATCGATACATTTTTGGAATAAAAATTTTAAGCACCCTTTTTAATTACATATTTTGGAATGAGAATCGAATACTGAGTACCCCCTATTAATATCACAAGAGTCTTAAGAATCACCTTATATTTAAGGTCTCCTCGGCTTTGAGCTCAGTAGTGGGCCTTGTTGGGTTGAGATGATTTATAGTATATTCATTTATGTAATTGACTTACTTACTTTATTAAAGGTGGCACTGTATTTTGTTAGTAAAAACGTGAAGGAATTTGTTCGCGGTACCATATACTTTGTTTATATGGTCCCGCATTAGTCCATAATAAATAAATATATATATTGATTCAATATCCATGTAATTAATTAACTTTGGGTCTTAAAGTTATACATTCGATAAATTTTATGACTTTTTGCACATCACTATAGACCATGAAGAACAGCAATTTGCTCCTTCAAATTTATGTAATAATTTATACGAAACTTGATGATCGGACAGACGTCAAATAAACTTCATCGGGGCCTTCCTTTTGTGCCTCACCTATAAGCATTTTTATTTTGTGCTGTAGTGGCATTACCTACCTACATAATAAAGTTATTTTTAAGATTAATAACTTTGATTAACATGTAGGTACCTACCTACCTACAAGCAACATTATTTTTAACAAGTTACCAATATTGTTTGAAACTCCATTTGTTTTTCATTTTATTTTACCTACTTTTCATAAAGTCATAGTCAAAGTCATTCATAAAGCTTCTGATTTATTACCGTTAAGTATCGACTTATTCAGTTTGTGCAGTAAATAAAAGTCATATTTCACCATTAGGTATGTAACGTAGGGACCAGTGGCGGCTCGTCCTAAGGAGCGCTGGAGCAGTGCACTCCCACAAAATAAATGTATATCATCCCACAAAAACTACAAACATATTGTATATTTTTCTATTGGTAGGGGAGCCCAAGAGGGGATTTCTGGATTTACTGAAGCGCGGCAGATTAATATACAGGGGGAAACCTTGTACCCGGTTAAGTACCACCACCAAATATGAGCCCCATATATAAGGCCGCCCGTGAAGGATACAGGATCAGATTAGTAAAAAAAAATTGATCATCAGACATTCTCGAGCGCGTCAGATTAAGATAGGGTGAGTTAATTACCTCCTAAAAAGTGTATATTCCACTAATCTGACAATTTGAGAGTGACGTAAAGAAAGGGGAGGGCAGCAAAGTTGTAAAAAAAAACGTCATCTTGACATTCTCGAGCGTAGTTAATTTTTTTTTTATTTTGAAGGAAATAATTCAAGAATAACGAAAAATATATAATCTGACGATTTCCGCAAGCCGAAACAACAAAAAAATCGTCGATAAAGTTAAATGCGTGCAGCTGCGTGATGCCTATATTTCCTTCTCCGCGTTTCTATTCCTCTCTCACTCTTTCTCTATCTATTACTCTCTCACTCCGTCTCCACTCTAGTTTCTGCTCTCATGACGCCATCACCATATTCCAGCAAAATTTTTTTTTAAAGTGGTTTTTTTGGAATAACTTTTAAACGGCTTTATCGATCAACTTCAAAAACTAATCCGCCATTGAGCTTGAAAAACCACGTCGATCGCCACCAAGTTGGTCAAAATCGGTTGATTCGTTCGAGAGATATCGTGAACGAAAGAAACCCGAAAAAGTATTTTTTCGGGATTACTCCGAAATTTTTTGATTCGATCAATTAAAACTTGTAATTACTTATGAGGATGATAAAACTGCGTCAAATGCCGCCAACCACGTGAAAATTGGTTGATCCATTCAAAAGTTATTGCGGTTTGAAAATTCCAAAAATAGTGTTCTATGAAACTTCTATCAGACTTTTGAGCTGGGAGAGCTCAAATGCATAGAAATATTATTTCTTTGAACTCCGCGAGCTCAAAATAAATGTCATAAGTACAATTTTAAGCGCCCAGGAACGGAATTAGCAGGAAGTTGCAGGGATGGCCTTTAGGGTGAACCGTTTTTTTGTCAGATTAGGCGAATCCCTCTAGATAATCGTCAGATTATTAGACAGTACGTTTAGAACATAAAGATGAACCATACATATCTTAATCTGACGCGCTTGAGTATGTCAAAATGGCGAATTTTTTTTGCAAATTATGGAAATGGCCACGAGTTTGCGTCCCATCGAAATCGTCAGATTAGTGAATGAGAGCTTATTTTTGGTGCACTTAACACTCCCTTAGAAAATCTGACGCGCTCGATTAAATTTTTTTTTTTTTCATTTTCAACCCTTACATACAACCACCCCCACCATGCAAACGATCAGATTAACATACGTACATTATTAAAAATACGTAAGGCATTGATGCTATCAATATCTGACGCGCTCGAGGATGTCCATGCATCAGTTTTTTTTAACATATTTAAAAATCTATAGCCGCTTCCCCCACCGATGAAAAGGTATATATCATATAACATTTTTTTCTTCTTATCATCTAAGCTTTGCAACCCAATAGGTATCTACGACGCTCGAGTAAATCCCCATTTAGCACCACGGGCTCCCCTACCAATAACCCTGTACATTAATTCTAAACACTCATAACAGTTGTTTACTATAGTATAAAGTTATAAACAATTACCAACATACAAAGTTTAAATTTTCTTATCAAGATTTAAGTATGTAGTTTCAAGATGTATCGAGTGGAGCGCCCACAGATTCCGCTCCTATGAAAAAAAAGTTTAATACAATTCGTAGAACTAATTTCAATTAGTGCGAAAGAGAAATATCAACGGTTGAAATAGAAGATTTCGTATGAAAAGTTAATCGAATTTGGAGCGCCGCTCACGCGCGGCGTTGCCAATTTGATGCCAATGCCAAATTTCGGTCGGGGCGGCAACGTGGGGATTACGCGCTGCGCTGTAGTCGAACCCATGTAAACAAACAAACGTCGCGCGCGCATATTCCCTTTGCAATTTTAATTAGGTAATAGTAATTAGTAAGTATTAAAAATAGTTTAATTGCATGCATTTGGCATGCAATAGTTTAATTGCATGCCAAATGCATGCAATTAAACTATTTTTAATATGCTAAAATTCCATGCTAAAATGGAATAATATAATGTTTCTTTTATTAAAAACTGTGAGAAGACACTCGAAATGCGCCTCGAATTAAAAGCAAAGGGACCATCACGACCCGGAATTGCACTTAATCAAAAATGTATTACAAAAAATAAAACATTTACGCGTGTTTTTAAAAGTGAACAATATTTAAAAACTCCTTGGCTATGTGGATGTGAACGTTAAAACTTTTATATGTTATATATGATGTTTATAATAATGGTAAGTAATAAAGTTGTATTTTATTTAGTGAACACCCACAAAAAAAATTCACGAGCCGCCACTGGTAGGGACATCATCCTCATCATCATCATCATCATCATTACATCACCAATATAACCAGTAATATAATGTAAACAAAATAAGCACATAGTTTTCTCATGTTCTTTATTCTGTTTACCCGACTGTGCTACGCAAATGTGCTACACTAATGTATTTAACAGTCTTTGAATTAGGACATCACCATGATACTTTTTTCTTATTTTTACCATTTTTAAAATTTACCATTAGCTAAATATTAACTCCACCATTATTCAACTTTCATTGAAATAATATTATTCGTTCTAGCTTGTCGAGAATTTCGTCATGTTATAACGGACAACAGCTTTGTAGCATGCAAGCAAAATATATGAAAGTACATTACTCCAATGGTATCTGTTGACTCATTGCCTTCGTGATTCTCAAATCACACCAGCATTGAAGTTGAAATATTGATACGAATGAAATAATTATACGTACTTATACCAATAGTAGTCGTTTCAATAAATTATAATCCAAATGATTTATATAAACAAAGTTTGGTCAAGAAGATTTTATCATAAAATTGGTCTGGTTGTCCAAAATAATTTGTCACTTTTGATGTTATTATTAACGTGGCACGCTATTAGAAAATTTGTGTACAAGTTACTATTTACATATGTGGTAGGTATAAATATAATTTTATCTATACTTACATAAAAATATAATTTAAGGTCCTGTCCGAGATTTCAAAATATATTTTTTTCAAGTGCTTAAAGCTATTTTACACGATAGGCAAGGTCCTTCGATAAGGTCCTTCGATCGTAAGACAGTGTCTTTACAAATCAGTAACGGGTAAGTATTCCATTTTAACTTCTAATTTTCTAACTACCATAATATTTCGTGCTCCCAACCGTTGACTACTTCGTAATCTAAATCATCATCCAATATCCTCTACAGCGCCAGCCCGTTAGTACAACACAATGCAGCTTGCTAAACATTTTTTATTCCATTTATAATTGCCTCAATTTAATTTCTGTGTTGTTCTCATTACTTTTTTTACCATAGTGACGCTGTTATTTTGTCTAAGGGATCAGGGAGTTATCGCTTCTAGAACTGGCTAATCGACAAACACTAACCTTACTAAATGTTTAAAGATTTAAAGATAAGATAATATGGTCTAAGGTTATTACGTCTTAGATTTGGAAAAACCCTAATATTTTGTACACGGTAGGACTCTAGTGAACGTCTCTAGTTAGCCTTGATTTTTTATGAATTACTTTACGTATACAATAGAGCAATACTATTATTTAGTATTAGATAATGAAAATTAAAAAAAAAAACTAACACACTCATACCGCCACACTAGGAGTCCTTGTGTCACTAGTGGCATGGACAACATAAATAACACATCACTAACACCCACGTCACGGGAAAAATAAATAATTATATGACACATAAATATCTGCCCTTGCCGGGAATCGAACCCGGGAACCCTAGCTTCGCAGGCAGGACCACTACCAACTAGGCTGCAGAGTTGTCATGTAAATCATTTATTAACATTCCAAGATGATTAACTTCCAGTCCACTGTATCTACCGTGGACATCAATTCTGTCATGGCGATTCCAGTTACATACCCGTATTAAAGATCTATGCTTTACCGTATTAGAATCATGTTAGAGCCCTACTTGAAGTGTTATGACGGGAAGTGATTTGTCGTAAATATAATTAACTTCCTATCTCATGTTTAACAAGAAATAATTTTAAATAGGTTATAATTATATTTCATCTCTTTTATTCTCGTGTCTCTCATAAGATAACATTTGGGATTATTAAACCGAACACGAAAATCACACAATCGTTATTGACAATAAATAATGTTGCTGTTTAGGCTCCGTCTATCCCGAGTTTCCTGGCCGTGGTGCACTCTGACAAACAATGATGACTAAGTTGCCTGGACCCTCCTGTTGGAGATGGCTGGGTTCCGATACATTATGGTAAAAAGCTTCTAAAATGACCGTGCTACGTGTTGTTTCAGTCGAAGTGTCGGAAAGCCAGAAAAGATAAATAAATAAATAACGCTACCCACTCATAGCCCCACACTAGGATTCCCTGTGTCGTGGGTGCCATGGACAACACACAAGACAAGAACACACACACCCAGACCAAGAACGGAAATTTAAATTCATCATTCAAATTTCCGCCTCGCTGGGAATCGAACCCAGGACCCTCGGAACAGCGATCCGGCGTGTTAACCATTGCGCCATCCGGGCCGTCACGTTACGCAGATGCAGTAACGTTCTACTTTTTTGGCCGCATTCCGTCGGTGATGCCTTAGGTATTACAGAAACGACAATGATCACTTACCATCAGTTGAATGTGGTTTATCAGCTATTGACATGAATCTATCTATCCCTAACTATCAGTTAACAGTAAGTTCCTTTTTTGTTTAAACTATCTTTATCCTGGGTAATGATATTCGATAAACGTAAAGCATTAATGCATTGTGGAATTTCAATCACTTCACAAATAAATAAGGTAAGTCAGCTAATAGAATCCCATCTAAACATTTTTTCAAGTGTGGATACTACCTACCTAAGCACAGTTTTCCCGAATTGATACTGGGGGGTTTAACAGTAAATTGAAACTACAAATGCATGCAAGATACGAAATCCGATCTGTTAAGTGGACCAGAATTCAAAGTTATTCCTGCTATATCTCTACTATAGTATAAAGTAAATTATAAAATACAACTATATGCAGGTCTATTCTGTAACCAAGCCGGAGGTGTTAATGTGAGCTACGACTCATTGCGATGGGGTATCAGCCTCCGAGCCTATAAACTTTACTGGCGGAGTTATTCTGCGAATGGTTAAAGATTTAAACGTTACAAAATTGTAGAATACGTTAACATATTACCGGCCACGAGTGTTCGATTTTAGCTTTAGTAATGACTAATTTAGATACTTATAACGTAATTGTGATTACAAATCTACGTATTTTGTAATTTGCAAATTACAAAAAATTACAGTAAATTTGTCGAATTGCAAGACCTTTTCGCCCTTGAACACTATGCGACAATGCCTTAGGGTAGGGTTACTAAAATGGTGTTAAATACATACAAGCCAATGAAAGTTACCTGAACGTACAAAGCGTGCCTTTTTAATATATCGCGGATAATTACTGAAAGATATTAGGTCTCTGCATGAATAGTGGGACTTTTAACACACACTACGGACCTCCAACTTAATCTTAATATATATAATTCTTCTGTGAGTGTGTATGTCACTGAACTTCTCTCAAACGACTGGACCGATTTTGATGAAATTTTTTGTGTGTGTTCAAGGGGATCTGGGAATGGTTTAGATTCACAATTGGACCCGATAGGTGGCGTTGCTGTCGATATATCACCAAAACATTTTTTAATCATAATGCGGTACGAAGTACGCTGGGACAACTAGTTAGTATATAATTTTGGTATCGTTTCAAATTTTTCATTACACCACGTTAATTAGAATCACATCATACGTGGAAAAACGACTGTTTTTTTTAAATTATTTCTTATCGTTTTACAACGCATCGGCACCCCCATGTCAACTTTACGATTGCCGGGTACAACAATATTAAAATAGTTTAATACCGCTAAAATTATTTATAAGTGTGTATGAAAAAATGAAGAATAACCTAAGTGATGGAGGATAACACTCTCGTTAGCGCTATCTGAGAGGGGCGTGTGAGCGAACCAGCGAGCTCGCGTCTGTGACGTCTGCGCGCTTTCCACGCTCTGCACGGAACGGATTTTTTAAAAATGGAATAGAATTATTATTGTAATTATAAAATAAATGGTTATCAATATCTAAGCTTTATAAATATCTAAGAATTATAAAATTTGGCACCTCCATTTTTTTGTGTAATTTGTTCAATAATAATTTTGGACAATTATGTTACATTTATTGTTTCCAAAAAGACAAAGATAAGAATAATACAATACATTCGTTTGTTTATACGACAAACACGGATAGGAAGGAGGAGTCAGGGCTTTGGACTAAAGTGTCACAAGGACTAAGGATTGGAAGATAAGATTCATCGGTTTACATTAGTTGGCTTAAATGACAACTTTGCTTTATTCGTTGTGGAAGCTCCACGTTGTAAGTAGAGTTTAATAGAGTCAAGTGTGGTGATTCATAGGTACGTTTACGTCAAATGATTCTAACTGCCTTCTGATAACAAGAACTGACGAGACTACAGTAAGAATGTAATTCTTCTTCTATAGTACCTAGTACAGTAAAGCTAGCTCTAGACCGTGTCAGTTTGTGAGATCCATGCACTGTAATATAAGTTGTAGGCATGAACAGATAGTTTTAAAGGTGAGATTCTGCAGAACACAACATGCGACAGACGTTAGCGATAGACAGCAATATAATAGGTTTTTCTTCGTCTTCTTCTTCAATACTCTACACTGTAGAGTCTACAGTATTAATTGGTATGAGACCAATTCCTACATACGGCTGCAACCAAGTCGACTGAGGCGCCACAAATGCACTGCGTCGGTCCTGCAAAGTTTGCTTGTTAAATGCTATCGCAGTCGATACGACTGCAAATACAGCCGAATGCCGAGGCACAAGTGCAATTTGTCGGTATTGCGATGCAATGCTATCTGCTGTCTTCTCAAATGATATCATCGGCTGTCGCTGCTGGCGCCGCGCCACTAACGTCAGTCGTCTGCCGTATTCTACGGAATCGCACCTTAAAGCTGGTCGCAGTCCGCATCTGCACAAGGCGTGCGGCCGCCGCGGGCGCGGCAGTGTGCTTGCGATAAATGCTATCCGAACGCAGCCGCTGGCATTGTACTCACCAACTGCGACATATAGGGTAAACCTAATTATATGACTTATTATGCAGTACCTATAGCCTAAGTTTGAACGATGATCTTCTGCATGTGAGTATAAAAATTATGTACTAAGCTGGTAAACGTAGGTTTGAAGTAATAGGTTAGTACTTCCGCACTTAAGGGTAAAAATCCTGCATGTAATTTCTAATTATCCAAGAAATGTGTAATTAGAATTTAATTATCACTTGCTTATTTAGTTAGGGCGCTTGCCAACTGACTATATTGCCACCTCCCATCAGTTTAATTGTGGTTTAATTCTCTTTTAATACGTAAAACAAAGAAGAAAATAAACATTGCGAGGAAACTTGTTCACCTGAGAGTTCTCTTAAATGTTCTCCAAGATGTGTGAACCTTGAGAAACCTGACAGTCCAAGTTGGTCAACGCGGTGGATTATGGCCTCCCCTTGTGAGACCCGAGTATAGCACCAGTTAGTAAATTAGTAAAAAGTATCTAATAATTACCTAACGTCTAAATACGAAGGCCAGTCACCTGATCATGCGATGATAATCACGGCCAAAATATTGACTTGACTTACACCAGTCATTATTATACGAATAACGAGGAAGCTTTGTGAATAAAAACTATTACTCAGTATGTCATATTTTTGTTACAAAACATTTTTTTTAATATTTCAATGTAAAGAACATCGATTATCGGTTAGGTTCTACTTCATGGTTAAATGGTGCGTCAAATCAGACCTTTCCAAAGTATTTGCTCGACGCATTTAAAGCGTAGACATTTGAAGAATGGGAAATATTAGTCGAACAATTTCAAACCACACCTAGCTCCTCTGGTTTAGGAGAATAATAACATTCACTTCAGATACCATAATAATTAGATTGGTTTTGCATTCGAGTTACAGAACTTAGGTATACCTTGAGATCTTGAAAGAAAACAAAACACCGACTAAGTAGTGAACGTACGATTCTCTTATAGTGGTACATCATGTGTATGGTATGCTGATTATTATTTTAATAGATTGCATACAAGCAAGGAGACACCTGATAAAAATGGATATAATCATCATCATCACAATCACAATGATGATGATGATGATGAATGTTACCAAAGGAATCACTGATGTTTTGCCGACCAAGAAAGTAGAAAGAAAGAAGAAAAGAAGTTATTGCCTTCCAAGCTCCGAGCAGGAATACTAAGTAAGTACATATGTAAGTAGATACAAGACGTTTGGCAGCTGACGCAAGCACAAGATTGGTAGATTGATTAGAAAACTCCCACATTATAATCGAACGGGATGCAGATTTTGCCATAGTTTAATATTATTACTACAACTTTATACATATACTTGCGTTATCATTTGTTATGTAATGTATGAGTACGCAGTAGCGGTTCCTAAAGAGAATTCCAATGGCGACACAGATTTCTAAACTCAAAAATGGGAACAGTTCAAAGTTATTTGATCTGGTAGTAGATGTGAACGATCATTTCGTTTCCGGATGTTTTAATGGCATCTATGAATTGTATCTATTTTGTTATGCAATCGTAGCAATATAAGCTTTAGGTCAGTAAATACATATTACTTAATATTATTTTTCTAAATCACGATTATGCACGTCAAGCTAGTGTATGATTTACAAAATGATCAATTTTTCAATCATCAAGACATGTTGATCTTAATGAATACCTCAAGTAATAGAAATTATATTTAGAGCTTTAATACTTTTGAGAGGATAATAGATTTTAAAACGTGTAAGTACAAAATTTAAAATGAATAGCTCTATTGGCGGTGATTAAAATTTAACTTAAACAAATTATATAAAGTTAAAGCAGTTAAACCACAAACTGATATAATGAGCGGTTAAGGCCCGATTCATATAGGACAACTTCAGAGGGCACAGAAGATTTTTGCAGCAGTTATGGTGGCCTAAGAATATCTCGGAGGATAATGACACTCTCAGTACTTTGTTGAATCTCTCTTGTCCTCCCATAGCTATGAGAAACCCATGCTTAGCATTGATACGCTCATAAAGCCAACGAAATAAAAATGAAGCTCGTAATATTCAAACAAAAATATCTGTATGCCTTGTCATCCTAGTAATGGGATGTCTGGATTACAAAGAAAGAAACACATCATGTCATGATTATCATGCATATATTAGCTGTTCCTAAACAAAATTCCAATTACGACATTGATTCCCAAACTCGGAAACAATGGGTCGAACGGTCTCGAAGCCATTCGGTCTGTCAGTAGGTGTGAAGCATAATTTCTCGGCCGATGTTTTATCCTGCAACGATTGGTATCTGTTTTGTGATCCGTAGGTGCGTCTGGTTTAATAAAGAGCGATAATTAAATGTTGTACTCGAGTTGTTTATACGGGACGGGCGGCGCGGCGCTCCGCCCCCGTGCGGCGCCCGTTGATGCTAACGGATTAACGAGTTACATGTATCTGTCGCTGGGGTGTATTGGAATATGTGTTCTCAACAAACTCCTAAGTAAACTAATCGGTAGAAGCACAAAACTTTGTTTGTATGAATTAGTACCAAACAATGCCGAGTACTTTTTTGAACGAAGTTCCTTAAAGCGATTTAGTAAAAATCGTCACGTAACGAAATGCTGTGTGTGTATGTCTGTGTATCGAGCCTTCTACAAGCAAATGAGCACACGAGCAAATGAGTGCGCAGCCGGGTGCGCAACTCACTCTCTCTCTCTCTCTCTCTCTCTCTGTGTCTATGTATCTTTATACAGATTTCATTTCGAATTACGTTCGGAATTGAAATAAAAATATGAGGACATTCGTTCCTGACGGGGGTCCCCGAATTTTTTTTGTTAATAACCGATGAGCGAGTAGACAAACCACCTGATGGTAAGTGGTCACCGTCGCCCTTGGACACCAGCAGGTAACACAAGCACACCACATCTAGTCTTTCTCCTGTAAGATATCCTATAAGTCGTCGAAATGCATCGATGACCATGTTTAACTCGTTGAAATTTAATGTAAATCTAGAGTCGTGGTTGTTTGTGTCGTTCCTGCCAGTTACAAGTAAGAAAACACGTAAACTCAGGTGCGAATGTTAATTTTAATCTTTAATTAAATTGTTTGACGTAAACTGCCAATATTAGTACCTAATGTAACTAATAAAAATAAAGTAGGTATGAATGAACTATGAATTTGCAAAAGTGATTTTTTGAAATAACGAACGAGTTATAAAATTTTGCTACTACATTTGTATATCTGCATTCTCCTTCACATACCTATACAACTACGTACCTAATCAATTCTGTTTCCAATACACTTGAAATAAATTTGTTTCGTTTTAACTGTTGTAACTACGAAGATAGGTGGCATTTGCAACCAATTATGTTGACGCAGGTCTTCTGAGAAATCGATCACCAAAAAATATTTTTGTTGATTAACAGTTCGTGACAATTTTCAAGACGTCCAGTACGATTCCTAAATCAGATGACAGCAAGCAATATCAGCTTCCAAGAATGGTTTTCTCTCAACAGCCGCCAAATCATGGCACTTAAGTTTAAAACCAATGAATATAAGCACAAGAATGAGTTTAAGAGGCATTTCTATTCCAAATCTCAAGCATATTGCTAACAAATCACAAGCGAATGGGTCGTTTAGCCGCCATTTGTTGCCCCCGGGAGAGTAGGGGGGTAATTGTGTTTACAATACACCCCCTCCTCTTGAAGGGGGTATCCGCTCGTTTCTCATCCGCAGACATCAGGGCACCGTTTAGCGATCTCACCTTACCCGCTCTTAAGAAAGTGTAAATTTCAGCCGCGTTTTATGGATACGTACGAGATGCTTAGCTTAATATTCGAGACGTAAATCGATTCGCTCGGGTTTATGTACCGATGATGTAGAAAATATAGAAATAAGATGTATGGAATTGTTAAATGTAAAACGCTTTAAACGATTATATTATTATTTAATATTTATACTCGCGGCGAATGCACTGTATATTAACAATATTGTTAGTGCTTAATTTCTGCAACCCTTTTTGTTAAATGAATTTAAAAAAATGATTTAATTGTCAGACTTCGTAATTTATTATTTACGTACGTAATATTTTATGAAAATACCAGTTAATAACTGATAATAAATACTGATGTTAATGATATAAATATAAGCAGACGTTATAGAAAAATAAAGCCAAATTAAATTCATTCTTTCAATTCGTTTTGAAATAAGCCTAACTTTACGATGCAAATTGAAATATGGATGACTTAATTATTGATGGAGCTAATTATATCTATTATATGCATAACTTCAATTAATAATGAAAAAATGTCATTAGAATATTATATTCTATTTAGATACAGCGCGGGCCTTGTTCCAAACAAAAAAATAAGTTTAAAACCGAGCATGGCACGACGTCCGTAACAAGCCCAGGCTCCCATGAAAACCCCATAAAAAATAATAAACAATTTACGTTCACTGACACGCGCGCGCGCGTCATTACACTTTAGTATTAGCCATCAGAGATTTTTACACGAACGCGGTTTACGGGAAAATCTCCGGGAACCCTCTCGATGTCTCGCACTCATATAATCAGACGCCTACCTTTTTATTTCACAGTCTGTTATCTCCAATCAGTCTCTAGGGCATTGTGGGCGACGTAATTTGATAGAGTGTTGTACACGCTTATGACGCTATATCGTTCATATTTTAACTTCATAATGATAAGGTAGAGTTACTTACAATTTAAAATCAATTAGAGATAAACTTGTTCGTGCTTGTGATGTATATTGGCTACATATTTTTTGTCCTACTCGTACGCAGTCGCTAACTTAGGGTAAATTTTAGCATACTTGCACTTATTTTTACCTGTGCCTACGGTAGAAATGCAACTGCCCAATTCGATTTCAACAACGTCTTAAATAATTTGTTTTATTATTGTATTATTGTAGTATTTATTATTGTAGTAATTTGTACTTAATTTAATTACTTGCATTTCGAATTTTGGAGACGTCACGTCGATCACAATAGTTTTGTGACTATTACAAGAAGGATGCCCTATTGCTTATAACCTACAATTAACAGTATTATCAGGTTTTTTAAGCTTAATTTTATACAAATGTATAACTCAATAAATAAAGTATGGGACCTGCATTGAGTATAGGTCCATTAAAATAATGAATAATACAATAAGAACAGTTCATCACAGCCAGCATCAAGCGGTCAATAAATTGCTTTATACTTATAACAAACAAGGATCATAGCCTATAGATACATTCACTGTGTACGAGTATATTAGGTATGCAAAAATAAAACTGGCCGTTGAAAGCAACAAGTGTATAATTCTTGGAATACCTAACAAATGTTACGTTTTTTCCGTTGTCCGAACGACATGGCCCAATTAAGGCTGCGACACGGCGAATATACATACATACATACTTACACCACATGCTTGGGAATCGATGCATATGTATGTACAGGACTCTTTCTTTATAATTTATTCGCTGGGATTTCGTTCATTTCGTCTCGCCACGTTTTTTGTCCGATCGGAATCGGGATTGTAAACACCTTGTTCGGTCGCTTGCTGTTTCGCTGCCGTTGATAAGACGCACTGATAACTGCCCACTGGTGGGATTAGGATGAAAATCGGGAAGTACTAGTAAACTTTATATAGATTCGATATAATTATGACAACACTCAAGTAAAATGTTACAAAAAGTTGCAGAAGCAAGTAGTTACTGATTAGTAATGATGAGTAATACAGTTAAACTTGAAGAATGCTTTGACATAATACCTAATGATACGTGACTTCATAAAGATTCAAATATTACGGCCAATATTCTAATTAGGGTAAAACTAATTTACTTTAAAAAACACAAGTTAAGGTAGAAATTGAATAACTTATGACGAAATTAGGAAAATGAAATTGGTCATACTTTTAATTATTTACTTTTAACCAGAAAATTATAAATATGGTAATGAATTGATTTTAAAATACCTTTTTCTAATATTTAGGTAACATTTTAAGCCTCTTTCACTTACTCGAAATTAAGTTTGGCAGATGCATTAATTAAATTTCTGTAGGTAGGTATCATCATTATGTGATCATAATGATGATAAGATTTAATCCAGTTTTAATGACTCTGAAACAGTGAAAATACATTTTATTTGACCGATAAATGTTTGGTCTCGGGTCATGGGTATCTGTAGGTCTCCAAAATCATAGAGCGTCTAACGCTGGAGCAAACATACATATAATAGTCTTAAATCTGAGAATGGCGATCAGAAATCTTCAGAAGATAATATGAAGCGTTACGTTTTAGTCAAATTTATTATTTTTATACTTAGAAATTGAGTTTTTTTATTACTGCTTATATTTGGAGTGAAAACTTCTTTATGCGCGTTAGACGATTTTTGGTAGGGGAAAATCTTTTTTTTATATCTAAATTTTACCTCAGATTACTACAATAAGACAACAAACAACAAAAACAATGTTTAATAAATACATCCACCATATTTTATTAATATAATTCTAATAAGATAAAATACATATATAGGTTATAGGTATTGTAGGTATTAGCTATACATACATATAATAAATCTGTAACTGATAGCTCTGATAGATCTGTAGCTGTCTGTATATGGAAGATATACGAGTAAAACATTTACAAGGGGTCTTTATTAACGCAACAGAACCCAAAAAATGATTTTTGGAATTTTTGTCTGTTTTTCTGTGGTTCTGTACGCGCTAATCTCCGAAATGTCTTCACTGTTTTAGGTGCGGTTTTCACAAATATATTATGTTAAGCTTCACTTAACATTTAGTGTTAATTTTATTTCAATAAAAATGAATGTGCGTACTAAAGGGCATGTTTCCAGAAACGAAGCGAGGGCGTGTTTACTAGTTGAAAATAACATTGTTTCTTTAATTCTTACAATCGTTTTTTTTTTATTTTAACTATTTCCCACAAAGCCGCAAGAGCAAATAAATAGTATTCTAAAATATCATTGTTTTTCTTATTAGAATACAATTTATTCGTTCATACGGCCGTGTAGCACATTCGTGCGGGCTGCAGCATCTTCTCGGAACCCTTTAATTGCATCCCAGCTCAGATCGAACGTTTAAAATCGATTTTTTATTCCATTTATCCAATGTGAGACCGAGTTTGAAATCGTGTTTTTGTTTTGCGATAGCGAACGCTGTGTTTATGTAAATTTTACACGCATCTACTGAAACTTCTCAATTAATTAAGGTACTCAGCGACAGAGCGAGCTTTGAGTCGAGCTTTAATAGATGTATGTAAATAATGACAACTTTTTCTCGATAGCGCGTCCTCATTACCACTTTTATGCCCATTTATTGAACATGGAACGAGCAATTTGAATAAATAACAAAGATAAGTAAAAACTAGTAAGAAACATGCGGTTTTTTATTCACATGAACATTCTCCTCATGTGTTACCACTAATCCAATTATTGTGTCATATGAGCACTGCTGGGACATTCATACCCTGGCAATAAGATATGATTCACTGTGTTCCAGGAATAGGGGATAGGATTCACTTTGTTGACTAGTGGAGAATAATTATCTACTATTAAAGGTGAATAAACAAAACAACCAAATCCGGAACTACTAAGGAACTTATCTCATAAATGCTTGCCGGAGATCGTACCTAGGACTCTTAAGCCAGCAAAGTCACAACTACTACTAACTACTATTTTTTGAAAACACTGAAATAAAAAATGATTCCCAAATATATATATGAAGATTTACAAACTGAATCACCGAAACACTAACCTCCACAATGTTCATATAGACCGGCTATAAGAATAACAATCCACCACAAAATAGCAATGCATTAAAATATCCCGTTAATGTTAAGAACAATTTTAATTGGAGATATAAAGAATGGCGGGCATTAGTACCAGTACCAGTATTTCAATGAGCGAAATTGTCGCATTCAGGACGCAGCGATCAGCGTGTCTTCACACCTTTGAACAAACTACACATTAAAACTAATTATACACCTTATAGCCAAAGTAATAACCATCAAATTCAATTGGTACATATTGGTCCTCGGCACGAATTCAAATTCGACCAACTTTTAACTTTTTCATTATCTCTTTTGAGTCTAATTTCGCGAATTGGAAACTATCGAGGGAAAGTCTGTTCGAAGCTATAAACGGAGGGAGTTTGAACCAAGTTAGCAATTAGTTAGAGTTGAATTTAGCTCGATCAGGGTAATATTAATATATCAGTAGTAGGTTCAGTGCTATTCGTGCGGGTAATGAGGTGATACGACTCAAAATGCGAGCGGATTCAAATATGTAGTTTTTATCTTAAATATCTTCAATCTTAATCTCGTTAGAAGTAGAATGTTTAAAGATCTAACAAGAAGGTCCCAGCCGGGAATTTTGTACCCATTATATTATTTTGTCGATTTCTTATGAGCGTGGTAGATATTTTCAGCCGGTGTCTGTTGAAGTGGAAACAGTAATGCGCCATATTTCTGCCAAAACCTTATTCTTATAGTGAGAAAGTGTTCAATTAGAACCCAATCAAATTGCTACTGTCTTCGGGATTTCTCTTACAATAGTGAAATGATGGTCAGGACGGCAAACCTCAGCTAACTAGACTTCATCCTTTTTTCGGAGGGGGAAAACAGGTGTGGGTTACGTGGGATTTGTACCCACTAAAATCCCCTCGACAGTCATCCGACGCATGTGGGGAGGCCCCGGGATCTCGTGTGAACACACCAATGCCTCCATCCTAGTCCCGATTTGAATGTCGTTCTAGAACGGTCACACCTTCTACTGTCATGGATGGTCGGGGAAGGCTGATGCTGCATGCTTGTTTGCTATTAAAATCCACAAAAAAGTGGATAATTTTAAAAGTAGAATAGCTGCAATAATAACTGCAAACAACTGTAGAACAACTGTAGAATAGCTGCAAACTGGAATGAACGAAATAACTTTCATAACTAAAATCGAAAACGTTAATGACGATGCCACAAAAAATTCAATTCCAGAGCTGAACATTTGTAAGAAATTAATGTATAATCTCGGGTTTGCGTTCGCACTTATTATTCTTGTGTAAAAATGTGTGTGTAAATCGTATTAAAAATACATGTGAATATACGATCACAGTAAAAATCGTACATAGACTAGGTACCTACTAAAATACAATGTAATATTGAAACGTTGTTCGCATTTTATCGCGCTAATATTTTATTAATTTAATATTCTTTTAATACTTTCAACGTTGCTTGCGGTTACCTATTTCACATCCCTTTAGCGCGTGAACGGTTCAACTGTCTAAACGATGGAGAGTGACAGAGACAGGTGATAAAGCAAGGTGCACATGATCGATCAGGTGTATTTGTTTAAACAAGGTGCCCCAATGTCTCAAGGACTTTATAAAATTAATAATCCGTTTCGTATTCGGACGCACGAAAAATCGCTATCGTATTTTAAAGGGTTGTTAAAGTGTGACTTTCTGTTGAAATGTTGTCGAGTTATCGATATGATATTTAAGCGATTAACTTTTCGATTTACATGATCTTGTATTAACAATTTGCATCATCAAAATCGACAAATTGGACCTAGTCGAAGTGTGAAACACACAAAATATCAACTGTGTTGAAGTTCGTAAAGTTAACAACAAGTTTTCGACAGTCCTTTCGTAACGTGGTACGTGTTAGATATAATTATATGAACAAATATGAGACGTCTTAGTCGTCAAGAGTTGTGATAAATTTCGTCATTTACCCGATCTGTAATAAATTGCAGTTCGGCTTTTGGATTGATTAACAACGGAGTGTTTTTGTATGGATTTAAATAGCAAACGAGCATGCAGCATCACCTTTTGCTGCCACCCATGACAACTGTGTCACACCCAGAACAAGTCTTAAATCGGGACTAGAATAAGTCCAGGTAGCAGACGGTGTTACTCAGTTCGTTAGTAGGTATGAGGACTCGGGCAGGGTAAACACTATAAATTGGAGAGTATAAGAACACGAAGTGGATTATATACCTAATATAAAGAGTCAAAATTTAATAGTGATCTATGGCAAATAGAATAGCCACAATAAATGTAATATGCAGTCTTTATTTATAATAGATAGTCTTTATTTATAAAAGATAGTCTTTATTTATAATAGATAGTCTTTATTTTAGGCACTTCTTTATGACCAAGTGAATTTTCCCACCTGAATAAGTGAACTAAATTCCTGATGACTTGACGAATTTCGCGTGCTCTACTTTATCTACTCGTATCATAAATTTTCATTAACACAATATTAAGAACGTAGAAAAATGTTGTATGCTTTGTTAGCGTCACAAGTATTTAACCTCATCTTTAAATTAAACCAACCTAAATCATTTAATTTCACTGCATAAAAATCTTCAACATTGCTACAAAAAAAAGGAAATTTATGTATCGCAATTTAATCGCAATAGGCACATTGTCTTATTGTCATATAATTTTAATAAGTAGCTGTATCTCAAATTTCAAATCTTAAATCTTATTAAAATGTTTAGGTATAATTTTACTAAATGAGTCGAATATGAATTCAGAGCCAAGTTTTCCAAGTAGGAGACATTCAAACCTTTTGGTGGTGAACCTTACATAAGGCAAAGTAACATAACTTGAATAAGCTTAATTTAGAAGCATAATTGTGACCCAAGCTCAGCAGTGTAACAGTTATGGATTGCGAAGAAGATGAAAGGATTTTAAGAATCCTCTGACCTATCATTACACTGTAATTTAACTTTAAATCTTTGTTGTAGTGATGTAGTCCTTGTGTCCCCTTGTACAGTAACTTGGTCGGAATTTTAAGTTACTTTTGTTTGAAAGCTCCGTGAGACCGGGGACCCGGCAAAGCAAGTCAAGAACCTTATAATTAGTAATGACCGTTCAAAACGCTAAAAGGTGCGTGGCTAAACTTCCGTTGGATTCTCGCTTTACTACCAGCGATAAGATGAAGCATTGCAAGTTATTGATGGTTACGTATATTGTTGATTTGATTCTGAATTTTATATGCACCTCAAAGTATACAAATTATGTGCATATTAGAGAAGAATATTCATTAAATAGTACAATATAACAAAGTATAGTAGGCACCTCGGGAAGCTTGAAACCTGTCAAGTTGGATATGAAAAGTTTATTAGTGTCTGGTAAAATATAATTTAAACCACCTATACCGACACGATACGATACAGTGTATCCTAGCATTGGTATTAAAAAAAAATCTTTTCTCTTCTCTTTTAGCCGGCAACGCATAAGTTGTGCCTTTCATATTACTTGATGTCCATGATTGACGGGATCCTCTTATCATCAGGTGGCTGGTCTGCTCGTTGGTCGGCTATTTACAGAAGAAATATCACTAGTTTAGTGTAGAAAACCATTGTAACGAAACCTTCACAGCATACATTTTTCTGTAAAGTTTTTAATGGGGGTAAGTTTGTCGAGGGAATTTTATCTTTATTATATAATTTAATTTAATCTTTTACCGCTACAAGTACAACAACAGATTTAGGTCGGTCGGAAGCAGGCCGCTTCGCAATCAGGGGCAATAAACGCGTGCCCGTAAACTCGCAGCCTACCCACAGGTGCCCTCCTGCCCTGTGTTTAAGAACCCCTGGCTACGTTATATTATAGGTTGTAACGATGAAAGGTGTAATCTAAGTGCAGAAAACAACCATTCTTGTCTTGTATGACTTAAAAAAAATAACTCACTTCATTTGACACGTCAAGTCAAGCATATTCTTATTTAAATTCATACTTACAAGATTTTTTTGTTATTGGAATTGTGGTGTAGTTAGTTAGTAGGAGTTTCATCCTTCCATACTTGTACTTCCTTATTTTGAGGCAATGGTGATCGATATTATTGGACGATGTTGATTGGTCGCTGGACTTAATCACATTATCTCATAGTGGTAGGATTTTTTGTATGTCCTAGCTAACTACTTACATTTTAAAATCTGTTACAAAGAGTACCTAGGTACGCGTAATACGGGCACAATACTATAAATACAAAAGTAAGTTGCAGTTAACATTATACTTATTAAGTTGTAGAGTCCATACTATGGATAGCTACAAATTTAATCGGTTACGTTGACCAAAAGCAATATTAAGTTACCCTTAAGTATATACTTACAACCTTATTATCAATTTTTACGTCAGTAAATAAACATAAAATCGTAATGGCTAATGGTTTTTTCGACGTAAAGATGTCTTTGGCTGTCGCTTATTAATTAATATTATTGTCGTGTCGCTTTATCAAAATTCTGTCAGTTTTTATCAGGTCACCTGCCTCGGTCGCTTGTTCCACAAAGACCGTTGCCGGTAATTAGCATACTTTGCTTCGAACAAAAAGATTATTTGCCCCAGTACCGAAGTTAATATTCGATACGTTTGCACCAAATAATAATTACGGCAGTTCGTCTGCCGAATGCATTAAGGGTCGTTTTCTCCGTATATATTATAATATTAATGTAGGAGGGAGTTCGGACAGGTGCGTCCAAACGTTATTAAGTTTCAGACACCCAATCTCCTCATACTTTGTTTATAGTCGCGAGTCGCGGAGTAAATATTGTGGGTATTACGAGCTTTTGTTTTTTGGGTATCTGTTACTTCGATTTGTCGTAAATTTCGTTCAGCTACCGCGAACCCGCGGAAGATAATGAGGTTTTCATGTTTAAGCTACCCGTGCTTACGACTGCCGAGTTGCGACACGAACGTATCGGATCAATTCACACCTAAAGATTTATTATTTTGTCTGTACAGAAAAGCTTGCTTATTCTTAGTGTGTTATAGCAAACAAAGTTTACTTTACACGTTTACAAATTGTTATTGCGTGTTTTAGTATCGTATAAATAAAAAATAATATTTTCAATTGTAAGTATCTAATGCTCTCGGCCTAACAGCTTGTCTCAATCGTGGGGATTGTTAAAGTGATGCTCCATGTTGTCGAATAGTTTGGAAGTTCGATGGATGACAGCTAAAAGGAAAAATTATGATCTGTTCGGTTTAAGCTTCCGAGGTCACACTGAGGAAGTGTCCCGATTACATGGGCTTATCGTTAGCATCATTGGAGGACCTTTAAAGATCTAAGAACAACATGCTAACTTCGACACTCGCGGTAGCACGCACGTAAGTTGAAGGCCTCATGGGTTAAATGACCTTTGGGATTGACTTAATGAATTTTAGTCAAAGTAATTTGTAATACACTAGCTATGTTATGGATCTTTGAACTCGGTTTGGGTTGGGGCCTCGTCACTGTATACTTTTTCTTGAACATATTAAAGCACCTTTGCGAAACGGCGGTAGAATAAAAAATGACGTAAGTACATAAGTGTATCAGTGATGCCAATACAAATATTTCAAATTTGAATTTGAACAAGACTCCATCGTATATCTTCATGCACTTCTACATTATTTTAATTTACAGCATAATGATAACTAATATTTGAGACAAGCCGTATCTTTTATTTATGTGAGTAGTTAACAAAAAGCAGACGAGCTCTTGATGGAAGGAAACCTTGGACGTCAGTAGCAAAGGAATAACGAAGCGTTATCGACCGAGAGTTAAGAAAGACGTAAATAGTTACTGACTCTCAATGCCAAGCCCCCTACCGAAACACGACGAGGCGTTTGACGGCTGACTCTAGTAAGAGAGTCATAGAGTCATAGCTAGCCTAGCTTACTTCACGGAAAGATTTACAGAACACGTTCACTGAGTCACTTATTCTCTATAATCGACCCAATTACAACCTTCTTTGTCGGTGACCTAGATTTGGAGGAAATGCAGACAGCTAGACATAAATAGATGGCTATAGAGTTCGGTAAGCACCGCTCGCCACGGTACCTAATACCATTTCTATTGTGTAATATTAATTTTAACAGCAATTGCGTTGCGGTTGGGAAGGTGTGGTGCCAATTACACATTATTACAGGTGACGATCTTAGTTCACAAGGGTAGCAACACATCTGTGACCGAATGAGTATGAAACTTTTTCTAACAAATACTAACTGGACTAAGTATTACTAACAACAACTAACAGGATTAACTATCACTAACAATCCTTGCCCTAGTCGTCATACATACTACTTATATGGGACTGGTTTTCACTCCACAAAAGGTTAAAAAAGGATAAGTATAAAATCTATCACTACATCTGTCATTGTTTAAGTTTAATCACGTACTTATAGATAATGTATCAAAGTGATACAATGTTAACAACCTTGTCGGATTCTTTCAAAAGTTTTCTCGCTAGTCGGGATACTCGGTGTCCAAATTCCACGTTCCTACTTAATTTAAATGCTCTTTGATCTGTTATCTAATAGGACTAGTTCTGAGAACAGAATATAATAGGTATTTGATTCCAGCAGCGATGATAGTACGTTATCGTTTATTGCTGCCTTAATGATTAGATACAGGTTTATTTTATATTTAATCAAGTTTGAAATAAATCGAATAAAAAAATTTTTTAACTCATAAATCTTATATGTACCCCCAATTTACCCCTTTAGGGCTTCCTCACGGTAACGTTATTAATGAATTGCCTTACCTATAGATATGTATATAGGTTTTGTATAAAGTTCACCCGGTAGTACATCCCCCCGCCAGAGTAGGTACTTAGTAACATTAATTATACCGGATGATACCTAATTGTTTTAACAATTGCGTTCCGATTAGAATAGTGTGGATACGGTGACACTTTTTAGAGTAACTTAGGGGAGCAACACATCTGTGGCCAAATAGGTACGAGAATCTTCCTAACAATTACTAACTGGACTCCTTCTAACAGGACTAACTATCATTAACAGTCCCTGCCCCACCTACTCACGAACTGACCAACTAACGTTCATAATAACTTCTGTATGGTCTATCATGTATTTGCAAACAAAACTCTAGTAATAATTTAACCAAAAGATATAGGCACTTCCTAAAGATAACTTTTTTAAACACGTAAATAAACATGCAATTTGAATCATATTAGCATTAAAAATTGTTAGGGTTTGATTACATTGACCTGTTACACGATGCGTCTACGGGGTGGCAATGGCGGGCTATATCCAACGCCGCGACACTTAATCGAACAATCCCTATTCTGTTCAATTCACTTGAGAACTCACATCTTTTGTTTATTGATAGGCGGATTAGGGAGCTGATCGCATTATTGATATTTATAGCGCCTGACTATGCCCCCGTTTTATTGCTGGTTTCCTCATACTTTATCGGAGATGTCAGTTTTTACTAATCGATTAATTTGTGATGGATATCTTATGTACTTTAAAGTACATTAACAGCTATTTGAACTAATTGTTTGTTTAAATTGTTGATTGGTAGAGTCCGGTATGTAAACAACTTTAACTTACTACCCTTGGTATCTTTGATTAAGTGGTCTGCATGTCATTGACTTTGATTTTTAGTGTTGAGCTTACTGTTGCCAAATTAATTAACGTTTTACATTCACTCTAGCACAGCATGCAGCTGGATACGGGAAACAAAAGCTTAATCCTTTTTGCAATATTGTTCTGAGTATTGAATTAGTTTTTCCATCAAAACCAAATACATTTTATTTACATGTGACTGAATCTTAAACTTCACTTCGTGGACAGCTCATTTAGAATGTTAAATTGAGACACAAGTCAATAACAATAGTTCTAAACGAACTACATTGACGCGTACCGTCCAAAAATTCCCGTTATTAAATTCACGAGCAAGTCGAATGCGTCGTGACATTCGCGTGGCAGGGTCAGTGAGATAAGCCGGGTAAGTCGCAGATTGATTCCCGGATCAGACGGACGGTCGCCGGTCGGCGCGGTGGAGTGTGGACGATTCTTTACTCACGACTCGCTGAACTATGCCGAGTGTCCTAAAGGGATTTGGGCGGACACTTTTATTTCTGAGTACTCACGGAACTATGTTTTGGAAATGATTTTGTCTATAACTAGTGTAGTAAAAGGATATACTTACATATTGTTCCATTTGTGTACATTATACATGTATTGATGTCCTAAGTGTTTTACTGTAACTCAAGCCGTCTGCCGGAAAACAAAAAGGCATTTGGGAGCTAACTTAAGCAAGAGGATTGTAGCTAGTCAGCTAACAGCAAAAGCAGTCAAAATCCTACCACCAGCCTTAAGTACATAAGTACAAGTTCATACTCACACAGACAATAAACTTATAAACGATTTGCCTAAATATAAAACAATAAACAAAAGTGACTCATGTCCAAAAACTTACAAAACATCTTCCAGGACAGTAATAATGACGTGTTAAGACTAAAATGTTATGTGAAGTTGAAGTAAAAAAGAGAGGAATTATCCTATCTAAATTAATCTATCTATGTAGTTCTTGGCCGCGTCAGATGAGCGGTATGTTAGTTGTAAACAGCTTTCTTGATTAAAGATTTCTTTTACTAAGTTAATAAAGTTTGATTAAGTGTTGAGAGAATAGCATTTTTATAAATTACTAGCTGACCCGACAGACCTTGTCCTATCTTAACTATGAATATTGAATTGGATTATTTGCAGCACGCATTCTGTCAATGTTATGTCAAACGCGATAACCTTAAAATCATTAGAAAATTTAATATGGTGGTTAAGTATTTTTATTTTTCTAATTTTACGTGCAATTTTCTTAATTTTTTCTTTCATAAGAACCTCCTGACAATAACAAACAAAACAAACAAGAATTATCGAAATCAGTCCAGCTGTTCACGCGTGATGCCGTAAACAAGAGAAATTGTGATTCATTTTTATATATTACCTACTAGTAAACCCGCCCTCGCTTCGCTTTGGGAAAACCAATTTAAACAAAACTTATATTATGCATATTATAAACTTTCCTCTTGAATCATTATATGTATTAAAGATCTAAGCATACATAGGGACAGAGAAAGCGACTTTGTTTTATACTATGTAGTGATGGAGTTAATAGTACATTTGGATTTTATTGAATTGAGCTTTTGTCTATCGTAAGGTATCTATAGAAAAGAGTAAAGCAATACCGTGAACATTTTTTCTTCTATGTTTCTAATTGGTACTTTAAGGGGAGAATAAACGGCTAAATTATTCAGTAACTTATCCATGTTAAACTATAAAAATGTCTCTACGCTACATCTACTACATAAGAATGACATTTTCCAGACTAAGACAGAAAGAAAGAAAATATATTTATTCCAAAAGTAGATAATATTGTTGTATGTGGAGGTAGCGAGCGCGATGTACACCGGGTTATAGTCGTAATTTAGCGAAGTGCGAAGTTCCGTCACATCGGGGGGTACATTCCCGGGTAGGTGTAAGGATATTCGCCAAGGCCTTGTAGCCTCGAATATTCCACAGTGTTGCCATGCAATAAATTGTATGGAGTGATGGCGCGCTTTTTGTTGCACGACATTTTTTCCCGCGTTAGCAGCGCATATATCACCGGTCGTACGTAGTGACTTATGTGGTTGTCTCGGGTCTCCCGCTTGAAATAAACCGCGCCATTTTTGCAAAACACTCCTCCGTTTATCACTGGCTATGCCTTGTAGGTTTATAATGAGGTGTATTACTTAATAAGTGCCTATCCGCCGCCGATGTGTCACAGTCGTAGCGACATTGTCCATTTGTCGAAAATGTGTCGCGGGTTAGATAACATCGACTCTGTCCTTCTAACTGTTGCCTTGTATTTTGTAAACTTTCATTAGTTACGATTTTACGAGTAGGTATAGCAACTTACATCCATACTACCGTATTATCTTTATTACATTCTCTTTACTCCGTGTCTTTGAGGTGTCTGGTGGAATTCGTTTTTAAACTTTACTGTTTTGTATAGTTTTTTATTAGCGTGTCAAATCTTGTAAGCAAATTAGTATTACTACTTCGTCTTATCCTGCGAAGTTGCATAATTATATGCTTGAGCCGATGACGATGCATTTTTATGATGCGTGACCTAATACTATGATTAGCATTCTTTGCACTGCAGACATTAAATTTTTTGTAGACCTACGACTTGAACTATAATATAGATCGCTCTAAACTCGATCATAATTGACTGCCGGTCCCTGAATGGTTCTATAGAGAAAGTTCCTCAGCTCTCAATAACCCCAGATACTATATTTAAACCTTTTCTTCTAATATTAATAGATTATGTTCATAGACTCTACTAAGGTTGAGCTCTACTGGCTACCGAGTTTTTACTTACAAATCAGGAGTACCTAACTAATACTTACTGCACCTCTACGAGCATGGATGAAGCAGTTGTTTGCCGTTGAGTAGTTAGTTGAGTGCCGCAGTCATAATCATAATGGAAATGAGAGTTATATCCTCACTCCTCACTCTCCTTTCCATAAATTCTTGCCATCCACCCAGGATGTAATCGTTAAATAGCAGTCTGTCAGCCAAGTTGGAGGCCATCGGGCGGCATAAGAACTATCGACATTTAGGTTGGGACCTCGTGCAAATTTCTGTAGCAGAGAGTTATGAAGTAAGGTCAAGACCTTCTTAATCAAGAGAAGAGACTCATGCCCCACAATTTGCAGCAATGAATGACCTACAGCTACTATATTGCTATAGAGAGATCAAATACATAATATATTTAGGTATACATATAATATGTATCTTGGAAAATATTTATGTGCCAATTCATTTCTGTTATAATCAGTTCTTTTATGAATCTAAAGTGGCTGCAGCTCTATAAACGTAAACAATTCTATTGAGGCAAACTAAGTTTACTATTAAAACGTAGTGTTTATATCCTCTTTGGTTTACTATAACCTAGAACAGATAACAGGAGTAACTATCACTAACAGTCTCTGTCCCATCTACTAACTAACTGACGAACTAACTAACCAGCTAACTAGAGTAACCATTATAGTCCCTATTTGAGCCTTTTTTTGGTTCGGTCACAGTAGTCGTGGCGGTAACGAAAGGGTAGTGCTGGATGATCGTTTTCTATCTTACATCCATAAACAACTGCACATTATCTTTAGCTTCGTAACTTTATAGCTAGAATGCACGTATAGAACAGTTTTTCAAATGTAATATTGACAAAATTTAACTAAAGGAGCTCAGTAAAAAGAAGAGGCTTAGACAAAAATCCTTAATGTACATAACTTGCGGTTTCAATCTCCCATCTGTCTAACCAACGTCGTCCGTGTCCACCGAAGCGAACACATACAAACTAGCAAATCTCCGTGGAACTTAAAAAGATAAATCGCAAACAATAATTGTGTACCAACAATGAGCCCTTAAAATCCGTCGCAGAGACCGCAAATAAAACCAACATATTAAGTGAGGCCTATCGTCGCGGACGGGGAGCATTTTATAGGCACTTTATCCGATGTCCTTTCTTCTGAAATGCGATTAAAATTGAATAGGTCCATATGTCGCAGGCAGCGCGCTCGTTGCGTCACAATCACACGGCCGGCTGCATTTTCAATTTGCCGCGAGATAAGCCCGAGTTTTGGACTTTTTCTACGGAATGGCGGAATTGATCCGGTGACTTATGGCGGACACAAGACGTCCGATCGATGGTCAATTGAATCTCCCTCTAATTTAATTTCTCTTTCAAATGTGATAGCTTTGCACAGCGAAGGATTGTTCCACGTCGCTTGTCTTGAATTGTAGCAGGGAATATTGTGAATCTTAGGTGAAGATTTTGTAGGATTTCTGTGTTTGTTAGTTATAAGTTTGCTATTCTTGTTTTATTTTTCTGATAATAAGTTATTATTTACTTATACTTTGGTGTAAGTGTATTATAATCATCTTTTATTTAACATTACTATTAAGTAATTAAATGAATAAACTTATCTACATTTAAAAAAAAAACATGAGAGTCCTATGTAAACTATGTGTCGTTAATGAATGAAACATCAAATTAAATATCAATAATTATTGATAATTTATTTATTCGCAATTTTATTTAAAATACACAACTTCACAATGTTTTGTTTTAAAAACTAAAAACTTTAGGTACGGGATATCGTAGGAGGCTGTTCTGCGTTGATCACTAATTTACATTTTACCTTCGTACAATTATTCTCTAATGCTTCCATTTACAATGTTACTTTTATATTTACATACATATTCTGGGCGCACGGGGCTACAGTTCATTCGTATAGTCGGCAGACTTCAAACAAGGAAATTTGGAACATGTCAAAATTTTATATTTTCTACATCACTGTCTTCAAGACTACTCTTATAAACCAAATCCTTTATTAATTTATGGCCACACAATATCTTACAAAGGTATAGCAATAAAAAATATTAATATCATATTACTTTTCCATGACAAATTACATATTTTTACAATATCCAAACTTAGTGATCGGGTCTGTCGCAATCAACGTTCTGGGGAGATCGTTTCTGCGTTACTAACGGCGTATTTACAAATCGCTTGCTTTATAACTATAATATAAATTACTATTGCATTTCATTCAATATAGTCTACACAAATTAAATGTACAAAAAAATCTGTAATAACTCTTTGAACACATCACAATTCCTATAGCGAACCGAACAGTTCAAATTAAATATAAAATGAAAAAACAATTTATACAGGAACGGAATATAACTTAATAAGATATTTACAAAATACACAAATCGGATAACTGTACCTACTTACTTTATATATATAAATCATCTAAGCGGGCGTAGTAACCGATCTTACCTTACATTATAATACTGTACAATTTCGCTAGATGTAAAACACACTTATCTAATACTTTTAGGATTAATCACCGAAAGTCTTGTGACACTGGCGAGAGCGCCTTCGTAGAATGTCGATCGCGTTTGCGTACAAACATCAATTCTGTTCAACAGTCTTATAAATTAGTGAAGTGTCAGTATGTCGTGATTAATTCAGTAAAACCAGTTTAAATGAATCCGCAGTGTCTATTTTTCGTGATGTCGCGAAGGTCGCAGCGTCCGACGGCTGTTCGTTCTACCGATATTCAAATGAGGCTCTCCAGTTCGACTCACTTATCACGTGTACTCGCTCCTCCATCCAGTCTGCAAAGAAACATTTTAGTTGAAGCTGGTAAACAATTTGAATTTCTAAAGACATTTAGTAGTAAGGGTCGGGGACTTGTGTTTAACAAGGTATCTTATTTGTTTTTCGCTGTTTTGTGACGTAACTCGATGAGAAAGTTTGTAACACGAGATACACTAATAATGTATCGTAAATTATTTTAAAGTAATTAGACAAAAGAACTGACAATGAACAAGACATGACATGACATGATGCATAAGCATCAAACTCAAAATCTTAATTTATCTATACCTAGATCCATATTATTTATCCTTGTATAATAGTTTATTATTTTCTTTCTTTTTAACATTTTCTTGACTCGCAACGCATGCGATGCCTTTGGTGTTACTGATGTCCATGTTCGAAGATGATCGCTTACCATCAGGTGACTTGCCTCACAGCTATTTACTTAATAGATGTATGCTATGCATTGAAGAATGCCGTAAACCCGTTCTTTTCCTGACCCCCACACGTCCAACCACATTGAACTTTGTACGTTCAAAAGTTTAAATAACGGTACAGTTGTATAAAATATGGTATAATAACACATTTCCTTAACTTACCATAGAGTTAAGCTGAGCGAGGTGGTGATGGTGATAGGGGTTGTGCGAGGTGGGTGGTGGGGCGAAGCCCTGGTGCGGGGCGCCGTACCAGTGCGACATGTGAGCCGCCGCCGGGTGCACCAGCCCCACTTGGTGTTGGCCTGTGGGGAAAAGAAAGAGATTAGAACTCATGAACAAAAATCAAACTCAAAACTCAAATCATTTATTTCAAGAACATAGTTAGAACAATATTTCCAAAATGAAATAACCACTGCAATAATACAGCTTCTAGCCTAAAGGACAAGCAATGTGAACACGAGACTTACCGAAATCCATAGCCGAAGGGAAGGCGGATCCCCCGAAGCCCTTTGTCGCGTCTCCGAGGGGCTTGATCATGTCCCCCATGACGCCCCCAAGCGCCAGCGCGCACGCCCCACCCCCCATGCCCATGCCACCCTTCTTCTTCTTACTTTTGCTGCTTAGCTTCCGGTTCCGCGTTTGGATGCCTTCCTTCTTCATTGTTAGTGGCCGATTTACCTGTGACAATAGAAAAAGATTCTAATCATTGATAGATACCATGTTGGTGACTCATACATGCATTGATCAACAGGCGAATATTAATAATTTATACCTTGTTCCATAATACGTAAAATGGATCAAATTTACGTAATCTAAATCATCAATTAGTTTAAAATATAATGTTAGTTTGTCACTTATTAAAGTCGAATAGTTAAGTGAAGTAAATATTAAACTTATTCGTTATTATCTCCATTAAATAGTTAGAGCGGTTTAATTAATTATGTTATAAATTTGTTTAACAACGCTCAATATTTCAACATTCAAAAAGTAGCGTATCCCGATTTACTACCACGGAATGCAGAACGTTGCAGCTATTTTGAGATATTAGGTAACACATGTGAATTACTTGAGCTAAAGGATTTTATTACTTGCACTTACAAGTCGCAATTCACCTGGTTACACATCATCCGCTATGAACGTAATTGTACAGCGTGAGGTTAACAAACGTAACAGATTGACTCAACGTCGACGAAATTCCGGCTCGCTATGACATGACATTTAGCGGTATGAAAAAACGTTTGAACTACCAATTTGGAATGCTAACTAAGTATAAAAGCGGCCGAGACCATAAACTGGTATCACAATAGACGTGTGCGAATATTTAGCTGTTTGGTGACCGATGCCGACATGCGTGAAGCGGACACTCGGTGCATCCTAATTACGATGCACTTTGTGACTGCATTCGTACGCAATTGGTGGGAAACGAAAGCGAACACCTCAGAGATCCTCAAATAGATCTTTGCATTCAGAACAGAGCCAGTCACAACTATTTTATTAAGGAGTGTAGCTCGCAACGTGAATAGAAGTACCATAGAAGTTTAAACTTCATATTGTCAATTGCAGATATAATCCGATACAAATTTTGTACAAAACAATTCAATGCAAAGTGATTCCAGGTTAGACAATGTATCGGTCAAGTTGTACCATTAATTACATAATGCGACGAGGACATAATGCATTAGGTCGCCATCGAGACACTTATTAGGACACTTTGCGATATCAAACTTGACGCTGATGCTGTATCGTACAGGCAAAGATTTCGCGGGTGAACTATCTCGGTCACTTTCTGCATTGCATCGTTTGTTTCCGAGAAGCGTGCGTCACGACGGACGGACGGACGGACAATGAGTTATTCATCGCCTTCCAAGGAATCGGCGGCGGCATGTGCCTCTAAACGCACGATTACATTGCACCAACTGCCCAAGCATATGACCTGATCTTATTCGCGTAGCTTTTGGTAACGCGCGTTGCATTGATAAAAATCTTACCGTAATGTGCTAATACGACGGATTAGCAATGCTAATGTTAGAGCTACTACATACTATGGATGCAAGTCACTGATAGATAGATATTAATGCATCTGAGGTGAAAGTTTTCTCTTTGTACTATAGTCAACTATCAAATGAAAGTCGTAATTTATGGTAGAGTTTCAGTAGCTTTATATTAAACTATATGGTTCAGAATTTTCAAATGATTATTCGTGATTGCAAAACCAGGATTTCCTTGAAACGAAAATCTCGAAGAATCAAAACATTCCTAGGCTATATTTTTTTTTGGTTACATGGTTATTTCGTCTGTTTTTGTTATTCATGACATAATTCTTTTCGAAACGGTTTTATTATTATACGGTACTATATATTGGGTACCATGATAATGTTTTATAAGTATAATACGCATCTAACCTCATATAATTATTATATCAATACAAAACAAAATACCAAAGATAACTTGAAATAATATTAGAAAAAAAAATCAACAAGTTACAAAGTTTGCGAATCCTATTTAAAAGTCAGCTGTTTGTCTTACGCGCCTTTTACTTATTCGTGTCTTAACTGAGTACACATTTGAAGTTTACCGCTCTGATTGTAAGATTAATTCGGGCAATTAAAACAACACGCCGTACCAAAAAGAACTGTCAGCCGTTGAATAAGGTTAATAAACCCTTTAAGTAAAGGGCTGATCAAAATAACGCGAATTTGCAGCGATTTTCGAGAACATTATACCGTGAAACAACTATTATGTGTGCGGTAAATGAACCAGCAATCTACTGTATGAATGCGATTGTTTCATCATCGCAACCCATTCCTGTCCCACTGCTAGGCTTGGGTGGAGACCTTTACCTCTCACATTGTGACAGGAGTGTCAAAATGTGAGAGGTATAGGTCATATAGTCCACCAAGCTGGATGCGGATTTGCAGACTTAACGGACCTTTGAGAACATAATGGAGAACTATCAGATGCAGGTTTCCTCACGATGTTTTCCTTCGCCTAAACAAATGATAATTAACTTCGCTACATAATTTTTGAAAATTAGTGGTGACCCAAATCCTACTGAGTTCAACTTCGTGAGTTCAACTTCTCCTACAGAACGAAAAGCACCATGCAGGTTCGATCTCTAGGCAAAACATTTATGTGGAAATGTATTATTCGTTTTTATTGTCGTTTCTTGGTATGCAACTCACACATGGTTTCCTGGTACGGTATGTCTTTTTGTGAACATTTAGAAAATAATATAATTAAACATTAATAAAAGTATTAAGTACCTAACCTACCTGCTACTAGTAGTAGTTGATAATACTGATGGCTAGCATTAACCATCATATTATCAACTTAAACCCCAATTAGGTATGGACGTAGCCAATGTGCTGAAGTGGCAAGAACGCGAAGGCTTCGCAATGACCCAATTTGGATGCAGTCTCAATCCGACGGCATCTGCTAATGCATTTTATATTGGTCCAATTGGCCGACCGACGGCGCGGTATGCGCTCTGTGTGGGCGATTCACCAGAATGCATTACGAATTGTACGCTGTTAGAACAGGGTTTGTCAACCTTGCCTGTTGTGATGCTTTTGGGCAATGTAATTGATATTAATTTCACACTTGCTGCGGTAAGCTTTGTAAATGCTTCGTGTCTTTTTTTGACAGTCGCGCTTTTGATGACACAATTATTGTGATATATTGCGAATGTGACTTGGTTCCAGTGGTAGTCTGGTTGTTGCATGCCGATCTCGCGTTTGATCGTTCGTTCGATTGTGTTTGTTAGAATCCCCCGAAACATTTTTTATTAAAGATGTTTTAAGTCAGCTAATACACATTATTCAATAATAATCCATGGAGTCTGTGTTATTCATGTGGTAACGTCTAAAGATTCACACGTTCACACATTATTTCGTAGCTATAATGGAATCTATATCTGGATGGCACTATAACAACAGATTCTATTTCGGTTTTTCTATATTCAAACATCCAAATGAATTTATTTGCAAAATATGTTGGCATGGTCTTAAAATGGCAGGACATCTGTCAGACGAGAAATAAAAAAAAAATGCATAGTATTTATATTCGTAGTGCATTCGACTATGTACCTATTATGTAGCGTTCCGTAGCGCATACCTATCAAGGAAATGTTATTAAAAATTCAACCAGGAAAATGTCCTTTAGTTAGCATTGGTCATTGTACGTACTTTGCATGCGAAACGCGCGGCCTTTTAAGGATTATAGTACCATAAGAGGCGTGTTGGGAAGGTATGTCAGTCAATCAGTAGGTACATCTTCAGACAGTTAAACATGTTTAACTTAGTTACGTTCTAGGAGAAGTTATTCTAGAAGACAAGTATTTTTTTCTGTTAATAACCGACAAACGAACAGTCTGACAAGGACTGACATGACGAAACTGATCTGAAGGTAGGTTTTCTTAATCTGTTAAGTGTTAACTATGCGAAGTTATTAGTTGAAGAATAAAGTACCTACCTACTATAATTCCCTTACGTAACTGAAGTAGGTATGAAAAATAAAAAAATTACATCTAGGAAAGGGGCTCATAACAGCTCATAATGATCGACTAAAACGCAACTACAAAATCATCAAATCATCCAGAAATACTCGGCGAAATGTAATATAATACACATTTTAGTACACATAACTGAAACCTCCATACTCCCATACGCAGACGTATAATTCACCAAGTTAGTACGATAGATATGTTATCCTAAGACTAAGTAACGTGTCCTGTCCTACGCCATAGAGCGGAGTGAGACTGCGGTAGTAATTAACCTGACATAATGGCCAGTTATTAAGCAATTTCTGCTCTAACATGTCGGACGTCTTAAGTCATGTAGGTAACTACTGCCGGTATAGATGTTGGTTTAGATGTATGCTTTATATAAGGAACAATTACCAGCCAGCTTATTCTGAAACGGGTAAAACTTGACATATTCCAAACACATAGAATTTAATGTTCAGGCAACAATTGCATTAAGGGATGCTTTTGATGATTTTTGGAACTAAAATTAAATTGGTAATATCTAGACTCGCATAACTATACTACAATTATAGTAAGTATTATTAAAGTATTTAAATTTATTTATATTTAAATATTTATAAGAATGGGTTCACAACAAAATATAAAAACCAGTACCTACAATAAATTAGACTGTAAGCCATAATAGGAACATTAATAATTATATCTAGGGAGTGTGCGTTTTTATATAATTAATTAACGTAGGATAACGTAGGAATTTGCGTAGGAATATTCTGTAAAAACTTTACCCAGTTTCAGAGGCGAAGATTGGAAACTTATTTATTTGTACATGTCTTTAAACTAACCAAAAACTGCGAGTGGATCGGATCCGTATGATTCATGTGTCTGGGAGTATGTCACTAAACTATGACCGTTTTGTTGGCTAAAATAAAGTAGGTACAAGCGTGGCATGCAAAGTGCGTATAAGGTAGGAAACGGATTCACTGCCGTATAGCCACAATATTTCTGCTTCTAATTATGATCGTGTTCCTCGCATCGTAAGTGGGTATTAAAGTTTCCGCGATAAGCCTACCTTTGCGAAATTGTAGCTCAACATTCATACCCATACATTAAGTAGGGTCTCGGAGCCGTCAGTTACGTCAGCGCTATGTTGGTACGTATTTTAACTAGTACGTAGATGTCCTAGTTAAGATTTAAAAATCTAATTCGTTTGTATGCTTTAAAATCTCAATCGATGTAAAATATGCGATATGTATGAAAATTATACGGCTCGAAGGACCATAAACAAACCATAACCGTCGGACAATTTTATGCGACATATCGTCATTCTAATAATAACATATTATGGCTTTATAACCAAAGAGAACTCATATCATCTAAAATCAAACTGTATATTTGTTCAAAGTACGATTTTTTTTCATTTAAAGTTTTTAGTAACTTGTGGGATACACGTCCTAACTCATTCGTCGTCAGTCAATTGTCAAAGTTTAATGAAAAATTACACTTTATGTAAACTTAGCAATTAATTGCGAATTACCCACGCGATCATACGAGTACTATCGGTATAGCGTGGCGTGAGTGAGGCACATTTGCCTATGCATTTCTCTTGTGCTCGTAGGAAACCTTGTACTGAATTTCAGATTTACACCCTGAAGTATTTCTGTAACGGTACACTATTGTAATGCAATGTCCCGTCGCGTATTACATAAACTAGGGGAAATGTCACTTACATAAACTTAGGTAGGTAGGTAGGTAGGTAGGTGCTTAGCTTTATGAAGCTCTGGTAAATTTAGTCTTCATTCGAATTGGGTGCTTAATGTTCACAGTGTTAATGTTAAAAGCTGTCCTATTTCAAATTTAGAGGATTATGTATTAAGAAATGTATTTTGGCTATACAATAAACCTCGCAAACTAAATGACTACAATTAATATTTATTTTATAATTTGTATTGTAATTTATTAATCATTATTTTTATACATAATATTTTACTCTGCAAATTAAAATATTACTTAGAGACAAACTTTTACGATAGTTAATGACTGTTAAGGTACATTACTAAAGGTATTTTACTAAAGCATATTAGCAGCTGGCTGGTCACTGACCACTCGCCCTGACGTATTAGTCCTGGAGCAGAGTAGAGTATCTACTACACTGATGGTAAGCCGTCCTTAGATACGGTATTTTTAAATTTCCTGCTTGCAATGAAATGCAACTCAATTGCGATGTAACCATGCAATAGGTAAATGTTGTTTTTTTTTCATAAATATGACACGAAAAATAAAAATTCTGCTCTTAAACTACATTAGTGCGCAACAGAACCCCCCTAGTGTTGATATAAAGAATATTGTAATCAACGCATGTTTTAGATTACATAGACGAATTAGTTCAAGTTACGAAGTAAAAGTGGCATTATGAAGTATTCTATGTACTACAAAAACACCGGGTTGCTTTGTATCGTTATGCGTGCGAGTAATTACGTTAGGTACGTTTCTAGATCAGAGAGTGCGCTATCTATGGCCATCTGGCTCCACCGCTCCAACGCAATGCCATAAAACCACTCAAATGGGAAAATAACAGGTTCACTACAATGCCATGGAAAACGCTGCACATGCTGTAATTTTTCCGACAGGTAGAAAGCTTTCAAGTGCGTTTACATACACAATTACTGCTAAATTACGAATGTTTTATTGCATATTCTTTACGACATAAATACATGGTTCATATCTTAAGCACTCAAGTAATAACGGATGATAGGGAACATTTTATATGGTTTAAAGTCATTGACATAACTCTATAAGATGTGTTTATTTTTGTGGCCAACAAAAAAAGAATTAAGTAAGTTTAAGTGAGAAAAGAGCTATTAAAAGAAGCCGCATGTTCAGCTCTCACCTCAACTTATACCTTAATCGAAATGTGTCTGAATATTGACAGTGTGACTTTTAGCTAATGAGGATCCTTTCCACGAGAGACTCGACCAGGGGAGTTCCTATATTCGAAAAACGATTCGTTTTGCTTACGGATAGTAGAGCTATCTTCGAGGCGGAATTAAAAATAATTCCTATTAGAAAAGGTTAGAAGGAACGACTTAAATGACTCGTTACTGGTAACTCGAACACGATCGATTCAACGATTGGTCTAACATAAGAACCGCGCATGAGCCAACAACCTTCAAAAGGGGGGTCTTGGGTGTACTATCAAATCGGTTGCTCCACAGCGTATACCATGAGCAAGGGAGCTTATCTTGCACTCGATGATGGGCAGAGCAACCATGAAGCTTAGTAAAATAAGTAAAACAATCTCAATTTATTAACAAACGAAGATTAATTTGTTTCACAATCAAATGAATTCCGAACAAGTTGTGTTACAATAGTGAACGTAGATAGCTTCGTGAGAAACTGACATTTATTTAACGTTGAGTCCTAGTTTAAATTTCTTCTTTCCACTTAAGGCATCTACCTATTAAATAACTAACAGAGCCGACGCGCGACGCCTCGAAACGGAAGAGCCGATATCGTGACAACAAACTTGGCACAGACTTAATTGTCACAAAACGATGCGGACCTAATATATAAAGCGCCTTCTGTATAAAATGGACTAGTCTGTGTCTGTATGTTTGATCGATGACGCGATTCAAATGATCACGGATTTGAGGACCGTTTTAACTTTGATTTGTATAAGTCAATCGGGCATTGTAACTGATCCGCGACTGAACACGATTTCACTATTCGAATTATGTGTAACTGTTAATGAACACATTGGAATTGAACGTAGTTCTATACTGCGAATATTAATAATTGATAAAAATATTCATTGTACTAATAAGTAATGCCCCCTCTCGTCATTCGTCAATTTAGATTAAAGTTGATTTGATTAAAGTCTAAATGAATGGTTCTGCGGAATAATCAATTCTTTGGAGTTAACTAACAAAATCTGATTCAGTAGTGGTGTAAAGTTAACCTAAAGCTATTTAACGGATTAATCGAATGACATGAATGATTTATAAAATCGAATAATTCTTCTGAGATCGTTTTCAGTCTCGCATCGCAACAGACTGAAGTTATTTAAGAAAGCCTTTTGAACATCGAATGTAACCTCACTTAGGTTACAGTTTATGAAAGTGTTGTTCCTGTGTTCTCAGCAGACAAAGCCGCGGGCTGGAAGTAGAAAAGATAAGTCGAAGAAGGAGAGAAATGCAGCAAACGGTGCCTAGCTGTAAATCAATCGATAAAGATCTGATAAATTAGACAGGCGTACCAGTGCACGACAAAACTTAAGAATTAGCAACCAATTACCCGGCAAAAAATGCTATACACCCATTATCGGACAAAAACGTACGGTAAATGGCTCTATTGAAACTGATCGCGCTATTATGTGGGACTTTTGTTTTTATTCGCGGTCTAATGGCCTACGGCCTGTCAATGTTTGCCTAAATAATGTACGCAATTTATACAACGAGAATTCCTTGCACCCTTAAATTTAGTATCCTTTTCCTGGCAACCTTAACATCGCGCATATAATATGAAAACCATTCACCCGTTTGTTAGCTACATACCTGACGAAAGAGACCTTATTAAATTAAATTAAATTGTTTCTTGTAACATTTACAAACAAATTTATCGTATTACCTGGCTTACATTAGCTTTGTAAATGATAATGTAATAAATACAAGCCAATAAATTTACTTCTGTCATCAATTGTCAATATGCGATCTAAGTTATATCAATTAAAATTAATTAACGAACTAAAATACTACACGTTTGATGTCTGAATACCAAATACGTAACATATAAGTACAGAAGCAGATATACCAAAAGACATTCAGATCATATCTCGAACACAAATCAAAGGAATAAACGTTTATGTCGGAGATTTCAAATTAATAAAGCTTCACCTCTATTCCTATAACAACTGAATTATTATCTATTGTTAGTTCACGTTGAAACTACATAACACAAACGGTAGGCCCATTGTCTCAAGCTACTCTTACGTTATCCTCACACCGTGATATATTCCGAGCGCTTTCCGTGTTTTGTAAACGACACCGAGTTCGCGTGCTGAGTTTTACTTCTTTTTGCACTAGGCGCCATATCTGTTGACGGCAGTTGCAGAATGAGGTAGATCATAATAAGACTAGATTGTTTACCAACTTAATGAATTAATTTGGCGTGTTATCCTTCCCGAAATTAAAAAAACAATATAAACGCAAACATTAACAACACGGGAATCGCGATTAATATTACTGTTGATCCCAAGATTACGAAGTGCATCTTAACTTAGTACCTTCTTAAGTTGGTACATTTCTAAACTACTCACATTTTTAATAGAAATATTTGTCGGAACCTTTTGATTTGCTTATTTTTCGACTTATACGAGTAGTAGTAGTGGGATACTTGGTAAACAAGGACAATGTATCCGAACCAAGCGACATTGGTTTCATTTTTCAGAAAAAAAAACATTTTATTTAATAGGCTTAATGCAATACTGATTTGGCATAGTAGAAGAACAATTAAATTAAGCACGAAGCGGAGTAAGTTCCAAGTATTGTTACTTTTGGTAATTAAACCTGTGATCATCAGAGATCCAGTAGGTAATGGATTACCTTAATTACACGATACGATGCGAACTGCAGATGCGTATTGTAGTGCAGTTTTTCATTGAATTATAGACACTTCATAACACGCCAATCTATTCAACTCAGCTTCGACATGTTATAAATGACACAATAAATGCTATTACTAAACCATTTCGTGTGAATTACTAACGAAACACGTTTGTTCATTCACACTTGTTATCTCACAGTAATTATCAGTATCGATGAATACTTAATAGGAACCCGTTTTATAGCTATTTAATTTAACACTATTTACACTGAGACCTCTATGATCTTAGTTTACGAATGTCATGCGAATGTTTACTTTGATTGTTATATTTTCGTGAAATTGTTTCGAAGTTTTCTACAACTTCGGTCGACTTTTTAGATCGATGGGCAGGCTGTTTAGATAATCTAGAATCTAGATGCTGAACAATCAATGACAGTATTTGGGATTGAAGGTGATGAAATTGTTAATGTCAAACGATCTAAAGTAACCCAGTTCCATTTATGTCAGTTCCAAGTAACGTTGACAGTTATAAATAGGCAATGTTTGGACAATATGCGCAGGCGGCATTACGAATTGAAATTTAAAAGTCTGATTACATAAATGCTGAGTAAGTTTGCAATCTGTGGAAAATTAGAGGCGATTTGGGCGCAGGTTATTATGACCAAACTTTAAATATTGGAATACTAATCCTTATAGGATAGGTACTGAGTTTCTGTGACTTCCGATATTTTTTTTTGACAACTCATGTTTCGCACTTTTTTTTCACTCAATTAAAACATTAAATGCGAGGGTTATCTCGAAAAAATCACAGTCCTTAATAGTGTCGAATGATGTAACTCTCTTCTCTCTCTCAACTTAATTTGAATTTTCATTTCGGTCTGCTACAAAACCGCTTCTTTTATCTGGTATAATTATTTGATATTGCTGCTAAACCCTTCCAAATTCCCGTATTTATCACCTACAACAATCCATTAAGTTTTTTAGCATGGCGTCTCATCCCAGACGTGTCGACACTCTCAATTAGAGCGCAGCGGTTGAAGAGCGGCGCAATGTGGCGTGTCGGGCGCAATCCCGCGACACCGCCAGCCGACACCGCCGACACCGGCGACCGCCACACAGACTGCTACCGGGAATCTGAGCTTCCCCTAAACATTACTTCTCAATATAGAAAATAATACAAACACAATAAAATAAGAATGGCAGCATTATGCGCAGTTAATGGTTTCGAAAAGGACGAAAAACAGTTTAAGAAAATGATCAGATAACGGTTTTGTCTAATAAATTAAAAAGTAAACAAGACTACCGGCACAATGTACGTATTATTAACAACCCATTTTATTTAAATAAAGTCAAAGGGGTTTTATATTTATTAATAGGTACATAAACGTTCTAAGGTCAGCTGTTGATGAATTACCCAAGCTTCAGTGAAACTCGGTGAAGTGGATAGAAAATGATTGGCTACGGCATTTAAAGGCGACTCTCATTTTTTACATCGCCGTAAATTTTAACCCTGTGCACGATTTAAAAATAGGCTTTTGCTGGATGAATGCAAAGCGGTTCTTTAGTGATGTCAGTGAATTAGTTCCGCATAGTTAGCGGGAACCAATCGGGCACGCCGGCGCCTGTGTCTGCGCACGTCACTAGGCCCTTCGCTCTTTCGCTGTATCTGTAATCGGAACTGATAGGGTAGCAGATGGGAGTTGGGAATCTAATGGAATTTGTTTTGAACTCTATGCTTAGGTGGACATACGAGCTAGTGCAGTGTACTGTAGTGAAAATAGGAAGCTAAATAAATTTAAATTCTCAATAATATACAGACATACGCTTGTAAATCCTATAAGAGAGAGACGGCTTTTCCTGTTTTCGTTACGTGACGATTTTGATACATAGTATAAAATATTTCACTTAAATAGTGATAATAATAGATTTTATAAGCTTGACTTATATATCTATGTTAAACGCTTTGATTACAATGAAATAACCTTTGTACAAATTATTCTATAGTTGAGTGGTCGAAATTGTTTTTAAGTAAATAACCATAACATAAATTAGTGTAAATAATCAAATGTAAGATAACCTACATTTTTAGCGAAAGTGAAGATTCCAACTAAATATACGTTTCTACTTTAAAGATCTATCTGTAAGTTATTGTTACCTCTTTAAAATCAGTGATTAATCAGCGATTAATAATCACTGATTTTTAAGAGGAGGATCAATCTTTAATTAACGAAATGAAAACTTTATTTAATCTTATTTATGTAATCATTAAATTTTTACCTTTATTTAAGTAAAAATCTTATCTTCTTCACAGTTAATTATTATATACAATTTTATGATCAACACGGATGTTAAATACTGTTATTTCAGTGTGATTTATCATAAAATAATTTACACAATAGTAAGCATTATTCTATCTCGTAAATTTCGTTTTAATTTAAAACGTCCGCAATTAAGGATGTGCGAGTTGTCGATGAAACATTGTCTCGAGTCGACTCAACTCGACTGTTTGATGAGTGCGCGTGATTAAAATAAATACTCGGGGCAGTAGTCGACAGCTGCTACTCGTGGGGATAATTGAAAACACGATTTATACACCCGCCAAATTTATCGACAACCCGATTTATAGAGTGAGCGCTGCCTTACGCACCAGTTCGCCAACACTTATTTTTTTTCCGATGAACTAAACTTTACTATATTTTTACTGATTTAATAAATTATTTACACATTTTTATTTTATGATGTTAACACTTCACAATGTTGTTTTTATGTACCGCTCATAATGATACTGAGTAATAACAAAATGGTTAGTTGTCAACATTGCAGTTACATAACAAAAAATATTTTTCAGACTTAATTTAAGTAGTTGAAACGGTCTGTCATAAATAATTAAAACTGAACAATCATTGCATTGCTATCTTTAAATCTGTGTACTTGTCAATTATAACATTATGATGCAAGACAATAGCGAGTTCGATAAGAAATATATTTTGTGTAAAATAAACGTTCACCTATTATAATAACACTTAATTTCATATGTCTGTAATACTTTTTTATACCTAAATTTGTTACTTATGAAACATACCTTTATCAAAGATACTAAGGGTATTTTGCGAAGAACACTTCAAGTTCTATTGTGAGAACATGGATTACAAAATGTCGTGGCTATTGTGTTTTAATATAATATATGATATAAAGAAGGAGTTATTTATAAGTGTTTAATGTGGTTTAAGTCAGTGAAAAATATGCTAATAATGAAATATTTAAATGACCTCACACATTAAACGTATTTTCAGGAATGTCTTGATATATATACTAAAATATGGGGTAAATGTTGATGTATTTGATTTGACATACCAGTAAAGAGACCGATATACTCGCAGTAAACCTGTATATGTAGACACAGACTGGATAACGTAAACCAGTTTAAACGTATGCTTTAGCAATTGAAGCCTTGTAGGAAACGCAATAACTCTCCGTGTCCAATTACTTATCAATGCTTCTATGACACCTCGAAGCTACGAGATATTATCAAGTTATACCTAATGAACTTAGAGCTTAGTAAAAAGGGAAATATTCAAACATAGTAGATAATGAAGATGGCGTGCGAGTTTCTCATCTCTATGCTCACATCTCAAAAACAATTATGGAAAGCAATAAATTTAAATGTTTCGCGCCTGTGGCATCGAACCCGGTCCAATTAGAATGTGGCCGCGTCCGCAGTAAATCTCGTATGGCTACCATGCTACACTAATTCATACGATGCTGCCAACGAGCGGCCGTAACTGTCGACATCCACAGAAACTTCAACAGCCACTCGATTATCGATAACTCAGCGTCACAACACTTGATCGAGCGGACTAGGTTTAGAGAATTTTATTATTTTATTCACCCAAATACTGCGAATAATAGACTTGCCAATCGAGTCTGCACCGGCAATATCTAGACCCGCTTCATGACATCTGTGGCGGTGAGGAAATTGTTATCGTAGATCTAATAATTTAAAAAGAGATCATGTCAATTGTTGCAATCTTATTGGACTTCCTGTTACGAGCGTCACGTTTTTTCGTTTAGGATGTCAGAGATACGAACTTTCGAGCATGAGCTACTCCAGACCACACGCAGAGATTGAACGTAGTTCTATTGACCCCGTAAAGCTAACAGAAGAAAGTCAATTGTCCATTTAAAGAATTCAATGGATATCAAGAAGATAGAAACCTCTACTAGATAACGGAAAGTCTGGCTCAAGCAATTTTAGATTTTAAAGTATACTAGACCTACCTACCTTACACGTACTAATTTAGCACAGCAACATAATTTTATGTACATTTACTGACCTAATTAAGTCATAAAGCCGACTATTACGCCAATAGTGACAATAAATAAAGTAGGCAGCTGACGCGACCAAAGGTGTAACTTAGATTGCTTCTGGTAACACAATTTACAGCAATGAATACGGAAATATGAAATAGGGTTTTTATAATAGTATTTGTTAATAAGATATTATTAAAATAATGTAATATATAATAATATATCGTTGTCGGCGTCGGTGTAAAGCGCGGCGGGCGCGCGTGCGCTTCATAACTCGAACGCACCTGCCACTAAGACCCCAGTAATTATTCTACCACTTATTATACGATTATAAGACTTTTTTGGTGCTTTCAATCAAATTACACCTTGGCCTGACCACTTTGGACAAGTGAGATGTCATAAAGGTATTTTTTGTGTCCATCATTACATACGACCGTTCGTGGTAAATGTAGTAACGGTGTAAAACGGAAATTTATCAGTTCAAAATTTCGTTGCGATACATTTTTAGACGGAACACTTTTAGGTATGTACATGTTTTGGCCTAGCCGTCGAAATTCGACCACAGTCCAATATCATTACCTAATTAATTTGAAGAATTAATAAAAAAATCCTGCCTATAAACTCTATAAAGCAGCTGTGCTAATGACCCCTTCCGTAGATAAAAATTCAATTTGTTAATTTAAAGTTTTGATTGATTTCGTATTTTATTTACTAAAGACATGGGTATCATAACTCAAGTGCGCAATAAAAGCTACAATTTCAGGTGCATAAATCACAATCCGTACGGCACAGCCCAGTTCAATACCTGCGCATAAAATAGAATGGCGAAGCATTACGCTGACTCCAGTCTGTCGTCGAGATCATCTACTCGATAACTGTACGACTCCATTCTAAATTTGTGCTCATGAAAACGAGCGGTTTTGCAGCCGAGCGCATCGATGGTGTGATAGCTCCGCATAAATAAATAATTAAGGAAGAAGTCAGGGGGACACGCGGAGGGGGCTTTCGGATAGTTCAGGAGATAGAATCTCCCGCAACCGCGCTTTGTGTCAAACGTCAGATGCTTATCTGTAAGATGTTTACAGATGTACCGGAGGGGTAACGGCCCGAACCTCTCGCGGACGCAATCGACCGCGCCGCACTAATATGGTTGATATGCGACGGTTAATTATGTTATTTGTCTACCGATATCTTTAATAAGCTCACACTATTTAAATTGATGTTTGGCATTTCGACTCCCAGGCTCCATTATACTTTTTTTTAATTATTTGATTTTAAATTCTTGGGAGTAGGGAATAGGATCGCAATTATTCTTTTTATGTTACTAGTCGAAAAATAGCTGACAAGTCACCTGATGGTAGGTAAATGTTCATTGTTACCGATGCCATCTATAACACCAGTCCCCATTATGAGACAGTTCGCCCTATTATGACTTAGCTAATACAAGACTAAAGTTATTTTAACCTTGGACGGAATTCGTAATTTTCGTGTAGCATGGATATAATCAAAATTAAATGACGCCAAAAATGTCAATGAAACATCGTATTTAAATAAATTAAATAATATACAATTATACATATTACAGTAGATACCTAGTTAGGTTAGTTAGTTAGTTAGTTAGGTATTATTCTGTGCCCGTGTGTACACCAAAACAATTAATGATCATTATGCTAGCGATTGCTCAAATGATTAAAAACAGGATATGATAATCATAGAAGATATTTCAGATGGTTACAATCTCAGTGTATATCTGTCCGACGAATCCAGATTGCTTCTAACAGTGGGAGATCAAGTCAGATGGCGCTGATAGCGTGGCCGAGTGCCAGATGAGGTGATCGTTGCTTCTGATGTTCCGAACTACGATTAAATAAATACACGTGACTTTTTCACCTAACCTCTAAGATTTATCATTAAAAATCATATACCTACATACCTACCTAACATTATGAATTGTCGCAAACGCATTAAATACGCTCCTTACGCACGTTTTAAATAAGCACTTTCCTAGGTAAAATTCTTTTGGTCAACACAAAAAATCTAAATACCGTATTGGAATTCCTTTTTAAATGGACGCTGAAATCAATACTTCTAACTAACCTATTCATACGGTTACTGTCGACAGTGAATACTGCGCCAATCTTTACCAACTTATGTGCTATAATTGTTTTGTACAAGGACACTCGCTTATCGCGCCAACCATCGCTGACGTGCAGCTGCCATTTTCATTCCTTTTTGAAGTCCCCAAAGAACGGAATATAATGTAAATGTTGGCACGCATGCTTCGATTCTAATTCCAAACGTCCAAACACTACTTTTTATTTATAACCAACCTGGTATGATATTGTAACGGTTATCTTTATAGTTTCACAACTTACTTAAGTACTTGTGTGAGATAGAAACCGAGATCTAGATAAAACTACTTGTAACATCGCCTCACTCTCTTTATTTTTTAATTAAACAAAACGTAATAGTTTGTGAATCACACCGTACATTTTCCCAAATTTATTACAAAGACAATAAATCAGCTGAGAATCGCCCACTAAACAGAATGGGAACCTCATGAATAAAAACATGCTATTTAGCGCTACACTCGCCATGTCTTCAGGTTTATCAAAATGTTTTTAATTCAAATGCTGACGAACAAATTGGTACCTTGTGTGGAGGGTGGCAAGCATTAAAATTGATTAAACCGCCATTGGACTTATAGCCATTTGATATTGTAAGGCAGTTCTACGCAAACGCATTTCCGGCCGAACGTTGCCGGGAAAAAGCCATTTAAAACAAAAAAGAAAAAAATGGTAACGCGCAGCACGCCGCACTCGGACACTTCCGGTGGGCGCCATTTTTTCTGTATTGCCAACAGATAAAATCTTTCCGGCCTACTGCGCAAACGCCCACGTATTCGTTTTTTATTTCAACGATCACTTTTTGGCAGAATTAACTGACTGTTTCTATTGACATCGTTCACTAAATTCATTACAATAAAAGGAATATAAAAAAAAACTTTTTACATACATTTTCAGTTATTTTGTTTTATATCTTCTTCTTGTCTTACAACGGCTATGTTTAACATATTAATGTTTCAGTAAACTTAGTAAATTAAAAATGACATTAGGATTTTACAAAAGGTAGCCACTCGTAATTCAGGTTCTTTGACTTTAAATTAAACAATACGTCGTATATCGTAATAATTAGCGATGCGGACTGCGTTTTGCATAGCCACAAAATTCAACGGTCGAACTTATGTTAATGGGATCGCTGTTCGATGTGAATATTCAAATTGATGTCATTATAACATTCGGCCAAATGTACCGGTCGTTTGGCTGCCAGCCAGTTGCATGTAATGTAATGTAATGAGTTACTTAATGAGTTCTTTTTCTTTTTTTATATCAAAGCGCACTTTGCTATTTATTACTGAAACGACTTTTTAGTTTTGATTCTGATCTCATTCATCAGTTTTTATAGTCCACTCGGTTAAAGCAAGACCGCTACACCGATAGGAGGTGCCGACTTCGATAAGTATTAGGTAGATACAATGTGATCTTTATTACCGTTTTCTATCCTTTTACTTACTTTGTAAGTTCACCTGCGCTAAACTTATCTATGAAACATATCATCATGATGAAAAATCTATGAAAGTCTTCAGACATATAAAATGGATCTTGATAGACCCACAGCCAGGTAGGTACTTTTCAAGATTTAGTACTAGGTTCACCTCAAAATCACATTCAGCTCAATCTGATTTTAATTTTTATTAACAACATCGCTATGTTTTTGTCTCACATTATTTTTATTTTATTTCCTTTTTCTTTCATTTCTTACATAGGTTCAGAAACGGCAGAGTCACATATTACGACTCTTTCCCAATCAACTCGGTGATGGTAAAAACATGCGACAGGTGGCAGCACTGGTTAAATATTATTTCTAAGTTGACACATCAACGCTCATTCCCCAATATTATGTAAGTACAGCTCATCTTTCGTCAAATGGTTCCTTTTATTGTTTAACTGGTTATAACAGATAGAATAAATTGCGATATTAAATAATAAGAATAAAAATCTAATACACTGCGTTTGTAACAAAAAACTAACGCAAAAGAAAAACACGAGAAAAAACAGTGACTGTCAGATTCCCTCGGATGTTGGCTGAACAAAACAGCACTTTAGACAAAATAAAAAAGAAGACTAGGAGAGCGTTCTCAATTCAAAAATTGAATTGATCGCCCCATTGTATTCGAAATGTATCATTTGAGCTGTTATTATGGGCGCTCTCTCTCTAGCTCAATGCAGGCCGGTAATCCAATACTTTTGTATGGAAGGCACTTAACGCTACGATCTAGTTACGAAACGTCGGATGTATTAGAACTTAATTTGTTTAGTGTTTCAGAACGAGTGTATAAGGATGCGTTTGTGGATCGAGCGTGGAACTTTAAATCGGTAAGCGGTATTTTGTTTAATCTAATTTTTATATGCTACTTATAATTTCGGTCGATGATTTGAATTGTTTCTAGTGTAGGTACTTTTTTATTTGTAATCTGCCTTCGTTTTTAAGTGGCTACTTTTAATGTCGTTGGGTTTTTTAAAGATTCCATCAATATCATTTCAATGACATGTCGTGAACTTTTACAAGGTTTTATATTCCTTCAATAAGTATTTAGTATTATTAAGTATTTATAGTTACTTAAACATGGTAGATTTTCCAATGTTAGTTAAATTGCTAAGTAGGTAGGTACTAAGGTAAAATGTAGTATTAGTAGGTAACCAATTTGATAATTAGTATTAACGATTAAACTTAAACCAAGCCGACCTTATGAATACTTCCATATTTTGAAAATTTTAATGTAGGTAATTGAGTAAGCTGTGTTAAAAATATAAAACTATTTCATCAACAACAATGAATTTTAAAAGCTAAAAAACTAAAAACTACATTCAAGAAAATGAAAAACGGTTAACAACAAAGGCGACCGCAAAAAGTTAATACAAACTGAATCATTGGCAGCTTAGGCTCAAAAAAATTGAATACAAACCACAAAAAGCTAATCGCATATAACACGGAGGAAGTACCGAATAAACGAGCGTGATAAATTAAATAAACAAATTTATAAAAAGTTACTCCGGTAAACGGCAACCTTTATAAAGGTGCGGTCATATACAAGCAACTTCTGTTTCTTCATATTATTATTGTACAAAACTAATTTTAATTAAATTAAATGTATTTAAATTTTAGCACTGAATTTATTTAAATTTATTTTTACATACTTACCAATATCGTTTTATTCTCTAGCATTACTTAGGTATACCGTAAACCACGTATAAAAACGGATAATATAAAATATAAATCACCCAAATTATATCCAAGGTCTAATAATAATTAAAATCTGTTAAACATAGGACATTAGTCGATAGCCTTAAGTACCAACTGATATTACTTGATGTCAATATTGGCTGAAATGAATATTAGTAATTATATAAATACATACATATACTTAATTATGTATATTAATCTTGGACATAAAACCTGGAAACTGAGTCCGTCGTGAATGGTGGATATGTCAAGCACTTAAATATTACTCAATTTTGCCACCCTCGCCACGTCAGTTCACTGTTTTAAATACCTTTTTTCGTATATTTTGTGTGATATTACGGTAATAAAACGAAGAGATTATCCACATTTTTTTTCGCTTTGTTCTGCGAACGCTACGAAATAGGTAGCCAGTTTCAACATAAACGCACCCTTAGTCTATATTGCGGTTAGGGCAGGTACAGACGGGACTCGAACCCACGCATCCACAGTAATCCTATTAACGCTCTATTGTTGATGACCAAATAAATAATTTATTTTCGATTGCATTCAATTGATACTATTAAAGTCCCAAAGCGACTGTTCGCTGTAAATTGCCCTATCATGGCAACGATTTTGACTATTTATTCGATACAAAACGGCATCAGATAGCAGCAATAATTTAATTTTAGTCATACATTAATTGTGAGTGTAATATTATTGTCAGCGTAAATGTAACATAATAATTACCTATGATAACTATCATAATCACGACTGTATACGACTACTGACATATAACTACGGAATATGAAAAAAACTGTTTCAAAATATTGATACAACTGCTACAGTTACTTGGTAGATTTTAAAAACATTTTTGTATATCTTTTCAATATTTTGCGATATAATCTTCGCCTAAAATTGTAATCAGGCTTATTAAAATTAATTCTGTGAATTCATTTCGTGTTGTACCTAGGTACTAAGTTGATATAAAACCAAACAAATATTACAACTTAAATAATATTTAAGCTTAAGTTCCGTACTTTCAAGCAAAAACAACTAATAAAACGACTCGAGTATCCACTTGTAAAGTTGTAAAATATGTAAAAGTCATCATTTATTCCCAAGCCCAAACATTCCCATATCAATCAAGTCGATAAAACAAAGTATCAAGTAAAATGGTTTTAATAAAAACAATAATACAAAAGAGCTAAGCGGACCAAAAGAACAAGATCCTTGTCGGCATGAAACTGTATGGTTCGTATGAGGCCAATTTGAGTATTATGTTGGCTACAATAGTATAGGGTCTTTAAGAGGCGTGTTTTGAGTAAACACTTCACTGCTTCGAGTTGTGTAGTGCACTTTATATTATTTGATACTCGTGTTAATACAAAAATGTTTTGTACAATATTGTTTTGTGTGGACTCGAGAAAGTTTTTTGTATGTTGTGCTATTTTTATCGTAATTATTTTATGTAGTTACGAGGCAACATCATTAAGCTTTTTTCCAACATCATTATAAATTGACTTACTAAGGATTGTTTTTTGTTGTGATCATTACATTTTATCCATTTAAGATGACTTCATCAGTGGACTATGGCATCTACTCTTCACATAATGAGAGAAAACCCATGACCAGCAGTGGGACAGTTATGGGTAGGCAACCCATTAATGGTACTCTAAAGGGCACAGGTCTCTCCTCATAACTTAGCTGGCCTAGAGATACTCCACCACGCTGCTCCAGTATAAAATTACAGATTGATGGAGGAAATGGGTTGCTATTGGTTAAATAAATAAACGTAAAAATAACTCGAGTATCAAGACAACTAGTCCCGTATGAGTATCAGTCGGGTGACGTATCAACGCTCGTGCGCTATTGTGTGTGTATTGCGTTTTTTGAGCGAAATCGATCGATGCATCCGGAGCCGACCATTGTATGGTATTTATTTACACATTGTTGCGAAAATTCAGTTTCGGAGACGGGACGGATTCTAATAATACACGTTGTGTGCTTAGCTTGGTATTAAGGATTTAATATTGGCTGTGGTTACGACAAAATGTACAATGTTTGAGGTAAGTAATGTAAAGGGAAGGTTGATAACTCAAAACTCAAAAGCATATTGGTAAACCTAAAAGTATTCTATAGGTTTTATAGGTTTATATATGTATAGCTTTTGTTTGGTTATTTTATTTACTCACCTTTCTGTTAAGTAGCCATCTACATATTGATTACTTACCTACGCATTGTATCTACTATATTTTTAACACACTTCTAGTAAAATTTAATTGACTAAATTCTAAATTTTTTATTACCATTTTGATTTTTTAATTTGTATTCGAGTAATTTTTAAGAAAAATAAATAAAAAAATAAGCAAACTGTTTTTACTCTGAAGGTAAAAATGAAGAAAGAAATGTAAGCTATAATTTAATACATAGTTTAAAGGTAACATAAAGGCAGTAGCAACCGTGCATAAATATGTATAAAGAGGCGGATACGGGTTGACATTGCTACTTATTGTGTTCCCGTCATCATCATTGTGCCTCCAGGTTGTGAAGTAGCACTCCCATTCGTTTCTTTGTCGCTCCTTCCGAATAATTAGACAAAACATTGTCGCTATACTTTGAGGATAAGGCACTAGCCCTACTGCCACCGAGAGACTTCTGCGAGCACACCTTGTACACCACTCATGACGAAAATTGCTCACTGGATAGTGACTGCATACAGAGCGAAGTCTTCTGGTCGAGACAATATTTATATGACTGATAAATATTTGTGCTAGAGTTGTTTGTGAGTTATTTGAATATTTGGAGCCATACAAGATACACTTATGCCTAGTGCGAAATAGTTTTATAATATTTATTAATAAAATAATATTGAATAGTACACTATTAGGTCTCTCTAATTTTTTGATTCATGTAATTTTTGCTTCTGCCATAATTTTGTAACTCTCTTTTTCCACTTTTCTAGTTTTTTCTATTTATTTAAAATATATATCTAATGTCTCGTTAATCGCCTATCGCTCGCTGTATTACTATGTATCAATAAATATCTCCAGTATTACCAGTATACATTTCAGCAAAAAAATCTCAAGTGGCCAAGCCGAAGGGTCGCTTTGACTGCTAATTTCTGTCATTGTAGCGGCCCCGCTTTGTGACGTCTGTTCTTTTCTGAACGTATCGTTCTCTCGATTGCACAAGGGTTTTTGTTGTTTTCTCCACAGGGTTGTGAGAGTCGTGAGAATCATTACTGTATTTACCATTTAAGGATGTCAAGTTGTAAGCCTGAAGTGGTCCTAGGACTCGCGAGAATTCATTGTTAAGCCTGAAGAGTTGACGGCCTACCTAATGGCCAGCGGTAAGTCGTCACTATCGCCTATGGATATGGGCATCATCAAAAGAGCGCACATGTCACCTATACAATTATTATTAATTAATTAAACCCCCCAAAAAACCCCAAAAAACAAGTTTCTGTAAAAACCAATTTGGTATAAAATTTCATTTTATTTCTAAATAAACGAACCAGCCTACCCGTTTTCTACTGAAGATGATTCACCAAATACTAATAAAGAGTTGAATTATAAAACTTATGACACATTAACTGAGTCCCCGGGGCGCGCCGTGGTTACCATAAGCTTTGAATAAAAAGTCATCCACAAGTCCCATGGGAGCGTCCCCTAAGCTAAGGTGTGCAGGAGTTAATAGAATAGGGGTCTTAGTGATGAGTAAATATTAAAGTTTCATTGGTTTGTAGGTGATTCAAGTTAAGCGGTAGTAAATAAATACCTACCTACTATAGGTACATACCTATACTATCTTCTCTTAGTCTCTGATGATGATGAAGCAAAGCTAAGCTAATATTATGTAAAATTTAATAAAACTATAATTATAATACTTTATTTGATACTAGTTTTTGCTCGCGGCTTCGCCTGCGTTGGTTTCGGAAAACAAGAAATTAACGATAAATTATCCCAAAGGAACGCAGTTCCGGGATAAAAACTATGTTATGTCCTTTGTAAGGTCTCAAACTATTTCCTTACTAAATAGAGTAGGTAAGTGATAAGGTAGCAGATAGACAGAATTACTTTCGCATATTTTATAATACTTAATAATAGGGTGATACTGGCACAAGGCAATTCTAAAATTCATCGAACATCAACGGTGCCTTTTTTATATTAAAAAGTTAATGCTTGACTGCAATCCCACCTGATGGTAAGTGGCGATGAAGTCCAAGGTGTTGAATTGAATAACGGTAATGAATTTGTCAGTCTTTATCGTCAACTTTCACAATGACATTCAGCTAGATATTTTAATAATTAATTGAAGTTATGCTCCCGATTTCAAAGAGGAGCACATTAAATAATAATTAATTAACATCATGAAAACCTGTGATAAAATCTGTAGGCCGCAATGCAAAGTTACCGTTAGTGAAGACAAGATATAGAAACTTAATTAGATAAACGTAGCTACGCCTTCATAGTGAGTGATGATGTCAAATTGACCGAGATTATTGCGAAACTACGGTGGCAAAAATAACGATACTTTGATACTTGACAGGAACAATGATGGATTAGTCAAATCGAAGCTGTCTACAATCGGTTTTTTAATGTAAATAACCGACAAACCAACAGACGAGCCACCTGATTGATGGTAAGTAAATATGTAAGACGTTATGCTTGGATATTAGTAACAACAAAAACACACCTTCTGCAGTCCAAGTGCGTTGTAAGTCTACTGAAGTAATGGCTACCACTAGGTACCGCTATATTACAATAGTAGGTGGTGCATGGTAGGTGGTGGAAAGCGCTCATAGGTAGGTGGATGGGTGACCGCTAGTGGCAAAATTTCTTGGGCGCTTCCGTGCTTCGGAGGGCACGTAAAGCCGTCGGTCTGGGTTGTTACCATTTGGTAGCAGTCGTTAATCCATGTCAGATGCCTTTAGGCGGCATAAAAAATCCGACACTTCGGTTGGCCACTAACCCCTCCACCAATTCGCACTGGAGCAGCGTGGTGGAGTATGTATGTTCTAGGCCTCCTCAGGTATCAGGACCCATGCTTAGTAGTGGATCATTAATGGGTTGAAGCCACAATAGTAGGTACTCACATTATGCAGCTTGTAGTATAGACCGCACGCGTTGCAAACGGGTTCGCCGTTCTGGTTGCGTCGCCATAGCGTGGTGGTGGTAGTTTTGCAGTTCGCGCACGAGGTGCCGGCACGTCGCGCTGCGCTCTGTAGCGACTGGAATAAAAATACAGATTCAATTACATTTGTCATTTTGTTGTTACCGGTATCAAATACCGGTAATTTTAATGTTATACTGGTACATTATTGTGTTATCGGTACTTTGGCTTTATCGTTACTCCTAATAAAAAAAAATACTTTAAAAATTAAAACAAAAACTAATTATAAAAATAATCTATTAAAAATTCAATATTTAAAGGAACCTTAGTAGGAATGACCACGGAGAAGTGTGAATGACAATGTTAAAAATACCTGTATATGAAATAAATGATTTGAGTTTGAGTTTTTGAGTTTACTGATTAGGTAGGTACATATTTAATGACTTAAAGATGACCCTTATTATTTACAACAGTATTTTTATTTGGTAGGTATACAATAGTTTATCCCAGGCCATGGTAAGTCATAGGACCATGTTGGTAGGCTGTGTTCGGTTATAACAAAAAACGGGAGGTGTTATGGTAATCAAGTTAGAATCTAACAAATTGTTGTAGGTACATAATATAATGCCCTCCAGTCTCTAATTCGACTGACATTTAAAATTATGTTCCATTCAATCTTAAACTATACTTTAAAAGTATTTGTAATTCTAAAACTTAGATAATAGTAAGTTTACCTAACAACAAAATATGTATTAGTAACCCAAAAATCGATATTCAACGTAAACTTGCAAAATGAATCGACTAAATACGAACTCGGACAACGTTCAAGAAGCGGGTAGCTATCGGCCTCTTACGCACCTGCCCATTACTACACGTCAATCAAATAAAAAATATGTTCGGCGTGCGGTGGCCGTTCTATACAGTCCACAAAAGTGCCTCACTCAATTAAAAATGCATTCGTCCTAACCCGACAGCAAAACAAAAAAACTACCCGCGCAATCCCACTCATAATAAATCCATTAATTTGTCATGTCATTTATTGAACAAAAAGCATTGAGGTCGTAAAGTATTACTGGCGAACTATCCGAAACGGACAGGGCGTATTTCTTGGTAACTAGAATCAAATACATACTACCAAAGATTATCGTGACCGTACCGCCATATTGTCCGATTTAATACTGTAAGTGACTGTGTCGGACTCGGTACAACCGTGCTCACAATTAGCTTTCCTGTTTTTCTTTTTAGTTTTTTCTGATGCCCTACATATGATTTGTGATAATGATTAAAATGTTGTCGCATTTCATCGTGTAAATTTATTTCGAGAATTTATAAAATATTTTTTGTTACTTGTATTACGAGTCAGACAGCCAATCTAAGTTTTGTATACACCTATTTTAATTAATTTACATTAGATATGTATGACTTTTTCAACTTTTATATACATGGAATTTATACTTAAATTTTTTTTATTTTGTTTTCATGACTAATATTGAATCCATTTATTGATGCAATGTCACTCCTACCCTCTAATGAAACACTCAGCATAAGTTTGCAAAAAATGTAAGCCCGAGTAGAGATAATAGAAACGCTGTTAAAAAAGATATAACAAAATCCTTTTACAATTAGCTTCTCCCATCTGTACGCGGCAGTACAGCTGCATATTGGAATACCTAAATATTAAATGGTTCGCGTCAATATTCGCCGCGTCATGGCAGCTCCTTTGTGCCGGAATAAGATTAGAGCTCGCCATATTAGCCGAGCCAACAACCGACACTTTTTCTTCCCACTGCCACGAGGATGAATCGAGTCGAGTTCCATTTGTGACATGCTACTAAGGAATTATTATAAGAACCTTCGACACCGATCGGTATATCGTAACTTTGCACATCGTACACATAAGCCGAATCAAAAAATTGACCCCGGATTTTATGACTCAATTACGCGAAACCGATTTTATAATCTGCTGATAAGATTTTCTCATCAAGCTATAACGGTGGCGCTGCATCACGGCTCCCGAGGGAGCCGCTAAATCGGAGGGTACCGACTAAGCCGATTACGAAAGTCAACCGGCCGTGAGGGCGCCTTTATTTCCATGGAAAAACGGCTGTTTACTCGTAATTTTATGACCGAATTACTTTCGCTCCTCAAACACTGAAATGGCTGGAAAAAGTCGTACATTTTACGAGCGGAATTATACTTTATTTCGCTCATTCGTCATCGAAGTCACGATTTGGTGAAAGCTCTGTTGATTCAAAAGTCTGAGAAAGTATGTTCGAGCGTAAAGAAAGGATAATAAAATACCTAAGTATGTGCGGGCATTGACTCTACTTTGGGTAGACATTCTTATTTTAAAAATTGCGGACCAATCTTCATAACATGTATTTCACCTTATTAGGTAGTAGCAGCTATTGCAGATACTTCATAAGGCCGTAAAAGAATAGCCCACTACTCGTATTGCTACTCGTATTTATAATAATACTACAACTTTTTATTTTATGGAATTAAAGTAGCAAACCAGTATGCAGCACCACCCTTCCGTTGCCGCCCATGACAACTGTGACCACAGAACACTATTACTCCTACCGGAGACTGTGACCGACCTAGAACAAGACAGAAATGGGGACTAGGATAGTTAGTCCGTTAGTTGGTTAGTTTGTTAGTAAGTAAGAGGACTGGGACAGGGACTGTTAGTGAAAGTTAGTCCTGTTACTTGTTGGTAGTAATAGTCCAGTTAGTAATTCTTAGTAAGAGTCTTGTTCTAATTCGGTTAAAAATGCGTTTCTACCCTTGAAGACTGAGATCGTTGCCTCTAAAAAGTGTAGCCGGCGCCACGCGTTTCTAACCGGAACGCAATTGCTGTTGAAACAATTATTACACGGTAGAAATGGTACTAAGTACCGTGGCGGGAGGTAGTAGGTACTATACCCCGGGCGAACTCTAGCCTCTAACAGGTAGTACCTATTAAAGGCACTACTAGGTAAAATAGGCTTCTATACCTGTGCAAAATTGACATATTCAACGCGATATATTTGATAGTCATTTACATTACATTTGATAGTTACTAAGGCCTAGTCATATTGACACACATACCGATGTTTCGAACCACGCACATGGATCACGGTGAATAGCCGGTGAAAATTAAAATGTTAAATGTACGCAATCATAATTATAACTTGTTAAATTAATCAAGAAAATAATTATTTATACAAATAAATAAAATTAAATACGTACTTAGTCGTTATCTCGATTCGGCGACATACGTACATACCGAGATCAATTGCATTTAATTCATTAAAGGCACTCTCTATTTTACTTATCGGCGCTGTGACCCCAAATATTAAATAAAGATATCTAGCCGTCTAAAGAGTTTTATTATTCGTCCAACCCATTTCACTGTCACCGCCGCTTACTGATCAATATCGGGATGCCAAAAACAAGTATCGGACGTAAAACACGCCGACAATGATAAAAAACTGAATAAGTACAAATGGTAAAATCAGTACACATTGTGATGTTGGTACTCTAATTTTCAGTGTAGTGTAAACTCAAAAGGCTGTGACAACATCAGATGTCTTTTGTACTATTATTGTGACGGTGACAAAGGCCCTTTGTTGTGATTTTGGTCCGAATTTAGAGTTTATAATAGACATAATATTGTCCGTACAAGTGGACAGTTTACGTGGGCACAAGGAATCCAATCTTTAACCATTTCTGTTCAGTAATCATTTTTTTGTTTGTCGGTGTCCCTGCAATGACTTAACGTATAATGTGTGCTTCCAGAGACAACAGCGAGACAGACATTATTTTATCAATAATTTATTGCGAATGTTATTCATAACACATTTTTAAACACACAATGTACGTAGGTACACAAAATATGAATTTACTTAATGATCCAAATGACGAGATTAAAGAGCTATAAATTAAAAGTTAAAAATGCGGCTTCTGAAGTAAGTTATTAATCCAATGAAAATCTCGTTAATTTATTAACGCAAAACACATCAAAGGGATTAATCTCGCTTCAATTCGCTCAAAGTTGGTTAATTCAATAAGCCTCCCACATTAAAAACATATTTCCATAAAGCCCTGCCCTCCCAACCTCCTCGCGATCCAATCAGCCTTATCTCCCCGACCCTACAGCAAACACCTCCTAATCAAATCAAATCACAGCCTCCGTCTTCCCTAATCTATCCACCTATCTACACTCAAACATAAAATTATATTACAAAAAGGGATGGTTACCTACAACCCCTCATATATTTGCAAACACAAGCGAAATTTAACCCATCGGAAGTGTCCCTATACTACACACAGTGTAGCTTTGAAGCCGGAAAATATAAACCTATTCCCTCACACACAAGCAACATCGTGTAGGCACGTCACACACACAGCGCCGCGTATCAGCATATCTACGCCATCTAGATCCCACTATGAGAACCCCCAAGAGGGAGGCAATCCATTTACCCGAGGTCTATGCGCTCTGAAATTTCCGTCTTAGTTGCACTAGCCTAGAGATCACAATCGGGTAGCAAGAGGGCTGTTTTTAAAGGTTTACACGGCCCCTAGCAGTGAAAGCGCGGAATCGATGTAGCCTTTACCCCTCACCCCGCACCAGTTTTTCCGGCGTTCCGTCCTTATCTGACCGGGGCGATTAGATAAAGAGAGATAGAGCGTGAAAATAAAGATTTTCATCGTGTTCACTCACACCATGCTAGTTTCAGCTGTACGGCAATATAGCGGTCGCGCGGTGTGTAAATGTATAGACGCGACGTAGGTATGTCTATACTGAGGGCTCTTGAAATAAAGCAGGGGTCGACAGAACTTTGATGCGACGTCGCTAAAATACAGTCAACTCGGCACAAACTTGATGAAAGGAATTAATAACTATATTTCTTGTAAGCAGTGAAAATAAGTTTTTGGAATAGTGTTCCAAGCGACACGATCAGTGGTACGTTGGGAGTTCGATCGCGTTTATCAGATAGCGCTACTACGGTGTCGGGACGAGTGGTATTGTCGATGTGATCGTAAAATAAAGGGGTCGTAATTTTTAAATTTTCACACGAAGATGCAGCTCGCCCTCCCCACACCCCGTGCCGTGCCGTGCCGTGCCGAGGAAGCCATGTTGGGAAATACATTTGACAATTTATTTGAACTTGGAACGTAGCTTTTTAAACTGGAATTATTGATCGCCAACGTAATTTTAAACGTACGAGTAATAGGACATTTTGTTATGTCATCAAGCCAACTCAAGAGATGCCTTAATAATTGCAAGACATGATTGTATGTATTGTACACCATTGTAATATCAATATAAATTATGCAATACACGCAATAAAAATAATAAAACAAATCTTAATTCTATAACTGACCAAGCCTGAAGCAAGTGTTCTGAACTTTTAAGGTAATTGAGCCAGTGTCAGCACTCACCACACTGGCTGTTGCGGCTGGTCGTTGAAATTAATTTTTTTTTTGCTTTTTTTGACAGATGGAATTATTTTAATTGTAATATTATTTGTTTTAATTGACTGACCCTATGCCTAATAATAATAATTTTAATTATATCATGATGCAATGTGCATTTCGCTAACGCTTTAGGATCGCCTGTTATGTTAGTGTAAATTGTGTGATTTAATAATGATAACGATTACAACGTATACCTAATGTTGTCCACCGCGTATCGGCGAAATTCACACACCTTTCAGAATATTATAGAGAACTTTTAGGTGTGCAGGTTTTCTCACAATGGAAAGCATTGTGAGAAAACCTGCACACCTAAAAGTCACCGAATCAATGATTATTAAGTTCAAAATTTTTGAAAATTAGTGGTGTGTGCAGAATTCGAGCCCTCCTATTCGAGAGTCCAATTTTCAAATCTGGCTATCACATTTATTATCAGGTATCGTATGACTGACTGACTATAACTATAATTAGAAGCATTTAAGAATATTTGTGATTATCGACAATCATTTTTCACTTCTGAACACGTTCGTAAGTATATATAACCTGTCTAATTGTTAAACGAGAAGAACTCGAATTGACAGCAACGCACGAAGACGAAAGTAAAGTTCTGAAGTGAGCTGTAATGATAACAAAGGATGTCGGTTGCTCAATAACATCCAGCAGAGATATCAATCGGATTGACACATCAGGCAGGAGATAGCATCGATACATAGGTAATACGAAGCAGTCACGCCCAGATGCTGCCAAAATCTGAGAGTATTGAACCGATATCAATTTTTATTTTTCTATGGGCTAGACACAACTATTTTGTTTCGAGGAATCCGAGTCATATAGTACGGAGAATGTGATTACTTTTTTCTTAGTAATCGATGCTATCATCGATTTTCTAATATAAATATAATTGAAGATGAGATAAATTGTTATTTGAGTTTTTTTAATAGTCGATATCGCATGTTATATCTTAAAGGTAAATATTACGAGTAATTATATTATGGTGTAAGGTGATAATTAAAGCTCTTGATGAATATGAATTATTCTGAACAGTGAGTCATTTAACAACAATTTTCTATAACATGTAATCAATTAAAACACTATTTTTATAATTTCAATTCATTGATTGGATGTTTCTGTGGGCGCTGTATAATCGTTTCGGTCAACAACGTGTCGGTAATGGTTACTGATGTCCACGAGCGACGAAAACCACTTACCGTTACACGGTTTCTTGACGGATTAACATAAAAATCAAAATGGAAGCAATATCTACGAGTTATTACAAAATAAATATTTAAGCGCTGTTAATCGTTTTTAATACTGTGTTATTTAGTAAAAAGAACATCAAAAATGTGACCTGACACTTCTCAATTATTATGCATAATAATATTCAGTAGTTACCTGTGTCCAATGGGACATTGTCGCTTTGTTTATACCTATAGATGAATTTACAACATTCCCATAGAAACTTCAAGTGTTGCCAAGTAAAAAACATAGTATCCACATGGGAATGCGCCATAATTAGTTCGGTTAGACATTGATGGATGGCGCCACTGCACAATAATGTAAATAAAATCGCACTGCAAAGATACTGCGAGTGGAATTTCCAAGCTTGCAATTGTTTTTTCATGGCGATAGATATTTCCAAAGATAGTGACATGGATGCTAGCAAATAGACTCTTATAGGTATAGTTTTATTAGCAAGCTGGTAACTGACGACAGAGACACACTACCGAGATTATAATTATCTAACAATCAATATAATTATATAAAACTCTTCCGTTACCGAGTTACTGACAGACAACGCACAACCGAAACTACTGAACGCAAGAAGCTTAAATTTGGCATATATGTTCCGAGGATTTTTGGAAATTCCCCCCTAAGGGGACAAAAAGGGGGATAAACTGAAACTTTTTATTTCTTCAATGGATTCACTTGAGACTTTGTATAAATTTATGTAGGTTCCTCAAGTGACGCAAGTGAGTACTAAGAAAGGATTAATGGACCCCGCATCCTTTAGTGATGTAGAACATTGTAGTAGGGAAATTATAATATATTTTTGTAGGAAAGCATCAGGTGCGTCCAATTTACCCCTTAACGTCGACTGTAATATTATGATACCTAGCAGCTTTCGGTGAGATTACAAAGCGAAGTTAGAATTATGTTCCGGAGGCGACTAAACGTTGGTAATTCTGCGCCGAATCGCTTCTTATAACGTGTGAATTTGCATTGAATGGAAAAGGACAGTGAGGGCGTTTTCAAATTGGATACAAGGCGAGGCCGTACGTACACTGTGTTGGTAGTCGCGGTATGAGGAATGCGTGGAGCCTTGTTGTCTTTGTGGGGTCCGAATCACTGCGACTCTCACATATATTTATAACTAACTGGCTGTTTGGCTGTTGTCAACTGACGGTCTAATATGGTAACTATTCTCAACTAGTAGGTGTACGTCGTTTTTATGTTTTCTTATTACATACTTAGCAAGTTCTTTTTACAAAAAAATTCACTTTATAAAGCTAGTCACCTGTGTATTGTTTCAAAATTATTATATTACTGATTATTTTATTTTTTAATATGTCTCAACAATATTATAGTATTATCTTCATTCATCAAAGAATACTTTGGTAAAGATTGCGATTGGAATAGTTGAAATATAACTCAATAGCCTTAGAAGTCTACAGACCTAACGATATCTATGTAACAGTCATAGAATTTTACTTATAAAAAACTTCTCAAAAACATGTACATAGGTACCTATGTAAGTATTTCTATACAAAGAATACAACAATAATATGAGTTAGTAGCAGCCTAAAGCAGGAATGAAAATCTTGTCACGACGTATGTTTAGAAGCCTTCCGATCTCTGATAGGTACGAGTTGAAAGTTCACGCCATGTCCTCGTGCACACTGTGACACCAATATTTGAGAGCGTGTATGATATTTCTAAGGTATTTCCATTTTAAACCGCGGTTCAAATGTTTTAGCGCGTCATGCATACCTTACTATTTTAGAATATTCATTAAATCAACGTGATACGAATTGTGATAGAGTCGCATTGACTAAAACGTAGTAGAACTGTGCAGTATAGAATGAACTGTCTGTTTTATGCACGTTCATGAGCACGTCTAACCATGTGCGTGCAATCTATTTAGACGATTAACATGACGTCCGATCGATCATTTAACTCAAGTTTTAAGGTTAAAACTGCGAGAATGAATAGCAAATGCTTTTTTGTTGTCCGAACGTGTGGATAATGATACAATTATATGACAGGGCGATTGGACGAGGCAATTAATCAAACAAAACAGGTGCACAAAAACAGTGCAAGTTGAGTGGAGTGAATGAATGCCGCGGGTCCCGAAGGAAAGCTGCGTACGGGGAAGTCGTAAATACAAGCAAGCAGCTGCCTTCACACATTTTATATGTCTTTCTAGCCTGCGGATTTCACATTTGTATCGGAATTGCTATTTTATTAAATGTTGAATGGTAACAACTACCTGTTGCTCTGTTTTTACACCAAAGGGATATATAAATATGCAAACGAGCCATGTGACCGAAATCAATCGACGTACTTTTTGCTGTCTTGATAATATCTTTATGTCAACGGCTGGAAATACAACATTCTTGATAAGTGAATTTACTTTACCGTTACTATTGAATGTGGAGTAGGTAATACTTTTTGCAATTACTCACACGGCGCGATACTTGTATGCGTTGATTGACAATTGGCCGGAAAAAAACTCTAGGTGTAGCCGTGTTTGATGTAGGTACGATATATTTTATGATTCATCTATGTTGATATTATGTATACTTACCTACATCAAGCGCAGTAGTTAGTAGGTATCGGAAATAAATTTTTTTGACGAATCATCATTATCAATCACGTCACAGTTTTTCCCGACTGCGCGACGCAAAGAATGGTAATGTGTTTAGTAGCATATTATGTATGTTTGTTAAAGCTAAAGACATCAATGTAGGTAGGTACCTACTTTTAATTTTATAAATTACAAGTTTGTGATAAAATATTTTTTTACTAATTGCATATAACAAAATACAATAATCACACGAATTATTATAGAAATACAAGTTAAATAAAATACAGGTTAAATTTCACCCAAATAGTTGTTACGTTTTGTGCGCCGCGGCGCTCCATCTTTCAAAGAATTAGTTCAAAGAATTCTAAATTGAATAGGTACCCAACAAAGACTAACAGACAGTCTGACGTGTGTGACAGTGTGCGACATGCACCAATGCACATTCAAATAAAAACCAATCGACGTTATACTAACATACACTAGAACGTACCACGCCAATTTCAGACCTTCACATCAAAGCAATATCAATATTATCAATACATATTAGGTACCTAGTGCAATTTTTGGGAATTGAAGATGGTATCTTAATATGGCTGTGCCAATCAATCGCTCCCTATAGGTGGGATTTCTATAAAAATATTCACATATTATCTGAATCAAAGCGAAAACTAAGTAGGTAGTTATTTCATAAAATTAGTTTCAGTTGACCCCAGACTACCCAAACTTATAAAAAATGAGGATAATACCAATACCAAGAAAATCTAAATCAGATACCATACGAACGTCGTAGATGAAAAAACGAAATAGATTTGTGGTGTATGATCCTAATAAATCCCACGAATCCCACCTACCCCCAAGGCTTATCCATATTAGTATACCTAATGTTTGAGGACATTCACCCCAAATTACACTACGTATTCCGATCTATGATAATTATATAAGCCGTTGAATACAGCTTGCAGGCCGTATAACCGTTATATTATTCATCTACGTTGCAACTTCTTTGTATGATTATCGACATGCTTTTAAAGATTATATATAAGTTTGTACGTCAAATTAATAGGTAGGTATTGCGCGTACGGAACTTCTGACTCAAAACTAATTGCCAGAGTTAATGTCAACATACAAATTAAATTTTATTGAATCCGCAACATCTAGAGATACCTAACAGAAAAACAAACAATCGACTTGTAGTTAATAAACGATAATTAATTCCATTTCATTGTAATTAGTAATTGGACGAATCATATTAGGTACCTACGCGATCACATCTATATTTCTATGGTTTCAGAGATTGCTAAAAACTTTACGCATCTTAGTAAGGAATACGGAAGCTTCTTCTAACTTAGAGGGTTTAGTTGTAGTAATAATTATGTAAAATGTACCCGAAAACTGAGCGAAGTTGGTCGCAAGTGTGGTTTAACTCTTGGCGCATGAACGTTTGCACATCGCGTCTGGCGCGAGGAGCGGACTGCGAGGACTGCAACGAGCGCGTTGGCGCGGCGCAGCGCCGGGGTCGGAGGGTCACTTCGCACAGTTTAGCACCGCGTCATATTTATAATTACCGCGGGCGAGGGCACGCGCTAGCCACTCTGACTCTCCGCGCCCGTCGATAAATCAAAATTTTAAATCACCGATGGGCGGGCCTCACCGCTCCACCAGCGCCGAATAAAATGAATCGAAAATAAAACGAACCGACTCCGTGAGCGCCCTGAGAAAATTTAAAGATATTTCGCTTTACTTTTTTTAATTAATACCTTGTTAAAATTTAATATTGAGAGCGCATGCGTTATTACAATGGGTGTGCGCGAGATTTTTAACTCGCTTTCGGTAACGTATTGAAGCTCCGCAGGACCCTTAATTGGATCATTTTTTTAACGAGAAATGATAAGGCTCGATGAAGGGTGCAAAGAGATTACACGGATCTCTCGCTCGCGCAAATTAATTGCGAAAATAATACGTTAGGCGTGAGTAAAGATAATGTTTTCTGGGAAGACGTAAGTATTTGTTACAGCGGTTGCCGGTTGGTGCGGTGCGTTATCTATATTTTTTATTGTGCATTGGTTTGAATAAGCAGGCATATGAAAAGTAGACAAGTAGACAGGGCATTACACGCCAACGTCGGTCAATCGACGAGACGGCCGTTGTCATGTCGTCTCGGAACTGCCGTGTAGGTACCTACCGATGTCCAACGTGGGTAAACTACACATGATATGTCATACAAAAGAAAAATGGTTGCCTGTAAAGTCGGTTTTACGGGCGAAGATTTTACGTGACAACGTCTTTTTCTCGGTAGAATATTTATTGATATGAATATAATTAAATTGCGCAATAGGAACAAGGAATTGAATGAAAATAAGAATTGCACAAATTTTAACTATAGAAATATATTTTGTTTACTAAAACATTGTACATGTAAACTTAAACTTAACGCGCCGATTCAATGCGCCTAATTCTCTAGTGCTGCGCGCGCGACAGACCGATCATAGTTGAGTGGGAGAGAGACGCAAGGCATTCGGCGGGCCTCTCTCTCGTTCGGTGACTCATCGTAACGTTACCGAGCGTTACTATTTTTCATAAGTGACTCCCAGCTAACCTAATTTAAGACGTTGTCACGTCAAAAATACTGCCTCCATTTTAACCTATTCCTTGTAGATCTGTTGACTTTGTTTATTTACGAATATCTTAATTTCATTTGATTTATAAACATCTTCACAGTTTTATAGGCAATATTTCTACTATGTGAAAAACCTTGAATCAATAATTGCTCATCTATTTAAACGCACGCTTACATATCCAGATAATCTTAGATCTCAGGTCAAATATTCTCGTAACCTACATGTGAAGTGTAGGCTGTCGGTCGGTAGTCGATGGTCGCTCGCGTCGTTGGCTGACAGCTCTTCGCCGCTCTGACATCATTTTTATATTCCTCATGACTTTTGATTACTCTATGATGGATCTAATAAGAACTTTCGACTGTTTACCGAAGCTTCTGTACGATGCATCACTGTGTCCCGTTACGTAACACAAAATTCACGTTAAATTTTAACATAAATTCTATTAGCTTCAACCCATTACTGGAAAAGAGCACGGGCCTCTGACTGAGAAGGCCTAGACCATACTCCACCACGCTGATCCAGTGCGGATTGGTGGTGGGATTAGTAGCCAACCGTAAGTGTCGTAACAACCGGGGGCGTCTGCTTTACGTTCCCTCGGAAGCACGGAAGCGCTCAAGAAATTTTGCCACTAGCGGTCACCCATCCAACTACCGACCGCATCCGCTGTCTTATGATCGAAGCAAGCCGCCGGGCTATGAGCGCTTCAATAATGCTATTAGGTACGTAAACATAATTATTTCAATATGTCTTTATATTGCGTAAACGTTATATAAACAATTATAAAAATTACGAATTTTACAGCCGACAATCGTTGGTTACTCGAAAGGATAATGTCGATTTTATCTTTTAATCAAATAGTACAACTAATTCTGAGGGATGTGTAACCGTATGTGAATGAGTCGTATATCGCGAGCAGCTGCGACGCCCCGCCGGTTGCCGACTTGCCGTAGGTGGATGCCATTTCGCTTTATTGCCGCAAACTAGTTAACACTGCAGCCGCAAATTATTGATAATATATTTATATCAAGGGGAAAGTGATTTAGATCACTTTCCATGTCGTTTTAAATTTAAATATCAATTAGTAGAAGATAACATTTTTTGTATTTACTAATGTTATACTTGAATGATATTTACGAGCTTAGATGTCGGTTACGACATATTAAGTAAAGTTGACACAAATGTACCAAATAAATGTTATTTCTTAATTAACTTGTTTTAAAGAATAACTAGATTGCAACGCTAAGTGGACGATTTAGCGTTTCTATAGAACAACCATTTTACGCTACATGAAGGTAAATGATTTCAATTATTTTAAACATTTAAATATTGTTGTGTAAAAACAGGCACGCTGCAGTACGTATGATTTAGCTGCGGAATTAATTGCCTCTATCCACGAGCCCTAAGCGACCGTGAAATGACATTCAATGCAGTCTTAAGAACTTTTTCATTATACAAACTTGCACTTCTCTTCGCAGTTTTTGCTTACAGCGACTTGAATGATTCTAGATTAATGGGAAAATTATTAAAGTTCGTTTAGTCTAGCATTTTTTGTTCCTAATTAAGGATAAAGGATGGAGTGTTAGCCAATTTGCGTTGCCGTTTTTACTATCGCATGCGTCGCTGCACTTTTAATAAAGTTTTATGTGTGTAATATATTGCACACATTGAATGCTCGCGGTTGTGGTCTATATTTAAAACTAGATGCATTGTTGTTTAATGGTTGGTATTTTAAGAAATAAATATTAAATTCAATTCAGTGGACACTTTAAATAGAGATCGCATTACACGATTCGGAAATGAAGTTAATATGACGCAAAAAACGTTAATAATTGTGACAGCCAATTCCATTCAAGTCACAAAAATATCTCCATAATTAAATTTAATTGTTATTTTAAGGTGTGCGCAGAAGTTTCTTTCGCTATTTTGCATTTTAATAAGAAAAAACACCATTTCAAACCCGCAATATAATCGATATCGTGCGTATATCGTGCGTGAGAAATGTATCTATTATACATTTATAAGTGAATATCCAAAAAAAACCGAAGTCTGTTTTTTTGTTAATAGCAGCAGAACGAGCAGACGAACCACCTGATAAGTGGTCACTGTCGTCCTTGGACATCAGCCAAGGCCTCACGGATGCCGTGTCGCTAAGAAATTTTAATAAGGAAGAGAAACGAAAGAAAATTTAACTAAGCTAAAAGAAAATGATCAACAAACATGTATCAAGAGTAAAAGAAAAGTTGTACTTTCGAACTAAAAGCAACGACTTCCCATTAAACGATCGAGAAAGAACGAATCAGCTCCAATAAGACTACAAAGCTCGAAGCTCTTTGAACAAGGGTGGCCTCACTGTTAACAATACGGATTAATTATCGGCCGAAATCGACCACTCAAATATACCTGTCACCGATGTAGGACGTCGCGATCCAATTTATATGGGCCCTGAACAATGGTAAGAGCGGTATTCACAATGGTAAACGGGTGCAAAATGAGCAAAACAGGCACACCCGCCGGAGGGCTCTACTGAGATATGAGCTGACTTACTAACTATTGTTTTCAAATAACGCGGTAATATTACCAATAAAATTATCTAACATCTGGAATGTGTGAGTGTATCATATGGTCTAGAATCTATAGGTATCCTTTGTGTGATGTCGGATCGTGAAAACATAAAAGAGATACGAACACTGTTTCTAATATGCTTACACGTGCTTAACAATATGATATTAGATTTTATTGGTGTATTGAGAAGCCTATAATAGTACACTTGACAATTAGTATTGACTTTCTCAAGGTCCAAAGAAAGTTCTAGTAGTAGGCTTATGTAAATGGAAGGGTTGAACACAGGCGCACGCGCGGAGTTGACGCGCGGACCACCGGTCTCGGTGTCAGCCCTGATACATGGCCGTGGTTAGTTAGGGTTGCCTCGTTACATTCTTCATTTATGTTATTTTAATTGAAAAACATAATATCTATAAAATTGTAACTTATATTGGTAACGTTTTAAGTAGTGGTACCGTAAAATAACTCTGTTAATTAACGATTCATTATTAAATAATTTTAATTGTCGTGCACATGCTCAATTGAAATGTGTCTAAATTGCTTGTCCTATACGGATATAATGCAGGTTCGTATAAAAAAGATTAATAAGTAACAAAGTCAACACAAAATTGGTTGTAACTAAGGTGTCTAACTCCTAACGAAAACATCTTGTGTATTCTGTTTTCGGCACTGGCTTTCTCCTCGGATTGAGGTCCGCAGCAAGTTCAGTTATTACATCCAACAAAGCCGATATATCGTCACTTGTTGAGCCAGCCCTGTTGCGACAAGCGTAGCATTGTTAGCGGCCTGAGCCCTGAATAAATACATTCATATTGCCACTCTAAATATCGCCAATCGAACGATGCCGACGCAAAAACCGCCAACAAAACTCAACTCTGATTGTAATTGTAAAGCGGAATGTAAGTCGCTTTAGCGTTTTATTCAACAACCGTAATGTAAATTATTTTATAAACGTTGCTTTAACGAAACCTTTTCGGTACTTAAGTTTTTTTTTGTAGACCAACAGAAAGTAACCGAATATAATTACTCAGCTGGTGTCAAGCGTGGCATCAAGAGATCTAAATCGTTAACACTAACAACTTATTTCTATCGCACCGCGGGATTTAATCGCGCAAAATCTACCGCATCGCATTCGACGCATCAGAATGCGCAGAAAACGGAAAAAACATGGCGCTAACCCGCGAAACCGTATGTATTTAAACGCCGAATTCGAGATTTCGAAGTTGAAAAAAGCGGCCAACGTTCGGTCATTTAAATTTTTCCAAAACGTGAACACAATGGAACAGATTCAGAAACTTAGTGGAATTTTTGTTTTGTTTTTAATTTTTAAATGTAAAAAAGGATTTCGGTTCGGCAAGGCCTGTCACATCACTCCAGCGCTGCTAAGTGACGCCGGACGCACGTCAGTCCCCGTATACCTTTTATTTTCATACGAATCAAACTGACTCGCTCCGTTTTTGTTATCATAGTTGCGTTCGACTCGTGTATGTGATTAATATTGTAACTGTATGGGTTGAGTAAAACTATCCCTTTATAGGAGACATGACATTAAGAATAAAATTAAAAGACAGTGTTACCTATTACAAATTTTTAGAGGTAAAAACACCTAGGTAGGGTATGTGAATAATGCCATTTTCACTAAATACAAGTAAATAGAAGAAGTTCTGTAGTCTACCTACAAACAACTGTCATCCCATCCGAATTAGATTTTTAAATTAAAATTAATAGAATTAGGAAAAAGTAACAAAAATCTAAACATGAGCTAATAAGAGTTAGTACTATACCTTAACAACAAAAGTAGTTTGGCATAGATATAATAAAAATTAATCAATATATTAAAAATTAATCATATCCAAACGTTCCACATCTTTGAAATCCGCTAATACGAGTAAAGCGCGAGCACTGGTGTATCTAGTAAGAAAATTATAATAATTATGGCATAGTTAGTTTTTGCGTTGCGAGCGTATTACAGCGTACGTCGATCGTATAATAAAGGCGAGCGCTCACTCCCGTCCATTCCGGAGCCGTCCAACTCCGTCCAAGACCAGATTGACGTGCATCCACATGACGCTAAAAGGTCTATTGTATACGAAACGCTCGTTACTCGCTACCCGACCGGTCTTTAACACACTCCAACAATGTGATCAGTGTGATCACTCCATACATATGTAGCTTTTTATCTCCTCACAAAACCTATAATGCGTTAGATATCTTCGGCATCTGCACATCAAGCTTATTCACGATCATGAGGATTCAGTTTAGGAATTATGATTAAATACCCCTGTGGCTCTGGGTTTCCTGCTAATCTGCTGATTTCGGATGTGAACAAAAATTTACATATTTTTTATATTTAATATTTTTACATTACTAAATTAATAGTTGATTATTGTTCCTTTTTTTGTTTCAAAAAATAAACAAATAATGTTATTAAATGTGTGGCATCTATTTATTTTAATTAAAGGTGAGGAAAAAAGAAATTGAAAGGTAAAGAAATTCTTTACCTTTTGGGCTTGCACAACCCACTTACATTTATAGAGATACAAGCACCCAGCGACACAAATAGACGGTAATTATGTAAATGTATCGATCATTAAACATTTCAAGTAAATATTGTCGCAGAGGGTACGGCTATCGCATCCGATGTGTGATCTCGTACGGCGGATAGTATCGAATTGCGTCAATTACGTCCAATCTCCGGCGATCGCGCGATACATACAAATGTATTGTATGCAACGACCCTTATATTTGGCGAAAAACCAGTTCCGGGCATATGAAATCGGCTTTACCGCTTATAAAAGTTTTACACCGACTTATTTATAGCTAGAAGTGCTTATTTTATTAACGCATTGTATTTTTATCTTTATGCATGTGTCATAAGATCTTAAAAAAAGTTTTAATGTTGAAGTGTGAAAACAAGTCATTTATTAAGTTTATTGCTTAGAATATAACTATCCCACTGCTGGGCTAAACACACTTAGAATCTCCATTTAATCTATATACATAGAGTTGATTTAACGTGAATTTGTTGGAAGTAGTTATACGGAAGTGAGACAAGGCAAGCTGGCGTGTTCGCGGCGCGCGTGGGTGCTCCCATCTTGTATCGCCACCGGGATTTACTTCTCTCTTACCGTTAGGTCATGGACCACTGACATGGTCGCTGCCACAATACAGATTATAAGCAAGTAAACAGTAAACCCGCTTCGGACTTGGACACAGCTTAAACGGCCTTTGTAAAACGTAGAGAGCATGCTTAAATAAAATGAAGCATAAAAAAATGAGTAGTTAAAATATGTTGTTTGTTTAGGTATTAAGACTATTGAAAATTTTAAATGGAATTATAATAGGTGTAGTTAGTGGTGCGGAGTTGTATTTTCACCATGCCGTAGGTACCGATGATATGTCTTCTAGGTGTTTAAAATTATGAATGGTTTAAAACATAAAAATGTTATAAATAATGGGTAGAAGCATCCATCCTTAAGTTTAATGATTACTGGATTGTTTCCTCGATTATATTGTATTCCTCTATTGTTCCCTCTAGTTCTAGATCAACCTTGAAATGTTATACAACTTTCAGATGCAGTATCGAATAACCAGTAAAATGTAAGCTATTTCCCGCTTCCTCCTTAGCCGACAACGCGTTGTTGATACCTTCAGTTTTAAAACTATTGATACTATAGGTAATCAAAAAATGATTGTACCTACTCGTGTTTTAATTTGACATGCAAATATTGCCTAAATTTGGACAAATATGCCTCCGTAAATAACACTTTTCTTATTAATATCCAACCTATGTAAATATTGTTAGTAAAATAATTATAAACGTACATCCAGTTTATTATGTTCAAGGGAAGTAAAACTGAATGTAAGTAGGGTGAAGTAACCAATGCAGGAGCATCGTTCGGATGCCACTGGAGGCAATATGTCAAATGTCCCGCGGCATATGTCGATATCAAATATTGAAAGTCGAGCTTATTAAATATGCTTATAACAGTGTTGGCATTGTAGAAAGTCGCGTCATTAGTCAGTGAGACACCACGTTCGAACCCGATAATTTGAGCACTGCGCAACGCAATACTAAATTGCAGGCTGCCACCTCGCGCCGTCTTTTATTTATTTGTATTTATAAAGCATTGGAGTCCTAATTATATTGGCGGTGAGCGCATACCGTGATTCGTGTAATGCTTTTTGGTAGAACAGTTGGCGTTGACGGCCTAATGACAGCCCGCGCTTCCTGCTATGTTAATTGCCGCGCAAGTTCATAGACTCGGGTGCATCGCATTATTTATTAGATCGACTTTTAACGTTATGGCGCGTCACGTTCGGTAGCGGGGGCACTTACCCGACTGTCAGTCCGGCCGAAGCTTAGCCCAGCTTATAACGTAATACGGTAGTTCGCCTGTCTTTGATGTCATTCAAACGATTGCTTAACGCTTTGAATTACTTGAGTCAGAGTCTACAACGTCGAGACTCGAGAAATGGTATGCGATGTTCTGAAACATGTTGCCAAAGAAGACTGACGGACAGACGCGTGTTACCGTTAAAATGAGAACCTTGGAAGCTTAGAGTAAAAAGTATACTATAAGCTTGGAAGCTCTTGAAACTCTTGAACTTAAAGATACGATCGACTAATAAGAATCATCTTATATACTTACTTCTATAGTATTGGTTCTAAACATTGAGTCATGATTAATGGTCGTTCTCATACTCGGGGATCTAAGTTCGATTCTTATTAGTATCCATACCACTCTTTGACTTCTAATTTTTCCACCCCTAACTCAAACAGAGGATGCTATTAGTTTAGCGTGTCAGTGAGTCTGAGATACCAATAATTGTGATTTTGTTCTTTATTTATAAATTTAAAAATTTGTTCTATTTGAAGATCATTCCCTTTCCAACTATCGAAAATATAGGAACAACTTATACTGGTCTCATCCAAATTAAGTATTCTGTGACTTTAATGATATTAAAATGGCGATGTTACCCTGACCAGATGTTGTAGCATCCAGAATCAACAAGATAACTAACTCCTCGTCAACTTACAGCAGAGGTAGGTACCGAATAGGAGTTCTTTCGAATGATCACAATGAATAGGTTAGGTTACCAGAGATTTTATTCTGTCAGAATTTTAAATTTATTCTTGTATAAAATTGTATGCGTGAAGGATGATAGAAGAAAATCACATTCAAATCTAGAAACCGTTATCAATAACCAGTAAGTATATCTACTTTCCTAATAACCGAATCCAAAAACACATAAAGTCTTACGACAGGCATATGTTTGAGTTGTGCGTGATTTCTCATTTTGTGTGTCAATCGAGTAACTGAGAATCTTAATAAGTAGTTTGAGTATGTGTAATAAAAATAGCACGAAACCAAATGTCTCAACCGTTTAAATTCATCACAAAATAAAACCTGGAATCGAACAACAAAAAATAAATCACGTGTTGATTGCTCTACATGAAATGGGCTCGGGAGTTCTCTGCAATTCCGAGACGTGCAATTTGAGGCTCTAAATCAAAGGGGACGAGTCTTACCGCTACCGATAAATAACAGCGCTGCGTGCGAAGCGATTAGCGTTACATGAAGATCTTTCATTTTCAACTGCTGAACAACACTACTGTTTATTAAGCTATTACCAGACCGATCATTACGATACTTGCGGAATAGCCGCCATGGCGAAAGGACGCCAAGCTTCTTATATTATTGGTACAAGTTTAGTTACAAGTGTTAATGTCTTTGTGCTATACATTTTTACTTGTGTTACTGTTTGAGGAGTTTCTTTCGCTGTTTTGTCTTCTCGATGTTATGCAAGCAAAGCACCTTTCAGAAACGTTAGTAGAGCCAAAGATATTACCAGTGATTATCAGTGATAAGAGAATAAATTTGAAAAAGAAAGATTTTGGAAAATGAGATTGCCTACTTGTTTGACGCAACTTGGGTCTGATGTAACTTTTAAAATATTTCTCACTACACCGTTGCTCGATTGTATCCACGGTTACGCTCGCATGGATTTGGAATTTGCTCCAAAGGATTTTCAATAGAAGAAACTTTTCATAAAAAACAATAACTGTTGAAATTTATGTCTCGTTTTATTTCGATAACTTAATCTAGACTATGTTTTTATTGCATGTCATACCTAACAACAGAATAACAAACTAATTCCATTAATTTACTCAAAGGTAAATTTCAAATTTACACAAAATAACGACTCAAAGAACTCTACTAGTACAATTAGGAACCAAAATGTAAATCGAAATTGAGGTCACTGTTCACATGTCATGGGTTGACGTCAAGTTATTAAAGAGGAGCGTGTAACGTAAACGACACCAATACAACGTCTGGGCAATCGATTCTTCACGCTCGCCGTGAAATCCATCACCGTTCGTCTACCAACCGTTCTACCACTCCCATTATCTAAACTAAAACCTTCCCATTAAAACTAAGCTACCGCTTTCTTCATCCACCCATAACACTAATCAATTTAAATCGTGTAACGAAAAATGTCATCCCTATTTTGACAACAAAATAAAACACAGCCCTAACACTCCATCATACGAATTTATGGCCTCCCACCAGGCATATTTCCTCGTTATTAATATCGACATTAATACAATCCCAATATCCTGGCCGTAAATGTCACTGCCACTGGCGCCTAGCACAGGTAACCAAACAACAAACGTACATACAAAAACCACGACCAACAATAAGCTGACCGGGTGAAAAAAACACGGGAAATTTATAACACCTCCCGCATCCCGGCCACCGGTATAAAAATCCTGAGAATTGTAATTTTTCTTACAAAATTTAGTGATATGTCAAACCTGTTCGACGTGGCAAATAAAAATGTACGAGAGGACGTAGAAAAAACAAACCAAAGACTTTGGGTTATTGCTAAAACAAGGGAAGGTTACCATATCAATCAAGGCGTTGACAAAAGTGGAATTTTTTCCTCGTGCCGGGCCGTGGCCGTGGGATGAAAAAAAGGTCGATGTTTGTGAAAATGCAATAAAAGAGACGAGAGCGTTGCGCGGGCGCAGCCACGGATAGCTTTACCTACACCGTTTTATTTTAAAACATTTTAACGAACATTATCATACACAAATACGGATACTTTGTTCGTTTAATTTTAGTGACGTCTTCAATCATTTTCTTGAACTAATTAAAGATATTGTGCAATTCAGAGAAGACGAAAATAAAGCTATCTTTTTTAACTTACATATCGAGAATAGTATGTCAAGTTTTTTACTGAGCTGCAGATATTGGATTTCGTAATTCTAGCGTTATCTACCTCCTATAATTTTACTACTAAACTGCAATTAACAACCTTTAATTGAAATGAAATGAAATGAAGTTTATTCGAAGTTGGTTTCTTACAAACCCTTTTCGAAAGTAAAACTACGCCATCGCTTCAACAAATACCTACTGTGAGTAGTCTTGCAAGAAGAAGCGGCAAGAAACTTCCAAGAAACTTCTTTTGCCACTCACATTACAGATTGCACCTACCATTACTTACTAGCTAGAATATCAAACTTATGGCCAAGCATTTTTATCTTTAAATTAATCATCAAGTTAGTAATAAGCTTTCGTTATAAGAATGCTATTGACATGAGTTTTTAACTTATAGTATGGCATATCAGTCAATTCTAACGGAATTTTATTATAAATTTTATAAGCTTTTATTTAACTTGCAAACTCTTTACGCATTTAAATAAAAGCTTGTTTTAAAAAAGGTTTTTTAATTTTAATTTATTTATACATCTACCCATGAACGATTCACCAGTTTTACTGAGGCTGAATTTTGGTACAATCAGTTTAGCCTTATTTCTAGTATTAATATTATGGACATCACTTTTCTTAAGAATACTGGCGTAATTACAACAATTACATGAAAAAACAAAATATCAAGTTTTAACAACCATACTTAACACATAGATGAAGAAAAATCGTTACAGTAGTTTCTTTCTCAAAAAATATAATTACTATATTTATTCCCCAGAATCGAACCCCAGCCCGTATGAATTGAAACCACTGAGCACGTCCTGGGCCGCAGGTAGAATGAGTGCGAGAATGATAAAAATGTGAGTGGGCACCCCCGCGGCGCGGACTATCCGACTACGAGCGTCCCGGTGTCACTCACTGCAGTAGGCTGACCACGCGGCGCGCCGTGGGAACCGAACTTGGCTCTGTTTTTAACCAGGCATTTAAATACACCCTATGCCCTGATGCCGAGACTCTGATTTATTTATTTAGTAAATTTTCGCTTATATTCTGTAGTCGAATTGTGGTGATCATAAGTGGGATAGATGATATAAATGATATAACGATGTACTACGGTGAAATAAATATTTATAGATGAAATAAATGCTGGAGCGGATACTTATCTTATGAACCTAAAGTAGCCAAGCCAAATATTTTGACTAAGGTGTAGAGTTTGTGAAGGCTTGTAGAATTAGGACTTGTAGAGTTAGAAGCTTGGCTCTACATGAGATCTGATAACTTTTTGACCGTGCAAGCCGAGGTACGAGTATATGGCTTCATATTGTCAACAATTTACATGAAAATACTAGTGGTCCCAGCGTACTTCGTACCGCTTTATAATTAAAAAATGTTTTAGTGATATATCGACAGCAACGCCACCTACCGGGTCCAATTGTGAATCTAAACCATTCTCGGATCCACCTGAAGACACACAAAAAATTTCAACCAAATCGGTCAAGCCGTTTAGGAGGAGTTCAGTCACATACACACGCACACAAGAAATATATATATTAAGATTTTTGGTGGAATAAGACTAATCTGTATACTAATCTAGATATTCCTAGATATTCTTCATTTCATTTCATTTCATTATAGTAAGACATTACATTGACATTACATCTTAACACTCCAGTCAACAGACGAGGTAACAAGAGAGTGTTAAAAATATTACATTTCAACACTAAACCCAGCGTACGCCTTCCCAACTTATATTTAACAGGTTTATTTATGTGTTAGTTTTTATAGTCTTAATAGTTTAAACAATGACTGTTGACACCAAATACCGAGTTTTATTAGTAAATCGTCCAATAATATGTGTCCTCGATAATTTCATTGCCTCATTAGAATTTCATCAACTAATATAATATATAGATTTTATACCGAAAGAAGTTTATTACGCTCGTGAAATATTATCCGGTTTTTATTACACCTTAGATTAAACATTTGATTTAAATAAATAAATTTGTTAGGTAATAGTCGCTTGTTTTTACAATTCAAATTATCGTTAAATTATTTCGAACGATGTGGCCTTATTAGCAATTTTATATCTATATCTATCTTTACTTATATTAAGACTGTAACTTTTAAAACTTTTAACGTAAGCGATTTCATATCAATGATATAGAATTGCTGTTGGGCTGCGCGTTTTATAGCGCTAAGAAACGGTTTAACTGATTTGAATAGGGGTTTTCACTCAAATATGTAGATTAAGAACGAGCATACCTGTGTCCTGAAGCTAACTTAGTATCAATACGCTACCAGCCACAAAACAATGGAATTTTCTTGTTAAACTGCTTTCCAACACTTCAGAACCACTTTAAAAATATAAGGCTAAATTAATAAATTTAATAAACATTTGTGTAGGTACCTAAGGAAAGTAGTTACACTATTATTTGACAAAACTGCGCGTTCTACAATAATATTCCTAAATTAAAGATTATATAATATGTTATCTTTAAACAGTAGTTGTTAACGAATTGTTATCTAAGCATTATACCTTTGCATATTTATTCATTGTAATTGCAATACTTTGAATAAGGAACTATTACGGCACTTAACAAACAATATTAACATAATAATCATATATTTCTCGGAAAATCGTGCCTGTAAACAATGACCTATAAACAGATCAAATAAATTCAAAAATGTCAAGTGACACCGTTATCTGCGTATCGGTACAAGACGTGAACGACCTAGCAGGTAGATATGACTCATATTACAATGAAAGGTATGATATTATACATATATAATATTATTTAATCATTGCGTAAGCTGCGCGTAAAAAGGATAACTGGTTTAAGAGTATCTATGTAGTTAGACACAATTTTTGAAGTGATAACGTCTTAAAAATCAATGAACGCACGCACGAAAAAGTATGACGTCATTGTCACGTTTCGCCGGAGCCGAGCGGGCAAGCGACAGCGCGGAATAAGCGATAGAGAGGCACGATCGGCCTATGCGTTTGGCTTTCTTCAATGTGTTCTTATGACGTTATCACGTAAAATTATCGTCCGTAAACCGACTTTACATACAACCATATTTTTCTTCTGTGCGCGTTTGTCATATCAGCACGTACGTACATAATTTGCTTTAGGGAATTGCACTGAAGTATTATTTGTGATACGGGGGTAAGTATGTACGGATATTGTGCTACTACGCCTCTGATGATGCCTTACACAAGACTCAAGCTAAACATCATAGATATGCCTTTGGTTAAGTCAGCGTTGCGTGACAAGCAGAAATTAGCATCAGTAGAATGCGTACTAATTGTAACAACATAAATCTCTTCCATACAACACTGTTGTTAGTTTTTGAAATCGATACGAATGTAGATATGTATTGATTGCTATCAGCCTAATTATTGAGTTATGAATACCGGTGTCGGGGTAAACCTAATGACTTTATTTTAATTTACTATCGATAGCTGCTAGAGCGTTTGTACCATTGTTCTACAACAAAAATTTATGTAAACACAAAGTTATAATTTTGATAGTGAATAAGGGTTATTTTAAAAATAATTATTACCTGTTTTTGAAATCAAGGTTCAATAAAAAAATATCAAGTTAAACAAACACAATTTTCTCCTGGGAACCGTGTAGCCTGCAGCGTAGTAAAGTCATTCTAGTTACTCCAATGCTTATTGGTTATGGGCGATACCAACACAAATATCAAAATCACTCACTAACAAAATTCCTCATAACTCGCCATTACCGCTTTACAATCGAAATCGATAATTTAACATCCCCACCAGAGGCCAATCATAGTTACATGCAGCTGTAGGTATAATAAATTTAGATTGCATAACTTCATCTTACTAAAACGCATTCCATTTCAACTATTTAGTCTATTCGAATGAATTAAAAGTTAAAGCTTACTTCCGTGCCAATATGCGTCCGTCCACAGCAGTATGCAAACCTAGCTTTGAATTATAAATTTTGCATAGCAAGAGGACGTACAAATACAAAAATATCTTTGAACATCCTTTTATGACGTAACACAACACATAAGGCAGACAGTGTGGGACCGACTTTAGCTTAAGCATAAAGAAAATTGCATATGGCTAGCGAGAAGCGTATAAACGTTGAAGCGAGGCAATGTGATTACTAGAAAATACTTTATTGAAAACTGTAACAGTTGATCTATAGTAAACTAACAAGATAGGATGGATTCTGTCATTTAAAAGTGAATCAATGCGTCAACTGCAGCAATGATTATTAACAAAACTAGATACATACTTACTTTAAAACTTGGAAATTCCGTTACGTATTATTCAGTTTTATCCTCATTTTAATTATTTTATTTTAGGACAGCAGTTTCCCTCGTATAGAATTTATGATTATCTTGGTATATTATTTACTTTTTGAAACCAAAGCCACTTGTTAACTCATCTCCAAACCCATTCACTTATTAACAACGACATTATAACGAGTAATTCTTCCATCTTTAATCTTTTATACGCTGACTGTAGGACAAGAGGTTTAGTATGGCCGTAGAATTCTTATTGTGATAGTTTATTTGGCACTTGTTTGGCCGATGAATGCCAAATAGGCGAGTTCCATGACCGCCCGCGTTCAGACTCCTTATTTCTCATGCAAGGAGTGCGTATGTGGATATTATTCTATGTGATAAAACTGGATAGTACCTCATAATAGGCCGTATTAGCGAGAGGACGGAGGGCAGGTTGAGAGATTTATTGTGAGAATTTATGGAATGTGACGTTTTAGTTAAAGGAATTACTACGGCGACTTGATTTTGAATTTACGATTCTTTGATTTTAAACTGATTTTCGCAAATCTACCATAAAATATGTAAAAGAGATTCATGAAATTCATAAAATATGTAAAAGATGTTCATTTCCAATTTCCATTTCAATTTTTATCGTTTACTCTCAGATACGGCTTTATAGTAAAAGTTACAGTGCAAACATATTTTTTTGATTACTATGTTTCCATATACATATACATTATTAGTATAGATAGAATTCTCAAGCAGTCATAAATAAAAAGGTGAAGTGTTCGCACGCGTGAGGTAACGCGGCCCAGCGGTCCGGGCTGCAAAGCCGCAATATATCGCCCTCGCATTTTATTGCTAGTCTACTGCGCTCATACTTATCTACGGCCTCTGTATAAAATCTTGTACGACTGATATTTTCTTTTACGACTTTTGTACTACTGAGAATTTAAACTTCATAATGTTACGTGCGCGCGCGCATAATTGTTTTTTACCTGTGCTTTAGCTGTTTACTGCACAAGGTGAAATTTATTATACATTTTAGTGGGTTGGCTTGTAAAGGTTTAGGGGCAATGAAATTTGTATAATTAGAATAATTTTGTTGAGATGAAACGGAATTGCCGTTTTATGAGTGTTTCTATTATCAACATACTCGTACTGCAAAGAAACGCGATGCGTTCATGTATTATTGCACTTTTAAACACCAATAAAATCTAACTTTAAGAAATAAATAATAATAATTAACACCTATTATAAACATTAAGTACTTTATTCACCACACACACAGCCATTTTGCTAACATGATCACTTATATACTAAATTCGACTAAATCTATGTATAGAACATTGTCTTATCTAATATCTAGTGTGATTCTTTAAATCCCGGTTCAATGCATAGCTTTGCCGAAGCGAAATCTTATACCTAATATAACAAGTAGTTAGGTATGTATATAAGTTATAATTTATAGTACAATGGAAATGTCACAATGTAAATGTACTTGGAATATGTCTACTTGCATAGTAGACATATTCCAAGGAGATCAGATTGCGTAAATTTCCACGGTATTTCTCATCCGAATTACATAGATGCAGTATGAAGTACCAAATCAACGCAATAATTTCTCAACAATTTTTGTGTTGCCATTATAAAAGTATCCATAATATAAAAAATATAAAGTCTGCTAGTAAAAATAACAGTAACTGTGTCGTTATTGGGAAAAGTTGCTTTATCTATCTTTACCGTTCTAATTTCAAAATTACAATAAAAAAACTAAATTACTTACAAAATTTTATAAGAAGATACTATCTTATTAAATTTAGTACTTTGTTGTAAAATATGTACTCTTATAATATTGCAAATGCCTGTGACAAATGACTTTTATATTCATTGGATGATATTGATCGTGATTCAATAATGGATTTTGTAAGCTCGAGGTTATATAAATAATGAAGTAACTGGAAACTTAAAACAATACTGGTCCAATTCAGATATAAACCACCGAAAATGAACCGTAGTTTAAATCAGAGTAGCCAAAATGATGCAATTGTTTCAGATCGCAAATGTCTGACATTATTGTGTTAAATTATTATATTGTACTTCTACTTCAATGTCTAGAATCATTTGATCTGTATTGTCAAAAGATTCCCACTTAATTTATTATTCATGTCAAGTGCACTCATGTGATTAGCAGCTTAATTATAAATAGAAATAATGTATAATCCTCTTGGCATGTAGTAACCGAATAACAAACTAAGCGAATAGATTGTACACACTACATTACATAAACAATTATAAACTGCCGGATCCACTTTCTAAAATCTGAATTAAGTCACTTGATTTATTTCTATAAAAAATGGAATACATAAAAAACGAAACGAAGATTTTTAATAGGTGCTTTAGGTGATTTTTAATATTTACCAACTTAACAATCTTAAAACTAAAACGGTCGGTTTAAATTTTTTTTTTAGTTTTATTAACAGACCTAAATTTTTAGGTCTGTTAATAAAACTAAACCTAGTTAAAGGTCACTCGATTCTTGTGTATGTTACTTATTGAACAAAAAGGTTGCATTACGAAAAATAAAATTTTACTTAATTTAGCGCGTACAGCGCGGTGGTGTAATAAAAAAATCTCAAGGCGTTCGTTCCAATTGTAGGTTAAATGAGTCATTATCGTGAATAGAAATTATGTTATAATTCTTTGTTGGTTAATGTGATGTTGTGTCCAATTATTCAGAGCGCTCGGGACAAGGTCTCGGTTTCTTAATCGGCGCTTTAATTACCACGTTCTACTTACTTACTACTTACGATATAAAGTCCTTTGGGTGTTGAAAATCTACGCAATTTTAAAAATATAATTTAACGCTGCAGTATTAATTTTAAAATGGGTTAAGAATAAGATCATCGTTACATTTTCATGTACAATAAGTACATATTTCTTAAAATTGTTGGTCTATTTACACTGATTGGCTCTTTAATATCGATTTTTATTCATGATAGATTTTACTAGTTTTTACAGAAATAAATAATTTAAAATTTTATCACATCTTAAACTCTGCATTTAAGTATGTTGACATTAAAATTTTAATTATAATAAGACAATGAAAACAACTATCTGTCACTTGTTTAAAAATCTATGTTAAATATTATAATAGAGAAATTAAAGCTCCAATTCGTAAGATAAATTTGAAATTCTCATTACCAATCGCGCGAGTTCATCGTCGCAAAGAGCATTGTCTCACGGTTCCCACAACGAAAATAAGAGTGAGAATTCAATCTCAAACAAATGGTACAATGGTATCATCTACCGTACACATTTATAATATTAAAACATTTATAACTAAACAGCACAAGTACATCCGGGTACAAAGTGCTAAACTCCACTTAACACAACGCAAAACAATATCTATTTAAAGTAATGTGTGAAATCACCGTACCTGCACGGTAATAGCCAATTTGTATATATCATACCGGCTGAACATTATGTAATTTAGCCAACAAAAGGCAAATATGCCGAGCCATTCCTCTAGTTTATGTCTGCGGGAAAGGTATTAAGGTAAATTGTACAATTGCGCGCACGGGCCACTCGTTAGCCGACATGCCGCTCCGACGACGTGACGTCTCGACAGCGTTGTCGCATTGTTTCAGTTTTATGCGTACCCGACCTTAGATTAAATGTTAACTGGAAGATTTATGGCGGTCATAGAGAGGCTAGTTTAGTGGACGCTGGGGTCTTTCGGTGAAACGCTCAGCTTTCTTAAGAGCCCAATTTGTGGGAGCGCTAACGTTCTGTCGTGCTCGTATGCATGCCCCGCCTTTTTATTGCTGCCCCTAACTGTAAACAACACCCATTCTTGTTGGATCTGTCCAAATTTGACTTGTCGTAGTGGGAGAACGAGTCAAGTTTCTTTAAATAATTTATGATATAAGTTATTTTATTTTATTATTATTAAGTTTTATATAAGCTTCACTTAAACTACGTTATAATAATAAGTAATTGTAAATCTAACCTCAGATAACCTGAAGGACAGATTTCAGTTAACTAAGTCGGAGATGTAATAAATTTTGCAATAAATATTAATTACACTTCAATCTCAAGTTCCAAAGAACAGAAACTCTTAAGTGTTATCGCCTACAGCTACAGATGAGAAAATTGGTCGATTCTTACACTCACCAATCTTCGTTTTGGCTTGATCAACGGCCGATTCTGTCCATTCATCTTGTAGTAGAGGCCGCACGCGTTGCACAGGTAGTGTCCGGTGCCGTCGCGTCGCCACAACGGCGTGCTCGTCGCTCCGCAGTTCACGCACTCTCGACCCTCTGTCGTACGCAAAGTCGGCGCGTTAATGGCAGGCTTTATCGCAAGTATTGGAACTATTAACGGGCAATTAACTGCAAAGTTTCGAAGCTTGATAGGTTTTAAAGTTCTAAAGTTTGATAGGTACAATTGAATTCATTAGGGGTTCGAGTTTTAAACGAATTCAAAGTTAATAAACGGTAAACACAGAAAATCATAAAGCGTTAAAACCAAACCAACACCAAATACAATTTATTAAATATGTAAATAAACAAAACAAACGTGTGCAAAAGAAGAGCGTAAATAATATTAGTTGTGTTAATAAAAGTGTATTACCTGTCTCCTGGCAGGCTGGGGAAGACGAGAGAAATCACATTCAGAAACATTACCAATCAAATTTCACTACACAGTTACTGAAGCATGCAAATAACTAACAAACATTTACAATAAACTACTGAGTCACTGCGAAATTTAAACATTGATTGCGATTACAGTGAAAATTTATTAAATATTTCATTAACAAGGGAAAGCAAGTCGGGTTTCGCTCGGGGAAATAATATCAAGATTTTTTTACACGCAAGGAAAATTGAGAGAAAGTAACGGAGGCATTCGCGCATTCATAAGTTTAATAATATCTACACATGCAAAACACCCTTCGCGTACAGAAATATAACATGTAGCAGCTACTCGGTATATAAATTGCAGCATTACTACGCGACTCACTGACGCAGTTTTAAACACGCGTAGAAAAAAATTCACAACATTTAATCTAATTATAAGACAAAAATAAGTAAATTAAAGTGAATAAACTTGCGAGATACATTTTTTATTCGTAAAATCTAGAGCTAGCAACAAAAGCGAGTGTAAGAAAACAACGCTCATTTCAAACGCGAGCTCGTCTACAAAATATTCAGAGCGGAACGGGACTGTAAAATAAAGTACCTACATGCTAATTTTCTATGTAATTGTATACTATGGTATGAACGTCAAAACAATTTCCAACGCAAGCAAAATATCTCAGCCGTAAACTGTATTGCACAAATCAAAAGCTGTTACTACAAAAACTGCCTACATTCGTATACCAACTTAGCGTCGGTATACCTATGTACGAAACGTATTGGAAAAGTAAATAGAAAATAAAACTTTAATGTTGCTATGAATAAATAATTCATGCCAGAATATTAAACATGCGTTAATATTTGCCTCAGGATGAGAAACCCTCCGGAAGTAGCGCATGTTTATATCTATGTAATATTTTGCAAGTCTTCGTATTTTCATAAACGGTAATTAGTGTTATAATTTTCTTGCGTATCTCTTGAATGGCTATTTTTTAGGTTTTACATAATTATGTTCGTTATTATAGAATTTTTAATGTATTAAAAAGGGTTGGTAAGCGTAGCACAAATTATATATTTATTTAATTTTTTGAAAGTTTCATAATAAAGTTATAATCTGTTTTTGTAATGGAAGTAGCCGTATTCGCTGTTTGTCGCATAAGTGTTCTGTATTCAATGATTGTCCAAGGTGGACAATAAAGGACCTAAGTAAATGTAAGTTAGCAAGCCTTGAGGAAGGAAGGATGGAAGAAGGAAGGAAGCCTTGGCTAAGATAGGTTACTTTACTCTTACCCTCTTGGCCTCTACATTTAGAAATCAATTTCATCATATTCCTCTGAATCTACGAGCATCAACATCTTATTAAAACATCGGTACACTTAGATTGATTTGGATAGGAGGAGTCTGGTCTTAAATGTATTTTTGACTCAAAGGTTAATAATAGTAATCTATCATACCATTCCCCAAAATCTATAAACTAACAATGTAATTTATAGAATTTACAATTCAAAGAAATGGTAAGGAACACAGCTTAAATTACCTAAGTTACCTAAATCTAAAGTAAAGTTGATACTGTTCATTCTGATCAGCCATTGTTATCGTAAAAACCAAAAGTAATTTCTTTTCTTTTCTCAAAGTTAATTGACAATTTCACTTGAGCTAACGTTGTTAGTTGTTACGAAGAGGATATGTTCCCATATGGGATGCGCGTGCGCCGCCCACCGACTCTCTAAACTCGATTACACGATCGATGATTTACCGAGATCGAATTTAGAGCCCATCTCGTTACTCCCGCACATCCTCTTAAAAATCGATTATATGAACTTTTAATACAATGCAGCAAATCCTTTTCCATTGGTGTAATTCCCTTTAAATATACTTGCTTTGGCTTGTATTACGAATTAAAAATGAAAATATAATTTAATAGTAAGTATACTTTATTTACTTATTGTACTTTCAACTGACTTACAAAAGGAAGTAGGTCTATTTTGCACGTAACTTACTTCGAGGACTGCCAGTCCTCTTAAGCATGATAAATAGAATATAAATTATAGGAATGTATTAATCCTGTTTATAATCAAATTCGATTCACCGTTTAACATTTGGACATAAATAAAATAAAGTAGCAGTCATTGCAGGCATAAATAAACGGCTAATAAATTCCTCAAGTGGTTCTCGGTATTTTGCAACTCATTAAGTTAATTCATCGGTGGTAACAAAACGGAAATGATCAATTAATCGTTATTCGTGAGAAAAATGTATTATCCAATTACGTGGCGCGTCTTTTTTATAACATTATAAGGAACGTTTTACAAACTAAGTACTTATAAACATGTTCATGTAAATCTGTCTAAAATATAGATTTTGCATTTGATTCATAAAAATATGGTAGCAAGAGTTAATTAATCTGTCCAACGAAGAAGTTTCAGGTTCGATTCCCGATACTTTATGTAACAAATTAATATTTTTCTTTGATAATTTCGGAACAATTTCCATAACATGGCACCTGTGACAACAAGGATTGAGTGAAGTGCTTGTGAGTATATTTATTTTATTTTACTATGGAATTTTAAATTAGCCACGAGATTTTAAATAAAATAAGTTAAATTCATGTATCGTAGCTATCGATAGTAGGTAGCTACTATAATTTAAATACTATAATTCTAGAAATAACTGAAATAACTTGTAACTTTATGACGTGACGTTGAGAAAAACCACAATAATTTGTTGCAACGACGTCGTTAGCACTTAGGTTTCGTCGCCGTGCATTCCCGTCAACGGAACGAGTTTGATGCCCTGTAGATTGTATCGATCGAGTGTATGAGTACGTATCTTTATACTATTATGTATCTAGATCAGATTATCCAAGTCCCCAGATAGATGCCACAGCGTTATGAATCAATAATGATACAACCTAAGGATCTAACATGGAAGGTGAAAGTGCTCGAACATCCGCTAGAAAAAATGTAAAAAAACCACTCTCGACATTTTCAACCTTTAGGCAATGTGGCCATTCATCTTTTTTATGTAAAAACCAGATCACAACCTGCAATTAAATCGCCCGGACCTTATCGAAAACTTATTGCGATCGAACCGACAACTCACTTTTTGGACTAACCCTTTATTTTTTTGGTGCGTCGATAAAGCCTATAATTTGCTCCGAGGTTTCTAATAAATAAACACCAATAACGATTATTAGGAAAAAATAACAGGATATTACACGGAGCACGGAGTTTTATGAGTGTCGCTGGTATTGCGACGGTTTTATTCACGGTATCTAACGGTCGTAGAAGCAGTGATAGCCGTGTGGTTGAACGTTGGACTGCCGAACTGGAGGTTCCGGGTTCAAACCCTGCACGCACCACTAATTTTCAAAAATTATGTGCGTATTAAAATTTAATTATCACTTGCTTCGGTGAAGGAAAACATCGTGAGGAAACCTGCACACCTGAGAGTTCTCCATAATGTTCTCAAAGGTGTGTGAAGTCCGCCAATCCGCACTTGGCCAGCGTGGTGGACTATGGCCTATACCCCTCTCATTGTGAGTGGAGACCCGTGCCCAGCAGTGGGACAGTTATGGGTTGTGATGATGATCTAACGTCTCTATTGGTGAATTATTTGTGAACGTGGAGGCGGCCGCTGGCGAAGGAGTATTAGATTTACTGCCACCTGCCTCGTAGACATCGACATCACGCGTATTATTAAAGAGAGCAGCATTTTTGATTAATCGCTTTACGGTTTAATTGTTCAATCCAATTCCATCCCGACTGGAGTCGTGGGTTAATTCGCTCACACTGTGAGAATTATAACTTTATTTCCCCTCTCGTACATCAACTATCGAACGATCTACCGCCGCTCCGGACGTGATTTTGACGCAAAATAAAGATATCATTTAATGCCCGTGTAACGGTGCCTGTCCAGTTTGAGATAAACCTATCCTGAACGACTGCAGAAGTTTGAAGTTTGAGCGAAAAATTCCAGTGTTTGTTCAAAATTAGAATGCGGCTCGCTCTTTATTGCCCGGAGTGACGTGCGGTCGTGACGCGGCGGCGCTACGTGACCGCGATAAAAGATTTTCATCTGCCATATTTACGTTGCCGAGTGGGCGGTTTTTATATTTCGAGAGTCTCAAGCGAGCGAGCGCACTTCGCCTGTGAAGAGCGCGCAAAGTTTTCACACGGCCCGCTCGTGGAAAACGACTTCTCCGCTGACGGTGCAAACAGTGACCTCCCCGGAACTATCGATGCGTTCAAAATAGATGAAGACAGGCCGTTACTGCTCAATGAAATCGTGCCGTAAAAACGTAGCAGACTGGTAGTCACGTATAACGTTAACGCGAGCCAGGTAATGTAATTTAAATGAAGGACTAATTCACTCCCGTGTACCGTGACGCTCTCTCGCCGCATCGGCCCATCAACACGTAACGGTGAGGGTATTTTGCATACAAAACCATTAAATTATTGCTCAAAACTTATTCTTTGTTGCGCCACAGACTCTGTGGCTGTTATTACGGCTTAATTGCACGTCTGTATGCAAATAGAAAATTTTAATGGTAGCCGATAGTTGGCGCCGAGTTTTTATGGAGAATAGTTGAAATAACACGTATTATGTGATATGATTCATAGTATTGGGTATGGTGTAGGTAATGTCAATTTACAGTGGATTTATAATGATCAAAATGCACACATTGTGAACAGATACGAAGGAATGAAGCCATTTTTCACGGGGCCTGCGTCGGCCAATGCCGCGCCGTTCATATTTGCATTGGTTATTAGCATACGACCAGATAATTATGGCGGGCTTCGGTTGCACTGAACCCACGTAATGACTGCCGGTCGTATGAGGACTTATTAAGACCTCATCAATCGTACTTGCCTGAATGTTTTTGTTTGAATTGGTTTGAATCCTACATCGCGTCGTTGTAAAATACAATGGTTCAATTATTTTCCTACCAGGAGAACAGAATGAATATATACAAAACCTTGTAAAATGTTGTATTATACAAGCAAAGGATATATCAAAGGAAGATTATCTTCCTTTGATTAATAAATGTACATATAAAAATGTATTGTAAACAATTTAATAAAATAAAAGTCGAAAATTAAATATGAAGTAATAATTACACAAAGAACAATTTAAATGTCAGTGACCTTTAAGCGTTAATGAGAATAGGTATAATTATTTTTATATGAATACGCACAAACGTGTGTTTGTCCATAGCGGATTGTCTAATGATATTTAATAATATTAATTGCTGGAGCCGGAATTTGATGCAAATTTCCATTGCAATTGTGTATGGTGTAACCTACAGAGCAGAACGGGCCTACTATATATATTACCGAAGTAAAATATTCATTACCTTGTTTCAAAATACGTTTTATATAACGAACAACATTGTGCCTGGAACAATCAAAATGGTAAATTACACGTGAATACATTGTTTCTGGTTTTTATTTTCAATTGTATGGTCTTTAATGGATGGGCATAGTTAAAGTTTTACCTAACTACCTACCTATTCCATTAAGTGTGGAATTTTAGAATTGTTTTCTGTTGGTGATTTAAACCTGTAAAAATACATAGGTATGCTAAATATATTATGCCGACCACGTAGGTAGCCTGGTAACTAGCGACCATCCCTGCGAAGCGAGGGGTCCCTTGTTCGATTCCCGGCGGGGCAGACATTTATGTGACAGAAAATGTTTATTCTCGGAACGTAGGTGTTAGTGATGTCTTATTTGTGTTGTCCATCCCACCCGCGACACAGGAAGTGTTTATTATTATTATTATTTATTTAGTGTCTCTCGACACAATATCATATAAGTAACATCATAACTGTCAATGTAAAAGTCATTGAACATATTTATTGAAAGAAAATATTTGGAGATGAAAAAAAGGAGTGTTGTTCTATACCAATTCGCACTGGAGTTTCGTGGTGGAGTATGTTCTATGGATGAGTACCGTCAGCAGTAAACTGAGGTACATAGCTCAGCAACCTCCAAAAGGAGGTATCTAGATAGACCTGGTGCCATAGCCTTGTGGCCGTCCGTAGTTCAGCTTGATTGACTGGCCCTCTGCTTGACTTAGGGTCAAAAAGGTCCTTTAACATCCCAAGAAAAAATATGTATTTTGAAATCTTGGTTATCTTTATGCCGATTTTTATAACTACAATCACCGACCTCTACACGAGATGGTTGAGTAAATTAGTAGGTTTATGTGGCTGTGTGGTTTCACCATAATTTTATAATGGCAATGTAGAAATAGGTAGCGATCATCATGGGTTAATTCTTAACTTCAACTTCACTTTTCTATATCATTGAAGTAGAACAACCGGTTTGGTTTCGCTTCGGGTTATGTTATACATATTTTACATTCACAGTAGCAACCGGACCTGATACAAATGCTTCTTTTTTTTATTAAGCGTTTTATAAATCTTTCATGTTTACCCCACATGTACACTTGAACCTTTCTAAAAATCTCTGTTTCTATTTATTCAATTCGTATGAACTCCGTCTAACTGTTTATGCTGTTGTTGCATAGGTGTGTAAACTTGGTATTTCTGACCATAAGCAAAAGTGACACAAATCACCCAAATTCTGAGTAACTTCCAAGGTATCAAACAGGGACATAAAACAGAAACCATATGCAAAATGAACGTTACAGCATAACTGTATCATATAAACAATTGTATCCAACAAAATTAATAACACACTAAGAGAACCGTCCCGGCTTCATTCCGTATGACCGGCCGTCCGTGGCATACGAGCACGCTAATATGTAACATTAACAATTTTCTATACCATAGACGCCATTATGGTCATTACCGATCTGTCATAGGAGCGACTATCGCATACACAATTAAGAGTAAACTATAGCGCAATCTATTTTAGTAACTGTACCACTACGCTAAATGGTTGCGCAACTTTCCGCGAAACATCTTTGTTGCAGTAACAGCATACGTGCACTGCATAGAAATTATGTCTATCTAGATACTCTTTACATCCTTAAAATATCAAAAATAATTTCATCCGTATGCTCGCGCACTAAGACTCAAATTATCTTGAAGTTTTAGTCAAATGAATTATTGTCGAAACGTTGGAAATGTAGAATAAATTAAACACCGCTTAAGAAAACGAGAATTGCATTAGAAAGTGCACGGTAAGTGGTTGAAATTAACTTATTTAATCGCAATCGTAAGTCTACGATTCATTGAAGCTAATGATAAAGGTCTAGTTGCTGGTAGACAGAGTACGCACCGATATAATCTAAAGCAAGATAGGTAATCTATTATAGCACCAACGTTAACAGGCGCGGGTATTGCTTGCAAATGTCGGTACAACACCGCTTACTTACTATTACTAATATCTTGTTTGAAAATAACTGTTATTGATATGAGAATGCATTTTTCATGCTTTTTTTATTATCTTAGTTACGTTGTCTATATTCAATCAAAAGATCTTAAAGATGTAGGACACAACTTAATTATATTTTTATATTTGCCTAATTAAATAATACTATGCAATTTAAGTTAGTATCACAACAATTATAATTAGTCAAAAAAATTTAAGATGTAATTTTAATATGCTTTTAGAATTTGTTTGAGTATTTAAGACATCGAGTTTTATATCGAAAGCTCAATTTTCTACATTTGCGTATGGGTGTGACGTAAAAAGCGATGTGTCAAGGCCGTAAGACCTTCACTGGTAAAGGGTTCCGGCAGAAAAGGTGCCTGACGACTGTGAACCCGGCTAGCAATCACACATTCTATTAAATTGTTTTACCGATTACATACTATATTGCAAATGTTCTATTCGATTAGAAAATGTGTTTTAATTGTTCTTTTTGTTTTTGTTCTGAACACAAATTTGGTTTTTATATTAGGTACATAAATAGTATATTAAATTTAATATAATTATAGTATGCTCGTATATTCGAATGTGGAAAGGTTTAGAAACATACAAATTGATATAAATATATTTGTTTTCTGTTATATTTTAAAAAAACGTTAGTCGCCTATGTGATTTAAAAAATGTAATAATTTATAATTTTTTTATTAAACAAAATTAATTTTAAATATATAATATTTTTAAAAGACAGCACACATAATAAATAATTAATGATTAGGAATGTAAATTTCATTCGTTCATTCATAGGGTAGAGTCAATGTAGAGTTCAAGCAAATCACACTGATTCACGACACACTGTTATGATACTTTTTTAATGCTCGTACTTAGGTAATAGACACTATACTATTAGGTATATTTAATTCTACTAAGTGGTGGTGGGTGGTTTTTTTCAGACGGAATTCGTTCAGACATTTGGTTGAGGATGAATTTGTTCACTTACTCTGACTACGCATATATATGTAAGTTGGGTGATTCGAGGATGAATGACCAGCTTTACAGTAACGTACCTACCTTTATAAATTTCGGATATGTCTGCAACAAAGTCGACTATTCTTAAAGCAAATCTGTACCACAATCTGATTCTATCGCAATAGATAATCACAGCGCAATAGATTTAAGTTTTTAATTTCTTCTAGAATCCGTTTATTTATAGCTCGAACGAGGAGGCCCGAGGTCAGATCGCAACAATGGAATGGGCTACATCCGGCCGCGGTCGCATTATCATAATATTGCTTCCACCAAGGAACTGCCTGCCTCTATAACAACGTTTACGCCTATAACCGCGATTTATGCGACCCATTTCAATGTCCACTTTATTCAATATTCGCCTTCTGTGCCGCACGGCGCGGTTAAGCAAAATTGTTGGAGTTACGTAATCGTCTGTAACAAATATGATACATTGATAATTTTGTTGACCTTTCTAAGTTATTTTTAAAAGTTGCAATGGACTTGCAGGTATATTTTATACAGAGAGAGAGAGAGACAGAGAAAGATTTATATTGTAATTCCTTTCCTGCTTTGTAGTTGGTAGATACGCTTCACCCCATTAATACTGGGCACTACTGAGCAATACTGGGCACGAGTCTCTCCTCTTAACTCAGGAGGCCTAGACCTAGAGCATGGTGGAGGTGTTAGTGGCCGACCCATGTATCGGAATTATTTACGCTACACGAAGGTCTCACATGACTTAAATATTGCTATGTAATGATAAAAACCAGATCGACATTTTACGTGCCCTCCGAAATACTAAAGCGCTCAATAAATTGTGCCACTAGCGGTCTCCTATCCAACTACCGATTTTGTCACTTAGGATCGAAGCAAGCCGAAGGGATATATACACTTGTAGTTCCGTTCCGAATTCCGATTTTAGTATTTTAAATTCTATCAAAATTTAAAGTCCCTTTTGTTGCTTGGAATGCAGGTGACCCTATTTATAGCAGATTTCGTATGTTACATTATGTAGTTTATAGAATGTTTATGAAGATGACCGCTGAACTTATTATGCATTCACCGTACGGCATGGTTCCTAAGAATAATTCACAACATACAACATCATGAATAACCATGATTCATAATTATGTCAGTCTTTACCGCAAATATAGCGTCTTGGATGTAGATCATCGTATGATAAACAAAACATTTTTGCTGGGATTGGATCAGTTATAATCATAAACAATTATAAATAAAGAAATTAATATTCCGTGACTGATTGTTAAGCAGAAAACAAGGAACTATAAAACTTCATTAATCGTGTAGAGGTCCAATAGTTTTATAACAGGAACTCAATAAAATACTGAATAAAACCGTTTGACTTTCGTTCGGGCCTTCGGGGGGATTTAATTATTATTTATGTAAGCAATTTTCCAAGGTAGGTACAGCCACCTACTCTGTGTTTATGAAATCACAAAAAATGGTTAATGTTTATAATGTATCTCCGTACTAACCTGTGTCTTTTTGGTATTCAGGTAGACCCTACTCCGAGTATGGTTGAAAAAGTTTTCTTAATCCTAAACAGATAGGTACGTAATACTACGTACCTAATACTTTAGATTAGACTAGAATTTGATTAATAACGTTTGGTTCTCTCATTCAAAATTAAAAGGAAATAAAACTCGTTGTCGATATGATATGATGATGTTGACGAATAAATTTCGTATCAACTGAACCCAAGCAGACACTCTCATATAAAACTCAGTAAATCGGAACACAGCTATTTTACAATCATTATTAAATAAACTTTTTCTGCAGATAAAAACGTACAGGTGGCTACGATATCAAGAAAGATAAAGTTGTTAGTAAGATATGGCGCGATAATATTGATTTAACTGATTAAAACACGCTTTGATAATCAAGGCACTTAACGTTGCTGTATGAGTTGTGAAAAAGTGTACGTATCTTTCTTTTTCATTGAAATCAAACCAATTATAATTGTTCACAACCGCTACGCACTTCCGTGGGTGGCTCCATTATTCTAACACCTCGGCAGCATTAAGATGTCGCCGACATGACAGCCCGGCTCATACAACGCCGTGGTTTTTCCGTTGCAATTAACGCCTCCTCTCGCGTTTTTCACTACGATTCTAATTATCCCTGAGAACCTCCATTACCGAGATTAGATCGAGATCACGTTCGTGAGATTGAAACATGCAAATTCACGTCGAATTTCACAAAATATTGAATAAACATAATAGCGGAGGTAACTCGATTCATTCTATCCACATTAGCAGTCGCCGTACATAATATAAATTCTGACCGTAATGAGAGACAATAAGCGGCCGGGGTTTTTGTTCCCGTCCATTGTCAAAGCTTAACTATGAGAGTTATAATTACATATTTATGTATAAATAAATCAGCCGCTTTGTGCCCGTAATACAATTACTGTTGAGTAACTAACTCTAAGTAATACATTCGTCATATTAATGTATATGCTTGGTTCTGATTGCGAAAACTTTGCATCCAATTGTCGACAAAACAATGGCCGCATTAATATTAAAGGTCAGTCGAACAATATAACCGTATCTAAGTTTTAATTGTGTTCCTTAAGTTTTGCGTTTACTTGACCTAATATACAAGTTACACCACTCTATGTGAACATTTTCGTGTTACCAGCATTTAGATCAGTGTCCAATGCGCTGAATGCTTGCTAGTGCACTAGTTGATGCAAAGCTTTAGAAATATAATCTCGATTTTAGTAGCATTTTCGTCCCTATTCAGACTAAATGTGAACTACAACTCCTATAGAATGGTAAAATGGTTAATATGAATCACGGTCTCAAGTTGACTCCCAGTAATGTAACGTTATCATTATCAATCACAGATCTTAGGTTGCGTCATTTTGCTGTCCCATATTAGTGTGATCGCTAAAAATCTTGAAGAAAATGTTAAAAAAACGATATAGTTATAATATACCGAGTTACCGACCTACCTGTAGAAAAAATGTGATAAGTTTATCTAACGCCCCATATTGATATTTCTAAACAGAGACACGTGTAAGACTGATTTACAAATCATTAGTTAATATCAACGAAAAAGTTAGAATTAAAAATAAATGAAGTTAAAGGACAGAAAAATAAATTATCAAAACGAGGTATAATAAAATTAAGTAAAACAATCTCTTACTTTCAATTCTTACGATAAAATTAAATTTAATGAGATCACTTTGTTGAATCTTCACTCAAATTAAGTAATGTCCATTAAAAAATGTGAGTTAGTTTTGCATGCATTTGCATTACGAAAACTGTTTACCAACATCAACACAAAGTAATTAAATACCACTTCAAACGAAAACAAGTGCCGGGCCGGGCGGCTATTTCTTAACTTAAAATTTCGAAAATTGTCGTAAAAATTAAATAGAAATCTAGTTAGGAGCGTTAGTTTAATTATTGCGAACAATAGAACCGCAATTAGGCAATGGGAACGAACGGCTTAGCCAGTCTACGAGGTTCTCATGTAACAATGAAAAGCTCAAACATCTGGGAAGCTTAGAAGTTCAGAATTAGATGCCAATCTTGGGTAATGGGTGTAAATATAAGAATCATTGTTTGTTTTTGATACGCATCTAATTTCAAAGCCTACTTGCGAAATTACGAAAACGAAACTGTATAAACTGTTTAATTGTGTTCTGTCACTGGGAATAATTATATATAAACGAAATGTTTACGCGGGAATTATTATCATTTTAAACTAGAAAACGGTTGGGAGTGATTATATTTTTTATAACTTTAAAATGCGGTTAGATAATTTGTGTGACGTAATTAGAGTGGAACGCTTATTAGTAGCACCTTTACCGATATTAGCTGTTAGTAAAAGCTTAACGACCAATGAGTTGATAGCCCGAAACCATTAGTCCCGTGTGACCCGGTACAGAAAGTATTGCCACCACCCCGTGTGCAAAACTCCGCGTTTATCCGACCACATCTCACCTTCTAACAATAATTGACAATGCCATTCGAAAAGCTTATCTTAAAAAATGAAATATTAATCTTAAACAGTTTATCGAAATATATATCGCAATTGTCGATGACACAGTCTGCTCTGATTCTAATTACGACGGAATCGTAGCAGCCATTTTGTAGTCCGTTCATGTTATAAATAGAGCAGAGAACATTAATTTGAAAGCGGCATTATTTATTTTAACTTGAGTTTTATTATACTTAAATGAAAGTACGTTTTGGTAACAAATTACAAAATATTCGAGAAGATACTGAAAAATCTCAAGGCATTATTATACGAGTGATCGGATAAACGAGAGAGACGCCACTATCGTGAGTTAGGTGCGAGCGAGAGCGGTGCAGTGCGATCGTCCCCGGACTCACCGGCGCTAGTTCGCGTCTTGTTGGGTCGGGGTTTGTTCTGCTGTTGCCCGCTATAACCCTTCCCCTGGTAGCCGTAGTAGTCGCCGCCGGCGGCGTTGTATTGCGCGTTGTACTCTCCGGAGGGCTGACTCTCCTGAGGGCAGGAGTCCGGCTGCGCACCTTCGCGTTGCTTGGAGGGAGGCGCGCCCATCATGGGCTTGACGTCCCCGCAGAGAGGTAGCTCCTGCTGCTGTTGCATGAAGGCGACGCTCATCGCCGTCGCGTGCGCCACGGCCGCTTGGTAGTCCTGTTGACCCAGCGCCGCGGCTGCGACGGAATCGGGAGTGGAGTCCTTAGGGGGGGTAGGGGGGAAGGAGAAGAGGGGGTGGGGATGATGGTGCTGCGCCGGGGACAGGGGCTTGTCGGCCGGCGCGGCGTCCTGCTGGAAGCCGCCACCCCACGCGCCGCTGCCCAGCGCCTTGGAGTCCAGCCAGGGGTGCAGCGGCGTGTGGAAGTGCGGCCGACACACCTGCCCGCTGCTTCCACCCAGCGATCGACCTGCGAACGTTACATCTTAGTTAAAACAGACCACAGCACTCTGACGCATAACCAGTCAACACGGGAGAACTGATTCTCTGAGACTAGAACCGTAACACGTAAAAAACATTTCAATTCATTCTAGATGCCATTCATCTAGCGTTAGCTAGTCAGGCAAGTAATGAAACCTAAACTATAATAATGCCTACCATGTGTTACACCTGGTTACATATGTTACACCACCAGTTGTTACAGAGCCCAGGGATGGTGGGTGCACCATATGGTGATAATCCTCATAAGTATACTCATACCTCTCATTGAGTGCAGGACTAGTTATGTATGTAACTAAAATTTGTTAATTACTCTACAGAATGTAGAGATGAACCTCAACTCAAAATACACTTTCATAACTACAAAAATATGAATAATTAAAGCTAAATCGTATAAAAAATGTAGGAAGCTTAAATTACAAATCTATTCAATGAATGCATAAGTATTCTATTTCCCGAGTTGAATTGCAGCTAGTTTAAGCTTCAAGTCTGACAAAGAACTGTCGACACGCAGTCATCGCCCGCGACTACCGCCATCATTAGCCCTGACGATTCCAGGGGCGTTGCGTCCCCGACGATTACGAAATTAATATCATTTGAATGTAACTGCCGCTATTTCACACGACATCTTTATTGTCAAAACCAGTAGAGGTAATTGTAAACATGAATTGTACTATAATGCGTATTTGATAAACACATAATGGGTTTTGCTGTAGAGTTTCGCTGGCTGCGTCCGTAACAACGCCTTTTTGAATTCACAAAAGTCGTGTTATAACAACGGACAATTAAATTAGTGGGCCAACTGGAAATTTCATTAATTAAATCACTCACTAACAACGATGCTGTACTAACGCAATCGGTGTGCGTATGCGTACAAATTATTACCATATCGCTTCAATAGAATTATACAATTTGGGATTTATCTAAGCCAAGAGAATATTGAAAATTTTATTAATGTCAACGAGTGGGGGTACATCTCATTGAATTCGTATTTCGAAAGGCGGATACTAAACCGAGAAATACACGATTCTAGATTTGTTCTTGCGTCATAGTTTCGAATAGATTTATATTATTAAATAAATTTATTTCGGCCCCACAATACGCTTACGAAATGAAGTTTTACTAGCCAGCGTCACTCCCCTTTCAATTTACTGCACAATTACTGTTTGTAAAAATGAACTCGAACATATGTATGGGTACATTTGATTGCAAGGGTGGCCACGTGAGGATATCTGGTCGACTATTGGCGGGATTGCGAGGGGCCCATCCCTTACCCACTTCCTCTTGGTGAGAATACCTACCGACAGTGGAAGCTACCCCGTGGCGCGCCGCGGGACGCTAATAGTCGGTTGGCGACTTACTTCCCCGGAAATCTTTGTTTAATCTACATGAATGTCGATTGTACATGATATGACGAATTTGTTAATGTTCAGCTGCTATGGGGTACACTTTCTCATATCATTTACACGCATTTTACACGCCCATTTCATGTAGGTAATGATATAAGTGTAATTGAACAATATTTTATAGAAATAATATTTTATTTATTCTCGCTAGGAATCGCTATATCTCTGTCGGTTCCTAAAGTTAATATTTTTTTCAGATTCATTTAAGAATTCATGTGGTTTTTAATATAATACCATTTAGAGAAGAAAGACAACTTTGTCTGCTATCTGCTTTCAGAGATGAAAATATTCAATCGTACTTAATCTGTGAAGTGGTTTCCGCGTTATGCTCGAACATACATAACATAAAATAAGTCTTGATCACTGTGTCGATAAATAAAGCCTTAACATTGAAAATTCCAAAAAACATACAAATTTGACGCCTCTACAGTATTATTATATTAAGTAGATTCAAATAATTCTATTTTCAATGTTCAAGCAATGTCGTAAACACTGAGGTTGAAACTCCCATTGTATCTGTACCTAATACTATAAACATATAATACCTACTGATTCTAATGACGTATGCAGAGCGGAGCGTCCATAGACGCGCCCGCATCGACCCATCCAGGTGTCGATCGCCGAGATTATCTGATGGCGATGCTATCAGCCCCTACCATGCGGTCCCATTGGGAGTTTAGAAACTTCCCAAAACTAATTAATATTATTTATTGAACAAAAGCATCGTTCGTAATACAGTTTGCTTAATCATTTGAAAAGATGTTGGAACTATACTTGTTAACATTCAAATTGTTTTTTTTACGCATTTTTTCGAATCTACCGCTATTGTGGTAAGTATCTTGGATTTAGGTAATTTATGTCTCCGTCTATTCAACTAAGTACCTAAAGCAGTCAAACTTTCATACCAAATGAAACTCCTAACTGCAATTGAATTTGTCTTCAATTAACGTAATTTACGACTTATAAATAATGAATGAGAAACGTGTAAACGATTCATGTTCATGAAAATTCATGTCTAATTACTTCAGGCATAAATCACATGGTTAAGTCGTGTCTAGATAACTCCGTATCGTTTATTAAATCATTATACCAAATAACTAAAAATAAAACAATCAATCTGAACTGGCGTCACATTAGGCCGAGTACACACAACAACGTTTTGACAGCGTCCGCGACAGCCGGGAGCCACCCCTCGCGCGTTCACAATAGCACCAGCGATGGCGGACCGATAACGCGCGTATGAATAATTCCTGTTATCGCACCATCTCGCCACATGCCCTACCTGCCCTCTACCACGTTCTCGCGAACCGACGACTCCCGTACGACAATTTAATAAACTCCTCTCAAACGCGACCGAGCGACTTTTTGCGGGCCAAAACTGTCGTTACTTGGTACCAGCCAAGCACCGGCAGTTTTTATTCATTAGAGGGCTGCAAGTTTCGGCCATTGTGCTAGATACGTTTCTGTGCCACTAAGCCCTGCTTGTATGGAGCTTTCGTGCTTTCATAGAGGTTAATAGAAAACAAAAACTCATACTGCAATAAATACGCAGGAAATTGAATTAGAAATCCTATTTAGTTCGTTATCTTTACGTTTTAATATGAATAAATGCATACATTATGAATGGATGACCTACACAGAACAATCATTGTAATCCTCCATACATGACGCAACAACAGAACAAAACAATGTGTTTAGGTAAATAGGAACCTGAAATATATAGCTATGGCTTGACATTATTAAAGATTTATTTAGATATGCTTATAATTACAGGAAAGTTTATAGCCATTGTAGTAGATATCTAGAAGACAAGACTATTTATTTATTTATAAACAGGAAAATAAACGATATAACTACTCTCAAAGATCTAGACAACACTTACCCTTGTAAGCTGGCATCGATTATTAAATTTGGGTACCCTAATGTAATCTTAAGTATTTAGAATTCGTAGATTTTAAAACAACATAATTATATGTATTTAGCAATTTAAATCCCAATTCTACATGAATCATAATGAGAAACAGTTAGGCCATAGGATTATCAATCTGACTAGGATAAACTGTTAAGGATAAATGAAATCAGCAAATATAAATGTGATACATCTGATTAAATAAAAATCGATAATCGTATGCTGAAAGCCATTCCAGGCCTACTTTTACATTAATTTTACAGCCAAGGTAAATTAAAATTGCGACAGCAAAAACTAAATTTGATGGCAAAGCTGAGTTGCGAGTTCTCACAGCCGGCTACAACGGAACAACCCCAAACCCAACCCTGGCGGCAGATGCAGAAGCTGATCTTATCGCGACCGGCAATGCAAGTGTTGTTAAAATTGATGTTTACCCGCTGTAACGGTTTTATGCAACCCCCCCCCCCCCTCGAACTATTTTTCCACAATGCTAATTTCAGGTTTGTCCCACTCTTAATGAGTAAATTCACCCAGTGACGTCTGTTTTGTTTTTTTTATTTCTCACTTGAATTCTGTTGTGTTTGTCGTACTATGTTATATTTACATGTAAATTTTTTTTTTGTTTTATTTTTTGTTTTGCCATTTCCTCCTTAATTAATAAATTTTATTGTTATTTATTATCTAAACCGGATCTTCTTATTAAAATTTTATACATGTTAAGTGTGTTTTGTGTTGTTATGTGTATAAAATGTAGGTACACTTATTTGGAAAACCAATAAATCTTCATTTTGGTTATTGCACTAGAAACCAATTGCTTCAACAATTACCAATAGATACTTTACAAAAGCATTAAAAAAATATTTAGAGACATGCAAGTATAGTCAATTTAAACGGAACCAAATTGCGCATTTATATGAAGAATGTATTTTAAATGTATTTCGTATGCATTGACTTCCGCCCCTGGCTTAATACTTCCACAAAGCATTAAGGCGTGGTTATACAAACGATCCCTCCTTTCATACCTTAGCAGGAAAATTGCCCCTTTCAGATTAAGAAGATGCACCATGGTATTTAAGTGTAAACGCATAAGATTGAAAATTGCTTGGATCTAACGGCCTCGTGAGACACAACGAAGGACTATAAGTAAAGCGCTAATGTATGCGCCTAGAAGTATGCACTCTGCTTTATAGAACGTCTTTCCGTTTTTCATTACGTACAAAACATTGTTTGCATTTAACAGCGGTGATGTGAAACGCTCTTAACCTTTTATATTAAAAATAAAAGCATTTTGTTTTGAGTTAATTACTTTAGCTTTCAAATAAAAATAAAGAAAAGCAACGTTTTAAAAGGTACATTGGTACATTGCAATTCGTCGGGAATCAGTCTGGACTAAGTTAATATTAAATTATCAATAACGATTAAATTAATAGTGATTTTCGGGTGGAATCAATTTCTTAATTTCTATTTTTAAGTGATAATAAAAAAACAAAGATTCGACTTATGTTATTACATAATTATGTTTACACATTTCTACAAATTATGCCAATTAGTAACTTTTGAGTGTTTAATAGGTAGGTACTCCTACTATTGATAGTCTGTACAATTAAACAAATCGTATGTTTGTATTTGTCTTTAATCCAAATGATTTCTGCCAATAAATGGTTAGACATATTGATGGCGTAGTATTCCGAGACATAAATCTAGGTATATTCCGAGGCTCTACCTTTTTCTACCTATACAAAAGGTGATCGTCGACAGATGATAAACATTAAACATGTATGGACATGGTAGATAGATATTTTCCTAATGATCCAAGGCCGGGCCAGAGTCGTCGCGTCGCGTCGTCCAGTCTGCCGGTACGTCGGACGCAGGCCGCATCCGAATGTCGCGCGTGTGTCCCTGCCTTTACGATCCTAGTGTTGTCACCACAGAACAGAGAAACAAGTAGAAGTGATATATATAGGTAACGATTAGTATGGAACCCGCTGTAGCCAAATAAACACATGTAAATCAGTTATCGTATTACATACAACTAAGAAACATACATTTTTAGCTTTATCCCGGACTTTCGTTGTTGACACTGTTAATTTAGAGACGTAAATTCTTCTAGAAAAATCTTGTGTAAAATCTCTTCGTGTACCTAGCATTAAACAGGCAGTGATAACCTAGAGGTTTATAGGTTGGTGATTTATACGCGGGACCAGAATAAGAATCATGCACGTAATTTTTATTTTCAACTAAGTAATACCTGCTTTAGATTTTCTTCGGAAAACCTATAACCTACTAGGGTTTCCTAAACATTAGCTCAAGCTACTGAAATATATAATTAGTAAAAACGACATCAAAAACGGCTGCGCCATTTCTGAATTTAGCAGAAACAAACGCACATACAACATGACAAGCAAAAACAAAAGCTCTGAAAATTATTGTAACGAAATCCGCTGCGTTTGTAAAAACCGCGAATAATATTTTTTCCCAAATATCTTTCATTTACAGACATCAGTCACAGTTTGCGATTATGAATCTAGTGATTATTTCAATTACAATTAGTTTAACTTTAAACAATATTTCCCGTGCATAAGCTAACATAAGACACGGATGCGACACTCGTAACATCACTAGCACGCATGCCAACATATCCCTTCCACTTATTGTCTTTAGACGTGTTATCCTTTGTTGTTCGGCGGATCGTTACGTGCCTGATCATCATTGTGTCGGAAGCCCTTATATCAGTTGATGTAGAGGTCAAATTCCCGTGACAGAGTCCCTTGTGAAATGTCCGACGTGTTAGCGAATGATAAATGTAGGCGTCGGTATCGCGTATCGGATCTCCTCGTTCGCGCGCCGAATTAATTTTAATTTATTGATCGCCGTATCGATGGTGAGTATTTTAGTTGCCTACTAACTCAGATACGACTCTAACTCGGCTATGCATTTTATATTTGTTTACCGACACACAGCTGAAACCAGTGAAACATTCTGTTTCTACTCTTGGTGGTTACATTCTACAATCTATCCGGGAATAAGGTTCACTCTGTTTGGTAGGAAATATAAGAAAAATTACTAACGAATGTGATCCTATATATAAAAACATATATCCTATATAGAAAAATAAGCCACATGAAGTTCGATCTCAAATCAAAGCTAAGGCAGCTCGGGCCTATAGAGGGTCACTAGGTCTCTACCAACAGGGCTGCAAGTTTGTAAGCTCGCGCCAACTAATCAACCATTATCAATTAATACAATGAACCCAGACTGTTATTTAAGGTCAGTCACAGTTCCTAATCTCGAGAACTAACAAACTAACCAGCTAATGTTCTAACAGCATCTCCTAACAGGACTACATATCCAAGTCCCCATTTGAGTCTTGTTATAAGTCGGTCACAGTTGTAAGCGGCATCGTAAGGTGGTGCTGCATGCTCGTTTGCTAGCTTAATTCCTTAAAAAAACCTGTTCTCTTCTAATTTAATATTATTAAAGTATTATAATATTTTACTTATTGTACCGACTTTATCCATTCTCTGCACATCCTGAAGGTTGACTGTTAGAGAATGCTATTTAGCATTAAGTCCGCCATTTGTACCACTGCTTAGAGGTTCAATAAAGATTAAATAAATAAATAAATAAATAAAAAAGAAGCTCAGTGCGGGATATTTTAATTGAAAATTGAGATTCGGCCACTTACATAGTAATGTCATAAAAATGTAAGTGGCAGTTAATTAACATTGCACAAAAATATACGCGTATTAAACAAACCAAATTATAATAATTAAATTACAGTTATCATAATATGTACCATGTTTTATTCACAATATAATCTTGCTTCCAAACGTGACTGTGGCAGTCCAGGGATGCAATCCGTTCACTAATTAAATCGGGCAGTCCTCGGAATGGGACAACCTGATTATAACAGTATGTAAATTATCCACTTAATTTTAAAGCTTTGCTCAAAAATGTCGGCTTAACGGACAAAATACGGAATTTTTACTTGTTATTTAATTTGCAAGTAGTTTACCTAAATTTCAATTTTCAAAGATTGTCTGCCCTATCCATATTACGATGTTCCATATCCATAAACGATACTGATACGAAATTGAGTCCGCCTCTAAAAAACTGCCACACAAGGTGTCAACAATCAATATTTAAAACAACATTACACTTCGATCCAATACAGACTGTACTTCTAATTCCTTCAAGTGTACATCCAAAATATGTTTTACGATCGCCACACCGCGTCCCGCATGGTAAATCGAGCTCGCGGGCGGTCATACCTCGCGTCACCTTCTGATTGGATTATAATGCTTTATATTACGATTCTTATGATCACGGGTGGCTACCGAGCGCCGGGTGGCAGGTGACGTCGAGAATAACAACTAGTGTCGAATGCAAGCGGATAATGTAACTAACCAAGAACGCCTACCCGAGAACGCTTCTGAGCCAAATCTGACAACCTCAACTCGCCGTGTCAAATGTTGACATGCTGACGTTTTACTGTTTTGAATATCGAATGCTGAGCTTTTTAATGTTGTTTTACTTTTTAATGCACGCTAGCAAAGGCAAAGAGCCAATGTTAATAACATCTGTGGTAAAGGTTAAAACCGAAGCGCATTGCTGTATTTAAAAAACCGTTTGAATTTATATTAAATCAAATAGTTCGTGTGCATTCTTGGAATATGTCGAGTCGATTAGTCGCGATATAAGAACAGTCGGTTCTGAGGTAGTAGACCTCGTGGGTGTCTCGCCGTGATTTATAGTACTTGGAATGCTTATAAACTTTCTATAAAACAATAACAACGTGTGGCAGTATTAATAAAGATGAATTGTGAAACGTTTGAAACAGCGGGCAGTGTCGATTGTTCAGTGTATTGGCGCGATAAAACAGGTTTGTAATGAGCTCAAAGTCGCTTTTTCCGTCTCGATCCTACTGTTAGCATACTATATTATGTATGATAGAGAACTTTATGATAATCAGATCAGATGTTTATATCGGCGCTCGTAGAAACAAATCTGTTAATCTGAGCCTTTAATGTTATAACTGGTTTCTTTGTCGGTAATGCCGAGATATTTATGTTTCTGCTTCTATTTTGAATTTTCATTGTTTCGTAATGGGAAGGAATAAGCGATAATAACAGCGAGATAGAACCAACGATTTCTTCTCGGTTGCGGCGACAGCGTGGAAGGAATTTCTTTGCATACAGGACATGTAATTTTAAGTGCATGCGCCCCGCATACGCAATGGGCGCTTCTTGTTGGAACCCGGGGTGGGTACATTGTTTTTATTTTATTTTCTTACGAACCCATCACTTCTCATTAAGTGGCGTTTGGAGAATAACTTAACATCGCTAATGTCCGGACACGAATTTTATTGTTATTGCATTTTAATAAATTTCATTGTTTGTCTCATTGTCAATGGATCGCTTTCGTTTCCGATTGAGGAAGGAAGTAGGCTTTTGGGCTTTTGTTCTTGATGGTATTTGGGGGTACTCGTAAAATAACATGGACAACAATGAAATAAGGGATAAACTGTAACGACAACCTTAATACATAGAAACTGACATGATCGATATTTTTTTTGTAACTCTATCTTAAGGAACGTTAAATTGAGATATAAAAACGTTGGACAAGCGTGGTGTATTAAATGCTTAAAAGAGTTCATAGATCCGTTAAAAAATCTAGTTGCGACCGCAGGGCCGGTCGGATATGTCACGCTACACTTGGGATCTTGAGATCAAAAGTGCCGCGCTTAGGGTTACCACACGGAAGTTTTTTTAACAATAATGTAGAACTTTTGAAGGTAGAAACATTTATGAACTATCTGTACTAACTACTTTGAAGCTAATATCGACCCACTGTAAAGCACAGGTCTCGTCTTGGAATGGAAAAGCCCTCGAGCATACTTCACCATGTATGCCCAGAGTTGAGTTGTCTTTGACAAAGCTTGACATTTTTTATCTTTTGTCAACAACAGACGCCTACTAAAATGAATCGCCTCTTAATATCCGTGTTCAGAAACCTATAAATAGTCATAATTATTTTATTAGATAAGTAGGTACCAAGTATATTATAGCTAATGTATTAAATTTGTAAACAAATAGAATTATTGTCTGTGATCTGTCCTGGATAGCATTTTTTGCCAGAAACCCTTCACTATTATTATTTATACATATATGATGAAATTACATTTCAATTCGCAAATTTCATTTCATTTATCTTATATTTTTCCATGGTAAAAACGGGTGAAGTCCATCCAAGACGCTGAAAATCCGGACGCGTCCATATAAATCCCAACGGATGGTTACCCCAGCCGCGCTTTGCTACGCCGGCGGCGTACGCACTCGCCTCTTCAAAACTTCCACTACATTTGACTCGACAGCTCTTTAGTGATGGGCACAGCTCAATAATAATAGCTAAGTTTTTTATTACAACCAAGTAGCAACTAACGTGTAGTCCACCTGTGTAAGGTGGCCTCGGAGCCCCAATGTTAATGAGGTCGTTATAATTTTTTTGATGTAATAGAAGCAATAGGAGCGTACTTAATATGATAATAGTGTTAATATACGGACACTGTAACAGTTTAAGGTTTAAAATCAATTACAAAAATTGGTAGTTACCTATGTATAAAGACATGATCAAATAATAGCCCGATAAATGTTATATTAAAGTTATAAAAATTAGCAAAGTAGTTGTATTCTCGAATCAGATACTACACCCCAATAATTAAAAACCCTTGATTATGTATTCTCGAACAAACTTATTACGTGTTCACAATTTCTGAAATTGAAAAAGCTAACTATTAACTACCTACATCTAGCATTAAATGGTCTTTGCTCATCAAGAAACCTAACATACGAATCTTGATCCTTATCAAAGTCAGTCACAATTAAATTAGTATAATCATCACTAACGATGCGTAGCTAGGTAGTAACAAAAACTGATCAGATCACACATACTCGACCTGCGAATAACAAACACACTTCACTTACAACAAACAATCCAAGTGTTTGTGGTCATCTACGTCGTAAGGATTATCAAGATGTTCACGAATCCAAACGTCTAAGTCGCACCAGTTAATCGACGATTTGGACAACTAGTACAGATTATCACCTCTAGATCTTACGCACACAAGCCACCCGGTACAGTTATTGCAACATTGATTATATCTGCAATTGTATTTATAATTACTCAATCAGTAGAATCAAAAACCAGTGAGCTAATAGATAAAATCTTTTGTCTAAGTTAATTGAATAAAGTAGGTCGATCAGCTCGGTCCCCTTCTATTAGCACAAAAGGTTATCACTTTATCATATTTATCCTTTGAATAGTTTGTCCTTTAAGATTCCGAGATGCTAAAGGTGAGCCAATAACAGAAATATGTTATCTTTGGAATCATGACAATAGAATCTCACATACGGTTATATTAGGCACGACATACAAGATAAGAGCGACTGCACATTACAAGACTTTATTATATATACTAGACAAGCTATACTTTTGTACGTATGGTTCGCAATAAGCCATTCATTGGTTGTTATCATTATGCTGATGACAACTTAGATCGTAATCGTTTCGTAAGACTCCAAACGGAAGTCCTTGTATTTTTATATGTTTGTAAGAATTCAATGTCATTGGGACTGGTCTTGTCTCTTACAATGTTACGTTGTAAAATCTCCTAATAAACCCGAAATAAATTTATCTAGCTATTTTTCCACATTTTATCCCTCTAATCCCTCGCCGTCCTCTTTTATACGAGTATGTATGAGTTATTTTCTATATACATAAGTAACTACACACTCCCCTTGCTTCGTGTCGGTAACCAGGATGCTTATGAAATTTCATTTAACCGTTAACCTAACTTAAAGTTAAGCCTAACATTATGTTAAAATTCAAATCCAAAATCATTTATTCATCTATCTATTGGTAAAATCGTGCAAAAGTTCCTCTATTAGATTAACGCTCAAGAACAAGAACACAAAGGTTTTGTTAGATATGATTCTTATAATTGTGAAGTAAATTAAGTAATTAACCAAAAAAACAACAAACTACAAACTTATCAGCAGAGACATGTTACTTGTGCATTGCGTATACAAAGTGTCATATATGATACAGTCCCGTATCATTTTACCATAACACATGAGACAATACCTTCGATGTGCAGCCTCTCTAAGACGCCAGTCATTTTAATAATTAATAACTGTACGTCGGTCACGATGTCTATCATTAGGCGTGATCTAACCAGCGCCGAGTGGTCCGGGTTTCCAACGTAAATTGTTTTACAAGCCAGGATTTATTGGGTTATACGTAGGAACAGTCGCGAAATTACGTAGCTGGTAACATCGGTCCAGCTGACCCCACAATCTCGACAATGGCCGGCGAGCGGCTATTGAATCATAGGACACGGAGGCCGCAGTGGGGAACTTAACGCTGACGTATAATGCCTACATGTTGTATAGGGTTGACGAATATTTGACAAAAGATGCGTCGGGCGGGTTGTCATAATGTGCGAGGTATTTTGATAGTTACGTTACGCGATCGACGCACTAGGCGCAGCACATTTTCTGTAAGATGCCCCAAACTAGGATTCCCTCTGCCATGGGTACCCTAAACAACAAACCAGACACTAACTCATACACTCAGACCAAGAACAGGAATTCAAACACTTCGTATAAATTTCCCATGCTCGGAATCGAATCCAGGCCTCTTCAAACTAAGCAGCTTTCCGGCATGGTAACTATTACGACATGAAGTTCTAATTAACGTAAGTACTACCAATAGTAACATAAAAGTCTAATTTTTCCGACACAATATTGGTCTCGGTGGAAGTAACGGTGGAGTTAGAATTAAGCTAAAAGACACGTACTTCCACAAGCATGTATAAAATGAGATTACCCTTCTGTGCTGGATGTAGTCTATGACAGTACCGGCGCCGGCAGCCGCGCACATAACCGCGCGTGACTCGCGCATTACGCTGTACGAGAAAAATGCGAGAACAACTACACCAGGGATGGATTGATGCCTACTTTTAATATTAATAACCATCCCGATCTTTATAAGACATGCGACCTGAAAGCGTAACTTCAGCATACATACCTACTTCTATAGCTATTGCTACCTATGTATATAGCGAGGGCTACAACAGGGCCTAAATATATAAGTACTCCTACTTTAATTGATATTTTATACTTTAGCTTATTTTTTAAGATTTTTTATTTAGCATAAGATGACTAAATAAATGAATAAAATATGGATTACTTTATAGACAAATGTTCTCATTATTAAAAAAAAGAAATACCTTTAGCATAATTTAATCAAGTACCGACTCAATACCTACATATATTTCGCACAAAAATCTTGCACTCGTAAAGGACATATATGACATATGAAATTATTACATAAACGTTGTATTAGGTATGTTACGTTGTTAGATATTAATATAAACAGATATATAAAAACTTACAGTTAAAAACGAACAAAACAAATAAATTATGTGCAACTAGGTATTTGTTTCGTAAATGGTCACATAATGTTCCTATTTATGCAACTCAATTTGTTACTACAAAAACATTCTCATTCAAATTAAAACACATTTAAATTTACTGGAATCACTATTTAATAATCATTACCGCCAGCAACAAACAATGCATACGTAATAAAAGTACTGTATTTTTCTAACAACCATCACCGAACGTGTTTTCTATTATAATAAGACCACCGGTCCAAATATATCACTAAATATTCAAGAAAGTAAGACTGCAGTCCATCAAGTGTAAGGGTTGCCACCAATAATAATATGTATAAATTTTAGTTTGTAACTTAATATATTTTTGGCAAAATAATAATCATGATATTTGTAGGTATATTAAAGTTGACAATTTTAAAAATAATAAGCGTATTTAAATTGGATATTCACTTAATTTTACGTCTTATTGCTATACGCCATAAAATGTAGCTTTGAGCGATGGGAAAGTCTTTAAAAGAAAAAATATTTTTGATGCTACCTGCTTGTTAGTTACTAACAAAAGTGTCTTTTATTTATTACTGTTGCTGGAGTTTGATTAAAATATAGGTATATTAAGTACATTCACAATTATCAAAACAGTCATTTTAGGTTTATAAAAAGTTATTAATGTGTTACACAAAGACTAAGGGCCTGTTTCACCGGTTACGGATAAAGTTCCGGATAGCCTATTAGGAACTTAACTCCCAAATAAACTACAACTTTTGGTTTCACAGGTCTCGGATAGAATTATCTGACAAATAAAGTGTTGGTTATGATAACTGCCACTTCAAGTGGCTGTTAGAGGCGTTATGCGACGGATAAAAAATCTGTCAAGTCAAATGGCGGAAACGAAAAAAATAAAATGACACATGTCTTGCGTTTTGTTTCTATAAACACATTTAGAATTTGAATACCTAGTAAAGCATAGGAATCCAACTATTTCCGTTCTTTATTGATAAATTAAACTTGATAATATAATAAAACTTGACTTGGATTATTTTGATCAAAAAGTATTTTATTATTTAGGTTTTTAAAATTGTTTTCAAATGACGATAATTTACGTAGTAGTAACGAAACGCAAAAAAGCGACGTTGCCGTTCCGTCAACTGTCAACTTTATGTATCAGTTAAATTATCCGGGAGTTAGATGGTGAAACAGAAAAAAGTTATTAGCAGCCTATAATAGGTAGATAGCATTAAATGTCAGATAACTATCCGGAACTTTATATGTAACCGGTGAAACAGGCCCTTAAGTATAGTAAAAAATATTTACGTGATGAGTATTTGTGACGATTGATAGTGTAATCAATAACATGAAAAATCAATTTTGCATATTAATGTATCAGTTTGGTATTTCGACTAAGTAAAGATAAAATTAGATTAATACATAGAACACACATAGAACACAACAGACACATAGAAATAATTAATTAAACAAATTCTGAATACGCCTCTGTACAGATGTTCGGCTATCTCAATAACCTACAACTTGATCATACGTTGCCAGCATGTAACATGCAATGTGCTAATCTTTACGTGCTCTCTATAGTTTTTAATTAATTAAAATTTATAATTTGTAAAGGGCATTCTTTGATGTTTTTTTTCCTCATCCAAGCCCATATTAGGTACGACTTATTAATCCAATAATTCACCACCATATATCTAACTAATATCTAACTAAGTAAATATCACAACTAATTACGAAAAAGAAAATACGAGTACTCGTATTCACACTTTGTGTTGTAAGTATTGACGTATCAATTTTTTTGTTAATATTGAACTAAATTAGTAGTAGCAACAAGATAATTTGTATCTACTAACGCGCGGTTACTGCGATGTAACTTCGCGGTCAAATTTATAGGTAGATACTAAGATTTTTTTTTAAATACTTACACATTATGTTCGAGCATCATGAGAAAAACACAGTTTTAGATTATACTACACGTACGACGACGATACACATAGCTTAGCCTATATCACGGGTCTGCATCTTGAATTTAATCGTTTAATCCCAGAATTAATTTTTATCTCGGAAACAAGTTTGTTCCCGCGGGATCACATATTTTTATATGTGATGAAGAAATTAGGATTAAGGTTAGAATTTAGAGAAGGTTTGACAGTATCCCCTAAATCGAAAATGAGGTAAACATGAAATTTATACGATGCCTGTAATAAAAATGTAAGTAGCAATGTTTTGGTTGCGTGTACCTGTAATGGCATTAAAAGTAAAAAGAAAATCCAACATTAATAAACTCAAAAAAATTCTCCATAAATACTTAGGAATATATTATTGCAGATATCGATTAAATTACTGATTTATTGATTGCATTTATCGAATTATCGTGATTGCTATTGGCAAGTGCTTGCATGACTTCGCACTAAGCTTCGAACATGATAGATCGGACGAATTATGCCGAGTTTTAGTAACGAGTACTAGTGACTGCTACATGAATTACAAATATTATTCATAAGCATTGCTAACTGTAGCACTGTTTAAGAAAGACATGTGATTTTGAACCTAATCCACTTGGAATGTGTCTATTCCTAAAATTACTATTTTACTGACATTATTATCAAGCAAAAAAGTTAAGTACCTTCTTAAATACATAATATATGTAGATGTTATGCTTATCAGATATCAGATTTTCAATATATCATTTTTATTCCATTTTTAATATATTTGCTCAATATATTATTTTCTTTATTTAATGTATTTTTGAAACACCTTAAAAATATAGATACATATATTTAAGGGAAAAAAGGTCTGAGTTACATATATTGACTGAAATCTTCTCTGACCTTATGTCCTTTTATGCCGCCAATACGCAGCTGACCCAAGTGTAAACTTAAACTCAGACCGTTTTCCACGCAGCTTCCTATAGCCAATCTTACGAGACAATCCGGTAAGATTGCGATAATAGTGAGTGCGAGTTAATAAATCAACAGGTACATTACAACTTACTTAGGGAACGTTTTAATCAATGTTATTGCGCCGTGTCTGACAGCTCGTGGCAACGTCGCCGAGCGTGATCAATGTCAGTGCTAAAGTAGGATTGCTATTATTGATCGCGGTTCGGTTTTATCCGATTTGGATACTCTGTTTTCATCTCGGCTTAAGTTAGATTAGCGGTCATAAACGAGTTCGACTAATTGGCGATAACCCTACCAGCTGGGCGACCTGGGTTCGTTCTGTCTAGTTGTGTGTCTTTTCGAGACAGAATTCTTGCAGGGGATCGTAGTTTTTTAAGTTATAAGTATAATTATGCACATTTTTTTAACTAATAATAATACTGCGATACATCAAACTTCATCCATGGACAACAGTAACACCAAGGCATCACTGATACTTTGCCGACCAACTAAGAAAAGAGAAGAAAAAAAAATTTATCACAATTTATAACCACGTACCAACATACAAAACAACATAGACCTAATAAGTAACAAAAACATCAAAAAATTCAAATTAAGTATCTAGTTGTGATTTTTTAATCTGCCATTCTTATTTTAAAATTAAAATAGATATTTTATCTGAGGTGGAAACAAGCAAAAATTATAGTGAAAAATGCACCCGTAGCGCGACCGCGACCGTCTGATGATGGTTATTGGCGCGAAGCACAGATAATACACCGCTCGTTACCCTGCCCAGGGTTACCAGCACGAAATGAGCCGTTATGCCCGGAAACTAGACGCTCGCTAACAATGTTTATTATTTCATACAGTTTTATCTGGAACCTCTTTCACAAAAACTTTTGTAAATAAAATTAGGTTTATTTTTACTTAATTAAATGAAATCCCCCTTTTAAACCTTTAAGCAGTAATTAAGTTAAGTAAACTACCTTTTTCTTGACCTCAATTTACATACTTGATCTTTTTACCGTCTACACATTTACACAATTTCTTTGTTAATGTGTATTGGTACATTGTACCTACCTAAAGTACAAAAATAATAATGATAGTACCAATTTTATAAAATACCTTTACACACCATCCTTTTTAATTACTTTAAATTATCCATTTAATTTAAACCTCATTGTTGAAATTTCAGCCAGTTATTGTAAGGAAGATAAACAATGCAAAAATCTGATCCAGAGAAACCATTAACTTTTCACGTATGATCTGTTTACTGATATTTTATCTGTTACAAAACTGGCCGGTGAACGCAAGCTCTGATCATAGTTATGGCGCGCTCGTTACCTGCCTAGCTTTACGGGCAAATGAGCTGTTGCAACCCCGGAAACTTTGTTTTAACGGTCAGTGTTTGTTCTGGTAACAATATTAAATACAAACTTGTGATCATCATTGTATGTAGCACATATAAGTTCATTTTTATCAAAGATTTTCTCACTCAGATCCAAGGCGTTTTAATGTAGCAAATACATACTAGGTGTATGTACCTATCCCGTGAAAAAAAAACTATGACGATATATTATGCTTGGAAGGCATCCGTTCAAATAAACCTTTTTATTTGAGTTGCATAGTTCCTATAGATTTTAACAGAATTACAGTATCAGCGGGATCAGCCTTAACATTGGTCTACCCGATAACCTAACTACTATTTATGTCCAATACGAATAACCGAATGGAAAAATTCTACGTCAATTATAATAAGTGCTTCCCATTGTTTGTTTTTAGACACACTTACTTCAAATTAAAGTTTTATTTAATTGTTCTATTGCAAGTAAGGTACTTATGAGTAAAGGTTCTGACAAAATCATACAATTATGATCAGTATACAGAATGCAAGGAGTCAAGTGCAGTAACTATAAAATCCAACAATAAACAACATTTTGTCTTGTCACACAATATTACTACGATATTACATAAGATACACGTATACTAGTTTAATTTTAACTCCACGCAGATGGGAGCGCGATACGGCGAGTTATTCAACGATATCGCACCGCGAATCCAACAAAGAAAGACAAATGCGATACTTTCTTTACACAAAGGAGTGTCCATTCTTCACTAGCGGGTAGTAATGAGCCAACGGTTCGGCTGGTAGCCGCACAAAACAACGGGGCATAAATCATGGCCGGCCAGGAAATCATTCATTCTCAGTAATGTGCTGCGAAAATAGGCTTCCACTCGAACGACTCGCGACGCTAACGCCCTCTGCCCTAAATGTTTTAAACTACGAATTATGACACACGGCACGAATAAATTTTAAAGTTTGACCAATTTCGGGACAACGCCACCTGCTAAATTATTATGATTCGAGTCGTTACTGACCTCATAAGTGCCGGTTTTAAAGATAGCATCGTCGTTTTAGGGCCCTGAAATTCAATAGGGCGAGCTGGTAATCTATTAAGTTCGTCGAGCAAGTCGGCCTCCGCACTCGCACCTGCTTCCATTAATCAGGACAATTTTTGAAGACGACATATATTCTAACCAAAAGTCGTTACCAAAGCCAAATTTTAAAGAAAGAAACGAATAAAAAACTTTCATAGATTAAGTTAACTTGAAGGTGTCATTAACATGATACAATTTTCTCAATAGGTATACCTAGGTAGCCTCGTACTAGTAGTTCACCGCAGTTTTTTTTTATGAAACTATTAACATGCATTCAACAGGACAGTCCCACGGCATTTTTATCATAACTTCTTAAACACGACGATACCCTACACATGTATAACCACACTGAGTTGTATGACAAATCGTGACATAACCACCAGCTCATCCACACCACATCGCGACTGACATCGTTTTACCGTTCACTAATTGAAATGTTATTCTAATCTGAACTTTACTGAGTTGGGATAGATCTCTTTAAATTGTTTGTTGTAGGGTCTTGAGGGGTTAAGTTATGTTGGTGTGGACCCACACGAATTCTTGTGGCCCGGTCGCATGCCTTCGCTACCTTCATCCATCAAGCTCTCCACGCATCACCTTCAACGCGGCAATCGACCGGAAACGACGGACCCGAAGCCTCCAAATTGGACCGAGACACTTAATAAATAAATACAATTCCATACATCACTATCAATCTTCTCGGAAATATGTTTCCCTGGTAGAGCCGAGTAGCGTTACAAGTTTACAAGCAACGGATATAAGACAGAGTCGTACTTGTAGTAACGTAATTACTCAGAGTTTTTCAGTTCATTCATCATCGTAATTAATTATAATTGCGGTTAATTTATATGCTGTTCGACTTGTAATTCATAGCACTACCATGACTATGACTGACACTAGTAAAATACGACTTTAGTAGACAATTTAAATTCACTATCAAATTTTAATTTTAAAAATGGAATGTCAGTTATTTTGGAACACATTAGGAAACTTTGCTGAAATCACGTATTTTATAAACAATCAGGTTTAGAACATCAATTATTCACGATTTTCTATTATGTAATATTCCGTCGACAGAAACAAAATTGACCTACACAGATAGTTTCAAAGTTATGACTCGTTCTCGATATAGTAGAATATTAACAAGTATCTTCTAAATAAATAAAACATGAAGAAGGTAAATAAAAATATAATTAATACACCGATAAATAAAGGTAATTCATATAAACATAAAGTAACTTTTTACTACGCGATCAATAACGCTTCATAGTTCTACGCTTGACGTTCATAATATTTACTGCTCATTTGCCGTGCTTTTGCCTATAAAGTCGTATGAGTAATAAAAGATCATCGCAGTTTGTACACTACCTGACATCTGCTTTAGGAACCATACATTCAGAATCCTAATTCCAATATTTTTATTGCCACGCGTGTCTGTAATTTGGCATATCTAATACTCCTCCCCCTCGCTTTCGCCCCCCAGATTTTATTAACAAATATCAATATTTGGATACAATCAATCAAAGTTAATCACGCGAAAGATATAAAAGTAAAATGAATACATTAAGTTCTTTAGTGAACGCGGCTGCTCAGTGAAGCGAGTATGCCGGGAACTTTTTTCACCGAACCTAATAATGACCGATTAGAAAAAAAGCACTGGGAAGTTGTGTAGCCATTGTATTAAATACATTGTCATGACGTAAGCAACTTTGCACGGTAATTAACTTAAAACCATGATCGGAGGGTTTAGACGAACGGCCGAAGGAATTATTGTTTACTTAACATTTAAACGAATATTAAAGACTGAATAAGTTACTGAGGCATCGTGGAACCACGGCGTAATATTATAATTATCGAAATATTAAATAAAGCTAATAAAACCTCAACTGTAGAAAGTACACATAGTGTTATTAGTAGATAGTAAAATTGACAAAAGACATTTCACATGAAACGTCGGGTCGCTAAAATCATAATTCATCTATAGTCCCACTTGCTTTTGTTGGCTTGTTCTGTAAGTCTGTAACCTATAGAGCTACATATGTAACCTATTATTTGGTATAGGAGCTTAAAATATAGCAAAATAAATAAAGAATAACTTTAATCTAGCCGTCATGCGGTGTTATTTATATAAAGTATTAATCGCTTTCGTATATAAAAACGATTTGGAAATAAAATTCACATTTTGAACACTTGATTCGGTCGGTCAATGAAACTTACACGAAATTCTTGAACACTAACAAGTACTGAAACAAATATTGCATGATTCTTATTCATAGTAAAATTCGAATTAATTTATCCAGTCGACTTTCTTGCCAACATTTTACAAAAAGCTTACAAAGTTCCATTTGTGTTTTCTTAGACGCGCTCGAACTATAGGCTATTAAAAGTTGGCTAATTAGGTCAGCTTCTCGTGCTTGGAGGCAATAGCGGTCGGTGGACAAACTTCTACAACAAAGAACCATTAAAATTACACTTGTTTCACTCATTGATCGTATTGATGTGTTTTGATCATCGATTTTTCTCCGAATCGTGCTTAATATGATCTTTTGATTTTATTTATTTTATAAGAGTTTCATACACATGAAAATTTAAATTACAAAAAAAAGTATCTCGTCTTACTCATCACCCTTCTATCAGTATTAAATGCTCCCATTTTTTTGTACGGGTTTTATTAATATTAATAATTTAATAATATTAACTGCTTACATACATGATACTTTTTGCACCCGCAGTTGCTTTGACTTAAGTTACGAAAGTACTTAATACTTAACAACAATACCACCTGATGGCAAATGCTATTCGGCTATGAATTTAATTGCCATCCATCAGGTGGCATCCAGGCATCCAGGATGGTGAGCACCCAAACATAGTAAAAGCATAATTATTAATTGTGTAATGTGTAAATCGATTATAATGTATCGCGACAACGATTCCACAAACAGGAGTAGAATCGGTAAAAATTCTTATCGCAAGTGGGTTAAGAAAAGCGGTCGATATTGGACGTTGTTCTAGAAGAAAGACCCAATAAAATTAAAGTGTTCACCATTCTGTTTAACTTAGCGATGGATTTTTCTTCCCCCGTACAATGGTATAACACGCAATCTTGATTAATTTGGAATAACATTAAACTCGCTTTGGGCATCCATCAATTACGTCCCACGTTAAGGGGAGGGGCGTCCACAAAGTGTGACATCGTGTGACAGAAGGAGATGACCGGTCTAAGCTTCAAGATTCTTCTACTAAACTTAAATTCCTATGCAAAATCTGTTAGAATAGCAAAATATGTGACGTCACACTATTACAGGCGTTCACACATTTGTGACCACGTGTGACAAGGACAGAGAACTTAAGAAATTATGAAATTTATGCGACGCACATATTTTACGGCCCTTAAGGACCGATTTGCTGTAAGATATTAAAATTCGAGCTTCTTAGTAGACGTAAATCAATAGGACGATGTTCAACAACATTGAAGCAATTAAAGTGTGTGCGGTTTAACTTGTTTGCTAAACGATCGATTTTTCTAGTTGTAACCGGTAAACGCACCGTCAACTGGGTTACGTAGTATCTAACTCTAATAACTCTACGTGTATGGTAATAGTTTGGACCTTGAGTATTGTAAATTAATGGCAAACAAATTTGGTTGTACGCTTTTATGGTTGTGAGTTTATTATACTACCACCTGGTAACATCGTTTAATCCTCACACAAACTTTTTTACCCCTATAGTAAATAATGTTATTATTAATTCAGTTCAGAAAAGTAAATCCGACGACATTTATTTTTCAACTCGTACAAACTTTTCTCATCATTTTAAGTTTAGAGAATAAATGAGTTTTATATTATTATATTTTTTGCTAAGATATTATAGATTTTGTATTAAATTGGTAAGGATATCTAATTTAATTATTCAATTTGTTTATAATTTTATAAATTTTTCTTTTTACGCCTTTTTTTACCAAAAAGCATAAAGTTCACTATTTTTATTATAATTAAGCTTAAGTTAAATACAATAAAGAATAAATAAATGAAATTCCCAAAAAAAATCTTATTGCCACATAAGGAATCTCTTTGCAAAGTTACTTCAAGGTGCACTGATCCGACTGTTGTCTGTCAATCAGTCACTGTAAACGTTTTAATAAGTAGATTCGTAACTGGTTACTGTTATGCTATCTGATATCTTAGTAATTACGAACATAATACATTAAGAGTTACAATTTTTAGTTAATTATTAATTCTTAATGTTATAGGTAGATAAAGTTACATGATTACGTATACGGTATATGATCGTTTTAAAAATAATTGTCACAGAGGTCCGATCTTGACTTGATCAAGCTGTTATGTTATGAAGAAAATCTGTTCAGCTATTTGAAGATCACCAACCCTTTTCTAGCTGTTAAAGGAACTTCCTTCAACAAGAGCACTTTTTACTGATCTGCGAGATTAAAACTTACATGTTCTGTGACTGCAATGATATTAACTTACCATATTAACCCTAACCTGATGTAACAGCTACACGCTAGAATTGACAACATAACGAACTCTAGCAGCTTACAGCAGATGTATCCTGTTTAGAACTATGTATGTTACTTATAAATCGTCCTGGTTTATACATTTATTTACATATAATTAGCGTTTCGCTATATAACAACGCATATCAAATTTTACGATTGCCAAAATTCTTCACGAAGATATGAAATAATGTAAACTGGTTTGTCTTTTGTCTTAAAGGTGAAGGGGTTAGCACCTCGGCCAAGCACGAATCACGCGAATGGTTACTGCTGGTTTGTATTGCGTCAGTATTTTTTCATCAAGGCGGCCGCCTGTTAAATGTATTGTGACGGCTAATAAACGCCGGTCTAATGAGTAACGGGTCCGTTTGACTTAATTAATCGTGAAGTGCTTCTGCCAGTACTTTCGATTTTTTAACCCTTCAACGTAACCCGTTAGCACACGTTATGCAGGGAGTACATTTATATGATTAGACTGGGGACTATTAATTAAAAATGGCAAATTAGTATGCTGTCAAGTTTGAATGTTGTTTGTTAGAGTGAGGTAGTTGGCCATAAGGAACTACAAACATTTTTATAGTCGAAAGGACAGGTAAAAAATCACACAGATCACTCAGTGGTAAGTTACCTTCCCCTAAGATTAATTTTGCAATAGCAACCAATCCAATGACGCACCTGGTGCAGAACGTTCTTAATACTTTTTTGAAACACTGGAAACCACTCAAAAATGTCATCCCAAACTTCGCATGAATTCGTGAAATAAGATTGTTGAAGATCTCGAACAATGTAGATGGAAGTTCGTTATTCAACGAATAGTTCTTTATATTGCAATCAGTCCATCGGTCTTTAGAAGTCCACCAATGGACAAAGGCCCCTCCTAACTGGTACAACACTGGTCTGCGTCTAATTTCCCAATGACTAATCACTGGTCACAGTCTTGGGACCAGTCGGTCCTAAAACTTGTGCGGTCCTGAATGCCATGACAATGCCTGACATGCCTTCAGTCAGATCATTAGTGAACCTAGACGAGGATTCCGATAGTTATTTTGCCAAGTATATTCTTCTGGGCCTCTTTACAATTCTCTCACCTCTTTACAACATTGGGGAATGTTTAACTGTTCCTAAAGCAGTAGAGACATGAATTGAAGTTATAGTAGGTTTATACCTAACTACTTTCCCGCATACTCGAAGTCAATGAACTTGTGCGCAGTTCATTAGGTACCTACATAATATTAAATATAATTATAGCTGTGTCATAATGAGGCTACATTACTATAACTTTAAGTTTAGGTTTATTGTGAAGTGTTCCAACTTAGTAAGTAATAAATATTTAGTATAATGTAGTACCTATAATGCCTATTTCGGTAAATTTCAAATCCATGCCTTATTGTAAATCAAATTTGTAATTGTAAATCAATTACAAACACACAAACTCATCGTTACAAAGTTATATAACTGGAGGGACCTACATTACACTAATAAGTTTACATTAAGTTTCGGGATATTTTTTTTTTCAAAATAACCGCTCCGTAAATTTTATTGGAGTCAATTCCACTGTCATCTTATGCATCATTAATTATCTACTACTACAGATCGTTTAATTCCAGTAACAGCCTTATGATATACCCGATAGACGTGATTTATGAATTACCAAAGTAACTCAGACAAGACAATAACAAAGTTAGAGAACGCATAGAGCTCAATTGTATTGGCGAAAATTTGAACGAATCTGGTTGAGCGGTAGCGTCTGGAAAGTTTAAGCAATATCCCATTACGGAGCGACGAGTCGCCTCCGGCGCCTGCATGCGAATCCAACTCTACACTAATGATACCATCTAAGCGGGAAAATACGGATTAGAGACAAAATTATTCCACGGCATAAAGGCAAGTCGTTTTTTCACTTGATTCTTTTGAGCATTTTTTGACATTTTTATCTTTTTTACATTTTATATTTTTTTTACATTTTTAACAAATTAATTTAACCATAAAATAATGCAACCATACTCATGTTGCGGAACCCTAGTTCTTCGCAAAGCCGCAAAGGTGTAATATTGCAGAATAAATTTAATTTATCTAAATACTTCAATACAAAGTAAAAATGTACCAAAAGAGTCAAAAAGTTACAAAATGGTGGAATGCGTAATAAAACAAACATAATAACGAATCTGTTTAGGGCTCCGTGAAATATTTAGTTTTCCAAAAGGGTTCCGTCACAAAAAATAATTTTAAATACCGCTGATGTAATGTGCCTACCAAGTAGGTAGGCAGTTATCTTATCTTTAATGGGGATTTCAATACTCAATAATTGACTATACTAGTCGAGGACGTCATCATGGCGTCCTGATGAGATATGGTGTTATAAGGGATTCTAATTCTTGCAATAAATCTGGAAAATGTCCGAAAAATCTGGGATGGTTTGGTCACCCTACGCGACACAAATATTGACTCTACGGGCTCTTATGCCTTTAAAACAACTTGAATTGAACAACTTAGCCGTTTCGGTGTCTTTTGACACACAAATACTTTTTGTAAATACCACTACACTACACTGATACTGACTCGTCACACATTTAACACTCACTAGAACTTAACATTTTTAAAATATCGTACATTTAAAAACAAAGAGAGTATAACACCAAAAAATCAAGCTTGATGAAATAAAACAATTCTTTCGTTAAGTATGTAAATGTAAGTAAATTAAATATAAATAAATAATAATAAATATGCTAGCAATAAAATTATTTTATAACATTTCATGCCTATAGTAGGTACCTATTATTTTTAGTTTAATTGTTGTTTTAAGTATCAAAATCTACTAGATCTATGTAGGTACATATATGCGTTATTTCTTTTTTGTCCAATGACTTGTGGAAAAACCTAAGATTTTTTGCTAATGACAGCAAAATATTAATTCCAGTTCGTTTTATGATATGTATTTTGATAAAGTTATTGTATCTATATTCGCGTGAGTTTTCATTGTTTCCAATCACTTAATTTACAAGGTCGAAGCTTACAATTATTTATTTTAAATCAAACATCGGAGTAGGTATTAAAGGTTCCTTAATAGGTAATTTATTATTTACAATAAAATTATGTCCTTAAAAAACAATTTCATGCACGACGTAGTAGGTAGAACTACCTAATGCGGAAACTTGTAAAACTGACGCAGGATTTTATTATTAGGTAGTGTCTGACTGACTACAACAGATAAATAAAATAACTTTGATATAATCATATTATAAAATATTATTTACTGAGCGAAAAACACTGAGCAAACCTATAATTTGGCTAACTATTGAATATCTTAGACTCAATGTAAAAGTTTTTCTCATATATCTTCTATGCACAGACAGCGACCAGCAACAGATTTATTATTAGGTAGTATTGATGATTTCATGAAAAAGGAAATATTAAGACTCTTAATTTAATTTGAATCAACAGAAGTAGGTATTCAAGGAAAACTTTGTACTTATTAGGTATCTAATATTTAAAGTGACTTAATTTAAATATTCAAGAGGTACCAAATATATGAACACGTTTTAATGACCTGCTACTAGAATATCCTAGTTACATACTACCAGAGAAATGGAATCTTACGATTGCTGAGATAGGGAGATTTCAATATAAGTAAATTTGTGTAACATCGTTGTCCTAACAGAGAAAAATGCTTTTAGGTGGGTAGGTACCTGGTACCTGGTACCTGGTGGGTTATTACGTACCTATTATTCGCACTAAGCTTTAGCACTTTCATTTACATAGATACAACTCTAATAATTAAAATCTGTGCTGATCTTGTCTAAACTCCATCGATATAAACAGTGGTGACTTTTTGCACGACGAACAAAAGAAATTGACATGAAATTTTCGCAGGCACAAGACTGGATAATGGGTGAAGTACAGGGGAAATAATTAATGTTTCATGGCATCATTATTTTGTGGCATTATTGCGGTTCATGCGGGTGCGCTTGGGAGGAGATGTGTCGTTGCGTGCGCAGGCGCAGGCCCCTCCCCTCGCCGCTAATTGCGCCAATCTGCGCGACGACTCGCACGCACACACGCACTACACACACACACGCATACACTCACACGCACACCACTACGCATTAGGCAAATGCATGTTTTTTGTACTGCCAATTCATTGTTAAATCGTAAGAGTGAAATAATGTACGCAGTAATAAGCAGTTGCCTCCCTTTTATCATATTTAATATAACTTTTACTGACTCATGTTAATGGTTTATGTTAAGGCAAAGTCACATGGCTTAAAATACGGAATAAAACACATTTGAAGGCAATAAAACGACTCGAATAGGTTAATAACGAGGCTTAGAGGAGAGATGTCTAGTGAGTAAAGAGAGACCGAATGAGAATGGTAGAGAACATTTGAAAAACGAAAGCTTAGTCAATTAAATTGGTATAGTGATGAGTTGAGCAGACATCTCGTTCATTTACTTACGAGCGGCGTAATTGAAAATAATCGACTCTAAACGGACCAAAACGAAAATGACTTCAATACGGCAAACAGTCGTCTGTCTGGATTAACTTGACATGAAAAAACCTACTTACAGATAAACACACGCGCAGTCTATTTAATTATTTTAGTCTAATGGAAACTTTATAATTACAAACAATAGACGTAGGTACATATTTAGAGATAAATATATTCACATCACATGTTAAATGGTTTATCTTTAAAAAATCAAGACTACGTAATTAAGATAAAAAAATAGCAAGGAAATGAAATTCAAATAGTCCTTTAGTAGTAAATACCTGGCAGAACAATATAAGTAGGTATACAAATTCCAATATTGTTAACACATAAATAGTATTGTAGTTAAATAGAAGGGATAAAAGCGATGTAGGTAGGTATTCTAGTCGCACAAATACGCAAACTTTTAGGCAAAGGAAAATATTATATAGCTATACTTAGTTATTTAAGTGAATTAAGATGGGTCAGAAGTTCAGAACCGTCTCTACACCTCTCGCTGTTCTAGTGCAATTACTTTCTCATGAGTTGGTTCTATTACCATTGCTCGTACCTACTACTCTAAATCTCAAACGAATTACCAACGATCTTACCGAAATAAAGAATTCATTGCAAGCGCTTTCCTACACAATAGCTTTAACATCGGCATGCGAATCAAAAGGAACCGATAGGTATTAAAGGAACAGTGGGTCTAATGAGTACAGCCGTAACGGTCGCTGTAAAACTAAATTAATAGGAGCTTTATTAAAAAGCTTTAGAGTTGATAAAGCGTTGTGACGAGTTGAGCAGGAATGTTACAATTGTCACCGGGCGATACGCGTGAAATGGACGATGAGCCGATACTGGAGTGGATTGAATAATGTGTGTTGTTTTAGTCGACTTTCTACGAACGATAGAAAACAAAGGTCGTGTACCTTCCCTTCGCCGTTTACACTTTCACAGCGTGTGACTGACACATGACTCGTACCTATGCTGTTCTTACTTATGTATTGTCCTTAGGTACCAATCTTTATGTGACAAATCATTGGTGCGTTTGTTAGTAATACTTTAGCTTCAGAATGACTTTAGAATATAATAGAATACTCTTTATTGTACATTCTAAAAGGTAACATTTACATCAATAAAAATAAAAGTTACAGTACAAAAGGCGGTCTTGACACTGTAGAGCGTTCTCTTCCAGACAAACTTTGGCAGGCACCCAGAAGAAACAATAAAGAGAGATAGAGAAAGAGAAAGAAAAAGAAAAAAGAAAAAGAGAAGAAGGTTCGGTGCACCTAAAGTACATAAAAATTGCATAAATAGGTACCTAATCGTACATACAGGAGAAATTAAACATATGTACATACATTATTGAGATTTTAAAGCAATGTACATAGGGACGTATAGGTATTTTGTTGGACAAGATGCATTGCTATCTTTACATCCCGGCATCCAGGCCTCTAGTCTTCATAGCATATTGTTAACAATAAGGAAATTCAAAATATTTAATAATTATAGCGGTGACGTAAGTCGCAGATCGATTACTGCATCAGCATATCAATAATTTTTCACGTCACATGTTTGGACGTATTCGAATTTCGAACATCACTAAAGTTCTACAAATTCTTTCCAGAGCTATTGCTTTGCTACTACTACGATAAATCGAATAGAATTGATGTAAACGTCATACAACTATGTGCGATATAACTAATGTAGTGATTAATCAACCTTTCCCAAACTGGTTCATATTAACAAGTGTCATTTCAAGTAATTTATTCCCCACATAAATATGAATTTATTTGAAGGAAACCGACGACAGTGAATCTCCGACGGACGGAGTGAAATAAATAATTTCGTCCATATCATCAATCGTGTCACTAAACCATAAATTATCGTGCTTTAAATGTTGCCAGTGTCGCGTTACAGACTAACCCATTACCACGATGCCACAGACTACAAAAACACTTTCCCAGATAATAAAATCACGACGTCCACCTCTATTCTAGATCTATTAAAATCGACTCAATGGCACGAATGACATACAATTAAAAATATTTTTTGTTTACCTAACTGAAAACCCCCATTTTATGTGAGCATTAACTTTATTTACACAATACAAATAAAATATGTACCTACCAATAGAAAAATATAAAAAAAACCAAAGCCAAAATTTCTACCATTATGTTATACCTACTGTATATTTTCTCCCCGATTTTATATTAAAAAAAATATTTTTTCTACATTATGTTAGGTACTTAATTTTACTTAACAGCTTTAAGTTGGTAACGTTTTATTTATTTTAATCGGTTGTCTATTTATAAATTGGCCATATTTAGATATGATATAAGATACATTAAAAAATATCTATTACTTTAATCTTGTTTATAAGAAAAGTATTGATTAAATACATAATATATAAATTAACAACACCCTCCAGGTACTCAACTACCTAACTTATTAACGATCAACATACCGAATAATAAAAATAAAAGCGACTAAAATATAAGATTTATTACTATAATAACTCATTTATTACATAATACTTAATATAGTAGGTAATTCGGCGATGTTTGAAATCATTAGGTAGGTACTACTTTTTACTACTCTACCTACCACTAGTTTTCCAATCAATAATTATGCAACGAGTTTCTTGTACCCCTCTTGTTAATAATATCTTAATATTTAATAAGTACTTAATGTTCTTATTCAATTCGCTTTATGATAATTAAATAGGGTTTGTTAAATAAACTTAATTGGGTTTGAATAACTCACATAATTAATTATACCAGGTACCTACTACACCTACGAGTACCTACCTACATATTGAATGGTCGATTACGGTAACAATGTAATAGCCTATTTATTTAAAGTAGCTAATTATGGTAATACAGACATTATCTACCTCCGATACCGTGTTGAATCTTAGTCTATTTACGGCACTGGTACAGATATTACATTACTTTTGCTATATAAAACTCTTGCGTTACTGAGTGACTGACAGACAACGCACAGCCGAAAATACTGAAAGCAAGAAGGTGAAATTTGGCATGTAGGTATGTTCCTTTGTATACCTATAGGTTCCTCAAGTGGTGCATGTGAGTAGTGCTGCTCACATGCGGGATTTTTGGAATTGTCGAGCGAAGCCACGGGGAAAGCTAGTAAATTATAAAATTATGCAGTGATCAGGTCAACGACTGAAGCATCACCCGCTCGTAAAGAAGTATGATCCAAAGTGAAAACGATCCAAGATGTCATCGCAGCGAGTTTACACACACCTCTCACACGTTAAAATTATGTTTTTATCCTTTGCGACTCAAGGCTGCACGCGGCAACAAAGAAACCGCTATAATAAATATTGGACTATAAACACAGACTCAAATAAAATTATGAAATTAATGCTCAATTTCAAAGCTATACAAATAAGCGGTAATATAAAAGGAGATGAGAATCAATGTTTCAAGTAATTTTATAGTACCTAATGGAGTCGCCGGTGTGTGTCGACAAATGAATTTACCAGATTTAGATATAATCAACGCGACAAGAAGCCTCATCATGCCTCTCAACATAACACGATAAGGGAGTACATTTACAAACAGCCTAAAAATCGTATCCGAGAGGGGACACACATAAACTACGACACATAACTGCTGTGACCGCAACCAAATCGATTCCCGGTTCCGATTCCGAGAAGTGACACAGTTTCTTAAGTGTCACATCACTACCGACGCATCGCTCAATAAATTAAAAGTATCTGCCGCATGCCAATCTAGCCTTTAAGGACGCCCGTCTAGACGATCTTTCGTGCGAGTTCCAATGAGTGCTTGAATTATAAAGAAGAGCCACCTGTCTCCACGAAAAACTTTATAGCGGTCATAAAATTTAAACCTCAAAAGGAAAAACAAAAAGTATGGAATTACTTTTTTCTTTTACGGTCGAGGCCCATTTTAGATCGTGTTTACCTAAGCTGTCACCTTTCAGAATGGCGATTTTGACTGGTCGGGTCCGTTGAATTAATTGTGGAGTTTTGAAGAGATATCGTCCCGATGGGCGATAAGGTCCGGACGGCTGCCTACCGTCCGTGGCAGCAATTTGCGTTAAATACTGACAGTCGCGCTCGCCGAAATACTGGCCCGCTTAACTTAACATTTTTAATTATAACGACCCGCAGTTCTGCTAAGTTTTTCTGTCCCAACGACCGTAATTTATGATAGCTGGAATTCATGTTCGGTATGTGCTCTGATTTAATGAGATCTGCGTTTGTACAACTTTATTATTATGTAGACCTTACTCGGGTCATATTCTTGTCAGCCTTAACTTTAGCTAAAAAACATAAAGAGAAAATAGAAGAATAGCTTACCATGCGAGCCGACTGCAGCGGAATAAGGGGCGTGCATCTGTTGATGGTAGTATCGGGCGCGACTGTGGTGACCGCCCTCCAGCGGCGAGTGGAAGAACCCGTCGCCATTCGCCTCCGAGCTGACGTCACCGGCCGCCGGGCTCCCGTTCACGCGGCTGTCGTACCAGCGCTGCTGCAGCGCACCCCCCGCGCCCCCGCCCTCTCCGCTCATGTCCATGACCGCCGCTCCGACCTCACAAACCATGCATCCCTTTATACACACGCACTGTAAGTCCACACTCCTATCTGCATTTCAGTCTCTCATCAGCTCAAACGGCCGATAGTCCTATGAACCGCCGCGCGTCCCGTCTCGGCTCCCGCACCGTCATGCCGCCTGGATCTGAAAACAGATGTCTGTATCAAGTGCGATGCCGGGGAATTCGCTACATCAAAGTAAAAATAAAAAATTATATAAGACGGTATAATGTCAAAAAGAAGACAATCAATTAAGATTAAAGTGGCGCGCTATCGAAAGACGTCCGTGATATCGATACGCTCCCAATTTGATTAACTGATATACCGCAAACACTCGATACGGCGGCGATAAGGTGTAACCGCGCATTAAGCGTTGTTAGCCAACCGAGCCGTGATTTTTACTGCCACTAAACTTACCAACATATCTGTGCATTGCATCTAGTACCTACTCGGTTACCTATCTTGGCTACCGATTGTTTTTAAGTATCGATATGTAAATGAGCGTTAATTTACCGGTAGCGGTAATTATTAAGAAATAATCGACCGCACCGCTGTCTATTAGACAGCCGGCCGAGCGAGCATTCTAAATCTCGCTTGCACGTTTATTAAACATACAACTGTGACAAGTGTCTACGGTAACTACGAAATATTTCCCTTATCTTTCATTTTACAAAATAACTCAAGCTGAAGGTGTTTCTTCGGACGCCTCGCGAATAAATAATTACATATTAGGTACTTGGTTATCAGAACGGGGTACACGGGCCAAGAATTCGCCTGATTTGATGAATTGCCACGCTAGCCAAATATATCGCGTTAGAGACTGCAAATTCACGAAATAATACACTGAAATTCTGCACGTTCATTTACAGTGGCACTTTCAAGACCAATATGATAGAATAATCCGTGCTTCGTTACAGAAAGATCATTAATAGATTTCTTCTCACCATCATGTATTTTTAATTTATTTTGAGATTTAAGAAACAGTAAACGCAAATTTTATCTCAAGCAAATCTAAATTGTGTCTATGATGTAGGGCTTAGAAAGCTTCATGTAAACCTGCGCAAAGGCCAGTGTCAGTTTATTCAAATTGTTTCAAGTCATCATAAATAGGCTGCCTTTGGAACCGGTCAAATAAGCACAGCCATTACAATAAGTGTATAATTCCAAAGCAATATCTTGAATACAATAGAATTTTAATTGGTATTGAAACTAAAAGTTGCTGGCATAATTTGACGTGCGCATATCTTCATACGATGAGAAATACTTCGGAATAAATGCATTTCAAATTGTTTTATTAGACGTAGTCGTTATTATCACACGTCCTACAAATTTGAATAAAGAATAAAATGTTATACAATTTAGCAAATACATAGTAGAGAGAATACAAAAATAATAATTACAATGAAAAAATGTTATCAATAGAAAACATGCTATGAGTCTGTTAGGTATGTATGTAATTATTATCTTTATCATAAAATAAATCTTTGGTACTATACATTATACCGAAGTAGTCAGACGTCTGTAATAAAGTTTACCTCAACCCTCAGTCCTATTGTATTTTAGTTACAAAGTACATTTAGAGCTTTCTTTCCCGGCAATGTGTAGATTATGCATTTGGTGTATGTCCATGGATGAAGGTGAAATACCATTGGGTGGCTCGTCTGCTTAATTGTCAGCAGTTTATATAAAAAAGTAATTTCTATCAGTGAATAGTTTCATTATTTCCTTGCTAACTCTCAATTTTTCCCAAAACAACTTACTTCATAACTATCTCATCGTTCCCAAATCGAGTGATCACAGAACGTGGTCACCATACTAATTATCACCACACGTGATAATGGAACCGTCCAAAGGTTGTACCACCTGTATTATTAATAATAGTCATTATTATGATAAGATAATTTCAGAAATCGAAAATGACAATATCGATATAATAGTCGTTATCTAACGCAGTGATTATTATTGTTATCACTCTTGATAATAAGTATTCTACAAGTGTTTGGCACTATATAATTTAATCCTTATGGATAATATTAAAGTGCTATTAATTTAAAATTTATGATTTTAATCCAGTAACGAGTGTGATTTGTTATTCATAATCTTAATCCATCTATACTCCTATACTATCATAACATTATCTAATCTTAGTTTTTTATGTGAATAACCGGCAAACAACCACACCAGGCACCTAATGGTGGGTGGTCAACGTAGCCTATGGACCTCAGTGTCATTGACGACATTACCGATGTCAAAAAATCATTTAGTGATATTTAATGATTTTGTATTGAATAAGTACCTAATTATATACATACGTATATGTATGCTGCATACTTGCATATATTCAAAATTATGCATATTATAATTTTAAACAGTTGCATAAGTCTGGCACTCACACTTTTGTTAGGACACCTTTACCTACAGGCATTACGTGTATCATTCTAAAAACTGATATAATACAATTACGTAAGTAGGTATACCTATAAGTACCTATAGTGCCTTGAGCAAATATTATTACCTGCTCAGGAGCAGTAGATAAGATTCGAGTGCATGATATAACTTTATTAGCGATAGTGCGATATTATTTTTAAAATCTTATAAAATACTTGAATGTCTTGATTTGAGGTTTTCTCTTTTTAATCAGCTCTTATTCGTAGCACGTAAAAGGACCTTTTTTGCCTTTTCAATGATTTCATCAACGAAAATGCCAAATTTTTATCAAACTAACATCATTTTCAAGGTGAAACTTAAGGCGTAATTGAAATATAATAATCCGAAACCTGAATGTTACTATACTACAATGCTAGTCCCTTTTTTGGTCGGCAATGCGTCGGGAACACCTATGGTGTAACCGATGGTCAAGGGCAACTGTGACCATTTATCTGCAGTCAAGTGGTTCGTCTACTCATTTATCGATTATATAAATTACAAAACTATGATTCAACAACATATTATTTATCTACACACCCAAAAATAAATAATTTGTAGATATTGTTTTATAAGCATAAAATACTATACAGCAAGGTATGCTTCGATTCTTGAAAAATATTTAAAGTCATTTGATTACAATTTAATTTAAGAACATTTTATATAATTATTTTCTTCAATTTATTTTTTATATGAAGTGTATACAGTGAATACAAATATAGCCACTCACTATATTCACTCAACTTTTAAAATATGATAAAATATTTAAAAAGTTTATAGTCTTGGAAATGAGTAGTTACCTACTTATTCCAAATAATTCCTAAACTAAATGATATCTTGAAAATTATAAACAATAATACCAGACCTACAAGACACAGTTGACTCTGTACCGGACACAAATATCTCGTGTTAGCAATAGATAATATACCTAGTAAAGCAAATCGTTGTTACAAGATCTCACCAATAGCAGCTGATAAGATGAAGATCTGCAGAAATGAAGATAATTTGTGGACAATATTACACACGGGGCTATGAGGTATCTATCACAACCGGTGAAGCCGCTATCTGACGATCGACTGAAAAAAGGATTTGCAGATAAAGAAATCACATTTATTATCGCAAATTGCTTCTATTTCGTCGATTTCCTCGTAAAGCGATAAACTCAGATAGTGCAGGAACAAATTAATTAAATTATTAATAAATTATTTGTATGTGTGTAGGTATTTTATAGCTTCGAATTAATGCTGTAGGTATTGGCCGCTTATATCGTCATACGTCAAACCGTGAATATTTTCAACTACCCAAAAATCTTTCCTAATTTCTAGCGCGATACTGCTTAGTGAAAATATAAAAGGATGAAGCTGAAGATGAAAAATATTACACACATTAATATATTCACAATTTTAGTGCATCCCAACTTCCTTTCCGAATTCAGACGGTCCTACGACGATAAACGGCACCTGGTGGTAAGAGGTCAGTGTGGTCACCATCTCACATAGACATCAGTAACACTAAAAGCACAACCGATTTGTTGCCGGCCAAGAAAGAAAGATGTGAAAGAAGTTTATTCAAAAGACCCACAAGATATAATTTGGCTGTAAACATACATACATATTAAGTTATATAATAATATGGTAATTTATGAACCATATGAGTTCTAAATGGTTCCACTGACCGTTATATCGGTCAGGCTTTGGCAATTACCGTAGTACTAGGAATCTTGGGTCAGAAGCAGATAGAGTGTACACGTTGCGTTATTTAAGGCCAACGTTAATTGAGCGTCATTTGATACAGAACCTTATTTGGAAAACAAGTCGTTCGCAACAAGTTTGCAGTTGTAATAATATTTATAATATTTATATTTATATGGATATGGATATCATTTTTACACAATCATATTGCTAATTTACATGAAACACAATTTACTTAAGCAAACAATTAAAAAATCTAACTAACTAGCACCTACTGTAAGGGCTTCACTGATGATGAATATAGTAAACTATTTCTACATAAAATACAATGATACCAAAATAAATTAAAATGGAAGAACATTACCTATAAACCTGGTCTGGAATTTGATTACCATTTTACCAATTTTAGACATACATACAATTTTATACCAATTTTAGTCATAGCTCAGATTCGGATGATAATATCTACCGAAAAAAAGAAAATGGTTTTGAAAAAAAATTTTTTTACATCAATGTCGTTTGAACTCTTGATGATATTAACAAGAAAAGCGCTTAAACAAATATATTTTTAAATACATTTTAATAAAACGGCCCAAACGACGTCAACGAACGATAATTATCATTTAATATTACGTTCCGTTCCACGTAACATCAAATAATAATTTTTTGTTATTATAATTAATGTGTAAAAAAAACCATTTCTGTAAACAAAAACTTATGATGATATTTTTTTCAGGCATTAATTTTACATTACTTTGATCATGGTTACTTATTAACCAAACGTCATAAAAGCTAAGTCAAAGAAACCAGTTAATATTTGCTAGCGTACACACACAAACTGAAAGGAGACATTAGGACATTACCCTTAGGTATTTAATCGCACCCATGTACGCGTGTGTGTGTATGTGTGTGTGTGTGAGGGTATTCGCAGCTCGCGTAGAGCAACAGGTTCTACAATTGATCCATGATACAGAGTCGAGTGATCGATGCGCACGCGCCTCATAACGACGATCTACCTACACCCGCTACCTATACCCGCTATCTGGTTTGGAATCGCTCCGATCATGACCAATGTACGGTAGCACATTTCACATTATAAATCACAGCTGATTGCCTATAACTCGCTATCAGTGATAACCATTGTGATATTACATACTGCTCGGTTATTTATTGCCAAGTTGTGAGCACTTGTACGATTGTATGAATAAGTAAAAAATGTTAATTTATTCTCAAGATTAAGTGAGCTTCAACTATTGTTATTAATTGTTATGTGGTTATAGGCAGTAGTGGTAGGTTTGTTTAGAATTTATTATAAAAATGGAATAAATGAATGGTGACGGGATCATGGATGGTGACGGGAAGAAAAACATTATTATTAATGCAGATGAAATATAAAAAACGTATATAAATTATTTATTTATTACACGTGGATATACCTACTATTATTATTAATATCCGGTATTTAATCCTTGTATTGAATCCTTGAATTTTAGTAAGTTATAAATATTAATTTTATGATGTATGTAAGTATTAAACTGTTAAAAATACCAAAAAAGGAAACATTAACCAAAACCAAGTTATTTCAACACAACTGTACCAGCACATAATTCTAAATACCTACGTATTAATATTGAATCCGGCCGAAAATAAATTGACACGTAACATCAAACACGTTATCTTAAAACAAATAAAAACAGTCAATATCGAAGCAGCAACAGTCCTAACAAGGTATAATGGTTATAATATGAACATGTTACCTTACACTCGGGTAATCAAACTCGCTTATTAAGATTAGGCCACCTTCCAATTAAGATAATTGATTCCTCTCTCGCCGCTGTTTAGGCAACATTAAAAAAATGTGTCCGACACATCTCTGCTATCGTGATGCAAGTTTAGTTTGGGAGTAAAGATAATCAAACGTCATTTATCTCAGCTAAATCAATTTGATCTTTTGACTTTTTTTGACAACAGCTAGAAATGAATCCTTACTACTGATTGTTAATTGTACAAAAAGTTTTTGTGACTTGAAAATACAAATCTTTACTAACATTCCAGATAGGCCGTTTCTAGCCTGGTAGACTACATTGTAAGTAAGTAAGTAAGTATTGAATTATCTCTGATATGTATAAAGTACTGGTTTGTTCAGTAACAACTTACATTGTTTTAAGAGCCTGTGATAGGTGTCAACGTTCTGAACATCTATGACTCGCTCACGTCTGGCGTCATTGTAACAATTTCGTTTTGCTTCTATAAACAAGATATTTAAACAAATAATATAGATACCCATAAGTATTAATAACTTTTATTATTATCTAAAATATGCTATGCATAACTTTATCTTTAAAACTGGTGCTTACAGTGGAAGCTAAGATAACAAGATGCCCATAAGAAATGTTATAATCCAAAGTGAATAAATTAATAACAAAGATTTGTTGTGTAAAAAATGTTACACGTAACATTCCAATATAAAATGTATTAAACAGAACCGAAGTTAAACATAATCAAAAAAGTATAATTAGATTCTAATACAACGATCATAATAAAAATTATTAATACATTAATTTCCACTGGAGCATTATTCATAAACATTCGGAAGCTTCATCCTTTCATAGCGGTAATAAACAATTAATAAGATGAGGTGACACCGCGGGCGGTATTGTTTAAGCACATCGCAGTGGGCTTTATAGCCCGAGACAGTGACGTAAGCTTAGAAAAATATCTACAGAAAGCTCATACGGTATAAACAATGTTAACGTAAACCCTACTAAAACCACACTGGGTCGATATAATAAAAAAAGGGGATCGTAAGCACATCAAAGTTAAAAGGTAATCTTTGACGGGAGTAACAAACCCAAGAGTTATTTTGGTTTATTTCGAGACGTGCGCTGCACCCGATAGGGTTTGATCGATGTGTTTTAAAATGAACGCCAGATTGAATAATTTATTGAGACTTGATTTATTTTTTTATTGAGAAACGTTTAATCCTATGCTGATTGGCGCTTATCTAACCGTTTAAATATTCATTAGGAGATAATAACAATTTGTTTGTTGGTACTAACTACATAAATAATAGTGAAGTTCTCTGTGAGCTGATCAAAGATTTTTACAATTTATTATATCCAACAGTAGTGTACCGTTGAAATGTGTGGGTTGTGTTCACAATATGAAGCGGGTCTTGACATTTGACATTTCACTTACACAATGAAATAATATGACAGTTTTATGCAATTATTTATGCACCAGAGGTGTGATGTTGATTAAAATTTAATTAGTTTGGTAAGTGTGAAAATGCTTCGAATAATTAGTCCTTAATTTTCACAAGATTAAATTTCATGTAAGTTATACCGTAACTTGAAAGATGAGTTAACAATAATGCAATGATTGTACCTACAGATGTATGACAGAAATACCAATACACTGTCTGCTTAAGTATAACCATGAGTATATCCGCTGTGAACGCATATTTTTTCATATAGGCACCTACTGGTATATTACTAGAATGCTGCTTTATAAAATGAAAACCGTGTCTGCAATAAAAATGGGTCCAAGTGAATCTTGTGCGTTGGTAGAATAACAAATCCTCTGTATGATACAAGTATGGAATCACAAATTGTACCTGATTTAGTGTTGACAATAAGCTGAAAGTATTTATGCTTCGAATAAGTACTCGTATACCGGTGCGTTGTGTAGGTATAATTTTGTGCGTATTTATAATAATAAGTGCATAATTGTTAAAAAAATAGTTCTGTTTCATAGATCGCTTCAACCAATTAATGTCCCACTACTGAGCACGGGTCTCTCTTCATGCCTGAGGAGGCCTAGAGCATACTATTGTAGAGTATACTTTTTATTTTAAGTAATTAATCCTACTAAGTTAAAACGAGATTATATTATTGATGCAGATTAAGCAGTTTCGTGACTAGGATGTGCTAGGCATTTAATATGATTCATAAGATTACCAAGTAAATATTCTGAACTTACATAATTACCCCATTAATAACCATCGTAAAGTGAAGTAAAGACACAGAATATAGCAGAAACATTTTAGTAATCTGTGTTGTTTAGTTGCAATTAATAATTCAGCTCTATTTTATACATTTAGACATAGACACATCGTTAACAATACAAATAGACAACCGAATTACTGAAAGGATTTACTATAGGTAGTAGGTAGATAGATACCTTCCTATTATACCAACCTATGAAGTTCGAGGAAGTTTGGATGGAAATATTCAAGAAATACCAAACGAAACAATGAAATACAAAATTAAGTGCGTTAGTTGCTATCTGGACTCTTGAAATAGTAAGTACCCATGTATGTATTAGCGGCCTTACCTGCATTAAAAAAGTTTCTACGTGTTGGAAACATTCTTCGATGTAATACATAAGTTAATCTATTGTTATTAAAAATGACACTTGAACAGGATACAGACACAACATAATATATGTACCTCCGGCGGAAACGTTCACATTGTACACACACAGTCACACACACATGGAAGGCTTATCGAAGGCTAATCGATAACCAGCGCTTGCGCATCTCGAGCCGCATTCAAATTTCGAACGCCGTTTGTCATGGCGGCCAGTCGTAGCCAAAAAACCATAACGACACTAACACTTATTGGCTCTAATATGTTAGCATTGTGATTATTTTCTGTTTATATATAGGTATTAGTTATTGAAATAAACCTTTGAAAAATATTAACATGAGTTAGAAATAGATTTTATTAAGTAAGCTGATCACATTATGTGATTTTGGCGCCATTTTATCCTATGTTCCCATATTGCGAGAAACCTGCCTACTATTAAAATGTTTTACATACTATTCTCGAACATGAGGTACTTAAGGCCGCTAATTCGCACTTGGCCAGCTTGGTAGACTATGGCCCAAGCCCATTGTCAAATGAAGCTCGTCCAACCAGTGGAACAATTTATTAGGTTATGATGATGAACCAACCTTATGAGAAGTACAATTGTGTTTCTAATTTACTTGAAACACACACACACACAAAGTGGCTTACTGCACTTCACTGCCAGTCACTAACCTAAGTAACTCCTCAAGGCTGAGATAGTACCTCTATGTAGAGAGTATAAAATTGAGACGATATTTGCTTTAGAACAGAACTAGCAACTACTTACATCATTCAAATATGATAGTTCAGATCTTATTTATTTTATACATCATTAATTGTATAATTTACTAACAATTTCAGTCGACCTAATTAATATTTCTTACTCAGTTTTTATTTTTCATCTATGTTGACGCACGTTTATGTCTTTTGTATAGAAATAGACAAAATTGTATAATTGCACTTAATTTTCTATTTTAATGGAAATACCTATTTGGAACGTGTAATATTTACAACATTATACATTCTGTTGCAATATAATTGTTGTATAACTAATTAGGTATATAATTATTACTAATTATAATCTTCATAAAAGCCTGAATCTATGGAACTAGAACCTAAATAGTTTGATTTGATCTAAGATCTGATTGTTGTCAAAATCTATAAAAGTATCTAAACACCCAACATTTATAAGTACCAGTAATATTTTGGGATATTAAATTACTCTTGTTTTGTGTCAATAAATTTATGATCATAAAATGAGGAAATAAGTAGGTATACCTAAACATCAATAGAGCTACCGAAGATATTTATTTACGGTCTGCTTAAACTTATTTTTTTTACCCGTTCCTTTATTAGGTATTATTAATATCTATCAATAAAACTTGTATACACACTGTCTGTAAAAACTTGTATAAATTGAAGGTTGAACTCACAGTAAACAAGAAAATAAACGCGCATGTAAAAGTTACCGTCGGACGTCGATTGCTCTTTCTAATACGAAAGAAACAACACTAAAGAGTTTATGCTCATTTGAGTTACACATTTATACAATTAATATTATTATAGTCTGTATAATACCTACTTCTATATTATTAAATAATATTTCTCTACAGGTACCTAATAAATCTGTTATATTGACTTGTATATGTAACAGACATATTCATGTAACAACACAGACAAAAGACACTGAAATAATTTATTATTAAAACATATTTAGTTAATTGATCTGCTTTGATATAGTGGAATATAATAACTCATTTCACTGAACTAAAAAAATAAAGAGGTCCCTAGTTATAGAGACGTTAAACGTTGATTAGAGAGCGATAAAATAATGTAGAGTCGGTATTGTCGCACTTATGCAATCGGAATATATAATTAAAACCATGAAATACCTCGATTGTCCTTATCTCGTGTGTATCACTTAAATGTCGATCACTATCACTGGTTATCACTGTAACTAGGTACGTACAAAAACACACTGAAATCATATGCTCCATTCCGTTCGCAGGTTCATTTTCGATAGATAAAGGCGTAAAATTCTTATAAATCACAGGTCACGGGTACCACTACAGGTAATGATAATCGATAAGTGTACTCGAAAATAATAATCACGTTAAAACGTTGTTTTGAATGAAAATACAGTTCATATCAGTGCGCAAGCGCGGCGCGGCGACGTGCGGCCGAGCGAGACATGAAGCGGCGTCGATGGGACGCAACCCGACACTAAACCAGTCGTGTGACTTTTTGTTGTGAACGCGCGCGGTCGGACGCCCTCGGCCGCGCTCGGCGTGCGCGGCCGGCGCTCGGCGAGCGGCGCGCGGCGATTGGTCGGCGCGGCGCGGGCGGCCGGCGGGGGCGGGCCCGCCAGGCGCAATGGGAGTGTTCTCTTTTCAAATTTTCTTTTTCTCTTTTTGGGCGGGCGAGTGCGCTGGTGTGCGTCGCGCGTCAGTCGGCGACCGGCCGCCGAGCATGATGGATGATCGGCGACCAGGACAATGGAATTTTTGTATTTAGTTATGGATTCTCGGTACCAGTACTCTATAGTTATTAAGATTAATTGTTAGTAACTTCTTAGTATCTAGAGAGCAGACAAAGAGAGAATGATGATGGTTTTGCTCTTGAACACAACAGGATAGTCTGTCTGTGACAGTGCAACTGAAAATTGCCGGCTCTTGATACACTGTAATAATTTGTTGTTAAATCCTATTAATGTGAAAGAATATGAATGAACTGAATAAATTACTCTCATATAAATTTACACACTTTTTCATAACTCTCCGTTGCATGTAGAGTTGTAGGTAGCATTTTGAGATTTTATATTATAGGAAATATTTTGCATTTTGACATGGTTGATATGAAAACTTGCTTGCAATATAAACGCATTTAAAATAATATGTCTGACTGGGATTGATTGGTTTCGCAGCAATTGGCGCCGGTAAGTTGTAGGACTTAAAGATTAGTTATCTGACTGGATATTTATAACTGCCGGCATACCGCAAGGCGCCATGTTGTGCCCGCATTTTTTTAATATTCATCAATTTTATCTAGGCCTTTATTAAAAATTAGGAATCTTACCTACGTAACGTGTGGCAAGGGGAGAAGTAATTCCAAATAAATTTTGTAAAGGATTAAAAAGAACAAGATTTTTGAAAGACCAATGTGCGTAGATGGTTACGAGCTAGGCAATGTAAGTATTTTATTTGGTAAGTACATTTTTGTTATTAAGTAAACACTAAACCGGCTCCACTTTTTTAGAGGTGACCATCTCAGTCCTCAAGGGTTGCAACACATCTGTGGCCGAATTAGAATAAGACTCTTACTAACAATTACTAACTGCACAGGTTTCGAGAGCCAGTTAATACCTATTTACTGAACCCCACTTGGATTCAGTTAATCCACTACATTTTCTTCATTAGGTATTTATTGAAGTTTTTAGTGTGCGTGGTCTGCGGTGACCATTTATCCTTGGTCCACCTGCTCTTTGCCATTTGTTGGCATGTGAGCAACCGTCCAGTAACTAATATTAATTAGCAGGTATCATCCATGTTACCTATAGGATAATATTTCCCGCCTACAAACATTAGGACATAAAGTAATCAAAACATATTTAAAAGGGGCGTTGTTGGGTGTAAAGTGAAAGAGATTCATTAGTTCATCGCTACTCGACAAATCTCTGTAAAGACTATTTCTTTTCAGTACTTTTCAAATCGCCATTTTAGGTAACTCTACCTAAGGTAACTCCGGGCTTAGTTTTTAAGTTTAGATTTTTTTTATTTAAGTAAGTATGTAAACTTTATTGACCACAATAAAAAATATAGTACAAATGGTGAGCTTAATGCTATTGCATTCTCTACCAGCTAACCATTGAGCCAAACTGAAATACACGAAGAGCGGTATAAAAGTTTATCTTAGTAGCCGATAAACAATTCAGCTGTGTGTGGTTATAGACATTGCCGTCCAAGGAACAAACAGGAGAAATCAATTTAAAATTTCAATTCCATCTAATATTCTATAGCCTACCTAGTGTTAGTCCCATGCATGTTAAATATACGTCGCGTCGTCCCATTGAACAAAGTCCACAAGTAAGATAGCTTTCTGTACAGATTTAACGGATTTATGTGCGGCTGAGACGAGCGATATATACGACGTGCCGTACCGAGCGCCCTCTGTGCTCCGGCCAAAACTCCTGGCCTTTGTCAAGTTGGGGTAGCCTTTCGCCAATTTACATATAAATTACCACCAGACAGGCAACGAAGTTCTTGTCTTTATTTTGAAATTTTGTTTTTCAATAAATATCATAATCATCGCAATTCATAAAATTTAAGACGAGACTGCTGGGTTGAGAATTCCTTTTACATGAAAGAGGTACAGCCCATAGTCCACCACGCTGGCCAAGAGTGGTACACTCCACATACCTTTGAAAACATTATGGAAACTCTCAGATGTGTACATTTTCCGCATTGTTTCTCTTTACCGTTAAGCAAGGAATAATTAAATTTAATAGATATGTGCATAATTTTTGTAAATTAGAGATGCATTTAGGGTTCAATCCCCCATGGGCAATTCAACTTTCGGTCCTTGGCAATCATTTAATAATATAATAATCATCATACACTTCCATAGCTACCTATATACCTAATATCTTTCATACATACATACATACATACATACATACATACATACATACATTCATACATATAATCACGCCTCTTTCCCGTAGGGGTAGGCCAAGACCACTTATTTCCATTATCTTTGATAGACTAGGTAGGTAAATGAATTTATTTATATTAGGTTTGACTTAACGACTTTTGCCAAATCATTTGAATTTTAAATAGATCGACGAAATAAAAAGTAGGTACATCATGGGTAAAGTAGGTAGGTACGAGATAAACACTGGAAACCGAATAAATAAATAGGCATTACTCCGTTCCCCGCGACACCCACACGTTTCCTAAGCGGGCAGCCAGTCTGAATAACATTTAACCCCTTTGAAATGTAAAAGCATTACGGAATGAAAAAACAGCACTTATGTACCCCGCGACGGAGATAAACCATCTCTCGTACAAAGCGTACAAAGATACAATGCCTCTGAAAGGGTTCAAGAACGCACTTTTAAATTAACAACCTCCAGATTCACAACGAAATAAAACTCATTTTCCGATCACGGAAATTTCAACCTTACGTTATTGTATCAAAGGACGAAAACAAATCAGTTTCCCTTGCGTATGAAAAGTGACATAAAATATTAGTCGTCGCTCCGCTCCTGTTAAAATAGGGCCGTTTACATTTTTCCTTTTCATGTCATTGTCTCTAGTCGGCAGCGCTTGCAACCGTCACGTTCCAATTTTGAAAAGTGTCGGAACAAAATGGTAGTCGCTTTGTGCTTTGCCCCCACTCTGACTGCCTCGAGTTCGGTAAATTAGCAGATGTTTCTAGCTTTGATGTTCCGATTGCAGGAAATGTTTATGACATTCAAATACGAATTATTTCGTACTACTTACGCCTAAAAATAAAACAGAGTTATGCAGCAACAGCTTTGGAACATGATTCGTAATTATTCATACGGCATACCGACGTCAAAAATATCATTGGAGGTACAAGAGAAGTCATAGATACACGCAACCTTCCATCACCGGCGTCTGCCAACCAAATTGGAACATCACCGTGCCGTGTTTACAACTCAACAAAAAAAATATAATGACAAAGGAGCCGAATTTAAATTCCAATCGAACTTTGACACATGTCTGCCACTACAAACAATAGAAATTCAAATCATCGTCGGATTCGACAGCCGCCGAGCTAATGCGATTGTGGTGTGCTCGCTCGGTTCTTCATCTATAAATAGGAGCCTTTTCTTTCGCTTTTTCTTCATAAAATCTAAGACGAGATCGGCCGATAAGCTATCTCGTGTGATGGTCTCAATATCCACAGATGGCCTTGCTCTCAAGTAATTTCTATAAGCACGACGAGGACATTTTTGTCATTTTTTGCTGTAGTTTCTTTGAATCCTCCCTTTGTGCCCTAATAAGGACATTATTTTGACGTGGATCGCGCCATCGTAATAATGTAAACACAGATTATGTACAGATAAGTAAGACAATCGAAGTGGCATGAATGTGTTCGTCTTTGTTGCTGAAAGCTAAGTTTGGACAACACTTGAGGTGCAGCTGTTGGCGAAACAAGCTGATAAAATGTAAGTAAGTATACCGACTGCATTTGAACATTTGACATAAAAAAACTATGGCACATTTAGTGGTCATTCATATTTTTTTCTATAAATAACAAATTATATAAATATTTAGCAAAAAATTGTATTACCCATGTATTAATAGGTACCTATCAAAGTAATAAGTAGGTATCAAATTAATATGTACCTATATGTATTTGAAATATCAACTTTACTTATCTATTATTTAACTATTTTCTTATATCAGATTTACTTGAATATCTAATACATATTTATATTCTAAAAAGTGTACGTATATTTCTGATGTAGGTACCCTATTTAAGTGATAATAATTTATATCTCCAATTGAAACTGTATTTACTAAAAGTATTCAACAATAATTTTATAAAATATCAGTTCAGTTCAAAATGAAGCGTTCACAGAATTAAGCCGTAAAATAAGTATATCGCCCCAAATATTTAACCACCATCACGCCACTAACCGGGGTCTAGATAAGAAACACGATAGTATTTTGTTTAGAATTATAAGCGACATCTACGTAGGTACCTCAGTTTAAGGTTCTATGCGATCGCGATTAACAGCTCTACCCTCGCGACTATAATAGCAATAGTTTTACTTTAATTAAAAATTACAAATCAAGTCCAACGAAGTTCTATCGCGCGGTTTCGGTAGAGAATATCAACTGGTAGAAATCGACTATATTGTCTATGGAAATCGTAAAAGAGAGAAAGCGTCTCCGGAATCCGTTATTCTGGAGACGCTTTCTCTCTTTTTCTCTCTCAAGAGTCTATAGGCAAATGTTTGTGTAATATATTTTAATACAATTTTTTTTTATTTATTATATTTTTTTATATTAAAAAAGTGAACATTAAAAATATATACATATTGTGTTCTCACAAAAATCATCGACCATCGACCGAATTATTGTTTAATATTTGAAAAAGTGAGATGAATTTTCATGTACCTCTTCTGCTCATACATTCGTAATACACGTCATCAGAAACTTAACCTAAGATAGGTTACATTTTCAGGTAGTAGGTAGGCTAGTTTGTTAATGGAAAATTGGGGGGGGGACCACTCTATTATAAACTTTGCGACGGCGAAGTACATAGTTCCAATACTCGAATACAGTTATTTTAAATAGGTATATTTATAAATTAGTATATAAATACCCACCATATAGATGGCGAGATATATTATGCCTTGCGCCAAATTACTGAGTCACGCGCAAGATGGTCGCCCTAGGCTACACTACGGAGACTGCGCTTCTCTCGAAATATATTTCGATAAAATTCGATCAAATTTGTTTATTTGAAAATGTATTCAAAACTATTTTATATGGTAATAATAATATTATGCTTATATAACTTTGTGAGATTATTTTAAGATTATTCTCCCTCTGCGACTCTACATTTAAATAATTATGCCATAGTTATTTAAGTACCTAATAGGTAAGTATATAAGCCAAGAAACTGCGCAAGTCACTTCGTTTTGGGACACATATGATAATTAATACAAACTGTGTGAAAGATGACGGACAGACAGCCTTAAATAATGCTATATATACCTATAGTGTTGTGTAATTCAATGATTGATTAATCATAATTCATTCATTCATTCGCAGTTACTTTGCAAAGTTTACAAGTTATTCTCAGAAATACTTAGTTATACTCTTATTTATTAGAACCACATAGTTTACCAGTATATAAATACACGTGCATAAATAATAATTAACTTAATTTAGACGCTGTAAAACAAACTGAAAGGGTGTAAAATGGGTTTGTATACAATAAGACCTGGCCCTAATAAATTGGGTTGCGTGGCGGCCGGTTAGTGAAAGTACAATGGACCAGTTGCAATGTTAGGGCCATTTCTGCAATTAAGTCCTAACCACGAAATACATGGTCATAAAAATCAAAAACATTACCGTTTTAGTACTTTGCACCCGTGATGGATTGCTCGTTAATGAATATTTAAATAGCTACTTAACCGTTTCTCACGACAACTCCGATGTCGTAAACCAGCTTAAAACTCGCATGTTAATTTTATTGTTCATTTATTTCACACACAAGTCATTGTAGTTATTCATGCACGCGATATAAATAGCGATCATAATTATAAGCTCAAACCGCTCGGTTGAACCGAGTCGATGACGTAATCCAAAAAAATTCTACGGTCCAGCCAAGACGCTCCTAGTTCCTACCTATCCCTTATCTGTGCAACTTAGCAAACAAAACATCGCAGCGGCAATAAGCATAAAACAAAATCGTTTCGACCCCACACACGCCGTCGCCGGAACACTTGGAAAAATCCCTATGGATTTTCCGCGGGGGAGCGGCGCGCGGGGCGGCGGGAAGGAACGTAAAAGAGAAAAGCTGCGAGTTTTTATCTCGGCGCCATAAATTTTATTCGTAGCGTGATTTAGTGCGCAGATTGCCCCCCGCGCCCCGCTCGCCCCGCGCCTACGCCTCGCTCGGGTAAGGCTGCTAGTCATTGTCAAAATTATTGCACCCCTATCTACTGAAGCTTTAAATATATGTCCCCGACACGTTACTGTGCCTACAACCCGTTCTGAGAACACTCGGGACACTTGAATGCGATACATTGTAACGAGGAGTAGGTAAACATCAGTAACATAGACATCGCAGTTACTCAAGCAATAGTAAAACAGACCAAGTTTTAATTACACAAGAACGTAAACAGGCCGACGCTTCCTATTGTATCGGCCTCCGTTTCTCGCAGATAGTTACGCAAACAACTTTTCCTAGTTGTTAGCGTCGAAAGTTCCACTTGATCTGTTTTCAATAGTTTTACTAACACTGTAGAAGGCTCGGCCCGACTGAACTAGGATTAATGCAATATAGAAGCATTGGCGCCATCGAACTAGGAAGAATGGAAACAATAGTTATACTCCGACACGCTAATCCTCCATTATTTTTGCTTTAGGAGTAAATCTTACTTATTTGTCAATACCGTGCCACAAAAGCGACCAAATACCCTTACTATGGCTGAAAAGCATAATACACGCCTCATAATAGTCGAACAATTCAGAAACTTGTTAAAATCATAATGCGCTTTTGTTGGGCTCTTGACAGTTTGCTCTTTTTTTGTGAGTTAGATTTCGATGTGGTTTCGTATTGCGGCGGCTAGTGCGTTGGGACGCGCGAATGACGTTTCTTTTTACTGACGAGTTCTGAAGAATCCTTGATCGGTATCGCGGAGCGTATTTTATGTAAACACGACAAATTTCGTAGCATCGACTCGTAGAATGGATCCGCAGATGCGCCGGCGTTATTTTTATTGTCTATGGCGCATCGGTGCGAGTTGGAGATTCGCATTCGATCCGGGATCCGGGCCGCTCTCTCCACACTGTGTCTTATCTCGGATCTGGTTTTATGAAACCCTAAATTTACGACTGCGGTCGAGGGGTGGAAGCCGGCATTAAGCCGACTCTCGACGCTTCGGTGCTACAGACACTTTTGTCACCAACAATTCGTGGCGAGGCACGTTCGGCAGAATTTTGCGCGTCAAATTTCTACGTGCGTCGCATTTGATCGATGCTCCGATCGTAGATAGGTCACCCGACAAAGGTAGCTGTAAATAACGAACTCGACTCCAAAGGAAAAGTTGTGTCCACTAAAAGCTCATTCGTATTCTTTTCGAGTGTATCCGAATACATCACGAAATTGTCAGAGGTTTCATAATGTCAACTTACGAATACATAACATATTATACAAAACGTTTGTGCGACGTGGTGAAGTTACCTATATACTTCTGAAACTGACGTGTTTCGTTTGCAATAAGGGGACTCTACATAACAATTCCTCCGAAATTCCTTATAGCACGCGTCAGTGATGTCTTTGGCGTTTCAGATGACTATGTGTGTTGCACCGACATAAATAATAATAACAACAGTGTATTTAAGAAGGAACGTGCAATAGACTAGATAGCCGGGGTATATCTAATACCATACCACAATGCACCTACTGTGGAGATTAAACAAGGTGGTACAGAGTTCAGCTGCTTCCTGAGTGGAGGAACTGACCGCATAGCCTCGTCCGTTATTCAGTTGGATACATAACGTGATAGGGAGGTTGGCGTCGACTCAACATGTACGAAGCCTTTAACATAGCAAATATAATATATTTGGTTTTACATACCATGGGGTCCATGGGGGGCGGTGACAGCTTACAATCAGGACACAGGTGGTCTGTGAATCAGGACCAAAAGTGTGTAAATTTTAAAAACTTCAATTGCGTTGCGTCAGAATATTTTGACAAATTTCAATCAAATAGATAGGTAACTATTCCGACAAGAGGCAATTGAAGCTTTTATAAATTAGCAGACTTGGGCGTCAGGTGGCTTGTCAGGTCCTGTGCCAGCTATTTACATAAAAAAGAAATATCTACGTACAACATACATGATACAATATAATATCTCGTCAGTACCCGTGTAGTATAGTAAGTGGCCGCCTATATTGATGTGCTACGTTAATCATAAGACCTAGTACCTACTAACCTAGTGTGTAACAGCTTAATTAACACATAATGCGTAGGTCAGAAAGGTACGCTGCGTACATAATTCCTTAATTTGCGAGCGTCGCTAGACCCGCCGGGTTAGTCCAGATACAAGCAGATCCGCTATAAATTACGGAAATAAATCCCGGGAAAGAAAAATTGCCCTCTGGAGCACATAATTCTTGCCTTGTCACAATCCCTCCTTATCTACAGCCAATACCGGATTACAATACGATTTTTATTTCATGCTGTATTCACGCTTGTATTCTTGCTGGGAGTATATACGATATGCAAGGATATCGTTCAATACATACTTGTGAATGTACGAGTTTAAAAAATACTTAGTAGGTACATACATATATTGCTCTACGCCATATTATTTTTAAATACATATACTCGTAATTATAACAATAGTAGTGTGTATTTGTGATTTTTATTTTATTTTTATTTTTATTTTTATTTTTATTTATTTAAATTTTCATGTACACCTTAAACTACACAGGAAACAATATAGGTAATATTGTACATAAGTCCTGCTTATTTGTAACTTCTGAACGAATTGAGCAATTATTTATTTTTATACAATATTTGTTCTTATAAAATATTGCATAGTTGCCATGCTACGCTCTGTTAGGTAGCGTTGTTTTGAAATTACCAGCCTATTACGTATACCGAAATCATTCATAATTATTTAAAACTATATTTCAGAACCGTACTTATTGAGCAACCAGTATATTCAGCAACCATTACTCGCATGTCAACTATTTTATTTAATATATTAGCAAATTATCAATATAAGCTTATTTGCTTAGGTGGATGCAACCCATAAACTTAATTATGTTACCGAATTCAAATAGGACAAGTCAACATAAACTTTGAATAAAATTACAAATACGAGTAACATAGTATGAAAGCCCACTTCAAGACAACGGCCTATCCCAATTTTATCGTCATTCCGACCGTTCCTAAGCACTGTGAATCCAGCGGCTTCTCAGGGTTTTCACTAAACCTGGTTCAAGGTACAATAGGCAACCCAACTTAGAGTTTAAAAGTTATTGTGCTGACCATAAATCAACGCCAAAACATACATATAGCCCCATGGTTCCCTGTGTCGTGGATTTCATGGACAACATACCTACAAACATACACACACCCAACCCAAGAACAGAAATTTAAACTCATCACTCGAATTACCACCTCGCCGGGAATAGAACCCAAGACCCTTCGAACGCTAGTCCGGCATGGTAACCATTGCGCCATCGGGCCTGGGGGCCGTCAGAAAATGTTGTCATTTAATTTATCATCATTAAAAATGTTGACCCCAACGTGCGCGCACACGATCAAATTTATGAGTAAAATATTTTTTAAACAAAAAACCATCGAGAACAAAAACGACGTTCAATGAATTGTTTTTTTGCAAACGTAGTGTTTGAGCAGGTATTATTACTAGCATTAGTGCTAGCACACAGCTGTTGATTTCTTGTCCATTTTCTGTTGATTTAGCATTACAACTTGTTTAATGATCTTATTTACAATAAAAATGGACAAACAAGAAGAATCTAAAAGAAGTGTTATAGCTAGCCTGGCATGAACTCCAAATTCAAGATTAACTTGCAAATGCCAACCACTTCCATCCCCTTGTATAGCGAAATATATACATCCTCCCTTCTTTAACTTTTAATCTCCACAGTCATTAGATGTCAACACTTCTCTTCCTACGTATTAAGCACCTTCCCTACGAAGCTTGCTGATAGTCTAATCCTCTAAAGCTCACACAAAAGCGCAGGTTTAGTAGTATATACAAAAAGTGCCTCTCTCCATCTTGCCTACTTTCACACCTATGAATATCTTAGGTGCGGGGATCAAAACAAAAGCGCAGTTAATACACAAGGTTGTATAGGCCGGGTGGGTCTATATGAGGGCGCTTACCCCATTTGTAAACAAATGCATTCAAAGGCGTCAGTGAATGTCAAAGGCCCTGCAGATTAGAAAGTCCTGCTTTAATAAGAAGCGATTGCAATGATGACATCTCCTGTTATATTTTAGGTAACTGGTAATTATTATGTTTGTAAAGATATCTTAATTGATTATATTATTATCGATTGTTTGATACATCTACATATAAATGCAAAATAGATTAAAGATATTCTATAACTAGAACTCACGTTCGCAGAGCCGTACCTGCAACTAGAATTTCATGTTATGTAGGTTTGATCACAATACATGTATAAATAAGATGTCAAAAATAGTGAGCAAAATTTAAAATGTCACATATGTAGGTGCATCACAGGGCATCAAGCCTGGAACCCCATGATTGGTAGGCTGTGTCATTATAATCAGTGCTCATGATTCACAAATGTTTACAATTTTGTACGAATCATTGAATTGTACACAGCATACCTCATTCGACCACTTACCCTACTGAAAAGCATACGTTAATATTTTACATGTTTCCCAACAATGTCATCTAATGGACAATGACAAATGTGTTCCTTTGTGGCGAATATTGAGACGTCACTTTTGTGAACTAACAATTGGACAAATTCACGAAAATATGTCGAAAAAACTACAGCGAAATATTTTGACAAGATAATGTGAAGGGCAGGTAAGGCCCGGGCCGGGCTAATGATCCTTTAATCGTCATCTAAAAGCATACAAATATTCGTGATGGTGTATATTTTTTATGACATCTAGAAACCGCGTTCCGTAACTATCACTTTCACTCACATCAAGGAGCTTATCGTTTTGTAATCCTAATATGAATTCATTTATAACATAATATTTTGGCAGTCTTCGTCCAAAATAAAATAAATAAAAGAATAATTTAGAAGTAAAATGAAACTTAAACTTGTTAGAACCCATGGATAATTTCATTAACGACAAAAGGACAAAAAATAAGTGAATTTACATTTTTATTTTATTTATTTATTTAATAGTTTATGCACACAAGGATACAATTTACATAATTTGTATAAAGTAATTATGGTACAAAGGTACTGCTTATTCCTAATGAAATCTTCCTCTCCAGCAGACCTGAGGATTTTTTTCATTCTTTGTCTCATAATTACATAATTATTATGTAACTTCGAATCGTGACGTAAAAGTAAATAAAGTAAAATAATAAATATTTTAGTTCCTACAGAAAATTGTTGTTGTCACCATACATACATAGGAACATACCCATGAAACTGTTGTACAATATCCCATTAATTGCATAACAAATTGCGGTGACTGCCCATTGTATCAATATTTATTGGTTTCTTTTGTTGGTACCACTGGCAACACCGAGAAATCTTTGGCGAGAATATCTGCCAATAATGGCTGTTTATTTATCTTGAACGTCATGATATATTTATTTGCGTGACGACCACAAGTATTGTTATCTATTATCTGTGATTCTAAAAATGAATTAATTTAATTGAATACCGTTAATATAATAGTACAATCTAAACAATCACATGGATTTATAACTAGCAAGTCAAAGGATAAGTATATAGGTAGGTTTGTCTGTGCATTTTTACCGCTAATCTCAGAAACAATTAATCGCATAAATCACCTTGGTGTTTGTTATTTTTCAATTCACAACAAAAGATATGTCAATTAAAATAAAATTCGAGTGTGATTATTATGGCATCAGTTTTCCGAAGCGACAGTTACTAGTCGGGTTAACGTTGTTGTCTCAAAGCATGTTTTAAGCTATAACAGTAACAACAAAGTGACACGCTCAACAAAACAACAAAATAGCAAGATTGCAACTTCAACGTCCATAGTGTTCATCGTGACAGTGGGATTAGCTTCAGAGCACATTGTTTATTTACGTAAAACTTTCGCTCCGACAGCTTACAAAGGAAAGTAGCTTAGAAAAACGTAAACTCTTTTCATGTGGCGCTTAGATGCTTTTGTCTTGGAACTATACAAAGGCATTATTTGCTACAATGCACGTAAAATGGTTCTACTACTTCTCAATATATTTTTTGTAGGTATATCTTATTTTTGTACAAGCCTCTTTTATGGTATTAAGATATCAAACGAGCATGCAGCACCACCTTCCACTGCCGCCCATGACAACTGTGGCCGACCTAGAACAAGACTCAAAATTCCTGTAAGCCGACGGTGTTAGAACATTCGTTGGTTAGTATGTTAATAAATAAGAGGAGGTAGAGTACCCTGGCGGGCGGTAGTACTACACCGGGCGAACTCTAGGCTCTACTACCTATTAAAAATATTTTTTAATAAAAAAATTATTTTATATCAGAAAACAGATCATTTTATACTAAAAGTATAAAATAAGTTTAGATATATTTCACTATTATTATTCAATCAAATAATGTGTGACGTACTTATCTATGTATGTAATTATTAGGTATGATAAAATATGATATGATACAATGTGTTAAAATATTGATAATTTGTTGGTGTTGCTAACTTTGAGCGATGGGGAGTATAGGGACTACCTACAATCAAGTCATACATATTTATGAATACATTAAAAATATGTAATAGTTTAATGAAATAGTATTATATGATACAAAATTATTGTACTATCATCTGTTTATATTTAAATAAAAATATTACATCCCAATTTCGATTCGAGTAAGTACCTACCTACCTACTTACATTTTATAATAGGCAACCCTATTACCATACTTAGAAACTACCACCTTACTTACACATCTCCAAGTCAATTGTATAATAATTGCGTACCGAAGTGCATACCCGTGGAGCTTTCCGCCTTTGCATCTTTTTTCAACAACAGTTCATAAATTAATTTTACTCCCCATTAGACAACAAAAGAGAATTTTACGCACAGGTATTAAAGAATGCGTACAGTTCTTGAGTCAATAAATTTATGAACATTCGGACAACGGTAGTAAAACAATTTGTAGTCAAAAAATATGACGGGTTGTGCCACACAGGGAGGGTCTACCTTACCCCACAATCGTACGGTCCATTGGCATTCGATGCGGTCCGCCTTGTTTTCAAACAGAGAAATAAGCGAGACACGACATATTTATTGCAATACGAGATAATTTAACGATGTGAACCCATCCCCCGTACGCGATAATTCGGTCAAAGTTTAATTCGTTGACAAAGATTACGGCGCTTTCTAATCGGTTAGGCGTGATGTCAGACGGCAATTTCAATTTTATGTTTCACTGAATTGTGAGAAGAATATTTTTGGCTCGTGTTCCGAACGATTATTTCGCAGTAAACTTAATGAAGGAGAGACAAATGTTGTGTTCGTAAAAACGAAATAGGCAAAATTATTTTATAAACTGATGGAAGGTTTATTTTTGGTAACGGTTTGCAAACGTACAAAGTCTTTACTAAATTTATAATATTTATTATATTAAGAATTTATTGTAATTCATACATGAAATTAGTAATGCATTCATTTTAAAGCTTAAATAATAATTCTCAATTTTGACCCGGTGCAGGTTGATACAAGTACCTATACCTACATATATCTAGACGAGCACTTAAAAAAATAATAGGAGGTATCTAATCATCTAAGTAAGTACAAAAAGTCTACTAAAAATGTACTAGATTCAACTCACTAGAGCAATAATATCGCCGATTCCCACTGAAACTATCGAATCACTCACATAAATTAATCAATTCCCTAAACTGTTAGCCATTAGTTTATTACCCGAGACCGATTGAATTAACAAGGATGGCATTACAAATCGCAAAATTTGCTTACACCCACCCCAACCATATCTAATTGTAGATGGGCCTGATCTAATCAGTCCAATCACATTCGTATTATAAAATCACGTTTTATTGTCCATCATTTTGTGTAAGCGATTGGGTTATTTTGCCTACTTTTAATCCCGGGTAATGTTTACCTACTTAGAGGTTAGTGTCCCATCCAGACAGGTAATATCACTTGAATTCCATTTTGAGACTTTCTTAAGAGAAAGTAAAAAAAATCCACAATTAAATTAAATTTACAGTGAAAAAAATAACAGAAATTAAAAGAAGCCATTATTTTACTTAGCACCACCTGTGCCTGCGACATCTTCCGCGTGGAATTTAACAAAAAGATATTAAATTTCTAAAATAAAAGTTACCTAAGTTACTCCTTATTACATCAGCTATATATCAGTGACGGGCCCGTCAAAATCGGTTCAGCCGTTCCAGAGAGACAGACAGACGGACAAAAATTGAAAAAAATGTTATATGTACCATGTATACATCCATATGGATTTAGTAAAAAGCTGTATTTATAGCTGTATAGACAACTAACTAACTTTTTCTATTAACACCTCAATGGATCGATTGAAACGGTTTTTATTAAATTACTATAAATAAAGAGAAAAGGTGTTATAACACTAAACTTGATTTATATAAACACGTAAATATGTATTCCGATGTTCAATGGAACTGGCTGGATGCTTTAACCCGATCCAAATTTTCCTGAACATCATTATCGAGGTGATCTTGCTTAAGCGACTTTGAGATTAGAATATTAACTGCCTAATCATTTTTAAGGTTTTACGTAAGGTGAAAACACAGAACCCTATAGGATCGTGTCTGTCCGTGTATCACTCATAGCTACATGTTAACTTTCATGTGATAATAATTCAATTGATAAAAAAGGACAATGTAAGAAATAAAGATTTGTAAATTTACTGCAAACATTTACATATTTTTATTAATATTTTCTAAACAAACAAGTAAAAAGTCCTAGAAAAGTTATTATGTTAATGATTTTTTACTTGATTGTGCAGAATGACATAAAACGCAGAGTACAGACTCAGTGTAAGCTTTAAAAGTAGGTACTTAAGATTTAAAAGAATCTAATGCTAGGCAGATGTTAGTGAGATAATGTCTTGTTTTACTCTGTATACCTACCGCAAGTTGTATTCACAAGGAGTATAACAAGCGAGTCCGATTCACGCTTGACCAGTTTTTTATTACATTTGTTTACGACTCCGCGAGCTGGCTCAGAAAAAACAAATCCGTCTAATTAGAGAGGCAAACATGGCGGCGGGGAAGCCGGGATGCTTTCGGAAGCGATCATTATCTGAGTCGCCTTGTGGGCAAGGATTTCGTGACTATAAAAATATTATTTATGCGTCGAGCTACTGGTCGTATAAATGCGACTAATTTATTAAATTTTATAATTAATTCATTTTTATTTGTTTAATCAGCACGACCTCTATGCGTTTCTGTTCAGATTGTCTTATCTCAATTGTTTCAAGCTTTTATTTAACTTGCAATGTTAGTATGTTTGGGCCAAATCTTGAAGGTTGAAATAGAAGTAGGTACTTCCTGCACTCTACGGGCTTTAGGTTGCTTAGTTTGTCAGGTTGCTTAGGTTTGCTTTAGGTAATAAATAACGCTACACACTCATAGCCTCACACTAGGATTCCCTGTGTGGTGGGTGCCATGGACAACTATTGCATACTACACCACGCTGCTCCTACACTGGTCTCAGAATGGTAACGTTCTCTGTAAATCTCGTCAATTGAAGAGACTTGTCCTGTTATGGAGCGGTAAGGCGTTGTAAATTTTTAACCAATTATTTTCTTCTGATAACCTAGACTGATAAGCACTCATATTTTATTTCTGAATACGAAATCCATTTTCTTCCTAATTATCATTATCATTATCATTGTGTTTTATCGCGGTAGTTATCTTAATTACCCTAAATATAAAGACGATCTGATTATTTGTAGATTAGACCGCCACACAAGTGGAATTCACTGACAAGACGTAGGTATTTCGTGTCGATATCTTAAATCTAGTATTTAACATATTTATTGAAGAAGTAGCGGTAGGTAGATATAAAACATAACACTTTTTATTGAACTTTATATAATATATGGTTAATAATGTTTTATTTAAATTAATCAGATGTTTCAATATTTGTTTCTATATGTAAATAACAAGCTAATTAATGAGACGTGGTTCGTGATGGTAAGTAAATACGTATATCCCCACAAGCCATCCCTCCATTGCCCACAAATTGCCAGACAAAAGTGTCCAAGAGAGCGGAAAACCCCATTTCCAACTGGTTCCTCTGCCACTGAAACTTTACGGGTGATTTTATGATGAATGCTAACCAAGTTGATACAGAACTACAAACCGTACAACAACACATTAGTACCTGCTCTAGAGATTACCGGTAATCTCCACGATGCCCGGACCTACTACTATTGCCTTATCAGTTGTTCAGTTTTATCACTATCGAAAGAAGTTGACTTGGAGTCAACGATAGATGACCGACAGAGACTGTTATACCCATAATTTTCTATATCAATTGTAAATTTTCACTCACAAACGTTAACGCGGTGTCTTGTGTCCGTATATACCTATATCCACAAACCCAGTCCAAGTTCGAGGTCTAGTAACTATTCCTTATTTGTATCAAATATTCCCTTAATTTATCTGCCCATGTTCTACCAACGAATCAAAGGTAGTGTGTTACAATGCATCGTTAGATATGTTGTAATACTGTTTTGTGCATTAAGCAACTAATAAATGGCAGAAGATACTTGGCAAAATCAAAAGCATCGCCGACACGTTGCCAGACACAAAGGTAAGGATGACACAAGGTAAAGTAAGGTAAGTAGAATGGGATGAGATAAGTAATACCCGTAGCTTACAGTGGACTTAATTGATACGCATGTGATTTTGCTTGTCCCATATCATTCCAATTATGTCTTGAAAGTTCCGTATTCGTAGCTACTGAAGAATCCAATTAAGCACGAACTATCTGCTCTAGGTATACTTGTATAGGTTGTTGACCTCAAGATTAGAAACGCTCGCAACTTGCCCGACATTTCAACCATGACACAAAGTTAAGTTTAAAACTAAAATACATCTACGAAGGTTATATACAATTAATTATGCGTAGACACTTTTTATATTTTTTATTTATTTGGCTACCATATTTCTTTACGGCTTAAATTTTGTTATACCAAATTCTGAATGTTGATTCGTATCTACCAAATTCAGGTTAGTGGAATATGAATCCTTACTAATATTAATGCGAAAGTAACTCTGACTGTATGTTACCTTTTCACGCAAAAACTATCGAATGGCTTTTGATGAAACTTTACAATAATATAGCTTACACATCAGAATAACACATAGGCTATAAATTATAAAGATATAGTGTGAATTATCCAAAATACATAACTAAATCTTTTCCCGAAGCGAAGCGAGGGCGGGTCGCTAGTATTGAATAAAGGAATAATTAATCCTGATTATATAAATAAACACATATCCGCACAAAACTAATATCACGGGTGGTGGGAACGTAAACAAATAAGACATCACAAACACCCACGACTCGATCATGAGAGTATACCCCGGGAATCGACCCCAGACCACTGGCAGTGTCATTAAAATCAAAATAGTCATAGAATAAGAATAAACTATTTTCTATCTGTCACAAGATAAATCTGTTGAAAATGTTATAGTTTGTAATTAAAGATATACATAGTTATTTATGTTAGTAGTACCTATATAGCAACGCAACGTTTTAGTTTGATTTTGATTGATTGATTTTGAGATTAATTTACTAAATAACTACTCCCAATCTTCGGCTTGTGGATGGTACCGATTGCACGGATACAATCAGTCACATCGAATGGACAGTGTCACTTGAACTGCAAGCCTAGATATTTAACATCCTCACACATCCCACCTGTAGGTTGGTCTGGGCAGTCCTCCCGCGCCGTTCCGGGAAGACGCATGAAGTCGTCAGGCGGCGTCCCGTGGAGCCCCGCGGACCGTCCCGCCGGTAGCGCGCGGGCGGTCTTCCCTTAATTAATTTTGGTACATTTACCTACCTGCCCCTGCTCGCTACGTGTCATTTCGTTTCATTATCCTCAGTCGCTGAGGGGTTGACATTCGTATTTTTTGGAATCCGACCTTGACTTTAAGGCTTGACTTCAAGGTATGTGTTTAAGTAAGTGTATGTTTGTATATCTATCATTTTGTGTGCAAATTTCTTTATTTAATTAAATTTTACTAGATATTTATACTTACGAGTACTTACATCAAATTAAATCATAACTTTGCATAATAATCTGGTTCAGAAAATGCCTACTCTTACAAATATTTTAATATGATAAACATCTTTCGTTATTAAAATAACAACATAAATATATACATGAAGGTTACATAATTCTGTACTTATTTATTTTAACCTACCCATATGACTCACCAATGATACTCTTGAAAAATATATTCATTAGTATAGAAATGTTAAGAAAATCCGTTCAGCACTTTTTGAGATTAACCTAAATTTATTATTACTATTAGCATGGGTAAATAAATAATTATATTCAGTAGGATGATTATTTCTTTCCCAAGTTAAGTATACCACCTTAAATCATTACTGCACTTGCACTTTACCATTACAGATTACGGTTAAAGTCTCTAAATTAAAGCAAAAAAAAATAACGACGTGCTGTTCACATCAACGTTATGGCTGCCCACTGTTTTTACCTGTACAGATCGTGACAATGGCGAGCTGTCTCCACGCGCCCCCATGAATTCTCCAAACAGCCCCTTGAAGATATTTCATCGATTTTATTATGGCTCCGATGTCAACCTCGTCTCGCCGAAGGCTATAAAATAGTCGTTATATTTTTTGCACAAATCTTGTCTAACGCCGAATTATTCAAACGGGTAATTAAAGTTGGACATCTTTTGTTTAACATTAAAAGTTATATATAATTGTTCGTGACAAGCGGTTTTTTATTAAAGGCTAACATTGACATCCCCGCTAAGAAGGCTCAGTATTTCCCGTAAAACAAAAAAACACAAATGAAGCAAACACCAAGAATCAAGATTAAATCTTTTTGTCTTTAAAAAGTCTACTATAATTCTACCCGGGATCCATATATTGAGAAAGGCTAGTTGTGACCCTGTTCTAAATATATGTATAATATACATATTTACATACATATTTACTTATCCACAGATTATAGATAGATTGATTATTGAAACTGGAAAACCTATGACTACAGTTTATAAAATTTGTTACTACGAGTACATACTATCACAATGTGCTTTGCTGTTATTCTTTATCTCACCTTTATTCTTATGTCTGCTATAAGAGATGTGTTTTAAAAATAAGTAGTAGGTGTAGTAGGTATTAGTAATACATAAATAGTAGGTAATAACTTTGTGAAAATTTTCTTTTTCTGTTTTTTTTTTGTGCTACTGTTTTCCTTGTAATTTGAAAATGAAACTATCATCAAATCATAACTGTTCATAACTAGTAATAAATCATAAATGTTCGATTTGCAGTGTAAAATTAACATAGGCAACTCCATATCTATTTAACTAATATCAAAGTAACAAAGTACAAACAACACGACTAACGAATAGTCACAATCACAAGGCTGTATAGAGGCTTCAATGGTATCAGTTAACCTATGCTCACCTGGTACACTCTCCCACAGAGAAAAAAAACTCTTATAAAGAGATAAATTATTGCATTATGGCTTTTTGAAAGAGTCCACTGCTGCTGAGAAATGACAATATTATTAAAAATACGCTTCTTTGTCACGCTATCTTTTTGTATTCGATATATTGTCGCCGTAATAAATGCTGCCCCTTATGGATCGAGCATTGTGCTCGCTACTTTTGTGGACATTATTAAATATATTTTAAAGAGTTATATTAATGGTGGGCGTCGTAAAGAGAATGTTTGATTTATTTTTTCGACGCGTGTGCTTTTTGTTTGTTTGATGTCCTTCAATCATTTAAGTAATGCATTGTCTTCTTTGAACGGTAATAGCGGCATTACACTCCTGCGAGACTGCTAGCCGAGTGCTTCGTACGAGAGTGTACATGGTAGCTCTCGCCTCGCCTCGTGATGTCTCGCCTGCTTTCGCTCCCATGACCGCGGCTTTACACTCCCGCGAGACTGCTAGCCGAGTGCACTCGTACGAGACTTCGAGAGTGTAATGGGTAGCGCTCGCCTCGCCTCGTGATGTCTCGGGCTGTCACGCTCGCTCTCGCCTGCTCTCGCTCCCGTGGCGGTTTTTTGCGCCCGAGTCAAAGGCCATAGATTGCCATAGATTATATTAAATTCCAGCCATAGATTACATTCAGTTTGTCTATGCCGATACTACTTCGTTTGGCTTCAACCCATTAATGGCCCACTACTGAGCACGGGTCTCTCCAGTCCTCATACCTGAGGAGGCCTAGAGCATACTCCACCACGCTGCTCCAGTGCGGATTGGTGGAGGACTACTTCGTTTATATTTGCTAAATTATTTCTCCGCAATTAAACATCCATTAGAAATAATATTAGTATAATTTGTTTATAAAATATTGTAAGGAATATTTAGTGCCATATGAATTTAGTTTTCTTAATTAATATAATTCGGGTTGTCTGTAGCACTCTTGAATTATTCTCGGTCTTGTTGGTTTATGATGAATGACTGGAAGGAAATACGAGAATCAATGAGCTATGGGATCTTCAGTCTGTTTTTGCGTGTGCGCGGGATAGGCGTCCCTTGCCTGCAAAAAAATTTTTTTCTTTTAAAATGTTAGGGATGGATAACCCTTATCACTTAGGGGTATGAAAAATAAACTGTAAGAAGTCGATTCTCAGACCTACTGAATATGCATTATAAAATTTCATAAAAATAGGGCAAACCGTTTCGGAGGAGTAAGTAACATTGTGACACGAAATTTTATATATACTTTTTGTACAATACACTCTAATCACTTCCAAAACTTGAATATTATTGCGTTAAACCAAATATAAAAAAAAACATCCTTATCAGTTTGTAAGTGATAGGCCTTAAAGTCACCTACAAGTACACTCAGGTTTTTAGACCATTTTCTCTGATTTCGTTCTGTACTGCAAAATAAAATAATTATCTATCATGTAATTTATTATACTTTCCACTAATCAGCGTGATGGAGTACACTCCACGTATAAAAAGATCCAAACTATATTTAATTAAATTAAAAATAAGTATTTTAATTAATAATTAATTTTTTGTCGTGATATGTTTTGACATTCTTATGATAATTAGCGGCGCATATTGCAAAAGCGGATGCAATTTCTTAGACGTCCATCCTCTCGACGTCCGCAACTGCAACTAAGCCTGAGAGAGTGAGAGAGCCTGACCGCCTGACTGAAGTGTACGAGTGCGCAGCCGAGTACGCTCCCCACTGCGCATGTCTTGGCCGAGGCGCTCGGACGAGACATAGACGAGTGCTCTCGCACGAGAGTGTAGAGGCGCTATAAGATTCAGGTTGCACGTATTACGCATGCTTTGCGCGAATCGTTGTATGATTTTATACGAAAAATTATATTTTGCGACATCTCATTAATTTGCAGAATAATATGAGATAGGATTTTTTTTTGTTTAATTTTTTATATTTTATGCACGCCATGCAATTTCATAAATCATTTTTAAACACAAAGACGTATTAAGCATGTAATCATTTAGGTGTAGTATTTTAAATTTGGATATCTATAACTATAAAAAAATCTTTATTACAACCCCAAGTTGTCAGGGTTGAAGGGGGCCATTCGACATGGCTTAACGACTGCTACCAAATGGTAACAAACGGGACCGACGGCTTTACGTGCCCTCCGAAGCAAGGAAGCGGGCAAGAAATTTTGCCATTAGCGGTCAGCCATCTAACTACCGACCGCACCCGCAGTTGCTTAACTTTAACGATTACTTTAGAGCGACTCAAGCTACCGGACTATGAGCGCTTTAAACTCCAAAAATATCTAAGAATTCAGCATAATAAGTTCTCAAAAGTTTCGTAATTACAAATCACACTTAGGTACTTGATAACAAAAATATGTGTTAAAGTTTCACGCGTACCAAAATGTTTAAGAGGTTTATAACAGGAAGATTTTTTGTAATTCTCACAACCTGTCACATTTCAATATTAAAATACATCTAAGATTGAGATATCAAATTCGTTGTTATGAAACATGACACATTCACCTCCTTCGCAAACCAGTGTGGATTAAAATAAGATTCATTGTGTTTATATTAAATTCAAACCTTTCATCTTTTCACAATAGTAATGCTTCGAATTTCATGAACAGGTAGGTACGAAGCAAACATTACTTTTTATAGGTGTGTTTGTACCAATTATGGACATTTGTAGTACTTTTTGAAATATAAAGTCACAATGGTTTTACTTCTAAGATTTGTTTATTTTGTAATGTGATAATACATGAAATGGAATCTCAGAAATATTTATATTAATGGGGAAATATTAGTAATTTTATAGGTTTTATTATAACTATAGGTACGTAAAATAAACTCTTGACTTTTTTGTACGATATATATATAGAAAACCACCAATATGAATGTACATAAAAGTTATAATACAAATTTGAAATGAAACTGTATATTATCATAAATTTTTGATATATTTAGGTACTATGTACGGAATTTGAGGGATGTAATGAATTCTCCATGATATTTTTCCCTTACCGTCGTTTAGCAATAAAGTCTTAATGGTAATGACAAATCATGGTGGTACACACATTTTTTTTATAATTATGTGTCGTGCGTGATGGAATAATGTTAGGCATAACAAATTATAGAGGAGCATTAGTAAAATGACTGATTTCATGTCTATGACTGGAGCAATTGCCCCATTTCGATAAAAATTCTCATTCAGTCATGTCTGTTAGACACATAGACACCTGCACAAACCAAAATGACTGAGAACCAAATGTTACATTTATATGCAAATATATTGTAAAGCGGGTGCCATCTGTAATCTTTCTATAAATCCGTTGTAATCACCAAACACGAAACACTAAGAGTGGATCCGTTATTGAGTTTTAAAAGCTTCTGTATTTAATCTGATCAAATAATTGAGTGTAGTTTGGAATCGTTCCGATAAAATTCGTGAATTTCTTGATTTTCGGCACTTAAAGAATATTCTGATGCCATTAATTATTATTAGTTCGTAGTAATAAAATTATTACAACGGTAATTTGTTTTAAAAACATTTTTCTATCTTAATGTATCTTGATAATATTAGGCACACCTGTTATTCTAATGTGTTTTTTTTTTATCAAGCAACTGAAACACAGGGTTGACATGCCAGAGATGGCCTTAGAGGTTGAAATTTACATTTGTACCAGTCTAGTGCATTCATTGAATTCTAAAACCACACAATAATGTTAAGGTACAGATACACATTATATTTAACACGAAAGCATGCTTTTAGTGAGCACTTGCTACTTACAAGCATATGTATAGGTATACTTCATCAGCCTTTACGCGTCCACTGCTGGACCTAGGCCTCCCCTAACTTTCGCCACTGTAAATGTATATTTACTAATGTACTATATTTAAATGTATACTTACTTTGCTCGAAAAAGGCATGCTTATTTTGAGCATGCTTAAAAATCAACAGTCGTGCATGCGTTAATCGACCATGCTACGAGCGCTGCGGCGCAGAAGGATGGGGGCACAGAACAGAGTGGAAGACTGTTCAAAGCACGCCCCCATACAAAAAATCCTAGCTGTATATTCTACGAGCATGCTTATTTCAAGCAAATGTACACAACTATAGAGCATGTTCATTTTAAGCATGCTTTTTAAAAACATGTGTATGTATCTGTACCTTCACATTTTTATCGTATATTTTGTATACCTTTAGATGAATTGATTTTAAACCTTAACTTGGATGTATAATTTATGTCTTAAAACCGGAGTGCGAGGGTTTTACACACTGCAGACTTCAAGGTTTTACGAGTTGATTCGACTGACAGCTTTAGGTATTCATTTCAATTACGGAAACACATTACCAAAATTTTACTACTGTTGTCGGGGCCACTGGTATCACCATTTATTAACTTTGCTAATGCTGTTATTTAGGAAAAAGGTAAACTTTGCAGAGTTACAATATCACCCATATGGCGCAATGATTAATAGGACTAGTCCGAAGGTTTAGATTCCCAGCGAGGCGGAAAGTTCATGGTACCCAGGACACAGGAAATTATGAGGACACAGGAACTATGAATGTGTAGCGTTTATATATTTACAATTGACACAAAAAATACACAGAGAAGACAGCTAGTGATCGTAGCTAATAAAATACCAACTCAAGCTTCGGGTGTCTCGTCCTTGTGGTTTGGTGTTCCACCGCAACTTCAATCTTACAATATACTATAAGAATATCAGCTTTGTTTCCAATGTAAAAACAGACAACGATATTCACAGTACATTTATTAAAGACCCAATCTTAAAAGTATAATTTATAAACAATAATAGCTATATCTACGCGTTACGCAGTAGTTAGTTGGCAGAACGCTAAAGTTAATAAATTATAAAATGGTACCACGTGGCGCTTTACAAATGAACTGTACGTGCTTTGCCACTGCGGGCCTGGCCAGCGCTAGCCCAGAGATTCTCAAATTAGGAACAAGGTAAGCTACAATAGGGACGATTCTCTATTAAATAATTATTTCTATATTTTAATTAACTTTATATTACATACACGCACAGAAGAAGTATATTAAGATGAGGAATAAATGATCTTAAACCATAATCCGTTTTTAACCAAAACTTTTTTCTTATTACCCAAATAAATCTCTCTCTCTCTTTCATACTTTAAAACAACGACAGCGAAACGACGGAAAAAACCGAAAACACTCGAGTTACATAGATACTGTAGAGCAAGGGTGAGCAACCTTCTTAATAATTGGGCCAATTTAAATTTAAATTTTTTTTTGGCGGGCCGCACATAGATTAACTTTTATTAATAATTTACGGAACTTTTCCAAAATGTCTCAAATCAGTGCTATTAATTACGTAAAGAATATGAAATAGTTTTAGTACCACTGCCTTAGTGGATTATTGTAAATGTTATAACGATGTGGGCCTGGTAGCAACCGATATTATCAATTTATTTTACTATTCAAATGAGGTTTTCTTGTGTTCGCTGAATTTTAAATGGTAAAGACATTTTTAACAAAACATGCACGCATGTTTAAAATGACTTAAAACCCACTACATAAAAAAAGAAATAATGCGCTAATTACTTTACTACACTTTCATTTGATATCCTATAAGTTAGTAAGAGTCTTGTTCGTATTCGGTCACTTCAGTGACCTACTTATATTTGTTTATTTAAACTTATTAAAAGGTCTTGTGTATTGGTTTTTTGCAGCGATAAGCGATTATGTAAAATGTAATTTGCATACCTACTAATGTACAAGTTACTGAGGCACGAGCTCATGTTCCCGAACTTAAACTACCTGTAATAATGCAATAAATTAATTTGAATTTCAAATCCAAGATTCTCTTGCATCTTTTTGGCCGATAACGGGTTTCTGAGGCTTCTGGTGTTAAGGTTATGTATGGTCAACGATAACCACATATCACGTGACCTGTCTGTTAATCTCATAAGATTTACTCGATTGGACGTTCCAATAAGAATCGATAGTATTCTTTGCGATATTTCCGATGAAGGTATAGCTACTTATATTACTCGATTTAAATTCTAGCTACACGATCGTATTTTTCAACTAAGCTTTTTTATGAATTTAAGATGACAAATCATGCAGAACCTTTCCGCCGCCGTGCATCACACTGTCACACAACTGTGACCTACCCAGAACAAAACTGATCTTAGTGTCATTCAAAACCTATAAGATACCTATAGATAATTTCACTATTTTAAGTCTTAAAAAGTTAAGAATAAAATAACAATGTAAAGAAACACGTAATTAACATTACTAAACGATCACGAGTGTAAAATAAAACACTTCAATTAAAAAAACAACTCAAGGTGCAACTCAATTCTGGGTAATTTAAAACAAGTTACCGAACAAACCATTATTGTAAAGTAATAATTTGTATACACGTCGTGTTTACACGCGGGCTGGTATCCACGGTGGTCTGACCACCGGGCGTCAGCGCGTGCCTCAGTTTACCACTCGGGGCCACTCGACGCACTTCCGGGACAACAGCGCCCTCTGCAGAGTGGATCCCCCGAGCGCATGCGCCACAGCTGCGCGTCGCACGCGCACTTAATGCCGCGAATGACATTGTTTCACCTAAGTGTTTGCTCGACGGTGGTCTGGAATTAACATGTTGATTGCCACTTGATGATTTCCCCGTATTTTTTACTCGAGTATATAGCAAACGTCGAGAGCTAGCTCCACACCGCACAGATTGACGTGGTTAATCTCGCTGGCCAATCTCAGCGCTGGTCCGTACCATTTGAAGCCGGAGATTCCTACCTGAGTTATTAAAAGCTGGAGCACATAATGACACGGCTTATCACTCGCCGTCGATGAAGGAAAGCCCTTAAAAACCATTACTCTTCAGTAATATCCTGTTTCCACGTGTGAAATGCGGAAGGCAACGTCGAACCACCCCCTTGATTTGTTATTAATTCTCGATAACATGGCCTTAGTACATGGAACATGGAACAGGATATCTACTGATACCCTAAATTTGACTCTCGTATTGAACCAACTTCTACTATACCATAGTTAATTACGACAAAACTGTACCTACTTTAAAACAAAGGATATATTTAAACCCTGCAACGTGAACTTTGCTTTGATAAGTTTTAACGCTACAGAATTACCTGACTTTAAAACAAATAAAGTTTTATGCAGATATTAGCAGTGCTAAATGAAGAGGCAATTAAACTAGACAATCCCTCAGCTAAATATAAACAAAGACCGAAATTCAAGGAGACCACGAAAATAATTATCCCCATTCATTTCACCCGAGAGAGCGTCTTTATAAACAGAAGTAAGTAAAAATGAACGCGATAGGTCTTTGTAAACAGAGGGATCATCGTTTGATGTCGGCACAAAGACTGGCGGCAGTGGCGGCCCGGCGGGAGGGAGAAAGAGGACCACTGATAATATCAGCATCAGCTCAAACTGCCGCAGACAGATAACCAAACGTGCGTGGTGCGCACTGAATTTTAATACACCATTACTGTTTATACTTAATTGGCGATCTCGGTTGCTGGTTAATAAATTGATATTTATATGTAACTAGTTTTTGCCTTCGGCTTCATGCACGTTGGAGTCGGAGAACGACAAGATACCTTTAAATTTATCCCAAGGAAACGTGTAAGAGATATAACTGTCCTGTGACCTTTGCTGGATCTCAAATTACCTTCATACCAAATCATCGAATGCGGATTAACAGTGAAAACGTAGCAGACAGACAAACAGAGTTACATTCGCATTTATAATGGACTAGATTTCCCCCGCGGCTTCGCCCGATAATTTCCAAAAATCCTTTCTTAGTGCTCACTTGCATAAATCTTGAGGAAGGTTTAAACAAAGTTTCAAGTGAATCCATTGAAGAAATAAAAAGTTTAAGTTTATCCCTAGTTTATCCCCTTAGGGGGGGGGGGAGAGGATTTCCATAAATCCTCTCTTAGTGCTCCCCTACGATCTCCAAGGAACATACATATCAAAATTTCAAGCTTGTTGCGTTCAGTAGTTTCGGTTGTACGTTGTCTGTCAGTCACTTAGTAACGCAAGTAACCTAATTATGTATTTATATTGATTGTAAGGGTGTCTGTTAGTTCCCAAGTAATATGTGTCCCTGCCCTTTATTTGTGATGTCTCATGTGTATGATGTGTATCCTTGCCGACCATAACACGAGGTGTCTCAATACAGAGGTGTGATTGGAAACGCTTATTCGTTTATCACTTGTCTTTTGTCTTGACGGTTTGATTTGATATGTCGGTATGATAATAATTACTATGATCCGATTATCTTAATCGATCGTCCAGAAGGAGCTATGATGGCTGTATAAAAATAGAATAGTATTTATCGACGTGCTTCGGTTCGGATTGTTTGGATTACTGGCATAAGTTTTTGCGTCATTTGGATCTGGTGACACTACTGTAGGAGTATGTCTACAACGTTCCTGCCAAATTAGGTAACAAATGAAACTAATATTGCTAGTGTCCATACGACTACAATCTCGTTGTACAAGCTAAAAATAACCTGCTTTCAATTTAATGTGCAAACGATGTCGATGTCTGAACAGAAAATTAGATATTATTACAACTTTTGCTTCTCTCTTCTATTTTATATGTACTTAGCAATATAGTTTAATTAGTAAATGAATTTGTTTATTAATTCAACGTCTAATGGGCTTATTACAAGAGATGTAATCTCAACCCTTCAACAAAAAAATCGATTGATTGATTAATTTCTCGAACGTCCGACGAATATTTCGAATATTTACTGTGTCCTACGCTACACCAATATCTTTCTGGACGATCAATCACAACGGGCATCCACGATCCTTCAATTTCCTCTTAAATAATTAAACTTCCTGTTACCAAGTAGGTAATAATCTAAATGCACTAAGAGTTAGTCGTTTGATTGAAAATTTTAGGTTTTATTGCCGAATCCCGATAACGGTAACAGGACTCTGGCAAATAGGTACCTACTCCTACTACCGGGGATCTTTATTGAAGACTTGGTGCTACTTGTAGTACTCCTAAAGTTTTGAGGTTTGAAAACGTTGCTTTTTTATTGCAAGTACTATATCGTCAGTCAACATCTTCATCATCACAACATTCACAATGTTCTCAGCAAGGCTGGGTTGACTCAGGTCAACTTTCACAATTGAGAGGCGTTGCGTTATCGTCACAGTCTGATTGTTCATTTTGAAAAAAAGTTGGGGAACTCACAGATATGGAGGTTTCTTTAATACTTTTCATTCAAAGAATCAAGTGATTTTAATTGAGTGACAATCTATAAGCATTTGCCAAACTTGTCTTGCTTATCACTATGTATTTGCTTAACTCAAAGGCTGTTTTCAAGACCAATATAACTTAACAGAAGTTTCCTACATCTGCATTTAATGAAAGACATTCGATAATAGAGGGCACAATTATTGGCCAAATTCATTGTAGCAACTAATTCATCAATTTTGATGTTATCGTTATCATAGTTCTGATTTTAAGTAGCAAATTGTATTAATGTACCATTGCTGGGAATACCGTCTTCTCTCTGAACATAGCATCTTCGCTAAACCATGACATAATAGTATAAGTAGGTATAGGATACCTGAGGATTCTATGTAATCTGTAAATTGATGCATTAGCATAAACTTATAGTAAATACCATTGTCTTTGCGGAAAGAAACAACAAGTTAATCCGAAGTTAGAACATTTTCGAAATACTGGCCAAGATCCAAAAGACATTAAGTATTAAGATTTCCCTGAAAAATGTGCACAGGCGGCTCGGTCGATACGGCCTCCCCGCGCCCCGCAGGTGCGACGAGATAATCCAAGATGGCCGCCGAGATAGGACGTGACGTCACGGCCCGTCCCCCGCCCCAGGCGCATCCTCGAGGCCTCGCCACCCTCCTTGGATCCTTTCAGAAATCTGGCAAGTACCGTCGGCAAATAGGTACACTTTGAGGATATTTTGATTACTTTTAGTTTTTGACGATTGACGACACCATTATTTTTTCATCCATCTTTATATTTCGATATAAAGCATTTGGATTCTTAAACAACTTTTAACAGCTCAACCGGATTATTCCTCCTAGAAGGGGGAGGGAAAGATTCATCACGCGAAGTGCAGATTGGGAGACTTTACAGAACTTTGACAGAATTTTGCGTACGTTTTCTCACTACTTATTTTCCTTTGCGAAATATACCTAAGAAGCTGTTCTGCTAATTCCATATCAATTAAAATTAAAATACATAAAGCTTTCCATTTATTCTTTATTGAATCCTACATGTAAGTAATGTAATAAAAGGCAGACTTAATGCTAAGAGCATTCTCCGCCAGTCAACCTTTGGGCAGTGGGAGAATGAAGAGGTATATCTCGTGTGCTCTAATTGTAAATGGATTGAAAAACGTAAATCCGAAAATATTCTTGTAAAAAATTGACCGTATTCTTTGACAAATTATTTATTGCTAGGAACTGGAACAGATTGCGGTACGTGGTCTGACAAGACGCGGAAACCGTCTTTACCACCTTTGTACTTCGTTACGTAAATCTTGCCGTCGTCTCCGAGGAACTGGTACTGGCCTTCCACCTCCAGCACAAATCCTTCCTCGCTTGGCACCAACCGTCCCCTTTCTGATACTACGGTATCTGCAAACAAAACCGGAGATTAATATGTGAGGTTAGGTCATCCGTCGCACCTTCTTCTGTATGAAGAAGTAAAACAATATGTAGAAATCGTATTTCATTTATTTGATATTTACGAATTTCATAGGTATCTTCTAATTAGAACAGAGATGAATTTAAAGACAGTCTAGCAAACTACAGTTAAATATCAATAACTGACCGACGAGGAGAAGGAGCAATTAAGGCATCATCACCGCTCATGGAGATTGGTAATACCAAAGACTCCATAGAAGTAATGATGGATGCGGAGGACCAGCGTAGCCGCGTAGCTCAAACATTTCACAGTTGATTGTAGAAGGTGTAATATATTCAAGCATTTACTTACTTTCGGCAGTCACATAACGGTAGACATATTGGCCGAATTCGTCGTGAACTTCCTCATGTAGTACAGCTGGTAGAAACCGCGCTAGGTCCCTGGCAGAACTCGCAGGTGCACTCCATGCTACCGATGCTAAGCAGGCTAGTACTATCATCTGGAAAATTAATGAATTACAATCAGAGATGGTCAAAATGTAATAATGATTACAGGTTACAATTTCATGTGGTGCATTTTGCCCAAAATGTAACATGTAACAATGATTACGGATTAAACGCACGGCATGGAAATGCAACCGCCAAGAACATTTTAACTACCATTATAAAAGGCGCTCGCGGAGGCATTTCCGGGCCTCCAGAAGTAATTGTAATCTGTAATCGTGATGACATGGGGTTCTTAATCGCTATAAAACTGTCAGTGCTGTAGATGAAAACCCTCTTTCACAAGATCGAACCTAGAACTATTGGGGTCACAGCATACTACAAGACAAGTAGGTAACATTTGAATTCAGATACTGATATTCTAGGAACACAACCAATAATAACCAATGTAACCATCTAACCATACAGTATGGCAAGTTAGAAGGAATGGGTGTAGTCGTTGCATCCCCATTCGACGAAACTATTTTATTTGTCTACATTAGAAACTAACACAGGTATAGGTACACAGGTATAACAAAAAAGGCTAAAAGATATTATTAAATTAATTAAAAGTTACCAGTGAAATACGACATGTCAAGAAACTCTTTGAAAATCACTTAAAATATTTACTTACAAATTTCATTGTGCAGTGTTGTAGGTACTGTGCCAGATCGATAATGTTAATTTTACAAATCACTCAGTTTATATATTTTGCAAATAATCGACAAAGCTATAAACATTCTTCAAATATTGCTAAGGTGTAATTAACAAGAAACAATATTGGTGCATTTAATGCCATTAACAACCTAATTATAGTACTCTAGTTACAACATTGACGGTTTTTTTACTGTGAGTAACTCACACGATCTTCTTCTTATAGTGCTGTCTCCTGCCGGAGTTTGGCTATCATTAAGGCTATTTTTATTTTAGATGTTCCTGCGCGGAAGAAGGATCTTGTGCTCATCCTGAACCAGTTCCTCAGGTTTTATAACCATGAGGTGCGTCTTCTGCCGGTGTAAAACTGTAATTAAAAATATCGACACAATTAAAAATATCACAAAATATCAATTTATTCACAGTTTACAGCTTCGTACCCAAACAGTATTACGCGTACAGTTTCACCTCTATCAAACTATTTTGTACAATATTGCAATTATACTTATTTATCTACCGACGGTACCAGGGGGAGTGTAGGCGCTATGTGCTGTGAGCTATGTAAGAGGTTATCTCGCCGCCGGAGCCTATCTAAATCTGTATTATCGCAACCAGCGAATAATTATTATTACATGTTCACTATGATTTACATACAAATGTTTGCTGTTGAGTGGCTGAGTGAACCATTTCAATTATAACTTTTGAGCTTAGAATCCGAAATGTGATTTGTACTTTTGTGAGAAATATAGCCTAACATTACGGCATTACAAGCAATATAGGTACAGTTGCACATAATAGTTATATGAAATAGATGTATTTTGTAAATGTTATTTTTGATATTATTAGGTCACTTTCGTTTGACGTTCGAGGAAATAATAAGTACCTACCTACGTCTTCAGAATAAGATGCTTTATTTGTAACTAACCTATGCAATGAAGAGATCAGATCTGCAACATTGATACGAACAATAAAAACGTTAAAAACTTTTGAAAATACCTAACCCATTTGCTAGCTAATTACTCATACATTTTGATTAAATACCCTTACAAAACGTATTTGTTGTTTTATTGCCCTTACCTCCCTCCCAAAGAGTAGGCACCAAATCAGAGACAAAATTCATATTAAAATAACTAACTAAAATAACCTAGTAAGATAGGTCTGTTTCATATTCATTTGACTGCATAATATGTTATTTTAATTTAATAGGTATTTGATAATAATACTGTTAACTTTGTACTAATGGCAATGGATACATAGTTTGTAAATTACTTTGTATTCGGTTTATTCTGCAATTAACACAAACCGGAGAGCTCGTTAACTGCTTGAATGTCGGTGGAAAGAAGTTTATTTATTTAGTTTCAAACTAATGGAGAGTTGCGTATCAGTAGGTATTTAGGAGATTGTAAGTATTATTTATCTTTTAGTTATCAAATTCAACCACCAAATCCATTCACTTACCTAGTAATAGTTGAGTGTAGATACCTACCATATAATTGGAAAATAATTATGTAGGTACTTGCCTAAAATTGTAGGTTCTACTGAATCAGAACAATTAGATAAATGTGACGTGATCATCAAAATATGCAGATATTTATAGCAGGAAGTACAAGAGTGATGTCATAAACATATTTTTTAATTATTGCTCGGATGACTGATAAACAAAAACATTTTTATAATTAAATGTTGAACTATCGCTCGGGTGACTGTTAAGAAACAAATTGTAATTGCTACGTCGCCACTTACCATCAGGTGGCGTCGTAGTCAAGCGGTAACTTATATTCAGTAAAAAAAATATTATAAAGGTATCACTGATCCTAACGTTGCTTATGTTTTTTTTTCAATAAGGTACCTACTATATTAGCGGTAGGTACATTATTTGCGTAAATGTAGAGTACATTTCTTGTCATTATGTAACACTCATTAACACATATAGGTTATGCAATAAACGAAAAGCAAAGAGGGAAATAAATAAATAATTACACAAAAAATGTTACACGACATGACAAAGACAAATAATTGACATCACGAACAATGATCACTCGACAGACACTCACAAAATCGCTTAACCACCCGACCGGGAACAATCCTGGGAACAAAGGCGGCTGAAGTGGCGACGAGGTAACGACACGGACCCAGCACTGCGGTGTGCCTTATCGACGTCTTCACAAATGCCTATTGCTGTGTTCATCTATTCTTTCACCACCACACTCACTGGTCTGTTTTACACAGGCTCTCAAACTTACGACACAGTGCACACTCACCTTCGATAAAAGTGTAGAACCCGTAAAATTTCATCACATCACAATTTTATGGGAACTAGAATTAGGCACTGTACTTGACCAAATTGTTTGCCTTTTTGTAGACTTCATCATTTTTATTAAATTAACGAACTGATATCTAATTGCAACTTGTGTCTGTAAAGCCTGAGTTACCTCCCAATCAATTAGAAAATAAAATGTTGATATCTATTAGGTAATACAGAACATCAAGTATCAAAGTACTTGTACTCGTATATCGTTTCAAATATTTACAGGGCTTTTTAAACTTAGCTTGACTTTTCACTATCAAATAAAAAAGCCAGCCTTCATAAGAGCTACCTACCTACATTTATATTTTTATGATATCATTTTAAGTTGTTAAAAAAGTAACTAATTATTTATTAAATGCAATCGTTATGAAATAATATATCCTGAAACCAGCAACTATAGCGCGTAAAGGCATCTACACACTCGGCTCGCGGCGGAAATGGCGTCTAACCGGATATTGTATCGCGGCTTCATCTCCGGCGCGCTTCCGGATCCGGTCCCCTGCCTCGTGCGTTCGTCGCCTAATTACTTGTCCCACCTATGTGTACTTCATTTTATGTATTATTGATAAGTAAGTATATGAGATCCGAGCCCAGCAATGGGATAGTTATGGATTGTTTTAATGATATGAGACAATTTCATTAGTCAGTAATTTTAGACCAAATATTATCACTACTTCTTTAAATTATTACTACTGGTCAAAGAAGTATTTACGTCACATAATTATCTCTTCCGTCCGGGAATCGAACCCAGGACGCTAGTAGAGGCACACAGAATGACTGCTAACTAAGAAACAGGAACATCATATTTTTTCTTATGAGTTTATGTTGGACTATACATAATACCACATGATGATGAGGACGATGCAGTCTCAGATATTTATTACTTTATTACACAATACAACTACTCATCCCCTAAAGCAAAACAACATGCAATAGAGAATGTGTGAACCACAAGAACATAACAAACAAATGTCCTATTCGCACCCCAAACTCCCCACCCTCCCCGCGGGCTTACGCCACAATGGTACAATTAAACATACGGACCTTCTGTAATGTGTGTTAACGCTCGCTGTTTGTACGACACAACACAAGACGCATCTGGTACGTCGTTTGATTAGGTTATTAAATGTTGGTACAATAGACAATTTGAAAATGATTGCATAATGTGTTTATGTCGCGGTCAGTAGCATAAACTCCTTAACAATTGAACTGTTCCTGTATGTCCTATAATTATGTTATTTCCGGTTTAGACAACGGGGTTGTTGACTAATTTTAGAATTTGCTTTTGTTTTATAGATTACGCCTTGAAAACCTATCTTAATTTGTCGACTACTCACGTAAATTAGTCTTAGTTACGAACTATGAAAACATTCAATACGTAATACATATTTGTTATAAATATTTTCGCCGTGTAACATTTTTTTTATTATCTATATCAAATACCTAAATGTTATAAAATGGTAGCAAAAGTGAAGTAAAGTTATTTACATTTTCCACGGTACCAAATGTTACTACACAATAATTAACTGCGGTGTAGCACCATTTGTTATAGAACAAATAAAGTATAGTGATACTCTATATCCGTGTGCACGGAAGTGTGAATTAGCGCGGTTTATCCCGAGCGTGGCCGGCGCGTGCGCAGATATGTTACTTGTTCACTTTTTACTTTATTCTGTATCCCCTACTGTCATTGTATGACGTTTCGAGTGACAGAGACGTCATTCAACCTCGGATTATTTGTTTTTCATCTATACCATGAATGTTAGACATATTCTAATATTTTTTTTATTTTTCATTTCCAACTAATTTAAGGTAACAGTGTGATTTAATCAAAAATATTTTATAAAAAGAATCGTGTAGGCGGTTCCTACTATTTTCAATACATACTAATTATATGTATTAAATATGGGATTCACTTATTTTACAAATAAGTACCTACCTATAATACATATTTATTACACGGACGAATCCGTAGCCCAGTTGGTAGTGAGTGTAGTGACGCTGTCTGCGAAGCGTGGGGTCCCGGGTTCGATTCCCGGCCGGGGCAGATATTTATGTGACAAATAAATGTTTGTTCTCGGGTCATGGGTATTCGTAATGTGTTATTTTTGTTGTCCTGCCACCCGCGATACAGTCCTATAGTGCGGGGGTATGAATGTATTAGCGTTTATTTATTAGATACACATAGATATACAAAATGTGACAATCATTTTTGTTCCATAAATTACAAATAATTATAATTCAATGTCAATGATGCGTTAGTTAATTGAAATTAAATCTCTTACTTAATTTTATTATTACTCATCCTAATTAGGTTCTTCCTGTCTAATAAGATATAACCACGTGTTTAAACCAATCTATTAGGAAATCTGTACAAGTGGTTAGAACGTAACATAAGAATAGCTCGTGGGGTCAATTCTAGCATGATCCAATCTCATTGGGGCTATTCGATAGGTTCCAACAACACAAGGCATACAATTTACCACAATTTACTAGGATTCCCTGTTGCGGACGGCAAGGAAAACACAAATATCACATCACTAACACCCATGACCCGAGAACGAACATTTATCTGTCACATAAAAATCTGCCCCGGCCGGGAATCAAACCCGGGACCCCTCGCCTCGCAGACAGGGTCACTACCAACGAGGCTACGGGGTTGTCGGAAAGGGAGGGTTGGTTGCATTAAACGTTTAACGCCACTGTCAACGTATTAGTAGATTTTAACGGAGATATAATAATAGGTATTACACTTTAATTTACTATAAAAACAATTGAAATAACATCCGCTTTTTAATTTCATGGTATGAAGTTTCACTTTATTTACTCGTAGGGCTGGATTCCACGCACTAGTTTATTCTGAAGACTATAATGATCGATAATTTTAGCTCAAATAGATAGAACCAATTAGAAGTAATGTTTATCTTTTCTGTTGGTACCTATTTATGAAGGATGCGCTAACAGGATCGTATCAGAACACATCAACCCTTATCCAGAACGCTGCATCTTACCCCACATAGTGATTTGATTTATCGAAATCTCGGGTTACATTGCCACCCTTGATTACAGCTTACACCCTCCCATAAACATCCTTTGATTAAAATAGCTACAACTAAGCAATTAAGATTAAAATAAGTAGCTAGCGTATTTATTTAATTTTACAATTACGATTGCTTTACGATTTATTATTACTTTTTTATGTTATGGGATAAAAACGTCGTAGGTAAAAGATAAAATATATTAAGTATTTATTCCAAGTATCAGTAAAAATACAATTAGGTATCGCTTGTATCAGTCCCTGTCATTAATGAATTAATACCCACTGCTGGGCTCGATTCTCCTCTTACAACATGAGAAGTAGGTACTGACTGTAGTGTGGTGTCAAGGTACTGGCTATATAACGTGGTAGCGTTGGCAAGGAACGTAACTACGGCAGACTTGACACACATCTGAAAACATAATGGAGAAGTGTTAGGTGCTCAGATTTGTTCACGATGTTTACCTTCACCGGAGCAAACGGTAAAATGTATAATTAAGGCAAATTGAAAAGAGAAAATAGAATTCAACACATTAAAATAACTTTAATTTGGTCCACATCATGCTCAGTTTCGCGTGTGCTCATTCAAACACAATTACATCTGTTATTTAAAGTTAAACTATCGTTGTCGGTGTCACCCTCCGACGTAGGGTTCATTTAACCCCCTCGATCATAAACGCACAATGACGGCTGGTCGAGGGGTGGTCGCGAAACTGATTGCAGCCATTTAACTGGCAGGCGTACGCTTTGAGAGAACGATTCTTCTTTTGTTTTATTGATTTTTGCTGGTACTTCTTAAGATTCGAAGGACGTGAAGTAATTTATGTCTACGTGGTAATTCCCGAATCCCACACGCATTCCTTGATGATTGTGCCTTAAAACCATTACCATCACATTATGGTTATAAAATTGTTTAAGCATAAATACCTAGTAATACTTAATAAAAAACTATGGGGTTTGGAAAATAACTTACTGGAGTGCTTTCATGAAAAATTAAAAATTGAGCCTATCTATAATTCCCTATTTCTCTATTACATACATTAAGAATGCCGATTCTTAAAACAAAACAATAATTTTAACGGAAATAACCGATTCAGAAATGTGGAACTTTCTTATTTAATTAATCTGCAAGGTCTGCAACAAAAACCGTGAATATTTTATAACGATGTTCTATTGTAAGAAAGTCTGCAAAAGTTCTAAGACACCTTAATCTCTACGCTAGGCAGGCAGCGAAAATTTCATAAATCAATCAAAGTTTGAAACAAAGATCATAATTCCCACGCAACGACTCTTCTAGAAAACTTAAATTACTCTTTTTCCGCATTACGAGTGCGAAAAATCTTCTTGACGGGCTGAGAAATTGATGGTGTCGAAAAAAGCGGCAAGTCGAAATCCGACAACTTTTTACGTCATCCGAGTTTCACTTAAAGAAGTTTTTACATCCATTTGGAAGTCGCTCGTATACGACAAGCTGACAAATTTTAATGAACCCCCGGGACCGTTAATGTCTGCGAGCCGCGTAATGGGAAAACTTAGAACCTCCGCCCCGCTGAGAGCGCGTTTCACATTTTTGTCTTATATCTACATTTGCACATTGTATCCGCGACATATTCCTCGAACTCGGAACAAAACAACTTAAAGCTTCGGATAATGTATTGTTACATATTGATTGTGGGAAATTAAACAGCCTAATGTTTTATCGTCATTCCCAGCACATTTAAACTCGCAACTCTATACGACAATAAAAAGAGCAATCTTTTCGTCGTGTGCCGTTTGAACTCTTTCATCGAATCAACTCCTCGTGGTGTACATTACATTATAAATTTCAACGTTCAGTACGGTTTGAATGACCAGCGAAAAAATGATCGGGGGCCACATGATTGTGAATTAAACGGCTAACCCCCGTTTAGGGTGGCGGCGGCGTCATCCATCATACGCTTTACATATGTTTGAATAAAACTCGTGGGAAAAGGATTTCCTCTCAGAAGTCAAAGCGGCATTCTGCAATAATGTGGGGTGGCCATGCTTACTTCATTTGAGAGTTTTTCGTATCTATAGTAAAATACTTATTACAATTTGACAATAAACAGTTACCTATTCTTCTTTTTAGTCGTTACACTCCTGGCGGAGTGGTCGTGGTCATGGAGTCTTCAAGTTTGGTTACAGATTTAGCGAGCCGTCTCCATCTCACTCTATTCATGGCTTTTCGTGCACATTCTGTAATGGAACACTGCATTGAAGACTTAAGTCTGTCCATCTTGTGGGTGATCGGCCGCCAGAACGTTGCCCTTCGGCTCTTCCCTGTACCACTAAACGTTCCAAAGAGTCTTCGTTGCGGATGACATGTACAAACATTTTGATTATTCGCACTTGCACAAACAGTTACAGCAGTTATTGTATTAATATAATCTAATGATCACCCAATCGAGACAGCGGTGGTTAATAGTAAAAACTGTCTATTAACTATAAACAATTATAAAATTAACAAACAATATGCCTATTATATTACCTACCTTCGCAAGTGATTGTTTTTAAAGAGAATACAGTGCTGTTGCCTGCCCACCATACAAGTGTAACAAATAGAACCTATCCCAACGACCCGCTCAGCATGTTGCACCTACGTACAAATAGCGGATTAGGGCAGTTTAGCAAACAAGGCGTCGCCGGCGTGTGCCGTCGCCCTTAAAGCTAATGCTGTATTAATGTCCATTAGAGCCGCGCATTGTTCTGTAAGAGCGACGATTTATTCAGATTTATTCGGCTAATGTGACTCTCTAAGCCGAAGATTTTCGCAGGAAGCAATTTGAAGTCAAGTGTCCATTGTTATAGTCTTAACAGGTTTTGATTCGATATTGATCCCACTCTAACTAGCCCTTAACTTGTAATTCGTAATATCTTCCTAAATACGGTATGAACTTAAACTGATAGTTTAATCTAACTTAACGTCAATATACCTTACTCAATTGTCTACTCATGAAGTATAAGATTGTTGATACAAATATAATTAAATTAGCTATTTTTTAAATTTAATCTGCACGCTTCAAAATTAAAACCTAAGATCATTCTTTTCTGTTACGCTACCAGCACAATTAGACCACTGGAAAACGTGACGTCATCAGCAAAATAGCACATAGCAAAAAGAACAAAACTGATGTTAAAAACATCTTCATTAAATATTTTGCTATTTTTCGGATGACTATTAATAAACAATTTTAAATTAAATTCATTTATTCAAAGGTATCACTCACACACTTACGTATCTACTGCATTAAGAGGGGAATGGGGGTGTATTTCATCCATTGGTCTAGTTATAATGCTAGAGTAATATTTTAGATGCCAAACTTGATCTAACAACGTACTGTTCGCTTTAAGTCGATAGTTCAAATAATATTTATGCCTGTAGTTACCCACATTATACGGTAACCAAGGCATAATGCAACAACGTAACCTTGCAACGCAACCAAGGTCGCTAGATTGATGGGTGGTTGGTAGACGCGATAACTTATCAGCTCTCGGAACACGTGTCGACAGCCCCTACGGCGTTGATATAAAGCTACTATTACTGCCATTGCGGTGTTTTATGGGACATTAAGATAGTACCTACTGTTATTACCTCCTTATGACCTTTAACTTGTATGATTATTGGTCAATTCGATCAGGATTAAATTGGACCCAACAGTTGTTAAACTAATCCCTTAAATATAGTCAAACTGGCATTTAACAGATATTTTGCTCTCTCCAATAGTCATTGATGGAAAATACAACAGGATAGTTTAATTTAAACTTTGCTCCATTGATCAATAGTCATTACTATTTGATTTGAATTTAATCAATGACAATGACAATGAAATAGTCATTACTATTTGATTTGAATTTAATCAATGACTATTGGAGAGAGCAAAATATCTGCGTAAAATTGCTTTAATCTTTAAAACAATTTTTCGGAAGACTTCAATAAATAGCGTTGGAAGAATTCAGAATCAGGAACTAAATTGCGTCGTAAGGGGCGTAAACATTGTTATAACTAACAACGAATTTCATTTATTAAGTATAATCTGCTAAGCCTACAGCTTCCGGTGGACAGAAAAAGTTGATTAGATGCCGTCAAATTTTATTCGTCGCAGCGGACGCGAGAATCCACAAAGCAATCTCATTACCGACGTTTCACTTTACACTTCCTGCGTATTCGCGTGCAATCTGTAGTGTGCAAATCCGTTAATCTTATTTGGCGGGTAGTCGTAGCGCACGTGGCGCCACGTGGCTCCAAATCGAACTAATCTCGGGACCGTACGCGTCAGCGGCGGGCGGAGCGCGTGCGCTACACCGATAACGCCAAGAAATGCTATTCATTCCCGCTCTTTTGTTGCGAACAATCACATATTTATTTATGATATTAGCTACAACCTGCCCGCCACCCTTGCGTAGTGAGTTAATACGATCGCTTTAAGAGTTACGTGAAGCGACTCCGCTCTTGATAAGGAAAAGTATAAATCAGAAAGTGAGTGCAGCATCTAATATATAGAGATGCTCTGATTTAGATCACTAATTTAATTGTTGACGCGGTAGTCACGGATTACAAATTCAATGGATGTCAGACATTGACTTATTATTACTAAATAAGTCAATGATGTTAGAAATTAAAATTCAATTAAACATATATTATCAAATTACACACAACTAAAATAGGTTAGCATATTAAATCTGACATTACGTAATTCATATGCCGTTAATTTTGAATACAAATTTTTACAAAATAATTAATCTAGTACTCAAAGACTTAATTAATTATTATTAACACAAGTATCTACAGATTGTGGCTAAACGTTCAACGAAATAATTTTAGATAGATAGGAGTTTCATGAATAAAACTAAGTATATAGAGTGGATTAAAGAACTTAACCTAACTAAAACTAATTAATTTGATATAAAATAACAACAGACGGCCGTTGATAATGACCATCGATCTTTGAATTAAGTTCTATCTTGTGCTCATTAAGACCCTAATGAAACCATGTTGGATAATTTTACAATTATTTTTATTATTTTAAAATAGATTTTAAAATCATGATCATAATAATTATGAAAAATTAAATAACCAGCAGACACATCTTGTGATTAATGTAAGCCTAGTTTTCCAGCATTTGATATAGGTAAGTCTTGTAAGTACAATAAATTCTTCTATTTAAGACATTGTCGTAAACAAGTAGGTACATGATGTTACTGTTGATCTGAACAATAGAAAAAATGCTCGATGCAGGCGCGTGGCCCGGTGCAGCGAAGTTCTTGAAAAAATTGTTTACGCCAAATGTGATTCAGTTGCCGCGCCGCGCGGCCGCGCCACAGAGTCCCGTATCATCCGGCTCGAAGGACCAACATGTATTTCAATAAAGGTTGTTTTGTTATGGACTGAATGATTTTACTATCATTTGAGTACTGTTCGAAATAATAAAGACACACCCGTTCACTGCAAATGGTTTATTGCGACTAAAAAATGTGAATCTACATAATATATGATAGACTTGCGAACTGGGACAGTAAGAACCCTTTAACATAAATTATAAAATTAAGTTGCAACCAAAACCGTCGTTTATAGTTTAGTTCTGCTTTCATGTATAGGTAGGTATCACAAAGAAATCACTTGAATCTTTAACAACCTACGTATACATACCTACCTAAGTTATTGGGAAAACTATTTTGAATAAAGGTACATTGTGCATTTTGAATTATATTGGCCTTTGTTATGATATTTACGCACTATATTTATTTAATTTATCTCAAATGGGCCACTTTGTGGCACTTTTGACAAATCAAAAAACCATAAAATTATTAATCGTAACTTGTTGAATTTTTTTTATACCTATTAATTTTATTTTTAACAAAATAATAAAATACTTTTATGTAACATGAATCGATAATTATGTTCTAATTGAGCGCAGCCAAGTTAACAGCTAAATAACAATTAACAAAGGAAATTCACTCATATTTCCACAATTTAATGATTATCACCAGTTGAGTCTCGGTCGCACGCATTCGGATTACGGTTATAGGCAATGTGCTGCCGCTGGGATTCAGATTTATCTTAATAGGAATATAATATAATAATATTATTTTGTGGAAGTAAGGGTGAATTTACTATTTTAATAATTATAATTATTAATTCTCAACTGCGCTTCGACTCTACCCTAGTATAAATGATGTACTTTTGGCTGTTTCTTTTGTTTTTCTTTACCAAAACTTATAAAAAAGGATATCTTAATTATTCTGACATTTTAATAAATTTATTTTGACAACTGACATTCACCTTATACTCTCTTGAAATCATGTCATGTCATCATGTGACAGTTGAATAGTTCAACAATTTGTGATTGCGCGCTTTTAATAGTAAAATTGTTTGTTTTTTGTTTGTGACCAATATTTGTGATCAATCGTTATTAAAATCTTGGTAGAGACGATTATTATTCGTGTCTTGGGTATTAATATTAATATACTCTATGTAGTAAGTGAAAATGGTCGAAGAGGATGAATATGCGTGTGTAAACAAAACACAGCTTAAAATAAAGGATAATTCTGGAATAAAAAAGAAAAAGAAGAAGAAAGCCAGCAAAGAAAAAGAGAAGGTTCTCGAACAGGAGGTAAAACAGCAAATCAAACAACAACCAAACCACAATACGAAAACCAAAGCAGAATTAGCGTTTCAAAAGATGCAAGAGAAAATGGTAAGTAATTACCTAGTTGCCCTAGTTTGTTGTATTTAATTACAATAAATAACCTTCTTGCCAGTACTTGCCCTTCTATCCATTTGCATTTTTGTATACTAGCGAGTTAACTTCAACGTTATTCTAATATAGCAAAATAGTTGTAAATGTTGTAATTTGTAATAGGGTGAGTAAAGTTGCAAAAATTTAACATATTACAGTAGTATGAGCTGATATTGACAAATACAGTCCATATCTACCAGATCTTAACATATTTTTATTAAGATTGACTGTGACTACATGTAATTATTCAGTCAACATCTCTAGTTTGACAGAATCTACTTACTGAGCAGCTGCGCATGGTTTAAGTCTATGATAGATATGGATTTTTTATATATGATAAGTTAATGCTTGACAACAATCCCACCTGATGGTAAGTGGCGATGAAGTCTAAGATGTTGGAAGCACTAACTTATAAAAGCTTATTCACTCTCTTGAAGGACCTTGTGTGTATGTATGACTAACTTTTAAAATGTGTGAGTCAATTAATACTGTTTAGAATTTTGGATTATCTATTGAATTGAACATTCAGTTCTATAGTACAAACACATCGATTTTGAATTCTCTACAACATTGTAAACAGAAACTTATCATAACATGTTAATGATGTTGGTAGTGGTCCTGCCCACGATGAGAGGGGCCCAGATTTGATTCCCAGCTGGGGCAGATATATATGTGATAGATAAATGTTTATCCTCATCTCCATGAGGACTATCCTCCGTTAGTCTTTCATCCCCGTGATACAGGGAATCTGAAATCCTAATCCTTGGCATTTATTATTTAAGTTTTTGTTTCGTAGTATGGTAATGTCAATCTAGACTTGTAGCTGTAATTCATTTCCTATTACATAAGCTGTAATTCATTTCCGATTCATTACATTTCTGAATTTCCCTCCAATTAATGAATTTATTGTTTATTTCAGCAAAAGCAAAGGATCCAACAGAAGGCAGAAATGACTCATAAGCAGAGAGTGGAAAAATTCAACCAGCATCTTGACAGTCTAACAGAACACTTTGATATACCCAAAGTATCATGGACTAAATAAATGGGCATATATATCTATGTTAGAAGTTTGTTTTAAAATGTAACAATAAATTATAAGAGATACTTAGAATTATACTTAAGATTTTTTCAATGTTTTTAATGAAGCAGCTGCATAAATTCTCATTGTTTCATTTGTGCTCTAGCAAGTTGGTTATGATTATATCATAATAATCATCTTAATTGCACCTGACATACACTACGGATTTGTGTTGCGAGTTTAAAATGTTTTTAGCAAATATCAACCCAATATTTATATTCTTGAATTTGTGTCAAAACATGATCTAAGTAAAGGAAATAAAATAAAATTACCCTCATATGTTTACTGTATATTTTTGTATTAAAAATAAAAATAAACCTAACATATTTAGTAAAACTGTTACACATAGGCAGATTAACCTAAAACAAATGGCAATATTATAATATATGGACGGTAATAAATCACAAAGCATTACTATGTACACACATATTAAGTTATACTTCGTTGGGTTAATTAATTTTTTTATCAATTCAAAAAATATTAAATGAACAAACAATCAATAGATACAAATAGTACAAAATAAATATATAATAATATCTATGCAATTAACTTCTCGTTTGGTAAATGTTTAAAAATGTATAAATTGAAAACATTACTGATTTTTATATAACAATTGCTTAGTAAGCTGCCATTAGAAGTATAACTTCAGTGGTATAATTTCAATCATAACAAAGAGCTTGTTTTTTCTTAACATAATTATTATTACGCAACATTCCCATCAGTTCAACAGTTTACGAAAATAAAAACGAATGTTTATAAAATAAGTAGGTAAGTAAATAAAGTATTCATGTGGACGGATTTCAAATTGATTAAACATTACAATTGTATGGACAGTCATGGATCACTAACATAGGTGTAATTCTTAATAGTAAAATTACTGGTTATATTTTTTTCATTAATTAACTTATCTAAGCATTTTACATTAAAAATAGAATATTTGGTTAAACCAATACAATAATTGATTCAGCATGACCTATTTTGAACATAATTAAAATGTTTCAAGAATTATAAAACATTACATATAGAAAAATACATTTAGTAAAAGTAAAAATTGGACGGAATAAACAAGTCTGCTTAAATAATATTTAAGTTGTATAAACAAGTTATATAAAAAAAAAGTTTGAATAAAATGGGTTCCTAATTACAATACATAGTTACTTAGAGAATAGAAAATAAATAAAAAAGGCCAATTTACTATGCCACATGCTCAAAAATAATATAATTATGAACAACTATAGTTTTATCAAATGTTTTGTCAGTAACAACTTTAGGACTTACATAGAGTTAAACTTAAAAAGGACAATATCAGCCTTAGTACATTATACTTACATATTAATAAAATTGATATGATTGTAAAAGTTATAATTAAAACCAGAGAGATATACATACATGACTATATCATTTGTATACAAAGCAAAAGTTGACAACATTTCAAATATTTCAATATACATAACAAATTCTTATAGTATAAAATATTAAAACAATACTAAATTAACTATAACACCAGTTTTTAGCATTTTCCAAGATTCGTTGCAATATAAACTAAGTAACGTGCATTGTCGGGGTCCCAAGTTAGTAGAGTTAACTTGTTAAGCCTACTTAGCTGTGAGTTTTCCTTATATAACACATTTCATGAGATTTTTCACATACACAAAACCTATCATTTAGATATCAGCTTTCACACACCTGCAATGTTTTTACAACAACCTATCCAATGATGCCAAACTTTATATGTTATTTTACAATTGATGGAGATGGCAAACCTACAAGGGTTGAATGACAGCTGCGGAACTTAAAAATTCTGAATTTCCATAAACCAATTTCGAGACTTATAACCTACCTCAATAAAATCAAGTCTTTGTATTTAAGTAACAAATGTGTTCAATGAGGTAAAAATAGAATACTCCTATTCGAATAAATTGAGATTCCTTTAAGATTACAAAGTGTTAATACATAAACTCATGCTCTATTGCATTAGAGGTATTAAAGCTAAGATTAGCACTGTTGAACTTACAACTACATTTGTTGCGCTGCTACCTCTCCAAAAGGAGTAACTGAATGTAAACAGTTTGATATAATTTTCTTTAGTGGACCAAGGGTCGCTTCCATCGTCAAAGTGCATGGGGCACTGATCGCGTTCCCTCTCATACTCCTCCATTTCCACGGCGACTGCGGCGCCCTCTGTGTAGTTCCACGATGTCACGTCTTGCTTCAAGTGGCAGTAGGGTCCTAGGGCTTGAGACATTAACACCCTGTAAGAAAAATTTACTAAGTCAATATCTTTACCCTATACCCATACATCTTAGAGGTATTAAAAGTCTTTCCATTCTTATCAACGCAGTCTAAACCTGCAAAATAGTCCCTCATGTTGGGTTTGAAGACGTCCTGCACCATGTATCCAGACAGTAGGTACTTGTAATAATAGTTTTTTTTAAGTGAAACTTCAATATCGCCATCATTGAAAGAAAATTAATAATGGGTAAAAATGCTACGTTTTCTGCTGAAGTTGTGGTGCCACAATGTTGTGTTGCAACATTATAATTATGCAACATATTCAGTTGCAGTTCCGGAGCTCCATTTGTTCCAGTGTTAACCACTTACCAGGGGCTCATTGTTTGTCATTTGGATAGCCAAACAAAATAAAACATCTAAATATACACCTCCATTCAACGACCTAAATATTATTATATTGATCACTTTACCTGTTTAAATCTGCCCTTTGATACACCCAGCACCTATACTTCGAAAACGGATCCAACTCGTCAAACGTGATCAAATACGACTTCAAATTCTCCTTCCAGTACCCAATGCATTTCATTTTGTAGTCGGGATCACTGTATATATCCACGGGCCTCCCCAAGTAATCCACAGTCAAGCAGTAATTCTCCTTGATTTGAATAGTTTTTTGATCTACATCACACACTGAGAAATCGCTTATATTGAGCTTACAGTAAAGATTCGGTCGAGGACTTAACGTTACGCCACCTAATATTCTCGTTTCGAATTTGACATCTCCTTTTTGGTTAAATTTAAATTTCCCCGCTACTGGACACCTGATTGGAGTCGGATCTTTTTTAAGGAATATATCGTATCGCCACTGTTGTTTGTTCGGAAATTGGACCCACGAACACACTGTGTGAAAGTTACTCTGGATCATAGCTAACCCTTTGCGATATCTGGAATAAAAAATACAACATACCAATAGTAATTTGACTGTTTTTTACTACATATTAACATTTGTTAGCAACTATTCATAAATTTGTATTATAATGACAACTTGTCAATCACATAATCACATAATATATCTTACATACAGAAAGTAATTGTTACCACAGTTTTTACAAGGAAAATACAAAAAACTCACCTTATAACATTATGATGTTGAGGAACAAAATCGAAGCAAACATAATCTTTTTGACACCCATCAACAGTAAGGCGCGCCATCATAATTCTGCTGTCACGTTGCTCTCTGTAAAGTTATGTTTTATTATGGCTAAAACGCCCTAAAAACATAAGTGAACCTTTGCCAATGGAAAAGAAATATAGGATTAGCAATTATTTCTGGATCTCCAAAAGTAATACTTATAATTTTTACCTGCAAACATAAATGGTCCGCCTGTATCTACCTTCATCTGGATAATATGTTTCGATAATATGCGTTTCGTTTATAAACACATCGGCGTCTATGTTGGCAGTATTTATCCAATCCCCGGAGAAATTCTGTGGCAAACGGCAACCAGGCACCACCACTTCAACCTGAAAAATAACTAATACTTAACAGGGCTTCCGTTACTCACTTAAACATTGCAGATGCTGGACGAATCCCAAAATATCTAGCACCTTATGGTATTATTTTTCGCTGCCTGCAGGATACTAAACATTCTGTAAGAAATTAAGGTAGCAAACGAGCATGCAGAACCCCTTCCCCTGCCGCCCATGACAACTGTGACCGAACTAGACTCAAAATGGGGACAGACAGTGTTATAAATCAAAATAATTGACTTACCTTTACTGGCGTGACCCTGTATCTCTCTGGAGATTTCTCCACTGTCTTCAGCGTATTACATTGCGGAGTAATAGACGCACCAATGTACAAGTCGTCATCTCTGTTCTTCAAGAAACAGCGATACCTCTCGTCACGTCGAGATTCCTTTGTGTTAGCTACCGCGAAGAAGTGATTCTTGTCCACAAACCAATGACCTAAAACAGCATTTATACAATACAAAACTGTAATTATTAAAAAAAAAAGTCTGCTACAATTATATATTATTTTTTAAATTTTTATTCATGTTACACATAACCAATAGTAAACATCCAAAAAATAACTGGTCCACTGTAAGTCACAGGCCTCTCCTCGTAACTAGGCCTGGAAATTGCTCCATAACATTGTTTCAATACAGATTGGTGATAGTGGAAAAGTTTGCGGTTAACATGAGTGTCAAAAGTGCTCATGCTGCTTTAGAGCTCCTACACGGTTCAGACTGCTATTTAACCTAAATAATAAAGCAAGGAAAAAAAATAAGGCAATAAAGCAAGATGGAAGCTTAATAGCAAAATATTGTATTACAAACATAAAACAAGATGAGTACTTATTATGTAAATTAACAATTCTCAAAATCTCGTAAATAAATACACTTTTAATGTGAAAATCAAACATATAATAATTATTTATATTATAATCAATGATATATTACACTAGATACGCCACCAACGCTCCTAAAGCGTGCAGTGGAAACGGCCCAAGCCGGGCCGTTTGCAATCAGTCGAGCTGTCGGCTGTCATTGTGAGCGCACGTGTCGACTACATACTAAACAAGGGTGCCTTCTTGTGCATTTCGAAATTGCAACAATCATGATAAAAAGGTAAAGAAAGAGGACGGTATATCATATCACAGGTAAATGCATAAAAATATTGAAATTTTAAATAGATAATTTATAATTTGTAATTTTAATGAATCACAGCTTGTTTCCAAACGATAAAAGAGATAGAACATTGCTTCACTCACAGGTGTAACAAAGATAGCACATACGCTAAGATCATAGATTAGAGGCAACAATGAAGACAGTAGGTACAATAGGTAGACAAGAAATTGTTAGTGTAACGATAAGATTTATTTATGAATTTAGGCAGAATTCTTATGTTTCTACGTTAAATAAACCGTTATTTTTAATGTTCCGTAGATTTGATTTAAAAATTCAATATTTATTGGCACCTTAGCGAAACGGTGGTAAATGCACAAAATTGACGTTCATAAGTGTATGTATCATACCTACATGAAATAAATGATTTGAGTTTGAGTTTATGAAATTGCTGTTTTTCTCTCTCGCAGTAATTAGTTTCTAATTTAATTTGTTTTTATTTAATTTTTTGTCTAATGTAAATTTAAGTAAATGTTCTTTTTTGCTTATGATCCTTAATCTTAAATGTTAATATTATGTACTTCCAAGATTCATAGCAGTTTTAGGCATAAATCATTCTAAGAATAAATGTCTCGTCTGTTACATTTATCTATGACACTTATGGTTAACGTCAATAGACGTCAGTGCAATATTTCGGTTGCGTTTGTCAGGTTCATTTTTCATATAAGTAACATGTCTACCTCTTTTTACTTATAATGTCATTGATTATAATACATGCATACAATTCAGAAAAACATACCCAAGCAACTGTACTCCACAACTCCATCAAAAGTGCCCGACATTCCTGGACACTTCTTGTATGTGATGTTGAACTTCTGGTTGGTAATCAAGAACTGAGTTCCAGCAGTTTGACATGACCTGATTTGTGCATCCGGGTGCTTACATTCCCCAGTGAAACGGAAACGATTCTGATAAGCAAACTGCCATACTCCCTCAAGTGAAGAGCGACAGTTGACCTGGATTGAGCAAATTATATATTTTATTATACAAGTATAATTAAAAAAAGTAATAACAGTAATATAAAAAAGTACATAATAATGGTAATATAAAAAGTATAATTTTATTGTAGGGATGGTTTATTATTTAGTTGACAGGTTAAATGCACATTAGCTTAACCTGGTACCATCAACTTTGATCAAACTTAAGCAACTAATCATTTCATACATTTCTTAGTAAAAAGCTGTTATTTCAATAAAGACAAACAAACCCCAGAATTTAATATTATAAGCAAAAAAATTCTTTCGGTGTAAAGTAAAGAGAAAAGCGTTGTTTAAGAACTTTCTAGTTATTTCATGCATAATATGCAATATTATTATATTTTATTATTTAAATTAAGATCAATTACTTTTGATGTTAATGTGCACAACGCAATGCATTTCATACTTACTGGCACAGCATTTTCAGAAAACAATGTTATTAGATTTTGATCAGGGTTCAGGCCTTGGCAGACTCTCTCGACGGTTGGCTCCTCATTAGGATCGAGATCCACACACGGAGACTCTATTTTCTCCAACACATTCACTGTGCGTACAATAAGTTTGACACAGTAGTAACACTGAGTATAACTAAACACCATAGTGTAGTTGACATGATAGTCCGCCTTAATGTTCACACATACACCTCTGTAACAGGAGACAAGTTTTGTAAGACAAGATAAAATTTAACAACACTCAATGTAATCAGACCTAGAATGTATAAAAGCAACATAGGGGGAAAAAATATTTGCGTCTTTACATAGGACTTCATCTACAATTGAATTTCTATAGTTTAATGGCAAAAATGGACCTAAAATTACCCAAAAATAGTTTGTAGTATTGTAATAACCTTACCCCCAAAACACATGCAATTATCTCCAAAAAGAAGTAGTTTTGTTTGTGTAAGTAATTTAAAAAAAAATGCTTTTTTAACTGTGACTCCCCCAACATCTTTGCAGGAAGTAACTTTTTTCACTTAGGTATTGAAAGATATTTTTTTGAGCGGCTTAGCGCAACCCTGGAACATTTACAAAATCTAACACTATAAGCATCATTAACTATCCCAATAATGATTTCGTATTTCATCATGCCATAATAAACCTCCCAGCAAACTGCGAGTTAACCACCCATGAAGACTGATCAAATGTTCTTACAAATCTTACATTACACATAAACATTAAAAAGAGGAATCATTCGCCTTTGCTAGAATGTTTTATGACACAAAGGTATAAAAAATATTCCTTACCTTCCTGTCATCTCTCTTGCATTAATCTCTGTAAGGGTCTGTTTGCCATTTTCAAAAGAAAACCAAGTATTCCTCAATACCCCTGGGATTGTACACTCTGCCGAAACTGATGCAACTAAAACAATTTAAAAATGACTCGTTGGGCGTTGGCGTTACCGACCACTTATTAACATATCATAAATATAAAATAACATTAACATTTTAATCATTTTACTTACTTCCACTTAGAGCAACAATAGATATAAAAAGAAATTTATATTTTTCCGGAGCCATTTTCTTGGTAAAATATATTTTTTAAAACATAATTCAATTCAATTTTTTATTCAAGTCAAGTCAATCAAATCAAGTCAACAAATGCAGTCAATGACATTGCAGCAGTGTTGCCAACATTATTTTTTAGAGGATCGTAGTATCGTACCATGGCCTAGAAAAGATCGTATTTTGCCAATATTTTAAGGAAAAAAATAGTACTTAATGAAATGTCACTAAAACAACGTAAATAATTTTTAAAACGAAATGTAATTATAATTTTGAATCATTTTGAATATTTATTGACGTGAAAACGTCTTATAAATTGATGGACTGCGCGCATGAAAAAGTTTCCCGTTCCGCTGACGTCAGAGCGTGACGTCAGAGCTAGCAGATATAATAGTTCTGCTACTGGAATGCCACCAAGCGAGCTTCTACGAGAACTTTTACAATAACATCCCACCCTGACCCACCTTGACGGAAGCCATTATTTACAACCGTTATCACGTAAAACTAACGTCCGTAAACCGACTTTACAGACAACCGTTTTTTTTTAATTTTAAATATTTATTATAATGAACAAACATACATCAACATTTAGCATTAAGATTTAAAACTGAATTTTTATATTTTTAGATGTGAGAAAAGGGTACAATCAGGGGCCTGGTTTCAACTTATTTAAAAAAAAAAAATTTTTTTTAGGGATTTTTAATGAGGCACTTAAATTGGTACCTGAATATAGATTGTCAGATTGTGCGGGGATTCCCATTCCCATAGACATCGCTGAGTCCACAGATGACATAATATACCTACTCATACGCTGCGTACTTCATTTAAGTGCGAATGAGACAGATTAAAAATTATTGGATGCATTCATAAAAACACAAAAAAGTTTAGCTCGAAATACATAATTATATCAAAAAATAATTTAATTTCTCATCTATTTTTACTTCATTATGATGATGGGTATAAGATTTGAAAAGATCGTATATTTTGCGTACGATTTCGATTACCCGATCGTACATCGTACAAGAGCCAAAAAGGTCGTATAAATACGATTTAAATCGTACGGTTGGCATCACTGCATTGCAGACACAGCACAGAGCAGAGCACAGACCAGAGTGTCAGTCTGTCTGACACTCTATATCTGTGCTCTCCAACCAACGATTAAAGAAAAGACTTATTTCTTAATTCGTTGTCTCCAACGAATTAATAGGTAATTAATTTTCTTTAATCGTTGGTGCTCTCTGACACTGTCAGACCGTCTCAGACGTCAGTCAGCAGTTCAGCACAGAGTACTTTGTATGAAAAATTGACAATACTGTCAATGTTTGACTAGTTATTGTCTATAAACAAAAACATTAATCTTTGCAAAATTGCAACATTTGGCGACATTAAACTGGTAATTTACCACCAGTCTTGTTTTTAATTCAATTTATTGACTTGACAGACTTGACTTATCATATACAAAGTACTCTGTGCTTATCTTCTAGTCTGTCTGTGTCTGCCCGTTTTTGTTTTCGTAGTATAGTTTTTGTTTAGTTAAAAGTAAATAAAATCACTTTTACAAATTACAAAACATTGAAGTTAAGATAAAGTAAATCAAAAATAAATTTGTAGGAAAAAATGAAACAAATTCAGGCTACAGCTAGGAAGCTAAAGATTCGGGTGCAGTGCTTTAAAACCTAACGTTAAAAAGAGATATTTAAAAATTACTAGGTTTATCTTTTAGGTACACGCCGTTAATGAAGAATAATGTTTTATATCAGTCTTCTATCCTGTTAGTGTTAGTTTAGTTAAAGTGCTGAATTGGTACGTAATTGGCATGTATACACAAGTATGTACAATGGCCTCTCCAGGAATAAGTCCAAAAAAGAGACGATTAAACCTAAGTCGGAAAGCAAAACAAAAGGAGCAAGAAAATACAGAACAAACCAAACTCACTACAACTGATCCCGCAAATACTCAAGTCAATGCAAAGAAAAATAATTTTATGAAAGCCTGTTCCAAGGTGTCTCATGAGGCATATCGAGACTTTAAAAATAGATTCCAGTTGTTATATGTGCCAGGATGTATTAGTAATGTGTGTAATCATGGTGACAAAAATGTAAGATCCTATAGATTATTATCATAAATCAATAAATAATATGAATTTCATTTTCATTTGGAGTATAAGGAAAAATCAATATGTATTTTTTAAGTTTAGGATGACAAAATAATTCATGAGTCATTCAATAGATAGTGCCTTTACAGTATGTTAAAGATATATTTTTGTATTGTAAGTGAATTTCTTTACATTAAAAATGTTATTTTTTAGGCAAACATGAGACAGATATCACTGTCTGCTGAACTAAGTTTTAAAACAGAATTTAAAAACAGTGCGTGGTATGATGCCTTAGAAATATGTGTAGTGTGTACCACTCCATGCAATTATTTATCTGCAAACGTTCTGAAGGATGTCGTGGAAATAATGATGGTAATACCTTTATTTAAATAATAATAACCATAACCTACTTGGTAGTGTCCCTACCTGAGATGCGAGGGTCCTAGGTATAAGTCTTGGCGAAGCAAATATTGTGACAGATTATTGCATGTTCTCGGTTCATGTATGTTAGTGAAATCTGCCCGCCCGCCGTAATAAGCTGCCCGCGATACAGAGAATCCTAATGAAAGGGATTAGTGTGTTAGCATTTAGTTTCTGTCGAAAACTAACAATTCACATGTGACAAATGTTGCCTGCCATTACAAACTCAAAAAGTTTCTTTTATGACTAGTCAGTAAGCTAGGAATGCATTAAGGGTCAGCAATTACAATGTAACTGTAAATGGTCTGTATTGCCTAAATAAATCTGCACCACCAGATTCAATAATGGCATTCTCGAAACTGCTCAATATCTAGCACTCAACATCATCAAACATCTAATCTCACACGACTGTTATTATTTTATATGTATTGTGTGTTACCAATATGAAGAATATTAAAATTTGTACACAGAGACAGAATCACAGACATTTTAAAACAGTTAGGCATTTGAAGCTGTTTTATCATTACATTTGAAGGTCAATAAATTATGTGTGCACTATCGCATAGGGTTATCCAGGATATGATGTCATTGCCCTGCTGTCCAATAAGAAGATAACTATGTATATACTTGTTTACTTATCTAATATTATGTAGTAACTTAAACATATTAAAATATTTTATTTTAAATTGTTGTTATTATGCATGTATTAGTGATACAATAACAGTCCCTGCCCCTCATACCTGCATACACATTAACCAACTAACTTTCTAACACAGTTTGCTAAGTGGACTAACCAACCTAGTCCCGATTTGCTTCTTGTTCTGTGTCTTGCACAGATGTCTTGGGCGACAGCGACAGGCTGGTGCAGATATTTGTTTGCAGTTAAAAAATGTATTGTGTGTTTGTCTTCTTATCTATAAATGCAATATGATTTATAATAGTAGATTTAACTTAACTAAAATTATAAAACTTGTTGAATTACAGAATGCGCATGAAGATTTATATACGGGATACACAATAGATTACCTTTTAAGAAAGTGTCAACATATACTTATGATGCATTTTAACATGCATCCGCCATGTGTCGCACAAAACATTAGAAATTGTTATAAAGATTTTCTAATGTCACCAATGGACTCCAAAGGATTGTCTAACAGAAAAGTGTACGATAGTGACGAAGGAATAGTCTCTCATTGTTTTAGCAGGCTAATACATGAGATTAGTATGGACAGTAAGGATGGCACAATAATTGAAGAAGAGGAAATACCAATGGAGATTGACGGAGTTAAACGTCTACATTGGAAGAAAGATAATTTTGAACTACATGAATTATTAGTTAGAACAGAACGAATTGAAAGATGCATGTTAGTTGTAGAAAGTATTATCTACTTGATACAAATTGATTTAGCACTGTGGGATGCCAGGTAATAATATAATTTATTCAAATTTTTATTTATGCGGAAAATAAGTACAAAGGTACTCTAAATTAACTGGATGATATTTCAAAATTTTCAGACATTAGGTATAGACATTAAAATTTGATAGATAAAATGAAGACAATAGAATGTGTTACCAAAAAAAATAGAATTTGCTTAAGGGCTATTCATAAATTACGTCACACCTTAAGGGGCGGGGCGGAGGGGGTCGACGAAATGTGACATTGTGGGACAAGGGGCAGGGGGGGGTCAAAACTTTATGTCGTCAAATAGAAAATCTAAAATAAATTAAAAATCCTAAAATTAGTGTGATGTAATATATTGATGGCCCCTTATTTGAGAAACAAAATAACTTGCTTACACAACAATAATATTATTGCAGATGCAGTTCTAAGAGTACAGTGAGGCATCAGAAACCACTCCTGGCGAGTATAATATGGCCATATAATCTTATTTCATTTGGTACAGTTACGGCACAATGTCGTAAAATAATGACACTATTTGCTTATTATATTCATATGCAATATCCAGAGCGGCATATCAAAACAATGGTTGTAAGTAAGACTAAATGTTGCTATTTCTACCTGAATATATTTTTATTTCTTTTAAACCATACTATTTCTGAGTATACTGCTGTCATAGTTAATTCATTAGGCGATAATTTCATTAAGTAAAATATTAATAACAGTGAGTTATTGTTAAGCTTAAACTCGAATCTTGAATTGCTACATATGTTACGGGTGAGTATTTGTTAGTCATTGAAAGTTAAATTCAGATTTAAAATCATTTATTTAAATATTAAATCATTATGAAGGTCGTTTTTTTTTTCTTCTGCCACCTGTTCTGTTTAGTATTCATACAGGGGTGTGCACAGGCGATTATTCCGTAACTATTACAGATATCAAAAAACTTTAAACTGATATCGAAATCACTTTACCTAATGAGTAAAATGACAATAATAATTTATTAAAAATAAAACGAGAAATATCCAAAAAAATTACATTATACTCTCCCATACACTTTATTTCTTAGTAAGTACAAAATTTTGTATTCAAAGCAGATGATGTTCGATGTGACGTCCTCGTGCAATACAATGACGAGCTCTATTTACAGTTTCTAAATGAACTTTCCTTAAAATATGCGGAGCAATTAAAGCAATTGCACGACGTACACGATTCTGTAACTCTTCTAGGCTGTGAACTCTCTCAGCGTATACGTGGTCTTTGACATATCCCCCTAGTAAGAAATCACAAGGCGTGAGATCCGGGGATCTGGCAGGCCAAGGGGCTGCACTATTATTGGCTATTAAGCCATTAAAATTGTTTCGTAAGAAATTCATTACAACATTTGTATTATGTGCAGGTGCTCCATCTTGTTGCAAAATTATCGACCTTCTTTCATCATCTGGATTTGGTTCTAAGAGACTTAGCATATCGTTTTGTACAAAGGTGAAATATCTCTGCCCAGTTAAGGTTCCATTGTAAAAATATGGCCCAATGATCCGATCTCCAAGAATACCACACCACACATTAATTGAAAATCGCACCTGAGCTCTAACTTCAACAGTTTGGCGAGGATTGTCAATTGGCCAATAATGCGAGTTTTTTCTATTGTAAATGCCGCAGTTTGAAACATTACTTTCATCGGTCCATAAAATTGACCTTACATTGACATAATTATTGACTAGCCAATTGCAATAGACCAGCCGACAAGCAGGATCATCATTGTGCAGCGTTTGAGTAGGTTTTATCTTAAATGCTTTAAAGTTTTTTTTTTAATTTGTGTACATAATTATGGGAAACTAGAAATAATCGTGCCACCGAACGCGTTGATTCTTGTGGATTATCTACTACGTAGTTAATAATATTGTTATCTAAGTCACTATCAAATTCCGGAGCTCTTGTTCTCGAACTTTTTTTTCTGGTAAAGGATCCATAATTTATCAAATTGTTATCCAGCTTACGTAAATACGTACCAGAAGGAACTTCTCTATCTGGGTACTCTCTTCTGTAAGCGATAACGGCCGCCCTATTGTTACAATCATGTTTGTAGTACATTTTTAACATGTCCCTCTTTTCTGTATTGGAATATGCCATTTTTCAATAAATAGACTACTATTACTAACGCAAATTGAAAAAACACAATAAATTGGCGGGAACGAGAACCCGCGATAAAGAATTTGAATTTCGAACGAACACCAAAGAGATACCAAAGAGTATCTTTCTTTTTGTTTTTATTTAGTATGTTGCTTTTCAGCCAGTTCAAATCAATACGATATTGAAACAAGGTTTATTATTAATTTGAAGTGGTAAGATAAGATAATTAATCTACACATATATCTACTTGAAATTCATCAATATCATATCATACATAATTATAAAATGATAAAGGTAAAATGAGTAGGTACTATTCCACTTTAAATAAAGAAAGTAAAACCTTTCTACTATCTCATATTAAATGTATGGGAGAGTTTAATGTAAATTTTTTGGTTAAGTATTTCTCGTTTTTATTTTAATAAATTATTATTGTCATTTTACTCATTAGGTAAAGTGCTTTCGATATCAGTTAAATAATGAGAAGAATGTACGATTTGTGCGAAATAAATCATTTTTGTTACAGTTGTGGATGAATGCTGTTGCACAGATGTTTTATATGCATGGTAAACAATCTGGTGATGATTATCCAGAAGAAAGAAACTACGTCACAATCGTCAGAGAATTTTATAAAATTATTGAACGTAAGCATCTAAATAGTACCTAAATTTTACAGACCACAGCAAAAAGTCGCAAATTGATTTTTTCCACAACAGTTTACATACAGTTTGTAGATTCTCAAGGAGAGGGGGGTGGGGATTCAATTATATATACCTTTTTTTGTTTGTGATGTGCTGTTTATAATATGTATGTATATAATATGTCCGGGGTTGTGTCAGTAATCAGGAAAGAGCCCCATATCTTGTAGGTGAATACTAATTAATTAGCTTTAAAAAAAATTGCATACGACAATAAGTATAGAAAATTCTCGTAAGATGTTTAATTGAATTGGAGACATTTTGTAATGTCAATATCTATCTATCTATCACTAATATCTAAAAAGAGGAATTTATGAATAAATTTATTTTGTTTCAGCTTTTCCAAGTTCTTCCGTAACGAAAATAATGAACAGAATTCAACCAACTTATATGCGCTATCTACTTGGAATACGTCATATACAGTACTTACTTAATACCACTGAGAAAGATATTTTAACTATAATAATCTTGAGTTTTAACGATATGCCCTGGGATAAATACTGTGTTGGAGAAGATGAACCTATAGATTTCAAGAAAACTAGATTGAAACCTGGCAAATTGATGAGCTATCTATCAAGAAAATGCAGAAGTTTGGATGTTCCCCTGAATGTAGCTGAAGATCTTTATCCAAAATTTCAATTGGAGAAAAACGTCACCGACGCGACTCAAAATCACTTAATTGGTATATTGTTTATAACATTTGTTGCATACCTAGAAGCATACAGTATTAAGAAATTTAATCAAACATTGGATTGGTATAATGAAAATGAAAATAATTGTGATCTAACATCTTGTAAAACTGTAAGTGATTGCTTTGTAAAGAAATACCGGTCTATAATTAAATCTTTACAGGAACTATTTGTCATCCTAAATGAGAATCAATGTGTTGAACCTTTACAAAAATTGTCAGATTTAATAAAGAGTTATTTTTCTTAATTAATGGTTTCAATAACATTAAAGATTTATTGATATTTTAATAGATATAGTGATATAGTCTACTTAATTATTTTTGGTGCCTATACCTATCCAGAATAACACTTTATTTTTATAGAAGTTACTAGTAAATCCGCCCTCGCTCCGCTTCGGGAAACCTGTCCCTTAGTACCTCAACCTCACTCCAAAATTGTTAAACGACTAAACGTAACCCGCGCACGAATTTACATTCATGCGCGTTAGTTTTCATTTTGCGATACTGTGCCTGTAATGCCTAAGGTGGTTAACATATTTAAGTCGATAGGGATTAATACTATACTTATCCCTCTAAAAAGCTCTCCAATTACCGCATTGTACATAAACATTTTTTGAAACTTAAAATAGGTATAGAAAGTTATCCTATGGCACCGCCTTAGAATAATTACACTATAGAAAGACAGTCGTCATACAAGCGCTCTGTCTAAAGTAAAGCACTAAACCGAAACTTTCCCGAAAGCGGGGAATGATTCGGCTGCGGATAATCATAATTATGTTTTTAGCAATAATACATAAATAGCTTTCAGATATTTTGTGACACAATTTAACTGGACAAATCGTCATAATTCCTTTTTTTTCGCGAGACACGTTTGGCGTGCGTTGACATTGAACCGTGTTCTGTGCATTGAACTGTTGAACACTACGGAGCTGCCTGGTCGGTGTTTGGAATCATTTCTGACTCCAATTAAGGTGCTTCAAAATGACGGCGCGGACTTGGTTTCTGTAGTAATTATTCTAAAGGCACCGCGGACTTTTTATGATATAGGTACCTACATAGTTATCGAGTATTATAAGGTCACCATTTTTTTTTTTTCAAAAATCGGCTATGACTTTGTCGCGTCAAAATCGTCAGTCTTTTGAATAAAACTAAGTGTTTATAAAGTTATAAACTCTTTGCTTTGAATGGAGCTACTGGAGGGTTCACCTTGTCATGTCAATGTCTGACGCGCTCGAATATTTGTTTTTCTTATTTTCAACCCCTTCGTACGGCCATCCCACGGAATACTTCTTTCTGTATCAATTGGTTAAGTGGTCTGTGTCCGTGGGCCACCCCTACCATGCAAACCGGCAGATTAATATTTTTCCGTTGTCAGAAAGACGTGGGGCGCATGCAGTGTTTAATATCTGAAACGCTCAAGTGTTTTTTGTGTCTTTTTTTATATTTTAGAAAACCTATGATTTTATTTTTCCAGTCGAAAACTCATCGGCCGAAAGCTAGACGTCTGAGTCCGGGAAAATAAGTTCAGTTCAGTTACTGTCAGTGTCATTGCTCATTGTCATTATTGTCAATTTGGCGTTTGTCTTGCTTGTGTCAAGTGTAAAGAATGCAATTAAATTAAAATTCGATACGATTTTTGTTTGCGGTGTGCAATGCAAGACGAAATATTTGTTTTATATTTATTGTGGACAAATTAGTATTATCATTTGAAATTGTAAAAAAGTGCGTATTCTGTACTGAAAAAAGGGACTAGTTTTCGATTAAAATCAATTATATTACATGTAGTACTGAGTATTTTATTTACAGATATGGGGCGCCGCAAATCTAAACGAAAGCCTCCAGCAAAAAGAAAGGCAATAGAGCCGCTGGACCAGCAATTCAATTGTCCATTCTGTAACCATGAAAAGTCATGCGAAGTCAAAATGTCCGTCAACCATATGTTTCTTTTATTTTTCCCGGATATTTGATGCTTAAAAAAGTTAATATATACTTATGCTTTGCAGGGATCGAGCTCGGAATACTGCAAGAATACAATGCCGGGTGTGTTTAGAAGATTTCCAAACTACTACAAATGTCTTGTCTGAACCCATAGATGTTTACAATGATTGGGTGGATGCTTGTGAAAGTGCGAATTAGATTTTAAGGTTATATTAAGAAATTTTATGTTCTAAGTTATTTTGTATCATCAAAAATATATGTTTGTAATATTCACACATCATTAACTAATAGCATTTTAATTTTAAAGCATTTCAACATTATACTGGATAAATTGTCTCAATATAAAATATTTTGATAAAGCTTGGCCAATCCCTAATGACGATTTTATAATATTATATGCTAGGATTGCAAGATGTATCATGGCATACTTAAGAATTGCGATATTAACAACACATAAGTTGTGCAATTAGGGCTCCAATCTCATAAGGAACATTAATAGATGCATAATTTTATTTTAATAATTATGTTTAATGTTCATATGACGTGTAACTTTGGTATCCAAATTATGAGCTTCAATATTGACCGTTCCTACATTCTGTGTCGAAATTTAAAAATAATGTTGTTTTATAGTAAATTAATTACTTTCTAAATTTTCATTCCATCAACACCGGGAATTAAAGCACACAGACATCTTTATAAATTTTTTGTCTCGCTTTGAATATCATTGGAATAATGATGGTAAAACTTTAGTAATTTTCTATTGACTTCTAGTAGTATGACAAAGTAAATCAGGTAACATTAGGATGACAGAATATCAATAAATGTTGAAATAAAAAACTCATAATTATGTATTCAAACAGTAGTCATGTATGGGAACTTAAATTAATACATTAAAACTACAAAAATATTTATCATTGCTTTATTTTCCTCAACAGTAAGATAGGTCAGCTTATTATAACAATTAGATTAAAATATTGCATCTTAAATACATAATTTCCAAGACTTTGTGATTATATCGAATATGATCTTTATTTAAAAAGCACTCTTGCTGACCTTACCTAATAATTGCACAGAATTACATTACAATACGCTCACAGACAAAATATTATCTACTATAGTAAATCTTTAAACACGCAAGCATGACTACTGCTCTAGAAGCTTGATAATATAGAAGACTCGAAGATAAAATACAACAGAATGAGATTACCACTGTATGACTGTGGAAATGGAATGTATGTAACACTCGCCATAATTTAACATCACGATAATTATTCAAACCATCTACATAGTAACAAGGAATATAGCAACAATCTTAATAGAATTTGGGAGTAATTATTAGTATAATATCATTTTAAGATCCTCACAAAACAGCGTTAGCAAAGCCCTATCACAAAAGTTAAGCAACCATGTGTTGAAGAGAATTATGTAATTTTGGAAGTCACTTTTGGCAACACTAATTTCATACCGATTTTAACAATCAGCGCATGTCATTATAATTAGACCTTAAATTTAGTTACTGAAAATTTTTGTTTGAATTCAAAGCTAAGTATGAGATCTAAGGCTACATTCATAACATTAATTGTACTCTTTGCTAATAGATTGGCAAATCACTCAAACTTCTACGAAATAATTCTAGTTGTAGCAGAATAAAAAAATATATTCCTTTCTGAAATTGAAGAGTTAGTAGGCATTTTTACAGTGGGTCCATAATGGGCCGCATTACTCATTATGGCGCAAGATATTATTATACCTCCAAGCTACTATTATCGAAACTTATGTTTCAATTAAATTGCAATTAATTGGCTATCCTCAAATTTGTTGCCATACACATGGACTAGGTAGGAATGACTTGTCTATCTAAGTATCACATATATAGGGTTGCCGCGTGTCTATTTTTAGTTACATTCAAACGCATTCAATAGATAATAAAAAAACTGTAACATTTCTTACAACAATTAATAATAAAAATACATTTTTTATCTGTATTCATATACATACATATAAATATATAGGGAAACGATATTTTCACATGTGTGACAAAATTATATACATTACTAAGAATATTGGCAGGTTAGGACCTGATATTTTTTTAGCATACACAGATAACAATTTACATATAACAGAATTTAATTGCATATTAATTTATTCGTAATTTTCTTTATTTATACAAACTACAAAAAAAAATACTTGATCAAGTAAAGCCACTCAAAGTTCATATCACTTTCGCACATAAAAGCTAGATCTAAAATGTTAAAACATTATAATATTACGAATATAAGAAATAAGATATAAATATATTAAGTTACACGAAGTAAACAATACTAAGTACATTTTATTTTTGGCGTTAATTAAATAAAATAACTATAGTTTTTTGTCTTATTTTTCCGTTGTTATGACGCCATATTGTATTTTAGCAATATTAAATCCAAGAAAATAATAACATCTCATAAAACGGGTTATTCTCTTTAAAATGTTGCAAAAAAAATTATCAGAAGTCGACGCTGAATTTTTTATATAATTATTTTTGATATGAGTATGCGACCATTTATTTAAATAAAATGAAGTATTTATTACTTTTGCTGTTTCTTTTAGGCAACCCTAGCTTTAGACTAGATTAAGGAGAGATATATTAGCAATTGCATTGTCAACCTAGCCGTCCATCCACAGAGAGTTCTACCAAGTTCAATAATACTATGACAGTAAATACTTCATACAACAACATTGTCCTTACATAGTTAGACACATACGTATCAACAACGCCTATTTAATCTATAAACGTAATAAACAGCGTCAAGCTGTATCACAATTCAATAACAAACTTTAATAAATTAAATTACTCTTAAACAAATACAATACATACGGTTAAGTTACTGAGCTATTTCCTAGACTTACAACCCCAGGATTTCTGTAACCACGTCATGATTTTGTTTAAAGTCCAATCTATATCAATTTGTGCCTACACTAAAATAGAATTTATTTACATTAGATAATCACTATGAAAGATACAATAAGAGGGAAAAATCTAATGGGGTAACAGAACTCATGACATGGTCACTAGAGTCGCATACCACCGAGCCCTCAGTGCAAAAGCTGTGTCAAGAAGTTAAGGGCATAAAATAGCTCACACTACGGTCTATACACACCGGTACAACACAAAATTAGTGCAATCGATTATACAAGTCACCTTGGAATGTCATAATAAGTGGGTACACATAAACTATAACATTCAAACGGGGTTACACATTGTTGATTAACATAGTTAATACGTGATTGGGTTACACTACCAACCCACCAAATACTCCAGGATATATGACCTAATTTAAAAGGTAAAAACAATGCGTTTAAAATTTCCCCATGTCCACGAACGAATCGTACTGGAGATCGCTGCCGTCCAACGATTGATCTTCCGTGTCCACGACGTCATTCAGTGACGTCAGCTGCTTAGTGTCAGACCGAGAGTCGCAAACCGCCGTATTATCCGAACTGTCACTGTCACTATCGATATACTCGTACAATCTTTTCCCGTCCGATTGAGATAGCTCGTACATCGCCGTAGACGTTTCGTCCAACTTTAGGACGTCCTGTGAGTGGGAAAGCAAAGCATCGTCGTATGTTAAATGTACTTCGACATGCGATGAACAAGCCTCTTCCGTATAGTGACCGGAATCACCTATTTCTGATATGTTAACGCTCTCATCGGGTACCGATAGACAAACTTGCTCGCGCGACGAGCTCTGTCCGTATTGCGACGCGTCCTTATCAATTTGATCGTTCACATCCTTACAAACGGAATTGTCATCCGAGAAATCGGCCTCGGCGTTCAAAGTCACCGAATCGTCGTCTCTCCCTTGCAAGTGTTCCGTATCGTCGACGCACTTCGTCGAATCGTCGCTACTATCCGACAATATCAACTCGATGCTGCGATCCAATAAACCTGTATCCGTGCAAGTCGACATTTCGTCCTCGAACACTATTTCGACGCTCCGTATTCTCATGAGCGGCATCTTGGCGGGTGATAGTTCGTTGCCCTTGGCGGTGCGACCTCTCTTCCGATCGTTGAGCGATTCGTTTGATTCGCTCGCGTCATCGTAATCGATCTCGAAGCTCCGTAGATCCGACACGCAAGGGGTGCACTCGTTGACTTTGGACTTGGATGAGGGATGGGGGTGATCTGGTGAGGGCGTGGTATGCGTATGTAGTTCCTAAGGTTGCGACGGATCCTATTGTATGGTGGTGCCGATGTCGAGCCCGCCCTCCTCTTGCATCTTGGTGAGGAACTTCACCACGCGGTACTGTTCGTCGGTTTGCTTCACCATGTCGACCAACGCGAGAAGTTTCTTAATGCCGATGAATATTCTGTTACAAAAGAAAAAGAATTCATTAGTTATGATTTATGACACTCTATAATTACCTTTGTAATACTTTGATAAAAATACAGGAATAAAGACAGCAATTTTTTTTTGGAGCGATTTCAGGACCTAGATAATTTAAATCATTTCAAATTATGAAGTTTCTTCATGCTAACACCGTAAAAAACCATTTGACCGAGAAGCCACGTATTTAAAATTCGAAAAACCTACGGCCGGTTGCAATAATCTACCTCCTACAACATCCCTTCCTGCTGGTTAAAAAATCGTCATCAAACCGAAAAATCATCCGAGTGTCTTCAAGACGATAGGTTTTTGAGTTAGTGCGCCTACCATCTTGGACTTAATCGCCACTTTTAACTTGCGCCAAACTTTATGGCCTCCCTCAACGCCAGAACGGACTAAGGCGGGCAAACGGTGACACTCGCACGTGTTCAAACGGGCCACTAAGTTTGGCGTGAGTTGAGAGTTTGGATTATTGCCAAACATTGACTTATCATGAACACAAAATACAGACCTTTAACCGTCAGTAAGAAATAGATAGCTTATCGGAACCGGTCGTCAGTCGTACCTTTCGCAGTGTACTCCGGGATGTTTACGAGCAGAGCTCGGGTGTCGCAGGAAATCTAGCATCTTTTGTGGCTGAGAGCGCGCCCTGCAAGTACAGGACAGACTCCGCTAGGACCTACCTCAGCCTAGGAAGATGGCTGCACTCACTGCATAAGTATTACTCAACAGCTTGAAAAGCTTTCATATAGATATCACATGCAAACTGATAGAAACTACGTTTCAAATACTAGTAATTATTTATTGGTTTTTATTTAACGACACGAATGAATCCACAGATATCCAGAAAAGTGAATATACAACTAACCTCCTTCAAGTACTAGCAGGTGAATGCAGTAGGTTTTATTACGCTTATCGTGACGGACGCAATAAATTGCCAGGGTCGATGTTCCTATTCGATTATTTGGTCGGGTGTAGGCATTCAAGTCAAGAGTGAGTGACACTTGTACTATGTTAGTGCGCTAAACCATCCAAGAACACATTTAGAGTTTTGAAACGCGCATTTTTGAAGTGAATACTTCTATAGTATCGTTGTGATTTGGAATTCGTTGAAACGGAAATGACGCGCAAATAAAATGAAACGGCAAAGAAAAAGACACGGGCACATTTTAACGTGCGAGAAAATGGGATAGGAACATTAGCAACAGTTAGAACTAAAGTTCGCTGCAGCGCTAAAACGATAGTTATGACATCTAACCAAACAATTTTTTGAAGTTTCACTTCTAACACTTGTGACTTGCACACATTTTGATTTTTTAAAGAGCGCGCTTCAAAAATCGAAATATGTCACAACTGTAAGTCACTACTTAAGATCAAGTGAAATTGTAGTCGACCATTAACGTACAATAATAATTAATAACAAAAAGCACTCACTTGGCGCCTCGCAAGTCATTCTGTATCTGGTGAAGGTCACGCTTGGAGAACACGTCGCTCTCCTCCAACACGGCCATCACGTGTTCCGGCTGCGACAAGTTGTGAACGTGGAGAACGCCCGTAAACGCTGACAGCATTTCCATGTCTTCCAGGACTTGTCTGTTGGTACATAACACATTGGAATTGAAGGTTATAGACAACTGGTGAGCGTGGAAAACATGAGATAGCACTAGAATAGTAAAATTGTATGTGGCATAAGAAAAAATATTTTCTTGAAAAACCCGGCACTCAAAGTGAGACAAAACGTAGCAAATTCTATCTCCTTCTTTTTTGTGTCATTGGCGTAAGTTGCTCCTTTTCTTGTGCGAGTGCCATAGATGGCAACCATTGGTCTATACTCTTCTTGGATTCAATTTACGGTTCGCTGTGAGACGTTACCATACTGTTACCGTAGCAACGAAAGAAATACCACCAAATAAGGCTTGGAAAAGCTATTTTGAGAGAACTTAAATGTCTTTTAGTGAGTTGTGTTTATAACTGTGCATAAATAAAGTGCATGTCCTGTAAATTGAATACCATAAATAAAAACTAAAAATGACTACCCTTTTCTTAACAACAGCTAAAATAACAAACAGTTACACAAAACATATACACTAGGTAAAAAATCTGCAATCCAAATACTAATACCAACCTTCGGCTGCTTGTGCACAGGATGAGCAGCTTCCTGCCCTTGGGCGGTTGTTTCTTGAGCAGCACCAACAGCGCCTGCAGCGTCAGGTTGGAGTACCGCGGGCCGATGGGGCCGTAGTCCAACAGACGTTCGATGTTGTCCACCAGGATACACGACAGGGTTGAACGGTACGCGTCGTCGAAATACTGGGAAAGGGGAAAAATACTTGAACATTCCAAGTTACGGCCCTGAACTGTTAAGTTGGTACTGTCATGTGCAATGTTAAGACTGCGGCCCTGAACTGTTAAGTTGGTACCGTCATGTGCAATGTTAAGACTGCGACCCTGAACTGTTAAGTTGGTACTGTCATGTTCAATGTCTCGTACCATTAGGATTATACTGCGATATGTAATGTTAGGAAAGAAATTAATAACTTAGGCACAATGACATAAATTTTGTTAACGTTTAACATTAAATTTGATTTGATTTGACGAATTTAAATTAAGGAATAATTATGCATAATTTACAAAACGCCTTATAATACGAATAATAACAATATTTAAGATACAAATGACATGAAATTAACACCTTACGGCTAACATTGATGATGATGGTGTGTCCTTTACATCTACAATAGACAGTTTCAACAGACAATTAATTTAATTCATAAGTGTATTTGATACCTACGAGTATGTATAATGATACCTACATAGATACCAACATGAAATAAATGATTTGAGTGTAACTTTGAAAAACATGAAACTCACCTTCCTGATCTGCAGACATTTAGAAGTCTCAGTGAACCCGACCATGTCCTCGGGCGAGCAGACCTTGACGAAAGGGAAGTCCGACATCTTGGCCAGCTGCGCCGCCAGCGCGGTCTTGCCGCTGTTCGGCGGGCCCTCCAGCAGGACCGACACCAGGCCTGGAACATTAACCATACTCTTATCTCCAACACTAAGAGCCGATTTCACCAATGTCGTATAAGTCTTATTCCCGGGATAAGTAGTCAATTACTCGCGAGCAAGCCCATTTTATGTTTCACTAACATATAAAATTCCGCTATTGCGGAAGTATACGTCAAACTGTCTATTTTACTTGGGTGCATTACGCATTCATTCAATTCATTCGTTCTAAGTCGCAGAGTAACTATGCGAGAGTAAGATAACGTGGTGAAACGAATTTGAAGTTAACCATCGCATAAATTGACAGAGTCGTTTTACTGGGATAGCTACTTTAGTGTAAATTCAATGTTGGTGAAATCGGGCCTAAAATAGAAATTTTCAAGTTCAAATTGTAGAAATATGAGGCAGAAGGAAAATTGAAAGTTTTCACCGATAGCAAGATTGAATTTCACATTTATATTTCATATTTATTTCTTAAATACCCACTAAACACATATGTACAATGATTAGAAATTCACTTATGTATAAGTGATTCTTGTTTGTACATAATCTAGTTTACTAAATAAATGAAGTAAATACACAATATACAACCACAAGCATCCATATCCTTTTGAAACACGATCATCATTTAATTTCATATTTCAAAATTAAATGTTAAACCAAAGAGAATTTAAATATTTGAATATTAAACGCTAATTATTATTAATTTTACAATAACCGAAATCTTTGAATATTCCCTTCTTTAAATAGAACAACATATTATTTATGAAACACGATGCAATAGTTACCGCTGGCCTCGGTAGCCCTGGCTTGCTGTATATACAGCTGTCCGTCCTCCAGCAACGAGGACACAGGTGTTCCCCAGTTAATGATGCCACGCGCCAGGAAGTGTTCCAGCGCTTCGGCTGCTGTACCGAATGCCTGCCAACATTCATAACAGTAAGTTGAATGCCAGTTAAGTCTTACTTAACTTAGTTAGTTAGTTAGTCTTAGTTAGTTAGTTAGTCTTAGTTAGTTAGTTAGTCTTAGTTAGTTAGTTACTCTTAGTTAGTTAGTTAGTCTTAGTTAGTTAGTTAGTCTTAGTCAGTTAGTCTACTATTGTCAATAATAAGGTTAGAGCCATGGGCGTTCCCAGCTCCTAATTGGGGCAAATCGGATTTTCGAAGATTTTTCAACGGTACAACAACCGTAGCTAAATCATCCGGGGTCAAGGCTACATTGCTACTTACAATCAGAGATAATCAAGGGCTTATTTAGACATCGTAAAAAAAAATGTACCGGCTTGATATCATTCTCCAACGCATGTAGGAAGTCACCACGTTCCACCATCAGTTTCTCCATGGCCTCCGGGTCCACTTCCACCTTGCTGGAGGCCTTGATCAGCCGGTTCATGGCGGTGGACTGCGCGGCCCGCACCAGGCCCTCCAGCTCGGCGCCGGAGAAGTTCTTCGTGAGGGCTGCTAACTCCTAGAGGGAAACATAAAATTAAAATTACATTAAAGAGGAGTACGTACAGTAAAGTACTAGTACTTTAATTTGAAATAAAAATAGAAGGACATAATGTCTAGTCAATTTATCTCACATTTGAACTAATCTAATTTTAAAACACACAAAAATTATTTAATGATAAGATCATCATCCCAACTATCATCATTTTTTTACCATCAAGAAAATATCGTCTTTACCTTTTGCGGAAATACACGGAATACACTATAAGTATAAAGTCAAGGATTAATGGTTGTCAGTTTTTGTATATGAATATGAGAGAGAGATAGCAAGATGCACTTTGTATTTGTGAGACGAGAAAACAAATGCTTCGAGCTATTGATTACACTTTCAGCGGCAATTGTTAAACGAACCTTGCAATCAACATCTTCAGCCATCTTCTTATACTCGCGCATCCGTTTAGTATGGATGTTGAGGATCTGCACCCGACCCTTCTCGTCGGGCAGGCCGATCTCCATCTGGACCTCCAGCCGCCCCGGCCGCATCAGCGCCTCGTCGATCATGTCCCGTCTGTTTGTCATTCCAATCACCAAGATGTTGTTCAGCTGATCCACACCTACAATGAACGTTTATTTATTTAATTTTAAATTTATCAAAAGCATTGTTGCGGCAGCTGTCTAATCGGCATCATATTATCGGACGCGGTCTGGAGTTGGATAGTTGAGTGCACACAGCATGTATTCCTTCAGGCATCCTCTATTACGAAGAGTGATCCGGATATTCTAGAAGTTGTAACACTAACTTGATGATCACTTGATTCAGCTCGAAGGACCAAAAAAATTGTAACATGTATAAATGACACTTGACAATTCCTTTTACTAACGTAAAATAAAATTGAATTTCACAGGCATTAAATTCAATTTACAACTTATTATGCGTGAAATTGAATGTAAGTCCAGAACTTACCATCGATCTTGGATAGCAGTTGATTGACGACCGTATCGTGGACACCCGTGTTACCGCCAACGGAGCCTCGGGCCTTGCATATGGCGTCGATTTCGTCGAAAATGATAATGTGGAGACCGCTGTTTGGTCCACACTAAAGCAATACGATAAAAATTTAAGCACAAGTATTTAATCTAATATTATACTGAATTGTATTCATGTAATAAATCAACGGGGGTGTTGGTCACTAACAGTAAAAATTACCCTGATACTCAGTACCGTGGCGGGCGGTACTACCGCCCCGGGTGAACTCTAGGCTCTACTACCTATTTATTAAGGTTACGATTACGAAGTCTTGCACTTTAAGAGGGTACATACCCTCTTCTCTTCCTCTTCGGCATCAGCGAACAGCCGTCTGATATTGGCCTCGCTCTCACCAACATACTTGTCCAATATCTGTGGTCCGTTCACGATCTTTGGCTCGCGCGCGTTCAACATGTTGCCGATCTGCCGCGCCATCAGAGTTTTACCAGTACCGGGCGGGCCGTAGAGAAGGATGCCTTTCACGTGCTTGCAACCTGTTAATTGTGACGTATATATATTTTGTAAAATACAATACAAATAATGATAAGCAAGTACAAAAAAAAATACCGATTTGTATCGGTATTTTTTTTCTACTATGGTAATACTATACGTACTATACTAATTCTATCGCAATTTTGTAAATACAAATATGGTAAGCAAAATTGCGATTAATTTCCAAGGATTTGGAAAATTTAAGTTACTATAGAATCGACGTTATACCATGTAATTGATCGAAAGGTGGTCAAATGACCCGTGGTGAACTAAAACTGAATTTCCACTCACCTAACTGCTCGACAACTTCGGGCGGGAAGACGCGAGACGCGAACGCCCGTCGGAAGATGGCGTTGAACTCGTTATCCAGACCGCCGATGCCCATCTTACCAAAGTCCCAGTCTGGGTTGATAATGGATTGACGTGGTTGTTTCCTACGAACCAGGTAAAACCAAGGTAAACCCCAGTGCAGTAGGAAAAGAATCCAGTGCATATCTAATATTTACAACTAATATTAACATAAATATTGTCTATCATCATGTCTATTGAACATACATTAAGACAATTTATAGAAATAAAAGCTGTTGGCCGGAGTGGAGGTACTTCAACTTATTTTCAAACTTTCATCCCTTAGTTTACACAGGTGTTTCATTATTTCTAACCATAATCCCAAAGACCAATTTTCATAAAATCTGCTTTACAATCGGTGGAAATTCAAACAAACTTGCAACCCCTATTCATACTTCTTTGGGATAGAATATAACAAAAACCGTTATTAGCGAACGCCAAATAACTATAAACTTCTTCCCTGCCAAATTTCATCTTTATACGTCAGCGGTTTAACTTTTAAGATACATTGGTATCATATACATTGGCCTTTCGCTATAATATACTAGAGCCTTTGCCCGCAGCTTCGCCCGCGTGGATTTTGGTCTGTAAAAAGTATCCTATGTTACCTCTAATACTTCCAAGAATATGTGTACAAAGTTTCATGATGATCGGTTAAGTAATTTTCGCGTGAAAGAGTAACAAACAATCTTACATTCACATTTATAATAGTAAGGATTTAGATTATATTTAGATAGCTTAACATTACCCTTTAGCTTTGCCAATCAAGTTAAGCGAGGAGTTCTCCGCCTTGTCGAATTGAATACACGCATCGGGCAGCAGGCGGCCCAGCCTCGCGCGCCGCGGCACCACCTTCTGTCCCGCTGCCATTGCCTGGACATCCACCGCTGTAAACCAATTGACGATTAAAAATATTTCTTTGCGGCAAGACTCCATCCAGTTTTTAATAATTTTCGCAGAAAGACCTGTTTTAATATGAGCTTTAAATTTACAATATGGCAATATGGTTATTATGACGGCATATAAATAATTAACATAAATCTAAAAATAAATAATAATTAACATTGTTTTCTAGTACACATACAGTACATGTATGTATTGTATTTAGAACAGGAACTTTTATGATAATTATGCAATAGCACGATAAATGATAATGTTAAATTAAGACCTCCAAAAATAATGTTTCTTCTGTGTTTGTTTAGCATCATGTCCGTAATGAGGATAACTACTTACATTCCAAGTTCTTGACAATCAGAGACAGAACCCTCTTCTCTTGAAACGCAAACGCCATTTGTTGGCCCACAGTGAATGCCTGGTTGGAGAACTGGATGAGGAAATCTCGTGCCATCTGCTCCGAATCGTAAGGCTCCTGTGAAGTCCTGGAAGAAATTGATCACTTGAATACAATGTTCAATAAATCAATGTTTTGAAACCATAATTTCATACTGCTTACGTTTTTTTCAACATGAAGTCGGCCTCCAATGTAACACTGCACAGACATTCTAACGATTGGGGCTTGCATATCTTCACATCTATAGCCTGTGAAGTACAAAATAATGAAGGTACCCCAGCCAAATAAAAAAGAAAAATTTCAATAATTTGCACTAAATGAAATTGTGTAAGAGACAATTTAATTCAACATTAGAAAATAACATTACTAGGTTTTTCTAATAATTTCAGAGTATACATTACATTCAAGACTATGTAGCTTTTAATTACACAATAAAATCCAATGCATCTAATCTGTATCTACTTTTTACAAACCTGGCCAATGGAGAGTGTCGCCCACTTCCGCTGTGGTGCAGAGAACCCCACAGTGCCACGATCAACCCCATTATAGAATCTAACACTGAAGACATAGGACTGGGTACCCCCAGTGGCCACTTCCACATGCCTGAAACATACAGTTAATTCAGCATTTGTACATTTCCACAGTGTTATACTATAAAAACTGGAATTATAATCAATGTAGCTTTGTTGGGGCTCTGTTTTCCGAGACGAAAGTCTAGGGTTCAGATGACTGCTAAGGCAGAGGTTTATATAACAAATAAAAGTATGTTCTAGGTCTAACACAAAAATTATGTAAAGGTGTCGGCCTGTGGCACAGTTTCACTATGCGCATGTATTATTATTAACATTTCATCATAAATATCAAGATCAAGAAATATAGATAAACTGAAACCCACAAACATATTCTACAATTTTGTGAAAAAATATTCTTATGGACGTATGTCTATAAGAATAAGTATAAGAAAAGGCATAATAATACACTGATATTCAATAGAAACTAATCTCTTGTATTGTAAAAATCTATTGTATTGTAAAAAACAAATTGTACATAATATTATAATTAACTGAAATATACATAAATTGAGGTAATTAAAAATAATACTAACTTTACATCGCTTGGAAAGTCATCAGGATTGATCAAAGCACAATTTGTGATGGCCAGCTCATCCGAAGGGCATTTCACTGCTTTCATACGCTATAATAAAGTTTAATTAGATTAGAAAAAAATGAATTACATTTGGGAGCAACAGTCCACAACACAAAAATAAATATACAGGCAGTCTAAAGCTGATTACAAAAGATGATGATAAAGTAGACCTAATTAACATTTAAAAATTAGAATGATAATTTACAGGAAGTGAAACATAGGAAAATACTGATATAAAATGAAGCCTGACTAATTAAATATTGGATTACTATGAGTAAATGTACATGCTACATGTACAGGTCTTCGTACATTATGTCATTGGAAGGGAAAAAAAAGTATAGTTGGACTTACCATAGCACACATTTTCGGAGATTTGTTGTATTTTGCTTAGGGTCAATGTTTTGACAAAAATGATTCACGTTGATGAATATGACATCAACGGCCGTCAATTACTTCGTAATCATTGAAACACTGAGCGACCAGCGTGAGCGAGCGAATGACTGCACAAGATACTGCAATGAATTATTTTGACAGAAACGTATTGACCAGGTCAGCTAGCCGATCAATACAAACCAACCAGGAGAATTGAAATTTGAAATTGCCACACTTAAAAACAGACTATAATTATGGTGAATAGAGGTAGTGCAAGAGAATGGAGAATAATCCGATTTTTCTTATCTATTTTCATTTTACTTTTATCATAATAAAATCCGCTTGTGGTGTTAACTGTTAAGTCCAACAAAAATTTAGGGTGATAAAAATATAATCTGAATTGGAAATTATAAATTCAGCTGTAAGGACTTAAAAAGGGCTCATAAAGGCTAAAATTGAAATTATGCAGAACTATTGACTTTGAATTTGACGAGCTTGATGATTCGCTAGGATTAACAGGCAACCGGTCTTGTTTTTGTCCGTCAAATGATTTTTCCAAGGGTTGATTTGTTTGCTCAATAATTATGTATCTCGTTATAGTGTCGTTACATATTTGGGTTAAGGTACTTAAGGTACGGATACCGGATACCAGGGCTCCAAATAACGTTAAAAATGTGGTATCGTTACTTTCGTCCTTCGATGGTAACGTTAAAAACAAAGGTAACGTTAAGCATGGTATCGATACTTTTTACCGTTCAATTTAACGGTAAATGGTAACGAAACCAATGTTTACGTAAGCCTTGGGGGAGGGGTAAGAGATTTGCTTACTTTTGCTGACGAGGGGGACGGGGGAGTTAAAGATTGCCAAAAATCTGCTTACGTAATACAGTAATACTTGAACGGTCCCTTTCTTCAGGGCCAACAACGCATTAACTAACGATAAAATTACCGATACTTTTAACGTTACCAAAGTAACGTTAAATTTGTTTACCGTTAAAATTTTCACACTGAAAATAACGTTACTTATCGATACTTATTGTGTGAATTTGGTATCGTTACAAAGCCCTGCCGGATACACATGTATGATTTTAAAAAGTATGCTTAAAATGAGCATGCTCTTTAACTGTATTGTCTATGAGTATGCTTATTTTAAGAAAAGCAACCGCGCCGCCCAAGGCGCCCAAGCTTGTCGAACACTTATGATCGACGTTTGGTAGACGTTGGGTATACGTCACCACTTTAGTGGATGTTGTACGATGAGTCCACTAGTTTCTTGTATCAGGAAGGTTGCTTGTAATAATACTCTTCTGCTGGTTTTCCGAGGAATGTTTTATTGAGGCAAATGACCGAGTATATATACAAAAAGTGTAAAGAAGAATATCCAATAGAAAAGGTTACATTAATTTACAGAAAATAGATTTACCAATAAGAAACAAGATTAAAAAACACGTGTAAGAGTAATAAAATAATCAGGGTCATGTTTGCATGCCGTCTCGTTCACTCTTGTGGTAGTAGCGCTGTATCTCTCGCTCTATAATGCCATCTCGTTCTGACGTTGCCATCTCGCTCTAACATCGCGTGATCGCGGGCGCGCGACACGATGTAACCGTATAAATATCGCGGAGTCAAAAATCTGTTACATTCAGGGTCGCAAGGGCCAGGTTAAGACGTCCGAGACATGTGCTCGATGACCCCGATGACGAGATCACGATGGCCAACAAACCCCCGGACCCCGCTTCCTCATCCCAGACACTACACACAAACACATCACATGCACATCAGCGTCGCCGCCGGCGGCGACGAGGTCCCCTTTTTTCTACAGCCGTCACGAGGTATCCCCGAGTGATCGGCAGCCAAGGCCAGCGGGCCATACGCCCTCCCTCATGCGACGGCCTAAGCCGAGGTTCGGACCCCACAGGGGGTGCCCTTAGGTCGTCGTAACCCCCTATTTTTAACGAAGCGGGTGGCCACTCTGATATGTGACCGCCCCCTTCGCAACTTAAATTCTGGCTGAGCCCCGGGCTCCCCCCCTGTCCGCGTAAAGCTGTAAAGGCCAATAGGGCCAACAGTTACTATCACTTAGAAAAAAAAAAAAAAAAAAACTGTTACATTTCCCCGCGAGCGGCGCGAGCGTGAAGACGATACGACGGCGTGTAGGTATGTACCTACGAAGAAGGCTGCCGGTTGCCTGGGTGCTTCGAAGACGAGATCTTGCTTGCTGGCTTGATGAAGAGGAACGAGGAAGATGCTGACGGACTGCGCTTCTCTTTGTTTCTAATGAGACGTCAATATTATCTGCAGGTTTCTAGACATGACGTCAAACAATAAAGTATTATTATTGTCTTCATGTCTTGAGTTGTTTTACTTCGCTTGAAATATAAGTTAGGCTGTTGTTTTATTCTTTCCTATTGGATTCCAATTATGTGTCGGTAAGGTAATTCGGTATTGGTAAGGTATCGGTAACTGCGTATTTGTAGGAGGTACTCGGTAAGTATATTGTAGGTATTATGTTAGCTGCGTCAGGCAGCTACAGACGCAAGCCGCCGAGCTATGAGCGCTTCAAAGTTCTATTTTTTAGATGTAAATTGATTTTTCTTATTTTTAGGAATTTTAGGGTTTTCTTGAAACTAATTAAAAATCACAGTTTAAGTTGTCGTTAACATTAGTAATATTATGAGTTATGTATGTCTGTGATGAATACGAAAAAGAGGTCAGCAGTCAGCACTCAGCAGCACACCAGCAGCACTTTTGTCTTAATCAGTATGTAAAAGGTACTCTGTGGTCTTATCCAAAGAGAATATAACCACTACTGGTCTTATCATAATTTAGTCTTTAGTCAGTTTAGTCTCTGTGGTGTGAGGTTATGAAAATGAAAAAGAGTAAAAAAACATTTAAATGGCCGACGTAGAAAGCTTGCATTGTATCAAAAATTCGTGACGTTCGTTCGGCGTTTACTAAACAAATAGCGTTTTATTTTTTATAGTTTGTACTTAAATCTAATTTCGTTTATAGAAACAGTTAACACCTAACATGATTGAAAAGTGAAATTTGTACCGAGTGATATCCACAACCGTTGAATACAAGCAATTAACCTCCAAAGGAATCCAAATAAAATGGAGCTTCCACAACCACCGCAAGGTAAGTTATTTATAAATCAATATAAATGTATTTAATTTCGTGTATGAAAGAAGTGTATTAATAAAAAAATAATCTTCAGATCAAGACCTTCGCAACATAATAGACAAGCTCGCGCAGTTTGTCGCGAGAAATGGCCCCGAGTTCGAGAAGATGACCAAGACGAAACAAAAAAGTAATCCGAAGTTCAGCTTCCTATACGGCGGGGAATACTTCAACTACTACCAGTACAAAGTGACGACAGAGCAAGCAAGTAAGCATATTGCCGATGGCAGAAATAGATTATCGCGGTCTCGTCCGATCGCTGGTTGGCTGTTGTTATAACCGTTTCAAGTGAACCTCCGCTGTTTATAGTTTTAAAGCAGGCCGGCGGCCAGACGGCTCCCGCTCCCGCCGGGGCTTATATGGCACAGAACAGGCAATATGTAATGCCCCAACAGGCCGGCGCGACGCCCGCTCAGCTGGGGCTTGCGGCTTCCATGGCAGCGGCGCCGGCGCTGCAGCAGTGGCTCGCAGCGAACTCTGCCCCGCCTCCCCCCACGCAACACTCCCACGATATTGACAATGTCAATGCCCAGATCGCCATGCTAAGGGAACAAATCACACAATCGGAAAATAATCTTAATGCCCAGCATACTGTAAGTTTATATGTAACTTTTATAATTATACTTGGCAGTTGAAATATGTTAGTCTAGGTTCAAATTTCGATTTTAAAGTACCTACCTATGATGGACTTTTAAAATACTTTAGGTGCTGAATAATTTATAAAAATGTATTAGGTGCTATTAGACTTGACAGTCATATAGTTGTTTTTTATATTATGGCTATTGTTCTAATAAGGCAGAAGTAAAAAATGAGATATGATACATAAATTTAATTGATATATAAATACATAAATTTAATTTCATCCATTGTTTTACTGTATCATACAAAAATATATTTTGATTGGCTGCTTTGTCAGAATGTAAATGGCGTTAATGGAAAATATAATTTAAGATTGAACTTATATTTTATTATTTCAGGCACAACGTCTTTCCGCTATTGCATTATTATGGATGATATATTTTAAGACATGGTAATGTGTGTTGGTGATTGTAAATTACATCATTTATTATTCTTGTAGGTCCTGATTCAGCAACAGCAGGCAAAAATCAATGAATTAGTTGCCAAGGCTCAAACTGAAAAAATTCAAATGATGGCTGAAGAAAATAATATAAGTCTCTCGGAGCTGGACGCCATTCTGCAACCTATTATTGATACATGTACTAAAGATAGTATATCTGCAGGTACATAGTTACCTTAATATTACTAATTAATCTATAACAAAAATACTGATTATTTCGGTAATATAAATAAGTTCTTTATTGGCATTTTAACTGTACGGGTTTTAATGATCTTTATTATTTATACCGAAGTGTCTGTGATGATAAAAGTTTACAATCATATGTTACTTTATTTGCATTTCAATTTTAAGCTTCTGTGTCTATATGGACTGCTAAAATTAAGATTTTTAGTAAGGTGCATGCTTTATATTAGCTTGACTTATATGCAATGTAAACAAGAATTTATAATGGAATATTTTAATTCCTTACCAATTTTATATTACGTGAACATGGTTGGGTTGACTGGTAGTGAATGCCACCAGGCATTAAGTCCGCCCTTTGTAAAAAACCTGATTTCAGGTCTTACAAAAAAGTATAAATAAATAAATAAACATGTTTAATATTAATAATTTTATTTGCGATAATATATCTGGTGGTCTGATGGTAACATACTTTTATTAATATTTTAGTAGCCATTTCGTAATTCAGTTGTCTATGACACCTGATGAAGCCTGGTTTTTAATATTATCACGTTTCTTATATTAACGAAATTTAAAAAGCATTGTCACTTTATGTATTTGGTCCTAGAAGGACTAAGAATGGGTTATTAGAACGTTAAATTACCCTTCTTTATTGTTACCAACATTTGAATAAACAAGTTAATATTTGTTCAATAAGTTCTGATCTTTATTTAATGGCTTATTGTAATAAGGAAATAAAATATTTTAGGCAAGGGGTGGATATTGCAACATGCAACAACACATGACGCGGGCAATGTTATATCACAACATCTGCTCAGGAAAGTGACACAGTCGGGTGCTCCGTTCACGCAGAAGCTTCACATCATTTACCTTGTTAATGATGTGCTACATCACTGGTTTGTACCCAATTCACTAACAATTATGATATTTTAATAACAATATATTCTAGATAACTGAACTAATATTTTGATTATGATTACATGTTCTTGATTTACATGTCAATGCCATGAATAATATTTTTTCAAAATTTTTTTTTTGTCTTTATGTGTCTTAGCGTCTTATAGGAGTTTTAGGATATGGTTGGGTTGTCCAGAGATGGCTGAATCTCTGTGTATTAGGGTAGCTAGAAAGGGTGAACTATAATAATAACATATTAATTACATTGTATATTTATATTATAAATGTTCCTAATCTCTGTAATATAGATAACTAGACTACTTATTGCTATTTACTAATTAGCGCTACTGTTTCTATCTCATTGTTTGCCTATGATGTCAATTTGGAGAGAAAATAATGGTTAAATATAATATGTTAACTGTTTGTAATTTCTTTTTTGATTTTGCTCCTTTCTTCAAACTTTTAAAATTTAGGTCAGTGTTCTTTTCATATTTTATTACACAAGGCAACAAGACAACCAGAACAATTATAAACATAACACATCAAGTCATCAAAGTGTTGAGACAGGTCTAATTTTTTTTTATACTAAGCTAATTTTCTCATAAATCACCTCACTGTACTTCCATCCTCCCAACAGATCAGGGTTTCCCAACCTTTATTTCGCCGAGCCTCCCCGAACCAAAAAACAAAACATTAATTTGTTTTATCAACTAAATTATTTATTTCAATTTCAAACACAAGGTACAATACACTACATACGCGTTAAAAAGTTTTTTTTTTCGGAAATGGTAACATACCATATTTCTTAAACAATTTTATTGTCTGTTTTTTCCGTTTTTTAAGTACCGCTATATCTATTAATCTAGACCTGTTACAATAAATTCATATTCAGAACCTAATTAATTATGTAACAAGTATTTTTTTTTTGTTGTATAAAAGGTTTGATATATTTTGTTGCCTTGTGTTATTAATAAAATTACTCGGCTTAGGTATACATATTCAAATAAAATAAATTTTTTAAAATATACATTATTGTAAGCTTAAAATATTAAAAAGTCACAAGTTTAGTTATCTTGCATTTGCTTAATTTAAATTTCTATGTGACTCTTCCACTAGAAAAACATTGGAGTTTCAATTGTGGATCCTATGCGAATATCTCGAAAGAAAACATAACAAATGTGTTTAATAAAATTTAGGGCAATACTTGAAAATAAGCAATTTTTATTTCAATTTTTTTAATCTAAACAATGTCTACAAATATAAATCTTTTTATAGCACACTGTGACCTAAACCCGCATTTATGCCACGGTTTTCCGTGCGTAAAGTAGTCAATTATAGCACGGGTTATGATGCTAACTTCATACCGTGCACAATTTGACACTTACACTGTTGACAATTACAAATTGGTAGGGGAAAAATATCAAAAGAGAAGTGGGTAGGTAGAAATACTAAGTAAGTCAAAACGAAACGGTATTAATAATTATTATCAAAGTCATAGTTGTACATTTATATATAACTTTCGCTAAAATGAATACTCGTAGTTCGGATAGTGAGTTTAGTGAAGATGGCATTGATGAAATTGTTCCAGACGCTATAAAAGAAATAGCAAAATCGGTGACCCTAAATTTGTTGCCCAGTAAATCAAAAAGGCTATATACAGCAGCGTACAATGCATTTTTGAGAAATGGCGCAGAGGAAACAAATCAAATTCTTTTTGTGAAGATGTCCTCTTGGCATACTTTGCGCATTTGTCACAAAAGTACGCCCCACCCTTAGAATAATGACATATAGAATGACAGTCTTCATACAAGCGCTCTTTAAAAAGTGAAGCACTAATTTTCTTTTTTCTTTTTTTTTATACATGTTTAATGGTTGCCAGGGGAAGTGCAGTTTCCCGACAGTGGGGAATGATTCGGCCGCTGATAAGAATTTGTTTTTAGCAATAATACCTGCCTAATAATAGCTATGTGTGATAAAGTATGGGTATGGTTATGTAAAATTGTTAGATTAAGAGAATGTTTATTTAAATATGAAACGAATACAAGACAATATTAACACCAATTTTTTTACTATTTATTTTTTTACATATCTTTTACGTATATGAACATAAGCATGAACACAGGAACTTAGTATATGTTAATAACAGCATTGAGTAAAAAAGTTTTGTTCCAATATTAAATATACTCTGTGGAAAAACATAAAACAATGGACTTTGTTGATTTACTACTCTATGGACTATATTATATCTGTGAACTATTGTATCTGTGAAAACAACAATAAAATTAAGATGAAAATGACATTGACACAATAGGCATGATATAATAATAATAACTAATAATAATAATTAAAATAATAATGAATAACAACTTCAATAATTATACCTTAACAGGGACAGCATTTTCACGCAATCTACACGATCCACCCTGTGTAATGTACTTATCTTCATTATTAAAATGTTTTGAACATATTCGTGTATTTTTGGTTGGCTTCCAATATACTTCTCCACGACTAAGCCTTATATCACTCGTCACTTAAAATGGGAAAATATATTTTCACAATTGGGCAACACTGAGTATTGAAACAAAACGTTTTTATTTAAACCTAATTATATACAAGATATTATGAAATATTGTTTATATTTCAAATGTGTTGTGACAAAATTTAACCGCACAAATCGACATAATTATTTTTTTTCCGCGAGATGCGTTTGCCGCGCATTGTTAATGAACACTACGGAGCTGGCCGGCGTTTGGTGACATAAACTACTCACATTTGTAGTTGTCAAAGTAGCCGCGCGGACTTCGTTTCTATATGTCATTATTCTAAGGCCCCACCTTTATGGGCAACATTTTCGATGCTAAAATGTACTATAAGCACGTACGATAACATCGACATTGGTCGCTACAATAAATTGATAGCGTAAATGATTCCTAGCTAGATCGACGAGCTTTGCTCGGTATTTTTTGTTATAAATTGTGTTTTTTGGAAATTATATATAAGTACGAATAATAATATTAAGAAGACACAAATAATATAAATAAACAATTGATTTTCATTTAACAACGCCATCTATTCTGCTGTTGTGTCGTTAAAGCAATTAGTATTAGTATAGTAGTATTATTATTCGCCAATAGATGTCAGGAAGAGTCATATTTTTCAGTTTAAATTGGGATTACAAAAACACGAATAAAATGACATTTTCTAAAAATGATTCCTAGCTAGATCGATTTAATTTGAAAATCGTTGGAGCCGATTCCGAGATTCCAATTATATATATATACAAGAATTGCTCGTTTAAAGGTATTAGATTAGATAAGAGGATAGGATTCCTATAATAATAAATAGGTACTTTAAACAATTTACATTTATTTTATACAATAAATACTTTTGAATGACGTTTGACATGTCGGTAAAGCAGACAAATTAAAATACTTTTAAATGACGTTTGACATGTCGGTAAAGCAGACAAACTAATAATACTTTTGAATGAAGTTTGACATGTCGGTAAAGCAGACAAACTAATAATACTTTTGAATGACGTTTGACATGTCGGTAAAGCAGGCAGGCAGCAGCTTCGTAAACATTTCCTTTCTTTTATTTCCCTGTAAATAATTATATGTTTGAGTATAGGCGGGTTTATGTCACTCGTGCTATAAAATAGTATACGACACTCGTGCGTTAAGTAGCTATATTATTTGTACAGTGTTTAGCGCACTCGCTCCGCTCGTGCGCTAACTTCACACCGTGCAATAATAAGCTACTTTACGCACACGTATCGTAATGTACTATTAGTGTCCTTGTGTCCTTTGGTTTCATTATCGTTTCGTCGTCTGTGATACTGTTATTCCTAATTACAGTGCTCGCAAAAATGCTGAAGATCTGAAGAAAAATTTGGAAAATGTGGTGGTTCCAATGTTTTGCAATGCCAGTATAGGTAACATATTTATAATAATGTCCTCAAGATTTAGGTCTCTTGTTCGATTGTGCATTCTCATCATCAATTCAATGCAAACTGTATTGTCCATCGCCACCTGTGGTTTGCCAGTCAGGTAACTTGCTTCATTAATCATTCTAGGCTCATATGACAACAGTTTAATCGTTTGGCTGTTTCAGCGGTTACGGAGGAACAGGAGGCTAAATTGAATAAGCTGCTACGTCTCTGGGAATCCAAGTCCAATTATTTCGAGACGTCCGTCATCGAAAAGATGAAGAGTCCCACCAGCTCGTACCAGGAGTATCAGAACAACTTGATCACGCAGCATTCAGGGGTCATCGCACATCTCAACCAACAGACTAAAATTGCCTTCGAGAAGTATGTTTATATTCTGATTCAATCTGTCACTTTAACTGTTGATAATACAATACAATACAAATATTTATACAATACAAATAGTTACAGCGGTAATGAGGAATCCGTAATTTAAATCATTTAACTGTAACTTTCACTTCCAGCTACCAAAGCCAGCATCAAGCGTTCGTCAATCACACATTGCAACAGATTCAGCAAATGGAAATGCAGAAACACGCCCTCGAGTTACAGAACAGTGACGACAATCACAATCAACAGCAGCCGTCGATGCAAAGGAGCTTTCCGAACAATTTCAATGATCAAAACTTCCAACAAATGGGCGGGTACGAGCAGAACTTCAACTCCGCCCACCAGCCGTACGGCAGCGAGAGCGGCGACAACTTCGCGTCCAACAACAGCATAAGTGGCAACGAAAACAGTTACGACAGCCAAACATTTGATCAAATAACAGCGCACAAAAAGCCAGATATAGAAGAGCCGGATTTGTCGAACCTTCCAAACGTGAATTTCTCACAACCACCCCCGGGCTTCGAGCCCAAACCCCTTGCATTCCAAAACGGTCTTCCGGATCTCAGCAAACCCCCTCCCGGCTTCCCACCGTTCCCTGAAATAAACAATGAAGAGCTAATGCCTTCGGTGCCCTATTTTGAATTACCAGCAGGTTTGATGGTGCCTCTTATCATGGTGAGTATTAAAGCAATTGTTTGAGATTGTCTGTTCATAAGTGCAATGAATGATTTGTTTTTTTTTTTTTGTATTTCAGCTGGAAGAAGATAAATATAGACCGTTAGATCCAGCTAAAATTCGTCTGCCTCCCCCCGCGCCTCCCAATGAGAGGCTGTTGGCTGCCGTTGATGCGTTTTATGCATCACCTAATCACGAGCGGCCGAGAGACAAGTTAGTATACTGTTTTTTTTTACATACTATAAGCTAATGCTTGACTACATTTCCACCTGATGGTAAGCAGCGATGTAGTCGTGGGTGGTAGGCGGATTACCATCTGTTACCATCTGAATAATTTTGAAGGCAAACTTCTAAGTGGATTTTGGAGATGGTTGCGTTCTTGCGTTAAACATTAAACGCTACTGTGATGGGAATGAATAGTAAATTAAGTAACCAATTGTAAAATACTTGATATAGGAAAGTATTTCTGACAGTATTGAAGACAATTAAAATAATCTCCGCTTTTAAATTTCACACTGTGAAGTTTCACTTTATCTGTGCATGGGGATTCCACACAGTAGTTTCTTTTCTGTTTGATTCCAGTAAAGGCATGTAATAAACTTTCAATAATTTTTCAGTGAGGGCTGGGAGAAACTAGGTTTATATGAATATTATAAGGCCAAGAATGCGGCTCGTAAGCATAAGGAGGAGGAAATAGCGTGTGGACGAAGAGCAAAATCAAAGTCTCCGAGTCCAATACCTAAAGACTTACAGAAACAACCCACACCACCCGGAAGAGTATATAGGTAAGTGTCATTTTATTGAAATGTAATAATTATCATAATAGGGTATTTGACACCTTTTAGAAAAATAACTCAAATTGTTCAATATAACATAATACATTATGCAGTTTGCTTAATTCTTTGTAAATAGAAAATAAAGTTTCTATGAAAATCACCATCAAAGTTTAAATGAACAAAAAAGCCGCCAAAACGCTAATACGCCATTTTAATCAGATCATGACGTCACCTGGTCAAATAACCATACTAAGCTGTCAATGCTTTCATTGCGTATAGTAGGCAGTAATAGCAAGTGACGTCATTCAGCCAAACCGCGTGTTTTCGATCACGTGATCAAACACGAAAAATTCATTATTTTATTATCGATTTTGAATATCCAAATCCAATCCAAATAATTTTAAAATAATGTGTAGGCTAAATTGGTTTAAAAAAATATATACTTTTAAGCTAACAACAGTTTGATCTATATTTTCATTGTAGTCAAATACCCTATTATTATGACATCCCTAAGTTATTATCATGCTTTTATAATAATGTTTCTTTACATGAGTTAAATATATATTTTTTTGTAAATAATTATCATATTGTATTGTATGTTCAACATAGTATTTGAATTGGTTTATTTCGCGATTTTTAAATAAAAGCACACATTTCAGTAATCGAGATCTTAGTTTTATCAATAGTTTGATTCAATATTTTCTTTGTTAAATTTTTGCTTTTTTTCATAATTGCAACATACCTAGGTTATGTAAAAACTTTTACTAAGAACATTTCATATAGAATTGATGTTTAGTTTTTTTTAAAGAAATAATTTTCTTGTAAAACAGTGTAATAAAGTAGACCGACTGTACAATCTGTGCATAGATAATTAATACCCCATGATTTTATAATTACCCGCTGCTAATCAAATGTTTTTATAAATACACCTAAGTGTGCAAATAAGTGTGCAGTTCATTCTAGTTGAAACATTATTTTAATACAAACAAATGTATATTGTCCTGCCAGGTCTAGAAGCAAATCGCCAGAAAAGCCAGCCACCCCACCAGCCAAGTCCCGGTCCAGGTCTCCCTCTCCAAAACGAAAACCTTCATGGAGGCGAGATCGCGACAGAGATACTAGTAATATCTTACGTCTCTTGTGCTTGATCTACGGTCGCATTTGGTTACATGTTAATGTCGACGAGTATATTATCGTGTATTTTTAGCTTTTTTATTGCATTGCAAATCATCGGTTAAGATTTTCTGATAGCTTGTTCTTAGAGATTATCTTAATTTATTCTACATTTTGGTCTGCATTTTGTCTTTTACCAGTAATGTCTGGGTTCTTTATTCGCGATTATATTCTACTCTTACACACTCTTAAACTCGAGACATTTCTAATCAACCTCATTTCGGCTTATTTGGGGTCGGCTTAATTAGACATTACTTTTGACCAATACCTATGGTACAATAGTGAAACGGGGTAATAACGTGAGATATTGTTATAGACCGCAGGAGATCCCGTTCGAAATCCCGGTCGCGGTCCCGCAGCCGGTCCCGGGAGAGAGAGAGGCCCCGCGACTCGCCGCGGTCCCGGCGTGTCGAGCGCTCCAGGTCACCCACACCGCCTAGCTTTATGTGAGTATCGGGTCGATACTGATAGTGACGTCACTGAAATTATACAGCAATATTTTATGCCATAGAACAGTTTATTAACGTAGTACTAGATTGTGTTAGGCTCAATTGCCGAAAACGCTCACTGTCCGCGAAAGTAGCGACACGTCGTGATATCCTCGTGATGTCCGAAATTCGTGTCGTGGTACTTCCAAAGATAATGACCATTAAAAATTTTGATTTGGCAAATTATTTTGGCAATTTTTGCGGATGTTCATCTTTTTTCCAAATTGAGTTCAACACACATACAGATTAAGTCCACAAAGTGTCATCGCCACTACTTTTAAAGTCTGCTTTTTTCTCCCATCGAACAATCTGACAAAGCCCGAGTATCCGTCTCATGTTTTATTTGAATAACGGAAAAACGAGCATACCAGCCACTTGATGGTAAGTGGACACCGTCGTCTATGGACGTCAGTAATTAATACCGAAAAAGAATAGACTCTCACTATTACTCCTAGCGATTGATTGAACAGTGACCTCATGCCATTAAAAGACAATGACCATTAAAGTATGGGGTAATGGCCTATAATGGCTTCATAATTATTTAATTTGATCAGCTTAGTTAATAACATTGAATACCAAGTCACGTTAGTATTTTTCAGAGCTAAACGGGGGTTAAGGGGTTAGAAATATATTTATGTTATTAAGATATTTACAGTTCAACATACCTTCTCGACATAGATGACAACTTAATTCATTATACTCATGATAACCATGATTTTACATCTAAATCATGTGCTGCATCAAAAACATAATTATACACTTATACCATAATATTCTGTTTTTTTTTATAATATTTTCTTACTTATTATATCTTTATAATAAAATCGCCCATTCGAAATACTGATTGTAATACTTAAACGACGGTTAGATTAAAAACTAATAATTATGGTGCTGGAGTTCATCTGAAGTGTGAGAAAATTGCAGGCAAAAATAATCATACTCTTTTGGTAATTGCAGGGGTGCGTCGTCGTTCGCGTCCACGTCAGGCGGCATCGACTCGACCAACAAGGGTCACCAACTGCTGCAGAAGATGGGTTGGAGTGCGGGCGGGCTGGGCGCGGCCGGCCAGGGCATCGCGGAGCCCATCAGCGGGGGCTCGGTGCGCGACAGACAGGACCAGTATAAAGGTATGTCATGACAATCACAACCAATAACTGTTGGGCCCACAGCTGGGCACAGGTCTCCGCTCACAATGTGAGGGGTTACGCTGGCTAAGTGTGGATTGACAGTCTTCACACACCTTCGAGCATATTATGGTGCTATGGGAACTCTCAGGTGTGCAGGTTTCGCAACAATGTTTTCCTTCACCAAAGCAAGTGATAATTTAATTGTAGATTACAATAATATGCACATCATTTTTGTACCCCCAGTAAAGGTAGTTAACTACATCAAATTTTGGTTTGGGCACGTTAGGCCGGGGCATTGCCAAGAATATTCTGTTTTCGGTCTGGATGTGTGTGTTCTTGTCTTGTGTGTTGTCCGTGGCACCCACGACACAGAGAATCCTAGAGAAGGATTTTGAGTGTGTAGTGTTATTAATTTTTATATCCACATTGGAGCAGCATGGTGGAGTATGCTCTAGGACCTAGGCTTTCTCTGGCGTGAAGAGAGAACCATGCTCTTTTAGGGGCCATTAGAAGCCATGTTGCAGATGTGCAGGTGGAAATCTCTAACCATCATGTGGCCCCTCTGTTCCACTGTTACTATAAAAATAAAGCTGTTAAAATAGATATCCTTTTAGTTGTAGAGGAAATGTTAATTTAATATTCTTGTTGCAGGTGTAGGAGTTAATCTTAATGATCCATATGAAAACTTCAGGAAGAACAAAGGTGCAGCATTTATAACTCGTATGAAGGAACGAGCCTTGGAACGATCATCGTGATTGTTACCCATACAACTCTTAGATATAAAAGCGCTTGTAACTCGTATGAAGGAACAAGCCTTGGAACGATCCTCGTGATTGTTAAACAAACCACTCTTTATGTAAAAGTGTAGAATGATATTGTGTGGATGGGATATGATTTATTTTAACTAAATCATTGAATAAATATTATGAATTTTACATGTGTATTAAATTAATATAGATATATGTGTATGTTTTTAGAGTTATTTTTATTTATCAAAATATAACACCTCCATTATTATATGTATTTAATAGTTCCTCTTAACACGTTCGCTGCGGCTCACATATACGTCTTTTTTTTATTTCCATAAAAGCGTGCGGCAAGCCGTCAACGTGTGTGAAATAAAACGCTACAAGCTTGATAAGTCAATAGCTACAAAGATACTGAAACACATCAACATTGTGAGATTATGAGTGCGTTGCTTGTGTTAAGACGCAAACATGTTCACACAAGGGACGTTCCACGAGTGCGGATCACGGTTCACGAACCTATTACGTAATGGCCGCAGCGGAGCGTTACACTTACACATATCGATTTTCTGGCAAAATATTTACAAAACAATTGCCAATTTAATATGCATTTACTGTAGTCAGGAATATGAACAGACAAGAGTATTATAGTTAATAAGCCTTGTAATGCAGATTTGAAAAATAAAAAAATCTATAGTTCAAAATTATCTTCATAGTTATCCTTGAACTCAGCTAGCCTATTCAAACTTTCCTGGAAATCAGCAGCCTCCAACCCCTCATCTTGAAACTTGTGAAGTTTGGAAAATTTTATTCTGCTTACTTCTCTGTGAAGCTTCTCAATCACATCTGCTAAGAAATTTCCATTATGATAACCTGCTAAGATGGGACAACTTTCAACCTTTTCTTTGTCATTACTACTCTTGACAAACCCATATTTATCCAAGTTCTTTGAAAATATTTGTGGAAACGGTGTTTTCAATTGTAAAGGTTTCTCACATACTGTAACATTGGTAGCTGAGAGGAAGTTATTTGCCTGAAAGTATAATTCAAACATTTCTTTGATGTTGCTACACCTGTATGCGGGTAAGTTCATTTGCTCCTTGGCCTCCTTTAGGGGCGCCTTCAAATAACTCTCAGGTATACCTCTTATGGTTATAAGTTGGAAAATTTTATCAGTTGCGATTTTACAGCTTGGTGTAATAGAAGTATAAATAGGCTTAGTAGTGTTATTTAGATGTTCTATTAAGTATTGTGATTCATTCATAGCGAATGGCATGCAAAGTGATGCTGCAGCCATTTTTCTTCCATAGCCAGTCATATCTGCGCAAACATCAGATAATGTAAAGAAATTGTTTCTATTCCTGTATTTCTGACCTAGGGTGTCAATTGCAGCAGCCAACAAAGCAGATGAATGATAGTAAAGTTCTGGATTGTAGTTAATGTAGTCAAAAGATCTTGGGCTGCCAGGCTTTCGCCATCCTTTCTCCCCTGTACATAGAGGTACAAATAATGTAGCATGTTGGACTAAACCTTCCAGAGACATAGCTATATTAGCTAAACGGATTGAGTCCTTCAAATTTGATATATCTCTCTGTTCTTGATTTTCTGGATTGTTATCATAGAAATGAGAAGCTATAATAGGATAAGCCAAAATTGGTTTGGTGTATTCATCAGCTAAATGTTCCACGCAACCTGCTGCTAGACCTGAAAACCCATCTGTGCAATCAAAGTTCACTTGAAAACCTTGCATGCTGTCACATTCTTCTAAATATTTTCGGATATTGTCACTAAAGGTTTCACCAAACTCAGACTTCCATAAAGCTTGTCCTGTAGTGATCATGTCAAAGGACTCCTGAAATCATAATAAAAAACTATACATTAATTGAAATCAAAATCTACAGAGATACAGGCAAACAATTTTACCATGATAAAACATTAGGCTATAGAATAATATGGTGAATAGTAAGATTGTGATACGAATACGGATATTACGGCTGTAAGACTGAAATTGTAATTTTTTCAGTTTGGATTCTTTCAAATTTTCAATAAACAACTTACATGCTCAGCACCATGTTGGTACTCCTTAACTACATTGATTGTCCGCTGGTGGAGTCTTGGATATAGGAAGTCGGTCCATGTGTTTATGTCTTGTTCTAAATTATAGGTTTTATTTTCCACTTTTGGAGGGTTTTCACTATCAATGTCTTGTAAATATTCATTTTTATTTAATTCCGGCTCCTCGATCTTTTCTACATTGGGCCATTGAAATTCATTTGGATCATCCTCATTTGTAAGCCCCCCACTCGCCGGTAATGTTTTCAGAGACCCTTTCAAGTCTGCTAGTAATAATCTTGGGGTATATGTAACTTCACCAGATGCCGTTCGACCTTCTCTATACAAAACATCAGAATTACACTCTGCTTTCACTGATCCGGTATAGTCGAAGCCTAATTCTTGAATATTCCAATAGTGAGCTCCCACATAATTTGAGTAATGACCAAATTGTAAAGTTATTATTTCACGTGTGGACATTGTTAAACATGAATGTTTTTAGAATTATCAGCGTCGAAGTTTTTTTATTTATATGACCCAAAATAAGCTACTGTAATAGAAATATTTAAGTGCCATAAAAACTTCGGATTTCTAGTATAGATAGTAATATAACATCAGAAGTTGGTAAATGGTAATATTTGTTTATGTTTATAATTGTTAATTTGTTAAATTGTCAACTTTGACTTTTTGACAATGAAATTCAATGCTAGGTACATTAACAATTGCGCTACATGAATGCACAGACTAGGTAGGCATGAATCGTTGGTGTTGGTGAACAGAATTACAGAATATAAATTAACTTAACTGCACAGACTAGGTAGAGAGTAGACTAGAGATAGTGAACCGGATCGCCTCGTAAACGAAGCGGTTCACTATCTCTAGGTAACTAGGTATGTATACATGGTCTGTGAGATCTAAACTAAAGATCTCACAGAGTCTCACAGAGACCACGTATACCTACTCGGCCGAATATTCAGTTTGATTTCTCGCTGAATATGTATTTATTTAGTTTCTCCTCATCGCTTCTATAAACAATGTGCAGACTTAATGCCTGTGCGTGAAGGCTTTCTCTAGTCTCTGCCAGTATACCCAAATATCGAGGGCTAGAACGAATAGAAGTAATAGAACGATAACGATCACAATAAAATTCACAATGAAATATTGTCGCGCAGATTCATCTGTTGACAAATTAGAATTACGACATGTATGACAGAGTGAAAATGTGCGAGCAGGATAAAAGAATCTGATAGGTTTACACTTTACAGAAATAGTCACTTTAGTGATGACATACATCAAAGAGAATAATAACCACTACGTTACATACATCTAAACCTTATTGGTTTAGTTTAGATGCTTTAACAATGCTTTAAATGCAATCTAATCTATACTTTCAATCCACACACGATTTATCGGGTGTTGCGTACTACACCCCAATCCGAGTCCTCATACTTATTAACCAACTAATGTTCTAACGTCGTCTCCTAACCGGTAAACCGGACTAACTATCCCAGTCCCAATTTGAGTCTTGTTCTAGGTCGGTTGCAGTTGCCATGGGCGGCAGCGTAAGGTACTTGCGCCATGTTAGTTTGCTACTTTAATTTAAAAAAAGCCGGCAGACCAGGGTGTTAAAAAATCGCAATCTTCGAGACCGAGTATGGGTAGTTTGACTTGTACCATTTACTTAGATAAGTATGTAAAAAATATGTAGGTACCATATTAAAAAAAAGAAGTTATTTGATTCATTTCATATTTATTACAAAAAATTTATTAAAAATCATTGAACTTAGCTATAAGTCTAGTACTACTTGTCTATTATCTACTCTTATTCTAATGCTTAAGATACATGGATGTTGAAATACTGGCAGTGGAAAAATATGTTCCTTATTTTATGGTACATTATTATAGCTACGAATTACTATTGTTATTTTGTTAAATATTGAGTACAAAGTTATTTAAAAAAGGTTTATCAAACATTGCTAAGGTACATGATACAAATAAGGCCTGTAGTACCGAAAAGTAAAAATACTTTACACACGCATAGACCACCGCACACAGCTCATAACATCTATGTGTCTATGTATGTGTACAAAATAAGGTCTAGCTTTGTTATTAGGCCTTATTTATAGTAATTTTGTTATCAAAGTAAACTTAATTTATTTTATTGCTATATTTCTGAGAAGGTTGTCAATTTGCATATTTTTATTTGTATGGATAGGTTTTTATTTATTTTATGCTTTATTTTTTATTAATATACGCCTTTCAATCTAATTTGCAATTTAAACAAAATTTTTAGTGAGTAATTTTTTACTAAGTTATATAAAGTCTCATGGAAACACTTGCTACAAGCCACAGAAATGTATATTTTTATATAATTAATATTCTAAATATACCATTCCCAAAATTTAATTACATAGGCTTTGTTAAATCACTATTACTTAAAAAGCCTAAAGCTAATTGTTCCAGAATTACCTATTTTAAATGATTTGCGATGAGAATTTGAAATAATAATATTATTTCTTAGTTATTTAAAGTTGATAAACCAAGGAATAATACGTTGCTTTTATTCATCACCTTCTTCAAATATAGATTAAGACATGAGTGTTTGAAATTAGGTAGGCCTTATTTGTATCAATTACTTATTACATTTTGCTACTTCAAAGTCCCTTATATACCTAAAGTTAATGGTTTACTTCGTTTCTTAGTCAGCATAACTATTATAAAGCACATAATCTAATGGTTTCTCGAAATATTTACAGAGATAATTGCACGTTTCTGTTATTAAACCGAAAAACAAACTATCTGTCTTGTTGTCAGCCATATAAACGGCTAATATTAAGTTACATTTTAGAAATAGAGTTAGTATGCACGTTACATTCTAAACACTGACAGTGAACTTCAACATGCCATAAATACTTTTGCTAGGTCACGGTAATTACAATCACTACCATTTGGTAGAATTACCTATTATCTTATTCACCACTAGTATTAATTACACTCAACCAATTACTACTTTTTCTACAGTACATTCAAACGAAGAAAGAATCAAAATACCTTTTTATATTCATACGACTGCGCCTAGCTCATCAGAACAACTGGCTTCTGTTAGTCTATTTCAGTAACAAATAGCATTTACTGTCATGATGTCATAAATGGATTCATATCAATATCAATTACTGTTTGTGGACAAAATAGACTAATAGCATATCTCATATCACAGTTTTATATTATCTAATTGTTAACGTATAAGAAGAGATTGCTACACTGTTAAAAATGGTACGACAGTGGAAATGAATGTTCGAATTATCAATCAATTAATTCGAAACATTTTATTTTTGCCTAATTGTAACACTAAGGAAAATAACTTCATACCATTTCAAAAACGACTATTCTAAGTTAAACTAGTTACATAAAACTATCCTTATTGGGTTTTCAGTTAAATATTATTCGTTAAATGAAAGCACAACTTGTAAATACATGTTCACAAAAGTTTTATAAAATGACTGGTGTTTTTTAAAATGAATTGTTTTATGATTCAAAATATTAGATTGAATAATATATTATCAACATTCAAATGCCATAGTTTCAACAAAAAATAAGTACTGCTGTATTAAATTTTTATTATTCATAATTCAGATAACCAATGAAGGTTATCGTACACAAATATTATTATGAACTATTTAGGTATTAATAAAGGTGGACCAAAATATCAATAACACTGACACAATGATTATTAATCATGTCTTCGTTATTATAAAAACACCTGTACTTACTTAATTAGAAATTACAATGGTACCTTCAAGGTACAATGCAAGTAAAATATATTTTAGGGATGGTCTGTAAAATCAATGGATGGAAATATTTACTATTTATTTTGATTTAGAGTCCTCCCTTTATTCAGTTCAACAAATTTCAAATTACATCTAATACAGCGGAGATCCATTTCACAACCAATACTGACAAGATATTTACCACCAAAAATTTCGAGCACACAAAATCGCCGATAACTTATACGAAACATGCCTGTTATATGGATTCAAAATATCGTATTGACCATTCTCTATTCAAAGTATACAAGCCTAGAAGTAACAATTTATTATTACACTACTCTAACATCTACATGATACATTATTGAATCATTATAATTTCGTTATTCCAAGATCATAGGCATAATTGGATTTGTATTAATATACATCCATTTGTACATTTCAATTATATGGGGATTTTTTATATAGGGAATTAATATTCATTTCAAAATTTTACGAAACCCTGTATATTGAATATTCAATGCAGTTTGAATTATTTCACCATTTAAAATATAGACACGCCTGAAAATAGTTTGAAAACGATTTATGCGCCCTAAGAAGGGTCATTAATAATTACGATTAAGTGGAATTGTGTCAAAGAATTTGTCTAAACAACTATTTTAAAAAATATCGACTTGAATGTACTACTTATTATTTTTTACAACTAACTTATTCTGTTATTTAGCGGGTGCGACTTGTAAATTACTATGACTAATTCAAATAAGGGTTGATGATCCTATGCCCCTCTAAGGTGCACATAATATTTAATGAACAACATATGTTGGGGGAAATTGTATCATAATTCTCCAGAATATTTGTAGCACATACCTACTTAATTAACGGTAATATAATGAACACAACCATGTAAGGTATCTTTCACATAGCCAGTAATATCAATATGATATTAGTTTGCCTACTAAAGTAAAGTAAATTTGGGCTAAGTGAGAGAGACTATACATGTTGACGAAGCAAAATTCCATAGACCTAAGACTTAGACGGCTAACATCGAGGCCTATGAAATTCCATAGACCTAAGACTTAGAAGGCTAACATCGAGGCCTATGAAATTCGATTAATAATGCTGCCAGTGTCGACAAGTACAATTAACTCATAAAATACATAAACATATAAGCGGTGGGAACTTAAAAATATACCCGCTATTCTCTGCTTCTTGCTACTGTAATGATACCTTTAATGTCAGTTTGTGACTCAACTGTTACACATTTACATTTCATTAGTCGTAAAATAAAAAGAAAATTAAAACATTGAAAACTATTTACAAGAAACAAGAAACGACACGGCAGCTGACTTTTGCTACCTTAATATTGTATGAAATGAAAATATTTTATTACACAAAGTATTTATTGAAAATATTATTATTGCGTAACGGCACGCGCAGTGATGGAGCCTAAAACATTTTTTGGACACCTTATTATATGTAAATTTTATATACGAGGTGTAAAACGGCAAATTTATAAAAAGCTTACATGTATCATCCGACCAAAAATTATGAAATCCTTGCAAGTGAGACCTTTATCAGTGCGCAAATGTTTATAATTTTATTTCACTCGATTTCGACATAAACACAAATGATTTGAAAAATCCTGTGATTTTTATTCTGTAACATAATTTTAAATTCTCCTACCACTTCAGTAATTTTAAAATGTTAAACCCTAAGCGCACTTAAATACACACTTTAATCTTCGTAAATTTCTTTATCGAAAGGCTAGAATTTCACGGTTTTGGTCAGATATCTTCTCCACTAAACCTAAATATTTCTAGAATACAAAACGTATCAATAGAGTAGCAAAAGTTATAGTGTTTGTACTGATAGTATATGGCTGTATAGCCACCTACAACTATTACGGCATTTCTTTGCCCTGTAATTTGGTGAGTTCATTCAATTTGCTTTTCAATAATACAAAAATACGTCAATACAAAATAACACGCGGGTAATACAGGTCTTCACTTAAAAATATGAAAGAAAAAATATTTTACAGTGTACGATATGTAACAAGTGTTCAGTTTCATTTTACTCGTGTAAATACACTTATCTGGTACATACTATCACGTTCGCATCATAACACTTAATAAGAAAAAATTACACCACTCGGCACTACAGACAACTCACAGCTATCTTATATAAAAATTACAAACACAATTGCCTCAAACGGACACAGGAGATGCTACGTTATATGTACTACGCTACTTGTGTATAAACACAATCTATCAATAATAAGTCTTGTCTGTCCGTCCGCGTTTAGATGAGCGCCACTCGGTTCACTAGGGGGGTTTTTCGTCGACTGGTGTGCGTTTGTGTCGTCACCGGCTGGTAGATGAAGCTTGTCTTTGCTCGCTTCGCTTGATGTACTGAAACAATTAATCGTTTTATTATGCTATCGATTTAAGGTTATCCAGAGTGAATAGGTGAAACACTGATAGTATAAAGTGCGTACACAATGTACGTTTTATTGTGATGGCGGTAATCGAAAACGTGAATATAGAATGGAATGACCAGTACATTTTATTGAGCATGAATATTCCCCCGCGGCTACGCCCGCCAATTTCCAAAAAATCAGTTTATCCCCTTTTTTATCCCAATTTTTCCAAAAATCCTCTCTTAGTGCTCCCCTACACTTCACAAGGAACATACATGCCAAATTTCAGCTTGTTGTGTTCAGTAGCATCGGCTGTGCGTTGTCTGTCAGTCACTCAGGAACGGAAGAGTTTTATACAATATAGATTTCGTAAAAAAATATTTTATTGAAGATACTCCTCCCTGTTATTAGCCGTCAAACGATCCACCACGAGCCACCTGATTATAAGTTGTCACTGTCGCCCATGGACATCAGCAACAGCATAATGGGCCAAGAAAGAAAGAAGATGAAAAGAAAAAGGAATATATGGTTGACTGACCGGGTATCATGTAATGTTTCATCTAAAATAGTATTGTAATTTGTGAACGCTATTTAGATGAATCTAAACTTACTTGTGTAGTTTTGTGTGACTGATGACAGATCTAATTTGACAGGCTTCGTTACTTCCACGTCAATCTCTTCATACGACTGGTCTAGTACCTGGGAGGAAACAAGATAATATTAGTACAAAGAGTCCATGTTTGAATATAAGTAGATTATACACATTTCTACTCACATAAGTTCAAGTAACATCAAGTTCACACAATAAAGACATCCTTCGTTAACCAACGTTTAGTAATTGTTAAGTAATAAACGCTTAAACACTCACAACTTCACACAAATAACACATAACTAACACCCACAACCCAAGAGCCAAAATTGTCTGTCACACAAATATCTGACCCGGATGAGAAACTTGCTCGGGACCTCACCAAGCAGGTAGGGTCACGATGGACGAGGGTACAGTGTCATGCTTGATGGTTAGACACTTGCTCTTTTGTATGAATCATGTTCTAAGAAATAAAGTAGTTTTTTTACTGAATATAAGTTACCGCTTGACTTCGTTCCCACCTGATGGTAAGTGGCTACGTAGCCTTTAGATGGTGAAGCGCGTTAACTTAGAAAAAACCTAAGAAAACCTAACCTTTTGGTTATAATATTATAGTTACCTCAATATCGCTGACTTCCTCGCCGGACTCCCCATCAGTAATGTAGGAGGCGAGAGACGAGGAGCCAGTGGCCAGCAGGCGGTACGTGCCCCCGACCATGCCCGTGCCCTCCACCACCTCTTCTACCTCCAACTCCTGATCTGACAACTCCTGTGGACAACGTTAAAACAATAGGTTATTGGGTTATAGCGCTATACCACTCAAACCAGCGGTTCCTAAACTTTTAAGTTACAGCCTTACAGGTCATGAAGCAATTATGGAAGTGGATGTTAAATGATGATATACTGTTATTTATGATAAAAAAAGTTTAGTATGTGAGAAAAAGTAAATACAAAGACGATTTTCTATTTTACTTTTCCTTACTACTTAAATTTTCGATAAAGTTCGAGGTGAAAACTACTTTAAATTTCGATTTATGCTCGACTTGAGATGTACTTTGTATATCACTGACATAGCATCCAATTAATTTATTGCAGGGAAGCCCGGTGAGTTTTACATGAAACCCTTGAGAATCCACGGAATCTATTTTAAGAAACCCTGCTTTAGACAACATCTCTACTTCCCATTTAGTAGAACTTTTGTCCTAAACTCCTATCTGATATGTGTAACAATGCAGCTTGTTGGTTGGCTGGCGTCAACCCATTAACAGTCCACTACTGAGCACGGGTCTCTCATCGTATCATTGTGGAGGGATAATGCATCCTCCACTACGCTGGTTAAAGACTATTAATGGTCCATTAGTTACTATTCGTTACCAGCTCAATATTCTAATCAAGTTCTACGTTTTACTAGTTTTAAATAATATTCAGAAAATGATAAGCATAAAACATAATAATTATTCCGATTGCATTTAGCTATATTTAAACAAATAAGCGTAAACATGTACAGTGCGGGCCTGTTGTTTAATAACCAGTAATTTCCTCGTGCTAATGTCCGACTGCACTTTGTAGTCATCAGTGACGCGTGCGTTTGATAGGATTATTCGACATCACCACACACTAATACTTGCTAATACTATACAATCATTGAGACATTGCAGGCATCGTGAAAACTACATTACAGTACACATAAGTTATATTTATATCTATTGATTGCACACCGCAACATAGACATAGGTATCAATACACATTTTTTTGAAATGGAAGGCACAACACAATGGGCGGTCTTATCGCTTACGAGCGATTTCTTTCAGGCAACCCAACGGTATGAGACGAAACATGTGTGGAAGAAATTAGGGTAGGGAGTACATATAAAAGAAAACAGAAACATAGTTATACAAATATATACATATCGTACTTTTAGTAATTTATTGGCCTAAGGTAAATGTCCCATATTCCGGACTATTAAGGCACTTTTGACTTTGAGGTTGGTTTTTAGAAAAAGTAGGAAGGTTCTAGGGATAAAAATTGTTTTATTCTCTAGATTGGTATTATAAGATAAATGTTGAAAAATATTTTCCGTCGTAGCCGTTAATTTATAGGAATAATCGTTATTTTGCTGAACCTCACGTTTGTCTCTAATTCCGTACTAAAATTTGGCGTCGGAGCTAATTCCGGCAATCACTGTACGTAATTCCGTACTATCTTTAGCATACGTTTTCTTTGACCTAAAATCATCATACATGTCTTTAAGAATATACTTAATGAATTAAACTACCTAATTGTATTAATTTATACTTTTATTAAAATTATTAAGTACGATATAATTGTTCTTTCGGATAAATAAAAAAAAAACAATTACCATAAAACTTCTGCGACAAAATGAGAGCTGCTGTTTACTAAATAATCACCATCGTGAAAATTTAATTAAAAAAAAGTATAATTAACGAAAATTCAAAATTACAAACAATTTTACAACTTTTATTATGACAAAAATCTTAAAGAACATAAGTTATGAGTACTTACCTATTCTAAGGAACATCAATTCATAATAATATTAAGATCAGGCCTGGTTGGCTTCAACCCATTAATGGACCACTACTGAGCACGGGTCTCTCCTCATACCTGAGGAGGCCTTGAGCATAACCCTGAACACCACGCTGCTCCAGTACAGATTGGTGGAGGGGTTAGTGGCCAACCCATGGTTTCGGAAGTATTTTATGCCGCCCGAAGGCCTCCGACATGGCCTAACGACTGCAACCAAATGATAACAACCGGGGCCGACGGCTTTACGTGCCCTCCGAAGCACGGAAGTTGCCCAGAAATTTTTTCCACTAGCGGTCACCCATCCAACTACTGACCACACCCACTGTTGCTTAACTTTGTAGATCAGTTAAGATCGACGCAAGCCGCTGGGCTATGAGCAGGCCTGGTTACCAAAGGTAAACCTAAAATATAAAATAAAATCGAGGTTACCGTTATAATGATAATTGTGAATAATATTAAAATGTTTTAAAATGCAAACGTATCGTTTTAAATTTTTGGATACATTTTGTGATTAATACAAAAATCTTGAAAAAATTGAGATTTGGCGTTTTATGTTGAAAACCAATGTTTCTGCTTCTTATTACTATACTACGTAATACCGTACGGTATACCGGAATATGGGACATAAGCAAAAAACTCTTGTCCCTTATTACGGCATTGAAGAAAATAGGTTAAATTAAAAAAATTAGATAATATATCTGAATATATTAAAAGTTAATATAACTATTATGTGCACAACATCGATATAAATAGTTATCCTTATTTACTTTTTGAAATAAACTTAATTTAATTTCGATAACATACTGTATTGATTCTTTAGTATAACATAAAATGTCTTATGTTCAAACTCGATTTTAAGAATTATAATTAAAAAAAGCATATACCGTAATTACGTCACACTAATCTTTTATCATTACTGAATTAATTTATGTCATATTTATGTAAGTATTTAACCCCAGTTCGTAATAAAATCCATAAACACATCATACTAATTTACCCTTATTACGTAATACAGCACGTATTTATGTTCACCGTTTCACTGTTGTGAACATAATTCCGGCAGTCATATTTTCTCTCAAAATATGGTTTATTATAACTCGAAATAACGCTGAAACCTTCTGTTAATAAGTAACAATTAATAATATTACAAAATTAAATTAAATTAACTTACCAGTGTCACATAAGATCCTTACGAAAATGCACTGTCGCTTTACGCTCACTGTTAACAACATAGTACTGAAACGTCGCGGGGGCCGCTACTGACTCTTCGGAAGCTCGATACGGCTTTAAGAATGATTATTTATATTCAAACATCGTGTTATTTTGATTTTATATGAACTGTAGTTGTAGTGACATTCAATAAATTATGGATTTTACGGACAGTTTTCTTATTTTGCGACAAAAATCAAAATGTTACGGATTAATGTACTAGCCCGGAATATGGTACTTTTACCTTAATTCAAAAACGTAGCTTTTTGGGACCTCACGTTTAAAAGATTCTGGACGAGACATTTATATAAGACGAAGAAGAGTGATGGTACAGGACGTCGAGAAATGAAACCAAGGACATAGGAAAAGGAATGTTACAAAGTGAGAAAATGCTTCTTAAGACATTTCTTGAAAAAATATTGCTACAATAAACTTTATATTTTTAATTTCCTTGTTTTTTATACCTTGCCTGCGTCTGTGTTCCCGTTCGATTATAATGTCGCATTTAAGTCAATCGGGAATAAGTTTTTTTAAATTTAAGGCGCTTTACCAAACAGCAGCCAGCGTTGGGTTACCATCAGGTGGGATCGTGGTCGAGCGGTAACCTATAGAGCGGTACAAAGTAAAAAAATCAAAATGTGTGCAATTCACAAGTGCTACAAGTGAAACTTCAAAAAATAGTTTGGTTAGATGTCATAACTATAATTTTAGCGCTGCAGCGAACTTTAGTTCTAACTCTTGCTAATGTTCCTATCTCATTTACTCCCACGTTAAAATGTGTCTGTATCTTTTTCGTTTCCGTTACGTTTCATTTGCGCGTCACTTCCGTTTCATCGAATTCCAAATCGCAACGATACCATAGAAGTTTTCACATCAAAAACCCCTCACCTGTTCCACCAGGGCGTCGTCCTCGTCGGCCTCCTCCTTGACCTCGGGGTCGAGCTCGAGGTCCGCGTCCAGGTCCCCGTCGGCGTCGGCGTCCGCGTCGTCCTCCGCGTCCGTGTCGCTGCCGAACCCGCTGTACTTCATCTCGCCGCGCTCCAGCGCCTCGAGGCTCTCTGTAACCGCGTGTGTGTGTTGTACCGGTTGCCAATGTGATAACTTTCTCTTATGGTATGAAGGTAGCAAACGAGCATGCACCACCTTCCGCCGCCGCCCACGACAACTGCGACCGACTTCGAACAAGACTCAAATGGGGACTTTGACAGTTAGTCCGGTTAGGTGACGCCGTTAGAACATTAGCTGGTTAGTTTGCGAGTATGAGGACTGGGACAGGGACTGTTAGTGAATGTTACTTCTGTTAGTTGTTGTTAGTAATAGTCCAGTTAGTAATTGTTAGTAAGAGTCTCGTTCTGATTCGGTCACAGATGTGTTGCTACTCTTGAAGACTGAGATGGTCACCTCCAAAAAGTGTAACCGGCTCCACACCTTTCTAATCGGAACGCAATTACTGTTAAAACAATTATTACACGGTAGAAATGGTACTAAGTATTGGTACCTTGGCGGACGGATTATTAATTAAAAATAATCTCTAATAACATAATTAACAACAGTTATAAGCGCCAATACCAAACCACTTATATCCCCTCACTAGAATTCCCTGAAGAAAAATATAAATTAAAGATTCAATAAAATCTAATCGCGTCATGAAAATTGATAATGAAATAAAAAAGGGCCGTAATGGTAATGAAGTAAAAAAGGATTTGTGATGATTTTGGAGACAAAATATCAGCTCACAGTTAAAACATTAATGTAGGTATTTTCAATGGCACATTCCTTCTCAACCATACAAAAGTGTACAAAAGAAACGAAATAAAGAACATTGATTATTTAGCATAATTCTTTGGAACTCAACGTGACAATGGATTCTTATCTATTTACTCGTATGTATTGAACATCTATTTACGCGATGAAACATTTTACTCCTTTGTATTTCGACGGTCCCTACGTACAAACTACACGTGCCAAATTTTACAGTAGAGCGCTTCAAAGTTTCAAACACGTGTATTATCTTTTCTACTTAATGTAATATGCAACATATCTTATAACAAATAAAGGAAAATATATAAATAGGCTATAGAACTTTTTGTGTATCATTTACCACTTACTTAGGTATAGATCAGAATTATCTCTATTACACATAGCTTAAGTGGTACTGAATTTTACGCGGTAGCGTTACTTCAGAAAGTAATCGAAGTCGTAATTGGTAATTATAAAATTATACGTGGGGTATATGAAAAATAGCAGTTGCGCAAGAGGCGTGCGGTGGCCCCGGGATAGACAGTCCAACGTAAAATGACTGCTGTTGTTTTTCGTTGGAAATTTTAGAAAATTTTAAGTTAAGGGAAATGTCGACATGACTTATTTTTGTTAAACTAAACAATAGTTTAGGGAGTCCTGAAGGTCACAATGACAAAAAGTGCAAATCACTTACGGGGATGTACGTAGGGACCGTCGATTTAACCTTTGTATTCCTTTTTAAGCATACTGCATAAAAATAAATAGTGTTTTACCTGGATAAACCATAGCCTTCTTGATAGCCTGAGGATCTTTTCGTGACCATTTTTGAACTTCTTCATCCATTTTTATCACCTTAGACGGATTCATAGCCCACAAACATCCTGGAGAAAAGATTATGTGTTACACCAAGGCATTAATAATTTTGATACGCAATAATAATTTTGATAATCACTATATACTTTTACCTTTTCGTTGACTGCCATTCGTTGATGGTTTCTCTATTTTCTCAAAACATTTATTTAAACTAAGATTATGTCGGACCGAATTTTTCCATCCGTTTGGCGCAGTTTTGAAGTAGGGAAAGTGTTGGCTGTAAACAATAAAATATTTTAATTTATCTGTTTTATATAACTTTCATTTATTACGTTCGTGTATAACCATGATAGCTTACCACATGAAATTGTAAATCTCTGAAACTGGCAAACTTCCTGTTCGTGAATTCTTCAGTGCCATGGCTATTAGACAAGAATATGAGTACGCCGGCTTGGGAAATTCTCCCACGGTATTTTTGCTATTAGCAGTATTTATATATTTCGTCTGAGCTTGGCTAGTGTCAACTGTAAATGTCCCGCTCACTGAGGTTTTTATTAATTGCCTATTGCTATTTAACGATGAATTGTCGATTAAAATTGTCGCTTGACTTTTATTACCATGCGCTAAAATTGTTCTAGACTGTTGAGCGTCTAATATGTGTATATTGCCGGATATAATAGTTTTTGTCCCTACTTGGTGCGCCAATTTTTGCGTTGTATTTAAAATAGAACAACTTTTCCCATTCACTTTGAGAACTTCTGGTTGTGCTTTGATTCGCACAGTCGGCGTACTTATTTGCGTCGTCGCCAATTTGCTTTTGCTATTATCTAGGTCCTTCAGTAAATCCTTGACCACACTTTTATCTTGCTTCCGCACGTAAATGACCATTTGTGTGGCTTCCTCCAGGGGTTTCTTGTTGGTCGCCGTTGTCGTCGTTACAGGTTTTTCTTCAGTGTCGTGTACTTTGGAAACTTTAATAGGATTCGGTGAGAACGTTAAATGACTTTTTTCTTCTTTCGGACTCTGTGCTGATAATGTGTTGTTAAGATTATTGCTCGCTGCTGAGGTGAGTAATAAGTTTGAAGCCTCCTCTTTGACTATGCATTTGATTGGAGTCTCTGCAAAGTTTGACGGCATGACGGAGTTGGGATTGACCATCACCGCGTTAGCCTCGGAGCCATACAGGTCAAGGTTCTGAACAAAACTAGATGAGTTGTTCAGCCATGTGACCGAATTGTCTGTGTCCATGTCTAAAAGAGGCGGCATTTCGGAAAAGTTTAGTCCTAATGAGTCCTGGAAAGAAGAACATTGAATTTGAATATCGAATGTTTAAAATTACAGATGAATATCAATAGTTAGAAGTTGACTGACTGGGAAATCTGAGATACTGCTAAGATCTGTTGCAATTTCATTTTTGATATCCATGTCCAGCATGTCCTGGAGAGAGTCGGTGATATACAAGTCCATGTCTGAGCTCTCCTGTAATGAACAGATAAAATACATATATCAAGCATAATATTTTAATCTGTATTAAAAATAGAATTTGCCAGTAACATTATCAATTTGGCGCCAATTTCTTACAAACAAAATAACATTTTGACGAGACAGCGGGACGGGAGAGGCGGTATCGAGACCACTATTAAGCATAGAAACCTGTTTTTGTCTTATGGTATGCATTCCCCAGTAAGGAAAGAGTTAAGTTGTACTCAGCTATTGCCTTCTCGTTTACGCTCATTGAAGCGAGCGAGAGATATTTTTTATAGTTTTCTGTATCTTTGTTTAATGTTAACAGGTCTAATTTTAATTGTACTCGGTCAAAATCATCACTTCTTGGATTGCAAGCGAACCAAATGTGTCTTTGAAATAATGTCGAATTTGGGATGCTTTTTTCAAATAGACCTACACCAACCCATGTTTTGTTGTCAAGGGCCCACAACGGGTCGTTTCCTACCTAGCGAACAGCATAAAAAAACGCCTTATGAGTGAATGGTGCCGAATCGAAGGCTTCCAACGAATGGGACGTTATTTTTGTAAATACTTGTATCTATAAATAAATTTCGTCTGGTGCGGCGGCAACGTACAAAACCATAAATTTACTTCGACCTTCTTCCGATCGGATGTTATTTAAGATAAAAATTATGTTTATTTTTATGTGATGGATGGCTCATAATGAAACTAGGCGGTGCGGCAAATAGGATATTTAATTTAATTTTTAACTAAGGATTCATTCATCAATTCTTCACCTATTTTTTGACGGAAACATTAAATCTTGCCTTCAAACAAAGAATTCGATACATGTTAAGCATGTTAATTATTACGATAAATAAAAAATACCCGAAAGTCGCATGCGAATCAGGTGCATTGGCAGATAATGTGAATACGATACGACTAACCAATCAGGAGCGAGTTTATCGTTTTTAAAATGTTTACATTTACCTAATCTTCCAAAAAGGAAACTTGCGAGTGATACCAAAACAAACAACATTTGTTATGTCGAATTCGGTCGTAGATAAGGTGAAAACCAACGATTATTCAACCTTTTTCTACGTGAACGGATTCGGATCGAGTGGGCCCTCCATAAAGAATCGTTGCTATAAAAATTATATTGAATAACATACAGTATAGAGTAAAAATCCGTAATTATGACTAGTACTTCTATACTGTGATATTTTTATAACTGTCATAATTATAATTGGATGAACAAATAAATAATTTCAAGAACATAATACATATTTGATTCTTATTTTTATTACAGAGTTTTCTCGATCAAATTGTTCTACTTTTGCTTCGTAACGTTGTATACTTTCCCAATGAGTGAAAGAGACAGTATGTATAAGGGTGCCGAAAAGAGATAGCTAGAGAAGATCGAAAGAGGGTGAATCGACCCCTAATGACATTGCAGCCGCCACAGCGCGCCCTTTTGCGTTTACGAGCTACGCATTTATTCGTATGAATATTGTGCTAACTATCAACCTGGTAATATTTAATTAAAATAGGGGTTACAGTCAAACTACAGTTAAAGTTTTACATTAGTTAATTAGTTATTTCTGTTAAAATTAACGTTATTCAAACAACAGAATTTCTTAAGGTTGTTTTTTTTAAATATATGTAATATTATAATTAAATTATTATTTACGTTATCGAAGTAATTTAACGAACCAAAAACGTCTCTATATCCGTCCGTTGCCTAGTGGCGGCATGGCGGCTGAGCCGTGCTGTAGAGGGCCATGAACTCTCTTTATTACTCAAGAGTTCATCATTTGTACGTGCGATATGAAATAGGAACTACCTAGATACATAAAATATGAATTCATTTCATGACTTGTCTCCGGAATTTTGTTAGTTTATCGGTCGGTAAACGACCGAAAATGTCGAAAAAATTTATCAAATAGGGGGTGGCGTTGTGATAACAAATTTTGAAGATAATCAATTTGTTAATAACATATTATAGGTAACCTAACTACACCTACCTACCTGGATTAAGTGTTTTGAATACAGTTTTATTAGCGAACGGTTTGGTCAGTAGGGGAGGCAACATCCTGAGAGTCATCGGCAGATTTGAATACGTGAAATTATCTAATTTCTATATCAAATAAATGTAAATTATTCCACATTCCGCGCTCAAATATTATGTGATTTTGATATTTAACGTTACATGATTTTACTTCGAAATCATGCTCGTCCTAATGACTCTGGGTCATAATGACCCGGAAAGAATTACGTACTAGTACCTAGTTCTTAATTTAACAATAACAATCCAGTGGCATGATTTCCCCACAGAATGTAGTTTATTTCATCAAGTTTTTGCCGTATTGGGTGACCTAGAATATCGAAGACCTGGCATTGGCTGGCTGATCAGGGTGTCGTTAAAGTCCACACACGCCGGCCCTCTCTGATTGATAGTATTGCTTCGCGTAAGGATTATATAATCAATATTATTATAAAGTAATTAGTATTATTACTGATATTACTAGTTATTACGTTTCCGTGAATCGCAGGCTCGCAGCCCATGCCACGAGCTAAGCGGTACCTACCAACCTCTAGCTTGAATCAGCCGCCAAACGACTAGCCGTGTTCCAGCTAGACGTTTGGGGACCAGTACTTTTTCTTTCCTCTTCCTTCTTCTTTGGCTGGTAACGCATCAGTGATGACTCAGGTGTTAGTGACATGCATGACTAACGGTAACCACTTGCCATCGGGTCGCTGGTCTGTTCTTTTGTGGGCTATTTACATAAAAAAACCCCAACTTTTTTATTTGATCAACGATAAGAAAATCGGGGGACACAGTTTCGTGTTGTAGCTCTGTAGTTCAGTTCTTTTCGGTATTTATTTGAAACTCAAAGTATGGGTCATATTGACCCGTGACATTGTATGGATAAGTTGAGGTGCAACGGTGGCGGATGAATTCGGCTTTCCCACGCCTGGGGTGGTCAAGTTCATATAAAATCATCTAAATTCTTCCAAAATGTCAAATATAACTGTATTAATTTTAATACAGTTATAATACGAATAATTCCGTTATTTTCATTTATCTATTGTACCTATATAGATATTTTATATTAATATTCAAAACTCAAATCGTGGGTCATTATGACCCGTGACATTTCATATTACTTAATAAAATAAGTACCTCTGTTTTAAGGGGAATCTATTGCAAAGAGTGACAACATAATTTTTTGTATTTATTTAAAACATACGGGTAATAATGACACGTGACGATGCCACCAAATAACATGTTACTTTGTTTTAATATCTACTCTTTTTCAAGCGATTTTTATTCTCGAACTTGTTACAAAAACCCTGTTTATGCTACATAAACTGGAAGAATAAGCAAGTAAGTGGGATTCAAATAATTTATTGAAATCTGTATGTTTCAGCAGTTGAACTGAATGGTAAACCAATGAAGCGAGGGGGGCTGGCTGGCTGCTGAGGCGCCGCGAGGGGCCGCAAGTGTCCTCGAACCTGACCGCTCGCGATCGCCTTGAACTCGTGGCTCGTGGTCGGCTGGTAGGTACAAATTACCTTTATGTCTCTTGCGCCGGTGCTGTGGTCGACGCCCGAGAATAACCGCGAAAAATTGGAATACGAAAAATGCTCAACTTGAATTTGCGTTTTATTTACCCATTTCACAGGTTTGTGAAGATTTAGTTATTTAAATACCACTTATCAGATAGTCTATAGTACCTAACAATAAAGTAGGAATCTTTATCTCAGAGTAATCTTTATTTGGTAGTAGGCAAATTAGATTTCGTACTCAATTTGATTTTTACGAATTCAAATACTATACTTATACGAACGAATATTAATAATCCATTTTTTATTTCCAGATAACTTCCAAAGTAGGTTTACAGCAGTCAGGATGCAAAACATCCATAGCCATAACTAGCAAACTGAAAAGCTGAAAGTTTGTCTGCTCTGGCGCGAAAACTTGGAGCGATTTTCGCTGATGCGCACGCAGTCTCGTAGCGAGGTTGGAGGGAACCCGTATTGATTAAACGTACGACCCTCCCCTCGCCGACCACACCTCGACTTCACTGTAGAGGGGATACTGAAATATTTTGTTTGAACTTTTAAGTAGTTTTCTACGTCTAGACCGGAATATTTCAACTTTAAATTCAGATTTTTCTGACACGAATAGACAGACGCGTAATTATGAACGACTAATTAAAATTGCTAAGAATACTTGAACAATAACGTAACTAGTTCGTTATTTGTGAAGAAAACTGTTAATCACAATCACGTAGTACGGACGTACTGAGCGAAAGGTCAACGACCGCGCAGAAACATCATTGACACAACCTTGTATGAATGGCTAATAGGAATAATAAATTCATACCGATAAAACGCTTAGCGCCTGAGAAAATTTTAAAGTTGCTAGTTATTTTCTTGTGATAGTATTAATATCATTAGTAAGTTCCGCTTAGGATGATCCGCTTATTAAGAGGAAATACCACGCGAACCCTTTTTCAAATTTGGGATTTTTTCACTCAATATCTCTGTCGCGCTTGCGAGCGGCGTGTATGTCAGTGCGATAGGGACAACTGCAGCTCCGTGTAAAAACCCGAGGCAAAAATCATCAAAATCGAGGTTCCGTTCTCGACTAATCCCCCCGCCAAAACTAAAGCAATCTTAACGAAATTTTGGAAATTGAATGGGAAGGAGATATTCTGTGTCGGACCGTTTAGCTTTTTGTGCTAATTATTATACAATTTGTGTACTAGGCGTTTGTTTGCGGCATATTTATTTGGCCGTTTTAAGCGCTGTTTGAAGTAGCCTAAAACTTTTGAAAACAAAAATATCAAAAAAATCAAAACGTACCGACATAGATAATGATGATATTATTCTTGTGTGAAAAAATTATTGATCTAGAGTCAAAAACCAACGAGGGATTAGTCGAGAACGTTTGTATGGAAAAATTACCCGTAGCATTTCCTCTTAGCGGATCATCCGCTTTTTCATCGACGACAACGCATCGGTGAGGGTGATGTCTTTAGCTGTTACTATGTATATAATATAATTATGTACTACTGATAAATCTGGACATCGTTGACTACTTAGCATCAAGAGCTTGTCTATCTTTGTCGGCTATTTAAATAAAAAACTTGATGAAACCACGTAGTTGCGTAGGTAGTCTATTTGCTATGAAAGTTACGATACATGAAGCTCAAAAAAACTGAAAAATAACTATACAATTAATTTTTTTGCAGTACAGCCGACAGGACACTGAAAAGGTCTCGCCGCCACACTTCAATTTGAATCACCCTTGAGAGTAGAGGATCAAACCTACACATACTCACATACACATACTGGCTAACGACCTATCTGTAATATTTGTTTTATATGTATGTAGGCAATAGGTAGGTATATAGAATGTAGCATATTGCAATAACAATTTGTTAAACGTTTTATCAGACGTATTTCAGATTATACTTATTTGCCTTATCCACCCAAACTATTCCCGTAAGTAGCTCTATCTTTGGTACTTTAATTTACACTATTATTTTATTTTTTATTATTACATGATATTTATTTAATGCTTGACCACAATCCCACCTGATGGTAAGTGGAGATGTGGTCGTGAGCGGCAGAGCGCACTAACTTAGTAGCAGCCTATTCACTCTTGTTTGTATACACATTATTACACAGTATGTAGTGTTTATTGATAAAGACAACTCTATATAATCTTACCCTGCGTAAAATACATTAGGATTCTTTTTAGCATTACTTTACCTACATAGTAAATATAGAATGAATAAACTTATTGATATACCTAGTTTACTAAACTAGGTACCTATATCAATCAATAAGTTTATCTTTCATTGTTCATGAAAACAGGATCATCTTCACGCGTAAATTGTATAATGTATTAGAGTACTGAAAATTTATTAGCATTATCCTATTTAGACAGAGAAGGAAGGTTCTACTTTTTGTTTCACTATTCCCAACAGTTAACGTAGGGGAGAGCGTAACGGCTGACGGAACCGAGCACAGGTGTGTGTGCGTTCGTGTTTGTACACAAAAACTATACCTACAGGCGTAAGAGGTTACACACACTGGCAGGTTGCAGCCACCCGACCCTTTATTTACGTTGAATGCACTGCCACAGAGTAATTTTCGTATCAGATATTTTCAATGTTACCTTCGATCAACAAATGATCGTAGAATCTTACATCGTACAATCGTTACGTTATATTATGATCGTTGATCGTAGAATATTACAGAACAATTTGGTATTTTTTTATTAAGTCGATAGTATTTTCAGTCATATTTTCGGATGTAGTAGATAATAGGCACATCCTTCTTATAAAACAAAATACGTAGGTACGTCTAGAAGTGTGATTAACTACTACTTACTAATTTTTTGGAAAAACAATCAGTTGATTCATCGTCATCGAGTTAGCAATTATTATCATAGTTTTACGAACATTATGCAGGCACCTATTTATAATATGGTACATATTACGTTTCTATAAATTATATGTTAAAATTTGTTTTGGATAAGTTCTACAGGTATTTTCACATCTAAGTTGCTTTCAAAGAAAGTGCATTAATTGTTTATTACTCTGTGGCACTACGACGATACGCGCACAGCTGCGTTTTCGATGCACGTGGCTGACGTCACATGGAAGAACACTACTACATAGACAGAGTGCACTCATTGTTAAACGTTTTGAAATTCTCGCTCGGACGGAACCGGCCGTGGGAACAACATTACACCGTAGACGAGACGCCAAACTATTATAACAGCATGAAACAGATGAATAAATATTTAAATAACTTTTATTATTTCATAATTTGTCAATTTCAATATATTTTAGTTTTCAAAATAGTTTAGTTTTATCGTAAGAATTTAAAACGTGATATTGATTGATGTAATCAGTAATAGGTTTTATCATGCTCGTTAATTATTAAAACATTAATTAAATTGCCTTATTTTGTATAAGCATCGCGCCGTGCCAGGTATATCTACTTCATTACTTGATGTAAATTATCAATATCTACTGTATTTAATGTTAAGTTCAAATTATTGTTATAGTATTATGGTTGAACACATAAACATACTTTAATTCATCAAATCGGTGGTTCCACAGCAAAACTTGATAAGTAATAATAATCATGCCATCCTTATCGTCACCTATGTCAACTGTCAAGAGGGAAAGAGAAACAAAATGAAACAATTTCGTTGGGACTTGGCTGTACGTCCGTTATATTATGTACCGAACGGATTATGCCGCGTGTAATAAAACTAATAAAGTAAGATAAAATCATTAAGCAAAGAACTTAAAGTGGAATTACGTTGGTTTCTTGTATAATGCTTACACATTAAGTTGTTTCAGTAGCTAATGTACGTATCCATAGCAAACAAGAGTACCTATAATATGCATAGGTAATAAATTTACAACCGTTCAATCTAACACACGTACTTGAGACTTCCCGCCACTTTGATTACATGACATTTTTCTCATCATTTATTTGAAGAAAGTCTATACGAAATAATTACTGCTTCCACAATCACAATTTGATAACTGATCTTTAAGAATACTAAGAAAATAATGAATGACATTAAAAAGAGCGGGACGTAACCCGGTTGGACTTTCCCATTGTGTATAAACTGTCTCCAAAACAAAACACACTATTTATAGAATAAAACATTACTTACCGAATATTTATTCATATAAATATCCTTAAACTCAATAGAATAATCCTGTATTTCACACATTTACGTTTTTAGCGTCATGAAATTGACAAATATAACACCACTCACTCCATAGACTACAATCTGTTTTACTACTTGTGAAAAGGTACACAACACAAAGAATGGCCATAGTCACTATTGGCCGATTATGCCCACGTGACCCGGCATGAATCGTAGCCATTGGTGGAGTACGAACCGAGAATTTACGTCAAAAGTCAAGCATATGCTTTTTAAAACTATGTTTGAAAGTAAAAACTCAATTGCTTTCTTATGAAAGAAATAAAAACAGTTGAAATTATTTAAAACATTCTAATTTTAATTCATCATTTAAAAATCAACTTACCTCAATACTTACCGGTTATTGTATTTCGCCCATTCTCGACAACATGGCGGTTTGTTTACACCGGCATGATAAGGCGGGAAGTGTTTTTCAGGCCTATGTATATTCAGAATCAATTATGGTTACACAAGAATACCAATACATAATAAAAGAACGTTTTATTGAAAGAAAACATAAAATTGACAACATTTCACCGAACTTATGTTAAAAACACGGCACATGGGCGATACCATTTTTTGCAACTAGTAGCGCCATCTAATATAATCTCGGTAACTCATTCTACATATGGCGGGAAAATCAAAAAATAAAATTACGGAATACTACTATTAATATTATGTATGTCAATAATAAACAAGTAATTCAAATTTCTAGTAATTCACATCACATTGCATTACCTATTTAATCCGTACGGCAAATAAACCTGTTATTCTTACAGTACAGGCTATGACAAAATCGAAGGCAATTATCATACCGTTTAAGAACAGTTTGTTTGAGTTTAAGCAGTTTTTACGAAACAACACTATGCCTTAATAACCAGGTTTAAAAAGCAACATTATTTTCATAACAAAGTTATATAGAGATAACAAACAATTGCAAATAACATTCCAAATATTATAATTACACAATTTTATCATTATCATTTTTGCTACACTTGCTACATAATCCATCATCATCAATCAATATTAACAAACAAATATGTACTAAATAGAAGAATATAATAGAAAATATAGAAATTCGGAAAGAAAGCGAAAAATAAAGAGCAAAACTCAGGCGGAATTAGAATGTTAATAGTATTTTAATTAACCTAAAACTTAGACATTTTTACTGTTCTGTGCCTCTTATACAATTCATAAGTGCCCAATCGCTTTATTTTTTTGTTTTGTAGGTAATCGTTTTTGAAATTGCTCACAGTTGTTGATTTTGCTACAAACTGTATTTGTTTCGGTAAAATATTAACTTTGAAGTCAGTGGTGTACCCGCTATTCGATGTCGACACAGTCGGTAAGGTCGGTAATACTTTGGGATTCTTAACTAATTTTTGTTTCTTGGATTCTCCTTCATCCTCGTCATTAAGATATACGCTTTCTTCTAAATAGCTCGAGGGCTTATTCTTTTTCACTTTGGTTTCTTCCACAACAAAGCTGGTTGTTGAGATTGCTTTAGGTTTTGCGACTTGATGTGTTTTTTTAGCCGGCCGGTCGTCGAGCTGGCTCAAAATACTGGCTGGTAAGCGCGGTACTTTACTTACTTTTTCATCACCATTGAATTTCAGCATCTAAAAATTTAAATTCGTTATGAAATCGAAAATTTGTATAATAATTAATTAATTATTATATATTTGTATATACCTACTTATTTTTATATTTTAAAAATGTTAAGCGATTTGTTACCTTGTTTATTTTACTCCCTTCATCGTCTTCGCGTTCTTTACGTTTCTTTGTTTTTGTTTTGTTATCCAAATTAACATCTGAAAATACATTTGATTAGTCAGGAGGTAAATACATAACCATTGCCAAGCAGTTGATTTGATAAGAACATATAATTATAATTGTTATTTATCTATAATTAATATAGAATACATTAAAACTGTCAAACCTGTGTCTTTTTTACTGTTAGTTTCACTTTGTGATGGGTGCTTTTGCGTTGTTAGATCTTCATTTTGATGCCCTTCATTTACTATTCCTTTATTTTTTGTCACAGGAGCTGCAAAAACATTAAGACAATTATGATATAAGTATTTAATTATTTTAATCAAAATTGTAACAAGAGAATCTGCCTTATTATTGTTATACCTTGGTCAAAGTTTTCTGAATCTTCAACATTATGTGAAATTTTTCGTTTTTTTTTCTGGCCGATAGTTGCAGAAGGGACGTCCATACTGGGTTTAGTTGTATGAGAAGGTTTAAGATCTAGAAAAATTAAAACATTTTTAAAATATATATAAAAATTAACATATCAACCCCGAAACTTGGAAATTAAATAATCTACGCCTTTTCATCCAATGTCTGATTTTAGGTAACACACGGACATAACATACCACCTCATTCTTCTGAACCTTTTTGATTGACAAAATAATAAATAAAATAAAAAAATAAAAAACTGGGGCTGTCGCAGTTTTATTTATAAATATAAAACTGATGGTATGTATTGCATACCTTCTGATTTTGGTTCCCTTTCTATGTCATTTAGAGATGACTTTCTTTTACGCTTCTTGGATTCAACAATATTCTTGTTTTCTTTCTCCGCGGTATTTCCTACAAACATAACATTATTACTGACATACAATTATGTATATTGCATGAGAAACAGTAATATTGTCTCAGAATAAGTCAGTTTTGGAAAGTATTACGTGGCTGCTAGGTCCAATTGGGTGTAATTATTGAACCACAACTTGAACTCTGAACGGTAATTGAATGATTACTGCCATCAAAAGAAGTAAGTAGTAATTGGAAGCAGAAGGCATAGGTATTACGTTCCAGCAATTATACTAAATAGTAAGGTATAGTACGGCCGACGGCTCTAGGCCGGTCTGAAGTTAGGCTTTCGGCTATAGTGCGCAGGTACAGTACTTTAGAGAGAGATAGCGACGCGAACACTGAGCGTGAGACTGAAACAAACAATGCTCAAAGTGACACCCAGCGCGTCTTGCCACCATTTCGACCCTAAATTCGACTTCTGCGCAGCGATTCGAACAAAGTTCAGACCGGCCTAGAACCGCCGGCCGCACTATACCAAGGACTCGGGCCCTAAGTTAATAATAGGACAAAATAATCTTACCCATATTGTTTGCAGCATCGGATTCCAACATCTTTTTAGCTTTCTTTTTTTCACTACTGGATTGTTTTATCAATGTTTCATTGGTGTCTGTAGCTAAAAATAAATACAGGTTTAATAAAAGATTATTTTTAAATTGAGAAGCCGACATTTTTTTCTTGTTTACTCTCTTAATTTTATGGTTTTTGTGTTACAAGAGGCTCCATCTGTCCTCGAGGCCATATTTCTTGTTATAAAATTATTTTTATGTATTATGTGGTGTAGGGGAATCAGAGATAATGCGCCAGAAATGCATATTATGTGATTCCTTCGACTAATGTCCGTGGGCGTTGTGACCAATAATATAACTTAAAATACTAAATGATAAATTGTCAATATTTTTATTGTAGGAACAGCAGTGCGCATTGAAATATGCAAATATCACTGTTATTTAGTTACGGGAATATATTAATGACGACATGTTTCATTTAAATTTAAAATATAAGGAAAACAAAGCCTTAGTTGTTCAGATATTTGTATTCTGCGACCTCCTGTGTTTGTGTTGTCTGGTAAACATTTGTAATCAAGTTCAGTATTAAAACAATACACAATTTTAAGATTTGACACGTTTCGTATTGTATTGTTTTAAATGCGACACATGCGAATCTATGGTGATATGTATTGTTCTTGATTTTAGTTATATATATACAATTACATACATATTTGTATCTCTGCCTGAGATTCCGATAGCTTCTTTTTCTTTTTTTCGCTTATCGGTGTTTTAGTCAAAGATTTGTTCATAGACTTATCTTTTGCTCCTGTAATCAAAAGCGAAAAGGTTTAATAACAATAATTATAGTTAAGTGCTGGGAATTCAAACAGTAAAGTGAAGTATGAGTGAAGTGTAGTACAAGTTTATAACTATTATAAACTATAAGGAAATGGGTGTCTTCAAGTCAAGATATGAATAATTTTCAACATGGTGCGCTTTGCCACTCTAGACTACATCGCCGATTACCATCAGGCGGGATTGTAATCCAGCATTAACATATTATTATACGTAAATAAAAATGAACTTTTATCCCCCCTTATAGCCAAATCTCATTATGTCTCTTCTTCTCATTATGATTCTTATTAAATAAGTATGTTTTGTGTTATACTTGTATCACTTCTGCAACATAAAGTCAAATAACAATACCGTTCCCAAGTAACGGTTAAAAATAGATAGAATTCGTTTGATGTTGGAGTTCCGAACAGCCTGCACTCACCACTAAATTTCTAAAATTAGGTGTATATTAGAAATTATTTATCAATTGCTTTGGTGAAGGAAAACTTCGTGAGAGATATATAATGTTGTCAAAGGAATGTGAAGTCTGCAAATCTACTTGGCCAGTATGGTGCACCATCACCTGGTGGACCTGTAACCCTCACATTGTGAGACCTAAGCCCAGCAGTTGGACCGTTACGTCTTGCAACAATGAAACTTATCAAACAAATAGGACAAATTGTTGACTACTTCCAATTAGGATTATCAAACAAGAAAGCTATTAACTAATAACCTATAAGTACCAAGAATTAACTCACCGGTCTGATTGTCTTGCTTGTCAGTCTCATCTTGTATATCATTTACTTCAACGGCATGGTTATCTGTAAAAGAGAAGATGCATCCTGATAAATGTAATATGACCACTTCAGTTATGAGAAGTTAGGATAAATAATATTACTTTTAATATACTATCAAAGGTTTATCTACAGGTTATCAGTATGCCTATAAATACATGCACTCAAAACATTTTTACTGTACATTATACCTGAAAATAATGGGGACCATTTAGTAGCCATTATTTCAGGCATAATGTGAATTTCATTTTTTACCTCATTTAATCGATTTTAGCCATTGACTTATTATTACTATGGACTTTGGGTCCGCGCTAAAAAATGACCGAGCCAAATGAGCAACAAAACGCAAGGAGAGCAACAATTCCGTGTGCACGACTGCAATCGAAATTAAACCGTGATGTAATGATTTTAGTGTTTAAATTACCTTGTTAACTGCATGACGTGACATGACATAACTGACTAGGACATTTTTTTCGCGATTTTAGTATGAGATTAGATGTTCATAGTAATAATAAGTCAATGATTTTAGGGGTCAATTTTTATCGTTTTATAAATTAGTATTAGAGAATACTTACTACACATGCTCAGTAGTGGGCTAAGGCTAATATTGCGATTAAGGTCATTATTATATTGCTATTATTATAATTATTGTCTAATAATTTGACGGCTTAGTACATAGAAAAGTATCTAAAGTAATGGTTACCTGTGTTTTCTTTTGTTTGTGGTTCTGATGTTTTCCGTTTCTTCTTGTCACTTTGAGGAGTTTTGGTAATAGACTTATTTGGTGCTGTTAAACTTGTGTTAATAACTTCTTCAGTAACGACCTGTTGTTCTAGTGCCATTATGAGACTTCTGTTAGCAATTACCATTGGTGCATCGGAACCCAAATTCTTATCTGAAATAAAGATTTTACATGAAAAACGTATTATTTAAATGATTACGTAACTTGAAATAAAATACGTAATTAAAAGGCATTCTAATTATAATGTAATAATAATTAGATATAATGTTAATGAAATATACACGTTTTCATACCTTCTGCTATTTGTGTCTCGGACATCTTTTTAGCTTTTTTCTTCTCGCTCTTTGGCGTTTTGGAAACAGATTTATTAAATGATTTATCTGCTACACCTGAAACAAGCCAATTATATTTTAATCATTATTTGTTGTCAGTATTAAAAAAACATATTGCAATAAAAATAAGTAACAGAATTAAGAAGAAAATAACAATAGCGAAATGAATTGGATTTAGAAATAGATATAAATATGGGCAAACAATTTTAATAACATATCTATAGATACATATCATCAAAATCAAAGGCATTAAAAGTTTTTTACATAGAATAAAAAACACAAACCTGTCTGGTTTACTTCCGTTTCAAAATCAACTTCATTAACAAGTTGGTTCTTTGTGTTATCTGTAATTATAAAATGTAATTAAAGATATTGAGGTACTAATTTCATAACTACCAGTTTTTTAATGGTCATATTCACCTAATAACTTACTAGCAGAGATATAATGATAAAAAAACAGACTAAATTGATACAAAGCATCCTAAAGCCCTAAATTCTAACAATGTGTAGTAATGACATACTCATAAATCTTACTAAATTATTTCTTCCCCAAATAATTACTTCAAATGCGTGAAAGCACGATATACAGTCTTTTTTGCACATCATCTGAGTTAATATAAAATATGTTTCTGTTTATATGAGGTATGTATATAAATATCTAATGGATATGATAATTGTAATGGTTTGACTCTACTTTGAAATATCAAGTAATATTGTTTTTGACTTTTTCAATCACATCTTCATTGTAGTATTTTAATCAAATTTAATATCAAGTAATATTGTTTTTGACTTTTTCAATCACATCTTCATTGTAGTATTTTAATCAAATTTGACAAAGACTCAAATAAACATCATGAATACCTCGTTCCATATTCAGAGGGTCTGTTCTCTGTTTCTTCTTATCACTTTTGGGAGTTTTCGTCTTAGATTTATTGAGTGCAGCTAAACTGTTGTTCATCACGTCCACTACATTAACTTCTCGCCCTTGTGTCTCGTTTACACTTTTATTTGACACTTCCATTGGTGCATAAGAATCTGAATCTGAAAAAGTATTTTTTAATTTCTGTTTACAACTCGAAAAAGAATATCAATGCAATATATGCTTGTAAAAGGCTTAATTAAATAAATATTTGGTTAAATCCGTGCAGATTTTTCTATGCCTATCTCAAAATTGAAAATTGTGTTAAAATATAATCATATTATACACTCAGCGGCACGGAATCTTGGCCAAACTCATAGCGTACGATAACATTTTTTTAAGTGTGTGTAACTTTGTTCTTAATGTATAATTGGGTGGAAATAATGTTTACGTTAATCCTAAGAGGCTAATTAACTAAGTTGAAGTGCATTTTGATTTGATTTCTGAAGTTTAGTTGAACCGTGTCATTTATCCGACGAAGTCTACGTTTTGAATTGTGTTCTGGAATTTGCAAGCGTTAAGTTGTCGAAGTTCTTTGGTTTCATTATGATCAATGAACATCTAAAGGCGCCTTAGGATGCATAAAAATGCCTCTAACACCAAGTCAGATAGCACAAGCAGTGGCATTAGTCGAACTAGGGATGACCCATCGTGAAGTGGCTACTATCCTTAACGTACCGGGTTCTTCGATGCAATATGCACTAATACGGTACCAAGAGACTGGCCTCTGCACACGCAGACCAGGTAGTGGCGGTGTACGTTGCACGTCAGCTCGTGACGACCACTTTATTGTGTTAGAGATTTTAAGAAATCGCTTCATTACTGATGTCGAGATCCGGCAGCGGCTTCAAATCTCCAGGAATGTAAATGTTAGTGAGCGTACGGTGAGAAGACGTATGGAGGAAGTTTTTAAGATCAAGAAGACCAGCCTGTGGCCCACAGCTTCTCCCACAGCATAGAGCAGCGCGATTTCAATTTGCCCGCGAACATGCTAACTGGTCTCATGAACAATGGGAAAGGGTTTTGTTTACGGACGAGTGCAGGATCGCTTTAAATGCACCTGATGGTCGACAACGTGTCTGGAGAAGGAATGCTGAACGATATCTGGCGATTACTACCACTCCCACAGTGAGTTTTGGTGGAGGCTCTATAATCGTATGGGGTGGCGTTAGTTCTGATGCACGTACAGAATTGGTCATCGTCAATAACTCTCTAACTGCAACACGATACGTCGAGGATATCCTTCAAGAACATGTTGTACCCTTTGGAGGGTTTATTGGATATTACCGATTCATTTTAATGCATGATAATGCACGTCCATACGTCGCTCATATCGTAAATGAGTACCGTTAAGAGGTTGGTATTCAAAAATTGCAGTGGCCAGCTCGCAGCCCCGACATAAACCCAATAGAGCACATTTGGGATAAGCTAAAAACGACAATTAAAACAGCATCGAACCTACCACAAACCCTTAGCCAGCTTCGAGATGCTGCACTGACTACGTGGCGCGACTTATCGCAAGTGGACATCAAGAATGTCATCCAAAGCATGCCAGACCGAATGCAGGCGGTCATAAGGGCTAGAGGAGGAAACACGCGATACTAAAAAGTACAAAATGTTGTCAAAGATCAAACAGTTTTTAATTACTAGTGCTCAAAACTGCAGTGTTTAATTTTGTGTAAATGTGATTTTGCGCTTAAACTTCATTAAAAACTTAAAAAGACGTTATTTATGAGTAATAATGATTAAAGACGTTAAGTGGATGAACAACGATTAAATTGGCCTAAATTAGAAGTGTACAAACTGAAAAAAACGGAAGTTATCACAAATTTTGTAGGTGGCCAAGTTTCCGTGCCGGTCAGTATATTTATTAATGTAAACTTAAGATTCAGTTATAAAATCTGATCTGTTACCGATAACAATTTCTTTGACCCAACCATCTTATATCCGGTGCCTATGTTCGAAAAACGAATTGTTTTGCTTACGGATAGTACCTAGAACTAACTACTAAGCGTAGCTGAAAAGGGTTCCTATTAGAAAATAATTCGGTATATCGATAGGTTAAACATGGAACCGGGCATTAGTCCTCAACGTTAGCAACATGTCTGCGATCGAATTAGAACAAGACTCTTACTAACACTTACTAATTGGTCTATTGCTAACGACGTACGTACTAACGAACTGACCACCTAACATTCTTATTAACACTCTCTGCTAACTGGACTAACCATCTCGGTCCCGATTTTAGTCTTGTTCTGTGTCGGCCATTCGGTCAAAGTCGTCATGGGCAGCAGCGGAAGGGTTGTGCTTAAATCGATAAAAAAAAGAAAACGACACAAAAACATACCATGGTCAATAGCCATAATGTGGTGTCCTTTTTTACCCTTCGTAGAACTTTCATTGAAAGATTTATCAACAGCTGTAGAATTACGAGTGCCAGTTGTATCCAGAATGAATTGTACTTCACTTTCATTAACTGTAATAAAATAGAGATATTTTTTAATGGTATTTACTAATGTAGACAGAAAATTTTAAAAGTCAATGTTTAAAAACAGAATTTTAGGTTTAATCGCTAACACTGACTATACCACGAGATAATTTAAATCAAAATGTTGTACTATGAAAACTGGAATAAGGTACATTTAAAAATATTTTAGAAGGTGTCATACGTAGACGGATAAGAGTATAGACCCATGGATGACATCTATCGCACTCGCACAAGAAAAGGAACAACTTACGACAATGACACGAAAAAAAATGTGACAGATTATAATATGCTGTCTCACTCTACGTCTCGGTTTATTCAAGGAATACGAATTTGAATGTCGAATGTTCCTTTTGCTACATACAATAATTGTACTTACAGATAAAATATTACATCAATTTTAAGAACATTATTTCATTGTAGGTACTAAGGAATGTTTCCTGAAGCGAAACAAGGTAGGCGTTTACTAGTTATGTATAGTTTCTAAACAGTGTTCACAGAGTAAGCAACAACTTGAGGTACCCACCACAGTTTTCATCTTCAATATTTGATTTATCCAAAGTTTTATTTTTCTTTTTCGACTTTTTAGCACTGTCAGTGAGTGTTTTGTTATTGGATCCTGAAACAAAGAGAGTTTGTAATTTTTTAGTTTCTTGTATAAATGTATAAATACACACCTATAATTAAAGCTATGCAACATGTGCATGTATTATAGAATAATAATAATATTCAAGTTACCTGATGTTTCAAAGATATCTGTTTTGCCTTGGCTTTTTCTCAATGGAATAAAATCATCGTCGTCATCATTTTTTTCGCTTGTTTTATCTTTAATATTTACATCTTTACTATTATTGCTATCCTCTGAAAATAGTAAGTGTAAGCCAATTGAAGCAGATGATTCATTGTCACTATCTTTAGTTGTCTTTGATACAGATTTATTTTTGTTACTACTTTTATCTGTCAGTGACTTATTTATACTATTGTTAGATTCTTTCTTTGTTTTATCAATTATCGATGTCAAATTTTTCTCCAAGGCCACATCATTTTGTTTTTTCTTTTTTGTTTTTGTTTGTGTGAGATTCAATTGATCAACAATAGGTGCAGCTTTTTGCTTAGGTTTTTTTTCCATATTAAGAGAAATGTCATTTTCTTTGTGTTTCTTAGTTTTCATACTTTTGTTCAAGTCTTTTAGAATAGAATCGTAATTTTGTATATGTTCATTATTACTACTATCTGAACTTTCACATGTATCGGCTTCCTGTAAGGGGTCATCTGCTACTGTCATATTTAAATTTGACTTATTAGTTTTTTCTGATTGTGCTGGATCAATAAATTGGACTGAGGTATTTTCTAGTTCCTTCTGTGGTGTTTTTGGTTCTGTTTTTATGCCAACTGATAAAGGATCAATTTCACCTTTTACATCCTGTTCAATAAAAGTCATTTCCACCTCATTTGAATCATTATCATTGTTCACTGATTTTTGTAAGCTTGTGTTTAGTTGAATTTTAGAAGTATTGTCTAATGATTTATTCATGCTAGTTTCGTGGCTGGAGTCTAACCGCAACCTATTATTTTTCTTAACTTTTACTTGGATATTTTCATGTTCTGAATCAGAGGAGTCTAGTATTGCTTGATTTTTCCTTATTTTAGTCGAATGTGATTGGTTACTATTATTGGAAAGATTTAATTTATGCCGAGATTCAAACATTTCTTTTGACGTCTTTTTCTGTTCTTTTTTCTTTCGTTCATTATATTTTTTTTTAGATTTTGCGGTCATTTTAAGTTCATTATCACTCATAGAAAGGTCATCACCAGAACCATCTAGAAAGCTATCGTCTTCTAGTTCTGAACTGACTATAAACGAATCTTTTTCATAATCAGAATCATTAGATAATTCATCTTCGGAAGTCAATGTTTCTCCTTTATGTACTATTTCGTGATCTCTTTCATATTGTTCGTCCTCTTCATCCCTACTATCTCCAGATTCATAATCATCACCAGCATCTACAGCTTCATCGTCCACAAAATTATTTTCATCTTGTGAGATATTTTCTGACTCTGACTCTCCTGATGTATCATTAGACTCATTTGTATTTGACACATTCAATTCGGAGCGGCTTTCGTCTATTTTACTAGTGTGTTTAGAATTTATCCCAGAAGTGTTAACTTGTATTGTATGTTTAATTAATCCTTTTTGCTGAAGAGGAGTACTTGTCAAATAATTCGGTGAAAGATTTTTTTTACCTACTTGGTTATCTTGAGTGATATTCAGTGCGTTATCTGTATTAGCTTTTTCTTCAGTAGCAATTTGTGGCAATTGTGACTCATCGTTTTCATTAGAAATATCTTTGAGTTGTGATAGTACCAAAGTGCTTTTGTTTTCATTTGTTGTTTTATCTAGGGTCTGTGATGTACTTAAAACTACTGATGATCTCCTACTTTTGGTTTTTTCATTGTTCCTATTAATTTCGACTTTTGGTGAAACTTTATTTTCGGACATGTCTATTGATGTCAATGCTGATTTATTTGAAATATTGTTATCTGGAAGAGTTTCGTCAATATCCATGGGTTCACAGCTATCATTTTTATTCAAGATACTATTTTCCACTTTGCCTTGTTTAAAATTAAAAATACTTTTCTCTTTGTCTGTTTTCTCCTCCACAACTTGTTGAGTTATATACATTTTTTCTGAATTGGAATCAGATTCTTCTATATATACTAATGTTTGCATGTCATTAGTAGGTTCTCTTTTAAACAAATTTGCTGAACTAACTGAATTTTTCATTGAAGGTGATAACAGTTTTCCCTTATTGTTTGGGGAGTCAACTAAGGTTTTTTCATCTTGATGTACAGACACGTCGTGCACGGTATTTATTTTTTCACTGGTAAACGAATTTAAAGTGTCTTTAATATTATTTAACGCAATTTGTGCATCACCATTACTTGAGGATTTTAATAAAATCTTTTTTGTTTTCTTTGTACTTTCACTGTCACTATAGCATTTGTTATCATTTTGGGTAGGATCAGAGCGACCTGCCCATGATTTGGTTCTTTGTCTTTTGTTTATCAAACTTTGACTATGGGTGTTTGTTAAAGCTGAGGAACTTTTGTTTAAATTGTTATTATTTTTCTTTGGTTCATTGTTTAAATTGTTTAGCAACTCTATATTGGATATTGAAAGTCGCTTAATTTCTATGTCATTTGTATTATTGCTTATGTCAGTTAACTGGATAACTGGTAAGGCATTTTTATTTATTTCCTTCTCTTGTAATGCTTCATTTTCTTTGTTGGAGCTATTATGTTCAAGAGAATTATCTACTTCCTTTTCATTTAACTCTGTGGAATCTCTACTTTTGTTGTTTTTTAATTTTTTACTTTTATTATTTTCCATTTCATTTGGATCAATGGAACCACTTCTATTCTTTTTAAGACTAAGGCGAGGACTCTTTCGTATGCCACTCGGTGATTGACTTTGTTCAATGGGTTCCTCAGCACTGCTTTGCGATTTTTGTGAAGTTGTTTCAGGTTCTTCAATAATTGTTTCTGTTACAGGCACTACCGTATTATTAGCTGCTTGTGGTTCAGCTGAAATTAAAGAAATAAGCAGTGTAAAAATTTACATGATAATTTATACTCCTATTCTTAATTGTTCAGCTCCTTCTCTAGTTTTATTATCTTGGATCTGGTTACACTTTTTCAGATGCGACCATCTTTGTGCTCAAGGCTAGCAACACTTCTGTGACCGAATTAGAAGAGACACTTGCCAACAGGTACTAACTGGACTATTACTAAAGATAACTTTCTTAGGACTAACTATCACTAAGAGTACCTGTCTCGGCCCTATATCTGCGAACAAACTAACATAGATTAGATATTGTTGACTAAGCAATAGAAATAACAATCTACGCCAGACTTGCGAGCGGATAGTGTCGGCTCGACCGTGCAAAAACAAAACCTGTCATTAACATGTCTGTCTCATTTCAGAGCCGCCCATTTTCGAAATTAACAAAAACTTTTATAAAGGATTTGGTTATGGTTACGGAGCTCCATATCATCTCTGTACTGAAATATAATATATATTCTTACCTTTATCCACATTTGCAGAGTCTCTCCGAGTGCGCCTTGTCACTCTAGCTGGTGTAAGTGGAGCTTCATTATCACTCCCTGAAAATATAAGGAAATTGCTTGTAACAGATGATGCACCAGGCAAGAATTACTTAACAAGCATGTTTACAAAAAATCATCAGAATACACATGACAATACTTTAACATCTTTAATTAATGACACACAAAATTAAACATTATTGATTTATTAATCAGTCTAAAATTCTAAATTATAGCCTAATAGTGTTTCTTATAGGTCAGAAACAATTGTCCAAATATCCATAAAATTATGTTTAGCAAAATTAATAAAATAAGTAATATATATGACATATTACATTACAATGCAGTACCAGTATAAAAAAGCGAATTTTTATACTAAAAATTATTTTAATTGTAGAGCAAAAAAGTTTATATTAAAATATGCTGTGTTGGATTTCAGCCTACCCTATCATCATCTTATTTGTTTTTAATTTCATTTGATTTTGTTTTATATATTTTCTATAGGTGCATAAAGATTATACACATAGTATACATACCCACTTGAGAATTTCTTCGTGTAGCCCGTTTGGCTCTGGGTGAATCCACTGTCTGAGTTGTTTCCAAGACAAGGCTAGTGTTAGACTTGATCCTGGTGCTTCGTCTAGAAGGCGTCAGTGGTTTCTCATCAATATCTAATTCTTTCATTGCAGTTGTTGCTTTCTTTGTAGTTCTTTTTGATGTGTCGTTTTCAGGAGCTAAAGATTAATAATAATACAGTTCAGAGTTAAGTAGCAGGCAATGCTGCAAACTTATAATATAATGCACTGTTCAACTGAGAAGCACTAGTGAGCTAATATCACAAATTAGATTACCGTTTACCGTTTTTACCATGTTATGAAAGAACAGGGTGTTGTAAAACCAAGTAAATGTTGATTGAATAATATATCACTATATCTTTCTAAAGTTGAAAGATTTAAGGGGAAAGGGCAATGATCATTAAAGTATGGGGAAATGGCCTATAATGGCTTCATAAATATTTAATTTGATCAGCTTAGATAATAAAATTGTTTACCAAGTCACATTAGTATTTTTCAAAGATAAACCGGGGTTAGACATATTTATATCTATGTTATTAAGATATTATACTCATGATTACTTTACTAAGATTTTACATCTAAATCACATGCAAAAATGTAATAATATACTGTATAATGTTTGGTGGTATTTAGGTATTTTTGGTGGGCGAAGCCGTGGGTGTAGGCTTGTATTTAATAAAATCCCCTGTTCAAAATACTGATTCTAATTCTTAGACGACGGTTATATTAAAATCTAATTATGGTGCTGGAGTTCATCTGAAGTGTGAGAAAAGTGCAGGCAAAAATAATCATTCTCCTTTATTTTTATAGTTAGTGACCTCTAGCTGAGAGTTAGGTACACTGAAATTGTAAGACTTTGATTGTTTTCAATACACAATATTTATAAGTATAGTTATGATAGAGTAACAATAGGGTATTTAATTATAGGATGAAACTGCTAGCATTAATATTTATGGATCTTTTTATAAGTATTGTTCTGAATCTAAATCTGAGAATTTCTTTTTTGTTACCGTTTTATTACCAAACTCAGAGAAGCAAATTTGGATTCACAGTTTTTAAAATATTATATTTCTTTAACAAACCTATAAAGTTAAATATTACAAAAATTAATAAAAAATACAGTTTAAATAAATATATTTTACATTACTTGCAACTAATTTTAGATGGCTAACTTGAGTCTTACCAACTTTTTTACTTTGTCTCTGATGAAATAATGATTGAGGATAAACCTATAAGAACAACTAAGGCCCACAGACCTATAAGAATTTTGAAGAAACTGTACAAGCCAAATGTTTGAAAAATTATGATAAAATTGATTGCTATTACCATTCTCATCAATGAGTTCCAGCTCAGGTTTGGCAACCCTCCTGCCTCCTCTCTTCTTGGTTGGTGTGTTTGGTGCAGAGGAAGGCTTGGCATCATCAGACTGCTCCACTGACAATCTTCTTCTGAGACGAGTCACAGGTGCTTGTGAAAGATTACAAAAAAATATTATGCAATAAAGTTATACCACTTTTTTGAGGATTTTTAATTAATTATTATAATTATATATTTTTTTCAAATTAAATTGTATAGCTGTATACCTTAGTAATGTTAAACTATAAAGGTAGATATTTAGAACTGGTTCATCATAATTAAAAAGGGGAGTTGGAAGAGAATTTTTATTAACCTAAAATTGATACTATTTTCTTGAAATATCATAATCACATGGCCAACCTTTTTACTTTTAGATGAAACTATTTAAATAGTTGTATATAATGTTTAACTAATTGTATAGATAATTCAATACAGGTAAATACCGGAAAACTGTGTAGATTTTAAATTACCCGGCGAAAAGTAGGATTAAAATGAATCAAATGCGTGTTAAGATAAATTTAAATTAACAAAGAAACTAGCTTTCGTCCAATTACAGAGGCAATCTCATATAAAGGGCACATGGCGAGGATGTATTAAAAAATCTAAAAACTGAATAAATTGCAAGATTATAGCACAAGCGATGTAAAATTAATATTGACATCACACGAGTTCTGTTGCGCAGCGTGTTCTCTGAATTATTTTAATCAGTTTTATTCAGCATCTACATACCTCTAACGCCTCCGTCGTCTTCCATAATTGATATATTTGTCACTCTTATTGTTCTAATCCCAATTTGCTAAACACGTGTGAGAAACCACTCTCTTTTAAATCACACTTTCAGGTTCAGGCATTCAATTCGTAATGGTCGAACCGAACTTCGAACAGCTGTTGAGACGCCGCGAACTGTCAATTCAAAAGAGAAGCGACGCGTACAATTTTTGTTATGACAACCCAGTAATATCCGGTAAGACCATAGATTTTGTAAGGCTATTCAATGTCCGATTTCCAAATAATAACTGATAAAGTTATGATTTTGTAGTTTATTTTATTAAACTAGGAACAATCTTTAATTTGCTTTGGGCAAGGTATCGCATCATACGAACTGAACGTACTGACACTCGAAAAGAGTATTCGGGAACTAATATTCATTCTTAATTTGGGTTTTTTTTTAATTTAATTATTTACTTTTTAGGTCTCTTTGCTTTTAGGGGGTCGCTGGGCTCTGTACCAACCGGTTTAACGACGTTACCAACGCGGTATTCTACGGTCTTGGGCAGCTACCATCATCTTTCTAAACTCGACTGTGAAACGTTATAGTCGTGTTTTGGTCGCAGTCTCAAAGAGTCGGTCATAAAGTAGGTCCCCGCTTCCGTTTCGGAAACGGAAATGGAAGTGGCTAAGACTGTATTAACTGATGACTGTCCTAGATCAAAGTGATCAAACCTGCCAATCTTTGGAGTTGCGGAAGGACCCGTTGGTAAACTTTTAAAAAATAAAACTTATTTATAGGCTTACTTAAATTCGCAAGCTCAAGTGTTTAATAACATTATCAAATTAAGCGTAAACGTAATGTTCTCAAAGACGTGTGAAGTCTGCAACTTCGCACTTCGCCAGCGTGGTCGGCTATGGCTTGTACCCCTCACATTGTGAGAGGAGACAAGACACATGCCCAACAGTAAGACAGTCATTGTTTGCGATAGTAATGATTTTATTTCCCCAGATTTTATGTCATCAATAATATCAATTTTCATTGCAATGTGTTTGTACCTACCATATAGACATAGAAAACAAAACAATATACGTAACTTATAATGTAGGTACCACCACCACACCAAAAATGTATTTATTGTATTAAACCATGACCTCGTTAAAGTTTTAGCATTTACTGAGACCTATAAATATTACTCCACTAATCCGCACTGGAGGAGTCTGGTGGAGTATGTTCGAGGCTTAGAGTAAAAAGTAGTTAATATAATTATATACTCTAAGGCTCGAGGCCTTTTCGACGATGAAGAGACACCCGTGCTCAGTGAGCCATGTTACGCCAGTGGTGTTGGTGTTGAAACCATAACATAATAAGTATCTAGTAGGTACCTATCGGTTACAGAAATGTAAAGTAAATTTAGATGCATTGCAGGTAGATTATGAAACATAACGACTATTTTATTCTGCTTATTTGTACATACACAATTTATAGCAGTTAAAAATCGTTGCACATTTCATTAAAAAGATCATTCAATAAAAGTAAATAAGGATTTTAAAGAGATTAACGAAATAAAAAATGGCAATCTACAGCATTGCTTAAATATGTTTTTATTTTAAGGTTTTCGTATTGTGCGGACGCGGTTTATTATTTCGCAAAACAAATAGCGGCTGGTTAAAAAATTGGACTGCCCCTGAAAACACAACTTTTTACAGACAAAGAGAGGACGTTGACAATAGGCGGATGTACTCCGGCGACCGAGATCAACCATTTCCATATAACAAAACGCGACCAAAAGTTGCCTTGTCGACTATGTTGTGAACTATTGTTTGACTTTTGTTATGACTTATTTATTTTTGTTAAGCCCAAACAAAACGATCCAACCCCGAGTTTCTCTTTGATAGGAGTTCCGTGCCGGGGCAAATAAAATGGCATAAATATTGTCGTGTTGAACACCAAGTATCTAGATAAGCTTATTATTTATGACTTACCTATCTGAGAAAGTCTTATGATTAATTGTTGCTTATAGTATTAATCCCCAAAAAACTGCAATGCCGTATTCTGAAATAATAATAGAAAATTAAAGACTGAACACAAGTGTTTTTGACTGGAATTTTTAATAAGGAGGGCGTAATTTAACATCCCTTAATTGTGCACCATGCTGAAGAACAAACGATATAACGATCCTTTCCGTTTAAAATTGCTGGACTTACATTTCTTGGGCGCTTCCGTGCTTAGGAGGACACGCAAAGCCGTCTGTCCCGGTTGTTACCATTTGAAAGATGTCGTTAAGCCATGTCCATGAGCGTAGCCAGCCATGGGCTCAGGGTGGGGCAGCCCACCGTGGCTACGCCCATGGCCATGTCGGAAGTCGGGCGGCATAAAAAATTCCTAAACTTGGGTTGGTCGCTAACGCCCCCACAAATCCGCACTGGTGCAGCGTGGTGGAGTACCTATGCTGTAGGTGAAATATGCCTCAGCTTTCTTGGGTACACTTCAGACATTGGTGTTATGAATGCCCCATCTCAGCGAGTCTTTCAAAATCATTACTTCGTGTTCGTTTGCCGGCTAGCATATAGGGACCATAAAGATAACCTACAGATTACGCAGTTATGTTGTAAACAACTTACCTGCACAGTGTAATGATGGCTATTGTTTGCGGTACCGATTGTATCGATATTATCAGCGGAATACGGTATATACTCAAGCGGTCGGTTGGGAGACTCACTCGACCATGTAATTGCAGACACTAGGTTAATAGACGATGCGGCGACGAGATCAATTGCAAATTATATAAGACTAAGCTTGTTTCAGTAAAATTCTCGTTAACTCAGCGAAAAGGGAGAATAACTTATATCTTGTAGGTCAGTCGGTTGTGGACGTTGCATACTTGAAGTAGAGTCCCGGTGTCGATCCTACGGCAGACATTTATGTGACGTAAATTTGTTCGCTGTTTGAGATTCATCCAATGCATGAGGCAGAAATGGGCAAACTGTAACATGATTACAGATTACAGTTTCATCTGGTGCATTTTTTATAAAATGTAATCATAATTACGATTTACGATTACATCTGGAGGCACGGAAATGCCCCCGCCAAAAACGCTTTAACTACCTTACTCGAAAGGCGCTCGCGGAGGCATTTCCGGGCTTTCAGATGTACTTAATTGTAATCTGTAAGCACGATTACATTTTGCCCATCTCTGGCATGAGGGATGCGGATATGTAAGCGTTTATTAATGAATAGCAGGTGTCTTATGACTTATTAGGGCGTTACCAGACCAATCGATCGATATAATAATAATAATATAGTCCATCGACGGCATCGATTAACGTCGATCGATGTTGATCGACTGGTCTGGTAGAAAATAATTAACTCATACAAACTTTTAGTGGTACTAAATAATTAACTCATACAAACTTTTAGTGGTACTAAATAATTAACTCATACAAACTTTTAGTGGTACTAAATAATTAACTCATACAAACTTTTACTCCCTTTTAACCTTTATTTAGGGGATGAATTTTTAAAATATCCTGTCCACTGCTCCCCACTATTTTAGGTACACTTGAACAATGTTTAACGCTGGTAGATCCACTGGTTCAGGCTGTCAGTTGTCTGTTAGTCAGCATTATGTTAAGTAGAATATTGAGCCACTCCTTATGCAGTGCAACCTGGTGATTAGTTGTGAAGAAAGATAATTACAATACTATAATAATCTTTTTTCTCTATCTAAGCGGCTTAAGGCGGGATACTTATTTTTTTAGATAGATAGCCGACCATCTGGTAGATGAACCTCATAATACGTCACTTAATTTTTTTTTCCGAGAATGCATAGGTATTTCACCAATAGAAAGACCTTAAGATTATTATTGGTGTAAAATACGACAGTCGTGTGATTTACGCACGTTTGGGATATTATCTGATCTGTTGTTGCTCTGATTATCATCAAATGATGAACGCACGGATTAGGTATGTTTTCCGAATATAGGACGGCGGGCTACTTGATATCATGTAGAGTAGATAAATATGCAATCCGTGTTCCACTATAAAATAACACAATCATCACTACATTAGGTACTCCTATCCAAATGCACTTAATAAGTACCTAAACTGTATTTTATTCATTTACCAAAGTAGACCAAATTTCCTATGCCTTATTAGGTGTGTCCGTTCTGTTTCCCGTATAATCCGGACGTAGGGCAGTGTAAGCTGTAAGGACATAATAGTATTGCTTCCAGTGGTGTTATTATCAGAGGTATTATCAGTGGCCGCTTGACGTCGGGAGAGACGCGCCCAGCCGTGAAATTGCACGGTTCCTGATAATAGATGTGATAATTTACAAATTTAGATCCACTTCTGGTCCCCTGAGTCCCTGTCTATAAAGGCCATTGTTAATTTTATATTTTTTGCAAAAAAAGCTAATTTTATAGTGGGTAAGTAGACATTACCACAAAATATAATCTTAGTTGCGGTTGCATTACTACCAAAAGGCAAAAATCTGTAACACGTCACTTGTTAGTTATGTCATCAACAGTCACGCGGACAATGAAAATCGTTATAAAAATCGGTGAACAAACATAAAAAAAAATTAAACAGACGAACACAGAACCTCCTCCTTTTTTGAAGTCGGTTAATAAAACAAAATCAATTAGTGCTTAGCAGTGCTTAGGTACTTACTACTGTCTTACTGTAGCTTTTGCATCACTCACTTTTTTCTGGAACATAGGCATGACGCAATAAAGTTTTAATAAATGAGTAAGAATTATTAACAATAATGTTGTCATTTTACCATCAGGTGGGATCGTACTCAAGCGGTAAGCAATATACTTACCTAATATTAGGTAAAAAATGTCAGTAATTTACCTTCATTACAGGTACATAAACTTTGCTTAGTTAATATTTAATTTGTTACAGATAAGAAGAAGCAATCTAATCAAACTGTAAGTTAGGAATAGTAAGTTTTAAAGTAAAGGTAAAACTTGTACAGACTGAGAAGTATGCCTTCTTGTAATACTTTGTATTACCCAGTCTGTGCAAGTACGAGATAAACTGTTTCCTGTGCTCGGGCCAGGAAGGAACTTCGCACGTCGCTACATTTGTAATGCAGAACCGATTTGTACTCGCATATTTCTAGGTTACACATACATACTGAGATATACAGTCACTGTTCTGCAGATTTGATCTGACTTTGGTAGTATCTTAAGTAATAATAAACTTAATACATTCGAAAGTAACCTTGTATGTCTGGCTACCTTTTCATGCTCATTTCGCTGAACTGATATAGATGAAATTTACTATGGAGATAGTTAGAGACCCCATAAAGGACATAGGATAGTTTTTATCCCGATAATACATTCCCTTTGGATAATTTTAACCGTATTTTATTGTTTACCGACTCCGATACGGGCGAAGCCGCGAGTTCAACCATTTTATTTATTACTCTATTGTACATCGTAATATAATTATAATTATAAACAGGAAAAGTAATTTATATTAGTTTTGTCCAAAAAGTGAGCTATCGCTAAATAGCGATTTCTTCCAGATGAGTTTTGGGAAGATGACAGAGGGAAAAATCAAGAGTGTTCTAGTAATAGTCCGGTTAATTTAGACATTTGAAATAACAATAAGGCTGGGCGTATGCTGGAACGCAGGCGACGCAGTACAGCAAATCACAGTTCAGTACACCTCAGGGCAGTTGAGGCAGACATGTGCCCCCTCCGTATGCTGCGACGCAACTCATTCGCATCTTAGCTAGTACAAAGAATAGAAGTTTGACAATGATTCTATTAAACGTTCTGTCATGACTGTCATTGCAACAAAACTATGCCGCGCGTCGCGCTGAAATCTGTGCCGGCTCTACAACGGGACGCAGACGCAGAGCAGGACTGACACATGTCAACGTCTGACGTGCCTGCGTCGCAGCATACGTAGCTCAATGACGTTCCATACTTTACAAAATCTGCTCAGTTCTGCGCTGCGTGGAACTGCGTCGCCTGCGTTCCAGCATACGCCCAGCCTAATTCCCGGAAAGCCAAATTTTGGTGGAGAGCTAGGGTAAAAAAGGTTAGGTATAGCATAAAGCTAGTTCATGATAATTCTATTCTATCCCTTTATTATTTCTGCAAATTTAACTTTTCTTTTTTATGTCTATTTGCAGCTGTGTTTTATTTATATTGATCTCATCACAATGTGCGACTATTGTAATGAAAATATCTTCAAGAGATTCAGCTAATTCCAGCAAAACATACGATCCTGGGGAATAACGACTTAAGGCTGTATTTCCAAGTAGTATACTGTAGTATAATAAATTAACAAATCGTTTACAAATCGCTAATGTGACGAATAAAACTTATGATAATTTTATTTAGGTAGGTACTTAAGTTAACGTCATCAGAACTATCGGTGACAAGGCGTAAAAGAAAATTCGAATGTAGTTTATAAAGAGTTCTCGGAATTGGAATACCATGTGCTTCAGCAATGTGTTTTGACAAAAATAATGGTTACTATAAATCACGCGCTCTAGACGATGTCTCTCCGTATTTTCTCGAAGAATATTGCGGAGAACAAGCGATGCGCCTTGAACTACGGGCGCAACAAAGCCCTATTTATTTTCAAATATTTATTTATTCGTAACATGGACAGCGTGACGTAAATTATTATTATTGAACACCATACAATAATAATAATGAAATTCCGACTAATATATTATTGAAGTGGTACAGTTCTATCTCTCAACGTATAATTTACGGGTTTTTTGGCGACGAAGACGGTGGTTTTAGGATTTAATCATAGAAGTACGAATCTCTTGTTAGTGTTTGGTTTTCGTTTTGTACAAAACTCAGGCGTTTTAATGAAATTCCAAGACAATTGACTTTTTTCGTACACTGCGTTTTCGAGTAAATGATGCGAGAATTTACGAGTGCTCCGCCCGCTTCGCTTCGGCGGGCATCCTGATTTACACTCTCCACTACGACCCTAATGCTTTTTTGATTGTTTAGTATTTCTCTTATTTGTTCTGGAAATGATATCTGTAACTAATGTTTTGTTTTCTGAACTACTAGTATTACATAGAATGTTAAATGCACGGTACCTATGTATGTAGGTACATGTAACATTCTATGAAATTATTTAATCATACACTGAGATAATTTCAAAAACCGTGAAAACAGACAATAGTGTTGTGCCACTGGGGTTGGTAAGTAATGGATCCTTTTAGCTTAATACGAGCACCAGCGTGCTCCAGCGACGCCATTACATTTGTACCGTGCAATCGTATGCGTTAAATAGATTGGTAGCAGGTGTTAATGCAACATGCCGTTCAAACAATGAATTCGAAGTTTTTCGCAGATCAAAAACAGATTAAGATGCTTACATCTTATCGTAAAGACTTCAAAAGACGAGGCTTTGAATTCCTTTAATGTAACTAGCCCACATACGCGCAGACGAGCAAACCGATGGTAAGTGATTAGTTGGCCACATCAGTAACGTCAAACATATTATCGCCGATTCGTTTTCCGCCGAAAAAATAAAAATCGTTAGAAATGTTTTAAATCTTAATATCAATACTCAGCCCTATTGTAGTTCTATTATTAAATTTGTAAGTAGATAATAATATGATAAGTGGAAATGAAATAGTAGAGGAACTTTAACTGGATTACAATATGCGTGCGCGATGCGGGCGTAAGCCGCCCTTTTATGCGAGAACTTCTCTCATAAATTAAGCGGCGAACACCTCCAGCCACAAGGTAAATACAGGGCGGCTTACAGAAAACATTTGAATCTCGCCTCGGCCAACCCTCGGCAGACTGAGCTTCAACGAACTGTCAGATTATTCTAACCGAGATATAAGAGCTCGTCAAATCAACTTTGTTCATGTATTATTTCTGTTAGAACAGGTCCAAACAAAAAATAAAGTATTGAAGTAGAGTATGTCTATATTAATTTTAGACATGCGTAGTGTTATGACGTGCAAAAGAAACATGCACTTACAACACATAGCAGTCGTTAAGCTAACTGTTGACTGAAAACTTTTTGTTTTTATGTGGGAGGTTTTATTTGGAGTGGCTCGGTCACTTACCCCTCCACTATTACACTACATGCGGCTCAGTAGTAGTTGTAGTAGTGTGCTCAGTACCCGTGCTCAGTAGTGGGCCATTAATGGGTTGAAGCCAGACTGTAGGTAGTTACGTAATGATATGTGGTAACAAAGTTGTTTCATGCAGGGGCTTACGTTAAAGCTTCTAACTTCGTAGTGGCGTTTTAATCCCTACTAATATTATAAATGCGAAAGTAACTCTGTCTGTCTGTCTGTCTGTCTGTCTGTCTGTCTGTCTGTTACGCTTTCCCGCTTAAACCTCTCAACCGATTTTGATGAAATTTGGCACGGACAATCTTTAGACCCTGAGAAAGGACATAGGCTACCTTTTATTGCGAAAAAAAGGGATGAAGAGGCTGAAATAGAGGTTGAAAGTTTGTATGGACCGAAGGAATTAGTTTCCCGAAGCGAAGCGAGGGCGGTTCGCTAGTTTTTCTATATAGCTCTCAGCTGCTGAGCTGTTTTGCGATGCGCATACAGCGCAGAGCTTATACTTAGTACCGTTTAAAGAGACGTTAGGCTCTAATGAGTAAAAGTGTATATATGTACTTACCTACTAACTGCGCCGTTGTCATTAACCGTACGTACAGTGAGTGAATGAACGGAAGCTATTTAGTTATTAAGATAAAGATTTATGGAGTCCACTTATTTTATAGTGTAACTTCAAGGTGATAAGGCCGTTATTTCGTTTTTATTGAGATAATAATTGTGTAGGTAATAGAATCAATTATTCAATTAGTTTGTTCTTATTATTTTCCGGCATAGAGTTTAGGGAGTTATAATTAAGTTTTCTTTATTAGGGTTGTTGAAAACATAAGTGGTATCTAATCAATTACCTAATTATTATGACATAGTTTTTACAGGACCATATTTCTTATGTGCTTCTGTACTTTTATTATCCTGGAGGTAGGTAATTACCTAGAAATTTTACTGTGTTGTATATATTTTACGAATAGATTCGTTATCAGTTCATAATATTATTTACACTCATTATTTTAGCAGTAAAACTAAATGTAGTCCCACGTACTACAATCTACATCCTTAGGAACTTGCAATTAAAGTAAAAGCCATTTAACTTGCACCTGTTGGCGGCGGGCGAGGTGACCTAATGAGGTATAAATTGGAGAAGGGTTTCGAATAAGAAAACTAAGGACTCAGAACGGGTAGGTCTGATTACTTAGCAGAGCGGCTTAATTACTTACCAGCTGAATATTTTCCGATAATACCTCTGATATTCAGCCGAATTAGTACGTTGTAAGAACTATCAACAAATATTTTACGTAAAATATAGGCGAGCCTTATACGAGTACTGCTTGCAGGCAAAGTATAATTGTTACAGTAAGTAGGGCAATATATTTTTTTATGAGCTTAAGATAGCAAACAAGCATGCTGCATCACCCGATGACAACTCGTCCATGACACTGTGACCGTCATCGAACAAGTCTCAAATCGGGACTAGAATGCTTAGTCCAGTGCGCAAAGGGGGTTATTAAGAATGACAGTTGGTCAGTTGGTAGTGCGCATGAGGACTGAGGCTGGGACGATAGTGATAGCGTATTTATTCGTAGTTCTGTTAGGTGTTGTTAGTAATAATAGTCAATGACTAAGATATTTGCAAAAATTATAGTGCCACACCCAGTTCCGTGGCTATTGCATATCAGTAAGTATAGTATTGCGTATTAGGCCACGTGGACTACTTACTATTAGGTGGCTCATATACATAAACAATGTGTTGGCCGTAGATACGAGTACTCGTAGATAAACGCCCGTCCTGCAAGCTCCACTAATTTAAAAAAATATGTGTTTAAGAATGCATTAAAAATAAATTTAACTATTATATTTTATTAGTAATCGACATGAACTATGTTGATGAAAAAGTATTAACATGTACCTATATACCATGTGACCGGTTAGTCACTTGACATATTAATAGGGGGTACTCAGTACTCGATTTTCGTTCCAAATATAAATAGGGTATGTAATTAAATAGGGTGCTTAAAATTTTATCTAGTTGTCCATTAATTAAAAACCAAAAGTATGGACAATCGGCTTATAGGTCACTAACCCCGCCTATCGCTCGGCACAAGCGGCATGAGGCTGCGTTTGCACACCGTGTCCATACTTCCCGAGGATTTCTAGTTTTCTTTGAGTACAATTTTTTAAATATTTATACATAATTTTAAACATTATACCTACATAATTATGACCATGTACTGTCATATCCTCGAGTATGTCAAGTGACTAAAATTTCACCCTATAATTATGTGACTGATGAAACTGAATATTATGGATTATAATAATGAATGAAAAGCTTCACTAACAATTTTTTATATTTTAATTAATTATTGTAGAAGACAAAGGCGTTTTATTCAGAAATGTTTTTACGGTTCGAGATTTCTTTCATTGGTAGTTGGCGTAAGTTTCAATAGAATAAAAGCTTTTGGGTCATACACAGAATAAAGCGGTGCTGGAACTTTGGTTCTCTATTCAAAGAAGAGCCATTTGTTTTGGTTTTAGGTAATAATAATATTATGTAATACTTATGTATATTTTCATGCAAATACTCTATGTTCAACGGTAGATATCTAAAGGCCGACAAACAGGCCGACAGGCTCTCAACTTCTAGCCGGAACACGTTAGTCGTTAGGCGGCCGACTAATGCCAGGTTCCTATATTTAACCAATCGTTAAACCGATTTATAGATAGATACCAGTAACGAGTCGTTAAATTCGTTCCTTATCATATCTTCTAATAGGAACCCTTTATAGTTACGCCTCGTAGATATTTATACTACCCGTAAGCAAAACAAATCGTTTTTCCAATATAGCAATCGGGCATAAGAGCGTGGGAGTTGGTCAACTGATAACGCCTTGTGTTAAATCCACTGAAAACAAAATACATGACTATTGATACAACAAAACAAGTAAATGCAATGGCTTCCATTAAACCCTGTATTAATATCAACGGCGAAGCGATAGAGAGGGTCTCAGATGCGCGCAACTTGGGTATAAAATAATAAATAAATAATAAATAACGCTACACACTTATAGCCCCACACTAGGATTCCCTGTGTCGTGGGTGCCATGGACAACACACAAGACAAGAACACACACACCCAGACCAAGAACGGAAATTTAAATTCATCGTTCAAATTTCCGCCTCGCTGGGAATCGAACCCAGGACCCTCGGAACGGCGATCCGGCGTGTTAACCATTGCGCCATCCGGGTCGTCAAATGGGTATCATAATGGATGAGTTTCTACGTTTCGAAAATTATGTCTTAAACATCGGTCGTAATTGTTTCTACCGGCTCAAGGTATATTTTACAGAATACGAGATTATATAGGTCGATACCTGCGCGTGCAACTCTGTGAAACATTGGCACTCTCTAAGTTTAATTTCACGGACTCTGTTAGGTCCTCGACTATTACTTAGCTCGCTCCCAAAACCTTATACAACGTTTTCAGAACGTACGTTGCATACGGTTCTGCTATGATGTACTCGTACGTACAACCCCGCGCGAATGTCATAAATTATATTAATGAAGCTGGTATGCTTAAAAATGAAATACCGAAGACAGCTTCATTTTGCTGCAATGCTATTTAGTATTGTGAAAGAAAAGTGTCCGCTCTCTCTGGTTCCAGAAGAAATTTTTTTATTACTGTATTACTAAATGGGTACAGGGTACACTACATACATACATACCTTGTTACTCTAATATCCCTAAATAGTTAAATACTCTGTATGAGGCATTTGAAAGGGTTTCGTAGTTGGATTCTAGTTGTACAACTACTTGATACATATATTATGTGAATTAAACACTGGGTAAGAAACTAAAATAAATTTCTAATGTAGGTAATTGCAATAAAAGTTTTACTTATCCTAATAATAGGTATGTATTATAAATGCGAAAGTTTGTGAGGATGAAGTACATAATAATTATGTATGTATGTATGTCTGTTTTTTAGTCTTTCACGCAAAAAATAATGAATGGATTTTTATGAAGCTTAACAATAATATAGCTTACACATCATAATAACACATAGGCTATAATTTATAAAGAAACTAGCTGCCCCAGCGAACGTTGTTCCGCCATATAGATCCAATTATCCAAAATATACAGTTAAATCTTTGCAAATGCAAGGAATAAGTTTCCCGAAGCGAAGCGAGGGTGGGTCACTAGTCTATGTTATAATATACTTACGTTTTTCTCTTACTTAAACTTAAGGTGCCCGTTTGGGCTTCCTTCTACTATATATTCTATAACCACTATAGAGTAGTATTACATATACATATAATTTAGGATTGTAATGAAAAAAAAAGCGTATTAAAAGCGTATTGTACTCTGTGATGACAATGTCAAAATCACACTACTAAATAAATTTAAATTTGCCATATTATGTCAATGCATATTAAATAAATTTCATCTAGTAAAATATAATTATATTTTTTACAAAGGACTACAACTATAAATTAACTTTATCAGTCTAGAACTCTAGATTAACATCAAGCTGTGATCTTTAATTTGTGAACCATTTGGTTCTTCTTTTTCAATTTGTCTTACTCGTAAGTACCTACTCTCCCATAGTACTTACATTTGGCTTACCTACTATTTAGGCATAGTGGTTAGATTTTTTACTGGTCTCTTAACTACCTAGATATGTTTTTACCGTGTTTCGATAATAGTGTAGAACAACAATAAAATATAATGCGGCCGGCTTTTGTTTTGTCCGGTAACGCAACAACGACGCCTTTAGTGTTACTCAAAGATATTAAATCTATAGATGCGTTACGTTTATACAACGCGACTTCTTTCTTCTCTTGGATCCACTCCAATGACATGTCACTATGAATGAGATAGATAATCACAAAAAGTACATATGAGACGGAAAGAGATATAATATATCTCTTTCTGTCTCATATGTACTTTAGATATTATCTAGATAGAGCTATCTCTTAAAAAGTAAGCCAATTAGGCAACTTTGACTGTACCGCTGTGCGACAGCTAATGACAACATTTTTACATAATTACTTAATATCATTGGTGTTACCGATGGTCGTGATGTCCATTGACGACTGTGACCACTTGCCACCAAATGGCTCGTTTGATCATTTGTGACTATGATAGTAGGTTACCATAAAGCTTGCACGTTATAACTAAGTAGGTATGTTTTAAAATTTAGTTTTAAACTTGAAATGCATGTCATAAATGCATAATACACACAAATAATATGTAACATAACATTGTTAACAATAACAATTCCCAATAAAAATATCATATTTTCTATTTCCAGACCCATCCTGATAGATGGCGATTGAAAGTGTACTCGATAAGTGCTGTTACACAGATTTTAAGCAATGTTTTTGCCTGGGCCAAAAATTCTGGTTGTTTTCGATAGTTGTCATAGGATTCTTTAGATCAATCACTTGCCTTTTTTATTATTTACGTCGTGAATTAATTTATAAGAAATTCATCCACAGTGAATTGATGGTTTCTATAGTATTATATATGAATTTGTTCGACTGTGTATTGCTTGCCGCTGTTCATATCCTGCTGCTAGTAGGATTGATATTACGAAAAGATATTCTTATTTTAATATATTTATGGATAATGCTTGTTTTACTCATTATTGATACTCCGATAGCAATATACTTATTCGTAGCATCAATTATTGCTAAGGTTGGTATAGTTTTCGGACCTTTCTTGATTGGCGTAGGTTTTACGTTAGTTCATATGCCTTTCATTAACAGCTATAGACAAACCCTTGATACGGATTGATTGTACATTGTGTTAATATTTTTTAACTCTCAAATTGTTTTGACAATATACAAGCTTCATAGCATTTCAACTGTACACATTGTTTTTTTAAATATAATTTTATCTAACATAAATAAATAATGAATTAATACTAATACTTTCGTACCCCTGCTCTAGGATTCACTGTGTCACGGGGTGGAAGGACAACAGAAATAACACACTATTAACACAAACGACCCGAGAACAAATGTTTATCTGTCGCTTAATTATTTGCTCCGGGCGGGGAATCGAACTCGGGACCCCTCGCTTCGCGGGCAGGGTCACTACCAACTAGGCTACGGAGTCGTAAAAGACAGGACGAAGCATCTCGCGGTTGTAGGGTTCGGACTTGGGGAGTTACCCGCAATCCACATTTAACTAAATTTTCCCTTCAATTGCATGACCAATATAATACACGATAAACTGTTGACCTGTCTAGCTACCATCCTCCTTAAGTTAAAGTGAAATGATTAATAATAATTCGCGTTTGATCTCTCGAGTGCCGCAAAGGAAGGAACATACATAAATTATACATAATTATTACGCCTATACATAATTAAGCCTATGCATGCATAGACTGATTAACGCTTTCTTTACTGTCCTAAGCGTTGCGCATTCGCGTAAAAATAATTCAGATTTTGAAGAATAACAGAATTGCAAGCGTGGAGAAATTGGAGAAGTAAAGTTGTAGGTAATGTTGAATATTTGAATGTTGGTGTAAGTGCACCCGGCACTCCGCACTCGGCAGTCAGCAGGCGCACGGTGCCGCGCGGTGCGGATATGCGCAGCGCTGACTTTGCCCAGCTGCCAGCGGACACCATCCGACTACGGCTGCTGCGAATTTAACTAATTAAATGGCATGATATTTATTGTTATTCAAGTTATTGTATTTAACACCTGCCGTGTATTTTTAAGTACCTAGGTGTATTGTAACATTTGTAACAGCGGAATTTTATTAACTAAAAACATGAGAGGTGAGGAGGATGCATTACGTTATGGGTACATATTATGTATATCCGAATAACGGCGATGCCGTAAGGTAGTAAACTCATCTTCTTTATAGGGTAATTGGCGATTAAGTTTTAATAAAAGATAACTATTTTTGAGAAAATCATATTCAACTCATTCGTGATCGACTTCGAATAGGACTTACCCAATGATTAGTTTTAAAGATATTAGATGACTTATTGACCACCAAATCCACGAGTTTATAACACTGCTATTGGTACCAATAAAGATGAAAACATAATGTCTCAATGCAAAATTAATTCTTTCAAAGAATGAAAAGATTTATTTTTCACGTTCCCCCTAATTGCATTTAGCGCTCTTAGCGAGTTGGCAAGGTCTATTTCTAGCGCGATTCATTGCTGTATTCAACGCTTTTAACGACGTAGGCTATCTTGCGGCTATCAAATGGTGCGCCGTTCAACTGCTTTCCATAAACGAGCATCTTCTTTTTTGCCACTTTTACCGGCCAAGTCTTTGTAGACATACCATTAATTAAATGACATCGTAAAAAATGTAATTAGAAGGATAAATGTTCTGAAAATGTTTTTGTCAATTCTCATTTTTTCGTAACCGTAAAGGCGCTTTGAGAGTTTCTATCGAAGACGATTGTAATGGAGGGTACTTTTGCCTCCGGCTATTGTGAAAATGTACTTGAAATGATACGCACGTTTTTTATTGTGTTACACACAACTTGGAGTAAGAGAAAACTTTCTCATGAAATAGTTATAGTATTGAATGTGTTTGCTGAACAATTCTGTGCGTTTATTGTTTACGGCAAACAATAGCTTTATGGTTTGTTGAGATATTATATTTTTACAATAAATTTCGATCTGCAGAGGTCAATCACAGTAATGAAAAAACATTTACAAGAATGTTTACTAAAGAGTACTTTAGATACGGAACAATATTGGTTTAATATGGGGCTGTTGTGTTTGATGATGTTGATGAAGCGCTCATAGCCCGGCGGCTTGCGTTGATCTCAAGTGATCGACAAAGTTAAGCAACAGCGGGCGCGGTCGGTAGTTGGATGGGTGACCGCTAGTGGCAAAAATTTCTTGAGCGCTTCCGTGCTTCGGATGGCACGTAAAGCCGTTGGTCCCGGTTGATATCATTTGGTAGCAGTCGTTAAGCCATGTCGGATACCTTCGGGCGGCTTAAAATTTCCGACACTTGGGTTGGCCACTAACCCCTCCACCAATCCGCACTGGAGCAGCGTGGTGGAGTATGCTCTAGGCCTCCTCAGGTATGAGGAGAGACCCGTGCTCAGTAGTGGGCCATTAATGGGTTGTAGCCAAGCCATGGGGCTGTTGTGAAGTCGTTCCGGGTAGGTATATCAGAATTAAAAGTATTCCAATTTTGTAACATTAATAAAGCAGCGAGAAAGAAAATTTTATAATAATTCAGGAAAGTCTTAAACTCATTTCAGCGTTACAGTGGCTGCCGTTGACAAACACTTGCGTTTTGCGAGCGGACTGCTCGGCGAGTGGAAAGCAATCAAACCGGAGCGGAGCGAAGCTTCTTGGCCTCCTTTGTTCCATAAATAAGATAAACAATAATAAACTCGTTGATAAAAGTATCTCAAAGTAATTGAAATGAAACGCATCCGATGGGTTGGTAATTAAAATAATAAAGTTGCCTTAAGGAATTATCTCCGACATAAATATAAACGGATCATTAGGAATCCACTCACCTGACGTAAATGGGCGAGTTAAGCCGAGTGTTTTTGGAATGTGGATGGGTGGATTCCGAATAAAACAGTTGATTATGTGCGTGCTTATTCGGAGCAGTCGTTAAATTTAATCGAGCAGCTTGAATACTTCCGACTATTTAGGTAGTAAATACTCCAGGTTATAACCAATTGGAATCTATCGTTAAGGAGTATCATTATCAAATAGGTAAATAGGTCAGACAGATGGACCTCGCTCAGGGTTCCAAGGATCTGTCTCTGTGTCTAGCCGCACAGATCCAATATTATTGGCATTAAACTTCATCATAACGAGTAAACGGCTCGCACCCAATATAGTTAATATTTAAATTATTTTCAATAATATTGTAGGTGTGCGGCTAATCTATTCCTTCGTAACTCACCAATAATGTATAATTTAACTACATTAAACATCTTGATACGTGAAAAGAAAATGTTGTAGGTACGCAAGTACTCCTACTTGCGTACAGTAAGTTTGGATTATATAACTTAGGAAATCATAGCCGTTGTTATATTTGTATGGTGGTAAATTTTGGGGGTGGTAATAAACGTTATTAAGTAATTGGTCAAAGTAGATTTTAGAAAAGTTTTTTTAGAAAAGACTGGCGGAGGAGGCCGTGTTACAGTTGCTATGGTAACCGTTGCCACAGTAAAACTTGGACGGGTTAGCTATTTATGGTAATAGCCGAAACACGAGCAGACGAGCCACCTGATGGTAAGCTGTCACCGTCGCTCTTGGGCATTAGCAACACCAAAGGCATCAAGAAAAAAAAGAGGAAAGAAAGAAAGAAAATATAGCAAATAAGTAATAGAATATTTTCAATATTCAATACCAGTTCAATATGCCTGTGTTAGATTAGGCGATACAGTACGATACAGCTGGAATGAACCGTACAAGTTTCAGCATCTGCGAGCTGTGAATAGAAAATATTATTGAAAGAAATGCAAGATTTTCCCGCACCTTATAAGGGACCTGTATAGTAATTTTGGTTTTATATTATATTTTAATATCAAAGTAAGATAATATAAATAATGAACTGAAGTAGTTTTTTAGGATTGGCACAACCCATTAATGACCCACTACTGAGCACGGGTCTCTCCCCATAGTTTAGGAGGCCTAGAGTCTAGAGCATACTCCACCACGCTGTGCGGATTGGTGGAGGGGTTAGTGGGCAACCCAAGTGTCGGAAACTTTTAAGCCGCCCGAAGGCATCCGACATGGCTTAACGCCCGCTACCAAATGGTAACAACCGAGACGACGGCTTTACGCGCCCTCCGAAGCACGGAAGCGCCCAAGAAATTTTAGCCACTAGCGGTCACCCATCAAACTACAACCGCACTCGCTGTTGCTTAATTTAATTCGATCACAGATCGCCGCAAGCCGACGGGCTATGAGCGCTTTTTTAGGATTGGGGCTCAATAATTGACAATCCAGTCCAGACCTAAAAATAAATCAAAGAAATTGTTAATCACCTCTTAGTCACAATCACCAGTATTGCTGTAGGTAAAGAAATAATAAAACAGGGAGATATGAACGTAAGCATTGGAAACATCAGAACCTACTTGCATTATTAGTACGTGCTTGGAAATTGTGAAACTTCAACGAGAATTAAATGTACAGTATCGAATAATACAAGTTGAAGTTAAATTCAGACTTTGGATTCAAAGAACAACTTCAATGCATTTTGCTACGGGCGACTTGGAAGAGAAAATTCCGCCTGGAGGCCAACTCGTAAAAACTGACCAAAAAGACGAAGCTATTAGAATAAAAGTAATCTTGTCCAGATGATTTATTCTGCTTACATCAAAGTTATAATAAACCCACATTAACATGTAATGGATGTCATGTTTATTGAAAACCTAGTGAACATTCGGATGTGTATAGGGAAGGGAGATGATCTCCTTTGTTACGCCCAAAAAATACCTATCTAGTAAATCTATTTTATATCAGGAATTTTCGTGTTTCCGGAGTTTCGGGAAAATAATATTGTGTGGAGACATTTATGTATTGTAATATACACTCCACTTTATCATTTTTATTTCCCAATACGATTGAAATAAATAGGCAAATTCAAAACATTTTAGTACCAATAGCTCTGTGGAAGGGTATGCCTATTTAATCACAGAACTAGTGCGAATATTATTATTATTAATAATAATATTTTTATTATTATTGTAATAATAATATTAATAATATTTGTTATGTATATGTATCTAGTTACATATTGTAGTTAGTCTGTGTTCGTTTAAGTACCATAGACTATTGATTTGATTATTATGGATAGAACAATAAAAGCATCATGGTGGATCGCTTAACAAGGATTGTTTTATTAAATTGACATACAAGTTAATTACGTACAATACGTACATAACATACATACAACATACATACAAACGTACAATATTAACGCAATAAAAGGTGAACTCAACTTGTATCCCTCCTTGCGTACCGTCCCACAGTACGCGGCTACAACTCTACGACGCAGAGTAGCAAACATTAAAGCGTCGCTGGAAAATTGTCATTTACCAACTTAGTTTGCATTTTTCTTCGTTATTTATTTAAACAAGTGCTAGTTAGCGAATTCCATTAACTGTTTTCTCTGAATTCTTGTACTGTATGAAATTTTACTTGCAGCAGAAATATTTTATCTTATGTGTAATTGTAACATGTAATTATTTTCATTACTTCACGCCATAGAAGAATTTTTCACTGCATATAGTTAAGCTACTTACGGATACGGCCCTACTTTTTGAGAAAGCGCTATTACATTAAAATTAAATACCTATCTTCAATATACTCCATTTACAATGAAACATTATCTTACGAGTACATAGAGTTATAGCTTTTGACTAAATCCTATTTAATTTTATTGACCTCTCGAAAAGGTCTCTCAATTGTTGTTCCCACTGTAGCGGATAGTTGCCTAATGTTACAAATGCTTCGATAAGCTTCCCCCGCGCGTGTAGAAGGTTAAGTATAAAAAGACTTTTAAATAAAACAATCTTTTACCACTGTCATTTATTTTCCTAGAACCGAAAATTGTGGGTTCAATCCCACCAAAGTATCAATTCATATCGCAATAGAAGTGTTTTGAATAGTGTTTTTCATAAAAAAATGTGAGTTTTTATATTTTTATTTTACCATAACTTAAACATGTTTTCTCTTAAACTTATCTATATACATATAATAAATCTGTAACTGATCGCTGTCTGTAAATGGAATAAATATGACCTTTATTAACGCAATAGTACAGTGATACTTATTTAGAATTTCAGTCTGCTTGTTGATTTATCTGTTTGTCTGTGGTTTTGTACGCGCTAATCTCAGAAACGGCTTAACCGATTTGGGTGCACTTTTCACTAATATATTGTGGTAAGCTTTACTTAACATTTATTGTTAATTTTATTGTAAGCACTGAATATTGCCGCTGTTTTAAATCAATGGTTTAGGAATAATTTGTGGGTACCTACTTACCATTCGCAATAAACCTAATAAATTTTACTTTGGTGTTTGAAACATAATATTGTGAAGCCATAAAGGTCGGCAGACACGTTGAGCTCAAACGTTGAACCACGTTAAACGCTGTCTATTCTGTTTATCAGAGAATGTTCATATTATTATATCTATTCGTATAATATTACATGTATGTTACTAACAAAGGATACGTTGGGTATTAAGTATAAAAATAAATGTGTATTTTACTAAGAAGCGTTACTGGCTAAAGAGTAAAAAATATCCGCATTGTTACTGGCTCCCGTCACTGCAACTGAAACACGTTGAAACTTCACAGTTCATTGTTATAGTACTCGTTAGGTAACTATGTAATGCATGCATTCGTTTAAATTAAACTCAAGCTCAAACTGAAACAAATGAGACGTAAATGATTTGAATTTGAGTTTAAATATAAGCCACATCCTTTCGTTCACCTCGCCGGTATGACGCCGAATGCGCGGAACTCTATCTAAAGTGACATCTCGCAAGCAGAATGAGTTACAAGTGAGACGTCGGCTCGTGAAGGCCAACAAACGGGGACGGGCGCGAGGGAGCCGTTTCATTTCCTTTCGCACATATTCACGAGGCGACGAACAATATCTCAGTAACAATGGCTTCGTAATTTGGACGAGATGGCGCCCGCGGGACAATACGTCAAGTGACTCATTATTGTGGAAAACTGCTTCAGGCGGAAAAATCATTTTCCTTACCTCGCGCCGTGAACAATGAGGTGCGTGCGAGCGATTGAGCGAGCGCGTCACACTTTACGTTTAGAACAAATTATGACCCCACAAATTTAAATTCATATGGCGTTTTATTTTTCTATCGTGACGCAGCTTTTCGATTTATTTAGGGACTAGATATTTAAACTCATTTTATTGAAGGAAGTAGCAATTTATGCTTATAGAAAGTCTTTGACACCAAAAAAGTGGTTTATGTCTTTTACACTTTCTCGAGGGGGTTCTATAGTTTCTGTTGCGACTGGCAACGTATTATTGGTGTAATCAAAGTCCAAGACACATCTGGTGAACAGTTTACATTAGCCATGGAGTTTTAATGGAATATAGTAATATTTTTATTATTTTAGTTGAAAATAGACCCTGGATTTACAGGTCATCAATCTGTTCACATCGTACACATCATAAGGTTACATTTTCCATAGTCGTACATTATAACGTCTAAAAAGTTTACATATTACATTATTAATAATTATGTTAAGTATATGAAAAATTTTTGGTCGTCTAAACTAAAGTACCTGACGTGGTCTAAGGTTAATTTATAATAACGATGCGCGAGGTAAAACCCACATGGAAGTATATTTTTTGCAAGTCCATTTTCTTATTATTAGGTATTATTTTTTAAAGTAAAAATAAAAAACGATGTTATTCATTACTTTATTATAACAACGGTCAACAAGTTGTGATTCTGACTTTTTTAATGGATTTACTTAAATAGCAAACGAGCATGTCCCTTGCTCTGCCGCCCATAACATAGATGTGTTGCTAGCCTTGAGAACTAAGATGGATGTCTCTATAAAGGGTACCGGGGTTCACACCTTTCCAACCATAATTGCTGTTAAAACGCCTATTAGGTATACCGTAAAAATGGCACTAGGTACCTTGGCGGGTAGTGGTACCCCTCGCACTGCCCCGGGTGAACTCTACCTCTATTAAATTCTTAAGTTATTAAATTCCACTATTCCTAAGAAGATACATCGCAATTTATACTTAATTCTATATCACAAAACTGCCACATTCCGGTAAAATGACTATAAAACGTATTTCGTGGACAGCAAATTATCTCCGCTTGTACTGCACAATATTAACGTTTTGATTTATTGGACAGCGGCCGTATCGTGAACGCCTACAAAAACGTACAACTGCGATGGTGTGGGGGACTGGGTGCTATATACCTACAATATAATATGCGCGTTGGAAATAGAAATTATATTTTTGTTGGTCTCACACTAAACTTCACTAAAGAGGCCTTAATTAATTTTTAACTTAATTACTTCTTAACCTCATGTCATTATATAACTCTAAAGCAGAGTTTGTAGGTACCCTGCCTGGCCAGTATTATCCCGGGTTCGATTACTGGCTATGCATATATTTATGTAGCAGATACGTGTTTCCTTTTCGGGGTGTTCGTTACGTCTCATTGGTGTCAGTGCATTCTACTGCCGGATTGTATGTGCGCATACATACATTGTATCAACGTTCATCAAAATAACAGACAAAACAGGATTTTTACTAACTAGCTGACCCGACTGACGTTGTCCTGTCTTAACTATGAATATTGAATTCGAATATTTGCAGCACGCATTCTGTCAATGTTATGTCAAACACCATAACATTAGATTAAAAAAGTTTATATTTTCAAAAGCGCTAAGGTAAGAAAATCATTAGAAAATTTTACATGGTGGTTAAGTATTCTTAAATTTTCTAATTTTCCGCGCAATTTTTATGATTTTTTTTTGATAAGATTCTTCTCCTGACAATAACAAACACAACAAAAAAAGACTTAGCGACATCAGTCCAAGAGAAATAGAGATTCATTTTTATATACATACATTACAAGATAATCCTTGACCACAATCTCACCTTATTGTAAGTAGTCTGGATAGTAAAGCGAACTAACTTGGAAGGAGCCTATTCACCCCTGTCTTCAAGACAACAAACGGAGACACCGACCCGAACAATCAATTAATTAATCTGTTTCGAGCCTATAATTATGAACAACCGATTGTTATCATATTCAGACGTACTCGTATCATTGTTTGGCAATGAGACAATTCAAAGTTTTAGTAAAAAGGACAGGGTGGTAATCAAAATATTAACAAATTGTTTCGAATATGGATAAAATACATGATTCATATTGAAATAGATCAACTTTTAGAAGGTTGCAACCTACTGGTTACTTTAATAAATGAATACACTGTCATCGAAAGAAATTCATTTATTCGCACACTTGAAAGTTTGAAACAGAAGTCTAAAAATTCGTTTTGTTTGTTTTGTGAATTGGTGGCAGTGGAGAACCCAAGCGGTATGTAAAGCGAAACAAAAAGAATAAAAATCGCGGGAGCTCACTGAAGCGCATTTTTCTACGAATTTATTTTAATGTTAACTCATACTTATGTACAACTAGCTTCTGTCCGTCTTCCATATCCTCGGCATGTATCATACTTATATTCACATATTATAATATAGTTTTCAAGTACTTGACTTTCAAAGCTTGATAAATTAATTGGTTAGCCGGAAAAAAGTTGCTGTTGTCAATGCAGATAAAATAAAGAATTTTGTAATAATTTAACGACTGCGCCTCCTATCGAAATCAAATATAGCTTACAATACGCGACAATACATATATATCGTACGAATACCAACTCAATCGGCTAAGTTGATCGAAAATAAACCATAAATAACGACCATCCATTTTTATATATAACCACTAGATGTCTTTGTATAAATAGGCTTCAATAGAAGCTACGTGACTTAGAAAATATTGTACAAAAATCAACAGATATCATTCTGATAAAAGGGATCTTGATATTATGAAACGACCTTATTCATATCAGCGCTTTCGTATAAAAATAATAATACTCAGGGCACATATTCCACATAAAATTTTATGTGTTACGGTTATTTCCGCGGGTAACCCTTTAAGACAAATTCTATTTAATGGAATGATATTGGGACATATAATATTTTATAAAAGGGTTTAAAATAGAAAAAAATCTTAGTGGATATTTATGATGTAAACAACTTTAATTTAATATTAGATTTATGACAGAGCAACGTATAATTAAGTTGTTCAGCGTGTACTTAGTGTTATATGTATATATTTAAATTGTTCAGGCATTTAATAATAATACAAAATAAGTTAAAGCCTAGATCAGTAATAAACAAATGTATATTTTTCCCCATAACCATGTCACCCCCTAATTAACACGCTACACGAAATTCGTAGCACCGTGTAGTCATTCGTAGCATGACGTAGCAATATGTCTTATTACGAAAATACACGTTAGTTTTGCAGCAAAACTTTTGCTTTTCATATAGAATGATACGCCTGAATTGAATCAGGATGGATGTCAGTGTGTGTGTCGGCTGTGTGTGTGTGTTTGTGTGTGTGTTATTTATTATTATGCTCGAATGTGCTTTTATTCGATTACCGGATTTTCTGTGCTTTTCAATCATAGTGAATCAATCTGGGCTGTGGTGTATTAATTATGGTTGATAGCTAACTGTTTTCGGCAATAGGTTTGAGTCAATAAATCGACCTCGAGTCGCTTGACTCACAGCGCTTAAAATTTACTGCAAATAAAAACACTTTTGTTGTTCTTGTAACAACTGCCGGACTTGGCAAACGTTCTAGAGAAATAAAAACAATTCTTTGAAATAGTTTTAACAAAAGACGATCTAATCACTGTACTGCTATTACATAGCATTTATTTTAACATATCCAAATATGCGTGTTTCGAATTTATTATTACTTCTATAAAGGAAAACATTGTGCGGAAACTTGCACATCTCTTCATGATGTACTCATAGTTTGTGTAATCTGCCAATCTGTTCTCACATTGTGGGAGGAGATCCGAGCCCAGCAGTGGGGCAGTTATGGGTTGTGATGAATGAAATGATGATGAACATAACCCAACTTCCCTTATACAAGTATATACTTTTATAAAATGTATCAAGTTACGCGAATTGAGAGGTGATATTTAATTTTGATGTTCCCATTTTACAAATAGGCGTACTTTAATATTACTGACGTAAGTACCCACTACATGGAAAAATATTGTGCAATGAACAATAAGGATTGCTAATTAAATTCCATGTGAATCGAGTTCCATTCATAATGAAACAGAACTTCGATAAAACAACCGTAGAGAATGAAAATATGCACCTGATTGTAAGAGTAATTATTATGATGTGCAATTGTGCATACATAACTGTTTTAAGTGGATGAATCCGCCTCTGATCTTAGATGGGTCTGTTGTAATGTATCTACTTGGAATGGAACAGATCCTGACAATATAACTCGGTTATAACCTATTAGCGGCTCACTGCAGAGCACGGGTATGTCTTCGTAATTGCGCAGGCTTCGAGCATACTCCATGATGTTGCTTTATTGCGTATTAGTCAACTGAAGTGTCGGAAGTTCATAATTATGCTCAATAGACGTTGACAATATAATAGGCTTATCCTCTGTTATCTAAGCATGATAACTAAAAGCGAGAAAGAATCCACCAAAGCAGGGAACCATTCAAAAGATTTGAACACCAGGTAATCTAACTACCGTCCGACCGATCATTTACGTTCAACAACTGTTTGACACAAACTGTCAGAGCAATTCTGTTTAGCAGAATAAGTAAGTAGCAAAAAATTACTGTTTCGCAAAATTCTTCAGGATTCTCATTTAAAACGTATCAATAGTTGGTCTGCTGAAATTTTCGGACCCAAAACAAACACAATCACACAAAACGTGCCTAATCGAATCAGGCTTCGAGGCGAACGAACATAAAAAAGGTTTCTATACACTGTTTAAGTCGACCACTTGGTTTGGGAACTTTGCCGCAAAACATATTGAGAATACGGAGTCGGTAATATGTTCGGTAATATCTGAAATGCCGCGTCGTTGTGATATGAAAGGATGAGGGCGGGAATGTGTTAGGAAATAGGTTTGCGGCAGATTGATCGAGGGCTTTCGTTGTCAGGACAACACGTGCCGACGCGTCCGTGAGATTTGAACGTTTTTGATTTTTTCGAACCACCGTTTTGATTTGAATTTCGTGGAAGCATGACATGTTTTTTGCGTTTTTGGCCGTCCACTTGCTGGTACAGGTCAGTTGTTCAACCCAACATGTTGACCTCGAACGACGAGTGTTATGTAATACATGCCTTTAAAAGTTGGAAATTGGGTACCTATATCAATCATATCACGTTCTTTACATAATTTTTATATGTTCATATCTTCGTCGATTGATAAAAAGAATTCCACTCGGTCTTGAAGTTGAACAATAGGATTGGAAACTGTTCTTCTTAATGGATTATACTTATATTCAGTGGTCATAGTGGCACTTATTTTATTTGCTCCTCGTTACAAAAAATAAAAAAAAAAAGTATTTGTCATACAATTGTAAATACAAAGACAAATCAAGCATTTTATCGAGTAACCGAGACACGCCATCGTATCGTACGATTCACTTACATTTTTACTAACGATATTTGCATTATTTCCTACCCTAGTCTCTATGCACATCGCAGCTCCCACTAGATTCTTGTACACATTTATTCTTATTTTACGTAACTTTATTTAAAACTCGGAGAGCACCGCCATTAGATGTAGGTATGTGTTGCGCGGTCGCGGTTCGCCCGCGGATGATCTATGAATATCTTACATCAGCTTAGCAACTTTCTCGCGCCTCGACTTTTTGAGGCTTATGTTATTTACAATATCCATATAAGAACAGATTGGTTTTGTTGTTGTCATGGTAATAATCTTAGCTTAGAAGTTATAAACGGTGATTACATACTCTTTTGTTATCAGAATAAGAGGTTACCTATATATTTTTTATAATTTCTCGTGAATTCTGTTTATACAGAAATCTAACTTGACTACATATTAATTAGACATTAAACAAATAATAGAAATTAAACAATACTTGACAGAATAGTAGGTAAGTTTTATTTCAGATCGTCATCGATCTTAGGAAACAGATTCTCGTGAAAAAGAACTAAGGTTTTGTAGGGAAATTTTGTAATGTAGAGAATTTTATTTCTTACTCGTAGAAAATAATAATATTAATATTATATCATAAACGATAATAAAATGTAACAATTATAATATATGGATGCGGTGGAGCTTCTTGTAAGCAAAAGGAATATGTTTCACGAAACGAGTACCGACTTAGTAGCATACTGTAATACTTACACGGGTTTCTTTCGTTGGATAGTGCAAAGTCGGAAGAAAGCTTTTTTAGCTTGGCTTGAGGTATTTTACATCTCCTTTTGTAAATAGAAAACTTTTGCCCACTGATGGGTCTGCGGTAACGTATAAAAAGAACAGTAGGTTAATTTCACACTCGTTGGTGGCTAGGCTTGATTGTGTGTGTGCCATGTACGTACGCACAATGACACGCACACAGACGAACGGTATCATTCTTAGATCTCCAACGAAAATCTTTGTTTGGGTTATCAGCTACGTGGATACTTGACGGGATCGGGGTGTGAATATAAGCAATAATATTGGTACCTTTGTTTTTAAATAACCTACTTGTTTAAATATACTATGACTGTCGGAAAATAGCCTTGAAGCCTAAATATTGGCTTGGACTCAAACTTGCATGGGCCTGTTTCACCTCAAATACTGAAATACGATTTGGGGGTACAACATTTAATACAACTTCAATCTTTACATTACTTCTTCACAACCCATAAATGTCCCACTGCTGAGCTCACGCCTCTTGTCACAATATAAGTGGTGTACAGGCCATAGTCCACGACGCTAAGTGCGGATTGGTATACTTCACCTACACCTTTGAGAACATAATTAGGTGTGCAGGTTTCCTCACGACGACGCTTTCCTTGAATGATGCAAGTGGTAATTATTTTATTTAATACCCATATATATTTACACCCATATAATTTTTGAACCAGAGGTGCGTGCGGGGTTCGTACTCAGGTAACGTTCTAACCACTTAGCCATCACTACTACCGATCAGTTTCTTTACTTTCTTCATAGTCATCATTCATTAATATCATACAACATTACCTCGTAGTTTACTACAATACGAGATAAAAATTCAATGACATGTCAGTGCGCCCGAATAAGGAAAGAGCAGAGTGATTCGCCGTCGGTATTCTAACGGGGCGATATCTCCATTGAGCATATTTTTCCATTTGCTCGAATTGGCTCAGTCGATTTATGTGATTTATGAATAAAATGGTGCAGCGTGTGTACTGCGGAGTCGCGTGGCGCGGCGCGATTCGCACATCTCATTTATCAGACACTTTTGATGACTCCCGACTCGTTAAAGCCATGACATATAAATTAATCGTTATTTTTGTGAATCGCTTCCTATCATTAATTTTGCAATTTTAAATTGTTTCACAATATGCCGACGCGAACGGATTTCGGGCGACACATGAAAATTCAGTAACCCACGCAGATGGAAAAAGATTGCGGGTCGTAATATCACGCCGTATGAAATCAGGTCAAAGCTAGCTTTCAACAAATTGAAAGCAAACTTCGCTATTTCCTAGCAATAGTGTTTCAAAATAAATATTTTTTCAAGAAGAACGGAGTACAGCGGCGACATTGTGTTCAAGGTACGTCGCATTGTAGTGCGCAGATTGCGTGTTATTTCATACCGCGGCGCGGGTTCATTTTTGTCTATTGTCTTTTGGAGTAATGAAAAATTCGGTTCTATTTATACCTCGCCGGCATTCTTTAATGTGGAGTGGGAGTAGTTTAAACTTCATAAGCATTTGTTATATCTTTTGTATCACTGTGCTGAAAAATTACAGCAATTTGTTACATTACAGTTATAAGTAGGCACGTAAATAAAATTAGAAATAAACTTCTACGAATCAGTCTTGTTTTACTTCATTGGAAAAAGAGATACTTAACTCATTAGCACAGGATTTTGGTCGATGTTATTTTAGTGTTATACTGTCTAGTCTATACTGCTACGTGTAGGTATACCTATTTCAAAAATATAAGTTTCGTTTATTCACACATCACTAAATAAGTACCTAACAGAATTAATATCGACAAGTAAATATTAGAACGCAATATTTTATACACGAAATATCTCGTAACATTTGAATCGTTTACAAGTTAGGTAGCCTACTTTAGAGTTTTGCGGTCCCACATCTTGTCTATGTATACCTATGTACGTACATGTTACATATTGCGCTTGTCACAGCTAAATACAGCTGCTGAATTGTTCTCAACTTATTTATTACAGACGCAAACTTTCTTGGAACATTAACTATCAGATTTTTATTGTCTCTACGGTACAAATCTAAATTACTTATGAACTTTAAAGTAGATAAGCTTATAAACTTACTTATATGTAAACGTAAATACTAATTTCTAGTGGTGATATTGATCAAAAAGTACGAAATTGTTATAACTAAAATAATTTTTTATAATAGATATTTCAATATTCTAAACTGATATACATTACATCTCTAACTTACTACCGTACCTATTTGCATTTAACCAGTGATTATATTGTTAAACAAACAGCGAATATAGCCTAGATAGTAATGTAATGTATAGGTAGAAGTTTAGCTTAGGCATGGTCTCCTTACCATTTATTATTAGGAAACTTAATAAGACACTAGTAATACCGCGTTTCGGTATTCTTATAATAATATAACAGTGGGAAGTCACGAAGCAATAACAAAGTGTTGGGCGCGAAGGCCGGGTGTTATTGCCTTGGCTCGAGTTGGGAACTCGCCTTAAGGATAGCCACTCGACTCGAGAGCCTCCTGTTCGCGGTAATTAGATAAGTTCGCAAATGTACCGGTGCTGAGCTTCTAGTACTAGGGCTATTTCGCTTCCTGCCTTATTCACGTAGGCTACAAGCCACAAGTCTCAAACTAATTAGATTTCAGCTGAACATCGGGAACAGTTATGTGAAAATTGAGCTGATTATAATCAACATTGTTTTAGTGTGATTCGAGAAGAGGGTATGAGGGAAATATAATTTGAGTTAGTTCTAATGTCAAGTAATATAGTCAGTTTTTTGTGTACTAAACAATATTACAGTTTTCAAGTTATTTTTAATTATTGTTTTCTGTAGTTTAATATGAATAAGTATTTTAAAACGCAATTTTAAAAACATACACAAATAACACAATTTATAAGTTTCAGCGAAAAATAACCAGAAACATTAATCAGATTAGCGATAATGATATTTTATTTTCGTGTATGATATTTATTTGACGTATCTGGTATTTTTAAATTTGAATAGCCGATAAATGATTAGCCGCTTGACGGTAAGTGGACAAGTGGACACTATCGTCCATGGATATTACGAATGTCCATGATTGGGGATAAAACATTTCTGGTATAGGTAACTGTTTGTATAAAAAAATAAATTAAAACTTTATCTATTGCATTATACTAGTCTAGTACGCAAAGTTTAAAAATATATTATTACCATCAGAAAATTGAGCAGCTATTTTAGACATTTCAGATGAATAAATCCGAAGTGAGTTTAGTCGAAGTTGAAAATAGTATTCGCATAATCAGACCACGTACCGCGCTCTGGCGGTCGGTGGACGTAAACTTTTCAGTTATTTGTCAGCTTATTGTAACAAAAGTCACAAGAACTGTGAACTCTGACAAGAACTTGTTTAATTCGGTAATACTTTTGTATGACTAGGCACTCAGCAGTATGTAATTACTAGGGAACTATGTGTATGTTGTGATGTTTATTAAACTTCTTTGCAACTTCTTGAAGACTTTCCAAAAAAACAACCAACACAACCACAAACTTTATGAAGAACCTTTACGCTTTACGCTTTGGTATTTAAGTTATTTTTTTAATATAATATATGCCATGTGCCTACACATCAGTTATTCTATTTACCTTCATTTAATAAATGTAGGCGTTTGATACAATATTTGCTTGTTGTTCGTACCCTCGTGCTCCTTACTCCCAACGCTTTCCTCCCCTCTATAACTCAGTTAAATAAATCTTCAACTCGGCCGGAACTCGGGAGTATACGAATTAACCAAGTTTCTGTTCTCCTGGCAATTCTTATCTATGCGCAACATCACACCACTTTAATTAAAACATGCCACAACATTTTCTTCTTTCAAAACGAAACATAGAAAGTTTTGTTTATTAGGAAAAGTACGCTTCGAATTAAATGTTTGTTGCGAAATGTGGCTCGGTTCTTACAATTTCATTTTCAAACGTCGATTCTTCGTTTTATGAAATAGCATTTATAACGAAAGCCATTAAGGGACGGCGGGTCGGATTGAAAGTATAGTGGTTACTTTGTTGTTTCTCACAGACGAAAAGAACGTATTTTTATATAAACTTTGCGTTGCTCATAATACTTATTGTTCGTGGAATTGTTGTGGTATTTTTAACAGGTCACTATTTTATTAAAACCTGTAATAATGTGTGACCTAAGGTTCCTTTTTGGTCGGCAACGCATCGATAATGTCTTTGGATTAATACTATACTGAAATAATGAATAGGTGGATAAATAATTATGCGTGGATGTCGGTGGTCGGTGGCCACTTTTTATGTCTAGGACAAAAGTCTGCTTTGGTACACGTCATGTATCAAATTATTTCGACAAGATTAGCAGGCAGGCCCCTGATCTTCTGTCAAATATTATTGTGCAAATACCTACTTGTTTAGCTACAATATAAGTTTATTCAAATCACACTTTGTCACGTTACATGTCAAAAGGGTATAAAATTATTCTATTTGCAGTAACTTTTGTGACAAACTCGAGAGCCCGTATTACCTACTTATTCTGACGAACTTGGTGAACATGTCGGTTAAGTTATTCCGTTTTTTTAGAGTTACTTTAGAAAATCTACAATAAGTTCAGACTTTGGTGACTGGTGAAGTACACATTTATACTAGCTGACCTGGCATACATGGTTTTTATATTATATATCTTTTTCTATGGCAGCACTTGGATATCTTCATTAGTTTGGCTGAACTCTTAGTAAATCTTGACTACAGCGCCACTTACCCGTTCCAATTGTGAATCTAAACCACCCAGAGACTCACTCTATAAAATTAAAATAATATTTATATGTATAAAAGTAATGTAAGTAGCAGACAACCTAGAAGACATGCTACCTTATGGTATGTCAAGGTTGTTGTGGACTTAAGAATGGGAAGAATTATTTTACTTTCATATATTGCTACGCTATTGCTTGCTTACTAAAATATCACTTATGGCTATTTGTAGGTGATATTTTCCATGTTTGACTCATGTCGGTAAAGTGTACCGATAGAGGCAGGACAGGAACAAAGCGCGGACGACTACCTTATGGTATGTCAAGGTTGTTGTGGACTTAAGAATGGGAAGAATTCTTTTACTTTCATATATTGCTACGCTATTGCTTGCTTACTAAAATATCACTTATGGCTATTTGTAGGTGATATTTTCCATGTTTGACTCATGTCGGTAAAGTGTACCGATAGAGGCAGGACAGGAACAAAGCGCGGACGACTACCTTATGGTATGTCAAGGTTGTTGTGGACTTAAGAATGGGAAGAATTCTTTTACTTTCATATATTGCTACGCTATTGCTTGCTTACTAAAACATGGAAAATATCACCTACAAATAGCCATTTGTAGGTGATATTTTCCATGTTTGACTCATGTCGGTAAAGTGTACCGATAGAGGCAGGACAGGAACAAAGTGCGGACGATGTGCCCACACAACACACGTCGCGCGTCGCGCTGATAGCCGCCCCAATAACTCTTGTATGACGGATTGCCGTCGACCGCGATAGCTTTCGCTTCGGTTCGGCGATATGATGTTTGGCTCGTAACACTTCTGTTTTGATTTAATGGTGCCGAAAACCTAACACCAATTGGTATGGTACCAGACTTTGGTGTGATTGGTTTTATTATTAATGTATCTATTTATTCTCGATATGGATTTCGAATATTGATAAATGTCAAAATCAATTCAATACAAACGAATGAAATATTCGACAGTATAGCCTTTATTTAGCCATTATTTAAAGCCTTTATTTCACATTACACGACAATTGTACTATAAATTGAAGGAATGTTCAATTTTCATTTTCTAACAAAACTAAATTTAGCTTTTCCAAGAAAACGTTATCTCTCTATATTCCTCAAACTAAATGAAAAGTTACTGCAAATTGAATAGCAAATACCCTGGAGTTATCCAACCTTACATTACGATCTCGTAATGGGTTATTTGTGAAAATAGATACGACATACCTATCTTCGCTAGTTGCTACATACCTATATGTTATTATTAAAAATCTAAACATGCGTTGCGTCGTTGTATTGGAGTCTCCTCTGGTTGCCCATGGTCATCAATGATGATTACAACCAGGGAAACCGTCTGCATTTCCAAAACTGTTTGGTTCATGGTAATAATTAAGTATGGTGGTGATCTCAGGTAAACTATATAAAGGTTTACCATATTATTACAGTGGTTGGTTCTATTGATATTCAAATTGAAATGTTAGGTCGATTATTCATATACATATGTACATAATTATGTAGGTATCACTGATACACTTATGAGCGTCATTTTTCAATTCTACCACCGTTCGGGAAAGGCTTTAAGATGGAGGAGAAGAAACGGCGAAAGAAAGAACTGTATCACACATGAAGTTTATTCCGTTCGTTGATGATTATGAAATTCGGTACCTATTCTTTTCAGATAATCTGAGTTTAGAGTTTTAAAACATTACGTTTTGGAAATAATATGCTTGATTGGAATTAACTTGCTTTTATGGACTGTGCCTTACCAATATGTAAGGCACAGCCCTTCACAGTAGTGAAGTATGTTAACACTAGATAGGCCCAGCCTACCTTCCACTCTCTTAAAATCGCCCATAAAATGTTTCATACGTGTTTCGGTCGCCGTGTGGCAGAATCAATAATAATGCTTGTCCTTCACTTTTTTTTGGACTTCTGTTGGAAACGAGTAGATGATACCTTTGATCTTACCGTCACGTGGCTCGTTTGCAAAATACCTTAATTCAGCATCATTTTTAAAGTAAACGTTCACCTAGTGATTATGTAGGTATAGGCGAAGGCTTTGGCACCCAAAAGTACCTACATTGCTACTTACCACCAGGTGGGATACTAGTCGTGCTAAATTATTCTTTGTAAAATGAGGCAACTGTCCCACTTCTATTTAACGAAACGCAATAACCGTTGTTCATTGTCAACATCGGTTTCATTACTGAAACTTTCTTATTAAATGACATTTAATCCGTTTCGTTTTAATTTGAAGCCGCTGGCGGAGTTGCCCCGAGGGCAGGCTTTGTTTCATCCCAGTCCGTGATTCCGGCGAGTGATCTCTCCGCCTGTTGACTTTGATAGTCGATGAGCCGTGCTGCCAGTTACCGGGTGGGTGTTTTCGATTTCAATACCGGAGGGATTGAAATCGGGGATTTATACCACTGAATGTCTATTTTCGCATTCAATCTTGTGATGTTTCGAAGCTTTACGGATGAGATACGTCTTATCACTTTGAATGGCGATGAATTATAGCGTTTTATCCATTGTTTTATGTTAATGCTAGTAGGATACAAAAATAAAAGTTGTAATTTACCAAACCTTTCCGCAAAGTGGTCAAAGACGGAAGGTTATCGTAGTCCTCAAAGAATAGCATATTTTTATGTTAATAGCCGTCAAACGAGCAGATGAGGCGTTGATGGTAGGGGGTAACCATCGACCCTGGACGTCAATAACACCAAACCCATCACCAAAATCGGCACCAGTGGGTTAATATTAATGTTCATTATACGACGGATTCCTCATTCTTCATCACGGAAAACTCTCTGTTCTGTGTTTCTTATTATGCATTGTCGGTTAACTGCCTGTTTCCCGATGCAACGCGAGGTTGGGTTACAAGTATTTATTTGTTTAACCTTGTTGAATTTAGTTAAAAGTTTTTACAAATATCTAAGCAATTTCACTTCAGCAAAGCCAGTATTTTCATAAATTTATTTAAACATATAATATCTTTCGAAGTACGGAGAACCTATTCCATTACTTCCAGGATGAAGATAACTTGAATATTTAGGTTCTACTCAAAGACATGAAAACCTCTCATCTCTACATTACCCTTCAAATTACCTTACTTTTATCTCGGTAACTTTATTAGGATAATTCTACATAGTCACATTGACTATTATGTAGATTATGATTGTTGAAGTTTATGCTTTAATACATACGAGTACCTATATATATTATATATTTTTGAAGTTTCGACCTTCAGCCGTTTCTTTTACGTGAATTACTGACATAGTAGATATATGTATAAGTAAGTGATCTACTTTATTCATAAACGAACACCAATAACGATCATTGCGGGTGAAAAGAGGGGGGAGGGAGGTCCTACCTCTAATTTTAATTGTGATTCTCTTAAATTTTATAGCCGGAGTTTTTTTATCAATTAGATGTGAAAATACATGGCCGTTGGGGGCGTTGGGAACATACATACACCACCATCAGGCGACACGATTGCATGCCAGCTAACTTAAACACACATTGCACACACACAATCTACATCTTATAACTTCTAAGTGTCCGTACAATGTCAAGTGGCCCTTGAGCTTTGAGAGGAGTGTTTGCCAAAAGCGACGCGGCCTCCATCGGCCAAAAGGCCAAACGATTCATTTGTGACTTCACTCGAACAACTTCACGTTTAAGGTCAACAACTATTTATACATAATTGGGACGCTAATTGAAAACGGCAAATAATTGACTTTAAGTAATACAGTCATAAATTAACAAACAGTAATGAAGTTTGTGTCCGTATGTACGAGTCATTATCAAATCGTAATAACTGTCCCACAGCTGGGCATGGGTCCCCCTCACAATGATTGAGGTTTAAAATCCATGGTCCACCTTGGCCAAATGCGGATTTGCAGACTTCACACACTTGAATAACTCACAAGTGTCCAGGTTTCCTCCTCACGATGTTTTCCTTGATTATTATTGATGATTTATAAAAATTGGTGTAAGTACCGAATACTAAAATCTAACAATAGGTATATTCAAAGACTTAACATAGGGTTTATATAACCGTTCCACCCAGGGAGCCTCCAAATGTATCGTAATCCGTCATTCGTCATTACATTTTGCCAAATCAACTATTATATCTAAATTTATCCGTTTAGTCGATTTCAGTTCGTTTCAGTTGGTATTTTCAGATATGAATATCTACTCGTATGTCACCTATTCCAAAAGTAAACCATGTAAAAAATATTTAATTGGGGTAATTTTCTTCGTAGGCACACCATACACAGCTGTATACGGCATACGCATATGCTCTTAACAAGTTACAGCGAGACTACTGTGAGGTCGTTTGTTGAGGAAACAAAAGTGCAGTCGGAACGCTCGTAGCTCGGGGATTAGGGAGTTGAAACATTGCGCGTCTCACCCAACCGTGGACTTTCGTGTGCAATTCAATGTCTGAGATTGACCCATGAAGCTGACTGCATTATTTCATTCACTAACTAAAGAAAAAGTTTTCCACGAACTTATGAGATAAAGGCTACTTACTCATTCCAAATGAGTCTGAAATAGCCTTTAACACCTGATACCTTATTACAAGCTCTAATTACCTGTATATACTTGAATAATAAAATTGATTAATAAAATATCTTTATAATATGGACACCTCACCACCAGAAATATATTATGTATCTATCATAAGTATTTTTTTTACTTAAGATAAGTTAATGCTTGACAACAATCCCACCTGATGGTAAGTGGCGATGAAGTCGAGGATGTTGGACGCACTAACTTATTAAACTTTAGATAGAAACTTCTATTAGATGACGTGTTATTTTGTGTCTATACTTACATAAATGTAGAGTCCAAGTACTTAAACAGTTTTTAGGTAATTTTTTCAAAACGAACGAGATAATCTGTCCTCTCTCTACGAGTTCCACCTCGAATGAGTGGAGTCTAATTAACTAGAACGGTGGATGTTTTAAGTTAAATTCTTCGACGTTAATTGATACTCTGTGGCCCCGTGTAGCAGTAACGCCTCATTACTCCCTTTACCCTGCTCCACATAAAGGAGGATTCCTTAAATGACCGTACAAAAGCTCCGGGAGATTAATTTTTGGACTTTGTAGTATGTTGTTTTTTTGTAGAACATTAGCGCCGTCGTTTTGGGGCGGCATAATATACTTTCTGACTCTAGTTTCATGTCGGGAGCGGCAGCAGACCCTGTTTGGAGGTAATAATCCACGTAAGGATTATATTACATAAATGTGATTATGAATTCATTGATATTATGCCATATGAAGCCTGTATACTACCGGCTTGAATCAACTGCCAAACGAAAGAGGCTTTCTTTCATTCCTCTTTGGATGTCTTTGATGTAACTGATATCCATGGACGATATACATTAAAGATAGTTACCACTACCCATGGGCACACAAATGCATACGACACATTAGAACGAGTCCCTTACTCACTAAATTACAATAATGAATAACAGATCCCTCAGGAGGCTGTAACCCTATTTGCTCTGCTTAAGCAAATAAAAAAGTAATCGGTTAGTATTTGGCACAAACACGACAAACACGGTATCGGTATAAGATTATCTTCAGTACAGAGAGAATTTATCAAGCATCACAGCAGGTAATTTAGTCCCAAAGCCGGTAATAAACTCTATGGCTCAGGCCGAGATTTTCTGAAACCTAAACTAACATCCTAGACAAATACGTGCGGCTGAGTCGGATTAACAAAGCCACTTACAGCGTGGAAACCTTCCCATGTCGAGGTAGCGTGAACTGATGTTGTTGAGAACAAAGCTAGTCCAGTAGATACGAGAAGATAGTAGTCCGAGCATTTAAATTATCAGTTGATTTCGTTAGTACTAGAGTAAACAATTTGAGGGAATCTTGACGATAAAGGTTTTATTAGACTCAAGCTTATGTATGTATCGATGACAGTACAATCTATAGGTAATGCTTCTGTTGTTACCTGTGTTAGTAAAACATAAAGGGTGAAATACTTTACATTGGATGTTTCATGGAAATTCTAATGTAGGCTAGCTTTGTTATGGCTACAGAGGACAATATATATTTTTATGTCTTCGGTCGGTGCGACGGCATATTTGTAGCTTATAACACGGGACTGTATCTAGGATATTTTTCATACCGGTGATAGAATTTGTTACAGACAAACAAGAGATAAAAGTTAGTATGAAGGGCCTAAAACTTAACGTACTTGATGTTTTGACAACTTTTGTTATCACTATTTCAATGCAATGAATCTATCAGCATGCAGCAGAATAGATAAGTTAACTCCTACGATCTTAACTATAATATCTTTAATATGTTAATCTTGATGTACTCGTACAAAGGAATTAGACACTTTTTAGTCCGTGTAAAGCTGCAGTTCAGTGAAATATGTACCTATATGAGCTCCGCGCTACAAAGTCTTGTCTGACAAGACAAGTCATGTCCTGTCAAGTCCTGACTTGTCTATTTGTCGACCGTTGTATCTTTCTCTCCCTTTACATTTTCTATGAATGTACAAAAATATTCTAGACACTGTAGACACATACACAGTTAGATGACATATCATGGACTTATGCCGTGATAAATAAATAAATAAATATCGCTACACACTCATAGCCCCACACTAGGATTCCCTGTGTCGTGGGTGCCATGGACAACACACAAGATAAGAACATACACACCCAGATCAAGAAAAGAAATTTAAACTCAATGTTGAAATTTCCGCCTCGCTGGGAATCGAACCCAGGACCCTCGGAACGGCAATCCGGCGTGTTAACCATTGCGCCATCCGGGTCGTCAACTTATGATTAATTCTAATTTTCGAATTCAGAAGACCTCATTCCGGTAACTGTAATTATTAAACACTTCCTTTTTGGCATATGGGTAGGTGACTAATAACACCCAAATATATTTTAAAGATTATTCATTTCCACGGGATTTCTATTTTCCAAATTATTGTGGGTCTAAGGTCCAGTCACGCGTGCTTACGTAAGTAAGGTTGGCTAGTTATATTATAGCGTCCGTCGTTGGAACTTTAATAAATATCATACTTATTGAAAGTTGACTTTGTAAAGTTTAGACAAAAAGATTGGGCTACGCGCACAGTTCGGGCGCCGCAATTTGTTCACAGTGTGACGGTGTAACGGTGTGACGGGGTGACGGGGTGCCGGGGTGACGAAACAAAGCCACCAACTTAGTTACTACAAACTGAATCTCATTTCGCTGAACGAGAAAAGTTTTCGCATACGTTACACTTTCGAACATCAATATTATACGAGTACGTACACCTTTATAATTCCATTTTTGTAGCGAATCTATAGTATAATTAATATTTATGCAACTTTATATCTTGTTTAATAAATGTCGTTTGCTCGTTGGTAAAGTAAAGTAGGCAAAATACCTATTGTAAGGTACCTACTGTATTATATCTAAAGTTATGTTCTGCTTTGTTTCTTAAAAATCTTACATCTATAACTCTCTGTTTAACTTTGATAATTACGATGTGGTATTGGATTATTGTGGTAGCGACACAATTTATTTTTAATTCGCTATTTAAAACGTTTCAATCTCCCGTCGTAATATCAATTACTCAAGCTTAGCACCCAATCCAAGGATTATTTCCATAAATTTGGTATTAATTTGTGTTTCGTACCTTTTTTGGCCTGCGTTTCAATTTCCGTTCATTAATCTTGGTTCTGTTAAGCGGTGTAGCTTATCCAAATATTTATTTGAGGTGAAATTAAACAGCGAACTGCGGTTATTCTGGGCTCACAACTTTAACGAGAAATTTTACATTTGTAGCTATTGCCACCATTCGGAGCATGCGAGCCGCACCATAACGACATGGAGGCCGAAGCGAGATGTCATTTACCGCTCGCAAATAACTAAAATGAATCGTTTCATTGGTTAAATCTCTATGCACTATAATAGGGCTTTTACACATAAATAAATTTGAGAATAATATAATAAAATTAACTAAACTTTTACTAATTTTAACAAACAATTGAAGACAAAAAATGTCACCTAATTGCTTAACTTTTAAGTTTAATTAGGTTGGGGCGGACGAAACCAATGTTCTGCAGGATAATAATAAACCTTGAAAATAAAATTCCTGTCTACAAACTTGAAATCTAACACAATTTGGAAATATACATTTATGTTTCTTGTACAAACCAAATCACTTAATTTTGTTAACTAAGTAATTAAAAAACAAAAATTCTACAACTGTAATAAGTACCTACCTACATACTTATAATAATGTCGATATACGACTCATGAGCTTAAAATGAATTGACATAAAATATTAATTATAACAGGCCAGTTCTGAACCGTAACAAATAAAACGGGAACAATAAAATTATACCTACATAATATGTCAATGCCTACACGATAATTATTCCCGCTTAGTTTCTTACTTTGCGACTTTTTAATTAATATCTTACGATACGACGTAACACCTCTAGAAAAGTTACTGAGAGCTATTAATGTACCTAGATGCAGTTGCATGCACTGACTATGGCTTGTGATTAAACATGGAAAAACGAAGATAATCTCATTCATAAGCATGTCACAGAAAATATGTACGCAAAACGATATAAGCAAACGATAGAAGTAAACATAAAAATCTGCAGCTGTTGTTCTTTTTATTTTCAAAGTATTTACTCCTTTTATAGAAAATTCTAGTGCCGTTGATTCCGACGTCCACAGATAAACATTCTCGGGTTGTTGCCCTCAAGAGCTCAGGCTTTGTGCTTGTATTCTACGAACCTCTGTTTCTTATGATTACTATTTTTATTGTTAGGTTTCTCGTTTAATATGGCATTTGAAATTACAGTATTATATTTATTAAATTAATGGAGCACGTAATGAAAGAACGACAAATTAGCACTATGTAATGTAGATTAATTAAAGTAATGTATAAAGTAATGGTCTGAAAAACAACAAACGAAACCCATGATAATAGGTACTACATGTAATAATATATCAAATTATCAAAGCAATTTACGCATGTCAGTATCGTTAATGAATTATGAATTTAAGTTTTAGTAAATATTATAATGTCATTTATAATATTTACTAAAACTGCTTACAAAAAGAATCAGTTATTTTACCTAGAAGCCATGAGGATAGGTACAATTTAATATATATGACATCATTACGCTAATTATTTGTTACGAGCATCCCCCGCGGCTAAGCCCGCCAATTTCCAAAAAAGGTTATCCCCTCTTTTATTCCCTTAGGGGGGAATTTCAAAAATCTTCTCTTAGTGCTAGTGTACACTCCCCAATGAACATACATAGTGTAGTGTATATGTAATATATACATAATTATATTGTGAACACAATAAATAAATATGCACGAATACTGTGCGGAGTGTGCGGGGGTGGGGGCGCTGGTAGTAAGTACAAGGAACTGCTGACTGCGCTCTCTCTGCCCGAACACCGAGCGAGTAGGAGTGTAGTTGAACTGATTTGTTGTTTTATTGGCATTACCAACCGAACCAGTACACATAGACATGCCTCTAAGTAACGCAAGCGTTTTATAAATTTATAGATTACCTATTGATGTATATTATGTACCAAAAGCGCCTGCCGACTTTCGCAAGAATATAATCGTCGTACGCTGAAACGTTTCACCTGTTAATAAAGAAAATTTGATATAGAGATGTTACGAGGTACGACGTGTAAAAGCAATCAAGAGGTCTAAAGAGCTCGAATAATTAGGTTAGAGGGACCGGCGCGGCTGCGTCGCTTTGCACCAAATGATCATCCTCAGGAAATTCTTGTGACAAGAAAATGGCGAAATATGTGATTTTCTAAATTTCAAGATGGTGTTTTGTGTGTGGCGTTTCGATACTGCCATACATTGTTTTTATGACCAATTTTGCGTAGAAAAGAGTTTATAAAATATATTATAGTTAACTACTGTGGTATTTAAAAAGAAGCCGGATCTTTCAAGATGTTCATACAATGAAAATAACAGACATGTAGCCCATGCGAACATTATATTATAGTAAACAACGTGGATATCAATAGTTCGACTAAACGATGAAACAAAAGTCGATGAAGCATGTATCGAAACTATTTTAATAAAGACCCCTGAGACCATTCGAACGAGAGGTATCCTTTAAAAGTTTACCAGAACGATCAAAGTGAAATTGATATCTGTTGTTTACGTAATGGAGATGATGATTGCGATCAAAATATTGACTATTGTGATATTAGTGGCGATGGTGGTTTTACCTTTTTCTACGTCAACAACCCGGCAAAAACCAGCAGACGAGACTCCTCCAAGTTAGAGTACTTTCGGAATTAAATAGGGTAGAGTCATTGAGTAGTTTGCCATTGATTCAAGCAATTAATCAGAGCTAACATTCAGAGGTGTAGAGCAATTTTATTGAATCGCAAGGTGTACTACCGTGCATTTGACATACCGAGCGCCAAGACCGGCAATAAACGTGAATGGATTGCGAGGAACTCGGGCGCGGAGCGACCGTATCGTCTCGCGGCAGTGTACAGGAGGTACGCCCCTGTCTTGAGCCAGGTTACGCGCCGGATAGCGACATACCCGAGTAGATAGGATATGAGATATTTATGGATATACCGATATTAAATATGGGATTAAAACTGTTTTATGTTTTCAAACGGAAGCTTTAAGATGTAACCATTTACCATTTATGCATAACTGATTAATGTAGGTACTTATGTATTTTTTTTACTTCTCATAAGGTAGTGCTTGACAACTATCTCACCTGATGGAAAGTGGCGATGAAGCCCTTTATTATGATTTACTGCGGGTTTAATTTAGTGAGCTGATTAGAAAGGTGATATATAAACCCATTAATAGCCTTTTAGCTTCCCTTTGCCTTTGAGCCTTTGAGCAAATGATTCCCTATCCCAAAGTTCGATGCCTGGTTGGGATTGATATTTATGTATCAAGATGCCTATTTTATTCCAGTTCTTCTTACACTTGTACACACCCAAATGCAGAGATGTGGTTATGCGAGCGTTTAATTTTTCTATTAAGAATCGTTTTCGTAGTATCGATAGACAATATATTGATATGTCAGTACTCGCCAATGACATTATAAGTAAGTATATATAATATCATTGGTATTTGCCAATACTATTGGTCCATTAATGTTGAGCTGATTCTGCCATGTTGCTGTGTTTCCGCGTCTAAAATATGTCATTTTAACGTCATAAAGTGAACGAAAGTGGACAATTGGTAGCAAAGGACGGAGGCTCGGCGCCGCGGGGAATCCGGGATAAGCCTCTAATTTTATGGTCGTCGCGATTTACGCTTTGGACCGGCCGATAAAATTTTACTTCTGTAAATATAGCTAGGGGACAACTGAAATAACTTTTGTAGTTAATCGCCAATATAAATTACTGGATAGTCTTACTTTGCTAGTAGGATCATTGTGTACGTGAAATGTTTCAGCCTTTCTTTAAATTATTTCTTGTATTAGATCCGGTCCGTTATGATCCAGTGTAGGATAGCCTACTGTAAAACTTCGCAGAATGTCCGTTTTAGACATGCAATGCGGTTCGGCAGCACGAAACATCGATTGCCCATATGCACGAGAATTGTATTTTATCAAAGTTCTGCTCCCCTTCGTCAGAATACCAAGGTATGTGTATCTTTGAATAGGCTTCCGAGAACATCGGTTGAACAAAGGCATTCTTCCCCAAAATGGAGTTTTTCACTGAAGTCCGTAAAATGGGTAATTATGTTTGAACATAACTAGTGTGGTAATAGCACACGTCAACGTATTAATAAATACATTGATAGATGATAAATCATAATGATGTTGACTATGTTGAGTATAACTGGCAACCAAAATTTAAATCATTTTGTTTGACGACTCAGTGGTGGTTGTGCTTTGCCTGCGAAGCGAGGGGTCCCGGATTCAATTCTCGGCTGGGCCAGACATTTATGAGACCGATAAATGTTTGTTCTCGGGTTGTGGGTGTAAGTGATGTGTTATTTATTATTAAGATATATCTATAAATAGACCAGTTTACTTAAATTTATTATTGTTATTTTTTATTTGTGTTGTCCATGCTACCTGCAACACAGCGAATGAGTGTGTGAGCGTTAATACACTTATTTATTAAAATTTTATACTATTTTAAAATAAGAAATATAAACTAATGAATACATAATGAACATGAGCAATGATGACCTTATCCCTAATGATAGATATATTTTACATTGCGACCGCGTCTCCGCCGTATCCGAGCAAAAGATAACTAAATAAAAGTTTATTCACCGTGAAATTGTCCATTTTTTGTGTAACCTCGTATAAGTTGTTATCCTTTCATATTTATATGCAAAAGAAGCAACATTGTTACGCGGGATTTTCATAAAATCTCAAAACATTTTTGCGGATCTGGCGGGTCCAGGGCGGTTGCCCGAAACTTAAAGGAATCACGGGCTCTCTACCGGAGAAGAATCAATACGTGACTTGATAACGTAACGCGATCGAATGTAACTCAGGAATATGCATTTCACTTTGCGCACGTCCGCGGACTCTTCGTCGCTATTTTTGTTTCGGTTTCTGTTAGCTGCGACTGCCAACCGTCCTACATATTACGACATGCCGGTCTCGAGAGGATATCAAGTCTCTTAGCGATCACATTTCCGTTTACGTACGTAGCTTTGCAGACGCGATGCCTTTATTGCCATCCCCTTTTCTAAATTTAAATGAGCTGCAGCGCTTCAAGGTTTTATTGGAATGCACGTCTCAAAGACTCATATTGCATATCTTAACTTTTCTTTCTTATTTGTCATGAATATTTAATAAAACTTAAATGTAAATAAATGCTTATAAACTCGCGTACAAGGCTGCGCTATTTCCTCCATACTCTATGTAACGGATGTCGCGGACTTACATCAATGAGGACCCGAAAAGTAACGTTTATATGTCAAACAAATATTTGCCCCTGCCGGAAGTAGACCCAGGACCTTTCGTTTAACTCGCAACGTAAACCCCTCACTCTGATCAAATAGTTATACATATATTTCCATAGATACGCTATATGTTTATATGCTGCTAGTAAAATGGCAGTGAGTGTTTTTGCAATAAAACTTACCATATACATACGTAGCCATATTCGCTGATGTGGTAGAAGACAGATACATTTATGAAGTAAAATTCATCTAGAATACTAGACAATGTGAAAAATGAACTTTTCTGAGATCTCACGTGACCGTCACGTGATCCTCACCATTATAAAGAGTGAGTGCTGTTTTTTTGTGGTATTCCAACTAAAGCAGTACCTACCTAATATAGTATTTTAAGTTGGTTTTCTTTTGTTATGGATAATTGTTTAGTATACAATCGTTTATTGATTACTATTTCGAAATTTTTACACTCTATCATTAACGTTCATAATTATACATTTTGCATATTGCAGTATTATTGATTTTTTTTTAATTCAGCAGTTATATATTTCTATATATCCGAACAATTAGAAACGAAATTCAAAACGTTTAGTATCACTGATCATTTTTCAATGTCAGTAATTTACTTGCCGCATTGGTATACAATTTTTGCATAGGTACCTAGGTACTAATAACCGTTCACGCTTTGCTTCGGGAATCCTACTATCCACTAGTATCCACTAGAGTGGATTCTTCAAATCTTGTTATTTTTGAACAAGACAATAACAGAACAAAACAATGTGAATAAGACAAACATTAAAACTTACGCGTACAGCAAATGGGCGAAAAGCCGCATCCCAATCGGTTAATCCGTTTCTGAGGTCAGTGGAAACAAACGCACAGATAAAAATCGGGGGAGATTACGATATCCGTGGTCCCACGATTTTATGAAAAATTCTAATTCTGTTGGGTTTTGCGATGTAAAAATGGAAGTTGTGTGAAGTAAAAAAAAAACATGTCGATGAAAATTGGCGATTTGATCTTCATATTAAAAATTCAAAAAAATATGCCTAAGGTCGAAATGGTTACAGAATCGAGTTAGCTTATCCCGACTCCACATAGTCTTGTCTGCCCTACCCCTAGTGATTTTTAGAAGCCGGCGGCGCGGAGGGAGGGCAGTCCCCGCCCGCTGTAACAAACCGTATTACGATATCCGTGCCGCGATATCCGCTCGCCTCCGCAGCTTCGGCTTGTTGGTCGCCTTTGGCGACCAGCCTCAGCCGCTCCGGCTCACCCGGGTGCCTGCGCTTTGTTACGCAAGGGCGAAGGGGCTGCACCTTTCGCAGCGCCGGAGACGTCACGGAACGAAATTATATCGTGGGACCACGGATATCGTACTCGTGCCAAAAATAGTTTTTCACAAATACTCACATACATACTCAGTTACAGTTTAATTAAGTATGTGTAGATATGTATATACATTGGCACGTGCAAATGGCACAGGAGCTCGTGCGAATGCCATCGATCAGCGCGGGCACCTTGGCACCCCTCCAGCATCAGCGCAGCGCATCATACGCTCGTAACCTCTCATAACTTCATATACGATAAGAAACATTCTCTGCCCAAGTTTGCTTGCGGAAATATGCAACAGCCAAAGCAAATGTTATGGATATTTTAACTCTGTTACAAGTATGTAAAATAAAGTCGTTCACCAAATCTGCTACTATAGAGGAAAGGTTGCCTTTAATACTGGAGTTTGTCGTTGCATAATTTTTTTTTATTTTTACTTTTTAATACTTTATGAAATCGCAAAATTTCTTCTAAAATTCTAATTTATTCCTTCTAAATTTTATTATATTAGATTCAATCGATGGCTCCTGCTATATCTAGAAGAGTATATTGGTCCTATATTATCCATACTCATACTCATACATATTATGAATGCGAAACTAAATCTCTCTGTCTGTTCATCTGTTACCTTTTCACGCTTAATCCGCTGAACTGATATAATATATGTAGATCAAATTTGGTATGGAGTTCGTTTGAGATCCTGGAAAGAACATAGGTTAGATTTTATCCCGATAATACGTTCCCTTGGGATAATTTGAACGGCATTTTGTCGTTGTCCGACTTCCACGCGAAGCCGCGAGCAAAGCCTAGTGAGTACCAAATAGCAAAGACGTTGACCACTAATAGAAGAAACGCTAAAGTGAAAAGTATATACATTGACTTATTATTACTATGGACGTTGGGTCCGAGCCAAATGAGCTTAAAACGCAAAAAGAACTACAATTCCGCTTTCACGACTGCAATCGAAATTAAACCGTGATGTAATGATTTTAGAGTTTAAATTACCTTGTTAACATTTCTATTCATGCGATGGCTGTAACTGGAACATTTTTTTCGCGATTTTAGTATGAGACCCGACGTCCATAGTAATAATAAGTCGATGGGTAATTATGAATTAGGTACTTATAGATTACATCCAATCGTACTTTTAAGAATATGACTGTCTCTCACTCATTCTTCTGTCCCTGTCTCTTGGTTTTGAATCAACATCTTCATCAAAAGCTAATTGCAAATGATCGGGAGAATAGTAATCCAGGTGTTGTTGATGAATACTGATGAATGTTGCTTGTCCTGGTATCGATTATAAGTCCTAGAACACCGGAGCCTCTCCCAACTCCCACAGCTACAGTCTAATAGCCTGCATTATAAAAGCAGCTTCATAAAACAAAGACTTTGTGCGGGATAAGTTGGAAAATGAATCTTTATAGAACAAACAATATTTAGTTTCGGGGCAAACGATTACTTTAAAAATGTAGTTGTTATAATTTGTTAACAAGCAACTGCTACAATGTTTCTGTGGGTACGAGAATCGTATTAAAATGAAAGTTTTTATGTTAATTAAATATTTTACAGTCAATACTTTATTATTTACTTTGAAATTAAACTTTATTTACACACACTGCTATCACAATCATCATAATATATTACTTATTGTTAAAATAATATTTTTTCGTAGTCAAACTTTACGATATTATTTGTCTAACATAATTAAAACAAGTTCACATTAAGAAAGTTGCTTGAGACCACACTTGATTTTATGTAACCTATAATTTTTCTGTAGTCTGCCTCATAGCTTCTCATAGCGTTTCCTTCGTTGTCCTGTCCTGTGTTAGGTAATTCAAGAGATTAACGAGCCGCTTGCGCTGTACCTTGCCGACGAGTATCAATTAAGGTTGAAGAATTTAACTTATAACACTCGCCTTCATTTAATTAATTGAAGGTAGAACGTCGCTAATATAGAATTAATTATCTGAGAGGCTGCAAGTAAAAATACTTGAAGACAAAGGCGGGAAAGAAATGTAGAAACGGCGACGGCGTCCTCTGCCGGTCATTAATCGCGCCGTATGTGTCCACTCACAATTTTATTTTCTGTAAGGAACAGAAAATTACGAGATTCACGTCTCTTCGGTCCGCTATTGTCTTCCTCTAACGAACTTTTTATCTCCAAATCTATACCCAAAGGAAAGAACAAACAAAAGAAAAGTATGTTGGTGTCGTAATCAAGATACGTAACACTTAAAATTCCCCTTCCCCTTCAATAACTCGATTTTACCTACGCAGCGCAATTACGCGACAATCGGCGAAATTATTATGTAGGACCTCCTGTCACTAATGAACACACTGGCTCGCTCACGCACGCACACACAACAATGACACGACCACTCTCGCCCACGGCTCTCGTGTTACTGCCATGACAGTTTGTGCGACGTGCGCCCGAGACAGAGTATATCTATGTATATAGATACCCAAACACTACATCCCTTTTATATTAAAGTTTGTTTTTTATTTTATTTTATTTTTTATTTATTTATTTTATTTTATTTTATTCCACAGATCATGTACACGAATTTATTACGTTAGAGAGCTATAATTAAATTCTATACATAGGCTCTGCTTATTCCTCATGGAAATCTCTTCCTTTTATTTATTTATTTATTTATTTATTTCAAAACTCAAAACTCAAATCATTTTTTCACGTAGGAATTTGCATACATTTGTGAATGTGAACGTCATTTTTTGCATTTACCACCGTTTCGCTAAGGTGCCTTTAAATTTTAAATCTTAGAGGAGAAAAAGAAACGGTGAAAGAAAACTCCTCGGCACATCTTTTAAAAAAATATTTATTTATTTACGTGGTCATCGTCTAATAACACATTATTAATAAACCAGAAACGAATTAATATTCCATGGTGGAGCGCGGTTAACTTTGGCCAACCTTCGCCGCTATATTGGATAATTGGCGGCTATGTAGCAACAAAGGGAGTCATTAGGCCATATGTTATTTGCAAAAATACAATCCCGTAAGACAGTACCAGCTTATGGATGATCTACCAACGTGGCGGATGAACCCTGAAACGCATTTTACCATTGCGGCGTAGACTACACAGGCTTCGTAGAAGTGAAGGTAAATAAAGGTCGCGGAATCAAAACAACCAAAGGAGCAGTATATTTCGATTTTTATATGTATTACGAAAGAGGTCTACTTAGAACTGGTGTCCGGTTTAGATAGTTCAGCTTTCTTAGCAGCTCTTGAAAGAATGGCTGCTCGACGAGCCCTAAAGCACATGTCTATAGCGACAATGGTACCAACTTCGTTGGAGCTAACAGAATAGCTACAATAAGTATTCAGCGATGTTTGCTAACTGAAATAACTAGTATTGGAATAGAATGGCATTTTAACATCCCTAGCTGGCCGGGTACTGGAGAACTGTGGAAAAGAGCAGTCCGTAGTCTAAAACACCATCCAAGAAGAGTCATAGGGTTTCAAAATATTAAAATCTCCATCACGTATGATAAACAAGTATAAAACATTGAGCTATTAGCAAACCAGTATTTACACCACTACAAGTTCCAATTCCGACCAGTATGTATTCCAAATTTGTCACAGCTAGTTCACCCAAGAACAGAAATGGCTGAAGGTCATTTAACTCAGATTAAACAAACTTGTAGTCAACAACATCGGGTATGTTGTTGACTAAACTTCCCAACTCTGCTTCGTGCTTCAAATATAGCCTCTCTCAAGCTATAACATCAGTGCCACATAAAACAGGGGATCATTCTCTAGGCCCATCTGCCTTAATTTCCTCGTAATTGATCTTCACATCAAATTCAGTAATAACAACTTGACCTTCAGGTACCTCCATCAACACATCACGGCTAACAAAAGTCTTCATCAAACCAACCCCGATTATTAAGAGGTATAAAGTCAAACAAACATTCTGGTTAAACAATATCCCTCATATCCAATAAGCTTGTGGTATATCTTGTGGTATATCTCATTTTATAATCTCTAGCTCTTAATTTACATCAACACAAAACTAAATAGTTGTAAACAAAACTAACTTGTACTCAAATTAAATTAACTGGTCATCATAGATTGTTACAATTTCCAAAATAAAATATTCTCCCTTAAAAGTGTTTAATTGATACTAACACAAACATTTCTACTATCTTTACGAAACGATTAGAAGAATACTGAAAATCACAGCAATTTAGTTACCAACAGCTAACATTACTTATCTGAGGCCAAGCAACAATGACAGACTCGGGTTATCATCCAATCAATTTTAATAATTTGATTGCCTGATCAATTTTTATCAACAACTGAGCTTTTGATTTCGTCACACGCTGGGTCAAGCAAGTACATTTCCTCTTGATGCACTTCCACTAAGGAATGCCGAGTCGTCTTCTGACTCTACGGTCTTCGCTACAAGGCTAGACCCGACTACACTACCCAGAGCTGCTGCTCTGGTGCAGTCTCTGACCCACCGACGATACCAAAACGAATAGTTACGCACAATCATTTTAATTAGATTCAATGTCTATTGTTACTTGTTACTTGACCCTCAGCATTATTCAAGAACTGAACACCTCATCTGGTTTCTGTATAAAGGTTGTGCAAATTACTTGTAGCAACATTACTATTCAAAGTAATAATTCCAATAATTTACGTTCAACAAAATGGCTGTATTTTATTAATCTTCTAAAACAAAAGAAATGTAATTACTGTGAATTAATCATCAATTAGTCCGTCTAATTTACTAAGCCATATTATAAATAACCCCATGTTACAACCATGTTCTCCCTTTAACTATTAAATTGATGCAGCAGTTAATAACCATACCTATGACCGTATCCAACTATCACATTAATCTGCTACCTACCTATATGACCAGTAAACCCTGTGTGATAAAACCAAAGATGGGTAGGTAGTTTAAATGTTATACACCTAGTACTATATTACCACAAAGTTATTAACTTTATCAATGTTATAAAGTTTTATTCTGTCCAGATCAATTTAATGTTATTTTATTACCAATGGATACCATTATCAACTCAAACTCAACTCAAAAGTACTCAAACTCAAAAGTAGTCAATTATAATCCATTATCAAAATAATAGTTAACAGATTAATCAGATTGAACCAAGTTATATTCACTTACTTTGTTCAAAACAAAATATTTCTTTTATGTGCCATTAATTTAATCACCTTACCCTTAAATACACTCATAAGGTTAATCAAGTCACTACATAATGTACTTAGTACATTTTTTGTTATTATGCTATCATGACTATCTCTATAACAAACGATTAAGAATAGTAATTAAATTTAATTATTATCCCGGACACATTGCATTGAGATTTTCTCCGGTTAATAAATAATTGTCTTAACTTGACCACTTAGTTATTCAGAATAATAGCAATCAGGTATTTTCAATAACTAAACCACATTTTAGGTACTCAAATACCTAATCAATAAAATAAAGACAATACAGAGATACCTGACAAATCCTTCAGCGTGGACTTGTGGATAGCTACTCCTGGATGCAGCTGATGCAAACTCATGTAACTCTCAGTGAAGCAGCTCTCTTTGAACTCGTGTAACATCCTCACTCAATACTTGTGTACCGTGGTATCCAGAAGACATCTTGTACTTCTTAGTACTTCCAGGCTTTCTTTTGTGGCTGGACTCAGCAAACATCTTTCTTTCTGGTTACAATAGTTTGTATTGTATTATAATAATATGATGTGACGGGAACTCAATAGTCATTTCTCTTCCAAAACATATGATCCAAACCAAACATCAACCAGTTATTTCTCGTAAACAAACCAAGGCTTGCTTGTCGGTTCATATTGACATCCATCATCAACATCAAGCTTTCTGAATAGCTAATTTCTAAAGATTATTTATACCAGCTTCTGGTGTCGGCATCAGGTAGGCCGGGTGTGGGCTTTTTTATGGTTTTACATTCGATTCTACTGTGTGTATTGTGCATTTTCGTGCATGTAGGTATTCTTCACCATACACCAATTTTATTGTGGGCTTATTTCATGTCAGGACTCCAGCAAGGTATTCCTTTTTCTCTTGCTCGGGAGCATGTTCGGAGTTGCGCCGAATAGCTTAGCGATGCATTATAGCCTAATTTGTAATAGTCCAAAACCCTCTCGGTGTAATGGCATTTAAGACTGCAATAACTCCAATTTAATGGACATCTTAAAACTCGTATAAATATTTCCAATTAAATGGACGTTTTAAGACCGCAATAATTCCAATTTAATGGAGGCCTCAAAACCATTATTTCCAATTTAATGGAGGCCTCAAAACCATTATTTCCAATTTAATGGATGTTTCAAGATCGCAAATATTTCCAATTTATGGAGACCTTGAAACCCAGGTGAATAACTGTCCCATTCTGCTGGTCACGGGCACGGGCTCCTCTCGCAATGTGAGGGGCACCGGCCACAGTCCACCACGCCGACAAAGTGCGGACTGGCGGACTCCACACACCTTCGAGAACATTATTCAGAACTCTCAGGTGCGCAGGGTTTCCTCACGATGTTTTCCTTCACCACAGCAGGGGACAATTAAATTCTAATCCGCACATAATTTTTGAAAATTAGAGGTGCGTGCTGGTGTTTGAACTCGGGTCCCCCGGTTTGGGAGCCCAACGTTTAACCACTCGGCTATAACTGCTTTGTGTGTAAATGTTTACATATCTTATTACATTTCATGCTAGATGTAGTATAATATCTACAGTTCAAATAATTGACACGTTATGTATTACGCTTTGCTTATTGCTTACTATTGCTATGCTTGTTTGCTGTAATAACATTATCGCGTATTGAAACAACAAAGAATATTGTCAACTGATATAGGTTTAGGTTTAAAGACATTTATTCCCATAAAGGCTTGCATTAGTCACTTACATGAACATTTAAATAATAACAAAATATTAAATCATTATGTTCGTCATTGTAAATATGTGTGTAATCAATGAACACATTCGACTATTTTGTGTAATTTTCAAACGTATTCTGCTAATTTTGTTTTGAATGTGTGCAGGTATGTTATTATAAAGCTGTTAGTGCTTTATAATCCTATTAATATTATAAATGCGAAAGCTTGTATGGATGTATAAATGTTTGTGGCTCCTTCCCGCGCAACCACCGAATGGATTTTGCTGAAACCTTACAACAACACAGTTTACACATCAGAATAACACATAGGTAACACATTATAATGATATAGTGTGAATTATCCACAACATTATATCTAAATCTTGGCAAACAGAAGTGATAAGTTTCCCGAAGCGAAGCGAGGGCAGGTCACTAGTATATAATAATGAAATTCAATTTATTATTTTAATTGAATAGTAAACAGTCATATAAGCATATAACTCAAAAAGCTTAATGAATATCATTCTCATTCTATCCATTTCATGGTGTTATATAATGCTTATTTATTGATGTAGGAACCCAATGTAATTTTGTCTTTAATCTAATATATCTGGTAAATGATTTGGGAGTAGTTATTCAAACATCGTAGATAATATTTTTAATGTGGGTAGGTGGATTACGAGAATCTAAGTTTCCTCCTTCCTTTTCGAAAAACTACGATAATTTGCTTACCTTTTTAGTTTTTTACTCGTCGCCATTATGTAGGACCTCCTGTCACTAATGAACACACTGGCTCGCTCACGCACGCACACACAACAATGACACGACCACTCTCGCCCACGGCTCTCGTGTTACTGCCATGACAGTTTGTGCGACGTGCGCCCGAGACAGAGTATATCTATGTATATAGATACCCAAACACTACAATGACCATTATAAATTTCGTGTTCCGTGTGGAAGAAAGATCCTTTTAATGCGTGTTTAAATCATTTTTATTAACTAGAAAAGGTTGGATTTATGCGGTAGACCTGCTGCTTGTAATTTGCGGGTACCGCGAAAAATTAGGGCTGGTTCCGAAATTAAGCCATGCTAGCCGTAAATACCCTCTAGCGCACAATTACGAATCCGCTCAAATCAATAGAGTTGATGGGAAATTAATCCGTTGTTATAAATTGCCAAAACATTTCGAATGTTTATTGAAACTGCAGATTTGTCTAACATTTCATATAATTATTATTAAGATAATTCAATTGTTCATTGCGCCAAAACAAATATGTTTTCACTAGATAATGTTTAATTTAGATTTTGGAATAATTGCATTTTGGGTAACTTATTACGATAGATACCTATCATTTTAGCGTAAACAAACTAAACCGTGGGAATCCTGTGATTTGTTATGAACTTTTCAAACATCGAGTTAAAAATTTAGCGAAGCTACTTTACAGATTACCAAATTTAAGTAAAACCGTGGTCGTATAACAGCTGGGTACGGACCATGGCTGGAAATTTAGGTATCAGATATTACCCTAATATCTAATTTTTGGGGTCGTTAACGGGCAAACTTTGAGTCGTTATGGTCAATAAATATCTAACCACATTAAGTAGATACTTTCATGAGAAAGATGACTTAAAGCGCCATAATAAAACCCGCTACGCTGGAGTTTTTACTTAATATACGAGAATGGGATATTTCGCATGTGAATAAAGTGTACCTACTATGAAGCACGGAAAAATCGCTAAGAGAAAAACGTTTGCATTCTGCGGGATTGTCGGTTAGACTCATTTCATATACTTAGTATTTTAAGTGTCCTATGTGGTTTTTAATTGTACTTTTTAGAAGGTATTCCATTAACGTAGCTAGGCTATTTGTTCATAAAGAGACGAATGATACTTGATTACTAGAAATATAGGAAGAAAATGTTCAGTAAAGGTTTTTAAAGGTTCGTAGTCGGGATATGAAGGTTTATTTACAGGAAGAATAAGGTTTAATCCTTGTACAATATTTTTTATTTACTTTTTCTTTATTTTTATTTATTTTTACTAAGGTAAATGCTTGACAACAATCAGCAACTTAGTAAAACTCCATGGAGTGGACTGCATGGACGGGCGGGGACGCCTCCGCGGGCAACCTACTCCAGTCCTTCGCGGTACGCATTACGAATGATGATGCACCGCGTCCGTACGTAAACTATTATGTCTAATATAGGTGTACATAAATCGTATTTTTATCACTAAGAAATACTATTATCGTTAAACCAAGTCGAAGACTACATACTTTCCTAAGAACGACCCTTGGGTTAACCCATTAAACCCTTTCTCCTAATGCTAGTAATAACATGACTACACTGCGCTCCAGATCTCCTAGACGCCAAGAATTTACCCTTTTTTATGTACATACCCAACTAATCGACAAACGAATAGACAAGCCATCTGAAGGTAAGTGGTCGCCATTGCACATGCACATCAATAACAAAGGCATCCCCGACACGTTGCCGACCAAAGGCAAGCGGGGTACCCGTATTATTGCCCGCTTTTCAAAGAGTCGTGTGTGTTTTGGCCGATATATTCGGTCATGGTCTCATATAAAAGTGAATTCACAATAATGAACAAAGGAAGCGAACGAGCCGGGTTTTATCAAATTGTTGCACGTTTCTTCTGTTTCTAGTATCGCGGGAACTTAATTTATTACTTCGCAGCTAACGTATTTAATTATAAGAGATTTATTTCTTCAAAGATTTATTATACTTGAAATTTTATAGCTTAGCCCAGTTTAAAACTGCAACGCACTAAGTACTCGTATCCTGCTAGTTATAGAGCTTACAGAAGTATAGAGCATTCGAGCGAGCTTAGTTTCCATTACATAGAGCTACGAGTAAGTAAGTATGTCAGTTCCGTATACCTATACGGAACTGACATACTTACATATTACTTAGACATTATATTAAAATCATATTTACATAATTATAACTTTGTAGTGTAGTAAGGTTATTTGAAAAAAATCAACAGTCCCTTCATATGAAGTACGTAATTAAATACGTTTCGCGGTATTAAATAATACACGTATTCGCACACACACGCACACAATAAACACAACACATTATACCCGCGCACTAGAATTCCCTGTGTCGCGGTTGCCATGGACAACACATAATTATAATGCTACAAATATTCTAGCAATCATTGTTGTGGGTTCTGTTGCATTAATAAAGGATCCCAATAATAGTTTTTCTCACATATCTTCCATGTACAGGCAGCGATTTTTATTACAGGTTTGATTGCAGTGAACGCAGAGGTCTCCAATCTCCAGCGGCGAACATTCAACAAACAACAATAAGGCAAGTTGGCGTCGCTTATCGCACCAGTCGCGCCTCCCAACAACTCCAACCCCCATGAGCCGAGCCGCAGCTTGAGCGAGTTGTGCAACTTGATATTTATGATATCTGAATTTTGCTAGATCTCACTTACGAAGTTCAAACTCTGCATAACATACACGATATAATATTATAGTCGGTAGGTGCTAAGTAGCAACAGTAATCCGCTCGCTGCGCTTCGGGAAACTTACGTCTTAGTACCCGTATCCAAAGCTTTCAGTAAATGTTTAGACGGGGTTTCTCAAGTACACGTGTTTTTACAATTATATGTTTCCTGCTTTTATATTCACCGTAATCCGTTACGCACTGTCTTCCATCAAGTTAAATTCGATTTATGAATTAATTTAAGGGGGGGGGGGGGGGGAACTCCAATAAATGATTGGACGAGCAGGTCCTATTTACTTATTTTAATTGTTTTCATTTAGATATATCTAAGAAACTGCCATTGATTCGAACTTCAAACACTAGAAAGATATTCAATCTATTTAAATATTCAACGTCAATTTTCAACTGTAAGCTAAGCAATACTGACGAACTTAATAACATTTATATTTATAATTTTGACTTCGAGTGCGTGGTAAATACTTCAAACAAAACAACAGAAAATATCCTTTGATATGTAATTTGAGTTACTCACGGCGTCATTTTCGTCAGCCGTCACATTAAGGAAGGAAAATAATGAAAATGCTTTGTGAAGCTGATTGACGCGAGCGGCGGAGTGAGCGGCATGTGTTTACGTCGCGTTAAGTAAGAGTAATGGGTGCACATAAATCAGTGACGTCTTCATGTCTTTTAGAATACTCCTGGAACTCGAAAAGACACCAACGTGCGAGTTAATGGCTCAATTCGCAAAGCTAAAATGTGCGTAAGTTACGTTCAAAAGATTATTTGGAGCGCGTGATTATTTTAAATCTGGGAAAGCTACTTCCGCTTTATGATAAATTATGCTGTTACTGTGTCAATACTAATTCTGTAAGTGCGGTCGTAGCCCCGCGCGGCGGCTTACGTCGATCCTGTGGAATAAGCATACGATAATACAAATTAGGCGGCATAAACTTAACCTTTAACTTCCGAAAGTAAGTAAGCAAAGTAGTGGAATACACTAAGCCTTCTCAGTTATGAGGAGGGACCTGTGCCCTATAGTGACCATAAACGGGCACATGCTATAAATATAATGATGATTTTTGATCAATTTTTCGGTGGTTAAACAAATAATAAATTAATATAGTACTAATACATTTATTAATAACCTAGCTTTGTTTTGCGAATTAGTCTACGTGTAATTGTTCGCTAGTGATTGAAAATAAATGATGGGATAAAAACTTTGCTTCGAAAGAAAAACAGAAATCCAAACATACAAACTATTTAGAAGTGTAATATATCTTTTACACACTGTACATTGATGTGCCGTCATGGACAAACACAATTTAGAAATTACACACAAACGACCAAGATACGATTTTATATCATACTAGCTGCCCCAGCGAACTTCGTACCGCTCTATAATTAATAAACAAATATGGTGGCATATCGACAGCAGCGCCACCTACCGGGTCCAATTGTGTATCTAAACCATTCTTGTATCCACCTGAAGACACACGAAAAATTTCAACCGAATTGGTTCGTGCGTTCTGGAGTTATAGCGTCAGGAAGGAAAACCCGACTTATTTTTATATAATAGATTTATGACTTTTTTATTTCTTCTTTCAAAACAAGGTATTGAAGTAATAATACTTTTACGCGTACGATGACTCTCGGAGCGCGCGACCACGCACGACTGACTAGCTCTTTTCAGGGGAGAAATTTATTAGAAAACGCCCATTTATCGGACGCATGAAACATTAATTGGTGCATGAAACATTCGATGATTTACAAAATGTGCGGAAATTATACAATCTCTCAAATCGAATTTACGGCCGATTCGGCGAGGTCATTATATGGCGAGTCTAAATCATTTAATAATGTTAATGTTACCACTATGATTATATTGCCAACCACAGGTTACGTTCTAATAATAATTTCATAATCATCATGCTACAAATATTATAAATGGGAAAGCTTGGATGTCTGTTATTCAAACACGAAAAAATTGGTAAAAATTGGCATTGTTTAATTAAACCTGGATTGAATAATAAAAAACTTTTTATCCCGGAAAATGGAGCTCTTCCCGTGGAATACGAGACTAGTTTCTTTTTATTTATTTATTGAGGGGAATTTGTCGCTGGACGACTACATCATCCCGTACAGAAAAAAACACAACGTTATTACTACAACATAATAAAAACAAGTATGGAGGTTATGTTAAAAGATAAGTAACATAGGTACCTACTATTTTGACTGCTTTTATTTCCTCTCCAAATAATATCTTATTATTTCTAATAACTGATCTCTAATAAATATAATAAAAGTGGGTAAACATGAATAATGTCTGATAAAAAGAGTAGCAATTGTTTTGGATGCGGGTACTAAGGATAAGATTTCTTTAAGCGAAGCGAGAGCGGTTGCTTGTATTATGTACATAATAATATAGTACTCGTATATGTACCTACATACTTAGGAACAAGTATTTAAGAAATGAAATTTCTTATATTTCGTTTACGGGAGGAAGGACGGTTATGAGCTTCGGTGTTTGTTCCATATTGTCCTAAAAACATAAAAGAATACGTAAAAGTTTAGTATTCATAAATTTTGTCAATACATAGCATGCATGGCCCGAAATACCTTCTTTAATTTAACATTGCGGTTGGCGTAAGATGCTTCGGAGACAGATTACACAAGGAACCTTTGCAAATTGACTATCAAATATCGTTTGCATTATAAATGACTGCTCTCTCTTTAGTAGACTTCGAATGTCGAATCGAATCTCCGTTCGAATATAAATATTTAAGGTCACTCCCAATATTTTTTCGTATAATAACACAGTCTACTTTGAGCAGAATAGAACGTATTACGCTGTTTAATTCCGAGATCGTTAGCTTGTCTTACAATATTTCGATCGAAAAATACGAGTCTCGTGAAAATTTACTTTCAGCTTGTATCTCTTCAGTGTCAAAATTGCACAAATATTTTGTGAAATTTGCTAAAGCCTACCCTGAGCGAGGCAAATTGTTTAATTAGTGTCCAATTTGATTGGACCAACATTCAGTCCCCAGTTACTACTGACAGTTACTACTGACAGGTGGACTGATGCAACATACTTTCTAGACTGTAGAGCGTGCCATTATAATGAGGTCATTAGCAACTGATAACTTCCATTTTCTTAATTAAAAGCTTAGCTCTCTGTTGTTTCAAAATTTATTTTTCAAGGAGGTAAGGTTTGAAACAGATTCTAGTCTAAGGCACGCATGTGTTAAATTTGATAGAAGTAATAGTGGTTTATATCACTAATAGACACTTATAAGAACCTTTTAGAAACGGTAACCTCACAAACTGCTCCCCGTTAGAGCTCGCGTCGCTGGGTCCGTCGTAAGAAATTCCATCCTGTTTGCAGGTAAAAATAAATAAAAAGTAATTTCGTAATACTGTACTAAGTTCTCATTTAAAACCGTTTGTCTTACCAGTAAATGCAAAACTAATAAGCTACGCAAATGATATTGCTTTCATCTTCTGCGCTACCTAAATTTAACGGAAACAAATGATTTTTTACAGGACATTGTATAAAGTGAACAATATTTCGGAGGAAGCTAACGTACCTAAGGTACGTAAGGCAGCCTAATGGAACTGCCGATTACACAATTTTTGTTTCAGGAATTATACAAGAAGGCAGTTAAAATGCTTTTGTCAATGTTTCCGCGAACATCAAACATTTCTTAATTTTTCATAAATTCTTGCTATGATTTCATAGTATTCATTAAAAAAAGGTAAGAATAAAGTGCACAAACTAAGGAGTCAAAATAAAACATAAAAGTTTACGGCATCCTGTTTAAGGAGGTCGTTTCGCTCCGTGGCGGGAAATTTAAATAAAATCAGTGTCTTTAGGTATATGTGTGGCTACCGATGTTCTTCTAAAACTACCCGCTTATTCAAAAACATTTAATAGTTTTTTTGACACGACAGTTTACGTAATATTATACCGATTATGTGGTTACTAAAACAAGCGCCTTATGTCTATATGGTGTTGTATTCATAATTCATATTCAATTCAATTTCAATCTTAGTCTGTGATTGCCAATAGTCAGAGACAAGCTATTCTGACGAGGATGTGCAGTGAAAATGAAATTGCAAATCTGTCTGTCCAGGAAATGCGTCGGTGCGAACCCTACGGAGGCTTTCCTACGATCGGATCGAAACTAATAATGCTACACCCCGTACGAATATTAGGCGTCCTGCAGTCTGAACTGCTGAGCTTTGATTAGCAGTTGAATGCAGAGACGTTATGGCGTAGTATTTTGCGCCACTTAATTTTAGTTACCAATGTCGGGTACAGGTAGGATGGGTGATCCCTGGATATTACTGTAACTTAGTAAAACATCTGAGTCTTGTTCTGACTCACAGTTGCCATTGGCGGGAACGGATGTGCCGCTGCATATTCGTGTAAGAAATAATAAGGGCATAAGTAAGTTTTGGATAAAATTAGGCAGTAGAAAATGATACGAGTAGATCAATGTTGCCGAAAGTAAAAAACTTCCAAAACCTGAACCATACATTTCTTCATCCACTTATTTTATACAAAATAAGAAAATACTGAAACACCGTATTTCAGTCGAAAAAAACGATTATGGTAACTGAATAGTATTTATAATCCTCTGAAGTTTAAATACGACTCAAATTAATAAACTTTCATAAAAGTTGTCAGCGCAATAAGACAAAAGTATCTAGCGATTGTTTTGGTAAAGAACATGTTGAGAACTAGCGTTGGTGGTAAAGTTTGCGGAGGACCTTAGCCGAATATTAGTCGAGCTACGCGAGAAATGAAAAGGCGCACTGAGCTCAAAGAATAAGCGTGACTGTTGAAACATTTCACAGCAGGCTTTATTTTCATACTGGAAATGTTTTAAATTCAGAACGTTACAGTACACAAACACGCGTAGATATAGTTTGTGAAAGGCATTATAGAATTATGAGAATTTCTAGCGTAAATAAAGTCTTTATATTCTATGAAATAAGCTAAATAAAAGCTGCGTATTTCGCAAAATTACTGCTGCTGAAACTCCGAAAGAATAATTCGAAAGTAATGTAGTTTAATATGATTTTGTTTCATGAATAAGCAATAGCGTTGAAGATACCTACTCGTATTACAGTTACTAGTGACATAATTGTGGTCTGAGGCGTAGCTCCGACGAGCGCTAGTGGCAGTGGTAGTGTGGTGGTAGTGGTTCAGCAGAGAACGTGCCTGTCGCATTCTTAATAAATCGGTACTGGATCCATTCCGATGAGGAAAAACGAGAAATTTATCGTTATCTACCTCTACGGGGTTTTAGTTATGTTGGTAATGTGATTGGTTGGAGACAATCACTGAATTCTCAACGGGTTTATTCTTTCGCGCTCTTTATAGGAACTATTCTTGATTGAGCTTCTTTGTTCACTACTATCCGTATACAGTTTTTTCTATAATTATAATACTTTATTGAATGAAACTATTTCAAAGTAAATATTTAAATGCGAAGTATTGGAATAATAGTAAAAGGTTCTTTGGTTCCTTTACATATAGATGTTTTACTAGATCTTTTGAAAAACCTTCGTTTTAAAATATTAGAGAAACATAGAAAAAAAAGAAAAGCGCTTTTAACGGAATAAAGCCTCATAAATTAAATTAACTTTATTTTTTACCGAAAACTTAAGTTTATTTTAGAACGCATCACAACGACTGTAGTGCGAAATCCATTAAAAATTTTATTGACAGGACGTCAGTAACTACGCTATTAGGGAGGTGACGTGAACAAACGTACGTAGACAGCCGCAGCGTGTATTTCGATTGACTGCACGCCACACGGTCGGATAATTAGATAGCCCTACAATTAATTGAGTCGGTGGGAGTGCGGGCGTAGTGGGAACTGAATATCGGGCAATATTTGCCTAATGATCCCTTTGACTAGTTCGGCACTACATTTTGCGAAACTAAAGCGAGGGACGGTCGCTAAATGAAATTGTGAATTATACAAGACTTTGTTTAGGCTACGAAGTGTTTGTAACAGAAGAGAACACGCAACTATTAATTAATATTTATGAGTATTGTAATTCATATGAGCTTATCCCCGCAATAGGATTCCTTTTGTGGCGGGTGACATGGAAAACACAAATAAGACGTAAGTAAAATACAAATACATAATAATTATGTTATTACGATTGATCCGCTGAACCGATTAAGATGAAATTTGGTCTGGAGATAGTTTGAGACCCTGGAAAGGACTGAATAATTTTAACCCGGGAATATGTTTTCTGGTGATAATATTAACGGTAATTTGTCGTTCACCGACTCTTATGGGGGCGGAGCCACGGGTAGAAACTAGTAAACCATATATGATTCATAACAACGAGTAGTACTTTTTCGTTCAGTTTTTATTGCATACGTCCAAAAAGGTATTAAATCGGTCACATCTCGAAATTAAAGCTGAAACTACCAACAATAAAGTTAGGCGGGCACCTCGTTGGGCTTTCCGCTCAATAAATGTTCATCTCGAGTTGGCGCGGCAGGCGACGGCAGGCGGTCGAGCGACGGACAATACCAACTTTGCCCCCAACTTTTTAGCACGTACTGTTTTCGTGCGACATCTATTCCTATTTCTGTAATATGTCTTTATGCTAATTTTTGTAGATGGTAGAGCTTATAGAGTTCACTCGGGGTAGTACCACCGGCCGCCACGTCACCTAATAACATCTCTAGCGTGTAATTATTGTTTTAACAGCAATTGTCTTCTGGTTAGATAGGTGTGGATGCTGTTTTTAGAGGAGGCCATCTTAGCTAACTATACTAACCATCCTAGTCCCGATTACAGTCTTGTTTTGTATCAGTCATACTTGTCATGGGCGGTAGCGACAGGGTGTTGCTCCATACTTGCTTCCTATCTTGATTCTATAAAAAACATATCTATCTTAATACTCGTAGTTTCTGTTAAGAGCTATACATATACATACATAGATGTTTACCCACATTAAATATTTGAATAATAGTCCATTAGTGTTTTAACAGTAGGCAAAGGAGCAGATGAACCATAACACACACGCGTGTGGCGCATCGGGACTCTTCCCGAAGAAAGCAAGCAGTAAATCCACTTGTTACGTAACAAGTTGTAGGTACACCACAACACACATGTAATGATGGGTTTAAGATGGAGAATGGATAGATAAGAAGTTGGGATTAAACTGAGTGGCGCATACCCGACTTACATTATGTAGTAGCAAGCCGACATTGCACATACATAGGTACCTACTACATCATTATCATATAAATTAGACAAAAAAGGAAACATAATATTTTAGTGAAACAAATTACTGAAGTCTGAGTAACTACTTAAATGTATTGTAATTATAACCAAAGGAATCTTCTCAGAATACACCTAATCTCCCTGTTAGATTTATAAAGCGATTTTGTAAATTATAATTGAAACATACGAAACAGCTTAGTAAAGAGTTCACGAATTAAGTCTATGATTACAAAGTTTAGAAACAGAGGAGTTTCGACAACACAAATACTTAGTAATAAGTTGGGTCGGTCGCTCAACTGTCGCGGGCTTCGAGCTGCCGCGTGCCGGCTTGGCGGGATGCCGGGATGGCGGGATAGCGGGATGCCGGGATGGCGAGCGCTGTGACATGAAACTTAACTTTTAATATTGTTTGTTGTTTCTGAATGGAACTTTTTTGTTACAATGATAAATATTATGTCACTATGATAATAGTTTTAAATCATTTCTCTTAGTGTTGATGTGGGAATACCGTATCTTAAATTAATAATTTATTATTATTCTCCAAGCATACTAGGCGGGGATATGGCAAGCTTTTGTGCATTAAGAAAGTTTTGAATAAGTTACATTGACGGGACTTAGCCAAGAGAATGTCACGTGTATACTATAGATTAGGTACTTTGGCCACAGCTTTGACGATGCTTATTTATTTCAGATGAAGGGTTCAAGAAACGGCGAACAAAGGAGCAGGTGTCTTTACAACAGATTTTTAGAGCTTATACACAAAGGCTTTCGAAGGTCGATCGATATTAGATATCTAGTGCTCTGCCTACCATCGGGATTTCGCCTGTAGAGAAAATCAATTGGGATTATTTATAATACTTATTTACTTAACTCTATAACAACTAAGTAAAGAATTTTGAAGAAAGTATATGGACAATAGAAAGTAACTACTCGTAGAACATATTACTGTACTGAAGGATGATTTGTAGTTAGGAGTTCCTATCATTATCTCCAGATCGTGACCGAATATAATTATCATATTGCTATTTAATATGGGACGGAATATACCTAACGATGAAACCCTAACCATAAAAAACATACAAATTTGTATTTTGCAGTCTGTTGTAAACAGTGCCTACGTACACCCCGACACCCCGTTATCGTGCTCTTTGAATCTACGCTACTCGCTACAGAGTGATTACAGCTATCACTAACCTAGCTGCAATTTTTACTTAGAATTGGCTGCACTCTATGGTGTAACATAGACTAACTACATCAATTCCTATAGTATTTAAATTAAAATACGGTTTAAATCTAAGGTCTGAGTTATATACTACGTATTTGAAATGGGAAAAGGCCGTAGTCCGTCAAGTTGGCCAAGTGCTGTCGGCAGACTTCATACATCTTAAAGAACATTGTGCTACCCTTTGGTGCTCAGCTTTCTTGACGATGTTTTCTTCGCCGTGCACCTACCTGCAAGTAGTACCTATTTAATTTGAAATAAACACAAATCTTTCAAAAAGCCCGGTTAACCTAGACAAGCCTGTGCGTAAGTCCAGATTTCATGCGTTAGCGCTTAGGTTATCACGTACAGTCACGAGCATTAATATGTATACATTGTCACGTGTTCTAAAATATCTTAACTTGAACAACAACAACAACAACAATTCGTTCTAAATTGCGTATTATACCTTATTTTGACATCGTTTAATGGTTAGTTAATTTAGAACGAATTGTTGTTCACTTCTTTCTAGATTGGTACAAGTCAAGATATTTTAGAAAACATGACAATGTATAGGTACATATTGTTGCTCGTGACTGTACATGGATGTAACCAGATAGAAAGTTCTGGTATATAACAATGAGAAGCGATAAGATTATAACCCCATAATACCTACCTACCTACTTACCTACTAGTTTCCTTGTTCAGGTGTCCTTCAGATATCCTTCACGATGAAAAGTTGTTTATATAACAGACGCTTTAAAGCGTGGGTGACGTGTGCTCGTTACCTAGCGCGCAGTCCACTGATCCGAAGATAGCTAATAGCAATTTATCATGAACGCTCCTGAGCATCTGTTAGGTTTAATTGCTGAAATTGCTCATTGAGTTTAAAAATGGGCACACTTCGAATCATTGAGTAAGTAAGACCTCTTTCTTTCCTGGTCCTTCGAGCGGATTCCAATTACTTTTATTTATTGAAAGGATTGTCATGCACATTGAATTCGGAGGCACAATCGTGTGTAATCGTATGAGTTTTGATTTTCAGAGTCAGTTCACCTCTCATAGGAGTCACTCGGGAGAGCGAGGTCAGCTCAAAGCCAAACCGAGCGGGTAATCGAACTCCCCCTAGAGATCCGTTTCCTTTCTACTGAACTTTCTACTGAAATACCTACTCTTATGTATGGAGGTATACGTAATACTTATGTAGCTACAAATTGTGCCTTAGTAATGTTCCGTTTTGATGATTTCGTTGTTTAATTAAGAAATCCTACTAATATTATACTCGTAAATTTGTGTTTGTACGTTTGTCTGTCTCTAGATCAAATTCTAAAGTTAACGCAGACGAAGGCTAAGGCTACCTACAAAACAGGGTAGCACCGGCTGACGTGAAAAACTTTAATTAATCCTGATAGCCACATGATTTTCTTCGCCGGTCTTCCTTTTAAGGGAGCTATTCTCTCCGATTCTTCCATTCCACTTACTGTCACTTGATGATATTATAAGTAAAACGAAGTAGATACCTATTCTGTCACTTGCGCGCAAAAAGGGGGACGCGTAGAATTTGGCCAATTGTCGTACTTTTCATGTAGCTATTTTTTCTGTTTCATACGTTCCGTAATAACGTTATCGGAGCGGATCCAAAAGTGAAATTCGCGCATGAACGTAGGACGTCTATAATTTTAATATCTGTGATTGTTACGGTGACAATCAATGTATAGGAATATGGGGTAAAAATGACTGAAAACTTCCACAATGTTCTTAAAATTTGTATAGTCTGATAACTAGCACTCGGCAAGTAGTCAAGCACGGTGGACTGTGGAGAGGAGATTATAGCCAGTGGCCAGTTGAAGTAGCTACGTGACGAAGAAAACACCCCGTAAGTAGCAGTGATCCAACTTTGGCCGATTCCCGCTGTCGGTCGCGTTATAACAAACTTTAAAGGGGCTGCATAAGCAGTTTCTAAAATATGGTTCGCTCATACAAACATGGATCCCAAAGCTCATAAGTTTCTCTGGCTGCTTACAGGAAAGTTTCTGTCTTGTTCGCCTTTTGGTGTTCGAGATTCTGCTTTGAAATTAACTTCCAAACACAGAGTTCTTACATAGAATTTCCTACGGTTTTAAATAGTAAGTAAACATTGGCACGCACCATTAGGAATAAGAAGAATTTAGGTGTAGGGTAGCAACATTGTACATAATAAGTATTATATATTATTGTATTTACTAAGGTATATTTTAGTCAATTCTACTGTACATTATAGGAAATAATAATAAAAGTACCTACTTTCTAAATATTATTGTCGCTAATTTTTGCCATCTAAATTTAATTTAAGCCATCTTAAAAACCAAATAGATAGGTATTTTAACTTAATTACCATGCCTAAACTTGAATTAGCGACAAAAAATAAAAATGTGGATATTGGATATGGAATTACCTATATTTTCTTACATTGCTCAAATGTATACTATATCTTTTGCATATATCTTTCAAAAGTATTTTTCATACAAAGATGGTGGCATTCTTACTTAGGAGACCTAAAGAGGTTAATTCAACCTTTATCGTCATTTATGGAATAAATTCATAAGTAGATTAACGATTTTAATGTTCAAATGAAGAATGTGATTATATTACTTACTGTCAAAGCTAAATGATGTTTGAAAGTAAATAATTATGTACTTTGATTATATCAAAGAATTATGTAATTCAAAAAATTAAACTGACTTTAAAAAGTAACTTTAAATTTTGAGATATTAATAAATCAGAGGCCTAAAATTTTTGTACGAGGCCAGCAAAGCCATATTTAGAAAACAACACCGTAGGTACCTATATGTGTTTGGAAGTGAATATTTTGCCGATATTACACACATACCTACGTAGGTACATAAAACAACGTATACCTAAAACTGATAACCTTTTTGAAGTCGGTTAAACCGTGTCATTGTCAAGGCTAGGCAAAGTTAAAATTTAAAGGCGTTTACGTTAGAGATAAAAGTTACACCATTGTCGTGTAGTTCCGTATCTTATTGGAAACTGCATCGATTGTGGCTGTACCACCGCTAAACGCGCGTGATAGATTATTTTTAAAATTACTAATTGTTTTAAGTTTTACATAATACTTAATTGCAAAATATAATACAATTACTCATGTTATATTCTTAAAATTATTAAAATTACGATATTTTCTTACTCCAAAAATAAAGGGTAGAAATATTGTTCACTAAATAATCACGTGTTTCCGTCGGCTTGTTTACACCTTGCTATAAAGGCCAGCGCTCGGGCAAGCCAGTCACTTTGCAATGTGCCGTCGTGCCGAGCGGACCTCAGCACCGAGAAGTCTCCGTAATATTGGAAACTAAGGTTAAGTAATTGTTAAATTACTTTTACGGTTTATTGTTATTGGGTTACTTTATATTTAAATTAAAATATAAAATATGATTTTATAAAAATAAAGATAAATTGGAATAAATATAGTCTTTTGTTCATGATTATTAATTTTACGTTAGTTATCAATTATTATAATATTAAAAATATTGGTTAAAATATAAACATGATAAAAATCATTATAAATAAAATAAAATATGGTTTCGATGTTATCTTTCATTTAATTTATCCTTTATTGGCAATAATATTGCAGATACAATTATATAATAAATTATTAAAACAGAACAATTGCTTATGACTCATCATTATTAGATATCGACAAAGTTTAATACTAAAATCTGTTTTCAGAAATGGGATACGAAGCCACGTTACTAATATTTATCTTGTGAGTTTAAGGATGATCCTGACATGTCTTGGGCCAGCGCCGCTGTGATGACGACGTGGTTGAACCAGCGACAATTGGTATCAACACAGCGAGGAGCATTAAGTCCGCCCATTGTGGGTCTTGGCTTTTTAATTAGTCATTTTTTATTCAAACACGTGTTGTAATGTTATGGAGTTTGTTCCGCTGCTTCTTCTCCATAGCGACACTTGGAAGCAGTGGTAGTTTACGGTAGTTAGGGATAAAAAAATAACTCAAACTTTAAAAATAATGACTTTATTGGTCAGGAACTTGCCGAGCGGCGGATTTTGCTTAAAGGGTCAAATTAAAAAAAAAAAAAAAGCTTACAGTTGCCTAAATAAATACATAATCAAGTCGAATGTGCCGTGATAGAAAGTATGTAAGTCATTGTTATTATATTCTAAGTATATAGGCTTCTGAAATTGGGTGTCTCAAATCAGAATGGAACGAACAAAAAAAAACAGTTAACAGTGTATTCAATACTACGTCAGGCTCGTCGTTGGATCATGCTCATACCGATTCCTTCTCTAGCGACTACTTTAACTCTCGCATCGTTGTTGCACAAGAAACAGTTCTGAAGTGTCTTAAGGGTCTAGATCCTACAAAGGGGGCGGGCTGTGATGGGATCCCTCCAATTTTTTTATTATCCTGTGCTGACAGTCTTAGTTATCCAATCACGTTGTTATTTAATCTTTCACTTAAACAATGTATATTCCCAGAGTTATGGAAAAAAGCTTATATAGTTCCAGTTCATAAGAAGGGTTCTAAAAGCAAAATTGAAAATTATCGACCCATCTCGATTTTGAACGTTATTGCCAAAGTTTTTGAAAAAATAATCTATAACAATATTTACCCAATTATTTCTAATAACATTCCTAGCTCGCAGCATGGTTTCTTAAAAAAGCGTTCCACTATTTCGAATCTTTCGTGTTTTACTGAATATGTACTTAATAACATGGAAAGTGGCGGCCAGGTTGACGCAATATATACCGATTTCGAGAAAGCTTTTGATCGAGTTGATCACCACATTCTGATTAACAAGCTCCAAAGTCTTGGCATACATGGGGATCTCCTCAGATGGGTCAAATCTTACTTAACGAAGCGCTCACAAGCAGTTGTCCTTGGCGGTTTTAGGTCGGATTTTACTACAGTTCCATCTGGAGTCCCTCAGGGCTCGCACCTCGGTCCTCTCTTTTTTAACGCCTATATATACGACATTTATAAACATGTAATCAATGTAAATCAATTGCTATATGCGGATGATAAAAAAATATATATGTCTGTACGGAATAAGGAGGATTGTGAAGTTATACAAAAGGATCTTGACTCTTTATATAGGTACTATGTTGCTAATAATATTATTTTAAGTATTAATAAATGCCAATGTATAACATTCACTAGAAAGCGTAACCCAATCCTTTTTCCTTATAATTTTAATAATATCCTTATAGAGAGGACAGAGGCTGTTCGAGACCTCGGTGTCATTCTGGATTCTAAAATGAGTATGAACGACCATATTAATGCTATTTGCACTAGCTCCTTCCGCAATCTGGGATTTGTTGTAAGAACATGTCGCCCATTTAATGACTTAATAAGTCTAAAGGTTGTCTATTTCGCCTATGTCAGATCGTTGTTAGAATATGCTTCTCAGATATGGTCACCTTATTATACCATCCATGTAAATAAAATTGAAAGAATCCAAAAGAAATTCATTTCTCATTTAAATTATAAATTTAAACACTTTAGTACCACGTACAAAGATGACTGCAAACACTTTAATATACAAAACCTTAAAGATAGACGTACTCTTCTGGATATGGGATTCCTTTACGATATTCTGCGAGGTGAAATTGACTGCTCTGAATTATTAGGTGGAATTAAATTTAACACACCACTAAAACGTACTAGACACACTATTAGTTCGATGTTTTGCATACCTAATCATTTTACTCGTTATGGAAGTAATGGTACCCTTACTAGGCTAGTTTCAACCTATAACGCTAAATTCAGCTCCGTGGACCCATTCATAGGAAGCAAAAAAGATTTCAAAACTAGAGTAAACAAAACTATGATGAACTTACGAGAAACATAAGGAATTTAAAAGACAGTGATTAATACATAAATATTAGGTAAGTAGGTTAACACACACCCATACACTTATAAACACACACACACACACGCACAGAGAGACAGACACACACATACATACACACACACACACATACTTATAATTAATTACTTATATATATTATTTACTTATTATATTTAACATATATGACATATATAAATGTATATATATATATATTATAAATAATATATAGGTACTTACGTATAAAATTCATAAATCTATTTTATTTCGATATATTTATTTTGATAGCTTTACTTAAATATGTTCGAATAAGACGTGTATTGCTTGCCGGCAACCAGTTTTCAATATATATATTTTTTGTTGTACCTACTTAGCAGTGTATTAATTTTCAGAGGATGACTATAATTGGCTCCTATAAATGTATAAAAAAATTATGTGATATTTTACGTTATAAGGAAAGCTGTTGTTATCCCGAATAAATAAAAAAAAAAAAAAAATAAAATAAAAAAAAAGAAAAAGGAAAAAAAAAAAAAAGAAACGCTGGTCAGTCACTGCCCTGATGCTAGACTGGAATTCACGTGCAGCGGGTGATAAAAAAAAATATATATATATATATACATATAATAACAATGATTTATTGACGACTGTAAAATATTACGGTATAAATGGGGAAATTAAAATTACAACCAAACTTATAATTGTGTTGTGTACTTTGAGAGCAAAGTACAAGATCAGAATGGCCGTGATAGATTATTTTTAAAATTACTAATTATTTTAAGTTTTACATAATACTTAATTGCAAAATATAATACAATTACTCATGTTATATTCTTAAAATTATTAAAATTACGATATTTTCTTACTCCAAAAATAAAGGGTAGAAATATTGTTCACTAAATAATCACGTGTTTCCGTCGGCTTGTTTACACCTTGCTATAAAGGCCAGCGCTCGGGCAAGCCAGTCACTTTGCAATCGGCCGTCGTGCCGAGCGGACCTCAGCACCGAGAAGTCTCCGTAATATTGGAAACTAAGGTTAAGTAATTGTTAAATTACTTTTACGGTTTATTGTTTTGGGGTTACTTTATTTTTAAATTGGAATATGTTATTATAAAAATAAAGATAAATTGGAATAAATATAGTCTTTTGTTCATGATAATTAATTTTACGTTAGTTATCAATTATTATAATATTAAAAATATTGGTTAAAATATAAACATGATAAAAATTATTATAAATAAAATAAAATAATGGTCCCCGATGTTATCTTTCATTTTATTTATCCTTTATTAGCAATAATATTGCAGATACAATTATATAATAAATTATTACAACAGAACAATTGCTTATGACTCAACATTTAGTAATCGACAATTTTAATATGAAAATCTGTTTCGCGCATTGAGCTTGTGGCACGCTTTCCAGGTCAGCACTTGTCATACGGCCCTACTTAGCCTCCGGCTCCCATTAACCGTGCAAACGTGCAATACCTACTACAGTTTAAATCGATTGTTCAAAGGTACTAAACATAACAAAGATTTTACCACACAATAGCATGTGGAGATGCGTTTAGAATTTCGAATGTCCGGAAATGCCTTATTAACAAGAACTGTACCTACTATTAAACGAAATCTTTATTGAACGAATATTTATATTTCATTCTTAATTTATATTCAACCTACTGATAAAGACGATATAGGTAGACCAAATTTAGTCTGGTCTGCGAAGCTTTCCTTAGTTTTCTTTGCCTGCATACTCAAAACAGATTATTACTTAATACCTATGAAATAAATTTTTTTTCACGCTTTTAATTATCATAATTATAATAATCATAATCATGATCGATGTATTTCCCATCATCGCACCACCTGCCGTGTGTGCAAAGTGCCTTGGATTTACAGACTTTACACACTTTTGAGAGCATTATGGAGAACTCTCTGGTGTGTAGGTTTCCTCCCGATGTTTTTTTTACATTGTGGCTCTAAGGCACAGGCTGTGCAAAACGAAGCGAGGGCAATCAGGTTCCTTCTAATAGACGTATAATAGGTACAATAGGTACCTACCTATTTAATCCAATTGAAAGTTGTCCATAACAGTGCCGTGCTGCGTGCCGTGCCATTCTCAATACAAGCGATACAATCATGTTAGCGATACTCAATACAATCATGTTAAACGCAAAAGCTTTATTTACTAAAATCACTCATGTGCTAAAATAGTGTTTGTTTTTAAATTCCAAATTCAAATTTATTTCAAATTAAAGCAGCGTTTTTTTTCCATATTTGTTATTCATTTTTGCGATGTTTGATTTGATGAAAAATATCGCCTTATTTTTTAATATGAATCCTGCCGTGGCACCAGCCATGCAGATACAATTCAAAATCAGTGATGTGTTTGGACCAGCTGTCGTTAACGCACAGTGAGGTTTTGGTTCAAACGATGCAATTTTAAAACTTGATTTTCGATGGAGTCATGGGGGCAGCCAGCCACAAGTTGATGATGAAGAATTGAATTTTATTGAAATTTTGAATTTGTGTTGAGAAATGTATTCACTGACTTCTTTTTCACGAATAATATTGGAATCACATATTTACCTTTTTTCGATGTTCGATAGGAAAATCTAAAGATACCCGAACCGACAGGTTACGGGTATATTTCATAACGCAGCCTAAATACATATCGCACCCTTAATAATATAACGGCAGAATACAAAAAAGTAGTTTTTTGGGAATTCACGTTTATAAAATGTCATCAAAATAATTATCATGTTATACCTTATATCTTAACTAAGTAATAAACATTTTATACGAAAAATAAGCTGAAATGTCTCGTTCAGAATCCCGTAAACTCCCACAAAATTACTTTTTGTATTATACCGTATACCTGTTACTGAGATAATTAAGAAACTCATTTGAGATACTTTACTTACTTATGGCCTTTTTCAATAATCTTTCCAATATGAGCTTTATTTCGTTCTCTTCAAAGGGGTCTTTCGTCGACGTCTTCAAACCGATTATTAATTTTAAATGAATATCAACTACTTAGGTACTATATTGGAAAACCCCAAGCCACTAAGTTCCTGAGCTCCCAAATAAAAAGTAAATTCACGAAAAAGTTTCCGAAAGGCTTGCTTTCAAGTTGTTCGAGTTAATGCAGACAGACACGTAGCGGAGGCTAGCGCGATGGCGATGGCGTGCCGACGGGAGGACGGGACGTGCCAGTTTATAGCTGGATCCGACGGGGCGCAGCAGCCGGGTGCCGCCGCGCCGGCCCTTAATCGCAGATAAATGAATTACGACGCCACCCATCATCCGTCAGTGTCAGTAATTTTAAGATAAAACATTGGATAATAGACATAATGCAGTTCATTTAAATGACTTGTAAGTCAACTAAGGTACGTTAAGAAAATTAACATAAAAACCATCGATCAGACCGAATAATTCGGTTAGTTTTGAAAGAGCTTTTCCTTGAGGTGTCCAGATGAACATACTATAAGTTCCCGACTTTGGATGATGAGCCGGCGGTGGAGGAGGGGGAGGAAGAAAGCTTGAGCTTTCTTGAGCGAGAAAATAGCCCATAGCTACTCGCCGGCTCTGGGACGCCTTGCTATATCTTGTAAAGTAATAATATTTGTACGATTTCTTCTACATTATTAATCTACATTAAATTTACTACAAATAATGTCACATGCATTGTACTGTAGGGTCATGTACCATAGATGTCGATATCGATATCGAGTAAATTTCCGCGGCTCTTTCAGTCCAATTATATTCAGTTCCGGCTCCAATTAGGCTGACGATATCGACGCACACAAAACTTTACAAGCTACCTTTTAGAACATTAAATGGGAAATTACGTATAAAACTTTCAATCGACTCAAGTTTCCATCGCTTCAGAAATTCTAACAGGGCGACTTGTTTGATTAAACATTGATTAAAATGAACCAGCCGTTTCAGCGGTGTTCTTGTCAGTAAGGGAAAATTGTGAAAATGTAAAGACATTTTGCCGGAGATTTTGTATAGAAATTATGTCGGCAGAGCGAAATAAGCGGTACCCATTTGTTATAACGTGGACCGTAATTATATCAATATCGGAATCCACAGTAATTATCCCACTAGGTACTGGTGTAGTATCCCCCACAAAATCATCACTGATGCGTTACCGGCCAAGAAACAGGGAAGAAAGAAAAAAAGAAAATATATTTAATTATTTTCTATTTTGTTAAAAGTTTATCCATTTCCTTTGGCCAGCTGATAAACGGTTACACACGGATGTTGTAATATGGAAGTCGGTTTTTCGCACGCGAAACCCGAGTTCAAATCCTGTACTCAGTTACTCACCCTTTAACTTTACGACAAGCTCCAATTTAAATTTAATGGTTTGGTATGTTCATTAAATGATGTTGAAATCGAGGCTTCCTTTTGAGGCCAACGACAAAACCGAATATCACTTAGTTCGAAGTCGATGAGAGGATGCGACCCTTCTGTCATTTGGAAATGCTAAAATTACCACCCCACCCGACGAAGATCGGCATCATAGTAGAAATAAATGATAGCAGTTTCAAATAGTCCCTACAGCGGCTACTTTTACCAACATTTTCTGTGACATTTTAAGGATACACGTTGTGTTGGGCTTGTTGGCCTCGTTTATCATCATTAGATATAGTAAGGCTGTAGGCGCTTTGTACGGTAGCATTATTTTTTTAATGTTATGTTATGGAAATGTAGGGCATGTCGATTAGCTGGCGTATGTCTATCCACCTCCAATCCAACCAACGAAGCTATTTTTGAATAAACAAATGGCTCAAAGTAAGATGTGTTTGGATTCGAGATATAATAGTGAGGAGGCGAAGAAGTAGGTATATAAGACGGTGAATAACGGTAATGTTTGTTTTTTAATATAATAAATCTTTTCTATGAAGTCGCCCTAGACCAGCTTAGTAGATGTGGGTTGCAAGCTTCGTTCAGCAGACTTCAGGCCATATGGCTAGTTAGGCCCAGACAGTTAGGACAGTGTCTAAAGACAAAGAAAAAGTCTTGAAAAGTTCTTAAATCATTTAATAAAATAAGTGATGTATTAATTTCTTATACAGAACACATAATATAAGAATAGTTACTGATACGAAACAGATTGAAAATAAAATGAAGAAATGATTCGAATTTAATTATAAACTACTTTGTTCTTGATGTTACACAAAAAAAACCGTACGTTTAACAGTTCCAAGCAACATTCAACATGATTTGGACATACAATCATTATTCACAATTTTTTACTTAAAATAAAATTTAAACTTTAACTAAATTTTAATAACAATTTTGTAAATTTTTTAAGAAGACTTATTGCCAATACACACGTGAAGACAACATTATTTTATTGTAATTTGCCAAATTAAGTAAACAAATAAATATTACTTCGCCAACTTTCGTTAAGACAAATCTGTCATAATATGAAACATACATAATACATAATATATTATATTGCATTGTTTATTTTCACGTTATTTTAAGTAAGATGAAGAAGCAGGCACTTTTAGATCAATTGAATAATTTAAAAACGTATAGATAGGTTATTCAGAATTTATAAAAACTTAACGCACATACATAATATGTATGTAGGTGTTTAACACTGTTCAAGATCCCTTACTTTAAAGTTACGAAGGGGTGTATGGGGGCCTGTTGTGTATATATTGAATCTAATTGTACCCGTAAAAACTGATAAAGTTAGTAAATAATGTAATAACAACTAACAATAGACAACTTTGACGACATTTACCAAGTAACTTACAGATGGATTATAGAAAGATTTTAGTATCTGCCGTAGACCAACTTTGGATTGTGACAGACTTCACTATCCAACGAGACAAGAGGATGAATGTATCCCTTTCACCCCATTGAACCGAAGTACTATATACGGCAACTGGCCTAGAACGTAAATACGTGCGTGCGAGATATCTGCACGAACTTTGCAACGTAGACCAAACGGATTAATTAGAAGGAAAATTTAAAAGTTTTGTAATTAGATCACTTACCCTAGCAGTGGGCTTACTGTTGAAAACTATTTCAATTCAAATTCAATTTGACTGTTTCGGTTGCCAATTTAAGTATTTAATTTTTACTTCATATTAAATGTTTTAAAGCAATTGGTTATTATAATAATACCACTATGGATAATTAATTTTTCGTTTTGTTTTGCAACAATTACAAAACATTTCTATGTTTTCGAAATCATACAATATTTTAATTACTTTCTATGGTTCAAAACTAAAAAATAGTAAATTATCCCCAATTCATCAAATTATCATGTGAATATAATAAGAAATAATATGAAATTTATTATAAATCGGATTATATTTCATATTTACATACCTCTACACATTAGCTTTTGTATTTATCATTTGCAAGGTTTGAAACTGGGTTTTAATATGTCGTTTTGTATTGTATCTTAATAAAATACAATCAATCCTAACACATTTTCAACAGTAAGGCTACCGATACGTCAACGCGACATTACTCCACCCAACATCTGAACATTTTAAGGCCATCTCTAAATAACACACAACTTGACGATTAAGAACTTTGAACTTGTAGACATAAACATTACTCTATAAAGCTTTTGAAAAACGGAAAATATATGTATAATTAATATAATATAAGCTGCTTATAAAAATCATTATTAATAATAATTTATTCTATATTAAATATCAATTTCGTAATATAATTTCCAGTACTCTATCTACATACGTTTCACCAGAAATGGAGCTTTATACAAACATGTCTGGGGAAATTTAAGTACCAACATCTATTACAATAAAATTGAAACTCTGTTCGAACCAACGCGTATAATTAACTTACAAAAAATCGACTTACATGTTTCATATAACTTTAGATGAGTCATATTCAATTAATTATAACCTACAGCAGCAACTAAACTATCATAAACTGAATTCATTAGTAATGAAAATTACCACATTTTGCTAAAAAATATATAGATTAATTATAGCGTTGATTTGTACAGAGCCGAATAGCGGTCCTGTAATTTTTTTTAAGATTTACATTGTCGGACCCGAGTCCTTCCGCCCAATAAATTCACGCATATCAAAATATATTCCAAATTCATTAAGAAACCATTCATCCAGTGTATACTAACAACAATTCATTGATCTCACAATAAAACATTATCTAAACCCCATTCACTGCTTTCGCGGTACCTTTTCTACACGACGTTAAAAGAAGGTCAGTGTGCAAGTGCAAGCTGCAACTCTTTATGAAGTTATACTTCTTTTGGCGCGTTTGGGGAAACAATTCAAAGTGTAATTTTATCGTGTAAGTGAAGTTGCCAGAGTTTAAGTAATTGTAGTATAAAATGAGTAGGACTTTTTTATATTTTGAAACGATTACCAAATACAAGTACGCTAAACCAAAGATTACTATAGTTTTATACTCGTATTTACAAATAATTCATATAGAAACTACTAGTAATAAGCTTGAGGATATTTGTTATTCAAACTTTTATTTGTAGCGTTTCCTTTCGTGAATTTGTCGTGTGATTAATTAATGTTCGTCTGAATGCAAAAAAATCTTTATAACGCCCAAGAAGTATAACTACTCAAGTGCCTACATAAGTACACCCACGATATTGTTTACTTTTCATATAGTGGAACAAAGGAGTGGACGCATTACCTTAATTAAAAGACTAGCTTCTTATTCGGAGTGAAATAATAGTTGTCATTCTGGACGAAGCGCGTCGCGTATGGCACGGGACGAAGCTCCGTTTAAACATGATCCTTTAAACTCATTACGAGCGAAAAGTACAAATTAACTACACAATGTACAAGTAACATCAGGTACGTAATGTTTCTATGTAAAAAAATACTAAAAATAAGCGTGTGTGACTATCGCATGGAATGAGAAACGAAAATCGATTCACCCTCATCACTTATTTGAAAGCGTCAACATCGGACAAAGCTCGATTATTTTCGATCACTCGTGTAACGAAAAAATTATTATAACAAGTTTAAAAATTACCGTTAAAATAACTACAACATAATACATATTATATAAAACATGTTGATTGATCGACACGAGAGGATAAGCAAATTAACCGTAATAATATTTCAACGTATAGCACCTACGGCGGCGATACATCACACCGTCGGATATAATCTGTGAATGGCTAAGTAAACCGAATGTTAATTCAGTCTGAGGCAAGCAAAATTAACTCGGTACGTCACTTCACCGGACGACCGGTCGAATTGTTACGACAAGAGAAAATATAAATTACATTACAAACTATATTTCAATTTAATATCGAAAACAATTCATTCCTCGTACGTAACGGTAGGATGAGTTATTTAGCGCTGCACTCCATATCCCTCTATAAAACATACATACATATATTACAAGATTCGATACACACGTTATTACTCAACGACGTGGAAACACTCGAAAAAAAAATACGCATTGCATTGCGGGCTACGCCCATTGTTCACTTGGACAATCAAGGCAGGGCAACGAGACATATTCTGAGGTGTCCGCGTGTCGTTCCCCTGTTTCGTTTAAGTTTAAACCTTTCACGTTGCGAGGAATGCTATCCTGTGGTTAGTTCCTCCTTGAGCCAGGGCGGGACGGGCCGCCCCAGCCGAACCAAAAGCTTCGACAGAGCCGTGTTGTGGGGCGTGTAGTACCTCATTAGAAACTTGGCCGATCTCTCCTCCATCGGAGGGTACACTCGGCCCTTCGATTTGCCGAGACATTTAGTTTTTTCGTTGCTCACCGCTTGACAGAAGAATCCCTTCTTCGGGTCATACCTGAAACAAAAGGTTCACTTTATCGCTGAACACTACTATGTAAAGATAACTCATAATTATACAGATAAAATAAAATTGTAAGTTTTATTACATTTTATAATAATATATGCATATATAATTTTTATGTATTCATTTTGTAATATTTTTGAATAATTGTGAGTAGGAATTCTGTTATATGGGTCTTAGTATAACTTCCGTGTTTCTGCACGTACCTCTTTTATACAATGCAATAAACTTACGTATGTATATGCGAATATTATCGAAATTTAGAAATTGTTGGTAAGGTTTTAAAAATAAAAATTTCCATTTTCCGTTGGTGAAGGGGTATCGTACTATACTATCCACACATAAAACTTAAGAAAACATGCGTGGTATTTGTATAGTTTTGATGTAAATTTGGCCTTTGATTACTGTGGATAGATTGATCATCAAACGGAGCAAACCCATTTGGGAGAGGAGAGTAGAGAGAGAAGAGTTTGGTAGAGAGAGAGGCTTTTATAAGTAGTGCGTTCAACACCTTGGACTTCATCGCCACTTAACCATCAGGTGGGAATGTAGTCAAGCATTATCTTATTTAATAAAAAAAGAATTGCTTCAAAGCACCTCATACACACTTGCACTACACATACGATACAACGCTGTAACAAAAGCTTAATAAGGCATTGGTCTATTCGGTAGTTTCATACTCAATGCGAGTCCGAGAGACAACCACGCATTGATGAGAGTAATTTCCCTAATGACAGGAATAGACGTGAAGCGGACCGAATGATTTGCAGCTATTACATCGGGAACACAAAGGACTTGATTGGCAATATTAACACGATTGTAATTGATTCTATTTGAACATTACGACATTAAATGATGGGATAATCCACTTTTGTATCCGTCAAACGAAGGCAAGCTGAACAGAAGATGGTTATACAAAGGGAGTGATTAATATTATTAAGCAATATAGATAGGTACCCACTTAATATTCAGGTGCGCGTGAAGCTTTCGAGAGTGTATAACAGATAGATAGATAGGTACCTATAATACCAGAAATACAGGTGTAGGAACTAATAATAAGATATGATGAAGAATAAAGAGGTTGAAAGTAGTTGAGGTGTTTGTAGTTTTTCCAAACGACAATAAGTCCAGGTAATATAAAAGCATTTTATTTTTAATAAGTATTCTTCCGTTTCATGGCTCTCATTTTAGTAGGTATTTCTGCTAAGCGTATTCTATTACAGAAATTTATCTACCAATTATTTTGATTTAAAAATAACAACAGCAATGGTTACTGTTAAATAAATTTCAAATACTTAGAATATTGTTAAATAAATACGTATCTAATATCTATCTACGAAAGGTTTCTAAAATAAAAGACTGTAAGGTAATAATAATACGAATATTAAGAATAGTTACAACTATGCCACACTAATTCAATTAAAACGTAGCGTCTTAATAATTAAGATAGGTATGAGTGCATATTCGCAACAATCTCGCACATTGTGAAAAGTTAATTAAACCACAATTCGCGCCAGCAATCACGGGAGCCGTGTCTCTTGACGCGCAGAACAAGGTGACATAGAAACCGCTCGTTGATTACAGCAATTTCCTGAATTATTGCTATAGACGTTGACGAGAGCATGATTAGCTAGCATTGTGTTGAGTACCGGGGACCTTTGTACAAGCTAATAGGCCACTTCACGATGGAGTTCAACACGGGATAACGACTCGGTTTCAACAAAAATAATGTCAACATCTAATTTTAAAGCTGGGTGTTTAACTGAAACTTTTTCTAGACTCTTGAGGCCATTTAGGTGGAAGCTAAGCGTTAGGCGTTAACTAGCGTAAGCTAGCGTAGTTAGCTAGGCGTAAGCTAGCGTTTCTCCAACTATTGCAATAAATTATTCATGTGGCAACGAAAATTGTCTCCTAAAATCGTTAAAATGATACGAAATTTATTTAGTGCCGGAAATAAATGATGATGTAGCAATGTCTCGGGTGTGCACTTTTGGGAACCGATTCACCGGAACGAAGCGAAGGCGGGTTGCTGGATAAAAATAAATTTACCTACGTTTTTGATGCTATTATTATTATTTTTAAGCTTTTGATGTGGGAGTCATTAAGTTTTCTTAAAGAACTTGAATAGGAATCTACTAAGTCAATTCGCCTACCATCTTTGGACATCATCGCCACTTAACATCAGGTGGGATTGTTGTCAAAAAATAAAGGTATCACAAAAAGCGTTAGTTGAAAATTCAAAAAAGGAATGGCATATCACAGCTACGCTTCGGCGGGTTCGTTTTTGTTTACCAGACGCGACGCATATGTAAACAATGTGCCTTTTTATGCATCAACGACTTTTGTCAAACGGTTTGGGACACTTCACCGGCGATCAATGTTAACACACAGTCCGATAACTTTACACAGACACCTTGCAGTGGCACTACAATATTGCAACAATAAAATATTGTTTTCATTTCAACAAAATTCATAAATATTTTTTTTTATAACAGACGGACAGACAGGTTTCCAGCCCGTGTTGCTACCCTTGAGGACCTCAGTCCCCAAGGTCTTGATGATGAACATCTCAATGTTCGCCTCGAAAAAGTGTAATTGGCTGATGATAATGATGTGAAACACATAAAAATTTGATAATTATTAGGGAACAATATTATTACAACTAGTAAACCCTCCCTCGCTTCGCTTCGGGGAACCTGTCCCTCACTACCCAGACTTGAAAAATAGGCTGTTTATTTAAACTGACATAACTTTTACATTTATAAACCGATTAAAATTGAAATAAGACAAACACTAAATGTTACGTGAAGCAACAATACATTAGTGAAAACCGCATCCAAATCGGTTAAGCCGTAAGCTGGCTACACAGACAAAAAGTCTAAAACTCAATAACCCCCAGTAAGTTTTTCTCATATATCTTCCAAGTACACACATTGATCAGTAAAATATTCATTACATACAATGTATAGACAATGCAACTTACTTGAGCAACTTGTTATAGTCGAGGTGCGGCGATATCTTGAGGAACTTCTGCAGCGTGTTCATGACGCCGGCGGGCTCCGAGCGCAGCAGCTGCCCGTCCATGATGTGCAGCTGGTGGGAGCTGTACTCGGCCAGCCACCGCTCCAGGTAGTGGCTGTATTTACCCGGGTTCAGGCAACGGTTCCTGTGCACCGTAACTAATTATTAACGATCAAGTACGTGGTGTAATTAGTGATGTAATATCGTGGAAAAACTTAATCATGTTTTATGGACTTAAAGTAGTCCAATGTATATTTTAAATAATGTGTATAAATAAAAAATATGTTATATTTATGTGAGAACTGCGATTTGTTCTCCGATCGTGGGTGTTTGTGATCTTTAATTTGTATGTATATGCGTAGTTGTGTAAGCCACCCACAATACAAGGATTCCTAGTACCTACAGTGTAATAAATACGTGAGCGTTTATAATTTTTCTTATATATAACAAAATCTAACACACCTTGATGAAGGGTCTTCATTTTATATGTTCATATGTTTTTAATTGTACACAAGGAAACACGAGTGCAAAATAATAAAACACACATGAAAATAGAACCATTTTTTGAAGTAAGTTTAAAATGAAATTAAATTAATAAACGCACACACTGGCACAATCTCACTAGGATGCCTTGTAATGCGGTTGGGCATGAACGCGCTACGAATTAATGATGACGAAAACTATTATCAAACACAAAAAGCAAAATATCACTGTTATTATAAACTTACAATGCAACAAAACAACAAAATATTGTTTTATTTGTAACCAAGCAGATCGCACCCTATTCCAGCCCATTTCACAACCACCAACTCATTCATGACAGTATCAGGGAGGGCCCAGTGTAAATATTGTAACGAGGTAAGCGAATATGTCGCATGACAAGAGTAGACAAAAATATATATCAGCTACCAAATATTTAATGCAGTGTTTTTAACGCTGACACACCACACTACTAGAATTTAATGGGTCAAATAAACGTTTATGAGTCACGACATCCAGACATCCTTCATAGTAGAGAAATCATTGGTGCATTGCTAGAAGGCGACTGTCACCTAGGCTACAGAATCCAAGGAAGACAGATTCTCTGTTCTGTGATAGAATCGCAATTAAATTTCAAACGATTCTCTTTTTAAATATGACAGAGGTACAATTAAAATTATCCAGCGGCCACAAAGGGGGCGGCAGTGTACCGATTCAAACGAATGTTTCACGAAATGGAATATCGGGAAGCTGTCGCTCGAAGCGTAACAAAGTCGCGTTGCTCGGGGCACACTTTTTGCCGTTCGTGTTTCGACAAACTTTCAGCGTCAGTTAGGCGGCTCCAATGGGAGAAATTAAAGAACAAAATCGATTTGGACTTTTTTTATTGCGCTTATATTTAAACTTAGATGTTTTCATTTACGATTATTAGTACGCCGGCTGTGGCACAATAACATAAAAAACTCTTTTTTATTCATTTAAATTGAAGTAGCGTCGGGTTGCAAAACTTGTACCATTCAATGAAAATCGAGGCTAGAGGAAAATAATAATCGTAACATAAAAACAGTTATAATTTACTAAAGTATAGAATAGGTACCTACACAACAACGATACTACAATATAAATTAACCGATACTAGGCCGAGGCCGGACGTAAGCTAGTATTTAAATACCAAGAGAATTCCAATCCAATTTTTTTAACAATTAATCTACGGCCAAAGTTTGTTTTGAAACAGCTGCAATGACAGTGACAAATGATGTGTCAAAACACAATTTGACAAATATTTAAGGGGGAAAAAGGAATATGAGAGCAAGTTAAAAGTTTTGGTTATTTTGTGGGAAGGAGCTAACTCTTTTCCTACCTAAATTTAATTTTAATGTTGGGAATATTTTTCTTTTGGGATAGGTAATATTCTATGGCACCAAACTCGCCATCTTGGAATTGTGAAAAATGTATTTTAAAATAAGGAAAATACCAAATAATATTATTTGTATGAAAAATAAAAGTGCCCGCGCTCCAAATTAGGGACGAATCGCTGCCCGTTAATATAATTTGTGTGGCGATTGGGTTCGAAAGGTAATCACGTTAATTTAAAGTGAATATCGAACGTCACTAAAATAAATTTAAGTTTAATTGAAAAAAAATTGTGTTCAGTTTTGTTCTGCGTCCATACTGTACATAACAGTTCATATAATGTACTTACATAAGAGCTACACATTATGTCAACCATGAATTATGGCATACATTGGGAAGGGTGGGGGTCAACAAAGAGTGGCGTGTAATAGATTGCAATGATGATGATAATGATCACAACCCAACTCTCCAAAAGACCAGCTACGCGTTAAAATATATGACATTGTATATTGGAAACTGACACCGTTTACATTACCGTGCCTAATCAATCTACAGTTTCCGACACATGAAATTTGAGAGGTTTCCCGCCTCCCCTATTAATGTATTCACATCAGAGTGTCACATTACCGTCCCTTGGGATAGGTATAATGTAATAAATTAAACGATGAAATCGATGTAAGCTTGTTGCAATCTATAGAAAAGTCCCCAGTTGCACCAATTCGAAAGGTGAATTAATGAATCACTATCAGGATGCACTAATGACACTATTAAAACTGAAACTATCTTGATTATTCAACACACGAACGTTGAAACGGGCGGCTACTGAACATTAATAGAAAACAAACGGGTTGTCCAAATGTACATTTACTTCGCAAGACTAGAATTGCAGTTTGCAGTCGAGCATTTACTTATAATAAGCAAAGAAATATCTAAATGAAACGTAGTAAAAACACCTAAAGAAAGACTAGAGTCACAAGTAAATTCTCCGAACATTAGCAATAATTTGCCACGTCTTCCATCTTGGATACAGTCTTTCACGATATACCAAATATAAAGAAAATTGTTAATAAATATGAAATAGCTATAATTATGCTAAATTGTAGCTTTCTAGTTCGAAAAGGTCTCGTAGCAAAGCCGAGGACGTAAGGACATCACGAAACTATATGTCGGAACCCTAAAAAAATACCCTAAAATGGCGGCGCGGCGTAATGAAAATGAGTAGAATTTGACAGGGTTATGGCATGTTTAAAAACAGTAAAGGTAGAAATAAACAATATTAATTACCTTAGATCCCGCAGCGGTTTCGGTGAGGAGTCGTTGGCCGTGATGACGGTGTGGAACGTGTAGTTGTTGGCCACCGGGTCTCCGTGCGAGCGGATGTGCTGGTACCACGAGTACGCCCTGCCATGCAAACATAATGACTTAAATGTTGAAGACGCTTGCACTTTTCAGACATTTCGTATGTCACGGTCACCTCAAGAAGGGATTTAATAGACTTCACTTATTTAGTGCGCTCACCATATTACACTTCATCAACACACAAAAGGTTTATAATGCATAATATTTTAATTAATCCTAATTGATATTTATGTATGAATGAATGTATGTGTGGATGCATGGCTTCATGTTCCTCCGAATAAAACACAAAGTATCCATGGGGTTCCATACTTTTACAATTTATCTCTTCGATCAAGATTTACATTTATTAATCTGTATAACATCGGCAATTCGTGGTGATGGAAATCTAACCACCACCCACGAATGTATGTAGGTAACAATCTCTGTAGAGATTTTTTCAAGCAAAATTTGCGAAACATAAAACCAGACATCCATTAACACAATTAGTTGCCGAAAAAAGCTATTTTAATATCTTATTCAAACATTTACTTGGACTTATTATATTGATAAAATATTGACCTCCACCTTCTTTATTAACTTGAAGAAATCTACAATTTTAATATCAGCCAATTAGCGTGACGACGGCGCATGGCGGCAACGGCAACTAGACTCAATTAATATTCGGAGATTTATTGATATGTAAATTTCGGAATGCTAAAGGTCCGTCGAGGTAGCGTTTATCTTAACTAAGATCTGGAACAGAAAGCGTTATAATAGGTGTATACCTACTACAACCACATACGTAGGTCACAGTAAATATAATACATTGGCTGGACGGGGAGCTTGTATAATATACTTGTGGGTAGCGATGAAAAAATTCGTAAACCTCAAAATGTACGTCGTGAACTTGGTCATATTATTTAGTTCACACTTAAAGTACAAAGTAATTAACAATATGCATTATGTCAAAGGACCAAAACTTGATCTACTTTTGGTTAGTTTTGTTTCTATTCCGAATCCAGTGCTGATATTTTATCACTAACCATCAGATGGCTCGTCTACTCGCAAGAAAGCTATTGAAAAAAAAGAACTTATTTAGAAAAAATTAGATCAATCATTTTTTTGATGACATAATTATCAATCACGAAATTATTTAAAGGACCGTACGGACGGTACTAGTTCTTAGCAGTCTCATCTGTACTTACATTCAGCGTTTATATAATAATAAAGATATCAGTGATGTAGTGGTAAAACTCGATATTGGTAGATACATAATAATAATAATAATATAATGCAGCTTTTACAGATTCCGTCTGAAAAGTCAATCGGTCCACTATTTGCGGACTGTGGAAAATTTTACGTCGAACGAAAGGTACCTTCCTAAGTTTATTAATTTGACAGACTTTAAACTTCGACGTTTGCTTACATTTCAAAAATTATAAATTTGTGAAAGTTTTAAGGTAGGTAAATGTCAAACTTATACGTAAATTTGGCGGTGGGATTGAACATTCATTGGGAAACGTCGTCGGTGCTCTGTTGGAACACTTAATACAAATCAATAATTGATTGGCTCCAACCATTAGCGGAGCACTGCATAGGCCCAGAGATACTTCACCGCAGCTCTAGTGCGGTTTGTTGGAGAAATCATTGATTAAGAGGATAATTTTGTATGCGGTACTGACAAACTTATCCACTTAAAACAACAAAGACTGTTAATTAAATAAAATGCAAAAACAATTCAAAACAACTCGGTCAACGCATTTGAATAATGGATGAAAAATTGAAAAGGGGTTTAATTTATTCATTAAACTAGCTTAAAGCTGGCAATTATAACATTCAATTACCAAAGTAAATAGCTGGCCTATTAAGTCCCTATTATCTCTTTAAATTTTAAACAAGCTTTTACACGTTCTCTAACATTTTTTATAAAGCCTGATGTTTGCAGGAAATATTTTTTCTCATTTCTATGCAAAATAAATCAATGTTTCTATGTGAACTTTTATGTTTAAAATAGCGGTTGGTACGTCCCGACGGATATTTTTAATGAGTATGAATTTTTCATTATTCTCTACTTTGCAATAAAGGCGCGATTCTCCGAACCTGATCAAGTTATTTTAATAATTCTTTATTAAATATTAATCAATTCTAGTGGAGCCATTGACACGGTATGCGCTCACAATGGTCCTTCATAATAAATAAAAGATTTAATGTTATTAAAATTGGCATGCCGCGATTGAAATGACTCATCTAAATATATATTTTCTTTCTTTATTGAAACTTATTAAATTTAATCTCTTCAAGAACAGAAAAACGTGCATTAGCCAACGTGCAATCTAAAAGTCTCTCAGATCGTATTTGTCGGAGAGGTCTACGGGAAATAAATGAATCCTAGAGATGATTCCCCAGAGAGAGAGAGGAATTTTCTACAAGGTATATCTATCTACCTACTAAGAAACGGGTGAAAGGACAAATTATTTAATTTAGTAACTTATTCGCGCACAAGCCGCTGGGAACTTAGTTACTTCGAGAGCAGGAGTACACAATAAGTAGGTATGCTCGTGCATATGTATGTTCGAAAGACGGCAATCATTTGGTATTGTGCGATTTACATAGTACCAAAACCTGGTATTGGTAAATGGGGGAATTGATAAACATTATAATTATGATCTTTCTGTTGAAAACTTCCAAGTTACGAGGGATTCTGACCCACTAAAATGTACCTATTGTTGGCGTAGAAATACGTAGCCCTCAGAAGCATCAATTAAAAAATACATTATTTAATAATATAAGAGACGCAGTTGCATTTACATCTACAGCTGCAATATACCAATTACATTATTTGTTAGTTAAACAGTGTCACATACTAAACAACCATTATATCGATGACAAAATCGATATACATACCTACTTAGGTATAGTATAAAATAAATTCTTCAATGAATGAGCGGGTTTTCATGCAGTTTTACTCGTAGTTTTTACTAATAGATAAAGAGATTTACAATGAAGGTTTATTCCCCGAACGTAGCGAAGACGCGTACTTAGTGGGTAATAAATTAAAACTATTTGTTCATGATTTTGACATTGCTCCCAAGTCCCTACTATGATAATAATATGAAATTTTTCGTGGTGTACCTACACGTACCTACCTACAAGATTGGTGTACGCAACATTTCACCGTAATATGAATATTTCATGAATATAAGCTAATTAAGCAGTTAATTTATCCACCGGTGATTAATTATATTTAATAATGCCCTTTTGTTGAATATACAAACAGACTGAAACCGCAGTTAATTAAATAGATGACATAGTCGTTAGTTCCGGTATAGATATTGTAGTGAATATCGAATGAGTGGGCATCATTTATGCACGTCGTGTCGCGACATTTTAATGAGCTTACTCGTAAAATACGACTACACTGTATTTGTACATCAGTAATAATTTTCATCAATAATAATTTCATCACACCTTATGGTCAACATTGATGTGTTTCCGTTGATCCTTAAGTCCATAGACAATAGACCTTTTCTACCGCAAGCCGCGTTGATAATTTACGGTTTGACGTTAATCGTATAAAATTTTTTAACCGTTTACTTTTTTTGCAAGTGCTTACAATGCTTTCCATTTGCCCTAATATTGGTGGTGAATGAGAATGCTTTTAGCATTAAGTCCACATTTTTTATCCTGTATGTTTGTAAGGTACAATAAAGTTTAAATAAATAAAATATAAGTACATAATGCCACACACGTTATACCTGAATGATATTTTAGTGCATATCTAACATACATGTAAATATTTGTCCAAATGAATTTCCAAACCGTATTACCGCGTATCGACTTTCAGTGAATGCAGAAGCACACAAACTTTGCCAAAGGAATCAAACATGTGCTCTCATTTAAAGTTTATGATACTGCTTCTAAAGCTACCCTCGCAACTATCGATTCGAGTCTTCTTTAGACAAATTTGAAGCAATTTTCTGTGTACGGAGTATAAATAGAGGAATAGTAATACCTATGTTTAAGCAAATAACTTTGCTTCGCTACACGAATACACACACGGAGTAACAAATATATAGTATTGGTTTCACATCGATAATACCTGCTAATACATATATACCTAACCTATATTATCATAATAAATCTTATAGATATAGAGTGATAATTGTACTCGTACATGAAATACATATATTTGATTAAATCTAATATTAATTAATGCTGCCATTAACCCGTAACATCTTCATCAGTAATCTCAGAAACGGCCTTAACTATTTGGATGCAGTTTTCACAAAATATTGTAGCGAGCTTATGGTAACATCGAGAGTTTAATTTTAATCGGTTCATATGTTAAAATGACATGTTAGTTTAAATAATCTTTCTTCTTCTAAAGATTTTTTCGAGTGGATAATAAGGCATTGGCTTCCCGATGCGATGCGCGGGTGGTTTTCTAAAAATTTCAATCCGTCGTCCTTTTCAAGCCTGAATAGTATTTCATATGAATGAATTTTCCATTGACCATGTGCTCGCTAATGTATATTCTCTTTGCGTGGACACTGGATATTTGAAGTAACCGGTTAACCGTCGTCATATGTTTCTATTAGAGCACAAACAACCAATTAAAAAGCCGACTAAAATCCTACTCACATATAGGTATTTACGTGTTCAAACCAATATGTATGTATAATATCATTGGTTCAAATACGTTCCGTAGCTTTACTTGTATAATACTAGATAACTTTCGATATTCAAGTATTAGAAAATATACTCGTGGTATAAATACTCGTATATAAAGTCCTACAATATAATATTATATTGGCGTTATTAAAATCTCTGTTAAACGTTTATAAACAACCCTGAATATTATTTAAAAACATGAACAGATGAGGCAACATTAACAACAACAGCAACATAAACTGTGAGGTAATACAAGTTTCGACCTACTGTAGTTTTAATACGAAACTGCTTACATTTACATTATATTTATAAAATATATTTCATAACAGGGGCTCTATTTTTGAATTTCACCGATGACTTATCATATTCGTAGACGAAACATTTTCACATGTGATTTTTGTATCGAGTGGTCACAATTGCTGTATTTTTGAACCATTCGAAACCAAGTTGTTGCCAAGTAATTAAATGAATAAATATTTTAATTGTTTCACGCAGAAAAAATGTGAATCAGTACATTCAGTACTAATCGGTAATGGAAATAAACACCTATAATGTGTCACAGCCTTGAATTCGAATGGTCAACACCACTCGTTAACAAACTCGTTTATGCGAATTTCCAAAAATATGAAATTCGTATGCGTTTTTGTGATTTTCGTATACCAATGAAATTAAAAAATCGAGCCCCAGTTTTTTTATGTTTAAGAGATAAAATATTACTTCACGATGACCAGCCTACGCTTCGCTTCGCTTTGTTACCAACGCTTCCAAAGATGTTTTCACGGGATTGCACTAGATGCGGAGGGCGGGTTAGTTTTTTATGGAATTAAGGCAGCAAACAAGCATGCACCACCACCCTTCCGCTGCCGCCCATGACAACTGTGACCGACACAGAACAAGACTAAATTCGGATGGTTAGTCCATTTACCAGAGGGTGTTAGAATATTAGTCGGTTTGTTAGTAAGTATAAGGACTGAGGCAGGGATTGTTAGTCATAGTTAGTCCTGTTGGTTGTTGCTAGTAATAGTGAAGTTAGTAATTTTGTTAGTAAGATTCTTGTTCCAATTCGGTAACAGGTGAACTTACTAGTAAGATAGTAAAAGCTTAACACAATAGTAGCCAGTATGTATTATATTATGTGGTGTTATAGTGTGCATTATCGTTTTAACGAGACGAGTTTCCAATATCGCCTTGCCAATTCCATTGTCTAGCATCCATAATACAGTTGTCGTGTAACAAGTTATTGTTGTTTGTAGACAACGGAAATATGCATGCCACTGTCCAAATTTACTAATATCTCTAGGGTATTAAAATCGAATTTGCACGCCGCATTTCGAGTTAAACACGACCTATTGGCAGACCCGTGACTGATATTTAGATGGAAAATTGTTTAAAGAGATACAAAAAAATATTAAGCCAAATTGCCAGCATTTTTTATATATTTTGTAGTTTATAAAAATTACAAAGGGAGTATTGAACAACAAAGTTTCTGAAAGCCGACAAACACGCAGCCGAGATACCATATACGGACCAAAGTAATACCAAGGGATGCGTTGTCGGCCAAGATTGAAAAGAGAACAAAAAAGGAAAGTACAAGCAAGAGGCTGGTAGCCAGTCAGACAGGGAATGGTAATACCAGTATTAATATTAATGACTAAGTAATGATTCTGATAATATAACCATCACGCGAAGCCTTCGAATCAGTATCTAAGGCCTCCCAACAGGGCCGTTTAATTGAATTATTAATGTTGATGTATAATTATCTTGTAATTGTGACAAAGTGATTTATAGTCATTGTTAATTTGTCTTGAATTCTATTATTTTGTTAAATTATTTTTAATTTTGTAATATAGGATTTTTTTTAATTAGTGTAAATAGTATACCCGTTCTAATTAATCAATTTAATACATAAATATAAAAACACTGACCTCTTGGAAGGTGATATGAGTATAGCGATGATTTTAGCGTTCGGCAGCAGGGCATGCGCCCGTCTCGGCACCAGGTCGCCGTCGAAGTACGTGGCCGACTTCTCGAAGGTGATCTGCGTCGAATTGCTGAGACTCGCTGGGAAGAAGTTCAGGTACCTATTGACACAACACAATATTATTATCAATTTAGATTGTAAGCGTAGACAAAATCAGGTTTGTGTTAATCTCTGGGTATTGGAAAGGCAGATCTGTCAAACTGACTTATAGAGCAAAATGCCGCGCGTGCAATTAGATGTGCTCCGGTTCCTCGTAAGTAAGTCTAATTAAATCTTAAAAGCAACAAATAAAATATAACTTAATGTTCATTAATGATTAAATATTTGATGAAAATTATAACAGGGTTAAGTTAACCGAAACAGCAATTTATGACATTTTGGATTTCGGTTTTCTGTTGACAATACACGCGGATTATCAGAAAAAACTAAATATATATTGATAATAAAGGGGTGAATATTTAATGCTTGGTTGCAATAATTGCCTCGTATAAAATCAGGGAAACACGATAATTACAAAAAGCCAGCATCATAATAGCAATAATATTATTGGGATACCATGTCATTTGTAATCTGTGTGTTTCCTGAAGCGAATCGAGTACGGGTTACTAGCATCATTTAATATCATTAAATTGTATATTACAGGTAGCGTTTGCGTGTTTGTAAATGATTTGGACAATTATATAATTTCCACGAAAAAAATCTAGTGTTTTCTCGTTGTACCGAACTTTGTGAGCTTTCAGCTTTTTTGTGACCAACTTTGAACTACGTGCTTACGCCTCCAGCCCTTGACCCTAAGGGGTTCGAAAAGTAATTTTATTCCTTACGTGGCTGAAGAACTAAATAACCCCTGTGCGTGAAATATCAAGGTTATTTACATCACAGAACGAAAAACCATGTACCTACTATAAATTTTATTCTTTTAAATCTGAGATATGCATTTTATACAAAAAAATGTGGCATCTACATAGCAGAATAAATTGGCGCAATCGTTACTATGCCGGATCGCTGTTACAAGGATCCTGGGTTCGATTTCCAGCGAGGCGGAAATTTAAATGATGATTTTGAATTTATGTTCTCGGTCTGTGTGTGTGTGTGTGTTCTTGTCTTGTATGTTGTCCATGGCACCCACGACACGGAATCCTAGTATGGGGTTAGGAGTGTGTAAAGTTATTTAATTTAGAAAATTTCAAGGCCCTGTAAGCTTATATTTGTATTAATGATTATATTATTTATCTGTTAAATTTATCTTAGTAACAATAGACAGCTAGAATCTTGAATCTCAAAATTCAGTAACAGGTTTAAAAATATTCAAACAAATTAATTCTTCCTATGTGCTGTATGCAAAATCGTGTTGCTCAAAAAGAGAGCAAGCAAACAGAGACTAAGAAAAGCGATGTTGTTGTTTAAAGTGTTATCGAAGTTTCCGCGTTCGACGAGCCCTCTAGCGTAAAACTTTTAAAGTGTTTTCAACGGGGTCGTAGTAGTCGTTTTAGTCTATATTCGGTACAAAAATAGATAACAACTCTTTGTGTCAGCTTTTCCATGCTAATGACGTTTGCGTTTAATTAGAACGGTTCGTGTTTGGTCGTTAGTTCCACTATGATGTTACTCTAGTAACATTTCTCTAGAGCATCATATAGGTAATTCTATACTGTACATTGTACGGTACACTTGTAACCCGCTCTCGCTTCGCCTCACGATGTTTATTCCTTGGCTGCATATTACTTATCCTTAACCGATGTTTCATAGACTAAATGTTTAGGTTCATTACTCGTTACAATATAAACATACGAGGAACATATATTATGTATTAAACGTTGAAAAGAAAAAAAATATATAATTTGTTTGATAACACAACTAACATTTTAATTTAAAAAAATATCAACAGATTCGGGCCGCGTTACAGTTCTATATTTATATTAGTATTTTCAAACCTAAAAAAGTATTATGTTACTAAAGTGTAACATAATATTATGTTAAGTTAGCATGTTAGTGTTATAAATTAGTAGTTGTTCGTCGAACATCACAAATTAGGCCGTATTCTCTACACACAGGCCGTTATTACGTATTCATGGAAATCATTAATAAAATGAGCACTATAGAGAATGGTAGGAAAGGTGGGTGGAGGCACTTAATGATTACCTATGTACACATACATACATATATTAAAACTTTTGTATGTGACGCTATCGTTTTATGTACATGTATGTTATGACAAGTTTTCTTTACCAGTGCTTTCATATTTTGTTACTTCAAATAGCTTCATAGCATTCTATATATCTACACTCACGGTATTACCACTAAATATAAAGCGCATCTGGATTTAGTTACAGGCAGCAAACATTTGAATAGCTAGTAAAAAAACATTGCAAAATAAACTTTAATCCTTCAAATACAAACTGTACGCAAACATGGGGTGTGAAAGCAAACAGAAACCGATGGGATATCGTGCCACTTTTATGGGGCCACTGAAATCCTGTACGTTAGTCTTGAGTATCCAAACTATGTCATATTCTATGCAGATGAAATCCTTTTTGAGAACGGATTCGAAACAACGATTCTCGGATGATCAGATGCAAAGCAAAACAGCTTTTTGATACAGAGAGAGAATATTGCAAGCTTCTTTGAGATTACCACATCATGTAGAAAATAAATATATATGTTAAAATAAAACTTTTGTGTACCAACAGATATAACATTTTTGCAAAAGATTCATAATACCACTATTTACTGATTTTATTTATAGGAATAGGAACCTATAGGTTAATTGTAAATATAGTTTGAGACCAATAAGTTTTCATAATTATTAACATTACGTCATTGAGTTTAAAACCGTTCTAGACCTTTAATATAAAATTATTTCAGAATATAAGTATCAGTTTGAGTAAGTACTTACAAAACAAGGGATTAAATACCGAAATTACTTAACGTCACCATATTTAAAGTAAAATAGGTTAACAATTAACAAGACTCAAAAGCTTTCGCTGTTAATAGTTGTCAGATCTCATCAAGCCAGAAATCCCTAGTCTCCCAAGGCGTTAATAGGTATTGGTCTAAGATCCCTCCATAGAAGGACCTTCACCCATCGCGTTACGGGATGAAAGTTACTTTTATATAAAATTTGATGTGTTAAAAAACTTATTCAGAGAAGGTTGCCTAAAAATTTTGATGCAAAGTGCGATAAATTAGTAATTAAAAAAATTTTTTTTTCTTTAAATTACACTCATTCGCTTACGCAATAAATTGCATACTAATCGAAAGTATGTAGCTTATAGAGTATGTATACGCTGGGTTGACTACTTCTTTCCGGTGCAATCATTGGGTAGGCAGGCATATACAGGTAAGTCAAAAGTAGTGATTTGCACCCATCCGCTTACGCGGTAAACCGTATACCAAAGTAAAGATAATTTTATTGCGAACATAATGATATAAGGTTGACTGCGAAAAATTGGTGCTGAATACGGGTTGTCGACTTTTAAAAATCTAAATATTCGTGCGAGTATCCAATCGCAGTGCGGCAGAGAGGTCCGAGGAACGTATCCAGTGAGATAGAAAAGTACGCAACATATATAAATACATATAATGTATATTTGTGGCGATATCGGACACACTTCACACGGTGACGTCACGAAGCCTGAATCACGTTATCGAAGTTTTCTACACCGCCCGCATATAACAAGTTCCAACAACGATCAGTTGGGGCTTAACGAAAAGTATCAAACAGTTTTTTCGTCTGATCTTTTCAATAACGAAAAATGGACACCGTTCTAGAGTTCACAGCTAGTACCTATAAATAACTGCAATAGTGTGAATAGATAGAGATATCGAATTTTTGTAAAAAGTTATTCTTCAAAAGAAGACAGCGAAAAGTTAAAAAAAAATCAAAAGTTTTGACTCAAATACTATACCATCGTGCTGGATATTACTACAAGAAAAATTAAAAGAACTATTTTTGTTTATTGTATGTGGTTTCATGCAACGGACCCTCTGTGTTAAACTACAACCTGAAAACTGTGGTTGGTTTGTTGATGATTATCTAAAACCAACAGGATTCATTGGGGACCAAACTGTACAAGAAGAAAATAGTGACGACTGTTCTGAACTTGGAGATACAATTTTTACTTCCGATGAATCAGACCTTGAATAATGTAAATTAATTTTAAAAAAAAACGACATAATGTATTGTATATAAGTATTTCTAATAAATTTTTCTTGTAAAAAATCCAACTCTGTATTTAATATTCGTATTTTATGTTTTATTTTATTTTTGAAAAAAAAAATTAGATTGCCCCAACTGATCTTGGTTAGAACTTGTTATATGCGGGCGGTGTAGAAAACTTCGATAGCGTGGCTCAGGCTTCGTGACGTCACCGTGTGACGTGTGTCCGATATCGCCACAAATATACATTATAATTATGTATTTATATATGTTGCGTCCTTTTCTATCTCACTGGATACGTTCCTCGGACCTCTCTGCCGCACTGCGATTGGATACTCGCACGAATATTTAGATTTTTAAAAGTCGACAACCCGTATTCAGCACCAATTTTTCGCAGTCAACCTTATATCATTATGTTCGCAATAAAATTATCTTTACTTTGGTATACGGTTTACCGCGTAAGCGGATGGGTGCAAATCACTACTTTTGACTTACCTGTATATGCCTGCCTACCCAATGATTGCACCGGAAAGAAGTAGTCAACCCAGCGTATACATACTCTATAAGCTACATACTTTCGATTAGTATGCAATTTATTGCGTAAGCGAATGAGTGTAATTTAAAGAAAAAAAAATTTTTTTAATTACTAATTTATCGCACTTTGCATCAAAATTTTTAGGCAACCTTCTCTGAATAAGTTTTTTAACACATCAAATTTTATATAAAAGTAACTTTCATCCCGTAACGCGATGGGTGAAGGTCCTTCTATGGAGGGATCTCCTACTATATAGACAAACAGTGGCAAAAACAAGAGAAGCCGACGACAACACGCTAGCTCATTACCCGATATTAACTTAAAGACTCCTACAGGAGAATAGGGATCGCGAAAGGTATTGTTACGCCTACGCTATTGGAATTATAATAAAAAGCTTGAAAATAAAAAGGACGACATCATGTTATTCTATTCGAGTAGGCAGATAGAATCTGACGCGGCAAATTGGATACGCATTTACAGGCTAATATAGTTACCTACATACGTATTATACATTTTACAAATTTATGATGTCATGGTGACGACGATTCGAATGGCGCTATGGTTATGATGCCGGAGAGATGATCGAAGGGTCCTAGATTTGATTTCCAGGGAGGCGGAGATTTATGAGTTTAATTTCTGTTCTCGGTATGTGTGTCTGTTCTATTCTTTGCGTGTAGTTCATGGCACGAATTTCCCGTGCGGTGATCTGCTACTGCTAACTGCAATGTTAACAAATCTATCAAGACTATAGCCTTATAAAAAAGCCTTATAAAAAAATTAAAAATAGTTTAAGTAAAACCAACCATTATAGTTCAAAAGATATAGCGTTTTAAGCGTAACGTAACAAACGGAAAATTGAACGGTATGTGTACGCTTAGTAATAAACGGACAATCGAACGGCATACGCTTAGTAACAAAGTTCCTTTCTGTTCGAAACCCTAAAAATGTCTCGACCGGAATTCTACTGCTCGTTATCGATGACCGAAATGCAATAACTGCTTCGCAGCGCACCTATATGTGGTTTAATCAACGAAAACGTGCGCCTCTATCGAATCAGAGGGGAAGTCGCACGGCACGCGCGCAACGAGTACGTATACATATAGAGCGTACTGCCTTCATTATAACGTACGTGGTGACGTCATTTATATTTGACTGATATGCAATCTTTCGGATCATAGCAAAGATATGGTGCGGCCGTCTTGAAAAAGCACTATACATTAATATTAAAGGACTAAGCACTAAGTATTAAAGGAAATGTTTAATGTTTATATTAAATTTTTCTACAACATAAAACTGTATTCAGGAGAGGATGTCTTCTATAAATACACTTTGTTAAGTCTTTTGTTATTGAGAATAATATACTTAATCATAATTATTTATCTTAAAAATTATCATAAAGTAACAGCAATCCGCCTGAATTGCTGTTACTTTCTTACTGCGTGAGACGACCTGGACGTAAGCTTTAAAATTACGACCACTAACGTCACTACCCCTATCATTGTATGACGAGACCCGTGCACAACAGTGCGACAGTTACCACAGATTCACCGCAACAAACAAAGCAGTAACTAAAGACTCACCAATCCAATCCCTTAAGATAGTTGTTGTTGTTGAAGAACTGCAACTCCTCGAAAGTGGAAGCGCTGGGCAGATTGGGCACGAGCGCGGGATGCATCGCCAGGAAGGTGTACAGCGCCGTGCTGCCGGTCTTCTGCGGCCCAATCACCAGCACCTTGGGCAGAGTGCCGCACCACTTGCTCTTGGACCAGATGCGACGGTGGCGAATGTCGTCGCACGGATTCTGTTGGACGAAAAATTGCGAACAATAAAAAAGAAAGATCTACTAACTAAAAAGGCTAAAAGTCGGTATAGATTTTTACTGATGCAAAATCTACGTTACGTGACCATAAGTAAGCATAGACATCTATAAGGAACTAACTAAGGTTCAATTCAAGTTCAATAAAAAATGACAGAAGACTAAAATTGAACGCCTCTTTTACAAAGTCGCTGGGCTTTGCCATATCATGCCAAATTACAAGTATCCTTGAAGGCTTCACGGCAAACACTTTCCTTTAAATAAAACGAATACTGTCGTATGAAATTACATCGGTAAAGATTTTTTATACGATGCTACGAGGGGGGATCAAAAAGTAATGATAATAAATATGAAATAAGGATATTTTAACTAAAAAAAAAAATTCTTTCTCTACATAGTCTCCTTGCAAGTCAATACATTTAGTCCATCTTTTTTCTAAACCCATAATTCCCTTTGAAAAAAATTCTTTGTCTTGACCCTCCAAAAACGCCTCCACGGCAGTCATCACCTCGCTATCGTCGTCAAATTTTTTGCCTCGGAAGTATTCCTTGAGCCGAGGAAAGAGGTAAAAGTCACTGGGAACCAGGTCTGGCGAATAGGGTGAATGTTCGAGCAATTCGAATCCCGTTTCTTGAATGGCAGCCATCGCAACGGAGGCTTTGTGAGACGGTGGGTTGTCTTGTTGAAACAACACTCGAGCTCGGAGTTTGCATCGTCTTTTTTCTTTGATGACCTCCCGCAATCTTCTTATTTGGTCTGCGTAGTAAGAGCCTGTAATAGTGGCTCCTTTTTTCAAGTATTCCACCATTATAATTCCTTCAGCGTCCCAAAAAAGGGACGCCATAACCTTTCCTGCCGAACTTGACACCTTGAATTTCTTCGGCATCGGTGAAAGGCTCGTTTCCAAGTCATTGACTTTTGTTTGTTTTCCGGATCAATATGATGGATCCAGGTCTCATCCATGGTCACGACACGAGACAAAAAAAATTCTGATCCGTCTGGAACTTTACGAGATTCGCCCTCGAAATTTCGACACGATTTTTCTTTTGCTACTCAGTTAACATTCTCGGCACCCAACGCGCAGAGACCTTTTTCATATGCAGTTCGTTCGCAAAGATTCTTTGAAAACTGCCATATGAGATCCCTGTGACCTACACGCCTTATGGTCACTCTTCGATCTGCCAACACGACATTTGCGACTTTTTTAACGATTTCCGCATTGAGGGACGTGGATGGGCGTCCCTTGCGATGTTTATCTTCTGTGGATGTTCTATCCAGCTTGAACTCCTTTGCCCAGCGCGCAACTGTGGAATATGGAGGAGCAGAGTCCTAAAATGTTTCCACTAGGTCGCAGTGTATGTCTTTGGTAGACATTTTTTTCAAACAGAGGTACTTTATGACAGCTCTGATTTAGTTTTTCTCCATTTTGATGTTTACTCTCCGACTGTTCGTATTCAAATGAATGTACCTCACGGAAATCGTGGCCTATTTATATGATATTTTTATGCTGAACTAGTGGATATATGAGGAAGCAAAAACAATTTTTTTCATATTTTTATATGCTCTATAAATATCCGATTCTCATTACTTTTTGATCCCCCCTAGTAAGTTAATCCTTGACAACAATCCCACCTGATGTTAAGTGGCGATGACGTCCAAAGATGGTAACATTTTAAAGGATTTATATTTTCACTTTAAATTTGACACGTAAGGAGTTAATAGGAATCAATAATAATTATTTTCATTATGATTTGAATCCCGACAAGATAGGGATTAAAGAGAGTTCATATTTTGTGAGTTTAATTACGTAACTAAATTGCGGCAATTTTCAAATCGACGCAAACGTAGCCGCGAGCAGTTGCTAGTGTTTGACTATTACTTTACCTGATTATATTTACAAACAGTACTTATAATTCCCCGTACCAACATAATTATTGGAAAACCCGTAATGGTGAAGTATTCTCCAAACCTTTTCGAGGGTTATTTATATACTGGAGGCAGTGTAATTAATTACATCCGTAGATAGAAAACATTTGTTTTTCAGTTTTACGAGCCTATGTTCATGTTAAAATTATTAATCCGTCTCAGCTTTCGTTAAGACGACGTTGGCCTCATGGTTTCCACATGTTGTTGAGAATTGTAAGGTAAACTTAGGAGTGACGAGCCTACAAGTATTCATGAGAGAAGCCTTGTACCCCGTGGGTTTCATTTGAAGTCCAGAGGCCACCTGCCATGCGGGGATGGATGTCATGAGGTATTTTGATTGTTAGAAGTCCACGTAACCCAGAAAATCCCTCGAAGGACCTGGGTGAGTTTTGGAAAAACAAAGTCGGTCTCTTTCTCATTGAAAATGATTTTTTTTTGAAATGATAGCATGGGCGAAATAACTAACGTTTTGACGAAAGTAAATAAAAAAGATCGTTCAAAAACAAAGTATTTGTGGAAATACTCTCAAAGCCATTCCACATTTATGAAAACGCATAAAACAAAGATTTCAAAGAAGTAATTTATAAGTTCAAATACAACCTTCAATCAGTTCAGTTTTATGGAAGAAATCAATGGAAGTTAATAAGATTTGAACTTCGTGCAACAAACGACTACATAATATACGAGTAATGTAGGTACCGCAAATAAGATATTCACCAAATAAGCTTTTTAAGCTTTTATACAATTTCTACATATACCTGTGTTATTATTATGTGTCACGTACATTACGTGATAAATAATAATAATAATATTTCCAATTAGATTGAACTTCATAATCAAACAATTTAAACGGAATGATCGAAATGCGGGCTGTCCATGCGGATTATATCCTTTTATCTGTGCAAACGTGATAGCCGATTTTTTCTGTATGACTATACCCTCGCAACATAACGTTCGCGAATTTGTCCGATTCGCTTTGGGAATCAATCTTACAAATTGAATCAGTGGATTTTGCAGAATTGTTTTGATAATATTTTTTGTTATATTTTTCGTAGTGCTGCTACAAAAAATAAAAATATATGTTTTTCGTGTTATGCTACATATATTTACTATAACCGTCGCTTGTCGCTTATAAATGATAGAGGTCAGAGGCCAGAGGCCTGAAGAAAATTGTTTTTCGGTAATGCGGAAATACCGCAGATTGTATCTCCATTGGGTTTTGTCGCACATTATGTAATGATCCTCAAATTTTCGCATCCCTCGGCGAGATCAAATCTTCCGCACTTTGACCCTTTATCCTTTTATCGATCTTTTACTTAAAAAATCGAACGTTACGGAAAATACTCTCAGTAGAAAGTGAAAGTACTCTCGGAAAATGGATATAAAATCTTAGTTCTCAATATTATACACCTGGAACTAACCACAAGTTGATTGTAGTTTTATTTGTTATTTGGATATAATACTCACGCAATGTCCACTTAATACCTTCCAACTGCATTATAACTCTCAGACTCATTTATTACTTCTAGCATTGTATACCTATAGCAATTAAATCTAGAACGATTATACTCAAACCATTATTTCTGTCATTTATTTAAAATTGCCACAGAAATTTGGCTGAAAATCCCAATATTGTCGGAACCACCAATATTGCTAATGAGCAGACACAATATTGTACCCATAGCTAAAATAAAAGAGCAAAAAACTTCCAACTGTTCAGTTCAGACATTTCCAATCCTGCTGAGTATTTCTGCCAAGGTGCTACACGTAGCTTGCGAACAGTTTTCCGCGCCAGAAAGTGGTATTGAAAATCTGTGACGCAATGTAATATGTAGATAAATGTCATTGTGAAGCAGTGAGGATACACTTCACGTACGAAATACTTTATTCACGTAAAGTACAAAGAAACAGCCTGACGTTAACAACGAGCACTACAACAATTTAAATTTAGAACTATTAGTGTATTAGATAGCTTAATACTATGACTGTGTTTAAAGATCATAGCCTGATAAATAATAATTTCCGTCCGTACCGTCCACACCTACACTTTTATTGCGTCCAAACACTATCGCGTAACAAATGGACGACTGACAGTTCAGCCCAATTTAATTTTCCACTAGCATTTCATGTAATTGATGAAAGTAGTCTTAGCACTTAAGATATTGAACTAGCAATTTATTACCAAAGGTATAAATTTACCTCTAAAGGTCGTTATTTTGATAGGCAAACCAATAATTAGAAACCTAGGGACAATAAAGGCTCAATTAAATCGGTTCAGTCTTAATTGTGCTGATGTTAGAAATTTTATGAAGATTTACTAATACTCTTAAAAAAACACTGAGGCATTTAATTGCTTTCATGAACAAGACGGCGCCTAAAACCGGTCTAAAATATTTTTTTATATTTTTAGAATCATAAAATCTTGTTGCGTAGAGGTAAATATTAAAAAATACCCAATCATATTAATATTACGTTTATACAGTATTAGTAACCCACATTTCGTCGTTACAGAGATTATAAAACATGCATGGGGAATCTGTCCTCTCTGAGGTTGAATTGAAAAGTAAAACATTTTTAATGCGGGGTCATTGGAATTTAGGGTAAGACTGCTAGGCAATTTTTTTGGATTGCTATCCATAAGAAGTTAACGTAGCTATAGGTACTTACATATATGGAAGATAAACCCTAAAAATAAATGTTACAGCCATAAAAAGCTGAATGTTTTTGTGGAAGGCGCGATTAATAGCGGTTTATATTTACGTACTTATTGTAAACCGAGAACCTGAAATGTTTATTCATGATTGTTAATATGCGGTACATCTAATACTGCGGTTGTTACGTCATTGGCACACTGTACGGGTGTATACAGAGATAAGGTAGGTACCATTTCGCACTCGCAATCCGGATATAAATGAAAAAGCCGGAGTGATTACGGCCAATACGTGTATTTGTATCCTCGAGATTGGCGTACGTCGATCGATATCGAACAAAAATGGCGCGCGGTTGTTGGTACATATTCAAACATTTTAAGAAATTTTTATTGCATCAACCGGCAATATTTTTTGCATCAACCGGCGCTCAGATCGAATTATAAATTTTGTTTATATGGACACTGCGTTATGGTCAAATCGCAAAAAACCACGATACAAATTTTACAATTTTGACTGTTGAGTGAAACCACAGCCACCACACATCGTAGCCTATGTTGCCCATTAGCGTTTAAGATAGTTTAGTTTTTTTATATGTCCAATTTACTTCGCCCATGTATCAATTACATTCAAAGAAAATACGCTAAATATTCACGAAATAATAGTAATGAACAAATTGTACATTTAATTTCACGTCACTAAACAAAAGAGAGCGTACCAACTTCCGAGAATCTTGAGAACATTTAATTGAATTGCCTTTTTAATTCGAATGGACAACTTTTCAAGTCTTTACAAAAGATTGGGGATGTCGACAACGTATAGGTAAGTTGTTTATGCCACAAAGCAGATTATAAATGATGATGTTTTTGAGTAGAATTGAATAAGGGAGCAGTAAGATACAAAGGATAACCACTTCGGCGAAATTTACTTACTACCAGTACACGATGCAGCACCAGATGAGACCTAATAATATGTGGTCACCGTCGCGTTGGACATTAATATAATATACTCTTCCATTACTGAATGACTGACTGACAACGCACATCCGAAACTACTGAACGCAAGAATCTAAAATATGTTATTCATGGCACAACCCATAACCCTTCAAACACCACGTCTTGGACAGTGTCAAGCAACACGCAGTATAGGGTACACAGTAGAAGTATATTTCACAATTTTCTCCGCATAAAATACCCATACGAAATAACAGATTTCCAACACTAAATCCTGTAGCTAAGCCGCGAACAGACGGCTACGGCGAAACTATGTATAAGATTTTTTCATCAACTGCGGGTCTAAAACAAACAATAACTACTCACCCCCCACAAAGGGTTCAGCTCATCGGGCCGCAATTGGAAGTACTTGTCGGCGAGCGCGAGGGGCGGCGCGGACGCTAGCCGCACGTTGGTCCAGCACCGCAGGAACTTCACCACCGACTCGAACGTGTAGAGCGCTAGTCGGTCGTTGCCGTAGTTCGACATGTGCGTCATGAATACGTTGATCTGGTGAGAGAAGAGGACTAAGTAAACGCAATATCTATTACCTAACTATATTAACGCTAAAAGCTAAACGCTTACCAACTCGTACCCCCGCAGTAGGATACCCTGATAGGGATCCCTCGCTTCGCAGGCACGTTCGTGAAACGCAATATAGACGTTAGCGAAAAGAAAGACGACCCTTACCTTACCTGTACCTTAGTTTCGCCCGGGTTCAATTCCCGACTGGGACAGATATTTATATTACGGGCAAATGTGACGGCGTTATATAGCAGTCGATTGACTGAGCGGGAAACCTTCAAGTGGCTGTAGAGTGTTACCGACACTTGATTTACTATATCCCCTTTTACCAATCCGCACTGAAACAGCGTGGAGGAGGATTGCAGGCTTCATTATTAATGATGAGAGACCCTAGCCCTACAGTGAGGTTTGAATCCACTTTGTTTCAACCATACATTTTTTTAAAAAAGCTAACGATACGCATAAAACCATTTGAATATAAATAAACGATAAATCCGTCAACATATTCAATACACGAATATGGTTTGCGAACCGAAATATGACATAAGCTGAATATAATAAATGAAAGTTTTATAATAAACGAAATCATTTATAGTTCAGGATTACGATACTCTAAATATCAGTAGCGGATTTCGAACGCTTGTCTCCGCCCACGTATAATCTTCTTATCGGCATTGAGCTCAAACATGTTTGTGCTAGCAGCAAAGTTACTATACAACGGTATGTGCTCATGTAAGCTGTTTAAAATTTAATGTACGTTACAGTATGTATATAAATGCGGCCTTTGGGCAATTTACCTAAAAAGATACACAAGATATCCGATCTCTTACTAACTGTCCCTCGAAAAGGACACAGTACCCAAATAGTGCTTTGTCGATCGTAAGTGACCGATAAATGAGCAACGTCACGAACGTAAATTTGTTTTCTTTAAATTTGAACTTAATCAACATCTGCCCTAAACATTCCTCATTCGTGATGTAAACAAAAAAGTGTTTTCCTTGAACATTAGCTGTAATAATATTGGCACCGTTTGCCAGAACACTGCCAACTGGTGGTAACAATTAGGCCGATCATTACATAGTTCGGACTTTTGGCACACCCGATTAGAACAAAATAAACAAAAGAGCACTTTTATTTTTACGTCATGTATCATTAGCGTTGAAGGCCGAAAATCCTACGCTATTACATAGCGCACTGGTAAACACCGCTAACATTTGAGTAAAGAATACCTATATACTTTTCTTTATTAACGGGGACTAAAATTGACGTTCTTGGAGTCATTAAATCTGATAACAAAATGACTAATGACTGATGAGATAAATAATTATGTAATTACAATTATGCATGTATGCAAGTATAATTTGTCACTGTTTAAGTAAATGATATTCGTGTATAATAGTACAATATAATATTTGATTAAGATCGACGTGTCAGATTGAAGAGGATCGTGTAAATGTCTAAGCGTCTATATTACAAGCCAGTAAATCAGTCACATTTAGAAAGCACAGGCTTGACAAGACGAAGCTAATTAATACTCGCCGATAGTCTATGTACTACACCTATTTAATACGGTCCGATTCTGTAGAAACTCAATAACATAACGTTAACCTAATAGCCTATTTGACGTCTTCGCTAGCCAAATGGTCTTGGGTTCAATTCTCAGTCGTCACGATATGCATAAGTGTAACGTAAGTATGTTATGTGAAAATACCAGTGGCGGGTCGCGATGTCATTGTTTTTATTATGTTTTCATATTTAACCCAAGAAACAAATATATTTTGACTTCTAAGAAATTACAGAAACCAAACGCGCGAAAAATACCTCTGTTTTCGTTCGTGGGTTTTTGTATTTAAGAGTTTGAAAGGGCGAAATTATAGTTTGTAATTATCTCGAAAAATATTTTCATTGTAGTCCAGAGCAAAATTCTATATTTTCAAATCTTAACAATAAAAGTTCTAAGATTTTTTTCGTAGAATTCACCTTTTCGAAAATTCACACCGAGCTACATTTGTCATATTTTCGCCTTTATTACCCGGGCTAATTGTTAAAAAGGACATCCCATTAATGTGTTGTCCGTGGGCGTTTATTTGAGTTATAATTGTGTGGGTTGTATGAACCATGTTTGCTTAGCGAAATAACGATTCAAACATTAATATGATAGATAAACGTTTTTTCCTCTAGTGGATATTTGTGATGTCACGTTTGTAAATGCCTATGTTTGAAAAAAAAAATAGTAAAAAGGATTGTTAAGAGCCATCTTCCGTCCCTTAGCTAAGTAGAAACAACGTGATCTATCTGAGGGTACTCACGCCTATAACACCCTCGACAGAAACGTAACGGAACGATAAATTTAAGTTACAGCGTTATTGATGATACCGCCTAACTCGTCGAAAGAAAAGCTTTCTACAATAAGGTATACAGTCAAATAAACGAACACGCGCTCACGTCTCCGCAATGTGATTCATGAGACGAGTGTAGGTAGCTGTTCTTCTCCAGACAAAACGTTTAAAAGTAATACCATCCTATTTTATTTTGTTCATGTGCAATATTTGAATAATAAGGAAATAATTCTTATTCACTCTTGTGACGTGCGTGTGTGTGGGTGTATGTGTAGTGTGGGTGTGAGTAATTTATTTGTTACAAATTTGCATGCCATTTATTGGGTAAAATGCGACATACAAAATCATTAAGAAGAAACAATAAAAAAATACAAACAATATTGATACCTAACACTAAAGCTCGCCAATAAGTATAAAAACATAATTATAAAATAGATAAAAAATCGGTCGACAAACAGAAGATAAAATGCGGTGACCCTGTTTTTTATCGTGTAGAAAAAAAATTGTATCCCTTTTTATTATATTATGTGCACACGCATAACATTTGGTATAGCTAAAGCTTATATGGAGAAGTCTAGAAAGCTACATTACAATGTATGTATTAGAAATTCATTTATTAAAGATAATTAACTCATCGTTTACATTTATAGCGTCGATGTGAAGTAATCCTTTGTCAACTGAAATACGGTCGAAGTTGAACTAAAGAGCGCCTCCTACTACTAATGATTACAATCTATAATAATAAATACGTAAAACCGTGGAAGCCTCGGTTTCCTAGCAGTTAAATATGATATTTTCGTCTCTTTACAGCACCTGTTTCATTGTGAGGGCAAGATAGATGAGGTGTCAAGGCAACTCACGGGGTTATTGATGACCGTCTGAAAGAGCTCGCCGCCCTGGATGGAGTGGTCGAGACGTTGCCTACCACCCGGATACCGCTCCAGCAGCAGAGTGTGCGTGAACAGCCCGCAGGTCTGGCGTGGTAGCACCATCACGCCGCGATGACGAAAGCCCCGACGTAACCTATGGTGAAATGTGATGGGTGTTAGTGTCAATAGTTATTTATTTATTTATAATATGAAAAGTTGTTGCAAATTCGTTGCAACTTTCGTTCGCATTGGCCGGCAATGTGATAATGTAATGATATAAGTAGATGTATCATAAAAATATGTTTGTTAATATTACTCGGCTAATACTACAAGGTTAAACAGTAGGTATAAGATTGATTAAGAAATTACTGTTTATCCCGCGTTGGTGGATCTTAAATAAATAAACAGACAAGCAGATATCACCATCCATATTACATCCATAAAGCAAATTGGATTTTCGTGTATTCTTAAACTGTATTTCGGATAAACTGTCTCTAGTCTCAAGAGACTAGAAAGCTGAGATAGCGAATGAACGGGTGAAATAAATAACAAACTTAGACCTTCTTCGTTTAAAAAGACACAAGCACAGGATAATATTCCAAGTTTAAGGTAAATAAACTGTGGAATAGTTTGAATCGGTTATTTTTAAGTATATACAGGAAAGGTTCCTTAAGAGGGATTAATCTTCAGTAACTAAGCTTATCCTTCATGACATCAAACTCAAACTCAAATCATTTATTTCACGTAGGTATTTTGCATACACTTGTGAACGTCATTTTTTGCATTTACCACCGTTTCGCTAAGGTGCCTTTAAATTTTAAATCTTAGAGGAGAAAAAGAAACGGCGAAAGAAAACTCCTCGGCACATCTTTTAAAAATAGTATCAATTCCATCCCTCACACTATCAAAGCAAATAAATAATCTTAAATATTATCCATGTGTACCTTATACAAATGGTCATAATAGCTAATTTTGTGGAGCCTCATGAATAACGTCAATCTAAAAATATACAGGGCCAATTGTAAAACATTAATATGTACCTTTCACAACTATATTACTGATATCCAAGTCAACCTTTTCGTGTCTTTCTATTAAGAGGAAATACCACGCGAACCCTTTTTCAAATTTGGGATTTTTTCACTCAATATCTCTGTCGCGCTTGCGAGCGGCGTGTATGTCAGTGCGATAGGGACAACTGTAGCTGCGTGTAAAAACCAGAGGCAAAAATCATCGAAATCGAGGTTCCGTTCTCGACTAATCCCCCCGCCAAAACTAAAGCAATCTTAACGAAATTTTGGAAATTGAATGGGAAGGAGATGTTCTGTGTCGGACCGTTTAGCTTTTTGTGCTAATTGTTATACAATTTGTGTACTAGGCGTTTGTTTGCGGCATATTTATTTGGCCGTTTTAAGCGCTGTTTGAAGTAGCCTCAAACTTTTGAAAACAAAAATATCAAAAAAATCAAAACGTACCGACATAGATAATGATGATATTATTCTTGTGTGAAAAAAATATTGATCTAGAGTCAAAAACCAGTGAGGGATTAGTCGAGAACATTTGTATGGAAAAATGACCCGTAGCATTTCCTCTTAAACACTTATATTTACACAGTACCTATATTCAGCAAAAAACTTTTAAGCTGTGTTGATGCTTCTAACAATTTTCATATCTGTAGTAACTGACTGGACAGGAGCGCTGTTACTCATAAAAGTTATGACGGTAGTGGTTATTACTTTAATGAAGTCAACGGGCAATTGTGGTTTATATGTGACTAACGAAATCCATATTGATAAGTAGCCAAATATGCAATTGGAATTACACTGACATTTAGGGTTGACCTATGTTTGTATTGGTACATAAGGTTATGCCTTATGTTTGTACAAACGACCTCAATAACCTTATCATCAAAATACAGCCAAAACAACTATTCGCCTGGACAAAATTTGTAAAATAGACACTCATATAAATAAACAATGATTTGTCGAGTTATCATTTAATGCTTAACGCAAAAGGTTTGGGATTACGTGTTAAAAAGGATAAGGGGTTTGGGTAAAACAAATGACCTTTACCCTAATGGTATACAATTACCCTTACAAGCTAGTATAACACATTATATTATCTACAACAGACAATACATTAGTAGCCGAGCTGGCGGAAACCGCGGCTGCCTATTGGACAACGTTCAACAATTAGCCTAACCGCGTTCAAATTAGTCGGTACCACGCATGACTGTAACTATACCCGGAGCATTAATATATTAATTCGAGTTATTTACATATTGGATTGGATCAAAACCGACATTAGTAACGCTATACGTGTATGTATGGCGTGGAAGAGATAGCATTAACGATACGATCTTTGTATGTTCTTCTTCGCCTTACTGATAAATATATTATTATCACGGCTGTTTGTGACGGTTTGAATTCATGCTTGACTCCAAGCAAATGTTTGCATTATTTAAGTAATATTTTAAAGAAAGCTTTATCTTATTATAATATCATGTAACATTTTTAATACGAACGTTATGAGCAACAATTTACAGAGACTGGACTGCTAATTAAAGAAAAATATGTGAACACGAAACACACTAAAATAAATTACGTTCTGATACATAAAACAATACGAGAGGCTCAATTTGCTGCCATGTTAACAATAATAGTGGACACATCGCAATTTTGTCGTAGAATAAAATTAATATTTCATACCAGTAACACTCGTAGCTTCGCTTTTAGAAATTGTAGCGTCAAATTATAAAAACTATAATATTTGTTAAAAAATTGTCATTTGTCTCATGGCTCCAATTAGTCTTAATTTTTTGATGACTAGTGCCTCTGCAAGTCAAAGGAAATCCTAAGCGTCAAATTTTTTTTATACTAAAGTAAAATAATTTGTAGCCGACAATGATTATACTACACATCTGCCGATAATTAACATCGTGTTATGGAAGCAAAAGAAATTTCAAGTTACCGAAGAAAAAATACCAAAATCTATCCAGGAGAATAAGGTCGAATAACTCGTATGTCCCTCACAAATTGGACATTCAGAACAGAAACCTCCCATCTGTTCAGCTAAAATGTAGTACATTTCCTCATGAAGATTTATTCAAAACAACTTCAATAACAGAATGGCTGTATGTACATGCCTATACTTATATGCATAATTATGTTACAAACAATCAATTTAATGACGTCTAAATGAAATCCATCTGCGTACACCGGGGCAACACTAAATTGGTCATAGTGTCGGAAACCACGATTTAACCTCGTACAACGTCCATCAATTAAACTAAACACGGTTTGCATTCAATAGTCAGCGAGCACTCGAACGAAATTATAATACGACTTTGAATGATTCCAGCCGAATTATTCAAATTTACAAATCATTCTAAATTCGAATCAACTACGTAAATTATTAGGTAACTACAGCGACATTACGATCACTTATCGTTTTGAGTCGACCGCAAAGAGTACATTGATAAGTTTTAACTACAATTATTATCAGGCGCCGGGGTGGCGCATAACTGACGGCTGATGAGAATCACGAATCATCAATTCGAAACGCCACTAGTAATTACTAATTAGTAGTTGTCATTCATTTACGCATATTAATTATTCATCTCGAAGTTCGATTGATACATAATTCGCAGTTGAGCAGCTTTAATATTTACGAGCGAAAATAATTACCTATCTATTTTATATGAATTGGCGCGGATTGTACTTTCTTAACGCGCGCGCGGCGCGGATTTACATTCTCTCTCTGTTCGGTGGGATTGATGGTAGGACTCAAGTCTCTAAGGCTCCTATGAGGCACGAACACCTGTGAAGATTATCTAACAACAAGGACGGCCATCTGTACGAGATCGACGCAAACCAAGCGATCAAGAATTTTTGCCACTAGCAGTCGCCCATTTAACTACCGACCGCACCCGAAGTTGCTCAATCGGGTCCATAATTAATTTACATTTGAGACAAACCGACGGGCTATGAGAATTAATATAGTCGCAATTAACCGCTTACATTTACACATTTTTTTATCCACACACCATTACAAATTGTATTATACGATCTATTCACGATCTATTCTAAGAAACATGAAGCCCTATCTATTTAGGAATGAATTCAAAAACTCAGCCTCGTCAAAATAAGATCAGACATGAAAACTTTCATCAGTTCGGAATTCAATACGCCACCGCGTTCAATACGGCATAAATACGTATTTTTAGCTCAACTACGACGTCCGCAATATTTCCAGACGCTAAGTTAATGGTATCACGTTACTAGCATAAGCTCGGAGTGACGGCGAAAGTTATTTAATAAACACGAACATCAAAACTGTTTACTGACTGTATTGAAAGAGAATTTAATAAATGTACGATATCTCATTTCTTATTCTTTACGCATGCGGATTAATTCATCTTACTCCGCGAATTTATGAGGTGAATACCTATCGCTATAACGAAAACATGACTAAAATTTATTAGTAGGTATCAATTTCTTTCATGTTAATAAAGATAATGTAAATATAAATATATCAAAGTTTTGGGATTAAAATCATAAAACCAAGTATTTTTTGGTTTTGTTCAGTCTCCGTAGGATGGCAATGGGCAAATAAACTTTATGCAAAGCGACGTCCGTACAAAGTAACTTGACTATTACGTAGAGAAATACAGACTGCACTTTATATAATTATTGGTATACAAAGTGCAGATCATTTATTATTCAATTGCATAACGTACATAATGTCGAACCAAATCCGCGTATTATCCTTCACACTTGATTTCGACACGAGGATATGCTCAAACACATCAATTACATAATATTATCAGGGGAATCACGCACGCAAGCACTCGTATTAATCCCTGACCAATGTAACGCTGTACCAAAGCGTCACAGTTGCGGTGAACAGGACTTTGGGCTGTTTGGGCCTACATATCTTCCATAGGTATGGATCGCGCTGGTGTGTCAAGTTGCCGGAACTAAGCGTTCGGGAAGCAAAAAATTTTTTTTTTTAAATTATAAAAAAAAATATATTTTATTAAAAAATCGTAATACGATTACAATGCGCCTGCCGCCATGCAATTAAGCACCTACGAAAAAATACGAGGCGTTTTGGTACCGTAGGGCTACTTCTCGTTTTGATCTCTTTGTCGTACTTTTTTTGAGCTGCCTTCGCTTACGACAAAACCTAATATAAATTGGTCTGATGTGTGCGTTGGTGGTGGTGTGTGGTGGTGGTGGTGTGTGTTGCTGGTAACTGGAACAACATTACATCCGTAACTACATTTCTTTTCCAATGTAGCCAATTTAATAAATGTAGAATAGAACCATAGACCTCCGTAAATTTTTCGGCCGTATGTACATATGTATACTCAAACTCGCGCGCGTGTACGAACCGAGCAAACACTCGCTCGTGGGTTTGTTTTCCCTAATTATTTTGAGCTGTGGGCCTGTGCCGCTAGGTGTCGCAATTACCCATCACCCGCGTGACTGTGATGACTGATCAAAATATTTTTCAATACTACATGCGAGAGTCAAGCTCCGTGCAATCGCACGAGTTTGCGTACGCCTAAACAGTGGCCTTAACCAGTTCAATCTGAGCGACAATCCGGTAGCCATCATCTCCGCACAAACATGAATGACACACGTGCACATACGTTAGTTTACGTGTGCACACGCTGTTTGTATCTAACTTGAATACGATCAGACTACCGACGACGACCTATTCAAACGTATTCATGCACACTAATACCTACTACACTTGCGAGTCCTGCAATAATTGGTCTTAGCCAAGTTCCCTCTCAAACAAAGGGGTCGGTCGAACTAGTTCGTTTGCTTCATTTAAAGTTGTAATTCATTTAAATTTGGAATGCACTAGCTTTCGTGATTAGATTAAAACTTTATTGGTTCTAATTAGTTTGAAACTGAGTCGCGACAATTTGGAGGAAATCGTAAAATTTTACAGATTTATTGGAGCTTAATTTATTTATGTAATTCTTACTGTTTTATGGTTAATTGTTATTTCCCTTTACAGGGTCGCTGAAAATCAGCAAGTAACAGATTGTTATTAAACTAATTATTAATCCGAACTAGAACAGCGCGAATGAATAAACCATTGGAGTTGTTACAATCCATTAAAGAAATGATACACTGCTTGGTACACGTTTTTCCTCTTCATAGTAGCACATAATATAGGACACCATGCTCAGTCCTAAATATAGTTCAATGACCGCCGACTAATGATAACAAACAGAATCAAGATCGACTCATACCGAACTGACGCATTAATCGCTTTATGAAATGTTCATAAACCTATTTTCAATTTACAAATGTCTTAACATCCAACATCTCTCCATTATAGAATGTAGTTGCTAGCACAAAACACTTTTACTCAAAACATTATCTATGGAAACGGAATTAAGCACGATAAACTTTCGTCAGGGCCAACAAGGGCAAACACGTTACGTCTGTCCCTGTTAACACGCATTAGAAGTTATTGTTGGGAATGTGGGGGACCCGTTCACCGCTACTTGTTCATACTTTTTAATTATGTTCTCGACTTACTTCGGGAGTGCGACGAAAAAGTTTTTAAAAGCCAAAATAAAACGTATCGCTTGCTTTGCAGTATGAGACAGACCTAAACTTATTTTGAACTAATAATCTGCACGTTTCACGTTGAGCAACATAATTCTTACATTTTGTTTGTTGCTCATATAAGAATATATATTTTTACAGATTATTATTACTATGCCACACCATGCATGTACGCAGTACTAGCTCCAGTATATCGAAGAGAAAAAAAAATGTCTGCTATTATTTAGTACAATAAAATATCAACATTACCGCTATAGTCTAAGTTTGAAAAACACGTAGTCTTGGCGTGCTCGCATGATCAAATCGTAACGATCGAATAAAATAACAGAACGCAGCTAGTATCAATGTAAAGGTAATAATCCTCAATCGATCCGCCGTGTTTCTGACATAATTGGTATTGATCTGTCAGCGTCGTAGAACATTTCAACTTGGTTCAAGCTAGAGGTTACTGTTAGTCATAACGTGCAGCGTTGTTGCGGTAACGGTTGTGTACAACGAGTAACGTAACCATTTCCAATAAAAATATTAAGCTGTACATTGTAACGTTTAAAGGTTATCTTGCGCTATTTATTGCATTATAATACGACCACAACCGCACTGTACTACTTATTACCACACACCTGGCGTTGCTTGTAAATTTCGAAGGCTTTTAATGGATGTACGACACAAACTTAATAGCGCTTGTAAAAACGTTCTACATTCTCTATATTTTATCTATAAACTTTCGTAGGTCATCACATTTGACTTCGTCGTGAACTGTTTCGTTATAATTAGAGGAAAAAAGTAACAAGCAATTTTTTGATAGCACACAACATGTAATAATTATTTTTATGTAGAAAATTGGAACGCATTTAGTTCAAAAAACAGAAGTTGTTAAACCCGTGCGGCCTCAAAACGACACTCGATAAGTCGTTTGAGTTCTTAATCTAATGCCTCGTAAATAATTCAGAACTCCACTAATGGACTCGTGTTAGAAGTCTATCACGCGAAAAACTCATGAATGTAAGTAGAATATGATTTTTTTTTTCAAATTGAAAAGTTTATTTGGCTTTAAAAGTACACCGTACATATGTGCCTGAGGTGACATAGAAATTATAACGCTAAAAATATTTCAATAACGAAACATTCGACATTATAAAATTCCCAATGTAAGTATTACCACCGAGGCGTCAACATGAGATCCCAAGATATTCCTATATGCGCTTTAAATGGAATTCTGGATTAACGTAACCCATGGTATTATTATAAAACTCGGGGTATGGATATTGACATAGAGATTACAGACAACAGATTAGGGCTGAGATACGTGAAAGAAAATGTTGTAATTATGCTAAAATATAATCATTTAAATAAAGCTTTTATTAGTAATTTAAGCGGGACTTTGTAACCTAATTAATTTATTAATAGAGAGCTTCAAATTTCTTAAAGCTTCTAGGTCGAGGTACTATGCATAATAATAGTTGATGAACGTTGCTAGATAAAACGCTACAAAATTACACAAAACACATAATACATACTTCACTTCTAAGCGAGTACAAATCAAAAGTTGCACGAAGTCTGAATAGTATGAACGTCGCGCACGACACGACAAAATAGTTGCGCGAAATTAATATACATTATATTATATTAGCAAGCATTTGTATAACGTACCTGGCGGGCCTCAGATGCGGATATTCCTCAGTACTCGTGACCCTCACGTCCCACACCTTGCGCCACGCCTCGTACAGCGGCTCGTGCACGGGATACACGCCCGAGTGGTGCGGCGACACGGAGTAACACGAGTTGGTGGGTATACCGTGCTCCAGCGCGAACTGCTTGTTCAACATCATCTCCGCTTCGAGCTGGGACACGTTGTTGTACAGGTGAGGCTGCTGGTGATTCCACATGTGGCAAAACCTGCGGACGGTGATTCTATTTGATTTATATTTTCCTGGTGTTTTTCACAGATTTCGTTGAAACAGGACACAGTACACAGTACGAAACGTATCATCATCATCTTCCTGCCCATAACGTACGAAACGAAACAGTAACGAAACGTATACAGTAGGTAGGTAAGTAGGATCCTACCATATGACAGATCACTATTTTATTCGGATAGCTGATGTGCAGACGAACCACCTGATGGTAAGTATTCACTCATGGACAACAGTAACATTATAGACATAACCGATGCCTAGTCGGCCAAGAAGAGAAAAAGACTAGCTTTCAAACACCTATTCGTTTGGCGGCTGACTCTAACAAGAAGTTGGTAATGAAAACGGGGCTTAATAGGAGTTTAATAAATACCAGGATACAACAAACCTTACCAAGAAAGTGCAGGTATCGCATAGATTTCCCCTTGGTACAAAAGGAAAGAAGGTTAAAGTGTCGGTCCACATTGTTGATGAAGTATTTGAAAACTTACGGTAATCAACTTTTCTCAATAATCCCTTCCATTCATCAGTGGCATAAATAACGCTCTGGGCTTCCTCAGTTAAGTCGATTAAGATACCGAAATTGATTTACTTTACAGTTACAATTTAATTTCTTATTGTAGATTAGATTCCAAGAAACTTTATAAAGCCAATTATAGACAGACGTTATTGAAAACGAAAGCCAACCAAGTTTTGTTATTACAAGGAAATTCCAGTTTGGACATTTAAAATTTCAAGTTTATATATGTATTTTGAACATCAATTTTTATTTACTCCACTAACTTCCAAATATTTAATGCTCTGCCGCCCGGCGAGCTTAAGAAACCTTAGAGGATCTAATGTTCTCATCAGGTGTGACATATAATCTTTGTCAGACACATTTAAACTTCCAATATCCAATATTCCAATATTGCTCACCACGTGAAATGTTCCGTGTTCTTAAGAAGCGCGTCATCGCCCCGATTCTCAAGCGGCGTGCCGTGGTGGTAGTATTTGGCGCTGAAGCCCAGGTTGAACCGAAAGCCGGGCACCAACCGCTGCAACGCAGTCTGCGACGCCAACAGCGCTGACACATCCTCTTCGTGTAAACGGGTACCTTTGCACAAATAATCATATAACGTTATTTCAAATCATAGCCCTTTAATTTTAGAAAACGTCCTCCCGAAGGTGAACGTGAGGTTCTAGTTGTCTATTAACTATGACCTGTGCCGGATGCTGTTTTCAGTAGGGGCAGGCATTGTGATAACAGATAAAAGGATATTCGTTGTTTGTTAAATCTAATTTTAGGTTTTTTTGTGAACTTATTAGATACGATCTGAAGTTAAATTTTTTGGCAATATTTTTGCGTAACTTTTCATTTGTTCGCCACATGATGCATTTAACATAAACTATATTTTTATCGACTGATGACCTAAAGAAGACAACGCGCAGCCGCTGGATTCTGAGGGCATAAGACCGGTCGGAGTAGTGACAATTAGGGGTGGCCTATGTCCAGCAGTGGACTTCAAAAGCTTGATACATAGACTGATGATAGATGGTTATTTTTATTTTGCTCTCAAATAAAAATGTGAATGTTTCAATATAAACAAAATAATTTTAATTAAATTACTATTTGCAGTACAAACTGACAGCGGTGTATGCGAAGCCATTGGGATAAAATCAACTATTATCCATTCTGTGATAAAATTCACTATTTGGATTGAACTTCCATTACTGAGTAGCGCTTTAAGCGCTTACAGCGAACGAATTAATTTATGTTTTAAGGATCAATTCAGATGAAACATTCGAATGCAATTAAAATCCTAATAGCATTCAGCATCCTTAGAGCACAAAAGCTCTTACAAATTAGTATTTCGCTAGCGAAACAGTTCTTAATTTATTTATTTAACAGTTTCTTAATTTATTATACTAACATAAATCTTTTTTAGCCCTAAATTACTGTAACTATTTTAATTACTTCATTATTAATGTTAAAGTAATATGTTGCAGTGAATTAACATATGAAATTGAAAAACTAAAAACACGCATTTGTAAAGCTAAGTGAATAAATACAAAGCAATAAATTTAGTCACTGTGCTGTTAACCGTTCAAGAGCTCCCTCGTCTGGGGCCAGTCTCAACAAGATTGCCATTCATAATGAGGTTCTGGCTATAATGCGCCATACAGACCAAGTTCGATTTGGCGGACTTCACAGACCATTCACAATTATTATGTTTGCCTTTACCGAAACAAGTAACAATCTATACTTTGCCGAGACACTGTCAGCTGGCTCTGAAATCAGTGTCGATATTTCGTGAAATTAACTTTGCATTTATTTAGGGTTAGGTAGGGTAGGGTTAGGTATTGAGGGTTAAATTTTTACTTTTAAAATAAACTAAGTATGTTTAGTACGGTCCGTACTAAAAGCGTTAACACCCTCCCCAAAAAGCAGAGTGCCTTGTTTTACACTTTTACAGACAACACGTTAACGACCCCTTACAGGGCTTTAACGTCATGTCAGCTAAAATTTCTATGTACAACTACTCGTAGCGCTGCCGGGTTCGGTATGTCAAATTTCAGAAGCGGAAAGTTAAATAATGGACTTTGTTTTCCGTATCGGGACAACTGCAGAACCTGTAGGTACCACAAATATTATATTATTCAGTTTGGTCATGATATGAAATTAATTTTATTGGAATTTGGTTTTAACAAACACTTTTCAAAACTCAAACTACGCTATTGCTTCAACAAATTCCAACCGTGAGTGGTCTTGGAAGAAGAAGCGGGAAAGTATTTTTTGCTACTCACAGTTACAGACTTATTACTACTTAAGGCTATATTTTAAACTCATGTCCAAGCAGTTTCATCTTTGAAGTAATCCTCCAGTTTTTCACTTATGGCATGTAACTCACTTATGGCATTTCCTTTATTTGTAACGGAATTTTACTACAAAATTTAACTTATCTACCCATGAACGTGCCAACAGTTTTACTAAGCCTGAATTTTGGTACAATCGACTAGCCTTATTCTTGGTTTTACAATATTAATACTAGGAAAAATGCTAAACATCACTTTTCGAGTTTAGCCTTATTCCTAGTACCTATAGTATTTTAAAATGAAAACGACGTAAAACGATATAATAGTGTTTTACAGATTGAACAGCTTTTCTAATGACATCCTCGATGAGAATACTAAAATTTTCATCTCAGAATTTCATTAGAAAAGGCTTTTCAAGGCGTTCGGACGTTCCGATCAAGGGCAAATCGGGACGTGTCAAGAGACCCAGAATATCGGGACGTCCCGTGTAAATCGGGACATGTGACACCGCTGTCTAGACGTCTGAGAATGCATTTGTAATGATGGATAGGTATAATGTTCGGGGTTAGATTTCATTGTCAACCGCCGAAATTTAAATGATAATCTAGCGAGGCGGAAGTTTAAATGATGATTTCGAATTTACTATCGTCTGGGTACGTGTGTACTTGTCTTGTGTGTTATCCATGACACCTATGACATAGGGAATTCTGTGTAGCGATATTTATTCATTTACTAGGATGAATGCATGAGAAGTTAAAAATAAATAGTTTTGACGTTGTCAACAACCAGTTAACCCAATAAAAAATATTGATTTTCCGACATAGATACACCAGTCAGCAATAACATCAGACCGAATGAACAGGCTAAAGTCTTCTAATTTTAAAAAGCCGAAACGAAGCAGTGTTTACTGGTTTTATATATAACACGTAAATCATAAGCCACTAAAAGCAGTGTTGCCAGTTTGGATTATAACAATAAACATAAAAATATATTAAAGCGCAATATCTCGGCCCGCTCCGCGTGACGATAACATCGTTTGTGCGGTTCTCGTGTGTGCGTGCCAATACTAACCCAATCCGGAATGGGGAAATAAACAGATGACAATATTAAATTGCTGCGACTCTCACAGCTTTCTAATATCTTTGACAAATAATAATCACTTATACCTAAGCATTAGGATGTGCCTTATGTTACCGGTGGCATTTACTCAAATGCGACATTGCAAAACATCACAATTTGAAAACATAATAATTGTTGTTATTAACATAAAAAGCCGTCGGTCCCGGATGTTATCATTTGGTAGCAGTCGTTAAGCCATGTCGGATACCTTCGGGCGGCTTAAAATTTCCGACACTTGGCCACTAACCCCTCCACCAATCCGCACTGGAGCAGCGTGGTGGAGTATGCTCTAGGCCCCCTCAGGTACGAGGAGAGACCCGTGCTCAGTAGTGGGCCATTAATGGGTTGTAGCCAACATAAAAACCTTGCCTGTTAAATGAACGCGTATAAATAAATAGTAATAAGGAGCTACCTAAGATTTGTTTATTATGGATTTAAGATAGCAAACGAGCATGCACCACCACCCTTCTTCTTGATCTGTCCCGGGAATCTTTTACTTTGCACTGATTGATTGGGCTTCGGATTCATCAAATTTTATTCAACTTTTAAAAGTATATTTTATAATTTTAGAAATGTCCGTAGGTATTATAGTATTAAAAAATATTGTTAATTAACATAAATGAATCCATGTACAGTATTCGTATATCAGTAGGTACAATTTAAATAAACGAACAAACGACAAGCTCACGATAACATTAATGGGTTAAAATTAATGATTCCGAGAGTTGATTGCAATGGCACTGATATTGTATAAATGTGTAATCATTTATTCAACAAATATTTATCTCTCATCGATTTAGTTATAAAAAGAGAAAAATCATCTTTAAAGCAAAACTTCAAATGGTTTGTCTCCAACTACGTTCACATCGTCACAAAATACCCGAAAAAAAAAATAACTGTGTATGATGTGCACATATTTGAAGTGAAACTTCTCAACGTTTGGATACTTAAATTCATAATTTATTTACTTATTTCGATATTTTAAAATAAAGTTGAACGACATAGAATTAAATACTGTGTAAATATAAAAATAAGTAAAGCGCCAATCCATAGCTATTTATAAGTGGAGAACGGTCAACGCCCTAACTAGTGTGTAACGACATTGAATCGACGACTCTCAGCGCAGCTAAAGAAGTTTCACTTCAAAAATCTATTCTTGCCGTCGTAAACTAGTAACAACACTGCAATCAAGTTATTCTAACCAACGAAGCACATAGAGACTTAGTCACGGCAATGTTTGCCTTCCTTACTAATCGACTTAGTTAAATCCTGTCGCAAAATCCCGAGCAAGTGTCTCTTACATTTAATGCTGCTTCCCAAAACGCACCGCAACTATTTAACACGATCCAACGTCGAGCTTATCCAAATTGCATGAACACACTCGTCATATAATTGAACTTGTTCAATTATTCCGACCTCACGAGTCACTTTACAGAGGTCAAACATTTATTCAGGCAATCTTGTCGATTAATATACGGTATATCACTAGAACTTCATCCGTTTAATAAACCTCATTGGCTCACCGTACACCTATAAGAAGTAGTGAAGAAGTGGTGCTTAATAGTTGCCAGTAGCAACTAAGTCGAGCTCTTGTATTACGAGGAGAGGAGATTATGGCTTAGTAATCTTTTGAATAAAAACTTTAACATTACACCGATACAGTTCTATATTCTTCAATCGTATTTATTGACTGAAAAAGAAACCTTACATTTCAGTCATATTTATTTGTGGCATAAGCAAAAAGCGACACATGAAAGTAGATCATTATTATTCCTTTATGTTGTTTGTCGTTCCTTTGATATAAACCCTGCACGTATCACGGATTGGATATGAAATAGGCAAAAAATAGGTCTAGTATGACAAAGACTTTGATATATTACTGTGACAACCTACGAGCATATTAAAAAAGTTGTATATTAACTCTGCGTGGTACACGTTAGTATTCCTTTCTGTGACATTTAAAAAAAGTTCAACGCTTTTTACGCATTTACGAATATGCGGCATAATCACATTATTTTGTGATTCTTATCGCGAAGTAAATAAGTCCTGACCGACTGACTTATCAACCAATTGTTAAGGCCGTAATTTTCGACTTTTCCCCAGGATAGGGGATAAAGAGACTTTACATTTTTACTTTTACGTATGGTGCCTTATTTCCGTAACTGGGTATATTTTTACTTAGACTTATTAATAAGGCACTTGTTTGGCATGTACAATACATATACATACACATAAAATAAATTGTTATAATTGTTATTTCTTTAGTTCACTAAGGATATGTAAAAAAGGGTGTACCTACTCGTATATTTTCACTTGAATACTACTGGGTACGCAGAATCCCGAATGAAACAAATTATTACGGTATAATAATAATTGTTGTTTATAATTATTTGTGTAACAGTCATCTTAACATAATTACGGCAATTTCCAAATCAGTGCGAGCGTAGCCGTAAGCAAATTAGATGTACAGAGAGATCGTTAAAAACATTTGATAACAGCAAATAATGACACATTTTAACAATGAAATAGCATTATTACGGAAAATTCAATCGAATAGAAAACCGCTGAAGTGACTGATTAAATGATAATGTTGTGTTGTGAATGCTGTAAAATAAGTATGACCTAAAAATACATTTTGAACTAAAATTACGGTCATTTGTAGGTATAGATTTTTGATGTGATCGCGATTTACTCGTATACAACTGGGTCTAAATAGTCATCACAGAAAAGACTCCAACTTGCATATCATTTCAAGGTAGAAATCTGTATCTTTTGACTTTTACACTAAAAGCATTAGGTAATGCAGAATTCAGATACCACTAAGATAGTACAATGAAGAGATTTTAAAGGGAAAAGAGAGAAGAAGTTAAGAAGCCCAGAGGCCGGGAGAGAAAAAGTATTATCACAGTCGTCATGACTTAACGTCAACATCTTAAAACAAATCCACGGAACATACCTCTCTCTCCTACGAAGATGTCGTCGATGTCCACTAGGATCCACCTCTCGAGGTTCAGACTGAGCTGGCCGTGACTGAGGTAGCTGAGCGCGTCCAAGAACAGCAGCCGGTGCAACCAGAACTGGAGACCAGAGCCGAAGAGTACTCGCTGGACGCCGTCCAAGCGCCCGTGGTCTTGTATCACCGTTGCCAGTGGAACGTGTTCTTCTGATGGAGAAAAACAAAAGGTTAACAAACAACAACGAACAAATAACGCTACATACTCATAGCCCAACACTAAATATCCCTGTGTCGAGGGTGCCATGGACAACACCCAAGACAAGAACACACCCTGATCGAGGACAGAAATTTAAACTTATCATTCAAATTTATAATTGCACAAAATGATATTTTCTTAAAATGATCACGTTTTAGTTACGTTTTCGCCCGAGTAAAAATATGACGCGAAATATCGATAGGTACATAGTATACGAGATATCGATATTTTGACCTCGCTTCAATATTTTGTATACCAAAAACATCGTGTTACGAAATATCGTATCAAATAATGACGGTCTTTATTTGTTTTTCTTATTGCATCGATACATTTCTGCGATAGTCTGTAACATTATATCTTAACGAAAATAAGATGAACAGTGTAGTGCGACGTTGTTTTAATCGAAATAACAAATAACATCACAATCAAAATGATGTCGAGAAGAACCCAATATACTTACAATATATTTTATCACAACTAAAATCATAATTACATCGACAATTCGACACAAACATTATATTATAATAATATATCCATACATATGACTATTTTGTGCAGTGTATATCTGTGAAAGACAAAAATACTAGAATCTTAACAATATTAAAAAAATAAGAGAATGTACGGGGCGATTTTTTTACAGTTTTCGGTAAATATAAAATGAAAATGAAATTGTAGGTGTATACTGTAAATCCAGTTTCATTTTAATCCTACCGAAAAATTCATGAATGTTAATCTGTGAATGAGTTATTATCATATTCATATTCGCTTCAGTCCGTTGCGCGGAATCCGTGACCAAAACGGAGTTTCCAAGAACGCGTCGTTACTTCCTTTTACTTCATGTGAGTTAAAATAAGCGGCGGTCTTTTTCATTTATGCATTAAGAAATCAAGTAGCTTCATATCATTAGTAACAGACGTCGTGAAACATAAATTAAAATTGAAATCATAATAATTTTTTATTTTATTTGAAGTAGTGCTTACCTAGTGGTGTTATTCGAATGTTATTTGAACTTTATGCGGAACATCAGTAATAAAATAGGTACACATATTCATTGCACAATTGCACATCACTATTCTGTTAAATTTCGAAGATAACTAAGTGTGTTTTTATTTTACGGCGTCAATCTGTATGGATTATGAACTGTATAAACGTGAAACAATCAATGTTTTGTTTAATTGATGTTTTAAAAAATATTTAAAAAAATCCTTTCCGCTTTATTTCTGTAGGTACCCATACATAAAAAACTATGAATGAAATGAATAAAATAATTTAACAGTTAGGTTTGCATTTAACGCAATGTGTCGGAAGTCTGTTTCAAAGTCCATATTCATGGAGTATGTTTAAATGTCATGTAATGTAAATTAGACAAGACGTCTATTTAAATTTGATAACATTCATTACGTTTAAGAACGACGCGATTAATTGTACAATAGAGATAAGATTGGTCTATAGACGACTCTACGGTAATAACAACTGCAATCCGATGTCGTCAGATTATAGGTATCACATTATTGTACCTAACAAGCAATGACCTAGTTAGAATAAGAAACATTATTAAGACAAGGTACCTACTAAGTAATATACGAGTACCTACGTTGAAGTAATGTTGTTTGACAAAGTAAAATAGGGTACAGTAATAACAAACAAAACTGCTGCACCCGTCCTAGCAGTGTTGCGTTCAAGTCTCGGAACAATAAAACGCGCAAGTGATACTCACTTTTGTCGCACAGCGTACATTCATACATCGACGGTTTATGACTCAATACAAAGCTCCCCTCATCGGACCTTCGAGATAAAACCGTTATTTTATTAGTAGAGTACTCAAATATATAATTGTCTGCCGCACAGGCAAACGCAGTCCCCATTCAGTACTTTAAATAATAGAACTTAATTGACTCGTTTAACATTTGTACACGCAACAGACGCGTGTCTACGAAAATTATAATTATTTATAGTTTTCGTTTAATAACAATTGCTTATGTAATCATAATGAAAACTTACAGCGAACCAAGAGGACTCGGAATATATTTAATTTAACGGTCCTTATATTAATCAAATCATTACATTTAATTTTGTAATAATTGAATGTACCTAATGTTTTAAAATATTTCAAGTAATTTAACCTTATTTATTTTTAACCTTATTCATTTTCATTTCTGATACAAACATATTAAAATAGCCACATGAAATTTAATTAATAACACTACTTTACACTACAATATTATTATGTACTTGGCGTCATCACAAAAGAACTACACAGGACCATTTCATAGTCGTCGCGTCGTAAAATTAGCTATATACTTACCTACACACATACTCGTATATTACAGTATGTATCTCCAACCTTGGCGGTATTTTTATACCAACAATAATAATTATTCAATCGGCGGATTACGTAGTGCACTGTAGTCATAACCAACCATATAATTCCTGTCCAGCCATATATAAATGAGGAGTCATCATATCATCCTAAATTATTATAGACGATACGATACGATATTTTTTACATTTATAACTATATTAGTAACTTACCGCCATTTTTTGTCGATGAAAGAGAACATCGCCGGGAACTTTTCCGCCTAAGAGTTCAAGAGTATTCCAATGTCTTTTACTAGTGCGGTGGAATATGGCTCTTACCTCTCATACTATGAGAGAAGACAAGCGCGTAGTAGCAGGAGAGTATTAGAGTTCTGATGATTAATCGCTTACCGTTAGTTCCATAGATTATTATCCATTTAGAATATCGCTTACATCATTAACTTTCTGTGAGGAAACAAATACAAGGGCCCATAAGCCTGTACTAACTATGGTTGCTTACCACTAGTTCCATATTCATTCTGTCTCAGCGCCCACGCCACCGGCTCGTAGGTAGAACTGTTCGCTCTGAACACCGTCCAGTGGTCACCAGGCAGAGGGCCCCAAGCTGTTTCCCCTGCACGCGCCAGGCGCAACACAGGCGACGCTGGGTTCAATGTTGCATCCTGGACACATTTCAACGGAATCATTACATTATCATAATGACAAATACACAATTTTTTTAAGTAACTGTCGAACGAGCAGACAAGCCACCTGATGGTAAGCGCGTGGTCATACACATTAGCAACACTAAAAGCGTCACGAAGACGTTGCCGGCATAAAAAAACGAAGGATACACACCTTTGATATTCTCAGATTTTGCCGCTAATTCGCTTAGAAAAACTATCAACAACCCTATGAATTCTGCAGTTAACCGGCTCTTGCAAACAACCAATAAAACCTTGACCATCAGTAACTACTTAACATCAGGTGGACAGTCTGCTTTTTCGTCAAAATAATTGCATTGTCATCGAATCTTGACCTCTGTGCAAATTTTCAAGATATTATCTTATTGTAATAAGCGTGTTAAAATACAAAGATCTAAGCATCTTTGCCATATTAATATTGAAAAAGAGACCCGAGAACTACGAGTGGCAATGAATATACATAAAATAATGAAGTGAACTCAAGTGAATTTTAATAAAAACCATCTCACCTTAAGCCTTAGATTGGTATGCATGAACAGCGGGAATCCTTTTAGTTGCGCGCCAACCAGAGTTTCCTCGCCAGGTGTCGCAAATCCGACCACCCCCACTGAATATTCTCGGCAGTACTTGTCGAGTAGTTCTCGATTCCATTTGTCCATGTTCGCGTACTTCGATAACGACTCGAATACGATCACGCCGTATCGCCCCTTGTCCAAAGTTGTGAGTACCGGCAGACTTTTGCCTGCAACCTCCACTTTGTATCTGTTGACGAAATTGCAATGTTTACGATACGATAATAGGAAACAATAAAAACGCACGAACTTATGATTCAATTGTTCCACTAATTCGCACTGGAGCAGCATGGTCTAATAGCATGGTATACGATGCATAAGAAGATACTCCATGCTTTAGATTTTCTTAGTTACGAGGAGAGACTCATAGCCTGTAGTGAACTACTAACAGATCGTAGCCAATTCAACTGTAGGTAGGGATGTAGGATAGAAACATTATACAATTAAAAATAAAATTGTCATTTACATAATAAGATAATTTTATAATAAAAACGATTCTTATGAGGATAAAATAGAAAACAAACTTTGTGGTTTTATTTCTAAAATTTAAGCTATTAAAAGTAAAATAAAAATATATTGATCATTGTATAACGAGATTATTTTTAACTAAGGATACGAGAAATCCAACTCAAGTATTGGAAGGTCGACTCTTGTCATAACTCTATTACCTACAATGTTAATGGCAGAAATAACAATCTTTAGAATGCAGCATTCCTTTCCAACCTCGAATAAGTGATCGAAGTAAATTGAAATTGGCAATACTGAAAATGGAGCCTTCCAAACATTCATTTTGAAATTCTTCTCAATTTACAACCAATGGTAGAAATTTACTCAATACGGCGAATATGCCGGAGAACTAAGTGAGTCGAATACAATTTCAGACAGCAGTTGTATAAATATGCACACCAACAGGCAGTGAAGTTGAAGTGGACTGAAAGTAGGTATCGAAAGCAACCGTTCATTTTACTCGAGTTAAGGCACATTTCAATTTGGTAGTCCGAGTGCTCTACAGGCCGAGGCTGCATCGAATGTTAACTTGCAAATAGCCAATCTGCCCTCGTAGATTCGCCTCGTCTCAGTAACCTTCTACGTTATGTGCGCCGCGCTAGTTGGCAACTTCTTGTATATTGGCTACAGTAAAAACAGTACATCGATATTCCAGATTCTCAAATATTCAAATAAACACGCTAAGCAAACACGTCTGTCTAAAATCAACGAGACGAAGTGGTGCGGCGTGAGCAACGTCGACTATTTAGCTTGCGCTAACATGTTTCTAATTACCTTAATTAGTGTCCTGCCATTACGCGAGATAGGCGCTCGGTTTAAATTAGAGCACGCGAAACGGCCTAATTTAACCGTGAACTGAATGCGACGGGGGCTAATTCATGATAAGGGAGCGAGTTGAACGAGGGGGGCAATGTCACGGCTTAGGGCGCCGCGATCTTCGAGATAATGGAAGTTATCGTGAGTCGGTGCCGCGTCGGTTAATACACACCGGGCAAATGTTGGAGTATTGATTTGATAGATATGCCCTGAAGCTTCATTTTAATACCTCTTTGTCCTTATTGACTGATTACAACTGCGTAGTCGAATGAGTTCTTGGTTCAACTTCTTACAGTAGTTACAATCAGACACTCCAATTTTCTTTATTTGTATAGAGTATAGATATGTTCATTTTTTGTAAACTCTTTTTGTTTACCTACCCATAAAAGGATAAAATTTTGTACGAATATCCATAAATTTTGCTTATCATTAACTCCCATTAGAATTGACATTGGGCCTTTCGGTTAAAAATAAATTACCACAGCTATATTTTTGCTCAGATACACCCGGTTCCCGAAGGGAAACGAAGGAGTCTCCCGATAAGAAACATGACACAAATTCTACAATACAAATGTTCTTGTTTATCAAATTGAAGATACGGTAATATAGTTTGTCCGTAAGCCCGTAAGCCGTATAAAGTCAAAGTAATAATGCGACTATTAACCGGTGTATCACTTAGCTTAGAAGCCATATAGTGTCGTAAGACAGGTGGAGGACGTTTAGTGCCTACTTTGCTTTTCTTCATGCTTCGTTCGCCCGATTAAATTTTGACCTGCAGTAGAAGCATGCCTCACTCACCAATTATTAGTGTTATAATACCTTTAAATATAGATACCCAATGTGCATTTCTCACTAATTTAACTCGGCATAAAGCGAAGCAAGTTACAAATTGCCCGCAACGAGGTCGTAGCATTAATGCGGTTCCAAATTTTTGACGTCAAGTTATGTAAATACTTTAACGTAAAATACAAATACTTTATTTCATGTTATAATTCTGCAATTAGGTTGCTTATAACATAGCAAAATATTATAATTCAATGGAAATTTTATAATGAAATGAAAATCACAAACTACCAACATGGTAACTGCAAAACAAAGACATCGCAGTGCGTTGCCAAGTTATTATGTGGTTGTATCCGTTTATTTTGATTAACCCATAAAAGTAACAAATATTGCAAATAAAACTCTTTAAACTAAACCGAAACGACGAATTCAAATAAGTAGGTACTTGGTTCTGTTAACTACGAAAGACGCTAATGGTAACTAAATAAAGGCCATCGTATATTGGGAGCACCTAGCGATTAAAAGCCACCATACTCGTATAACTAATAGTAAGAAAGTTACAGCCGGCCTATAACATACAATTGCACAATTAACTCCAGTCGTTGGCTTCAAATCGCACGCGGTCCGCAGGCTGTGAGATCGTTAGTTCACCAACTCATAACACTTTACCCCCATTAAAAGCAGCCTCGAACCGCGACAGCTCCTTATCGCGACGTTTCGGGCTCTTCCAGCTTCTTGTTTATATCACTAATTTATAGATGGACAGCTTCGTGGAAAGTGTATGTTTCGCATTAAAATTAATTTGAGTTACATTTCATCACAAGATAGGTCTTACAAAATCTAGATTAAAAAAATATGTGATTTGGCATTTAAGGACGCGATTGCTTCCAACCTTCCCGGTCCCTACATTCATGTATGGACCTGGTCGTACAAAAGAGGAGTACTTGAGCATAATTGTAGCTAGATCTAGTCCTTATAAAATTAAACAAAATTGCGGTTCCAGAGTTGAGGAGACAGTAATATAGTCCATGCTGTTACCACTCATCAACAAGCAATATACCTAGCTCGTCAGCTCCTTAATCGACTATTCACGTTTCAAATAGTAGACAGGTATACGAACTTACAATTAGTAGACCCAGCACTAAGTTTAAAGAAACGGATTTATTAAAGGCGTCTGCACTTTAAGGCCGAGGTAGATAGGCAGTTGAGGTCGTTAGTTGAGCAACTTGTAACATTGCAGGCAGTTTTGGCCGCAAGCGCTCTTTATCGCGACGTTTCATGCTATTCCAACTTCCTGTTTATATACTAGCTGTTTAGAGTTCGAGGAAACCAATTTTACTTTACTGTATCTGCGATTTACATTCATACTCGTGTGTTCCGTACTCAGTAGGTACAATGAAGGACTCGTCTTATATAAACATAAAATAAAACTGTAACTGATCTACGTCTGTACATGGAAGATATTTGAGCAAATCTTTTATTCATCATCGCGTAGCCTAGACTACTGAAGCTGGAAACATGAAATTTGGACAATGGGTTCCTTTTATACGTCATAAAAAGAGCAACCAGCTAAGGAACATTTTTTGATATTGCCACGGGATAGGTCGTAAAGATTTATATTTTCGCCTTTAGCTAAGTTTATTTCCATAACTAAAATTAATTATAATAATAAAGATCTATATACTATATAACCTACTTTCAGAACGTTTTAAATTCCCTTGGGATAGACAATAAAGATCTAACTTCTATTTATTTTATTTCAAATAAAATTTTAAAGATGACAAGTGACATTGTAATCTAATTACTACTATCACTAAATTATTATTTTGATGAAATTTTTCGGTGTCAAATGGTAGGAACAAAGAGGATTTTATATTATTGCTTCAAGTTGCCTTATGTTGTTAAAATCCCAATTTGGAGAGATCTTTTTTGTCTAGGTATAAATTTTCATAACAATGTTTAGATTCCGGCGGTAATTTGAGTGAGATATTGTAATTTTAGAGACAAAACTAATTCGCGATAAGTGTCTGTCAGCCGATCTTTGTGACGCATTGACCTAAAAACTTTTAAAGGGGCGGTAGTCGACTCCCTGAAATTGTAACGTAAAGTTATATTGATCTTTCGTTTTTTCAACGGATTAGATTAATTAATTCTTAAAATAAATGTAATAACGCTCGTCTTGATTGTGTACAGTTTCCAAAACATCTTTACGACCCCGTAGCCGTGATCCTGCCAGCGACGCGAGCAGACAATTATGTGACGGATGAATGTTTGTTATCAGATATTGTTATTAGTTATGTGTTATTAGCGGTATATACATCCTAGTGCAGTGTATAAATGCGTAAGCGTTTTTATGTTGGGCATGTCTAAGGGTGTAAATGTGATTTTAACATAATTATACATGTAATATACACTGAGACGTAATAATTATGACTAGTTCTGAATACTGTTGTCTATTCATATAATGGTATTTTAATATTAATATAATGAACGTTCCGGAAAATCCAGAATTATAAACATAACATAAATGGTTACGCGATGTGATTACATAATTTGTTTTCCTTCATTATTTACTCATTTAATGTGACGACAAATTTACTCAGTTGATTACATAATCACTGGTAGGTATATCCGAATAATAAAATAAAAACAGTGAGGTATAGTATGTAACATTATAATATCTAAGTATATTTTGCATAGTATGTAACATTAAAAACACCAAAGGCGCTATCAATAAATTAATGGTTTGAAAAACTAAAAACGCTTTTTTAATTCTAAGTTAATCGTAAATGTAAAGCAATCATTTAGTTACTGTAACTCTTGTTTGGAGCCAACGCTATGCATAGTGTCCGGTCACACTTGTCATAAAATTGCATTGTTATCGGCTCAAGAGGAAGTAGTTGTAATCATCAGCAAAAAATCACCTTGCAAGATTTGACCCGAACATACGAGTACAAACAAGTTAAACCAAAGCTTGTAAAAATGTCGGCCCGTATTTAATTTCTCTACAGTGCCTACCTAAGATTGATTCATGGTAAAATAGAGGGAAACAAATGCTAATTAACTGAGTTACATATAAAGGCTACTATCACGCTTGACAGCATTGAGGTAGCAAACTAGATAGCCACTGTTCCATAAAATGATATTCAATTATTCATTGACTAGGGTTCAATAGTCAGACGTAATTCTCAGTATTGAGTGTTAGTGTTGTTATTCAAGTATCTGTATACGGATATAATAAAATTATTTCTCAAGTAAATAACTCACTTGGATTTCTAGTTCTGTAGCCTTTAAAGGGCAAATGTTTGAATACTAATGGAAAATTCAACTAGATATTTGTATCTTCGATATCAAAATCATAAATAGCGAGTTAATTTGTTAGTTAAACTCGGCCACGCTTCGCATTGGCTCTATCTAATAAACGTATTACGAAGAAAGTAAAATTACCGTAGCATCGAAAGTCGCAACTACTTATTTCAAATTCATAACGCTTGAAATTTCCTATTCCCGTGTAAACTTCGATTTAAACAGTATAATAAACTTCAATGTTATATAACATTTCAAGCCAATCCATCAATTGCTATCGCGGTTTCTGCGTCCACAAACATACTAAAGTTGATTTTTTAAACAGATTAGGTACTCTATAAATAATATCAGTTACGCTAATGGATTGAACCAAGTTCTCTAGTTTACTTTTAGTGTAATACGTGCAACTCGGTTCTCGCAACCTTTATTGTAACCGAGACCGTCGAGTGCACATTGTCCTCGGAGTTTACGGTGTTAAAACCTTAGCGCGAGTGATAAAACGCTGTAATACTGGGATTACTCCGTTAAGCAGGCACGCTCACGATGTACCGAAAACATTTTTGGTAGCATCCGCAAAAATTTCGGCTTAGTGTAAACAAACTGTAGCGAGTGCAGTGCAACCGTACTAGCACTAGCGCGGTTGCGATTTGGACATGGCCGGTTTTATAAGCTCATTACTATTTAAGTAACTTAGTAGGGGATAGTGCTAAACCAAACATATTAGACTCCTTCTTGTCTATTTAATGTCATCACATCAATAAAATTTAATATATTTTCAAAACTAAATTCACTTTATTGACATCTGAATAAGTATCCATTTTAAATATTTATCTTAATTTTAAGTAATGTGACATTTGGTATGTTAAATAATTTATTATCAAAAGGCGATTGAAAAAGCAATAGCCAACTTTGTTACAAATCCAATCGAGTGGAATAATGTTTCGTTTAAATATCAACACTGGCTGTTCCGCAGAACGCCACGCTTTTCCGCTTGACGAAACTTCTTGTTGTTTCTAATTGAATAAAAGCGGAACTTTTCCTTCAAAGATAATAATATTGCCATAGTAGGCATATGTTTGCGTCAATAAAAATACTTTAAAGGTGAAGTAGAATGTTTATTAATATATTTCTCAAACTCCCTAAAACAAAATATTTGTAAAAGAAATGTTTCAACACGGGTTAAGTTAATTAATTAAACATTACCTCAACTTAATTACAAGTTGAAAAAATCTTGGATTCTGGAATTATTCAATCAGATGTGTAAGTAACTTACAAGACGTTTATTTATTTTCCGGAAATTAAATAACCTCAATACAACCACCAATCATATTTCGGTTGTCTGTTTGTCGCTGCTTACAATGATTTATTATCTAAAGTTTATTTATGTAACACTATTAACGGTGATTACGTCCAGGAAGGTAAGCGCACTGATTTAGTATAAGGTTATTTTACTCTAAGGTAATTAATATACTCGTAGTACCTATATTTTTATTATTTGCTATAAGCAGTAGTAGCTAAGTGTTGAAGGTTGGAAGCCCGAACCGGGGGCCCCAGGTTCAAACACTGCCTGCACCCCTCACGTTGTGAGAGGAGACCCGTGCTCAGAAGTGGGACAGTTATGAGTTGGGATGATGATTATTTACTTTTGGATGTTACATGACATCTTATCGAATAAATAAATGTTACATGGGTTAAAGCAAAAAAAAAGCTACGTCGAAACTCCGTCATTGTTAAAATAAATTATCGTCTTTCTCTTTCAGTCATTAATTTTTTCTATATTGCTTCGGTACTGCTGGCCTTTTTTCACAATAAATACAAATTTTATAATAAAAATCACCGGTTTAAATCTAAAATAATGAAATCATTTCCAAAGAAATACAGCCCGAGGCTTAGTGAAAAGTTATCGTATCATACAAAGGCAACCTAGAAGGTACTTACTACCTACGCGTATATCATGTTATTCATTCTAACAAAACCTTTGTAATTGTTTGTATATTTTATCATATAGAATAGTTACGCTGTAACTTTTAACGTTGCTTTTAACATTATTTTAACTGCTGCCACGTTTAGTACCTACACACAATTGCTGATTGCAATTTCACACTCCTTTGGGAACATAATGGATGGACTTTACGCAACAAACAATGAAACACACTGCGCGAGTATGACTGAGATACAACGTTGCCTCATAATATTTTTCTTGTAATATATTTATTTCTAATGCACATTTGATATCGGAACAGAGGTGCTTTATGCTGCAGAGCCCAGATCATCCGAGTAGGTAGCTCATATTTCAAACTACTAGGCTTTAATTCCTTTGAACAGATAGACGCCTCGATACATTAATCAATTTATCTTACAAACAAAATAAATATGGGTTTCCAAGAATTATAATATAAGTACGAGTGTTTTAACGTTCAATTACAAAAGGGTGTTTTAACTCCCAAGATTAAATCGCAACTTACTATCGGCAAAAGTAGTACCTTATCTTAATATGTAAGTAAATAAAAATGAAAGTATACTCAAGCCGAGTTACTTTGAATTTTAGTGTAGATTTTGAAAGCCTCTGCTTGCTATTTTCGTTTTAATTTATTTGAATGTAACCTAACCTTATTTTATTTAAGTACATATTATACATATGCACACGTTACTTTTCTTGAGACCGAGTTCCCCTCACAGAAAATATCGTGTTGTTACTTATTCTGAAATTCATAGTCTATATATTTATCAGTATGCCAACATGACAATTCATTTAATTTTGCTTCGATACATATACATTATTTCTTTAGTGTGCCTGTTAAACCACTATGGAATAACGGGTCGAGGTCGCTTGTGTTAATAAAATGGAAAATTATTATGACTCCGTTCCGATGCAAGCAATTCATAGTAGGTACTTTACTGAATAAAGAATACTGCCACGTTCTGCACGTTAGCGCACATCGATCTTTTTAACCTGGATTGAATTCATATTCAAATGCCGTGAACATTCTTTCCGGACCGATTTCTAACATAAAAGCTATTGTGAGATACTTCTTTCAAGCTGAATTGCTCGTAAAACCGGTGAACGGATATTATGTAGATGTCGGTCATAAAGTCTGTCATTTGCAGATCACTTTTCGATGAAATGCCTTGAAAGGATCTACCGTAAATAAAAACATATGGTGCAGCCCTTTCGTTATTGATTTGTTTACTCTATTTCAGGGTATACTACTATCATATTCATGAGAAACTAGTAGTTGGCCGCCTCAGAGTATTATTGCTCGCTAGGCGTTTTGAGACATGACATTTGTTTATCGTTGAGTCTCGTTTATGCTATCCCAAGTCACTTTTGGGGTGTATGGTGTATCAATCCTTGAGTCGAGGCCAACTTCCCTTGCCTTGTTGCATTTCTATGATTATTTGACAAGGTAATGTCGTCAGGACCCTTCTGTTGAAGGTCGCAAACGAGCATGCTACTATGGTACAGATATCTAGAACGAAAGAGTAGAATCCACACTCAATCTCTAATCTTTGTCAAGCATCCGAGAACAACAAGACTGCGAGGTTTAAGGTCTTTAAAGTTTTAAAAGTCTTCTTTAATAACAATTTAACAGCAATAAATAACATGAAAACTGACAGTCGTGGCTTTGGGTATTTGAAATGACGAGAAGAGAGCCGCCGAAATGTAGTTTTAAATAAATAAACTTTATAAGATACGACAGGCGGCAGGTTTGCTAGACTGGTGTTGCAAGTACGAGAATAATACCTTGTGGCTTATAAAGCATTGCGCATCTACTTCGTGCGTCAACGACATGAAATTTCGTTTAATAGCGTACTGCATTTTCGCGTTTTAAACGCGTTGGTGCGGTTTCGTACACGTACATCTTCAAAATTAATTAACATGTCGCCACTATCGCGCAGTGCGCAGTGAGGAAGTGCGGTTGTCTTTAATGCCTCTACTGACTAATAAACTGTCACTACGTCACCACAGCGGAGCTGGCGGTACGTACTACCGTGCTACGACCGTATCGCCTCCCTTACTTACTTCAGAGAGTATATTTATTCCAAGGCGTAAAATTCATAAAGCAACTTAGCACTGATAGCTTATTATGTATTTTTCAGCTCAGGAATTAACTAATCACATTTCCTCGATTAAGTTACGCCTCAAATATTTTCATAAAAAGGCGGGACCTAATAATTGTGCATTTTACTCTCTTTTTTACATAATTTTCTGGTAGTTAGCGCGTTTTTGACGCACCTTTTAAAATTCGCATCAGCTTATGAAGTTTCTTTTTAAAAAATCAGGGATTTTTTAAATGTGATTTATTTTACAGAAATAATATAATGACAATTAAAAACACTCTGAACAAAAGTAAGTTTATTAAGTTGAAGTGTCAGGCATCTTTATGAAATTTATACTATTCATAAATGCGCTGATGTCAATACTCGTTAAATCGTAGCCAAGTCGTTTCAAAGTAGAAGTCGATAATGGCAAAACATTTTTTCACTTATTATAAGTTAATGCTTGACTTCACTCACACCTGATGGTAAGTGGCGTTATATTAAAGTATCTCTAAGCACTCGTATAAGTCCTCAATTAAATGGTAATGGCGATATAACGCACAACTGCACACGTCCCACTTTAAGTTGATCCGGATTTCGTAACCATAATAATACATTAAGTACGCCATAAATATCAAAGTTCCTTATTAAGCGCGGAACTAGCACGCCTTAGAACAGTTGCTAACTGACTTATTGTCGCCACAACGACCATCCACGAGCAGAAAACATCTGACGTCGTAGATACATCTTACATCACATCTGCGCAGTATAGCTTTGTCTATGGTACGGAATGGTTTAATGGCTTTGGTTTGTTTCTGAATCACACATTGATGTATTCAAATTCCGAATTGTTTGAAAGAGATATTTAAAATAATGAAATTGGTTAATCGTCCATTGAAAAGTTACATTTGGGGTAACGTTTGTCAGAGGACGCCATTTTATTTTTTAGATATCAAGAGGGGGTTAGTTTAAAGTTAAATTCAAGTTTGTATGGTCGCAACCCTAGTCCCGTGGCCGCCATCGTAGAAAGAAGTGTACAGATGGTTTTTATGGTTTATCTGCCAGACTATTAGCCTCACATAAAATTCGTTTTTCGTTGCAAATCAAATTCTCTACAACTTTGGTCCTGCAACTTTGAGTCGTAGATTAAAAAATAACAAAGCTGAGAGAGGTGCCCGATTTTACAAAAGTTTTCCAATAAGTTTTCCAAAAATTTTGTTGTGTTTTAGGTTTAACAGTAGACACCTTACGATACGCGCTGTGTCCCCGTGTAATTTCTTGAATATCATTCATGTTACGCATATTAAACAAATTTGTATCCAACACAAAACAACGAGCTTGTTCAGTCGACAAGTTTCTTTATTAATTTTCTCATTTATAAGAGATAATAGCAGCCCCGAAAATTCGAAATCATCCCATTCATTTACAAACGGTACACGTTCCTAATTGGGTCAGTGAACTCTTTGTATTAAACTTTAACTTTTACTTTACGAAGCATGCTTTACAGACAAATAAGAGTTCAATTTTTCACCAGATGTAACTATCTACTATAAAAAAATAAAAATGTCATAAAACTAAAACAATGTACAAATGTAACTGGTCCGGGCAAATATTCACTTATTCATATAGATAAACTACTATTAATACTGTGTTAATGTCATATTATATGCCCGTCGGGTAAAACTAGTAAAAACGATTATCCTTATTATCTTGTCTATAATCTACATTGATCATTGGATATAACAAGCTAGCACGATGTCATGGCTTAGTCACCTTAGTGATTCATCAATACAATAAATACGCCTATAGTCGCTAAGAGAACCATCGATCACAAGTAAGTTGCAGTACATCACAGAAAAATACTCAACCAAATCGGTACAGACTTTTAGGAAGAGTTCTGTGTCATACACACGCACAGAAGAAAATAATATTTATCTTAATATAATACATGTCATGTTGTTATCCCTGACACTTAACGTTAGGTAGATAAAGAAAACCTTAAAATACTTTCCGTACTTACCTAAATTGAGAATATTTAACGCTATAAAAGCCAGTCTTTGCGGCTATATGTGGAAACAACATAAGTACTTCGAAATACAAATGGATCAGTTTAATAATACTTTAGGGTAAAGGCTTGGTAATCCTTTAAAATTTTAAACAAAATCACTTACGTCCATTAGTGAGCGAGCCCCAAACGGTTAGTCATCGTAACGGGTAGTCGTCGATGTGTAACTCAGGTATGTATCAGTTCACATACATTTGACCTACAGATCAACGTCAAATACACGGCTCACGGCTCAATGTATATTTCAATTGTCTTGAGACAAGTCAGCGTGTGGCATAGCGTAGAGTGCTGCAACAATTGAGCGGCAAGCTCACTTAGAGTAACTTATTGACTTTCACTGATTTAAGCCATTGGTGACACTGGAGTCATTGAGTCACTCGTCGACTCGCACTTAACTTTGTACATTTAAACAAATAATTCTTGTACCTTACCTACAATATAATTATGTGAAATGCGTTTGTCAAAAACAGCTCTATTCCGTTGCTTATGCTGCGATGATTAGGTCTGTAACGTAATAATTTACTTTTTGTATTGAAATGTACATAATAAGTTGACTACACACCGAGCAAATATCGATCTACAAAACTTATAGATGATCTAATTACGAAAAAGTAGGCAAGGAACGACAATCCACCGGTTCACAGCTCATGATTCATTTACGTGAACCGGGAGCTGAACCGCAGCTCACACTTTTTTGTTGAGTTACCATGTCTAGTCATCTTGGTAATTGAGTACACAACACACAGTTAAACACCAGCAAGGGGCCCATTCTGGAAGTATTCATTTCCAACGTGGCTTATTGTGAGGAAAAGGATCGTTGTTAAGGAAAACCTTGTTGTTATTCAATTCGTACTAAACGCAAATTATAACTTTTAAAAAGTCTTACAAACACAATTTTAGTATTGTTATTACATTTTTTTAATGTCGTATAAAATAGGGGAAATATATAAAATGCGATAAACTTTAATGAAAATATTTAATTCCACTAATATCGGGTGAGGTGGTAATTGACACTTAATTGGTCCCTTGACTCGCTTACGTTAGGGTCGTCGCAAATTCTACCCCAGCAATGTACAATAAATACATAAAATAATGTTGTTATCATGCCGGACTGCTCAAAGGGTTCGATTCCCAGCAAGGCAGAAAATTTGAATGAGGACTTTAAATTTGTCTCGGTCAGGAAGTGTAATTTAGTACCGACTCTGATTTATAAAACATATCATTTCACATTGTTTACACCTTTTATCTGAATAGCAGACGAAGAATATGGAAATTTATTTGTCATAGAATTGTCTCTGCCGAAATTCAAACATTCCCCAGCAGCCACCATCAACTGATCTAATAGACGGTCCAGTATTGTTCAAAATTTAATGATTTATTCCACCCCAAAATAAAATCGCTTTAAAGTAAGAGGGGACAGCACTAACTGTGAACCGCAGGGTTCATTGGGTGTTTCGTCCTCATACACAGTAAAAGACATTGTCCTCCAAATGGAGTTCAACGCTTTACTTTATCGCTAATTTGACCTACTTTCCAGTCAGTAATTATGCTAAGAGGAAACTTTAGAAATAAGAAATAATGCAAATATTTGACATTTAAAAGTTTTAGGTTTAACTCCAACATTGTAACTATAATTTATAAAAGGTTCACAGTTTTAACTTAAGTCGTTCATACAATATCCGAGAGACCAAACCGTAAGATTAAATGAATATCGTTCAATAATAAATTTTAACAATTTACACTTTGTATCCGTTTCAGAAATTTAACGACGGAAGAAACAGAAAAATGTTAAAAATAAAAAAAATGCGAACAGACGTTCAAGACGCTCGCTACCTACGCTTGTCGCACAAACGTTTTGTTATTGTTTCAATTGTTTGTGAATACTGGGGAATCTGACACATTTAACTTATTTAGTTTCCTGTTGGCTGGTAGTCGGATAGATTAAATGCAAGGAGTTACGATAGCGATGTTACTAAGTATTTCTTCTACTTCTTACTTAAAAGTTCTGTACGGTAGGTACGCGCAATTGCAGTTTGTAACAAATTGTCGATCGCTCGATATAAGTTTTTAATTAATTTTATGTACGCTTAAAAGTTTCAAGATGCAAGTTTTAACTATCGCTGAGTTATTCATATCAAGATGGTAAGAAAACTGCGCTCAAGCCCATCGAGTAAAGTTTGTGCCGTGGAGTAAGTAAAAGGAAGTATCTGCCTGTCTCGAACGGAAGTTGAGTTGAGCAAAAAATTCCGGTTATGGAGACTTACCCGTCAAATATCAGGAGCAACCTCCATGAAAAAACTTACTTTTACGAAGAGCGAGTGTATGTACTCGTACATTCTTATATAGAACTAACGAAAAAATTGTATTAAAATACGTTACGAGTAGTCTTAAGGAGTGCGCACATTACACCAACTCGACGTCAACTCCACTCCGACTCCACTCCGTTTCAACTCCGACGTTCCGTTCCGCGATCAACGCTTCATCGACGTCAACTCGACTCCGTCTCCACTCCGTTTCAACTCCGACGCTAGTTACATTACGTCATTGTGTCGGTCGACGCGTGGACTGCTCGTCTACGGTGAGTCGTCAACGCAACGTCCACGCGTTGGTCTCGAAACGGAACGGCTATGGGTGTAGGGCGAGCCGTACAGGGCTTTTAAGTATAAGTTCGAAATTCAACCTTACCTTCAAAGATATAAGGCTCATAATTGAATGTTAGCTTTGTCAAGGTTTTAGTCGCGTTGGCGTCGGTCGGTCGTGGAGTCGTTGTAATGTGCGCACTCCTTTACACTACATTTATATCTTTGGTAACCTATAGCTGCCAAGGAACGTGGGTGGGCCTTTTTGTAAATAATGATGCCTACTTTTTTATTAAAATCCAACTGATATTTTAGTTTAGAAAGTGTATAATATACCTACGTTTTTATCTATATGTATATCTATACTAATAATAAATCTGTAAGTGGGAAAAACTTTTACTCTGGGTCTCTATTATCGCAACTTTAGAATTTTTGTCTGTTTGTCTGTGCTATTGTACGCGCTAATCTTTGAAACGGCTTATCCGATTTGGATGCGGTTCACTAATACATTATGGTAAGCTTCACTCAACATTAGGTGTTTGTTTTATTTCAATCAGTTGAAAAATGTCCATTTTTAAATTCCGTCTAAACAAGTCTTATCGTGTGTGTGTGTGTCCGGTGTGGTCAGATGGTTCAAAATATCGACAAACAAATTAAAGCTATCAATAAATCACTGACAAGCTCAACCATTGACTCCAAAAAATAATACAGTAGTCAACAAGTCAGACCGGAAAACGATTTCAAATCGAGCAGTGAAGTTAGACGTTCGTACAAATAAAGCAGATACGGTTTCGACATCGTCCCCTCTTCGCTACTCCGCTAAATTGCTTCTGCTCCGACTGCCAAACACAACTTCGATATTCCGTTTGAAAGAAAACAACCGTTCTTTAACGTATTCAGGTGGGTTTGCGTACGGTACGTTTTTACGAATCCGTACATCAAAGAGAAAAAGAGCTGAACTATATCTGTACTTCGGTCTATCTGTAGGTCCATACTTTTTTATTTTTTAATAATCGGTGATCATCGTGGCCCACAAACATCAGTAACGCTAAAAGCATTAACGACGTAAATGTCCACCATGAGAGAAGATAGAATAAAATATTTCGTATGATACGTCATTCTGAACGTATTTTTATTCTGGACTGGCGCGGCCTTAGTAAAATAGTTGTAATTTCAGCTTGCACTTACTGATGCAATCTAATAATGAAGTATAATAAGGAAGGGCCCATGCGCAGTAGTGAGCCATTAACGGGTTAAAGCCATACCTGGCCAGAGTACGATTAAACATAGAGACTATCTTCGGCAATTTAGAAGAAAAATTTGCTTATTTTTGCGCGATACGTAGGGCTGTTACTATCTCTATTAATTTTATCAAATTAGTGTAATCAAGCCGGAGAAATTCTTTATCACAAAAACTTATTTTTCTCCTTGTAAAGTTATTAGGTACTGGTCGTGATTGATGAGTACAAATTACTTTGTTCTTCTTTAAACTTTGTTACAAGTTTCAAACTGTCATATTTTAAAATTTTTAATATGACAATTCGCGGATTATTTTACTTTAGTCCATTTTATATTTGGAGTCAAAGAATAGTATAAAAAATACAAGAATACAATAATATGCAGTTATACCTACCGAATTTTTTTTAAAGATTGCAATCCACCAAATTACAACAAACCTGACGAAGGTCAATAAAACATCCAATAAAAACAATAAAACACCTATGAATATTGTCGGGAGGTGGATGGGTAACCGTTAATGGTAAAAATTTATTGAACGTTTCTGTAAAGACGTCGGTCACGGTTGTTATCCTTAGATATCTATGCTATTGTTAGGTCATGATCGTGGTCTTTGGGCGGCATAAAAGCTTCTCGACACTTAAGTTGACCCCTCATCTGAAGTGGATCAGCGTAGTGGAAGGTCTAGACCTCATCAGTTATGAGTAGACACCCGGACCTTTAGTATGTTAGGTAGAAGCCAAGTATAAAATGGCGATTACTCCTAATTAGGTACATCCTAAGCATGTAATCACAATAATGCAAATAAATATCATTCATTCATTCACACATACTCACCGTATCCGATTAGCGACCAACAGTTCGGCGATATCGCGTCCTAGCCGCGAGTACGCCGACTCTGCGATGACTAGCACCTTCGCGTCGATGCGGAGCCGCGCGTCCGAGCGGTGGTCGCGCGCCGCCTGCTGCGACGCCAGCAGCGAACACTGCGACAACGGTCGCGGCACACGGTCGCGCCACACCAAGCTGACGACAAAATAGCATTGAGATTTAAGGAAATAAGTAATAGCTACCTTCTTATATTTTATATCTAATGTTTTGTCATTAAAACGATACACACTCATAAGCACTAGGATTCCCTGTGTCGCAGCTGGCATGGAC